>JBBPFI010000001.1:0-1200000 GCA_037974965.1 Dacryopinax spathularia
ACCCTAACCCTAACCCTAACCCTAACCCTAACCCTAACCCTAACCCTAACCCTAACCCTAACCCTAACCCTAACCCTAACCCTAACCCTAACCCTAACCCTACCCTAACCCTAACCCTAACCCTAACCCAGACAGGTCGGACGAATCGCTGTCATGCGAGGAGTCATGTTCAGACTCACCCGCGGCCGTCCTCTTAGGGCGTTTCGCTGCTGGACGCTGGCCGCTGGGGGATGCGTCATCGGCAGGTGCTATCGAGGTCTCGGAGAGCGTGTGCTTATGGCCTGCTTGGCTGGCAGGCGGCACCGGGGCAGCTGTCGTATCAGCAGTCTCACCTTCTGCTGGCTGGTTGGTCGCACGCGCACGGCGGATCGTGCCTTTCTTCGGCAGTCGCATGGGCGGGAGGGGCCCCTGCGAGGGCGCAGCGGTGGTCTGAGGCGGGCCACGTCGCTCCTTCTCCTTGTCATCCTCCAACACCGCTCGCGCAGTATTGAAGGATTGCTTGCGAGCGAGCTGACATGCCCACGTTAGCCCTGCACAAACACTGAGAGACGCACTTACCCTTTGCAGCCCTTTCTCCAAGTCTTCCCGCCCTACCTCAGGCCATATCTCCAGCAACGAACTCATATGGCCCAAGACCAAGTCTTCAAGCTTCACCGCCTCTGCCTTTACCTTTGCCTTCTCCTCTGCCCGCAGCGCTGTATCGTCCTCCTCCTCCTCCTCCTCTGCAATTGGCTCGGGAATTGGCTCACCAATCTTCCACTCCTCAGGCACGCTCTCAAAGACCGTCGGTCGCAGGCCGTGGTTGATGCGATAGAGATGGGTGGCAGCGGCGGCTTGATCTTTCCAGGCCTGATCGATCGAGCGGAGAACACGGCGCCAGGCGGGATGGTAGTTGAGCTTGCTGAACAAGAACTCGGACCGGAGGGCCACAGGCAGCCAGCGTTTCACACGCTCCCTGAACGTCCGCTTGCTGTTGTCGTCGGTTTGACCGGGCTTCGGCTTCAGGAGCGGCCAGCCCTCATCGAAGACAGTCTTGAACTTGGCCCAATCGGCAGGCTCGGCAGGCATGACGCGCGGCGGGTTCCGCAGGAAGTTCTTGCGGCAATACGCCCAGGCATAGTCGATCAGGCTGGTGAGGTGGTCGTTGACGTAGGCCTTCGAGAACGCCTCCACTTGTTCCGCGTACCGTGCCGTTACGTAAGCCAGCGTGCGCTTCATCTCCTGGAGGTGGTTCCAGGACGAGGGGAGGTACGGGTTCAGCCAGAGCATAAAAGGCTGCAGGAGGAGGAAATACTCGTCGTCCGTGATGCTGTCGAGCGAGTCCTTGCCAGTCTTCCGCATGACAAGTTGGGCAAGCACGGACTCAATCCGATGCTCGGCTTGGCTGCCAGGACCGTTGGTGATGTAGAACGGGTTGACGTACTGCCCAAGCTGCGAGAGATGAGTGAGAGCGTCCGTTAGCGAGCCAAAGTTGCACGTACCAACTGCAGCACATCATCAAACACCGCAAACTGCATCACGTCGTTGTAGAACGTTGCCGAGGTCAGGATCGCCACCCGAGGGTTTTCCTCCAGACGCCCACGCAGCCAGCGCATAAAGGGACGGGCGTGGGCCAGATGCTCCGCAGGGATCTTGTCCTGCGACTCCTTCGCCGCCAACGAGACCTGGCCCAGCCTGATCACCTCGCCGTTCTCATCCTTCTCATCCTCCATCGGTGCGTCTCCAGCCAGCAGCTTCTCGACCACGTTCACCATCGCGCTCTCCAACTCCTTGGCACCCACCGCTTCCTCCTCTTCCTCCTCCTCCTCGCCTTCATTCTCCTCCGTCTGCTTCGCCTTGCCCTTCCCCTTCCGCGAGCGCCTACCGCGCTTAATCGTAACTACACTAAGCTCTTCTTCTATGGATGCTTGTAACGTAGCTAGAGAAACCAGACCATAACGCCGCGAAATCGCCTCCTGAATAAAGCACCATGCCGCCACCGGTTCCGAGTAGACCGTGTTCACCTTGGTCGTCTTAGGCTTACCAGTGAGGATAAGCCAATACTGAAGAATACCGTTCGTGATCGCAGTCCACAGGTGACGATCGGAGATCTCCGGATAGCCGGTATTGCGTTCGAGGCTCTCTCGAGAGAGCAAGACGTACGTGCGCTTCATCATATACCACCAACCCTATGTCTATATCAGCACCGCGGCTCTATTAGAGTCAATGAAAGAACTTACGTCAGCAAAGTGAGAGTCACGTGCACGGACGATCGGGGCCATGGCCATGTTGTGGAACTCCGAAATGCTGAAAAGCTGCTGGACGACCTTACGATAGCGCTTGTACTTGAAAGTACGGATGTTGGCCTGATCGTTGCTGAGCTCGACATAGGCCGTCAAGAGACGGGACGCTTCGTCAGCCTTCCAATCGACGTTCTCCATGACCGCCATGGCCGAATCCCACAGGTTCTTAGCGCTCGCAGGCTTACCGACATCACGGCGATTGCTCGCCAGCTTACGGTAGAGCTCGAGGCCAGGTCCAGATTCTTTCAACGCTGTTGCGCACATCAGTGGGTCAGTCACAGAGGCTGTAGAGGGCAGTACGTACAAGGCTTGTAGATCTGGACGATCCACCAAGGGACATTGTCGCCATCCCCATTCTCATCCGTCGCAAACAGATGGGCGTACTCGGGGTTGTGGCGATAACGCTCATAGAGCAGACGCACCGCATGCGTGCGATGCTGTCCAGCAACGACCATTACCTTGGTCATATCGATGAAGATGACCTCACGCCACGTGTCGGGTTTCTTAAGGTCAACCTTGTTGCCGGTAATCTCACGGATGTTGGCGATATTGTCGACATCGGTGAGCAAGACGATCGGGTTGGGCGTGCGGCGGAGTTCGGTGGACATAGAGACCACAAGGGACTCTACGTGCTTCTCATCAAGAGCGCGACCAAACTGGCGCTCGTACTGAGGCTGAGGTTCGTCGTCAGCCGGAATGACCCAGCACGCTTCGCCGACCATGAAGCTGGGAAGCATTGCAAAGAGATCCAAGGCCTCCCGCTCACTCTGAGAGGGCGCAAGCGACCTCTGAGAAGAGACGGTCAGCGACTGAGGCGTACCGGTAGGCGTGCCCTGAGAGGCGACACCGCTCGATTGCTGCGAGTTGGCGTTTGACGACATTGCTGGTTAGGCGATATTCAAGAGACAAGATTCTGTGAGAGCGAGAGTCAGTGAATGCATGCGGGAAGAAGAACGTGAGGAAAAAAGAAATGCGGAAGTGCGAAAAATGAGCAAATACATGCGTTGCAGGCAATACGGCTTGCCGTAGAGCTGCGAACGCATGCAAAACAACAGTTACGCATGCCAGGCATCCGTACGGACCTGCGTACAGGCCGTAACGTGCCTGCGGGAAGCGTCACAGCGCAATCGCACATGCGAAAAGCAAGAAAATGGCCAAACGAGGCCTGCGAACATGCCTCGCAGGCCTCGCAAGCCCAAATAAACGCCGTACAGGCGTCTGCGAGGGGTCCTAATGACTCCCCGATATGCGAAAACTACCTACGGATATACGCTAATAACTATTACTATTGAAAAGTAACGCGCGTACGCGAAAAGTGAAAAAACGAAAAAAAAATGCGAACCCATCACGAGCTCGCGCGCGAGCTCGTGATGGTCACGTGACCTCCGGACGCGCCTTACCTGAGGTGGTGGTAAGGGAGAGAGAGGTGAAGGACCCCTAGAGGAAGAAAACGCGCGTTTAGGACGCGCGTTTGCTTCCGTTAGGGTTCGCACAGCCTCTCGAACCCATCACGAGCTCGCGCGCGAGCTCGTGATGGGTTCGTTTCGCTTTTTAACCCATCACGAGCTCGCGCGCGAGCTCGTGATGGGTTTTTTCGTTATTTCGAAAAAGCGAAACCAACCCATCACGAGCTCGCCTGCGAGCAGGTGATGGACGGTTCAATCGGGGGTGTTTAGACCTCCCGTTGTAACCCGTTACGGCCTCGTTCGCAAGCTGCGGGGCCGAAAAAGGTCTCATTTCAATTCAATTCATAACTGTACAACTGTGGATTGCTTCCCCGTGGAAGCTTTAATCGTCCCCGGACTCCCGGGTCTTCTCTTCTCTTCTCTCTCCCCAACCACCACCATCTCCCGTTAGCTAGCGTAGCAGTTTTAGATAGAGAAATTGAAAAAGCGGCCCATTCGTACTAACTTTTATTAACAGAAAACCTTTTCAAAAAAATGTCAGAACCAGAATCGATCAGGTACGCATTCCCCGTCTTTTCTTGGACGCATACGCTAACACGTCTGACAGCGATAGCGATATGCGTCGTGCAGGCCTTCATCGTACCAACTCGTTTGGGAGCGATGTGCCTGACGACGGCCCTTTCGAAATGCCCGTTCATGGCGCAGCAGCCGACTTAGGCGCAGACACGGTTGACGACAATCCTGAAGAACAGGCCAATACCGACTTCTTCAAGGACGCGAGCGGCATCTCGATCGCCACAACGGTGACGCCCGCATTCCTGCATGAAGGCAGGCGCGCATCCGAACGCCTGGCAGCAGGCGGCAACGGCATCCACGATGATGTCAATGCCGACATGTGCTATCTCCCGATCAAGGTGAATCTCCTCGATGACAACGAGCCGGCAGCGTACAAGGTCACAGAGTACGCCACGCTCGACTGGGGGACGCGTGACCTCTTTCTCGACTCGTTCGGTGCCATCTCTGAAGAGCCTGGCCTTGGCGTCCTTTTCCCCGGCGATACCCACTTCAGCTTCAACGAATATCTCACGCTCCATGCTGGCCGCTTCACCCGCATGCTCTTCGACAAGCACGAGTTCATCGGCTTCCCATCCCGCCATCTTACCTTCTATCTCGGTGAATCGGAAGGACGGCACATCTGGCTTGTCTTCCGTGCCAAGCACAGGGAGCAGCGTTTGCAAGGCAATCACGACGGCAAGGAACGCTGGATCAGGCGCATGCGCTACTTCCGTGGCTTCCTCTGCTGGTGCTGTGCCCAGCTGCCAGGCAAGAACATCGTCTCCGAGAGCATGCTGCACTGGGGAGATGAAGATGTGTCCACGCTTGTGTACGTACCCCTCCGCATGCTTCCCGTATCCCTGAATCGCTCGCTCACCATGGCCGCACAGGCACGGTCACGTCATCCTCTCACCGGATGAGGTGGAAGACCTGCACCGGATCATGACAACCAGCTACGAAATCTTTGCAGGCCTTATGCAGCCCCTTGATCCATTCTTTCTCAACCACGAGCCCTTCTCGGTCACCCTCAAGTACGGCCAGGACAACCCGATCTCGGAGACCCGCACGGCATGGGACAACTTCAAGAAGAGGTGGGACGCCTTGTACAGGTTTGAGGCCATCGGCCGCTTTGTCTGTGCGCTCGCCATGGTCCAAAGGTCAGTACGCTCGCTCGCAAAGACATGACGCGCTGAGTCAGTGGCCCACAGAGTGAAAGATGAGGATGGGGAAGAGTGTGCGGTGCTCTGCGACTACAACCGGATGAAGGCAGAGTTTCTCGGGAGGGAACGTGGAGGCCAGGGCGCAGCGTTCTATCTGCTCGGCTTCACCAAGGACGCGTGCAACATCCAGGCGAACACCCTCCCAAGCTTTTTCGCCACCGTCCTCCAGCGCCTGAACCAACGGTATATGGTGCCGAGCGAAAACGAGCAAGGTGAGGAGATAGCGGGGCCTGACCCGTTTGAGTGCATCAAATGGCAGGGCTACTCGGCACAGAAGAAGGTCTTCCGGAACTCGACAGACGAGCACGAGATCAGTCTTGGTCAGGAGGCCGCTGCGTTGGGTGTCTGTGGCGTTGGGGGCGGGTTTGAACGCAAGGTGCATGAGATGATCGAGCGTCTCAATCGGCAGTCAAGCTTCGACAAGACCGCGACACGCATCCGGCAAGGTGAGGGATCGCTCGGGATCCGCTCGGAGATGGAGCTCGTCATCCACCCAGACAGGCTTGCCCCTGAGCATCGTAGCGGAAGGTAAATCTCTTCCCTTTCCGCGCACGCATGGTGTGTTAACGGACCGATCTAGCTGGGTGGTCAGCAAGCTCCTCAAGCCGATGACAACGGTGTATTATTCGGGTCTGCCCTCAGCGCAGTTCCGGGCATCGCTGCTTGTGCTCAGGCCTTCCGTACGCTTCATGCAGCATCCAGCGCAACCTCTGACATCACGCACAGGTCTATCCGAACCTGCTTCTGGACGCGGCATGGTTCTGGACGGTGAGAGCGCGCCGTGTGTGGAAGGATGCGATGACGATCACCAACAACGGGACACGTCCTTGTCCCTGGTATCTCATCGAGGGCATCGCAATCTGCCTCCGGAACATTGCGCTGGCCCAGACAGGGGACATGCGCACGATCTCAGGGCCTGTCTACCGTGCTGCGGGCCTGTGGTCTTCGATCCGTGAGAACGGTGTGCCGACCATGCTCAAGTCGTTCTGGGCGGGAGGGCCGCAAGGCCAGCTTGTGCCCAGCGCATGGCCACGGCCCATTCAGGGCGGGCTCCGTGCATCCGTAGCGGTAAGTGCGATCACGGCACACTTTGGTAAGGAGGCCGGCCTGGCCTATCGTCGCCGTTTTGAGCTCGAGTGGCGCCTCGACATGCTTGCAGAGCAAGGGAATGGCAGCGGCTCCGCCCTTCGCCAGGCAGCAGCGCAGCAGATCATCGAGGCGTACCGGCAGGAGATCCAGGAGAACGCCCTTTCAGCTGCAGGCCTGCTTCTGAGCACCAGTCGAATGTCGCTCTGGCGTGCCGGAGAACGCCATGCATTGGTCAGCCAGGTGATCGACCGACGAGAGCGCGCCATCAACGAATGGAAGGCCGAAGGAATGCCCCTCGATGCCACCAACGGGTATACGTACATCACGCGCATGCTCGGCACAGAAGACCTCGTCCCAGCATTCCCTCTCTCTGTCCAGCGTGCGACCATATCGACAGTGGACCTTGTCGATCTGATGCTGAAGATGGCGCGGGGGAAGAGGGCGATGGGATCTCCTTTCTTTGGTAAGCGCCGTATGCTCACCCTGTCCGTCCTGCAGACTGCGATCGGGCATTTGACCCGTGGCACGCCGGCCGAGCTGCACGAGCAAGTGATCGGCTGGTTACGGGACGCCATGTGCCATGTGCTCAGGGCATCAAGGCTGAACATTGTGCCTTGGGCTGGTCGGCGCGGTCTCTGGGCCAGTGCGCTTCACTGGATCCACGTGGTCGATGACAACCCCCGGCAGGCCCGGTCTGGCCGCTATGTGCCTGCGGATGAGGACGAGTACGTGACGATGCAGATCCAGGCTGAACGCGACCGTGTCAACCCCCGGCCGCATGCCTGGAAAGCTCAGCTCCCGCCAACGCTCTGGTCGATTCCAACCTTCCGCAGGGACCTGTCCGAGGAGATGAACAACGGCTTTGAAGAGCTCTGCAAGGGCGGGGGGCGTGGGGCGACAGGTGCGCAGTATCGACCGGCATTCGAGCACCTCCGTGCGCTCTTCAAGGAGCGGATCGAGACCGACCTGCACCAGTACATCCTATTCTGTGCCACGCTGCTCTGCAAGATCCACCCACGATACCGATACATGGCATCCAACCCAAACGCACGTCTCAACACGGTCGAGGATGCACGCAACGTGGTGAAGAACATGGTAATGCTGGTGCCAGAGCGTGCCGCAGGGACAACCCACGTGGGGATCGTGGCCGCCTCGTTCATCGCCTGGCTGATGTACATGCTCTACGATCAGCAGGAGGAGCTTGCGACACATTGGGGGGTGACAGATGCGATGATGAAGACAAAGACCTGTGAGTGTGACTGGATACGGGATGGATGCTATGCTAATGACCACAGCGAACCATGCCTTGCATTGGGGTCTGTTCGCATCCTGGGGCTTCTACACCGTCCTCAGCCCGCACAAGGATATGCTGGGTAAGCGTGGTCCACGCCAGCGCCAAACGAACGGCATCGAATACTGGCGAATGGCCAAGCATAGCCGGATCGAAGCGCTCTGGAGGGAGATCAAGGACTGCTGGGAACGAGGACAGCACAAAGAAGGGCTACGGCATATCTGGTCGGATGCAGACATTGCGCACTGGGAAGCTACAGGTATGTTGCAGCGTCCCGCACAGCGCAATACGGGCGCAAGCCCGGACAAGAGGGCGACAGTGCAGCAACGGCATGCCCCGATGACGCAGGAGATGTTGCGTAACCTGACACGCAGCATGCACTCGTCCTGGCTCGAGCTGAACCCGCGTGGAGTCTAAGTCGGGAGCGGATAAAGGGAGTGCAACGAAATAAACGTAGAGGCTGTATATAAAGAAAGGATACCTTGTATTATAATGTATTATATGTATATTATGCTGTAGGTGGCCCAAGGAGGCCTTGGAAAGAGGCAGAGGACGATACGGTGCAACGGAGATGCAAGAGAGGGGTTACGGGGATGGTCGATGTGCTGCGAGCATTGCAGCGTGCGCCTAACGAATGACCCGTGCCAACCCATCACGAGCTTGCAGGCGAGCTCGTGATGGGTTGGGCCGCTTTTTCGCTTAGCACAGCCCCTTCACGAGCTCGCGCGCGAGGAGGTGATGGGTTCGTAAGCGTTTTCCCATCACCTCCTCGCGCGCGAGCTCGTGATGGGTTCAAATGCGTGCCAACCCATCACGAGCTCGCCTGCGGGGAGGTGATGGGTGTTACGGATAGGGAGATAGGGAGGTTTCGGGCCGCATTTTCGGCGTACCCTACCCTCAACCCCTATCCGTACTCACCCATAGACCCCTGTAGGATGAGGTGTTTGAAGCGTGCGGTGACAGGCCCAATATTGCGAAGTGCGAAGAAGCCTCCAGACTGGGTCACGCATTCCATGATTAACCACCGCTCGATGGGAGTTGTGGCGGGACCGGCAGCAGTGTGGGCAGTGGAGATGATGGAGAACAGGAACTTGTAGAGCCAGGCGAAGAGGAAGCCGGGCTCCGCGGGCTCTGCGAGGGTTTCTTGCACTGTGGTCAACAGCCTAATTTGCGCTGTGGCGAGATGAAGTGGAAAGTCGATGGCAGGACTCGCTTGGCCATGTTGACGCAGACAGGCGATGAGAAAGTGGAAGATCATGTCGCCGAGGCGGTGTTTCGACTGCTGCTGTTGATACGGACGATGGGGCGTGCCGGTTTCCCATGTCGTGGTGTCGTTGTTGGGGCAGACGAGGGGGTACGTGGCGTCGAGTTGAGGTATTTGTTGGTCATGGATGGCGATGATAAACTCTCGGCAGGCCGCATGGAGGGGCGCATACTGCTGTTCATCGGCGGACAAAGGAGCATGGGCCAAGTTGTACAAATCCGTCAAGTCCAGATGCTCGAGCACTTCCGACCAGGACGTCAAAGCTTGGAAGCGGCTTAAAGTGCGGACATCGATGGGATGTCCGACAAAGTCTGGACGCTCAACGGTCATTGTTTCAAGCTTGGTGACGAGGGCTGCCATGGCAGGGTTGTAATCTGCGGGGTTGCTTTCGGAGACTTGGAAGTAGCGGCTCCCCGTACGTCCGGGAATGTCGAAGAGTCTCTGGCATTGTACCGTATAAGACAGGGTGGACAGACGGCGTTCGCTATCGGCGCCCTTGATGTGATGGTCCTGGAGGTGCTTACGGATGGCTGTCTCAGACGCCCAGACTCGTGCACAATCGGGATGGCCTGACCCTACAGGTTTGCATTGATCCGGCCGGCATCGCCAACCCTGTATGGGTCTGCGAAGGACCAGGGAGGTACTGAAAACGTCTGATGCGATATCCAGGTCGGCGTTGCAAAGCCCATGGACACTCGCGGCTGTCAAAAGGGCAGTGTCGTCCTTGTGGGGTGCGTGGAAACCGAATGCTTCGTGATGGCATGCACGGTAGTGCCTGTAGAGAGATTGGGGCTGAATTGCTTGGCCGCAGAGGGTGCAGACAGCGACGTTCCACGGCAGATGCCTCACATAATGGTGTGCGGAGAGGATAGCATCAGACCGGTCGACAGTAGTCGGTGTGATGGGTGCGGTGAGACCGATCTCTTGGAGGTCACGGTTGACGAGCGTATCATCTTCTTCAATGGGGCTATCGTGGGAAGAGGGAACCCTCTGTGGCTCTTCCTCGATGGGATCGTCGGCGTCGGGTGATGGCCCAGCAGGAGTGGTCGGAGTTTGTATGGGCGAATAGAAGAAGGGCTCGTTGGGGTTGCTTGCCAAGCTCATGTTGCCTTTGGAGCACCGTAAGGCGTGGGACTCGGCGTCTGTGAGGGAGTGAGTGTTCATCGCGTTTGAGTCCAGGTGCGTGCGCACCCTGTTGGTCATGGGTGTCGAGGTGACGTCCGAGCGCCCTCGGGTTCCGAGAGTGAAATTGGCATGCGTCAACGGGGCAGTCAAAGTATGCATCCACACGGTGGATGATGACATCGAGTTTGAGGAATGTCTTTTTGGTGGTTTTTTGGTGGTAGGTACGAACGTGCTCCTTGTGACCTGTTGGGTTCCCCCGCTTTTCCCCCGCTGAGGGTCCTCACGAAACCCGCAGTCAGGCCACTCGCAGAGACTGTTGGGCGGTGTTTCGTTGTCGGGCGGAGTGACGGAGGACATGGGTGGCAGGAGTGCGTACGGTGAAAGATAAGGACAGAGAGGAAGGGAGTGAATCGAAGTGCGATTGGACCGAGGCGAGAAAGTGATGCGAGAGTGGTGAGCGAGAGAGTAGAAGAGAGATGGCGAGTTTCAACCGTGCGAAGGGCCGCTTTTATGCTGTCCAGAGCTCGTTGAGTGATTGCGGAAAGTGCGAAGAGATCAGACTGACGTTGGCCATCGTACGATGTGTGACAGTTTAGCGAGTGAGATCGCACATGAAGACAAGCGCCATGGTCTTGCATCGGTGGTAGACGATGTGACGGGCAAGGTGCGCTCCACCCTTCATGGTTGGATCGGCTGGTTGGGTCGGCCTATCCCCGCCGTTCGCATTGCTCAAAAGAAATGTCGCCCAGCGGGGGAAGGGGATGACCCTAAATTGTTGTGACAAGGCGTGAAACTGCTGCAAACCGGTGATCGTTTGGGGTGGTGGACGGTCAAGGTACCGGTGCCAATCGACGATTGCGGTGTCGCTGTCCCACCGTTCGCATTGCTCGAGAGAAATGTCGCCCAGCGGGGGTAGCGTTTCGCCGCAGAGGGGAGTGTGACGAGGTGATGGAGTTAAAATAAAGGTGGCCACAGAGCTTGAGGGGGGGCTGGCTAGAACTGCGAAGGTCGATCCAGCTGGAGATGAGGTCGGTCGCAGTTGTGAAGAGTGCGAAAGGGGGGCGTACCAGCGGAGATCGGGGGATGGGCGATCCTGGAAAGATCGCACGCAAGCCGGCAAAACAGCTGGAGTACACCGTGGGAAAAGGGGGGCATGGTGGATATGGGTGGGGAACAGGGGAAACGGGACGAGAAAGGGGGAGAGAGAGGTAGAGAGAGGGGGAGAGAGAGAGAGAGGGAGAGAGAGAGAGGGGGGGGGGGATTGAATGGGAAGAGAGGGAGACGAGGACCGAATGATATGAGTTGAGGGGAAGGTGGTGGGTGGACGACGACGAAGGCCCTAAGGTCAACGAGGTCGGTGGCGAGGGTGGTCAGGGCCATGAGGCAGTGCCGCCTTCGGCAGGTGACGCGCGCGTCAACAAGACCCTGAGTGGGGTGTCACGCGCGCTCAGGGCCTTGGCACAGCGGGAGCAACCTGAAACGCCAAGTGAGGCCCCTGGGCGATTAAAATGCCTCCGTTGGGCCTGTTTAATATTTTCCCTTGCCCTTTTCGTCGTCTCTCTCTCCCTCTTCCCCTCTTCCCCTCTTTCCTCGTCTCTATCTTTCTCTCGTTCTCGTACCCCTCCCAATTGTACCATTCCCACTAATCCCTCATCCTCATCATACCCATCGCACGATACTCTTCTCCACTCTCCAGCACTAATAGCGATCGATCGTACTCGCCCTTTCCTCGTCCCTGAACGGCTGGACGCCTCCTTAATCGGTAGAAGTCGACACCCCGCTCCTCGATCCTTCCACCTAGCACGTACTTTCTCAACGAGACTACCATGAGCTCGTGGTGGGAATATCGTCGGTATTCGTTTACCTGGCGCAATGGCCGCATTGTGGGGCCCATACCGAAATATCTCCAACCCCCGGCAGGTGCTGCTGACTTGTTCTACTGGGAGACGACGCCGATCGACATTGCCGCAGCGATGGAACAAGCTGCGCGACCGAAGCCCCGACCCCGAGCTACACCGGTGGATCCCAATACACCACGAAGACGGTCGAAGAAGGGGCTGAAGAAGAGACAGGCGATGGCTACACCCTGATCGCTGCCGTCTGCCCTACAAGTGGGAACATTGCGACCACATCATACTTGCACTCTTCCGACTCTCCTTCTTTCTGGCTCACTCTCGACCTCACTCTCTCGACCTTTCTCTGCTCTCTCGGCCTCGCTCCCCTCTCTCGACATCTCTCGACCTCCCTCTCTGTCTCTCTCTCGACATCTCTCTCTGTCTGTTTGTCGACCTCCCTCTCTATCTCTCTCTCGACATCTCTCCGTTTCTCTCTCTCCGACCTCTCTCTCTTTCTTGCTCTCGACCCGTTTCGCTTTCTGTCTCTCGACCTGTCTTTCGCGCATTGTCATGGCAAGCTTTCGCGTGCACGTTCGACCTGTCGTGCCCGCACAACCGCTCGGCCTTTCTCAATCCTGTGTCGGCCTCTCCCTACGACGCACTCCCGCGACTTATCACTCTCTGTTTTGCTCTGTCGACCTGTCTTTGTCTCGCTCTATCTCGACCTCGCTGTGCGTCTTTGGTCTCGACCGGCCCCGGTGTCGTTCTCACCCTTTGTCAGCTGTTTCTCGTCTTCTTGGTCGAAGACCACATGCACGACTCGATATTCATATGGCGACCATCACGGCCTTCAAGAGAAACACAATACTCTATCTGCTGTTCACAGGAGATATATGCGCACGTACTTCAACCCCTACGATTTCTGTGGACCCTATTCGAGGTCTGCTTCCGCTTTTGGACCAAAACGACGTCGAGTTGGGGTCACACGAGGTCCAACCGAGGGCCTCATTATCGGTTGTGTGGGAGGGTGGTGTAGGGGGTGGATTGGGTTGAGGGCGAGGGGCGGGCGAAGTGAGACCGCGTTTGGGCGAGGGGAAGTGGTGTTTCGGACGGGGTCACCCTGTGGGTCACCCTGGCGTATGCGACCTCCGGACCTGTTCTCGCGCATTCTCTTTTCTGTTGTTTTCGCATTAATACTGTCTGATTTTATTGGGTCCCTCGATGTGTAGCGACCTATACGAGACGTTCCAGTTTTCAGATATGTTGTAGCTACCTTAGTTGTGTTGGGGACCTGCGATCGATGAATGTTCCACCACCATCGCGGTGGGCCTGCGGCCCACCGCTAGGGTTACAACAACCCTAACGGGGTTACAACAACCCTAACGGGGTTACAACAACCCTAACGGGGTTACAACAACCCTAACGGGGTTACAACAACCCTAACGGGGTTACAACAACCCTAACGGGGTTACAACAACCCTAACGGGGTTACAACAGCTCGGTGCCTTCGGCACCTCACCTAACCTAGACAGTTCCAACTCAAGTCTTCACCGAACTACCCCTGGGTAGGTTACTCCGACCTTGACTTCTGTACCCTGTTGGTAAGCAAAGACCGGCTCAGCTGCTGAAGTTAAACTGCTTCCCAGCCCCTCCTGCAGAGCTCACTGACTGCGGACAAACACTGAGGCGAGGTTTTTGGGTGGACGTTTCGACGGAGTCTGACACTCTTCACTAGCCAAAGACTGCTCCCACAGCTCGACTGTGTCGTCTGAGAAGAGCGGGCTAACCTCGGTACGCGCAACGCAACATGCTCTGTGGTCACGGTCCGGCGACTTCGCACTCGACAGTCACGTTTGCGTCGTTCAGCCGTAAAAGAGTCTCTACACGCGTCATCTCATGTCCGACGTTGCTCTGTAGTCGTACAAAAAACACCCTAACGGGTTACCTCTTCATCACAGAACCTCCCTTTTCCAAGCGTCCTCATTCCAGGTCGACCCATTTTGCAATCCGCTTGACCAACTCGGTACGTTCTGGCTCGTACGGGCTGCAGGAAGTTTCAGCATGCACCTCCTTTCCTCCCTCTCAGACGACATACCTGAAGGCGCAAAAGTCGTGCGGCATTGCCGGTGTTACATCGAAGACAATGCTGCTTGGGTCCGCCACTGACTTGGAAAGACGTTCATACAGAGTACGCCCTTCGTCCAGGAACTGCTCGTCTTCGCCCATGGCTATGTACGTACGCGGCCAACCTTCGAATTTGGGTGGTGCTATGTCTCGACATGCCGGAGAGACGTAGACCAGCGTATCAGGAATGAGGTCGTCAGGCCCTCCGAGGAAACCGAGGTACGCTATCGACCCTGGCTCGACACCGCTGTGCAGTATGTCCTTGTCGTAGTTGGTAAGTCGCGTCATGCCCGGTTTCGTATGCGAGCCGGAGACGTCAGCCCAAGGTGAGAGGAGGATGAGCCCGCCTGGTCTTATGTTCTCCTGGTAGAGCAGGTAGTAACACATCGCGAAAGCCAAGTTACCGCCGGCCGAGTCGCCCATCGGGTAGATCTGTGATGGCTCGAAGCCAAGTGACAGAAGATGGTGAAAGGCCGTAAGAGCGTCGATAAGTGCTGTGGGGAAAGGGTTGCGAGAGCGGCCGGATCCGGCGGGAAGTGAGGAGAGCCGGTACTCGACTGAGAGAATACGATGACCAGAGTTGGCGAATTTCACCAGATGTGAAGCGGCAAAGGAGGCCGGATCGTCAGGCGTCGCGGAGCCGTTCTATCCAGACATCATCAGAAGGTTGCCTGCAGTTGAGTAGGTCGTATGTGCGCACCGCATATCCTCCTCCATGGAAGGACATGAACACCTTCTCTCCCGGTCGAGCTGGCTGGTCAAGCGCAGATGCCGGATCTGTGGCGTCCCCGAACCAATAGCAAGGCACATCCACCCTCTCGATACCTCTCCTCTCGGCATACTTTGCGACTTCTCCCTTCAGCTCGCCTTTCCACGCTGGTGCGGTAATGTACAGGACGTTGCGCTTCTCCAGTTCGGCTTGCAGAGGAACGGCGCGAGCTTGCAGAATGTCGGCGTTGGCCTTACGGAACAGCAGGAACCATTGGAGGAAAGGTATGACCAGTGCTCGACGGAATGACCATCTCGGGTCGGGTCGTAGTGAAGGTATGGCGTTGCGCAGGCCGTGGTATGGTAGGAGGACGGTCAAGGCGTATGAGACGGAAGCGAGCATGCGCAACCGCCGGTAGAGCAGGTAGATCAGAGAGTACTTTGGGTCTTCAGCCATGTTGTGCAGAGGCGTGCAGACAGTGAGGGCGATGTTGGCATCATCGCTGCTTTTGTAAGTAGGCTGGAACTTTGTGCGTGGTCGGATGATGACGAGAGCCGGAAGGACGATGTTCCGTGGGTTTCTTCCCACGACCCCGCGCTGGGTGACAAACCCTTTGTGTGGGGGGGACAGTGAGCGTATGACACAATTCATTACCGCCAAGGCTGACTGTCCCCTGCCACTACTCTCTGGGGACGGCGGACGCCGAGCAGCGGTCAATGCCATCTCGGACTTTGCTGCACGAGGTCGCACGCATCAAGTCGAAGTCGGGGTATCATATCATCGTACAAAAGACTATCATAGTCCTTGCTTCAAATCTACAACTCTAACTCCTTCCCCCTCGACATGGTTATCGTGGAGCCGCATCGATCCAGTCCGCAATACGCTGCATCACCTCAGTCCTCTCGGGCTCATACATGCTAAAGACCTGGAAGTTATGCGGTGTGTGCTCGGTGATGTTGAGGTGCAGGTCGTTGCTTGACAGGTACTTGCCCATCCTCGCGTGTAAGGTCTTGATCTCATCGAGCAACTGCTCATTCCCGCCTGCATTGATGAACGTTCGTGGGAAACGTTCGAATGTCGGTGATGGAATGTTCTGGCTTGCGGGTGAGATGTAAGGTGACTCCGGCGATGTCATATTCTCGCTCGGCCCAAGGACGGCAGAGAAGACGTAGGAACCGGGCTTGAGGTCGTCACCCAGGTAGTCGGTCTTCCTGTTGTTTATGCGAGAGAGACCGGGCTTGCTGTGCGAACCAGAGATATCGGTCCATGGTGAGAGAAGTACGAGGCCACCAAGCCGTGTGTCCTCCTCATACAGAAGGTAACGACAGAGGCCAAGAGCGAGGTTCGCCCCAGCAGAGTCACCGAATAGGTAGATGTTCTCCGCTTGATAGCCTAAGGATAAGGCATGCTTGACGGCGGTTAGACCGTCTATGAGCGCAGCTGGGAAGGGATTGACGGGCTCTTTGGCACCAACGGGGAAGTTAGAGAGCCGATAATCGACCGTACAGCATACATCGATCGTCTTGGACAGCTTGCTGACGGTCGTCGGAGCCCAGGATGTCGGGTCGTCCGGGCTACCCGAGTTGCCCTGGGAAATATAAGTATATGCACCCAAATGCCCACATGACAGCACGTGCCACATATGCTCCACCGTGGAACGACATCAGCAGACGGGCATCCCGTCGTTCCAGTCCCTCCTTGCGCGCCGAGGTATCCGACCAGTAGAGCGACACGTCTGCGCTCTTGACTCCTCGTCTCTCAGCAGCCTCCTTGATCTCTCCCTTCAGCTCGCCCTTCCATGCAGGTGCTTCCTCATGTCTCACTCCTAGCTCGTCAAGTCTTGACTGCTCGATCTTGCGCGGAGGTAGAGCGATGAAGACATCCCGGTATGTTCCAGTGAAGGCGGACACCCATCTCACACAGTCGATCCATACGGTTCTCGTCCTTGACACCTTTGGATCAGGTCTCAGGGCTGGGATTGCGTTGCCTATGATTTCGGATGGGATGACCATGAATGCGCCATAGGCCATTGTCCCGAAAGCTCTCGCTCTGCGGTAGTAAAGATAAGGAAGTGAATACGTGGGTGGCTTTGGCAAGTCCATCGTGGTGTATGCACGGGGGCGTGAAATGGATTATGCATCGAGTGCATGATACGAGCGATAATATATGCCATTGGAACTGTTTTGGTTGGAGGTGATGGGTGTACGCTGCGGACCAAAAATGCGCTGCGAGAGTGGATACATCCTGTTCGATTGAGCGCTCGTCATAGGGGACCGCATCGCCCGATCTCTTCTTTCCCGGTTGGAAGCTCGGAGGTCTCCTCGGCTTTCCGTCTTCACCCCGGGTGGAGCTTCACCAAACTCACAGAACGACCTGTCACGGCCTCCGACTTCCGAGCTTGACATCTCGTAAACAAAGAGGAGAGATGTCTACTATCTCGAGAAGTGAGAAGCAACCGCTTTGAAAAGTCCGGTTCCACAGGCGTTACAGCTGGAAACAACCGTCAGAGTGCAACGATGGGCAGGCTGATATGAGCGCCTAAAAACATCGGCAGATGAAGGGGCAGAAAAAACATGTGCCCGAACGCGGCGAGCGCATGCCGATCTTTTCCTACGGCGCAGTCGAGCGCCCATCCTACAATAAAAGACACCCGGTCCCAACCTTCTTTTCTGCACGCCATCACTGCCTGACGACCTGCGCACGCGCATTGCTCGGTTACCAGCTTTAAGTCCACGATCTCGGAGGCGGTCAGCGTCCGGGCTGCATTGATCATTTCCTGGCCTCTTTACCCGGAAAGCGTGCAGTTTGCACAAGAAGCAGATGGTCAATGTTTGGGCGTAGACTTGTCTTCCAATACCGGCAAGAAGGATGACATTGCACGATTGCAACGCACTTAGACGGGGGATGTGATAGGCCGAGATCATCTCCGGAAGAGAAGGAGGAAGTAGCGGGCTGGGAGTCCCGGGCCAAACAAGAGTGAAGACCGTAAGAACCAGCGCTGAATGCGATGATCGAACGTACGAGGGAGTCCTCGCCAGCTGGCCTCAGCTACATGTCGGAAGGGATCCAGTTCGTGATTCGGCGCAAAAGATACCGTTCTTCCCGTTCCCATACCGCGCTATCCAATAGTCAAGTGAGCGCCGGCGAAGGTTCAACAAAAGGCGACCTCGCAATCTCAGCATTACAAATGCGCAGGGCGCCCACGGCGCGCAGGGTGTTGAGTTTCATTGTCAGCTTGTTCCCCGAAAGATCTGGCTTCTTGCGCTCATACATGGGCTTCGCTCCGTCCGCCAACTGTGAGATGTCGGCGAGCTGATACGTGACCGAGGCAACCATCAAAGGTTATCGTCAGGAGCCAAGGAATGCGACATGCTCGCCAGAGCGTGCGTCGCAGCCGTTGCCGATGTGCTCGGGTTCCCTGTGCTCGACGGGTGACAGACCGACATCGGCGAAGGCATGGAGCGCAAGTTGCCCGAACCATATATGCTCCCCAGCCCTCCCCAGAGACCGATACATGCTGATATTTCGTAATGCTGCAAGGGTGCCTATTCCACCCCTCACCGCTAACCCATCCATGGCTGCACTGGATCAATCGCCCATTCAAACACCTCCGTATATGCCCGGGCCCCTGGGTGAAAGTTACGTTGTCTCATCGACCCACTCGGCGATCCGTTGCATAAGTTCTGTTCGTTCTGGCTCCCAAAGGCTCCTGCGAACCGATGTCAGCCGAGAGGAGATGCACTTCCGTAAGATTGTGGTACCCGAGAACAATGAAGTCGTGTGGCGCATGCTCAGTGACATCTAGTCGCAGGTCATTCTCCGAAAGGTACGCTCCCATTCGGGCGTGAAGAAGCTTGATCTCGTCCAAGAACTGCTCGTTTCCGCCGGCACTGATGAATGTCCTCGGCAATCCCTTGAAGGAAGGCGACTCGATATCTCGGCATGCTGGGGAGATGTAGGGAGACTCGGGCGACATCAGGTCGCCGGGACCACCCAGGAAGGCGAAATAGTTGTACGAGTTCGGCTCGCAGTCGTCGCCCAGGAAGTCGCACTTCTTGTTGTCGACACGAGACAGGCCAAGCTTGCTGTGAGATCCGGATATGTCCGCCCACGGGGACATAAGGATGAGACCGCCGACCCGGATGTTCTCCTCAAAGAGGAGATAGCGGCACAGCGCAAGAGCGAGGTTTCCGCCAGCCGAATCTCCGAAGAGATATAGGTTCTCTGCCTGGTATCCCAAGGAGAAAATATGCTTGACTGCGGTCAACGCATCCAGCAGAGCCGCAGGGAAGGGATTGATGGACCTCGACTGACCAACGGGTATGGAAGACAGGCGGTAGTCAACTGTGCAGAAGAGGTCGATAGTCTTCGACAAGTCCGTGATCTTTCGAGCTGGGTAAGAACTTGGGTCGTCTGGATGAGCGGTATTCCCCTTTTTAGGCCGTCATGTCAAGGAAGTCAGTTAGACTAAGGAATATACGTACGACATATCCACCTCCATGGAAAGACACCAACACCTTCGCTTCACCACGGTCTAGGGCCCCAGTTTGCCCCTTCTTCCCACCCCAGAAGATTGAGACATCGACTGCCTGAATTCCCCTCCGTGCCGCTGCCTCGCCGACTTCGCCCTTTATTTCGCCTTGCCATGCAGGTGCCTTCTCGTACTGAACACCCAGCTCGTCCAATCGACTTTGTACAATCGTGTACTCAGGAAGCGGGTTGAACACATCCCGGTATCCTTTGACCACGCCGATGAACCATCTCAAACAGGAGACGGCGACTGTGCGCAGAGCCGAAACTTCGGGATCAGGACGCCAGCGAGGTATGGCATTGCAGATGATCTGAGAAGGAAGATAGAGAAGAAGGCCGTATGCTAGGGTTCCGACAAGGCGAGCGCGTCGATACCAGAGGAAGGGCAAAGAATAAGGTAGGTTCGGCGATGAAGGCATTCGTGGGATGGATGCGTTTTGTAGGCAAGCTCAATCAGCGGGGTGTTCATCGCGATAGAGGATAGAAGTTTGGTTATTGAGGAATCGCGTTATCCGCAGCATCATGAGCTGGCAGCTGCTTCTCGAGCCGTTCGTAGGATTCCCATGCTTCCTGCAGCTGATCCCTGAGCGAGTGTCGGATTCCTATTCTTCCCTCGGCTGATTCTTGAGGGATCTCGGATTTCCATAAACCCTGTGCTTCAGCACTGAGGAGCATTCGGAAACGGAGAACTACTGCTCCATCAATTACCCTACCAGGGTTATAATACAGAGCAAGACTGGGGAACGGAATCTATCCATTGGGCAATACGCTTCATAACGTCTGTCCGTTCTGGTTCCCAGTCACTAGAAAGAGCATGAGCTACAGGCGCGACAAGCGGGAAGTACGGACTCACTTGAACACATAGAAGTTGTGCGGCGCGTGCGGAGTGATGTCCAGCACCAAGTCATCGGGCGACAGGTACTTGCTCATCCTGCCATGTAAGGTCTTGATCTCATCCACAAACTGCTCGTTCCCGCCTGCATTGATGAACGTGCGTGGAAATCCTTCGAAAGACGGTGGATCGATGTTCAACCCTGCTGGGGAAATGTAAGGCGTATCCGGTGACGCCAGATCATCCGGACCGCCAAGGAAGGCAGTATAGTGATAAGAAGCCCGCTCGACGTCTTCGCCCAGGTAGTCGGTCTTCTTGTGCGTTATACGCGACAGACCTGGTTTGCTGTGAGACGCTGAGATGTCTGCCCATGGCGAGAGGAGGATTAGGCCGCCTAATCGAGTATCGTCTTCATACAGGAGATAGCGGCATATAGCGAGGACTAAGTTGCCGCCTGCGGAATCACCAAGGAGGTAAAGATTCCCAGGCTGGTAGCCGAGAGACATGACATGTTTGACGGCGGTAATGCCATCTATCAGAGCGGCAGGGTATGGGTTGATGGACTTGCGAGCTCCGACAGGTAGGGCAGAGAGACGATAGTCAACCGCACAGAAGATGTCGACCGTACGGGAGAACTTGGTTACCGTCAAAGGCGCAAACGTACATGCATCGTCTGGGTGAGCAGAGTTGGCCTACAGTCAAGCTGTTAGCATATATGCGGCTTTAGCAAAGAGGTACGGAGGCGTACAGTGTATCCCCCTCCATGGAACGAAAGCAGTACCCGAGCGTCTCTCTTGTCACTACTCTGGACGTGACCAGGCTTCCCGCCCCAAAACAGAGGTACATTCACGCTCTCGATTCCCCTGCTCTTTGCTGCTTTCGCGACCTCTCCTTTCAGCGGGCTCTGCAAGGCGGGCGCTTCCTCGTATCGCGTGCCGAGCTCATCCAAGCGGGCCTGAACCAGCTCACGAGTCGGGAAGGCGGTAAAGACATCGCGGTAGTTGTTGGCAAAGGCGACAAACCATCGCACAACGCCAAGGATCACCGTTCGTCGACGGGATAGGGCGGGGTCAGGACGAAGAGAGGGTATGACATTGGCGATGATGAGGAAGGGAAGGGATAGGATGCCTGATGCAAGGGACGCGAGTGCTCGGAACCTTCGGTAGTACAGGTAGGGCAGCGAGTAGGACGGCGGGGGGACGAGCAGCATCTTAGGTAAAGATCTGTCTGCACTATCATATTGACCTCTTTATACTTCTGACGGGGCTGGATAAACGGCACACAACACACGCTGAACATTTTGCAGAAGAGAACGGTGCCGGGTGCCGTGCTAGGCAGTGACTGGGCGACGTTGGTCGCTGTTCGGGCGTTTGGTCGGAGTCAGAACGACGCGCGTTTCCGGAAAAAGGAGGGGAGCGAAGGACAATCATCGACTGCGGGTATAACGCTAGATAGCCCAAGAATGGGAAGAATGACAAGATGACCTAGGGAAACAATGCAAAAAATGGAAATAGAAAGAATACAGAGTTCAATCAGCCTTGGGCTGTAGATGGTTCTTTTCCGCCGCTTCGCCTTCTGCAGCACTGGGATGAGAGGCCGCTTCTGCCTTCTGATGCGCAGTCCCATTGTCCTTTGCCGCTTCTTCCAGCTGCGGCTTTTCACCATCATGCCCTGCCGGTGTTATTGCTCTGGCAAGCTCTTCCTCTGCATGAGGTGTGGGCGGAGCGTCATCCTCCCCGCTGCCATTCGGCGAGGTCGGAGTTTCCGACGCTGTTGGCGTCTCCGACATATCTTCCTCCATATGCGGGTCTGCAGGCGGTAGTTCACGCTCCTCTTCGAAGTCTTCGTCCATGCGCTCGAGCGTAACATAGCCTGCAAAAGACATGATCAACATAGTCCGTCGTCCCCACGTCAAGTGTGCGCACCTTCAGGCACTATGCCGGTCGTCCCGTCCTCGTTCAGTGCGATGACCCATCCCACCGGCCCACATCTCGAGATGATCCGGTACACCTCTCCAGCAGTCATCGCCATCTCTGCTGGCCCCTCTGGCACGAAGTCGTACAGACAGCGATACCATCCAGGTACCCACTCTGTCTCCGACAGGTCCTGTTCCTCCTCATATGCGGGATATGGACCATGGTCGAGCTGCATACGAATTAGCACAAGACTAGTGCGGTATAGTTGCATATCACGCACGTCAACATCATGCTCTACCGCCTGACCAAAACCCCAATTTGTCTGGAACGGCTCTCTTCTGGGCGAATCCGGCTTTGGCTCTGGCTGTCCCTGTCTCTCCAACCCTTTCCCATAATGTCGCTCGTCCGACTCATCATACGCAAAATCCCGCACAGTCATCGCAGCCATGGACGACGTCGTGAGGGCGAGTGACGACGCTGTAAAGTCGCCTAGTTGCATATTCAGAGATGAAGTGCTTGACCCAAGGTCGGGTATGACGATCGTCGTTTCGTCCAGCGTGCTCGAGGCGGGTTTATTGGGCGATGAGGTGGGGAGAGACATGGTCGAGCTCGAGGAGAGCGAGTGGCGGGACTGCCGTAAGGGTGTGTCTAGGAGCGTTGCGGGCTGTGAGGAGGTACGTTTCTTCGTCGGCGTCGAGGACGTGCTGCCCTGCGCTTCAGCGATAGACGGCAGTCCCGATGAGGGAAATTCAGATGGTGATATCGAGCCTCTGAGACTGGCGCTAGACTGCGAGCGGAAATCCGAGTCTGATTCGAAGACGGAGGATGAGAGCGGGAAAGGCGATGTGGGCGATGTCGAGCTGTCCCTTCTGCGCGTTGCATCCAACTGCAGCGACGGTGGGCGGTGTACGGGGAAATGGTCGACGTCCGCCATGGACATCGTTCAGTGCGCTGTCGTGTGTTTTTGTTGAGGGGTGTGGTGGCGAGGATTGGCGGTGTGCAAAGGGTGACAGACGCCGGCGTTTGAGGCGAGCGGGGCACGCGAGTCGTTGTGTTTGGGGGCCTCTAAGGGACGCCAATACTCCCGCAATAATGGGCCTGTGTGTCGGCCACGCTATCCATTCTATCGTTCATCAACAATGACTCGCCGGAAATCTATACAGAAAAGCTTTTCAAGACTCGACGGAAACGTGCAAACTCGTTGCTGGCAGCCACACCTTCGGTTATTAACACACGAATTCTGCTTTTATTGTCGTGCTTCCAGAAGCACGACGCGTTGCGAAGGCACTCCGGGCGCCTCTGACAACGTGGAATTATGAGAATGACTAACCTAACCTACTCTAATGAACTAGTTTGGAGCGATCTGCGGGGCTGATCCAGTCAACCCCAAATACTGCAATAACGCTTGGATACTCGTCTGCTCCTGCTGCTGCCTCTCAGCTTCCTCTCGCCTCCTTTGCTCTCTTTCTTCGTATATATCGTGCAGCTGCTTCAGGCTCGTGATCGCGAAATCCAAAGCTTGCTTCAGGTTCTCCTCGCCGTTAATGGAGTTCACGTCCAGCTTGGAAAGCTGCTCGAACGCTGCACTGGTGCGCTGCTCGTCGGTCATGGGTGCCGACGCTGCGGCCGCTTTCTGCGCATTGAAGGCTGCGCGCTGCTGGCGACGCGCCTCGGCGACCGCGGCGAATGACTGTTGGGCCGCTTGCGCATATAGCATGTGCTCTTCGCTGGTCATGACTGACCGGCTCAGCACCAAATGGGTATGACGCTGATCCGGGTTGTTCGCCATCAGGAACATGGTCGAGTCGGTCATGTTGTCCAGTTCTCGGAACTAACACAATAAGATCAGCTCTTGCACGCCAAATAAGGAAATAGGATGCACGTACCTGCCGAACCAAATTACGCCACTTTTGCTCGAACTTCTGCTTTCTCTTCTTCTCGCTCGTGATGAAGTCGGGATGGAACGGCCCGTTCATCTCCACATCCGAAGGCTCGTCAAGCCAAACATCATCCTCATTCTCCTCGCCCTCGGACTCAGTGTCCAGCGGCACGGTGCTGTCTCCCGACTCGGAAGGCGGAGGACGGCGACGCGAGCGACTCCGGCTTGCGCGCGGACCTCGGAGAGGCGGACGAGGCTCATCAAGCGGGAGAGGGATATGCGAGGGCGAGGAAGCGAGCGAGGCGGGATAATGCATTGGCAGGAAAGGGTTCAGCGGCCCGGGATAAGGGGACGAAGCGACGGAGTTGATGATGGATGGCGGGCGGCGTGGGGTGCTGTCCGACGGACGACCGCGGATGACGGGAGTAGGTGGGATAGGTGCCATTGGCCTTGGCCAAGAACCGCCAGTCGGAGCAGCTGAGAGAGGCGGACCGCCCACGGACGCCTGGCGGGACGGGTATCGCTCGAATGGCGCAAGAGACGGGTAAGTCGGCGCGAATTCCGAAGATGGATAAGTGGGAACCGGTGCCGCTACCGGTTGCGTTCCCATCTGCAGCGCCATAAGAAGCTGTTGGATCGAATTCGGCTGTTCAGGCGGGAGACTTCCAGCAGGATTTCGAGGAGTGTTCGCCATCGACGTTAACTGATCATCGCTTTCCGTCTGGATGAGCATAGATGTTGCGAGCGGGGAAGAGGGGTTTTCTGCGGGCTGTGGAGATGCGTGAGATGGTACTTCCGGTCCGAGGGCGGCGATACGGGCCTGTGTGACCACTTGCCAACCGCCGCTGCTATTTTCGACATCAACATCATCATCTCCCTCATCCCTATCATCGACCAATTTGGGCGATTCTTTGACTTCCCGCAGAACGACCGCACTGCTTATGACGCTCGCCTGTGTGACGGGTGGTTTGGCAGTCTCATACGCATGCTGGGAGGAGCCGCTGCTTCCGCTCGCCGTTGTGGGTGCGCTCTGTAACGTCGAACCGGAAGTGCTCGGAGAAACGGGATTCGAAGTCGGAAGCGGGATACTATAAGCTTGAGTGGACTTGCTAGCCGGCTGTCCAAATAAGTTGCCGAATCGAGCCGCAGCACTATCGTTGGGGGGTTGAAGGCGGTTCTGAGCGTTGTTGTTCGGTGGATTTGGCAGCGGTCGATCAGGGACACCTCGAACAGATTGGGGAGGGTTGAATGCCGACATCGTCGCCGCTGGTGGGCTTCTTGAAGGCGGCGAGAACCTCGTAGTCGTTTCGCCGGGGTCGGAGCTTTCTTGATCTGCGAATGGGTTCGTCTGACCAGGTGGAAGTTGGAAGGAACGAGTCTTGCGCGCTCTTTCGGATGCGCTGACCTGGCTTTGTCTGACGGTCGAGGCTTGTTGGGCAGAAACATCCATTCGTGCGTATTCTTTGAATTCATTGACGAGCTCGCGAGTGAGCGGCCAGACCTGGATAGCAATACTCAGACATACGCAGCGGATTAGGGTTTGGGGCTAGGGCTCACCTCGGGTTCGCTCTCACTTTTGTACGCTGGCGCCGGTACTCGCGGTATATTGCGCTTTGGTGGGCTTGATTCTTGCGGGCGAAGGATAGGAGGAGGTTGGTATGGCGGGCTCGACTCCTGCGACCTAATCGCCGGTGCGGGGGGATATGGTGGACTCGGGTAGCCAGCAAGGCTTGAAGCATCGGCCATAGATGCGCTCAAGAGCGACAGCAGTTGCGAATGCGAGGTCGAGCGAGGCAGACGGACCGTCCCCATCGGGTCATCCGTCCTCGTAGCACCAGGTCTTGTAAAGTAGCCAGAATTATAGTTCGAGCCAGCATCTCGTGGAGGCGAACGATGTCTCGTAGTATAGCTATCAGAGTTAGGCGGCGAAGGGTATTGGTGCTGGCTGTTGTTGTTGGGACGCATTTTGGACGTTGATGTTGAGTGGTGAGAGCCGCCGCTCCCCGAGCCAGAGTAATACAGCTCGATGTCGTCCAGGGGCTGAGCAGTGCCAGTTTGGACCTGACTCGACCTGTGCGCCTGCGCGCTGGACGAGCCCCTATCAGAGCCCCTCGGCGACGTAGCCTCCATCGTTTGTTGTTCTGTTCGTTCGTTCGTTCGTCTGCGCAGCCCAAATGGCGGTCGAACAATTCCTGAGCTTCGAGAATATATAGCCTTCCGCTCAGCGGTTCCTCGTACCGACAGTCCCAAATTTTCGCGAGAATAAACAGGAAAGACCCTTGGTGGAGCTCGAGTTCTCGGTCGTGCGGCTTTAACGTGCAGTGAGGAGCGGGTTGGGCGTTGGGTGTGCGCTTTGCGTGCGATGCTGAGGTGTAAAGGGGTTTGCCTCGAGGCGAAGGCGTTGCGAACCAGGCCACGAGGGAATGCTTCCGCTTTTTGTATGGGGTTGGCGACTGGGGCGACGTCATTGTCGTTACTCTTGTTCCTGTAAACCGGCTTCTGGGTGTGGTTGAGGCGTGTAGGCTGGGTTACGACGATGTGGAGGCGAGAGGCGATGAGTAGGGAGAAGCAGGTCGGTTTGATGGAGAGCGAGTACTGGTTGATCTCCTTCCGAGACATATATTGACTGGAATGCATCTGGTCTCATCAATCGCCGCTTCCTCCCTCTTGGGACCAGGAGCGCCCCGGTTCTCCGTGGCGATCATTCACCTGGTCCGACGAAGAGCCTACAACATGCGGACAACTTCCATCTAGAGTTGTGGATAGGTCAGGAAGCGGGCAAGAACCTACGCTAAGGATAATATCAATAAAGAAAGATGCAGATTGTCCATACGATTCTAGGGCTACAATACACCGATCAACCGATCTACGGATTCCGGGATACTTTAACTTGGATGCGAACGATGCGAACGAGTGCGAGGGGGAGAGAGAGTGGGTAATGCGGATGCGAGTGTCTGGTGGGAATAAACGATTGCCTGGTAAAAAGTGAGTGTCCTTCCCCTTTCTTTATTGTGAAGGCGGATGCAAGGAATGAGCGTTGTGTCCGTAGTCAATTCCGTTGTCTCCCCTAAAGGAGAGATTTTATGTGAGTGATGGGTGTTTTGACTGCAGCCCGTGGTGACTAGTAGGTGGGTTGGAGAATGAGCGAGGACTCGGGAAAGCATGTCGTCTGTGGTGGGTCGTGCGATGTACTGTAGTTGCCGCCCTGGACGGCTGCGTGGTCGAAGATGATGGTATTTCATGCATCCGAAGCCGGCAACTCCCCATCTCCGCTCTCAGGATACCCCAGCGCCCTCCTCAGCTCTAAACTCTCCATCAGTCACCCTGCTCTTCCACGAACAAGAAAGAAGAACAACTCACGAAAAAGGATCATATCCCCCCACAGCCAAGCAGCGGGCAGCGGCCCCGGATGCAGCTGATCATGCTGATGCGCATGTTGCCCCAACAGAAGATTCCCCCAATTACTGTATTTCACCCCTTCGACGCCTAGTTCTCTCTGCGCCCTGTGCCACTCCTTCACCGCCCCTGGCTGGGTAAGGGAGTGAGGAGGGGGAAGGAACAACGAGCGAGCTGCGTGATCCAGCTGTAAGAGCCGGTTCTGGTGAAAGAACGGTCTGTGCACTTCGGGCTGATCCCAGCTCCAGCCCATGAACCAGTCTATCTTCGCGCTCCCGTCAGAGGGCCAGTGACTCGACCTCCACAAGAGCTCCGTTTCTGGCCAGAGCTGCCTCGCGAACCGGATGGAAGCAGCCAGACGGGAGCGCCACCATTCCAATCTCTCCCCCGTAAGGTCCGTGATAGTCGGTTGGTGCGAGTCCAAGTCATCCCGAGCAAACTTGGCAAGATCCCAGAGCGTGCTGCTCAGCTCGATCAGGTCCGGGATGGGGGAGCGAGGATGGGGTGCGAGCCCGCCTTCTGAGGCTGGGAGGGCGAGACGGGCGAGCAGGGGGAGTGCGATCGCTTGCATGCGGTGCTCGAGTGGGCCGGGGGGGTTGTATTGGTCTTTTGTCCGCCAGTAGTCTGTTTCGTCCATCCTGTCGGGCGCGTTAGCTAAGTGCTCACTCTGTCTCCTACATCCTGCTTCGCTTCGACAGTGGGAACAGTAGGGGAAGGAAGGCAAAGGAGGAAGGAAGGAAGGAAGGAACATGGAAGTAGAGACGCAAAAAGCGTACTCACCCCCAATGAAAAACCGACACGACCGCAAAGTCCCACTCAGGGACATAACACACCGTCGGCCTACTCCGATCCTCATTCTCCCTCCTCCAGCCCTCCCACCCCTCTCTCTCCCTATACTCCCCCGGCACCCATTCATCCGGCACCTCATCCACTAAATCCCACGCGTGCCCTCGATGGATTTGAGTAGCTGAAAGGGAGACGAGAGAACAGAATTGCTGGACTGTGTTGCGCGTTACGGAGTCGCCTAGAAGGAGGACGGTCCGGTTCTGCAGGAAAGGGAGGGTTTCACGCGCTAGGTGGGAGGGCCAGGGGGTCAGGCCGGGAGAGCGCAGGTCGAGCGATTCTCGTAGGGCGCGCATGAGCGGTGGGGGGGTGCATGTCCCGCTGCTTGTGCTTGTGCTGGAGTTACTTGACGCTGCTGCCGGTGGATGGGAGGGCAAGAGCGGAAACGGCCGCCAGATATTCGACTCTGGCACCTCGGTATTGACTTCCAGCCTGCCCCAGCTCATCCAGGGATCACACCCTCCCTCCTCTCTCCTCCCCACAAAGCCCAGGTCAAACCACCCCGCCAAATAGCAGACGGTTAGCAGACAGGTGAGACCGGCTAGGAGCGGGATTAGGGGTGCTCGGCGCCGGAGTTGGAGTGAGATGGGAGATTGGGAGCGCCAGGCTGGGGGGAGGAGGGAGTATTGGTAGGTTGGGTAGGTTTTTTTCATCGTTGCGCTCTTGGCTCCGTTAGGCTCTTGGCTCCGTTAGGTCGATTGGAGGGCAGCTGAAGGGTGGTTCAGGGGAGGTTCAAGGGCGGGTCAAGGAGTGCGTTGTCTGGGTGCCAGCGCTGGTGCAGTGAATATACGTATAGAGCGGGATGAACGAATGTGAAGGGCGTGGGCCTCAGGCGTCAAGTAGTCAGCAAAGTCGTGAATCGGGTTGTGCTGGCGGTTGAGGCGGTCGTGCAAAGGGTTGCGGTGACAAGACCACACAGGAACGATCATCATGCCCTAGCCCATCAGCCCATCCCCATCCCGTCCCCCATCTTCCCCCTCCGCCCCGGGGTTTCCATTCTGTGCATACCGTCTCCCGCTCATTCCGTGTCTGAAAAAATGGACGAACCCCGCTTCTGGGGTTACGGGCGGGTTGGGACGAAGAATGAGGCGCTTCGGTTCGGTTGCACTTTGAGTGATTGATCGAAGACCCGCCTCTTCCCGTCCTTGTCGCGCTGGGGTCGAACGGGTGCGACGCGACAATTTCACACGCGCCTTTCGTGGACTCAGACGCGGTTGACGTCACCGATTAGGGAAGTGTCGCTGCGCATGCACTCTGGCAGTGGTGCTGGTTGCTAGCCAATTTAGCCGGGAATGCCACACGACCCAAAGGGGGACTAAGAATAGCTATGTGCTTGGCAGTCCCCTCTCTCTTTTCCTCTTCAACGCAAGACAGCAGGAAACAGCAGGTAGCTGGGATGACAGTCAGGGAGAATGGGACGTAAGATGGAAGGAGGGACGGGATGGATCAAGGGTCTCGGTCTGGGCCTTTGTGCCCCTAAGGGAAGGAGGGTCGAGGCGGGGCCTGGATCCCAAGCGAGAGCTGGCGCTGATGCGTGCGGTGCGTGAAAAGGCGGGTTGATGGAAGGTCGGGAAACCGCTCTTGCGGGTTGGATGTTACAGCCGTTCATGCTATGAGGATACATACGAGTATGCGATCAGTTGTTAGGAGGATAAGAGCAGCCATCCTGAACCTCTCTTTGCTCTGAGAACCGGGAATGAACCTTCCAGCTCCAGCCAAACCTCATTGCGCAGTTCTCCAGCAAAGACAAGGATGAAAATTCATAAGGGATCGGAATCGACGGAGTCAATTTGCACTCAGAAAGGCGCGAGTCAGGGTTCACTGATCACCAACTTACACGCGCCGTCTCAAAGTCAACTTAGGAGGAAGTGAACATTCCAACATCGACCCATCGATACTCCGATTCATAGCTGCTGCTGTGCACAGGATACGCGCTGTAGCTTCAAGACTCCCGCCCCGGCTTTCTCTAGAAGGGCTGAGAGACAGAGCATAGAGCGTGGTTGAGGAAGGGAAGGATGAAGCGCGTCGACCGCTCACCGGGCACATCGCCGTCCACCTCGCCTCAGCTCAAGAAACAGCGCATCCCCTCGCCTCCCCCTATCCCTCCCACATCATCTAACCACTCAAGCGCTACTGCTTCTGCTGCTGCTTCTCTGCCGGGTAGGGCGGCGAACGGCCAGACAGACGCCCGGATGCTCGCTCTGGCACAGCAAAACCTCCTTCAAGCCCAAGCCCTCCGGGCCTCCTCTGAGCAGCTGAACGGGAATGGCACGGGAACTAGAGAAGTCGGGGGAGGGGGAGGAGACGGATGGACGAAAGTCGACCGTGGGAAACTCAAGAAACTGCAGAAGAAAGCTCAGAGGGTCGAGGTCCGTCTTCTTTCCCCTGTCCTCCCGTACTCCTTCCTGGTACTGGGGTGGAGCGAAGCAGCTGACGAGGAGTCGGGGGTAGGCGCATCCGCCGGTGTTTAAGTACCTCGTTCCTGGGTTGAAGAACCGAAGGGAACCAGTGTCGATCGATGTGCGTCCCTCTACCCTCCCCAAATCTATGAGCACTGACGCCCGGCACTGCGCAGAACGTGCGGGATTTCACACTTTCTTTACTGGCGGACGTCCCGGCTCAGCAATGGATCACAGCTGAAGTGCGCCCCCCTCTCTCATCAGTAGCAGGAAAAGCGGTGTACTGATGTTTATTGGGTGGGTGGTAGAACCCGCGAAGCATAACCCACGTCTTAGCGCTCTTCATCCCTGGTCTCCTAGCGTCTGACCTCCTCCTGCCCTCTCCCAACCCTCAAACACCCGCCATGCCCCTAGAGCTGCCTCGCGTTCCCTCCCCTTCCTCCTCCACCTCTCCCTCCTCATCGCAGCCTCTACCCTCCCCTGCCGAGCAGGAAGGTCCGAAGACGAAGACAGAGACCGAGACGGAGAGAGAGACAGAGAGAGAGACCAAGCTCCCCATTCTGCATACTCTCTTTTCGCATGCGTGCCCGACGAGGGCGCCGGGGGAGACGTATAGGATGCATTCGTTTTTGGGGCAGTTTTTGAATGTTCCTGTGGGGGGGGAGGAGGCGAGGAAGCGGTGGCAGGAGAGGCAGTTGCGTGAGTCCCCTTCCATCATGCTTCCTTCTCACATCGTTTCCGCATCTTCCTTTCGTGCACTCTTTATCTTCCTGGCTTTGATACGATGGATTGTGTTGAGACTGCCTCTGCGGGCTGGTCTTGGTTTGGTTTGGGGGCCTGAAGCTGACAGGAGAGCAGAACAATCTACCGCCCTCACACCCTCCGACCTCGTACTCACCTACCCCCAAATGAAAGAAAACGACTACCCGATCCCCACCTACCTCCGTCCTCATCTACGCGGCTCCTCCCCCACCCTGCCCTTCCCTTCTCCGTCCTCTTCCGCCGACCCCAGCTCCTCCGCACTAGAACCAGGCTGGATCGAGACCCCTCCCACTTCCTCCACACCAGCACGATATACCCTCCTCGCGCTAGACTGCGAGATGTGCGAGACTACCGCCGGGCAGGAACTGGCCAGGGTGAGCATTGTGGATGGTGGAACGGGGGAGACGATATACGACACCCTTGTCCTACCCTCAAACCCAATAACGGACTACCAAACCCGTTGGTCGGGCGTGACAGAGGCCAAGTTACGGGGGATAACCACGACTCTGCAAGACGTGCAGCAGCATCTGCTGAGCATACTTCACCCGGAGACGATCCTGTTGGGTCATTCGCTGGAGAACGACCTCAAAGCTCTCAAACTCGCTCATCCCCGAGTAGCAGACACCAGCGTGCTATTCCACCACCCCCGTGGCGGCCCTTACAAACCAGGACTCAAATGGCTCGCCCAACGCTGGATGGCCCGCGAGATCCAGAGACACGACGGTCTCGAAGGCGAATCCGGCGGCCATGACCCGGTAGAGGACGCACGGGCCGCTTTGGACCTGTTTAGGCTTAAGCTGGAGAAGGGGGCTGCGTTTGGCGAGTTTCAGAAGGACGTTGAGAGTGTTTTTGAGCGACTTGCGAGGCCGAGCGGGAAACGGCCGGGCGGTGCGACAGCAGCGGTGGTGGACCATGGAAATCCGGGACAGTGGCACGGCGCGAAAGCGAAGACCGCCGTCCCTTGTTCTTCAGACGAGGAAGTGGTTAACGGGGTGTTGAGCGTGGTAAGGGAGCATGATTTCGTGTTTGCGAGGATGATGGAGCTTTCGCATGCGAGGGGGTGGAGTACGACGAAGCACGCGGGGCAGTGGCCGATGTCGAATGTTGAGCGCTGTTCCTCCCCTCCGGGGCAGGCGGATACGGAGGCTGTCAATCGGGCTTTCAAGCAGCTGAACGACCGACTTACGCGCTTACACCGCTCGCTGCCCAAGTCGACCGCTATCGTTCTTATGACTGGTCACTCGGATCCCAGAGCAGTCGTGGCGCTCAACGCGAGGAAGCAGAACTGGGAACAACAGTGGCGCAAGACGGGGGATATGAGCAAGATCCCCAAGGAGGACTGGTGGACGATGGAGGACGATCGGAGGCTCGCTATGGAGGTTGAGAAGGCTAAAGCGGGGCTGGCGTTCTTTTGTATTACGAGACAGGAGCCTGTGCCGGTTCTGCCGGCGCCGGGGGCGTTCAACGAGTGATGATGACTTTTGATGACTGTGTGCGTGGGCAGCAAAACAAGATATTGGATTCTGGGGTTCCTATCCCTATCCTATGAAGGGTACATGGGCAAGAAAAGATGGTATCTACCGTGAATCATTACATCGCTCCGGGTCCATCCGTGGTATTTACATATTTACATCACATCGTTGAAGACAGGTACGTTTTAGCGGATACCGTCAGGATCGGGTTCATCCTGGATTTCGACATTCTGGAAACGAGGCGTCTTCTTCATCGCGGATCGCAGTGTCGATGCCCGCGAAGCTGGGCGAGAGGGCGGTACTTGACCCGCGAGAATGGACTCGTGCCGGCCGTTGGCGAGGTACGCCATGTCGATCTCGTTGGCTGCCGGGTTCGGATCACGGAACGTCGACCTCTGCGAGCGGTGCGAACGCATCGATGCTCGCGAATGACTTCGCGGTGGCAGTTGAGACGGGCCGGCGAGTCCGTCGTCCGACTCCGGGGCGGCGTCGTAATACGGACTCTTGGATGCCTGTGCAGGCGGGATGAACCCTCCCACGCTCGGTGCGCGGTTCAGTGGCCGGCCGTAGTCGGTTTGTGCTGGGCTGCCCCACTCTGTACCGCCTTCGGCAGGCAAGGGCGGATAGTTGCTCCTCGCTGTGCCGGGCGGGCGCATGCTGTATCTCTCCTCAGGGCTGCCCCACTCCGTACCTCCTCCCGGGGGGAGAGGGGGGAGAGCGGCATAGTTGCTCCTTGCCGTTCCCGGTGGCCGTATGCTCCCTGCTCTGCTGGGGGCCCGAACAGGCGGAGGCCCACCCAAGGGTGCGAGAGGGCGGGTGGGAGGTGTTGGACTTGCTACCATGCTCATCGCTCCCCGCGATGCAGGTCGAGGAGGATTGTCACGGACCGGGGAGTACGGGTTAGGCAGGTCACTGTAGCCATATCCGCCTCCTTCAGGCGGAAGAGGAGCGAAGGACGGAGCAGTCGAGTGAGGGAGAGGAACAGCAGTGGGATCAACACCGTACCCACCACCGCCCAGGTCGTTCCTCGCCGACGCGCGACTAGGCGCACGATATGGGTTATCGCCGAAATCGCGCGCACTGGGTGCGACACTAGCCGCCCGACTCGCAGGACGGGCAAAATCTTGCGTGACGACTTCCCGCTGCGTGGCATGGCTGGCGGGTCGGTCGTACGCTGATCCCACTGCGCTGGCTGCACGGCTGGGCGGCCTGTACACCGGTTCAGGAGCTGTATACCCCACCCCGGCACCAGCAGCGACACCGCCCGCTCGACTCGGCGCTCGCCTGTATTCAGGCTGAGCATACGCATCGTCCCTCACACTCGCTGCCCTGCTCGGTGCTCTAGACCCATCCGCATACACAGACGGCGCCCTCTGAGCTGGCTGGGCGTACGAGCGCCGGGAGGCCACACTAGCCGGCCTGACTGTCCTGTCAGAGTCGGGGCTGTCGATATCCCTCGTTGGGGTGTTGGGTATATCGGGTATATCGGGCGCTACCATACTCCGTCGCCTCATTGGTGAATTGGGATCAGACTGCCCGCGATCATCAGTATTGACAGAAGGCTGTAGGGAGAAGAGGGAAAGGACTCACAGGAGGCTGGACAACAATGGTAGGTGCCCGACTCGTAACGCTCGTCGCTCGCCTTCTATGTCCTCTCCACGGCTCGGTCGTAGGCGGGCCCATGGGCTGGCTGACGCTCCTGCTCGAGCGGACACTAGCTGCTCGGGAGGGTGCGCGTGGGTAGCTCGAGGGGTCGAGAGGCGCGGGAGGGACGATCTCCCTCGGTCTGCGCATATGGGAGAAGCTGCGTGCGCTGCCCTGTACCGCACAGAAACACGTTAGCACCAGACTACTTTCGAGAAGAAGCAGGAGGCGAAGAAGCAGGAGGAGGAAAAGGAGCAAGAGAAAGTGAGGGACGCACCCCCGACCCAGCAGACCGATTCTGACTCATAAGCTCCTCCACCACCTCGGGATCACTATTCCTCAGCTCGTACCTCATCCTCTCCCTATCCACTCCGTCTGCCCCTGGCCCGCCGTAGGCCGAACCACCTTCCTGGCGCATGCTATATACACTGGGGGCCTGACTAGCGGGAAGCTCTCGCCGTGCAGCGTACCGGATCGAGTTGGGCGAATACTCTCCTCTCTCACTGCGGCCTTCAGAGATCCTCGACAGCCTGCCATTCCCATTCCCGTTCGCGCCGTTGCGAACACTACCTCTGCCGTACTCCGACCCCCCTGGGGGAGAGCGCACAGACCGAGAATCCGCATAATACCCCCCCTGCGTCTCCCTCATCTCCCTCATATCCGGCCTGGAACGGATCTCGCGCAGGGAATGGTTTCCCTGCCCTCTGTCCGCTATTTGAGGGGATTGGGAGTCGAATATGTTCGCAGGGTCGAGTACGCGTTGAGGAGCAGGGGAGATGATCTCCCTCCGAGGCTCGTATCTCATACTAGCTCTGCTCGGTTGGCGGGATATCGACCCCCCTCCATTGGGGTAGGTGACCTCCCCCATTCGGTCAGCTTCGGCCTGGGTTTGAGGCAAGACCCCGCGCGTAGGCTGGACCTCATGTGGCGGAGGAAGGGAGATGGACTCGTTCGCCCTTACGACGGGTACGTATCCGTCCGGAAGCTGAGCGACGGGCGTATGAGGCCGCGAGTGGGAGGGGGAGAGGACCATAGGCTGGACATAGGCCTGCTGGGGCATCGGCGGGGGAGGGGCGAAAGGCGCCACATCCGGGACTTGGGGCGCAGGGGGCAGTTGTGGGCCAGGGGAAGGTTGGCGATTCAGGCGACTGGGACCGGCTGGGCCGGGGTAGTCTTGTGCGGCGGAAGTGGAGTAGGGTGAGGGGCCGGGAGGAGGGCGGTTAGGGATGGAGTAGGAGTAGGAGGGTTCGCCGGCTTGTTCTAGGCGGGACTCGATCGTTTCTATTGGTCGTTCGATTGGCCTGCTTGGGTCCCTCCGCCCCCAGCGGGAGGGACTCTCGTAGTCCTCCCTTCCTCCGCCTCCTCCTCCGCCGCCAGCGCCAGCGCCGCCGCCATCCCGCCCATATCGCAGCGCGGGACTGCTCACATCGTCCGGTATGCCATCTGGCCACGTCCGCTCCAAGAACTCATCGAAAGCGCGCAACGCCCGACTGCGCTCAGTCGTCGCCCCCTCCGCTCTGCCCCGGGCAATCCCCTCCCTCAGCCCCTCCCGCCTCCCTTCCCTCAGCCCTGCCTCCCTCGCATCCCTCAACGCAAGCGTCTGCATCAGCTGCCTCTCCCTATCCCTCGCCCTGGCCGCCGCTTCCTCCGCCCTGTCCCTCTCCGCATCAGCATTATCCACCGTAGCCTGCGCCTCCCTAATCTCCCTCAGCGCCACTTCAAGCTGAAGCTTCACGCGCTTCGTCTCTTCCTGCAGCTTGCCCATCTCCAGCTCTGCTTTGTGCCTAGCGACGTCATGCGCGATAAGCTTCGCCTCGCTTGCGCGGAGCTGGGACTCCAGCTCTCCAGAACGCCTTTTCTCGGAAAGAAGCTGGTCGGCGCTGTCTTCCAGCAGCTGGCGGAGCTCGGAGGCTTCAGCCTGCCACTGCTCGACAGCGCGCTCCATATCCCGTATCGTGACCCCGCTCGCGCGTCTACTATGTCTCCCTTGATGCGCTCGGTGCTGGGCAGCGCGTTGGGGTTGGGGTTGGGGTGGGTGGTGGGGGACGTTGCTTGCTCTTGGTCGTACGGAAGGCCCGGGCTGAGGTTGGGGTTGAGGGTCGTATTGCGACTGAGACTGAGACTGGTCCAGAACTGACTCGGGTACGTCGGGGAGAGAACGCTCGTCGTCGTATTCCTCTTCTTGTAGGCGGGTTCGTCTGCGTCGGTCCCAGTCGTCGCCGCTCCGGCCTGTGTTCAAGGCAGTCGGTTGCCCAGCTTGGGTGTAAGAGGGATAACGTCTCGCCATATCCTCCCCTGCTTGCCCAATTCTAGCCCCCAATCAGCCAAGAAAGAGAGAGAGAGGAAAGAGGGGAGAGGGGACGTACGTAAATGGCGAAGGCACCCTACCCAAGTCAGGCCGGGGAGGGTCGGGCTCGCTGTCCGTCGAGAACATCCCTTTCCTTCCTCTTCCCTTCCGTACTCTGGCCTGCTATCTGCAGAAGAACTCGTCAGCGAGTTCTGGAGTGTGTGGGGTAGAGGCTTCGGGCTCTTCGGAGTGAGGCTGGGGGGAGGGGCGTGGGTTACACGAGGCGCTGGGATGCAGCCGAAGACGTTCGCCTGAAAGGTGGGTGTATGCGCTCTCCTTCCTTAACGCCGCTCGTTGTTTCAATAGGGTATAGCACTCCTTCCCAATGAAGAGCGTGGTATCATCCCCCTCACCCACTCACTCACACCAGCACAGAGGAGAGCGAAGGACAGGGGGGAGCAAAGAGGGGGAGATGCGATGCTGCCAACGGGTGGCGCGAGGGTTTCCCGGAATCGTTGGAATGACGGCGTAGATGTTGGATGTTGGGCGGTGTCACATTCTTCGGAGGCTTTCAGCGGCATGTTGCGGCATGCACTTGGTCGGCGATATGCACTGGAATGCCAATTCCTAATCTCCGACCACTTTTCTGCTTGCGTGTGTTCAGAGAAGAGTGAGGGGCTAATGGTACACATCACTTATTTGCGGTCCGAGATCTATTTCGATTGGGTATAAGCGTGTATCCACGCAAGGGTATCCTATCCTACACCCCACCCACCCAAACCAAACAACACCCCAAGAGCTACAAGACAATCACAAACTCAAGCCCAAGACGCCCCTCTGGATGCCTCGCCTAAGTAAACACTGAACCACAAGACCAGAAGGACCAGGAACGGAGGGTTCAGATCCACGTCTTCTCCCCTGCCAAGGGAGGAACATGAGCAACGGCCCCACTCCTATCCCTAATCAACTGACTGACACTCCTCTCCCCTCTCTCCATCTCCCTCTCCCTCTCCCTCTCCGTCGCCGTCCAACTCCCAGGCGGAGCAGGCGACGGCGACCTCGATCGACTCCCCTGCCCTTGCGCTTCCGCTCTAGCGAGTAAAGCCCCTGCATACGGGTTAAGACGGTTTATAGAGTTCGGCGTCACTGGGCGGCTTGTTGCTTGAGGCGTGCCTGGGCGCGAGCTCGGAGCGCCGGCGGGAGGGGAATAGACGGAGAGAGTCGCCCCAGTCGTCGAAGTGGTCGCTGTCGACCGAGCTGTACCCGGTGTCCGGGGCTTGCCCGCCCCTTCAACACGCTCATAAGCCGGCAAGACCTCCTCCTCCCCGTCAGGTCCAGTAACATCCACCTCCAACCCCTCCCTCCCCTCCCTATACACCGCCGGGAGCTCCTCACCCCCCGCCAGAGCCTGCAGTATAGTGCGTCGGATCTCTTCGAGCTCTTTTCTTCGTTCTGCGAGCGCGAGCGTTGTTTGTTTGAGGGAACGGTTGGCGGATGCGAGCCGGGCGTTGCTGTCCGTTTGGTCTTTGGTGACGGTTTGGAGGGCGTGGTGGACTGATCTGAGGGAGGCTTGGATCTTCTCTGCGGGTTTGTTAGCCCTCGGTTGCAGAGATAGCCGGTAAGCGGGAGAGAGGAGAAAGGAGGAGAGAGAGGTGGATAAGAGCAGAGGAAGACAAGCAGAGGGAAGGAGAAAAGTGGACGTACCGGCAAACATGATATCCGTAAAGATATTGTCAAAAACAATATTGACCAAAAAATCCAGCTGGGCCACATCAACCGCATCAATAAGCCTCACCATCGGCTGTTTCTTCCTCGCCTCCTGGACGAGCGCCTGCGCCCTGCACGCATAAGCCTTCGCGTCGATCAGCGCGTTGTTCTCGAACATGTCGGAGAAAAACCCGCCGCCGAACATGTCGTTGTAGTTCCAGGACTGGGCTTCGAGCAGGAGCTGCTGGGTGCGGAGGAGACAGGCTTTGGCGTTGGCGAGGAGGGTCAGGACTTGGGATTCTTGGTTGACGACGGTTTGGAACTGCGCGAGTGAGCGTTAGCGAATGAGCCCACGCAGCTTAAGGAAGAAAGTGGCGAGCGGGGAAAGAGATAGAGAGGAAGGAGAGGGAGAGGCAGGGAAGGAAGAGACGCACGTTAGCATTCGCATCCTCTGCTTGACGGACATGTTCCTCCGCCTCATCCTCATACGGATAATCCGGTGTATACCCCGTAAACAAGCTCTTATACAGCAAATCCAGCCTCGTCCTCAGCTGCTCATGCCGCGCCGCCTTCACCCTCAGCTCCGGGTTCTACGCGCCTCCCTATCAGCGCACACCCAGGGGAGAGAAGTGGAAAAGATAGCGCACCTGGGCCTCCAGCCGCTCTTTCTCCGCCTGCAGCGCCCCCCTCGCCTCCTCCGCAGCTTGTTCAGCCTGGAGCGCCTCAACAAACTCCCGCTCCTCCTTCTGCAGCTTAAGCTCCACAGCCTCCTTCTTCCCCCCATGCCGGAGCTTGACGAGCAACCGCCGACCAGCGCTGTTCTGCAGCTTGGCAAAATCTTTATGCTCTGATTTCCTGCCGTGCAACATCAACTTCTGCAGCCACACCGATTTAGTGAGAAGGAGAGAACGCACGTCTTCTTGTGCAAAATGGCGATCTGGGCGCTCGCGCTGTCGATTCGTTCTTTCAGGCTAGCGATGGCAGCCTCGTTGTCCTTCAGCGCCGGGGGAGCCCATTCGATACTAGCGAGCTCATCGATGATTGCTTGATGCTACGCGTCCCGGACTTATCAGCGCCAATATAGAAATAAGAGGCGGGGGAAGGCACACCTCTTCGGCTCGCCGGGCGAGGTCTTGTGTTGTTGGTGGGGGCATTCTGTAGAGCGGGCTCTGGCAGATAACGTACTAGAGGGAAGTATGCACAAGGAGGTCCCACCCGCTCGCCGCATTATATACAAAACGCAGGTCTGCCTCCAAGCAGCGGCGGCAAGGCCCCCACCCCACAGCTCAAACACATTCGTCGACTGGGTCATCGCACCGCCCTCGTACTCTGCTCGTCGCCGCATTAGGAGACGACCCTAGTTGCACGTGCCCAATCCCGTGCAAAGGCTGTGCGTTGTACTAGGGTGCTTCTTTTCCGTCGGCTTCTTCGGGTTTGCTGTGACCCCAGCGGGAGCCTGCGTTGGAGGAATGCGCAGGAATATGAGGGAATTCTGGGGGGACGGGAGTGAATGAACTTTTCCCGCTATCGGCATTGACTCGACTGCCGGTAAGTAGACTCGCTACGTTCGAGCTGGGTAGTAGGCGCGCGTTGGAGATTGCGCCACGGGAATGCCCCATCAACAGTGAGCCATTTCCCGCCTATTTCGCGCAAACCCCAACGAGCGCCAATCTCCCGATGTCCTGACGTGGCAATGAAGCGCAAAACGTGGGAGGCTGACTTGACCGTTAGTGGCCTATCACCGAGCGGACTCCATCTTTTGCCGATCATCGGATTTGCACTTTTCATGCGAGAGTACCGTTCTGGTGCTCGGGAAGTTCCTGGCGCACGAGAGCGCTGTCTTGCTACATTCCGGCCACACTTATTCTGTGTTAACCTCAAGGTCCGTGTATCCCGCACGTCGATCTAAATCCCGCTCCTGCAGAGCGTCGCTCCTGTCGCCAGCTGGTCGCTCACCACGCACGTGAACTTCAAAGATCAAACCCCATGAATAACCCATACCTACACTCCAAAACCAAATATGATACAAACGATCCACTAACCAAATGACAGAAAGAGGAAGAGAAACTAGATCCAAACACATACACAAACACATAAGTACACAAACAGAAGCAAGCTAAAGCAGCTCCACCCCCACCTGTTCCTGCTTCACCCCTCTCCTCTCTCCCCCAGCGGCGGTAGAAGGATTAGAAGGCGGAGCAGATGGGCGAGGGTGCATCCACGCCTGCCCAAAAGCCCTCGTTTCCGGTACTTTCGGCTGAGGGAACGTATCCGCCATCAACTCCCTCACTGCGCTCGACGAGCCGGAGGAGGACGAGCTGGCGTAGGCTGCTTGGTTGGGGGCGGAAGGGGCGGAAAGGACCCTCGAGTGTCCGTTCCCGTTGCTGTTGCCGTTGCTCGTGCTGCTGGAGCGGATGTCGGAGATTGGCGCTCGGGTGCTCATACCCCCTGGACCCGTGATCGCACTAGTCGCGGCGGTAGGGGTATTGCTGCTCGGCGGCGCGGGCGGGAGGGAGGGGAACGAGGAGGGAGAGACGTCACTTTGCACCCTACGCATTGGCAGGCTCTGGATCCCGGCAGAGGACATCGATACGGTCGTCTTAAGCTTCCCGCTCGCGCTTGGATCGCCGCCGTTGTAGTTTGTGTGCGTGTTCTTGTTCGATTGATTGGTGCCCATAGAGGGCTGGGAGGACAGCTCGGCTGTAGTAGTACTAGTTAAGACGTCCCGCGTGGAGACGTCTTGAGATTGGGAATTATCGCTGCTCGTGAGCATGGTGCTCGCCGAATGCGACGAAAAGGAGTGGGAGGACGGCTGGGAGGCGGAGAGGTTCAGTGACTGAGACTGCGACTGGGAGAGGGACTGCGAGCTGGAGGCGTTCTGCGATGAAGGCCGCGAGCCGGCTCCTCCGTCTTTTCGCTCGGACCGGCGGATTTTCTTTCTGCATCTGTAGCGGGCGTCAGTACTTTCGCTCATTTTCAGTCAAGTTGGAAGGGAAACCACGAGAGGAAGTTACGCCACGAGCAAGAACAAGAAGGAAGAAGGAAAGGCGAGAGAAGATGAGAAAGAGAAAGGACCACAGAAGAAGTGACGAGGAGAGAAAGAGAAACAAACACGCACTTATCACAAACAGTCCCCGGCCCCATCGGCCCCGGACCCCACTTCTCCACACACCGTCCATCCTTATACTTCCCAGGAAGCTTACAATGCAAACAACATCTCTCTCCCCTCTCGTTAATAGTCCCCGGGGGTGCAGCGCCTGTGCCTGCCTTCCCTCCTCCGCTCCCTATGGGGCCGGTAGTAGGGGCGCCTTGAGAGGAAGGCAAGGGCTGCTCGGAGGGAGGAGGGAGGGTGAAAGGGGGTTTGTGTCTCCGTCGACTGGGTTGAGAGTGAGCGTGTGAATGGGAGCGAGAACGGGATTGGGATCGAGAACGGGAGCGCGAGCGTCGGCCTGGGTCCGCGGCGGCGAGGATCATCTCGTCTAGATCGTCTTCGCTCATCGGCTCATCTACCTCTCCCTCTCCCTCGCCATCCCCGTCCCCATCCGCTTCCTCCTCTGGGTCGGGGGCATGGGCGAGGTCCGGCTCAGGGTCAGGGTCGACGTCCACGTCGTCCAGGTCCGCGTCAATGTCCAGGTTCTGCGCGTGCCCGGTGCCGTTGCCGTTTGGGTGTGAGGGAGGAGGAGGGGGGGAATCGACTTCTTCGTCCGATTCGGAAATATGACTTCCCGTGCCCGTATGCGTCCCCGTATGGGTACCAGTTCCCGCTCGCACAGCGACACCAGTCCCGCCAGTTGCGCCAGTTGCAGTAGGCAGGTCAGCCGAGTGCCGCCCGTTCTGACGACCAGCCTCCCGTTCTCTTTCTCGTTCTCGTTCGCGCTCGCGCTCCCTCTCTCGCCCCCGTTCCCTCTCACGCTCTAGCAGGGTTTGGCGGACAACCCCATCCTCACCCGCCGACCTCCTACTCTCGAGCCGCGCATCATGCTGATCGAGATCCATATCCACATCCCCCTCTCCCCCATCTCTCAACTTCTCCCTCTCCCATCCACTCCTCCCCGCTCCTCCGTCCCCGTACGACCCAGACCCATTAACCGGTGTAACCCTTTCTCTCACAAGATCCCGCTCTCTCTCTTTCCCCTTCCCCTTCCCTTCTTCCCTCCCCTGCGAAGCCATCAGATCCCTCCCATCCCCTCCACTGCCCCCCGCCCCAACAGCAGAAGCAGAAGCACCAGAGGCAGAAACCCGAGAATGCCACATCGCCGGCCCACTCACAAGCGGAATCGCATTAGCCAGTCCCCTCGTCAACTGCGGTACGGTCGTCCCCGGCTGAGTATGCGCCGCTCCGCCCGCAGATCCACCGCTCCCGACAGATTGGGCAGATTGGGCGTATTCTGGTGGAGCTGGGCGGGCGCGTTTGGGCGGGGGAGGGCCGTAGGTGTTTTGGGCGTGTTGGGCGGAGGAGTGGGGAGGAGGGAAGGTGTGGGATTGGGAGGGGGAGGTGGAGGCGAGCGAGTCGGCTCGGCGGCGGACTTGGGGGATGGTGGATTGTGGGGCGGGGTAGTGTCCCTGTTGGGTTAGTTGGTGCTGGGTGGTTGAGGATGGGTAAGTGGGGTGTCGTCTCCAGTTGCCCCCTCCGCTACCGCTTGCATGCCCGTTCGAGTATGAGGTGGAGCCGGGGAACATATGTGCCGGCGGGGCGGCGGGAAACGGTAGAGCGGTCCTTCTGGGATCGGCGACTAGGTCGCTCACTCCTCCCGAGCTGCTCGACCCAGCCAAGAGCGAGCTCGCAGGCACAGGTCGACTCGGGCTCCCGCCCGCTCCCGGCCTGCCTGAGGAAGAAGACGCAGAGGGGTTACTGGAATCCTCCACTATGTCCCTGAACGTATGCGCAAACGACGCCCGCGCGTCCGCGGACCGCACCTCGAGCATCTGCATATACCTCTCCAACAACCCCCACGCCTCGCGCATCTTCCCCACTCTCACGAGCAGCTCATCCCTCGCCCGTTCCGCACTTTCCGCCCGGTGCTCCAATTCCGCCAGCCTCCTAGCTGCTGCACCAGCAGAGCGGTCAGACTCGGTGATGGAGGCATACAGTTTCTCGTATTTGTCCGCGCGCCGCTTTTCGTGCGAGAGGGAGGCGCGGAGGGTGTCGAGTTCTGTGTAGGAGGCGGAGAGGAGCTGGGCGAGGGAGGCGGCGGGCGTGTGGGGGTGGATGGTGGAGGACGGGGCGGAGGGGCCGAAGGAGGGGAGAGGGGGGAGGGAGGTGGGGGGGGAGGGAGGGGAGGCGGGCATCCTGCTTCGTGCGGGCTCGGTGCTTGGGGCGGGGCGTTCTGGAGGGCAGAGGTGATGATGGCGAGGTGATCGTCAGAGATCAGAACGCCGTCTTTTTGCTCCGCTTCTTCGCTCAGATGATCGTAAACAGTCAAACTCCGCTCTTGAGATCGACCTTTTCCTCGTCGTTCTCACCGTCCTCTTCGCCGTGATCGTCGTACTAAGCCCAGTGATCGTCGTCCTAGATAGAGGGCGCACGTACACCCGTCGTCCTATAGCAGAGGGAAGAAAAGAGGCAACAGTCACCCCTCCTCCAATCGCTTAAGTACCTTCAGTGGCAGCAACAAGCACGCAAGGGAGGGACGGAGGGAGGAAGAGCGGGAGCGGAGGGACCGTGCGTTCTGTGTGTGCGTGATCGAAGGCGGGGCGTCCGTAGGCGGGAGCGAACGGCGGCCCCCTGCCAGAGCGGGGGAAGACGCGGGAACTCACCCGAACCGAACCGCTCTTAGGGAAGGCAAGGGGCGGGGCGGCGGGGCGGCCAGCGCCGCGCGTGGGCCTGGCGCGCTCGGGGGTTTGCTTTGGTGTGTCAGGGTTCGAAGGGCGCGAAGGCGACTGCGCCGAGCGGGACGAAAACCGGCTGATCATGACTGTGCCCACGCCCTTCGGTTTTCCCTTTCCCTGGGGGGCGGCACAGCCCAAAAGAACCGGGACGGGAGCTGCAGTTCTGTTCGGAGGTTTTGCTGACAGGACGGCGGCCGCGCCGCTTTCCCCCCTCTCCCAGCTCTCGCCCGCCGATCCTCCCTTCTGCGCCCGACGAACACAGGCACTGCAAGCCAAGCCCATTCGGCCGACCACCGAAGAAGCATCACGCGCTCCCCACCCGCCGAGTACAGTAGTGGCGCACAGTCACCCTTTCACCCGTCCACCCTTCTCACTTGACCCTCCGGGGTCCAGTCACAGTCACAGTTTGACAGCGCACCCCGGTAACGCGGGGCGTGTGAAAATCCAAGATTGGCGGGCTTTGCCGGGGATCTCCCGCGTTTCGAGCGCAAGGTGGAGGGGTCTTCGTGGCTTCTTTTGGGTGTTGCCTATTTTGGGTGTTTTGGGTGCGGCGCGATCGTGCCGCGGTTTGCCGTGGTTTGCCGGATGGTTTGTGGGTGGATGTGCTCGGTGGTGGTACATAGCTCGTCTGCTGTTGTTGGGCGGGCCGTCGCTTTTGCTGTTGTTTCAGAATAGTATCTTGCCCTCCTACCAGTTCTGATCAGCTGGTCGGTCGAACCGGGTCAATAAATCATGCCCCCGTCACCTATGACCCGCTTTGTCTTTAGAACATAACAAGTGCGGGGTCAGGTCTTCAGTTTGGGTACAGTAGGCGGGGTGACTTATATGTCCTAGCTCTGCAGCGGTGGTGAGGATGGCCGGTACGCGGCCGGCACGCAAGCTCCTGTGGTACAATGTGAATTGCATAGAATGTACACTATTCCAAAGCTACAAGCATGATCGGCCCATGCAATGAATGCAAAATATGCGGGAAGGGCGTGTATGCCATCCATCCATACCATGTACGTAAACAAGCCAAAAAGCGGGCGGGAGGGTCAGTAGTATACAAGAATAATAATACATCCAAAGCTGAACGCGATGGCGAAACGTGAAAGTCGTCGAGTGGAGTGGAGTAGGGAGGTCTCGCCGACCGTCCTGAATAATACCATAGTTATACAAAGGATGCAGGGAAAGAATGCTGACCGCAAGGATTACTCGTAGATAGCAACATAGCCGGCGTTGCCGACGAAGCCGCCCATGGCTGGTCCAAGCTCAGGAGAACGCAAGCTACCGGATCCCGTCCATTCGGCGCGAAGGCGAGCAAAGACAGCACGAAGCGTAGCGGATGCGCCCTTCTCCATGGTGAAAGTAATCACCGTCGGACCGCTGAAATTCTGGTTTGGGTCGGGAGAAGCAGCCACGGAAGGTGTGATCGGCGTCAGGAGAGGGTTCGAAGTCGGTGGGGTCATGGTGTGCCCAGCGCCGCTGAAGTGGATCCTGAACTTGACCGTCTTGAACCACGGCGACGTAAGCGACTCGGTGGTCCAGCACCGGAGAGACCAAGAGCCGCTTCCGGCCCCTCCGTCCTCTTCCAAGACAGCGTATACCTCCATTCTTCGGAGCAGCCGTTGACATTCGTTCCTGGTATCGATGATACCCATAGATGAAGTCAGCTGGTAGCGCTCGCCTTTGCCGCGGAACAGGTTCGCAAGCCAGTTCGACTTGGTCTCCGATCCGGTTGTAGATACAGGCGTAGGCAGTGGCGGCGACTGCGATGAGGGGAAGGCGTATGGGCCCGCCTGGAACGAACCTGCAGGAGGCGAGCCGAAATGGGATGGCGGAGGCGAGAAGAAGGCGGAAGGTTGCTGGTACGGGTGCTGATGAACAGGATGGAAGTGCTGTGCTGCAGGGTGCATATACGGCAGCGTAGGATTCATATTCAAGTTGGTCAGGTTCAGAGCTGGCGGTGGCTGATACCTCTTGTTCGGCTGGTCTCGTCCGTAGGGGCCGTTCATGCCAGAGTATGCTCCAGGCATGGCGACCTCGCTGACCCGCCGCATGCTTTCCTGATGGGCCGCAGGATAACCGGCGCCGAGTCCCGTGTTACGCCGCAGCTTCCCTCTGTCGCCGCAAACAGCATTCTCCTTGTCTTCCTCGTTGTTCACCTCGTTACGGGGCTGAACCGAGTACGACAAAACCGTCATCCTCCGTTGATGACTCGAACTCGGACGGTATTCGGGCTCGGCACGTGGGCGCAAGTCCGGGGAAAAAGTAATCCGAGCCGAGTGCGGTGATTTGACGGACGTGGAAGGAAGCGGCTGAGGCGCAACAATCGTCCTCGTGCGTTGTGGTATAGCTCGGGGCGCGACCGACCGGCGGCGATAACCCGCGGCGTGATTGCTCCTGTCGGTATTCGCCGGTTGGGGAGACACATTGACCCAGGTCGAGTCCGTGCTCTTAGGCTCGGGTGACGTTGAACCGGGAGGGCACTGCACATCTTCGCCAGCGATGGATTGTTTGGCGGCATCGGCCTTCTGCTTGAGGGCACGGAAGAAATCTTGCATGGCGAGATCTTCCTTGGGTACAGCAGGCACGCGGAGGCCCATGACGGTGCTCGGAAGAGTAGAGGGCAGTGGCCTATCCGGCGTCACGGTGCTGGGGACCTGCAGCGATGCTTCCTTGACCGGAGTCTGCTTCAACCGTAACAGGGAACTCCCGCTAAGATCCATGTCCAGGGTCGTATCGATAGCCAAGTGAAGACCCAGACCGATGAGTTCGTTTCTGAGCGGTTCGATATGTGGTAAAGACAGATCCAGCTGAGGTGGTGCCGATTTCGGGGTCGAAGCTGGGCAAATTTCCAGCACCTCGTGAACAGATCTAGCGTGAGCGGACGCCGACGGCTCACCGGGCGCCCCGACGTTATCAGCTGTGGCAGCATAAACAGATCCCGAACCGGGATCTAGCTTCATGGGCGATGAAGACGCTCCCGTTTGTTGGGTTCCGTCCGCCGCATCCACGTCCATTCGCGACGTCGAAGATGGCGCGTAGGTTGACCGCATACTATCATCGTCATCGAATACCGGGAGGAAGGACTTCGGAGCATCTCGAGCGTCACTGGAAGTGCAGATGGTAGGTGGTGCAGCATTGGCGGTAACATCTTTGACCGGTACTGAGCTTTCCTTGGGCACACCAACTCTCGATACAGGTGTCGGCGTGGTCTCAAGCAGGCGACGCGCTTCCAGAGACCCGCGAGGGTTGACTGGGTTCGGCGTGTCCTTAGTTGGTGTAGGGGTGTTATCGGTCTGGTTCGAGGAGCGGGAGGTATCGGCCGAAGAGCTGCCGTTGAGCAAGCGTAGCCTGTCCTGATACTTGCAAAGCAACCAGTAGAAGACCTTCTCCCAGTTGCCCTTATTTTCAAAGAGGGCTTGTAGGATGTCGTCTTCGTCGCGGTTGCGCCACAGAGCACGCATACCTCTCACGATTGCGAGCTCTGAGGTAGACTTCGGATATATAGGACGACACAACTCTTCGCGTGTGGGTGGCATCGGAACGGCCGGCAAGGACGACAGCGGCGGATTAGCCCAATTGAAGAAGGGGTGCTTGAATATATCGTCCATCTGTCGTCATAACATCAGCATGCGAACACGCCTCAAATTCTAACCGGCGCACCTTAATACGCCGCTCAGGATTGATGTCGATCATGCGATGCAAAAGATCCTGTGCTTCGTAGGGTAGGTTGCGAGGCATATTGAACTTCCCCTCCTTCACCTTCGAAAGCAGAACACGCATATTGGGATCATCGAAGGGCAGGCGACCCGTGAGGAGGGCATGCAAGATAATGCCACAAGACCAGATGTCGGCTGCCGAGCCGTGATACGGCTTGCCCGATATGAGCTCTGGAGCAGCGTAATGCGGGCTACCACAGCTGGTCTCGAGCATAAGATCGTCCTTCTGGAACGTAGCCATGCCGAAGTCGGCGATCTTGATATTCATGTCCTCGTCCAGTAGAAGGTTCTCTGGCTTGAGATCACGGTGAGCAACACTGAAGCGGTGGCAGTAGTCGACACCTCGCATGAGCTGACGAAAGAAGTGGAGGGCCTCCCCAGCTGGCAGCCGACCGCGCGAGCAGATGTGGTCGAACAACTCTCCGTTGGGGACGTACTCAAGTAGCATGTACCTGCAAGCACAGTGGTGAGTCAGTACACGCGTGCGGTCACCAGCGAAGGACGGACATATCCGTATCTGTCTCGAAGACATCGAGTAGCTTGACAAGATTGGGATGGTCGATGAGCTTCATGATGCAGATCTCGCGTTCAATAGCCATCAACAAGCGCTCGTCCTTCTCCGCTCCTTCGGCGAGCGCCGTCAGGGAAACGCGGGAGGTAAGGACACTGGACTTGGGGACGATCTTGACGCACGCTACTTGTTGCGTTAACATATGATGGGCGAGCTTCACCCTGCCTATACGTAGTAATATGAGCGCATATATCGAGCTTTCAAAGGGACACGTACCTGAAGCTCCCTTGCCAATCATACGCCCGAACCGCCAATGACCATGCGAGTCGACGTCTGTACGACGCTGTATCGGTCCGCCCATCGCTTCTTCCTCCTGCTGATAGCGAGTCTTATGAGGTCTACGAGCCGGAGTTGCCACCGCAACCTTATCGGTCGTGGAGGCGGTGGCAGATCCGGGTGCGACAGCGGGCATGTTACGGTGGAGTATGTGAATGGATAGATAGAGGGGTGGTATGTAATCCAAGGATGAAAGTGTAATGATACTGATGAGTCTGATGTGAACGGGGGAGGGGGAGGGGGAAAGGGGAGTTGCGAAGACGAACGGATTGAAGGTGGGAAGTGGATGGGAGGAACGCGAAGGGTGGGGGCATACATCCAGCACCCGCGCGCGTATTTGTACGCGAGCGACACAGGTGAGGTTGGACGCCGATCTTCGCCTAGCTTGCAAGCCTTTACTTCAGAACATCACATATCTCAGCAGGAAGATGTCTCTGCTGAGACATGGTTGTTGCGATCAGACCTCTTCGTCCATTTCGACACAGAGCGGCAAGCGTCATCGGATCGCAAGCTCAGAACGATTCACCATAAGAGCATGAGAACGACGCTCAAAAGATAGTCGACGACACAGTCAACGCCGAGCAATATTATATCTCAAGTTCACGAGTTAAGGAGGAAGAGGGGGCACGAGGGAGAGCGTGTCGTTTTGCACTGGCAAGTGAGTCTTGCCGAATTCGGCAATGCAAAACCCTGACGTCTCGCCGCATTCCCACGCTTTTCGCTGCAATTGCTGTTCCTCCAAGTCGACCAACCCAGACATGGCGGCTCCAGCACAATATGACCGATTCGCAGACTTGTACACACGATCGACTGCTTCAAGCCTACATAACGCGTATGTCCGTTGTTGTTGTGATGTCGCCGAGAGTTGTTGCTCCTTCAAGCCATGGTCGTCACTGGAATGATGACTCACCTTGCATGTCCTAGCTATATCGAGCGACCTGCGATGCTCGGTCTCATCGGTGACGTGAGCGCTCTCCACGTCCTAGACCTAGGATGTGGATCGATGGTGCTAGGAGCGCGACTGCTGGAAGCAGGCGCAGCCTCCATCACCGGGATAGATGCAAGCAAGGGGATGCTTCGCCTCGCCAAGGCGCGCATCAGCCCAGAACGGGAAGGGGATGTCTCACTGATCCAGCACGACCTAAACGAGCCGTTCGACCTCACTGATCGACCAAGATTTGACCTGGTCACTTCCTCGCTCGTTATCCACTATTTGGAGAAATGGCAGCCAATCTTGACTTCGGCTCTGAAACACCTCAAACCGGGCGGTCGATTCATCATCTCCTGCCATCACCCATTCGCAGACTGGCTGAACCATCCTGAGGTTGGATCATACCACGGCGGTCCCACCCTTATAAGCGAGAAATGGAAAACGACCGAAGGCGAGGTGATCGAGCTCAGCTTCTACAGGAGGTCACTTGCTGTCATGTGTGGCGAATTCCACAAAGCTGGATGGCTGATCGAACGCATCGTCGAACCGCAACCAACCCAAGAGTCGAAGAACTTGTTCGAGTCAGAGCGATGGAACCGAGTGGCTTCTAAGCCGAGCTTTATCATCTTCGTGCTCTCTGCCCGCGGCTGACCCTGAGGTGGTCGCGGGTCATCGCGAATGTAAAGGTTCATGATTACCATGAATGATTCAAGTAAAATGTACAATCATACAACAATCCAGTCACCAGAGATACCGTGAACCAAAAACGCCATGGATGAAATGCGGAGCTACGCCTTGTTGACCGTCTCGATGTATACCACCTCCTGCGACTTCTCGTCGATGGGCGAGGAGCCGTCATCCGAAGCCTCGGGACGCTCCCGACCCGGGATGTTGCCGGTGCAGACGTAGTTCTTAAACTTGCGTGCGGGCAGGCGAAGGTAGAACTGAACACGCCCATCAATAAACTGCAGCACCTTTGTAGAGAGTAGCTTACCATCTCATCGAGTTCTTCCAGGGTGCGGTCCTTTGTCTCAGGCATGACCCACCAACAGACGATAGCGGTAATGGTGCAGCTTGGGAACCAAATGTACCCGTACTTGGGACCCCAGTTCAGCGCATCAGGGTTGCTGAAGGCCCATTTAGCAGATGAGGCTAATATAGTAAGTGCGGACTCACATGAAGTAAGGTGCAGTGAAGGCCGCGAGCCACCCTTGCAAGAATCCAACGCAGGCGGACAAGCCGAGAGTCATGGTGCGGAGGCGTTGGGATGGGATCTCGGCGGCTATCAAAACTGTCAGTCGCCAGCAAGCACAGAGGAGCGGCAGCGCTTACCGAGCAACCATGCATATGCGCCGATGCAGCCATTGTAGAAGATGAGGTAAATGACGCCCATGCCGACGATGACCTTGCCGGTAGTCTCGGTGCCTGGCGCAGCTTGATAAACTGCAGCAGTGACGAGTTGACAGACACCGGACATGAAGATGCCGGTCAGGACGAGTACACGTCGGCCGACCTTCGTGATCGCATACCACGAGAGCATGTTGACGATGACGCCAACTCCGCTGAGGATGCACGCGTTCTGGAACGGCTGATTGACCCCGGCCATCTCGAAGAAGTAGGTGCCGTAGGAGATCATGTACATCGCACCACTGTAATGTCTTAGTAATCAGGCGATGAGTGAAGGATACGTCGACTAACCTTCCACCCAGAAGAGAAATGGCGACCAAGCTAAGAAGCGTTCGACGGCGATCGACGGGGTCTCTGAACAGGTCCCAGAAGGTGACGCTGGAGTTGTTCTTGACTTCGGCCTCATGAGCAATCCGGATTTCCTCGATCTCCATGTCAATGTACTCCTTATCCGGCCGAAGCCAGTCGAGAGCCTTCCTCGCTTCCTCGACCTTGCCGTGCTCAACTAGCCAGCGAGGTGACTCGGGGATGAAGAACATGCCGACGGCCAGAATGCAAGGAACGATATAGATGAGCGCCAGGGGAATGATGTAGCAGAGCCGACTATCGATCTTGGCAGTGAAGTTGTCGACCACTGTGCCGACCAAACTCCCTACGGAGCACCACCATTGGAAAACACCCATCGCCAAGCCACGCCAATGTGCCGGGGCGCATTCCTATCTTATGTTAGCCACATAGAGAAGTACGGACGTCGCGTGCTTACATTGATATAGAGCTGGCTGAACGTCATGAACCAACCGTTCGCAATTCCGATCAAAAGCCGTCCTGCGTACAGACCACCGATGTTTGTGGTGCCAATCATGATAGAGTTAGACATAGCGCAGAATAGGCATGCCAGCCAGAGGGAAGACCGGCGACCGAGGTAATTGCCAATAGGACCTGCAATGATCTTGTGAGAAAAACTGCTCCGCCGTCACGTCTAGTAGAATTACCAGCGGAGACTGAGCCGATGCATGCCCCGAGCGTCATCAAGCTGGTAATCAGCTGCTGGACTTCCGGCGAGATGTTCCATCCAACCAATGCATTGGTATCCTGGTAACCAAAGACCTATCAAGCGATAGAGGGTAAGCGAGCCGTCTAGCAATTCATCAGGGCTGACCAACCTTCAAGAAGCCAATCATAGCTTGCAGGCCACCGATCAAGCCGAAATCAATGCCATACTGGAAGGGTGACATTGAGATAAGCGTGCAGGCGGCCATGGCCTTCCAGTTATGGAGGAGAGAAGTGCGCGGAAGGGCAGCCATGTCGGGCGTGCGGCAAACGACTCAGAGACAGTTAACAGGTTGTGCTCCGAGATACAGAAGTCGGATCGTGTAGACACCAGCTGCCATGCTTTATATCTTGAGCAACATTCTATCACGAACAGTACCATGACCAGGCATGCGAAAGGCACGCATGAAGAAGTCCGAGTCAAATGACCTTCCCAAAATTGGCAGAAGGTTGGCAGGCCGCAGATACCTGCTTCGAACAAAGATATACCCAGATAGAAGCGAACAAAACATCCGGCAAGCGGTCGGCAGCAGGGTTGGTGTGGGGTAATGCGGGGAAGTGTGGGGTGGACAGCCAAGGTCGCACAGTTCAATTCATTTCGGTTCCGTAAGATGCGTTATGGTTGGCCAGAACGGCTAAAGAAATGCTCCGTTTGTCCATCGAGTGCGGCAAGGATGAGCTTCTTTCGAAGCTTGAAGCGTCCAGTTCGTCCCTGACCATCGGCCTCATCTTCTGTACAGGCTAAACCATTGTGATTGTGTGGTCGTGAGATCTTATCTTGCGCCAGCTGAAGCTAGGTAACAGCCACAATTCGCTGTCATGCGCAATGCACGAAATGAAATTTCGTCGAAATGAGCAGCGTCATCGGTAGGCCACAGGGAGGAGGAAGCACAAGGCACCATGAGGAGGAAGCACGATGAACGGAGGCACGTGCTGCTGGGATCAATGTTATATCCGCCCTCAACCGGAGGATCCAGCCGGAAGAACCGCCGGAATCATGCCCCGAAATAGCCAAGACAAGAGAATGGACAGCTATGAAAGAAGACCCAGGTTGAACAATCTCAAGGTATATGTTGATGTTGTGCCTTGTCGCCAGAGAAACAGCTGGGCCTCGTAGGAAAACCGACGAGAGAAGAGACTTTGACTGGTAGCTCTCTGCAGATACCCCACGTCGACGGAGGTAAGACGTTACAGGGTTCGCTAAAATAGGGTTTGACGGGTGCACATGGAACCGCGATATTAGTAGGGCCGTTTGTCCGGACCACAAATGCCGTCTTTTCTGCACTGCGACCAGCATCTAGCATGGAAAGAGACCGGATAGCAATGAGGAAGAATATATCTAGCCAGGAGCAACCTCCAATCCCATTGCGGCGGCCGCCTGCCCCTGCCTATCCTGCCCGAGCGGCCCTGTGCCACTGCCTCTTCGCACGCGCTCACACTTTTGGCAAAGCCTCGGGGACATATTCCACACTTTCGGCCTTCTCCTTTACCGGAGAGCTGAGAGAGTTGGCATCGGAAGATGCCGTCTCGCTTTCTGCCCGAGCTAACCCAACACAGACGTAGTTCTTGAACTTGCGCGCAGGGAGGCGAGCGGCAAACTGAACAGCGTAAGACAACGCAACGACCTGAAGTATCATTGCTCACCATCTCGTCTAACTCCTCCAGAGTGCGATCCTTGGTCTCCGGCATGACGAAGTAGATGACAATAGCGGTGATTGTGCAGCTTGGGAACCAAATATAGCCATACTTGGCAGACCAGTTTCTAGCGGGCGACCAGTCAGACGGACAGATGTGGAGCAGGCAGCACAAAGGAACTCACAATGCGTCGGGATTACTGTATCACCGAAAACTGTCAGTGATCGGATCAAAGGTATTGGCAGATTATACCAACATGAAATATGGAGCCGTGAAAACCGCCAGCCATCCCTGGATGAAGCCGACACATGCGGATACACCAAGGGTCATGGAGCGAAGACGTTGAGACGGGATTTCGCCGCCTTTTCGGTGATCAGTCTTTGTATGGACGAGACATCACTTCAATCAGCACTCACCCAGCACCCATGCATATGCGCCGATGAGGCCGTTATAGAAAATAATGTAGACAACGCTGAGACCGACGATCGCCTTGCCAGTCTCTGCGGTTCCGGGGTTCTTCGTGTATACGATAGCGACGACCAGCTGAACAAGGCCAGAACCGGCAATCCCGGTAATGACCAGGAAGCGACGTCCAACTCGAGTGATGAGCAGCCAGGACAGCATATTGGCGATGACGCCCACTGCCGTCAGGATACAGGAGTTCATGAAAGGACTGCCAACGTTGGCCATCTCGAAGAAGTAAGTACCGTAGGAGATAAGGTACATTGCGCCGCTGAGATGTGTCAGGTCTGTACGCTCAGTCGAGAGGACTGAGAAATGTACCTCGCGCCCAAAATAGAGACAGCAGCAATGCTGAGCAGCGTACGGCGGCGGTCAACAGGGTCCCTCCAGAGATCCCAGAACGTAACTCCTTTGCTGTTGGCGGCCTCTGCCTCCTTGGCGGCGACCACCTCGGCAATCTCAGCTTCGATGACGTCCTTATCCGGACGAAGCCACTCCAATGCCTTGCGGCCTTGTTCGAGCTTGTTGTGCTCAACAAGCCAGCGCGGCGACTCCGGGACGAAAAACATGCCGACGAAGAGAACGCATGGAATGGCATAGATGAGAGCGAGGGGGATCATGTAGGATGCTCTGCCGTTGATCGGGGACGTGAAGTTGTCGATGATCGTACCAAGCAAGCTTCCAACCGAGCACCACCATTGGAAGAAGCCCATGGCAAGACCACGGAAATGCGGAGGGGCGCATTCCTGCCTGTTGTGAGTTACATACTATGGGGCAGAGTTAATGACGTACATTGATATACAATTGGCTGAAGGTCATGAACCAACCGTTGGCGATACCGATGAGGAAGCGACCAGCATACAGCCCGCCGATATTCGTTGTGCCGAGCATGATGGAATTCGAGGCCGCACATAGGATACATGCAGCCCACAAAGCCGGTTTCCTGCCAATGTAGGCACCTATCGGACCAGCCGAGAGCGAGCCGACGCAAGCGCCGAGCGTCATTAGGCTGGATATGAGCTGCTGGACGGTCGGTGTGAGGTTCCAGCCGTTTGGCGCCAAGGGATCAGCATAGCCGAACACCTGGCCTCATCATCAGCTTGCGAATGCTAGGACCAGAATCGTTCGTACCTCAAGGAAGCCGTTCATGGCCTGTAAACCACCGATCAGGCCATAGTCAACGCCGTACTGGAACGGCGACATAGAGATAAGGAGGCATGCTAGCATGCTCTTCCAGTTGTGAAGGAGCGATGTTTTGGGTGCGGCCATTTTTGCTACTCTTCCGACCAGGCTGAGCGATGTCCAAGTAGACGGTGTGGAACTTCCCAAGTTGAAGTGGGGTAGAGATCAGACATGCTGGACCTCCTGGTATTTGAGCTCCTGGCAAGTGGTCTGCCAACATGATTGCGGTCGGAGCATCGCTTGCGGCGTCTTCTCGACACAGGCACAACACATAATGCGGCCAAGAAGCACAGAAGTCGGATCTCGTCCCACAGGCTGGAATGGAATTATCAGTCCCATGCTGTCGTTGTTTACTATGACGTTATCCCATTTTGTCCCTGTAGACGGTGGGGTAGATCTGATCTCCGCGGCTTCCGTCCAATATCTGAGATCGCCAGCAAAGCGAATACAAGAGCAGTACTCTCGCATGAGGCGGGAAGATCGATTGAGGCGAGAACATGGAAGAAAAACGCGGTGTAAAATCGCCAAGCTAGTTCAGGATGGTCTCGCATGGATTTGATAAGGCTGAATGGTTCCAATCGTCATCCCTTGAGGACCTCCCTCTGTGTACGCATTTGCGAAGGTTGACGAGCATATTGTCGCATCCGGTTGCCTGATGGAGGTATGACTCCCCAGCGTCGAGTACGTGTCCTATGATAAGACGAACTCCATAGACGTACACCGTACGTAAAGGGGCAGGGCGCCAGCAGGGATATCAAGAACCTCAAAACCTGCTAGCAAAGCCACTTCAGAGAACGCCGGACGAGCCCACCAGGATATGTTTCATCAGGAGTGGACAGCGGCCATGCAAGGATCAGGGGTAGTCGAACAGCTTGCCTTCGTGGTCCTCTAGTTCGTTCGCCAACGCGTAGTTTCATGATCCAGCCTGAGGCACACTGGAGGAACATAGGGACGCGATCTGGAGAGCGTCCTCGGGAGCAGTCGAAGGAAGACGAGGGCGCATCAGGCAGAATTCCAAACAGACTCGTACCAGAAGGATCAAAGTGGTTAGGACACCCAGCAGACGCTAATGTTTAGAGAGCCTTTCAAGTTGTGGTTGTTCACCAGGTCTGGCACCTCAAAAGAGCGCGCATCCAGTTTACTCAGTTTCCGAGCGCTTCTTCGGAACCAAATTTCCCAAAGCGCGATTTTGCCTCAACGCGTCTTTCGCCACTCTCAGCAGCCCGACGTTCACCTGTCCCTCCCCAAAAATACACAGGCGACAATGAAAGTAACAACTCTTCAGCCTTCACAAGGCCCGTCGCATCACTCTGCAGCGCCAGCAGAGCAAGCGAGACAATTGCGTGTTGCGAGTCATTCGCACATCAAGGGGTTAGGGTTGAGCGAGACTGGGGAGGCGCTAAGCACAGGTAGTGGGTTCATTGGGCAGGCCCAGGCACGAGAGGTAGGCGCACTATCTATCTTAAGACGACGCTCCGTACCAACCAAATTATCAGGCATGTGGGGTCGTTGTCGATCTTATTCGACTACGGAAGTTCTCCGGTCGAGCGCTGCTTCTGGCTGGCCCGCCAGGGACGGGCAAGACCGCGCTAGCGATGGCCATCTCCCATGAACTGGGTTCAAAAGTTCCCTTCCGAATCCTAGTGGCAAGCGAGGTCTACTCGGCAGAAGTGAAGAAGACGGAGGTTCTAGCCGAGAACTTCCGGCGAGCGATCGGCATCCGGGTGAAGGAGACGAAGGAGGTGTACGAGGGAGAGCTGACGGAGCTTACACCGACTGAGGCGCCAAATCCGTTGTCGGGATATGGGAAGACGATCTCGCATGTCGTCATTGGTCTCAAGACGGTGAAGGGTACTAAGCAACTCAGGCTTGACCCTGGTGTCTATGAGGCGATCCAGAAGGAGAGGATTGTCGTTGGTGATGTGGTCTATATTGAGGCGAACACTGGAGCGGTCAAGGTATGTTTCCAGATCGTGGTACCACCAGTCTGGGCTAATATATGCGCAGCGAGTTGGCCGATCAGACGCCTATGCAACAGAGTTCGACCTTGAATCCGAAACCTATGTCCCCCTACCAAAAGGCGACGTGCACAAGCGAAAGGAGCTTGTACAAGACCTGAACCTTCACGATCTGGACGCTGCCAACGCACGCCCGCAGGGTGGCCAAGACATCATGAGCGTCATGGGTCAGCTTGTCAAGGGGCGCCGGACAGAAGTGACGGATAAGTTGAGGGCGGAGGTGAACAAGGTGGTGAAGGGGTATGTTGACCAGGGTGTTGCAGAGATTGTCCCAGGTGTATTGTTCATCGATGAGGTATGTTCAGGTCTCTTTGGTACGTCATGTATCACCTTATGTATGCGCCTCTGCAGGTTCACATGCTCGACATCGAGTGTTTCTCCTACCTCTCCCGTGCCCTCGAGTCACCCATGGCTCCTCACGTCATTTTCGCAACCAACCGGGGTGTCACTCTCGTTCGTGGAACAGACGACATCACTTCGCCACACGGCATCCCGTCCGACCTACTCGACCGTTGCCTGATCGTGAAGACCGAGCCGTACAGGCGGGACGAGATCCGGAAGGTGCTTGAGGTTCGAGCAGGCGTCGAGGGTCTGAGTGTGAGCGATGCAGCATTAGATAAGCTGGCGGATGAAGGCAACCGGAGTTCACTACGGTGAGTTCCTTCGTTCATACTGTCATTTCCGCCTGCTGATAAGCAATCAGATACGCCCTTCAGCTGCTGTCACCTGCTGCAATCCTGGCTCAGGTTGCAGGGCGCACGGAGATCCAGCCAGAAGACGTGGGCGAGACACACGAGTTGTTCCTGGACGCAAAACGGTCCGCCCGTGGACTGGAGGACTGGGGTTCTGCTAGTTCTGCAGCGGCTGCGACGGCAGTTGCATAGATTTGTGCTGTATCTTAGGCTGTCAATGTATTTTGGGCGAGACGATCTGACACAGACTTTGCTAGAATCCTGGCTGTACGAGCAGGTATTTGTCAAGCCGGGGGCGTACAGGGTAGGCAGCGTCATATGCCGTGACTCACATGCGCTTTCTGCGGGGTCTCGATCCCTTTGAGGTTGCCGGTGGGCGGGGTAGATTGTCCTTCATCGGTGACGCTCAACCGTGGTTTACATTGCCAAGATGAACTGATAAGCAACATAGTTGGCCTAGGGGGCACGAGCAATGCGATATTAGACTGAACCCGGCTTTGTTGCGTGATTATCGCCCACTGTGGCATAGCCGACGGCGAAGTCATAAATGATTTTGCCGCGCCCAAACCTTGTTGGTGAGCTAGGACAGTCTGAAGCGTAGCTACTCTAACGCGAAAAACGATGATTGTCAACCACCCGTTAGGTGAGACAAAGACTGGCATGTATTTTGGCTTGATTTTCGTTCCTGAACGTGGTAGCTGGCAACCGAAGTTCTAAGAGAACACGAGAGGATTCGCGATTCGTCGCGATGAAAGCCCTGGCCCGAATCAGAATACCTTGGCGCGTGACATCCGTGCCGTCATCGCCGCTTCACGGCGGTAATTCGAAGCTCGACCGGCATCGATGCACGGGCCCTTTTACCCTCCGCGTCTCACAAAGTTCGGCTTTCTGTGGACTACAATTCGTCTACAAGGTGGTGGCTGTCGCTTAATCTTTGTTACACTTCGGAGCTAGCCCAGGAACACCTCCAACTGCCACTTGCGGGGATCCATGTGGTGCCCCGCATGGGAATGGAAACACAACGGTGGCCGCCTTTTCCGATCTTCGAGGAAACGGGTAAATGTATTCACCCAGTATGCGGGACCAGATTATGGTCCAGCTGCCGGTGCTGCTAATTCTGGGAAAAAAGGGAAGCATGCATGCCGATGCGGCGCTGCGGGGGAAGCATGGTTTCTCCGCGTAATTGATGTGCGGGGATGCGGGGAGAAGTGATTGTCCGGGTGGTATAAAGCCCGGCTTCGAGTCAGGAACGGCCTTAGTGTGGGTTTTGCAAATTCCCCTCACGAACCTCGGTGGACGACTCACAAACCAGGCATCGCAGCCATGTCGCCCAGCAACGAAAGCCGAGTCGCCCTGCTCTTGAAGCACAGGAGGTGCATGGCAGCATGTATCCTCATCTCTATGAGCCCCTTCCAGTACGGCATCGATTTCGGTCTGATCGGAGGTCTTCAAGCCATGGTCGGCTTCTTGAAGGTAAGTTGCTCTTCGCACCGCATTTTTTCACGTTGTTAACCTGGTGGCGGAATTCAGGTCTTCGGTTATGCTGATCCATCTACACCCGTCGGCTACAACATCTCGTCGGAAGTCCAGCAGCTGATCAGCTCGCTGATGACCCTTGGTGCTTGCGTCGGCTCGATCACTGCTGGTCCTCTTGGTTCTTGGGTTGGTCGTCGTCATGCACTTTGGGCTGCCTGTCTGCTCTGCGCCGTCAGCGACGCGATCATGCTGGGCACCACGAACGTGGGCGCTCTCTACGTCGGTCGTCTTTTCATCGGTATCGCCAACGGCTGGTTTATGACCTTCTCCCAACTCTACCTCAATGAGGTCGCCCCGGCCGAGCTGCGTGGTCTCGCACTCGGCTTCTTCCAATGGTGGTGCTCGATCGGATCGCTCGTTGGAACAATCGTCGACAACTACACCTCTCCTCTTGAGGGCAGGGAGAGCTACATGATCCCTCTGGCACTCATCTACATCGTCCCCGTCATCCTCACCATCGGCATGATCTTCATCCCCGAATCTCCTCGCTGGCTCGTCCAGAAGGGCAAGTACGAGCAAGCTCGCCAGAGTTTGGCTTGGCTCAGGCCCGATACCGATAAGGTCGACGATGAACTCCAGCAGATGAGGGATGCTGCAGAGCTCGAAGCTGAGACAACCAAGGGCGTCACTTTCTGGGATATGTTCCGCAACCCGGTCGATCGCAGACGTACCCTGCTCTCCGTGATGGCCGTCTCCGTCCAGGGTGCCAGGTAAGCATTCCCCTCTGTTCAGAAGTGGACAACAGCTGAACGACTGTCTTAGCGGTGCGATGTTCATGCTTGTCTACGGCACCTACTTCTTCGAGATGGCAAACGTCGGCCAGCCATTCCAGAATTCGTGCATCCTCTCCGGTGTCGGCTGCATTGCCATCACGCTCTCCTTCTTCCTTATCACCCGCGTCGGCCGTCGCCCACTCATCATCACCGGTATCTTCATGTGCGGGATCTGCCAAGTCGCCGTCGCCGCTGTCTACCAGCATGCTCCAGGCACCGAGAGCACCGGCAAGGCCATCGTCGGTCTCAGCGTGGTGTACATCATCTTCTACAACGGCTGCATCAGCGCCTACGCCTGGCTGCTCGGTGGTGAGATTCCCAGTCAGAGGCTGCGTAGCATGACTCTCGGTCTGAGCGCTTGCGTCGGGTTCATTCTCGGCTGGCTCGCCTCCTTCACCGCTCCCTACTTCATGTAAGTCTCCGCCTCGAACCGCTTCGAACCCGAACTGACCATTCCTGCAGTAACCCCGAGGACCTCAACTGGGGCCCCAAGTACGGCTACATCTGGTTCCCCTCTTGCTGCGTCACCGCCGTCGCCCTCTGGTTCTGGCTGCCCGAGACCAAGGACCGCAGCCTGGAAGAGCTCGACGAGATGTTCGCCGCCCGCGTCCCAGCTCGCAAGTTCGCCAACTACGTCTGCCACGGCATCACCGTCGACGGCGAGGGCCACGCGCATATCGAGAAGACCGTTGGTGGCAGCAGCGGCGGCGAGACGCCGGATGAGAAGGGCAGTGTCGAGTATGTTGAGAACAAGGTGTAGAGTGCGATGATGTAGAGTAGACTACAGTACTTGCTTGTTCGGTCATTCGTCTCTGTCATTCCTTACGTTCAGGCGTGATCGCTTCCTTTGACGACACCTATAATGAATGTATAACGTGCACGTTCTTGACGTTCACTGATGTCATGCCGTAAGACAAATTCATACATAACATACATACACACTATTGGGTATCTTCAAGGATGTCCTTCCGGCTTATCAAACTTCTTGTTGATGCTCTTCACCATGTAGTTCTCCTTCGTCCACCAATACCGGGATGCCATCTCCCGAAGATCCGAGATGAATGCTTGCGGGCAGTCCAGAGCGGGGAAGTGGCCGCCTTTTGCGTGTTCTGCAGACACATCATTAGACCATATACAACCTTGGAAGGCGGGAATGCCAACCTTTGTAGAAGACCATCGGACCGCACCGAGATACGCTCCTATGATCCATCGCACCAATTTCGTAGGGCTAAAGACATGATCAATTCAACCCCGCACTCCGAGTGAGGCGAGGACGTACGAAATACGAAAACCCAAACCTGCACTTTATCCTCCACAACCTCGAGCTCACGCTCATATCGTTCCTCGCTTTGCCCGACATCTTATAGATGATAACGCTCGAATGGAACGTATTTGTGAGGTAGTAGAGGGCGACCGTGCTCAGAATATCGTCGTCTGAGAGGAGGTCGGGGTCGGACCATGCGTGAAACTTCTCGCCGATGTAGGCGAGGAGGGAGAGAGGGGTATGGAGGGCGTATCCGATCGTGCTGGGCTATTGTGGCGAGTAGATTAGCGGTGACAATAGGGAAGGGCGTGCGAACATACCCTTGTCGCTTGAATGTCAGAATAACCCCGGCCCTGGGCTCTGAAGTCTTCGTAGCGCTTGATGAGTTTGTAATCGTTCTGACTCAGGAGCCACCACCTCGCGTGATCCTTGATGTCGCTCGCGTATGCGCCTATGAGGGGTAGGTATTGAAGGTAGTCGAGGTAGTCGATGTACCCCAGCAGGCCGGCAGGCGGGCAGCGGAACATGTTGAAATGGGCTAGGCGGCATGAAGGGTATACGGAGGCCATGATGCGAAGGATGTACGAGCCCTACGATATGCTTTGGTAGGGGCCACATCTGGTAGGGAAGAGCAAAGACGTACCCAGTCTCCTCCTTGCCCAAAGTAGGTCTTATACCCCAACACTTCAGTCATCAGCTTGTTGTACACCCGCGCCGTATCCTCAATAGACCAAGTCTTCCTCGGCAGGGAAGAGAACCCATACCCCGGCAGCGACGGTATGACCACATTGAACCTGCCTCTGCATTCAGTACATATGACCTGAAGAGGGATAATAGGCGCGCACGAAGGCATACACGGTCCCGCGGGCTTATGCAGCTGCTCGACAACCTTTCCAAAGTCCCAGAACGTGCCCGGCCAGCCATGCATCAAGATAAGCGGGACCGCACCGTCGTCCGGGCTCGGCTGATGCACGTAATGCAGGATAACATCTTCGAGCTCGACCGTATAATGCGGCAGCCTACTCGCTCATCAGCACTTGCCCCAAGCCGGAAGAGGCGGCAGCCGAGGAGGAGGAGGAGAGGGGGAAGGGTAAGAAGGGGACATACGCGTTCATCTCAGCCTCGACCTTCCGCCAGTCAAACTCATTCTGAAACTTCTCCTTCAGCTCCTTAAGCCGAGCAAGGGGGATCCCATCCTCCCATCCCATCCCCGGGACATCCTCCTCCGGCAGGCGGGACGAAGCGAGCGAATCGTACATCCCCCTCACGTCATCCTCACTGAAGCGGATGGTGAACGGTTTGGGCGTGTAGGGTGCCATGGCTGCCCGTGTAGCACGGACAGGGGATTGGTAAAATGGTCACGAAAGGGTATTTATGTGTAAACCTGCCAAGCTGGTGACAGTCGAAGCACGGTTTACAGTCACACAGTAGTAAGGGTTCCGACGTCAGCAAAGTCCCTGAAATGGACTGCGGGGTTCCTCTTGGCACAACACGACAGGATCACTTGGCAAAGCATTATACACACAATGACAGCATACGGCGAAACATGCCCAGAACATTCACATAACAGCAGAAGAAAAGCCAAGAAAGAATCTAATTATAGCCCCCACCACTGCCGTACTCCGTCCCCCCGGCCGTAGGCAACGGCGGGTACTCGGTCCTCGCTGTCCCAGGCGGCCGGACACTCGGTGCCCTACTGCCCCTCTCTAGTGGCCTGCCGCGAGAGGTCTCCACGGGACTGCCCCAAGAACTGTGCCTCCCTCAGGAGGGAGAGGTGGGTAGTACGTCCCCGTTGTTCCTGGTGGTACACCACCTCTGCTGCCTGCGCGGCTTACGGGCCTGTTGGGAGGGGAGAGCGTCGCTCCGAGCATTGCACCTCCCGCAGGGACCATCGGACTCCCTGCGACAGTCGGCGCACGAGAAGCGGGACGGGTGAACTGCTCGCCCCTGTCGATAGAGCCATACGCCGTCCGGTTATCCGACGGCGGGAGGGGGAAGTTGGCCGCCGCTGCAGGGGTCTGGTACCACCCCTGGCCAGCGCCAGGTCGCGGGGAGAGTGGAGCGACGGACGGCGCCATAGACCGTGGGAGGGGTATGCTCGCTGGATCCATTTGCTGCGGTGAGAATGCGCCCATGGAGGGAGCCATCGATTGCGGAAGGGGGATGTTGGCTGGGTCGGCGGCGGAACGGCCGTAGCCGCTTCGCATTGACGGCGCCACGCTGGGAGCGCGACTTCTGGTTCTGTTGTAATCGCCAGCATATCCGCCGGCATCTTGCATCCCTCCTGCAATACTGGGCGCTCGGCTCGGCTGGCGGGACATCGCAGCTGCGTACTGCTGAGCTGCGGTGGGAGCAGCACCACCCGCTCGGCTGGCGGGGCGAGACGGCTGACTGGTGAAGATCTGCGCTGGGTCAAGAGCCATCTGCAGCCCAGTCGCAAACGCTTCTCCCTGCGGCTGCCCTCCACCCGCAGTACGCATACTCGCCCTACTCGGCGCCCTTGACCTTGCCCTCGAGCCCGCTCGAGATCGGGTGAAGTCGTAGGACACCTCGCCCATCTTGTTCGCTTCGTCTTGCGTTTGCGGCAGTGTTCCGCGTGTGGGCTGCACTTCGTGTGGCGGAGGAAGGGAGATCTGCTCGTTTTCGCGTATAACGGGCACGTAGCCGTCGGGGATGTCGAGGATCGGTGTATGCGGGCGAGAGTGTGCAGGTGAGACGGGAATAGGCTGGGATAAGAACGTCGCGGCGTCGTTTGCGGGCGTTACGGGGCGCGAGCGGCGGGAGGCGATGCTTGGCGCCCCAGTGCCGGTCATCATGGGCTGAGGGAGCTGCATGGGCGTCGTCATCGCGTTCATAGGCGTGGGAGCCACGAGCGGGGCGACATCTGGGACAGAAGGCGGCGGAGGAAGCTGCGGGCCGGGGGAGGAGAAGGAGGCTCTGCGGGAGCGAGGAAAGTCCTGGCCGCCGGGGAAGAACTGGGGTTGTTGAGGTTGCGGAGCTGTGACGGGCGACATTGCGACGTTCATGTTGATTGGCTTTGGAGGCGGCGGAGGCGCGGCTGAGCGAGCAGGCGAGCGAGCGCGCTCAGCACTGCGGTAAGCTTGCTCGGGGCTCTGCCGCCTTCTGTCTGGCGGGGTGACATAGTCGCCTTGCCTGCTCGACGAAGCCTTGCCACCGCTTCTCCAGCGCAAAGCCGGAGTCTCCATATTCTCCGGAATCCCATCCGGCCACGTCCGGCGCAAAAAGTCGTCAAACGCCTTATAAAACTGTTCTCTCTCCTCCATCTTCGCCTCCGCCCTGCCCCTCGCCAAACCCTCCTTATACCCCTCCTTCTTCCCTTCCCTAATCCCAGCATCGCGCGCATCACGCATCGCGATCGTCTGCATCAGCTGTCTTTCCCTGTCCCTTGCCCGCGCCGCCGCTTCCTCCGCTTTGTTCCGCTCCATATCGGCATTATCGATGTTCACTTGCGCAGCCTTGATCTCCCGTAGAGCCATCTCGAGCTGCAGCTTGTACCGCTTTGACTCCTCCTTGAGCTTGTCGATCTCCATCTCCGCCTTTTGCCGAGCGACCTCATGGGCGATACTGCGCGCTTCGGCATCACGGAGCAGCTCCTCAAGCTGCTTCGAATGCTGTTTCTCAGCTTGGAGCTGGTCGGCGCTCGTATCGAGTAGTTGACGAAGCTCGTCCGCTTCCCACTGCCATTGTTTGACGGCACGCTCGAGCTCCCGGACAGAGCTGTCGCGCTTCACGTGGGTTGAACGTCTTGCTCGGCGGGGATTGGAAGTGGGAAGCGGCGGGCTGTCGATCGACCGGTCGGGTACGTCAGGCAGGGAGCGCTGCCATCGCTCGACGATGCTGTCGCCCATATTTATCTATCAGTAGGTCGATTGATGTGCGCGCTGCTATCACGGGTCAGCAGGGGATACGAGTGTGAACGAGATGTATGCGCACCAAGTGAGATCTTATCGTATGAATGAGACTGACAGCGCACGGCCTATATACTGAGCGCGTCTATCGAGCTCGTGTTCTCCTCGCCTGTGCTCGCTGGCTGTCCATCCCCTTCTTAAGGCGACATCGTGCACCCCACGAGGCAACCCGACGAGTGACAGTACAATGGTATACCCAAACCGAGCGTCAAGTGTTGTCCTACTTAGGCAGCCTGTATGCTCCTTGTAGGGGGAGGAGGGTGCTATCTTGAGATAGCCGGTAATGAAGGACGAGGAGGAGGACGAAATGTGGTGGAAGTGTGCATCGTTGGGATGAGCGATTGAAGTGATTACGTTTCAGAAGAAGCGGGAAGATGGAAGGAAGAACGCGGTGGACGCGCGTTTTCCGAGAAGGGTTCCTGCGTTCTTCAGCGTGTCCAGGAAGCGAGTTCGGAGATGCAGGTGTTTGTCTTACACGATGTTTAGTTATCCGTAGTTATGAATATGGACGTTTCATTGATATATCAATCTTTGCACGCACTAGGAGCCGGAGAAACCAAAATGATTATTCAAGCTGGATCTATGCGCCTTGTACCAAAATCCCTCATTTTAGCAGGCCAACTCGTCTCCTTTTGAAACTGGCCTAAGAGCACGAGCTGAAGCTGGTTCTACCGATTGCAGACGACGCTCCGGCAGATGCAGGGCAACGATGTAGCCAGGACGAAGCAGTAACTATGAGCCAACAAACAGACAGGATGGGAGGTTACCCTCGAAGCAAATTAGCGCTCCCAAAACATGGAGAACGCTTGATTTGCAGGGCCACCACCAACGCTGTCTGATTGAAGGTCATATCTGGCCATGTTTGTTTCTTGGGGATGTTGACAAGTGAAGTGTGAAGAAAAGCTATGTCCTGACAGTCCCGGGCCAAAACACCGATAAACTTCAGGATTGACAGTTCTCGAATCAGCAGCAGGATACGAGCCACCAAACAGACAGCTGGCGTTACCGATACTCCAGCAAATCCCTTCTCAACACCTGCGTATCAGAGAGGGGGTAGGATTTGCAGTTCCCATATCACCGGCTGTCTGATCGGAGGTGATATCTGGCCATGCTGGGTGCGTTGAGGGTGTCGACGAGCTAAATGTGAAGAAAAGGTATGCCCCCGGGTTTCCGTCGTTGACAGCTATGGAAGCCCCCAGCAGCAGGATATGAGCCACCAAACAGACAGCAGGGATATACCAAAACCCCTAGCAAATCCCCCTTCAACATCTGCACATCAGGGAGAGAGTAGGATTTGCGGTCCCGATATCACCGGCTGTCTGATCGAAGGTCGTATCCGGCCACGTTTGTTGCTCCCGAAATAACTGTCGACAGGGCATAGTCGAAGAAAAGCAGGTATAGCAGCGAGTTGAGGAGAAGAGTCTGTGCCAAGGGCATCATGTTGACCAAACGTGCAAGCAAGGAGCAGATAGCAAGAACAAGCAGAACATAGAACAGAGCTGAGCTGACCGGCCCCGACTCATCCGCTGCACCATACATTCCAGCCATATAATCATTGCGAAATCCCTTTTGGCCAACGAAGATAGGCCAAAAGGATCTTGCACAAGGATACGACCGGATACGTATGGCGCAAGGATGTGCCGGGCTGTCCTTAGCGTAATCCAGTCCGAGGATGCTTGAGCGGCACAGCAGTGAGATCCGGCCAAGCCAGTCCAGGAAGTGGCGGGAGATAAGAGACAGCAGCCCATGACCGACCCAGGGATTCATGTCTGTCGCCAGTAGAACATCAGGGCCTACACCATTCGTGCGAGTCGGCGAATGCTGAGCCGGACGTTGTGGTGCAGCATGAGATCGCCTGGGTGGAAAAAGGCTGAATGTCGAGAACGAGTGATCGCAGAGGCTCAAGGTAACATTGCAAAGTAAAGCAGATGATGCTGGAGATCGAGCATGAGAGCCGGAGAGAGCATAGTGGGAGTTCAGGGCAGATGCGGAGCAACAAGAACCAAACAGAGGAGCAAAGCGAGCGAGTGAGGATGGTGGGAAGGAAGGGAAGTCGCTCGGCCGGCCACCCAAGATGCTCCAGGACATCCCAGAGCACATCTTAATCTGTGCTCATGCGGGATCACCACCTCCGCGCATGTGAACAGTAGCAGGATGGGGTCAGCACTGAGCAGCCTGAGGATCTTGGGAACCGGGATGAGCGCTGCTTTCACGAGAGGGAGGCGAGTACTTGTCCCTGGCCAACGTGCAGGTCGCAACATGCAGGGAGGGAGCGAGGAGCTTAAGAAGGAGGGCACAAAGGAGCAGAAATCAATGGGGGGAGGGGGGGAAAGAAGGGCCAAAGTGCGGCTGTCCATGCCCTTAGCTCCCTCCAAGAGCCCTTTATATGCACCTCCAAGCAGTGCACTGGCCACCTGGGGGTGCCAAAAATCTTCAGGAAAGAACCACCACCTCTGAATCCATGACGGCATACCTTCACTATGCTCTGTCATCCAGCCCGGGCATGTCGGGAAGATCTTGGAAGTGATTGTGGAGGGAGGTAAGGTGGGGAAGGGGGGTTGAGAGTGGTGTGGCGTTAGTCGTTGGTTATTAGGAGGTGCACGTGATCTGCAAGCGGGGTTAGAGCGGCAAAAGAGGGAAAGAGAAGTGCATACCAGAAGTGCAGTAGGTGCTTCTTTCTGCATGAAAAGGTGCCCTTACGTCCGCCAGGATAGTGCTGGAGGTTCAAATGTAATCAGACGGACTTTCATCCGTGGATGAGGCGCATATATGAGGGCACCAGTTTGTCTGGTGGCCTGAGGGAGCAGCAGATGATCGACTTCTCCAGATGAGACTTGTGAAACCAGACATATATCCAGAATCTAGCAGGTAAGATGAAACAATATAGAGGTCAAGACGAGACGACAAAAGCAGGAATGTCTTGCCTCCAGGTGGTAGATGGCAGCAGCTGAGATCAGGTCTGAGGACTGAGGGGCGCATCGTGCAAAGGTGTAGCAGTTTCACATGTCCTCCGAACTTCTTCTACTGAAACTCTGACGGCCTCATCAACAAGTCGCTTCCCCGCGTCCCAGTGCAGCGAAAAGCAGCTTTTATCCCAGTTTAAGACCTTAGCTTAAGCTTACGACCGTCATCGTTGGTTGGTAGGGGATAAGGGACGTGTCTTGCGCCACACCTCGCCCCGATTTACTTAGCGGGATCTGATTGGTTGAGACGGATGGGCGCTCTGCGACGCGCCGCGCGCGAAGCGTAAGCAGAGAGTCAAATTTACACCACAGTCTTCGCTCTTTCAGCCCATCACCCTCACTCCTCCCATCTCCACCTCCTTCCCTTTTCTTACTACTTTTATTACCCCGTCCACAGTAATCCCTCCCTCGTCCTTTCTCTCCACATACTCTCCCCTGTGATCGCGTAACGACACCCAAAATGCCCTCTGCGACCAGCAAGCTCCTCTCACCCGCCGACGCGCTCAGCACGCTCGCATCCTACTCCTCCGCTGACGGTCTCTCCATCCAAGACCTCCACGCCTCTCCCTCCGGCATCGGCACGTACGACGACTTCCTCCTCCTTCCTGGGCACATCGATTTCCAAGCTGGTGAAGTCAGCACCGCAACGCGCGTGACGAGGAATGTCGTTCTCCCTACCCCCTTCATGTCCAGCCCCATGGACACGGTCACCGAGACAGAGATGGCGATTAGCATGGCTGTATGTTCCGCCCCTACCTGAACCCATCCCTATATTCTAAACCCCCAATCAGCTCATGGGAGGCATCGGTGTGATCCACCACAACCAGCCCGCAGCGTCCCAAGCAGCGATGGTCCGCGCTGTCAAGCGGCACGAAAACGGGTTCATCACCGACCCTGTCTGCCTGACACCGGACCATGTCGTCGCAGACGTGCTGGACATCAAGGAGCGCCTGGGCTTCTGCGGAATTCCCATCACTGGTGAGTCACGATTTCTAGTTGATCTCTTAAGAATGATGAGAAAAACTCTTGTTACCTTCGTTCTTCCGAGGGAACCCTCCAGAGTGGGGGAGCCCATGCGGATCTTAGAATCCATGTCCACTGATCTTCTTCTGCCTTCCTTCATGTCGGATCACATGCTGATTGTGTCTGTCAGACACTGGTGCCCTCGGCGGCAAGCTGCTCGGTCTCGTCACCCGTCGCGACGTGCAATTCCGATCCCCTACCACCCCTCTGCATGAAGTCATGACCACCGACCTTGTCACCGCGCCCGAGGGCGTCACCCTCTCCGAAGCCCAGCACCTCCTGCGCGAGAACAAGAAGGGCAAGCTCCCCATCGTCGACTCTTCCTTCCGGCTCAAGTCCCTTCTCGCCCGTTCCGATCTGCTGAAGAACCAGACTTATCCAATGGCGAGTAAACACCCGCAAACGAAGCAGCTGTACTGCGCTGCCGCTATCGGCACTCGTCCGGCGGACAAGGACCGGCTTGCGCTTCTTGTTGAGGCCGGGCTCGATATCGTCGTCCTCGACTCTAGTCAGGGCAACTCGAGCTTCCAGATCGAGATGATCCAGTGGATCAAGAAGACCTTCCCAAACCTCGAGGTCATCGCTGGCAACGTTGTCACCCGTGAGCAAGCTGCGAACCTCATCGCTGCTGGCGCGGACGCCCTTCGTGTCGGTATGGGCTCAGGTTCGATCTGCATCACCCAGGAAGTGATGGCCGTCGGCCGCCCGCAAGCGACGGCAGTATACGCCGTCGCCGAGTTCGCCAGCAGGTTCGGTGTGCCCGTCATTGCCGACGGTGGTATCGGGAACGTGGGCCATATCGCCAAAGCCCTCGCTCTGGGCGCGGGAGCAGTGATGATGGGCGGTCTGCTCGCAGGGACGACCGAAGCGCCCGGCGAGTATTTCTGGCACGACGGCAAGCGCGTCAAGACGTACCGCGGTATGGGCTCCCTCGAGGCTATGGAGCAGCGCGCCTCCTCCAGCACGCCCGCGGGCAAGTTGACGCGAACGAACGGCAGCCTCGGGATCGGCAAGTCCCTCAAAGGACCCGTCGAGAACGCCGCCACAAGCCGCTACTTCTCCGAGTCCTCCGCCGTCAAAGTCGCCCAGGGCGTGTCCGGGGACGTGCAGGATAAAGGCAGCGTCAAGCCGTTCTTGCAGTACCTCCATGCGGGCTTGCAGCACTCGATGCAGGATATGGGTGTGAAGAGTGTTGAGCAGCTGAGGGAGAGAGTTGAGAGGGGGCAAGTGAGGTTCGAGAAGAGGACGGTTAATGGCGTTGTGGAGGGAGGGGTGCATGGGCTGAATAGTTATACTAAGAGGCTGTTTGCGTGAGCTTGCGCCCGAGCTCAGCGAGGGCGAGGACGAGAGTGAGGACGAGGGTGAGAGCGAGGTGTTATGGTGCCTTTAGTGGGATAGTGGGCTGTGTCGTGGTTTCTTGTTGGATCGTTTTCTCTTTCTTTCCTACCGCGTATTTGCGGCTGTATTATACGCAATCACATCATGCTTGCACCTCTCATCTTTGTCCGTGCTCGCTGACTGCTTACATCCCATAACGCACCCGCCGCTGCCAGCAAAAAGGCAGTTCAAGCGCAAAAACGCACCCCCTCGCAACAGATAGACCTCCCGTCTTCCTCAGCTTCTGCTTCTCCCCCCCAAATCCCCTCAAATTAGCTGGCGCACGTGGCGTGACGAGAAGCGGGATCAATCCGCCTCATGACGAACCGCCGCTGATGGCATGCACCTCAAGACTGCAGCTCGTTAGGGTAGCCCAGAGCACTCAGGGCAGCATCGCACCGCCTTGCTTGCTTTGGACGTCTCTGTTCGTCTGTTTGCTTTGTCTGCTCGACGTCCGCTTGTTTATCTTGGGCGCTAGTCTAACTTGCTGCTCCCATCCTATACTTTGCTACACTCTGGATACGCAGCCGAAGCGCTCATACTTGCCACTCCAAAACCTCCGCCCAAGATGGCCCCAGGCGGGATAAAACGCATCTCCACGCTTTTCCGGTCCAAATCCCATTCAAAGGACCCGCAATCCTCCTCCCAACCCTCGAAATCCAAGTCCAGCAAACACCTCCAAGCCCTCCCCGACGAGCCCGAGCCTCCGTCCCCCAGCACACCCAGCACACCCAGTATCAGCGCGCTGAGGAGGGGGAGGGGGAAGGATAGTAGGCCTAGTACGAGGGAGGGGTCTACGGGTTATACGGGGCTAGGGGCGCATGGGCAGGGGCAGGGGTATGAGGATTTGTTGGGGCCGGTCAGCCCGCCTGCACGGAGTAGCCCGACTCAGTTTTTGGAGGAGTTTGATCAGCCGTTGACGGATCGGGTTGTGGTCGTTACTGGTGCCAGTCGGGTGAGTGCACGCTCTACGCAAACAGCAGAACATACAGCTCATCAAAGGGTTATAGGGGATCGGGGTAAGTGGCTAACCGTGGAGTTTGCTGGATGGGAATGCTGATGGGCGAGCAAAGCTGGAATTCGTCAGGCAGTTGGTACGCCCCCGACCTGTGCATACCATATATGCGCGTCTAACAGCATGCAACAGTCCCAAGACCCCCACACACTCGTAATCGCCATCATCCGCAACCCCGAGACAGCCGGGAAGCTCGTACAGCTCACCAGCACCCAAGTAGTCGCCGTCCACGCGGACGTAACGGACGAAACGACGCTCAAGGTGCGCTCCTCCATTCCTTCCTATCTAGTAGAGGAGAGGAAGGCTCATGCGGTCTGGTCTGGTCTGGTTGGGTTGTGTGGTAGGCGGCGGCGAGCGACGTGGCGAGGATATCGAAGGGCAAAGTGGATTTGCTCATTAATTGCGCGGCTATCAATACCGACCCTAAGCGGACTCTCGCCGAGTGGGACGCTGAAGGCTTGAACGCGCATGTATGCCCTTTCCTTTCTGTCCACCCGTTCTCCTCTCCCCACCCCATTGACTCTCAAACAGCTAATGACAAACGTAACGGGCCCAGTCCTAACGACCAACGCATTCTTCCCCCTCCTGCGCAAAGGGCGCGAAAAACGGATCATAAACCTCACCTCGGGCATGGCCAGTCTAACAGCGAACGACCCCCACCTAGGAGAGGAGATAAACCCGAGCTATAGCGCCTATTCGATCTCCAAGTGTTGCTTGAACTTGGCGACGAGGAAGTATGCGGTCGAGCATGCCAAGGAGGGGTTTGTGTTTGTGGCGCTGAGCGCGGGGTGGGTGAGGACGGATATGGGTGGGCCGGTGCGTCTCTCTTTCCTCCTTTGTTCATCTCCATCCTCCTCTATTCATCTCTATCCATCTCATCTCATCTCTTCCCTCTCTTTCTATCTCACTTCCATCTTCTCTGCGCTCGGACCTTTGGGAATATGAGCCTCGAGAACTCATGCTGACTCATCCTGGTTGCGTAGGACGCCCCACTCTCAGCACAAGAAGCCGTCTCCCAGCTCCTCAGAGTGATCGACAGCCTCAAGCCAGAAGATAACGGCAAGTTCTTGCATATCGACGGGGAGGAGATCGATTTCTGAGCGGGATCCAAAAATCGCTGTGACGGTGAGCTGGGCGGGTAGGGCAGGGGAGGAGATGCGTGTGGTTTGTGCTGCGGGAGCCGGTTTGCGCCAGAGTGTAGGACGGAGATGCTGGGTTTGTGTGCGTGGGAGGTAGGAGCGATGTATATATCCCGCTTAATATATTGTACGTTCACTCACTCCAGAGCCTGCTGCAAGTACAGCATGAAGTACTCGCGTCTCGGACCGCCCCTTAGGGTGCTTATTCGGCACACGAACAGCACCAGTTACGCGAAAATGATCTATGATCTATTGCAATTCCGTGCTTTGCTTGGTGTAATGCGATGTGTATAGGGGAATAGTAATAGTGTACAGTGACTGTGATGGGTACCTGTATGCGGGATGAGGATAACGATATGCGTCTACATATGTCTAGTTATGGATCTCATGCTGCTTGAATCTCACTCGCTCTTGAGTCTTCAGGACACTCATACGTGTGGTGTCGGCTCCGACGCAGCGGGTCGTCCTCCATGCTCCGGCCGGGTAAAATCGGCGTCGTGCGTCCTCGTAAGTCCGTATGCCTCGCTCAACCAGGACGGACGGACGGAACGCGTGGCCAGTCAAGCCCGCGCACCAGTCCGCACCAGTCTCAGCTCCAGAGCATGGCCAGAGCAGCTAAGGCAGTCATCCCTCCCGCCACGAGCCACTCCCTCCCACTCTTCCCTTGGTGACTGCGGCAAGCGGCACTCTCGACCCTCGTCGTCGGCCCCGCCCCTGCAGTCGAACTCGTCCCACTCGGCTGCCCACCAACAACCGTAATAGTCGATGGCCCTCCCCCGCCTCCTGCTCCCCCTCCTCCTCCTCCTGCGCTTCCCGAAGTACTGTTCCCAGCAAAGAACCGCACCAACGCAGCTCCCGGTCCAGGAACGTTCACCGTACACCCTCCTGCACCCTCCGACGCCGAGGAGCAGGTCTGGGTATAGACCACTTCTGCGCCCTGTAGTGTCCCGTCTCCCTCCGGCGACATCCCCTGTCCTGCCCAGGTGATAACCGGCGAAGTAGTCGTCGTATCGGCCGAGAGAAGGAGCTTGGTCTCCATCCCCACCCCACCCGCAAACAAAGTCGACGGAACAGAGTAGGAGTTGTTGGTGGTGCCGTAGTTGATCAGCACGAGCGCTGACAGCTCCCACCCGTTCGTGGAGGTGTAGAGCGCATAGCCGGCCGTCGTGTCGCTCGAGAGGTTCAGATCCACCGGAGCCGTATACCCTGCTCCGAACGTCCCGTTCGCCCCCCCAAGCGCTTCGGCGACGACAAGGAGAGGCCAGTACATCACCCCTGTCGTCCACCCTTGCCCGAGCTGCCTGAGCTGCTCGGAAGCCTCGCCCGATCCTATTGGCGGCGAGGAGGTCGTTAGTGTGCCCGCCGAGAGAGTGGTGTTGGGCGGGGAGAAGACGTTGTACGAGACGCCTGGTTCGCGTGTATGAATCTGGGCGGAGGTGAACCCGACAGTGGCGAGCTGAAGAGAGTAGTCGATCGTCCAGAGCGTGGAGGCGAACTATCATCCAAAATAAAAGACGCATGTATGTCAGTTTCCAGTTCGCAGATAGGCAAAAAGACAGGAAGGGAGACGGGGAAGGGAGAGCGGGAGAGGAAATCGGGAACGCACGGTATCGCTTATCCCCGGCACGCCCCCACAGCTAGCAGTGTTAAACTCCGTCATCCGCACCTCCTTCCCTTCCTGCCTAGCCAACGCAACGCCCGGCGCCTGCCACCCAGCAAGGCCGACGACGTTCGAGTGAGACAGGTAGTAAGAGAGCGGGAAGGCGTGTGTTCCAAAACAGTTGTTTTGCGGGTAATGCTGCAGCGTTATGGCTTTCACTTGCGAGGAGAAGGGCGAGGAGAGGTAGGACGGGAGGAGGGCGGCGAGGTCCCAATTACAGCATATTGTCGGTCTGCGCAAAAGAGCGCCATCAGCATCTCTTGCATTATTTGCAAAAAGTCGGGTAATTAGGGGAGCCTAGTGAGTAGGAAGGAACCAGATGAAGAGGACGTACCCGCCTATAACGCCCTGTGGGAGATCACTACCCATCCCAACGACCTCCTCCTCCACCTCGCCCACGTAGTCCTCAACCGTATAATTCCCCACCCCCGGTCTCTCCCCATGGTCATAATACAAATCCGGCTCGTTCCCCACCAGCACCAGATCCAGCATCCCCGGTTCCAACAAGCTCCCCTCAGCCTGCGCTAGCGGGACATACGAGCTCGACACGTTCGGCGTAAGGAGGGGCAGGCCGAGCGTGTACGTCGCGTTGATGCTGAGGGAGAGAAAGGAGAGGGTGCTGAAGAGTAAAGGACCGAACGAGACGGGGACGTTGTTGTTGTTTGCTTCTGGGTCGAGGACCTCGAGGAGAGTGGTGTTCTGCGAGGGGGAGTAGGTGCTCGAGTCCATGCTGTTGCCGCCTATGCGTAGGCGGAGGGGGGCGCCCATGCGGGATTGGATCGCTTGGAGGTAGTTGAGTAGGGGGAGGGGGAGGGAGGTGTTGCTTGAGCTTGAGCTGGAGGAGGGGACACCTGGGCCGAGGAGGGAGGAGAGGGCGGAGAGCTCGAGGGATATGCCGAGGTAGGAAGCTGGGATCGAGGGGAGGGATGTGCTGCTCGGATATAGAGGCGGGAAGAGAGTAGTTGGCGTAGCCTGCCCGAGCACGGAGGAGGGCAACAGCCCCAGGAGGGAGAAGAGCAGGCTGGTGGGGAGCATGTTCTTCGACCAGGGAAGACTGGATCTAACCAGTGGAGTGGTTGGAGGTCCAGAAGGAGGGAGGTTGATCGCAATGCCCGGTCTTGGGTATATGCAGCAGAGGTCCACGGATCAATAAAGTCCGTCTAGTCCCAGCCAAGTCCGAGTGAAGCGGGCCCGGGCAGGAGGTTGATGTACTCTCCTCTCCGTGACCGAGGAGGTCGGTCGGCCTGGCCTTGTGCCGAATGCTGCGCACGGAGCTGTGTTGCCAAGCTTGGGGAGCAGGAGGAGGCAGTCAAAGCTCAACCAAAGCGGGGGACGATGACCAGCAGAGCCCAGACGGCGATGAGCAACCGACAGTCGACGTCGACGTAGGTATGTACAGTACCAGCAGCAGGAAGGCAAGTGATCGCCAAGCCTAGATCATACAATCGCACAGGTAAGAGCCTAACCGAAACCTGATGAACACCCCCGTCCCCCTGAGATGAACTAACGATATGCGCACCGCACCGCACCGCACCGCACCGCACCGCACTTCCGACAACTCGAGGCACAACGACAAAAGTCTACTTCACACCCTTCATTCGTTGGAGTCCATCCCCACCACTTCGGTCACACGAGTCTAGCCCCCTCTCCCTCAAGCACAGAGCGGCGATATCCACATCCGGCCAGTTTTCACGTACCCGTACACGAGGCAGCATGTGTTGGGGGAGTGGGACGGGGAGGGCTTCGGTGTCTTTCGCTCGCGTGCGCAGAAAATCGCCAGCTGGAACGGGGAGCGGGAAAAGCGTGTTCCAGGACCCGAGCGGTAGCGGTAGCGGTTGCGGTTACGTCGCCGCCTACGTAGCTTTCCGCCCCAGGGATCTTCCTTTTCTGAGAGCGCTCCGATAGGCCGGAGTCTGCGGGTACATAATGAATGGAATCGGAATGGAATGGAATGTGGCGAGTCTAGGGTGAAGATTATCTTCGGTCGCTCATGAGCTGCGCTCGAGCCTGGATCGGGCAGGGATCGGATTCTGACGCACTTTTGCTTTTTCGGGGGGAAGCCAATCGCGCGTCAGAGATGGATCAGACTCCGTTTACATTACGCGCTTGGTAGTACAGTACATTTACACGCAGGTTTTGGTAGGAGGGGACCGTACAGGTCGCAGCCTTTTCCTGAAAGGTGGGCTTTGGCCAGAGCAGGTTTCATCTTGATTGATGAGCAGCTTGCTGGCGATGGTCGTGTGCGCTGTATCTGCGTTGATGAGCTCTTAGGGAGATAACGACCCAAGGTGCCTGAAGAAGCTGCAGAACCTCCGAGTCGCGCTGGCATGTGAAAGCCCCAAATACACCCCACCAAATGGGTGAAAAGAGACCACGAAGAAACGCTTCCATGCCTGCTGCCCAGCATCCTCTGCTCAACTACCCCCTCAGCTCGAGCTCGACTACTCGAACGCAAGCCTTTTCTTTCAGAAGGAGAAGGAACGAAACACATCCTTCTTGGATCTTCTTCCCTCTGCATGCTACTGTCGCCGCTCTAACGCCGCTCTCCCATCATGTGCCCCACCTAAGCAACGCCACACCCCTCCCCCCCCAAAAAACCTGCACTCTCTTTCCCACCTAATCTCTCCAATGAGCTGCTTCCAGGATCTTCCCGACCTGCCCGGACAAGCTGACAGAGCACACTAACGGAGTGCCGTAAGTCCTGTGGTGCACATGCTCCTTGATGGAGGTTGGGCGTAGTATTGAAGGGTATAAAGGCAGGCATTGAAGTGGGGGGGGAGCTAAGGGCATTTGGTTGGGAGCTTTGGCCCTTCCCCCTCCCCTCTTTTCCCCCTCCTTCTCGCGCCCGGGCATGTGCGCTTGCCCTCCTGCCTATCCTCCTCCCTGCCTACCTGCCTTTCCCCCTGCCCGGCTGGTACTGGTACTGGAACCCCCTTCCCTCTTCCTGACGAGAATGAGACGAGCACTCAGCCTGCTTCCCAAGTACTGTACAACACGGCCAGGCTACATCCTGATCCTCCACCTTCTCCAGACTGCCCATCATCAGCTATCAGCTGCTTTACCTGGTCGGGCATAGGATGTGTGTTCTTCCTGCTGTTCGCTATTTGGGTGGCTGGCTAGGCGACTGCTTACCGCTTACTGCTTACCGCTTACTGCTTACTGCTTACTGCTTACCGCTTACTGCTTACTGCTCTTTCGGGCTTCACACCCTTGTCTCTTGTCGGATTCGCTCTCAACCACGCATAGATGACTGCTTCATCTATCTTTCTCTTGGCTTGTCTTTGACTCTTACCCTCCCTCCTAGCAACAACCCTCTGCCTCTGCCTAAACCCCCTGCTCTAGTCCTCCATCCATCGCAGTGCTCTTGGGTACTCGCTCTCAAAGACCCATCATCCCTCGCCTCCCAATGAGATCACGCGCAATACACGTATTACTCTCCTTCTCTCTTCTGAGAGAGTGGCCAACGAATACTTGTAGGCTTGTGCAATGATTTCATTGGGTCCGTCGAGCGGATGATACATTTGTCCGCGTCTACCCTTGAGCTGTGCTTATTCCTTTCTGCCAATCTGCTATTCTCAGATCAGCTCACACTCTACTGCGCTAAGGACTCTGGACACAATGCAACGTTCCTAACAGGCAGGCAGGCCTTGGCGTCCGGTCCACGACCCTGCCGTTTTGTGCAATTCCGCTTCAGCGGGGAAGGTGGACCGCGGACAGCTCCGGCTTTGGCTGCTTGTGCGGATGATGCGCTGCTGTCTTCTTGTGCTTCTCCTCTGCTCTCCTCTCCTTCCCTCTTGTCTCCGAGTCTGGCTGTGGGGGAAAGCTACAGGTCCTATAGGGATCACTGCGCTTCACTTTGTGCTTGTCGCTTGCTTTGGCTTCCTGACCATCCTGGCCCTCTCAATCTCCTCTGCTACACTTTCGAAGTACCCCTGCGAATCTGAATCTGGTGTTCTGGCTTCAAAAGGTCATCGCCCATGTCTGCCAAAGTGTACCATGCATCAGCACTCTCGTACGGCGGCGAAGCCCTGCTAATGCACATGCGTGGGCGTCCTGCCGGCTGGACGATGTCTCATGCTGCACATCACACTTCCAGTCAGTCATGGGCTCGATCGATCCTACTGCCTGTCATCTACGCCTGAGCTTCAACAGCCTGCTCAGCTCATTCTTCTCCGCCGGATCAGTCTAGCCGCCGACTGCGCTAAGGGCAATAGAGCGCATCGCTCCCCACAATCATGCCCACTCTTACCCCCGCATCCGTCATTGCTACATACTCTCATTCGAGCGTAGTGATTGCGGGACTACGGACAGGCAAGGTGTTGCCTGCCTGTGCGAACGATGCGCTGCTGTCATCCCTTGCTCTTTACTTGTTCTGTCTCTATGTCTCTCTCACGTCTCTGGCTCTGGCTTGTGGAATCTGAAGTGTCATCCTGGTATTCTGCTCTCCAAGGTACTAGGATGCGTATCGCTCCCAAGCGCGCGCTTTGCATACGTGGACGGATGTTGTCTATCTCTTACCCGGTGGGGGATTGGGCTGCACCTTGTTCATGACTGTAAACCTACTTGGGTTTACGATATGCATCCTCAACCTTGGACGGCAGCCTACCAGTAGCCTTCTGCTGTCGTCTGTCCAGCTTCTTTCCTGTGGATTGTTTAGCGCTGCAGCTGCTGTCCTAGGATCTGCAACTCCCATGACTCCCAAGCAACGGTGTTGCTCTCCGCATCCCTCTACTTCCCTATAGGGCGGGAAAAGGGGATGCTCAGAAGGGTCGCCCCGTTGTTTGTGTAAGTCATCGGAGTTTGCTGTTCTATGATGGTGGTCTGCGCTGGGTCTATCTTTTGTTTGCGCTCGACACCGCTTCCTCACATCGGTATCATTCTTGTCGGGCAAGACTGTGCCAAGGGATGGTATGCTTCGTACCACTCTTGCCAAGTATGCCGTAACTGGACGTGCGTCAAGGTTCAAACCGCTGTCCTATGGCAGTCTGAGCCTGTTGATGTGCACGGCCTGATGCATTGGCTACTTGGGGGGACGATCATGCTACTGCAATCCCTGTTCTCTTGCCCATTGTTGCTCTTACTTGGAGCGTAGTTCTCCAAGGTTTCGCCCGCGCTCGGGCCGCAAACGAGCTCTTCCAGGTTTGGGCATTGCTCAGCGCCCCTCGATCGAGGTGACATTCTTGATACTGTCATTACAACCTGAGCTCATGTTTGATTATGCACGGGTCCAAACAGTTCTTTGCCGCTCTTATAGAGTCCATGAAACAACTCAGATTCCAGCTCATCCCCTCCTCCAGCTGTCCATTCCATCCCAACATCCCGACCGGGTAGGGCTCAATAATGGATCGTGAAGATCCCCGTAATATTCAGCGGCTTATTCAAGTCCGCCGTGAACCCCGTCGCTGTGACCCCGTTCGGCCCTCCACTAACCGATCCGGCCGGTATGCCATTAACGGTCATATCGAAGAAGATCGGCTGTCCTTCGGGATAATACTGCTGCGCAGCATTATACACAGACACGCTCGTAAGGTTGTCGTTGATATGGTGCTCGAACGCTACGGGCGTCGAGTAGATCGTGTAGTCCGTGATGTTGGGGTTGCCGGGCTCGACAGTGCCGGAGACGTTGAAGTAGAGGGTGACGGTCGAGAGCGGGTTGTGTGTCCCGTTGATGGTCTTGTTGCCGGTGGTGTCGGAGTAGTTGGAGGGGTTGAGAGCGACGAGGAGGTACCAGGTCGAAGTCTCCGGGTTGTGGTGAAGCTCGATCGTGCCGTTCTTCGGTTCAGGTGCATTTTGGCGAGCAACTGGAAACTATGTGGTTAGCGAGTGGTCCATTCGCCAATGAGGGAACTCCCGCACCTAATGCGTTCTCCCGAGCGCTTAACGGGGTAGCGGAGCAGACCGACAGAAGCGCGCAGACAATAAGCGCTAGAACAGCAGAAAGCTTAGCCATTTTATGGTATATAGCTGTCGTTATTCGTCACTAGTGGGTAGGTTCGTGAGAGGAAAGAAAGCGGAGGCCTCCGTCAAGCCATGCCCTCCCCCAACCCCAGTGCCCCATATTTATGGCACCCCGCCAAGCCCTCTTTTGCGGGGTAGCCGGAGGAGCGGAATGCGGAAGGAATCAGGGCGCAAACCCAGTCGGAACCGAAGATGATCCGCCTCTGCACCGCATTGATGTTGATAGGTCATTTTCAGGGACGCCTGGGAATGACGTATTTGGGTGTGGGAACAAAAGGGGTTTTGAGGAAGATGGCGGATGCTCTGCGTTTTCTTGAGAACAGTTCCAGTTGCGATGCCATCGATAACTAACCCATTGCGAAAACGTAACGCAAAACACGCAATCGAAGAGTCGACCATGCAAAACGCTACTAACAGTAGTTATCATGCATACTACAAGTCCGACGAGTCCTTGCTTGTACTATGGTAAACGTTGGAATCGTCATGGAAGGGATCAACATGAAAAAGGGGAAATCATTAGAGTCCAACTGCTCTCCACATTCCGAAACTTGCTCCGTTCTCCTTCTCCTCGCACCTACTGGGTGAAGATGCCGGTGATACTGATAGGCTTGTTCAAGTCCGCACTGAAGTCGGTCGCGTTCACTGTATACGGTCCACCTGGATACGCCGGACCACCACCGACTTGCCCAGCCGAGACGCCGTTAATGTCGATAGAGAAGAAGATCTGCTGCCCCTCCGGATAATACTGCGGCTTGGCATTGAAGATCCGGACTTCCGTCAACGGGTCGACAATATGATGCTCGAACGCAACGGGCTTCGAGTGGATCGTATAGTCCGTCTCGGTCGAACCCGAGAGTTGGGTGCTCGTGACGTCGAAGAAGAGGGTGACGATCGAGAGGGGGTTGTGTTGTCCTAGGATCACTTTGGTGCCGTAGGTGTGGTCGTAGTTGTCCGGGTTGAGGGCGACCATCAGGTACCAGGAGGCGGTCTCGGGGTTGTGGTGCAGCTCGATGACGCCGTTAGGAGGCTCTGGGGCATTCTGGCGGGCGACTAGTGACATGTGAGAGAAATAGCGCACGGGAAGGGAAAAGCATACCGAGGATATCATCCTGCCTCCCCGACACCGGGCTCGCCGCGCTGAGGGCAGAAAACAAGCCGAAGAAAAGTGCAACAAAGACAGCGAGCCTAGCCATTTCTCCGCGCTATACAGAGTACTTCCAACCGAACGTCTGGTGGTCTGGCTGCAACAGAAAGGAGAGCAGCAGGAAGAGAGACATTCCCATCCCGACCAGACCGGCCGTCTATTTATTCCCTCAGAGTGCGGGGTACTGTATGGAGGCAGCGTCCATTGGAATGCGAGGGCGGGCTGATGCCAAGCCTTTCGTTCAGGCACTCATTTGCACCGCCTTGACAGGGTCTTGGCGTGTTTATTCGATGGCACGTGAGCGTGACCAGAAGATGGAGGACGAACGCTTGCTCGAATCGCAGGCTTTTCTTTCGGAAAGTGAGGCATTCGCTCGACGAAAGTATGTCAGACCAATCCGAAGCAGGGTAAAGCGAATGAGACAAGCCGGTCGTCAGGGGCGGGAGATTTGTAGGGCGACATCAATGTGAAGTTGCCTGAACAGGTTGGCGCACAATCGTTTGCGGACGATGAAATGACGAAAGAGGCGCCCAAGCGGGAGCAACGCAGTTCGTTGTCCCTGAACTTCATGAACAACGCCACAACCCATGACTTTGCTCTAAACATGCCCATACAGCGTTCCGACGCGGTCTAATCGATGATATCGCCATTCACAGCCCGAATTAAGCCCGTCACGTTCAGGTTGGCCAGCAGGCTCGCCTCGAAGTCGTATGCCTGCAGTACCTCCGTTTCCCAGTTGTACTGGCCCGACATGGCGGGTTGGCCGTTGATGTCGGAGCTGAAGAGGTAGAGCTGCTTGTTTGGGAAGTACTGTGGCGCGACGTTCAGCATGGTCACGTTGGTCAGAAGGGCGGCCGCTGGGGGATTGCTGCTCGAGATGACATCCGAATGGATCGTGTAGAATGTCGTGTTGCTCCCCGAAGGCGTGTTGGCGGTCACGTAAAACTCCAGGGACGTTGATTCAGGAGCGCCATCATTGGTGTCCAGTTGCGCTGAGCCGAAGGTATTGGTATAGTCGGTGGGGTTCAGATCAACCAGCAATGTGTACGTCGTCACGCCGTTACGTAGGAGCTGAATGGTTCCTAGAGGTCACTGGTCAGCAGCTGTAAGCCCCTCTGATTCTGGAACTCACCGGATTGATCGCGGGCAGACAAAGGCGCAGCCTCGGCCGTCATGGAAGACAGGAAGGCGAGAAGAAGGCCGAAAGAAGCAAGCATTTTAAATTCTGGAGAAGAGAGCGTGCGGCAAAGACAGAACACGAATAACTCTTGTCGGACGGTAGAGAATTAGGGGAGTCCAAGTGGTGGACGGACTAGGGAGCTGAAGAAGTTGCGTTTTTTTGTTGGAAAGATGCGGCCAGATGTTGTCGCCTTTATAGATAATTGGAGCTGGGCCATCCCGTAGCGGCAAGCAAATCTTCCACAGCCAAGAGCAGGCAGGACAGTGAAGCGATAATAGTACAACAGTGTGCAAGCCACGGAGCAGTGAAGAGAGCTCCTTCACGTTTCAGGCTACTAGTCAGCATGAGAGAACAGTTCGTCTCCCAGAATTTCGCAGTCCAATGTGCGCATAAGAGCAGTAAGAGAGTCATTGCTATGCAGTGTTTGAGGCAAAGGGAGGTGAAACAAGGCGTCGCGAGATGGGTGAGGTAGAGGTGGCTGGCAGCGCAGGGAACGGTACGGCGGAGAAACCACCGGAACTGGGTGGGACGGGAGCAAGCGACTCCGACGAGGACTCGCGGCCCTCTTGTCTTGCTCAGCAGTGCCTCTCTTGACTCGAGCAATTATTGCCAGGATGGCGCTGACGTAGAGTGGTGAGAGTGCAAACTTGCGAACTGCGTCCCGAAAGTTTTCCACCGGACGATCCCATGGGCTAAGACGTGCGCAGATGAGATCCTGCTCGCATGAAGCTAGACGTCATATCTGGGTATGAGCAGGTGCATTCAGGGTATCGTTACATGCCTCTCTGGAGGCGCAGTGCCCGCCAACCCCAGGCTCAAACTGGTAGCTCCTCGACCTTACCTCCTCCCATAACGCCACGTCCGAACGCAGCGGCGATAGCGGAGAAACCGTTCTCTTGCACATCCGCCAGAAACAGGTCGTGCTTGTCTGCCATGCGCGCATTGTTTCGCCTGATGTCCTTGATGATTGCATGCGCTTGTGCACAGTTGGGACATTCTGGATCTTGGTCGCTGATACACCTGCAGAACAAAATTTAGACTCTCAGTGAGACGCGAAACATGACGACCCACCTTTGGTGGTAACTGTGCTTGCACATGAAGTGAACAGCCGGTAAGGTGAGGGGATGACCGCATGCTGAGCAATTTGATACGTGGAAAACTCTCGGATGACTCGGATCCGACAGATCCTTGATCTCCTGCTCCTTTTCTCTCGTTTCTTTTCGGTAGGAGTCAATTAAGTGACGGTCCTGTCATGTATAAGATTCCAGGTGCTCTGACCGGTTGAATTACTCACCGCCTCGATCTCGCCTCTGGTTTCGGCGATACGCTTCATCAGCCACATCTTGATGACACCAACGCTTGCCACATTATTCCGGCTCAAAACCTGCAGCACTCCAACCGGCGGCATGATCTTCTCCGACTCGATAGTATCAAGAATTGATGCGAGATCCTGCGTGTGTCTGGACAGCAGCGCTGGGCTCGAAGTGAGGAACCGGAGTACAAGGGGATACAATTGCGGGTTTTGCGAGCCGTATTTGTGGAGGTATTCCACAACTTTGTTTGAAGCGGTTCCGTCTGGAGTAGACTCGCCAGCTTTCTCCCGATCGATGTAAAATCGAAGTATATCCTCATAGGCGCCCATCTTCTCCCACAGCAGGACGAGACCTTGGGTAAAGTTTTGAGTGGAGCAGACCATGAGCGCGTGCGTTCGATCGTAAGGAAGCGAAATATCCTCTGCGAGCAGCTTGAGTGCCTTGGCGTGAAATGGGTTGGCTGAAGGAGAATTCCGCTGTCGAAGTAGAGCCGCCTGTGAAAGATACAATTCTAGCAGCGTATTCCAAACAGCGGTGGAGTCTGCTGCTTCATCCGCGTCCATATCCGACAGTGCCTTGTTCTGACCAGGTGACTGGACTGCTTGTCCCCATCGATATAGGGCAACTGCCTCAAGAAAGCGGATGAAATGATCTGGGTGATCCACAAAGTGTGCGAAATACAGCCGAGGTGAAGGTCGCTTCTCCTCAGTCACCGAAGCCGTCTGGAGAGCGCCGACTGGCGGAGTGACAGGCCTTGACATTGTTGGCGTCTGTGTAGCTGGCGCGCGAGCGGATGTTTCGGCTTGAGAGGCTGTGACTGCCGGAGCTGCGGCAGAGCCTGGATTTGTGAAAGCCTTCCCTGTGAGAAGCGCGCTGGCTGGATTGTTGGTAATATAGGATAGATACGATCCTCCTGCCGTGCCTTGCCCATTGGCAAATTCAGGAGACGAAGGCGGCTGTGACACGTTTGTCGCTCCTGTGCAGAGCTCGATAAGAAGTTGTGTCGTTTCATCCGGGAGATTGGCCAAGAGCGCTCGACCGTATCGTGCGACGTTATGTTCCGTCTATAGTCCGGTTAACGGTACTCAAGCCGGTGATACAGCAACTTACTGATTCCGGTCCCAGTCGTCTTAAATAGGAGAGCGCTTCACTGTACCTCCCAGCATCCTCAATCTGAATCCGCAGATAGTCCTCATGCCTTCCCCATTTCCTAGCCAGATAAGCCGCATGTTCGTAATACCCCGCTTGTCGGCAAACACGAATCGCGGTGTCCAGATCGAACGGCAGCTCTTCCTTCATTTCCCCTTTCTCACCCAGCTCCGTCTTGACCGGAACGGAGCTGGCCTTGATGAATGCATCCAGCTTGCTCACATCTTTCAGCTTGGTATACGTGTTCAGCAACAACGTCGTATGGTCCGCATTGGCCAGACCGCGACTATGCAGTTCTTGCAGGTAGGTAGTGAGGTTGTGTATCCGCTGCGCATCCAAGAACTTGCGAATCACGTAGCTCGGCTGGAGATGACCGATCGTATGCAGGAACTGCTCCATCGCACCGTCGTAGTCGCCTTTGGAGTAGAGGAAGTCCCCGCGCCGTCGGTAGATGTCCGCGATACCGGCCTCGGAGACACCGAGGGATTGAGCGAGCCTGATGGCTAGGGCGTACTCGGATCGTTGGTAGAGGATGTCCAGCTTGGCTTGCGTTGACTTCTCTTCTAGTCGGAAAAGCTACCGCCAACTTAGTACCTAGCGTAGAAGAAAGTAGAAGTGCGTACCTTTCCGTCATTGCAAAGCACGAACACGCTGCCCCACTCGCATACAACGTCCTTGACTCCGCCTTCAAAGTTGGCAGTAAAGGCAATGTACTTGTTCTCCAGATCGAAGATTGTGACACGGCTTATATCACTCGCTTGGCTCTCGGCACGAGCCGCAAACTGGCGCATCGAGGAAGAAACTGTTCCTGCTGATGGTGCAAAGGGCGGCGAGACGATAATCAGGTAGGAACGATAAGATTGGACGAAGTTCTTTGGACCTGATCTGTCATGTCAGTCATTGCTCTGCGAGGTAGATCAGTCATGGGCGCACCTTCGTACGCATAACTCGGTTCTCTCCCTTCTGGACCACAGAGGTACAACGCTTCGTCCCTCGCGACAACCATATATCGACCTTTCTTATCCATCACCGCGCACCCCAATCCGCATCCCACTTCATCCACCTCAACCGGGCTTCCACCACTCCCGCGTCCAGTGGCAGTATACACAAGCACCTTCGCGGTCGTGACGATAAAGAGATACATGTTGCTGCGCTCCGACTTGTCCGCATCCTTGCCCTTTTCTTCTGATGAGGCAAGAGGTTCACGGAAGCCCAGTCCAGTGATCGGTTCGGCTGGCGTGCCTTCATGTATGGTCCTCGCTCGAGGGAGCGCAGTCAGCGAGCTAGATCCAGAGAAGAGCGACTGGTCAAGATTCCGGTACAGCAGCACCGTCCCATCTCCAAGGCCGATCGCGAGGTGAGACAAAGTAGAGGAGAGCGCCATGGTTGACACCTAGTCTATACGTCAGGAATTGACGCATATATGCGCATATATGGACATACGGGGAAGGGTTTGCTGCTGCTGCCTACTTTGACTGAGCGTAGCAACACAGGCCCATTGGTTCGTTTGTCCGTATGAACGAGATCCCATATCTTCAGCAGTGGGCCTCGCGAGCTTGCCTCCTCCTGCCACACCTCGTGAGATCGAGCCATCGCAGGTATGATCAGAAGTACCCACCCCTAATGTAACCAATATCCCCCTCCTCTCGGCCATATGCGTGACCCTCCCAGCATCAAAGGCGATCCAGCTTCTCTGCCTTTCAAACTTCCGGTCAAGCATATGCACCAGCCCATGGACATCAGCCACGAGCACTCCCACGCTCGAGGATGCTATGACCACTATCTCCGTCGGGAGGCGGAACACGGAGGGGGACGAGGCGAGGTCTTGCGCATCTTTGACGGGGGAGGAGTCGAAGAAGGTGAACTGGCGCGGCTGCGGGAAAACAATGAGCACGGATGGTCTTCGTGAAGCCCGGGCAACATACGGCGAGGACCGCGCTTCCTCCGGAGGCCATATCCTCCGGCCTCGCAGGAGAAGAACAGCAGCGATTGGTGGTCCGCTAGGAGATGCAAGCCTTGGAATGGACGAACGCGGGTTACCTCGTCACGGTACACGCCAAGCACATGCATCCCGGAACACAGCCACACATCCGTCCCCTGCCCACACCCGACCATCATCATCGTCGTCGTCCTCCTCCTCGTCCAGCATACAGGGCGGAAATGCAGCTCCTACCACCCGCGACTAAATATAACCTATAACACCTCGCTAGTCTCTATCATACTCTGATACTCAGCGGACTGTAATCTCGAAGGGAGAAAGCAAGAGCAGCGAGGCTGGGTATATATACTTAGGCCATGATGCGCGAAGCGGGGGCTACCTCGCCCGAGCCTCGTTCCGCAAGCTGGAGCCACAGGCGGCCAAAACGGAGCGCAGCGTTCGCCGACCTTGTCAGGTTCGTCCCACCCTCCTCCCCCACTCCTTCTTTGCCTCTCAACATTCACTGAACACTATATGCAGCCTAGCAAGCCTCCAAGCGGTAGTCGACGATACCCGGGCCAGCGCGGACGCCATCGCCAGGAGCGCTGCGGCGGTCTTGGAAGACCCTATGAACCTTGCCCTTGTTAGGCGGAGAGTAGCGGAGCAAGAGGAATGGAGGAGGGTGGTTAGGAACCAGGCGGAGGAAGTGAAGGACCGATGTCGGAAGGGTGCGCCTTCCTTCCTCTCTTCTCCGCTCTTCTCTGCGATCGGGCTAGGGCTGATGAGGGTGAAAAGTGTCGGACGACATAAGGATCAAGGCGAAGCAGCTGGAAGAACGGCGCCAGCAGCTGCAGAGAGCGAGGGAGTTGTATCGCTCTGATCTGGAAGAGCAAGCCGCTCTGGCTAAAGAGGTGGAAGAAGCCCAGCGCACGCTCGAGCATACCTCCGCGCCGATACCTTCCCTCCGAGCGTCCTTAGCCAGGACGTTGGACTTCATATTCCCTATCCAGCCTCTCGATCCCGCCTCGCTACTATTCACGATCCTCGACTGCCCACTCCCCGTCCCCCTACCCGGCTCACCCACTCCGCCATTATCACTCCCCGATCGGCCGGAAGTGACAGAAGACAGCATCGCTTCTGCGCTCGGGTTCGTTGCGCAGGTCGTCCATCTCCTGGCGGCGTACGAAGGCGTCTACCTACCCTACACCATTACCTGCGTGGGCAGCAGAAGTTTGGTCAGGGATCCGATAAGCGAGATGCGTGGTCCTAGGGCCTTCCCGCTCTACTCAAGAGGGGTAGAGCAGTATCGGTTCGAGTACGCGGTCTATCTGCTGAATAAAGATATCGAACTCGTACGCTCTCCCTTTCCTCCACCCAGCTTGTGAGATACTGACGCGAGAGGACAGCTGATGATGCGGCAAAACCTCCGAGCACTGGACCTGCGACACACACTCCCCAATCTCAAGAACCTCATGCTTACCCTCACCTCCGGAAAAGAACCTGATCATCCGCATAAGAAACATCATCATATCCGCTCCGTAGACTCTCTGCTCGACCTGGGCCAACTCCACCAAACTACGGGCAGTGCACACGTCTCACCCTCTTTACCGTCTATAACCCTAACAGCTACGACCGCCTCGTCGAGCTCGAGCGCGCCAAGTAGCTCGAAACGCCCGTTCCTTTCGCCTTTGGCTGCCATGCTACGCTCGAGATATGCGGGAGGCGGGTTCTTGCGCCCCGCACCGTCGGAGAGGACGGAGAGTGGGAGACAGGTTACTTCGGCTGAAGTTGCGTTGGGGGAGGACGTGCTACAGGTACCTGAAGGGGCCGGAGCTGCCAGTCCGCTGCCTGTGCTGGAGGGGGTGTCACCGCTGGATCAAGTCTCCGTTGTGTCCGATGTTACGCTGGACTCGAGCCTGGTTAACGGAAAGGAGGACGAGGAAGTACACGAGACAGCCAGTCCACCCGCTGAGGAAGAAGATGATGATGAGGAAGAAGATGCAGTGACGCCTACCGCGGCGACCGCAAACGGGAAAGACGCCTTCCTAGAGAAACGGGTGAACGGGCATGCGCAGCTCGGGCAGCTCAGTCCGCCGCGCGAGATTGGGGTGGACGGGGATGGGCGATGACCTTATACTGTACCGAGGGTTGACAGGACGACGTTACGGTTGGTGTATGTATCATGTTGTATTTTTCCTTGTAATTGTTGTATATGGACTCGGGCGGTTGCGATACTCCATTTAGAGCGAGGTGTTGAACTGAAGCCGGTGTTGTTCGGCGTTATGCTGTCGGTCATAAGGTCAGGGAAGTTCTGGAATGATTCCACGTCGCGCGCGAAGTGTGATGTTCATCAACCACAGCTTGAACTCGCCACTCTCTCTGCGACTTCCAACAACCACCGGCTGGCTGCCTTCTTCGTTCCTTCATACCTATAGACTTCATCAACTGCTGGTAGAGTTACAGCGAGCAAGATGCGCCTCTCGCGCCTCCCCTTTCTCCTCCTCCTCGCCCTCTCCGCCTACGCTCAACAGTCCCAGTCCCAGTCGCAGCTGAGCGACACCTCCTCCCCCCTCCTCCAGCGGGCCAACACCCTCCTCTCCACGGGCCAATTCAACGAGGCCATCTCCGCTCTCTCCGAGCTCATTTCCAACCCCCAGCTGCTCAAAGACGACCCTACCACCCCCGAGTACCTGCTGTACTATAAGCGGGCGACGGCGTATTACTCGCTTGCAAGGCACCGGAATGCGCTTGAGGACTATCAGCGCGTGTTGGAGCTCAATGAGGGGATGTATCGCGTTCTCCTCCTGGAGGCGCGCTGCCACGCGCGCGAAGGGCGCTGGGCCGAGGCACGCAAGGCCCTCCGAGCATATAATGCGCGGTACGAGCAAGACCCAGCGAACAAGGGGAAGGAGAAAGACTCCGCTGCTGCGGAACTGACGTTCGAGATTGCCGAGGCGGAGCAGAGCGAGAAGAAGGCCCGGACGGCGGTGAGGGCTAAGGGGTGGGCGGCGTGTATTGCCGCTGCGGGGGATGTGTTGCGCGTCGCGAGCCATTATACGGAGATGAGGGAGCTGAGGGCGGAATGTGAGTTGAGTGACGGGGCGGTCGAGGAGGCTGTTGCGGACTACACGTGAGTTTTTACCTATCTTTCTTGTTTTCTGCGTGGGATTGTGTTGACGCGCTCGCAGCCGGCTGAGCCACCTCCGACCAGCAGACACAGCACTCACACTCCGCCTCTCAACACTCACATTCTTCCTCCTCTCCAACCCCACCACGCCCGCATTAACACACGTCAAATCCTGCCTGCACTCCGACCCCGAGAACGGCCCCTGCCTCAAAGCGCACCGCTCTCTCAAATCCCTCCAAAAAGCGCTGGACAAGGCGCGTAACCTGAAGGACGCCGGGAAATGGGCTTCTCTGAAACGCGAGCTGGACGGGCCGGAGGGGTTGTTGGGTCGGTTTGACGAGGAGATGAGGAAGGCGTTTGATGCGCTTGTGCCGCCTTTGCCGAAGCATCTGAAGCCGGAGACGATCAGCCAGCCAAGGACGGAGTTGCTGGCTTGGCTATGCGAGTCCTACACCAAGACGAACACTGCCAAGCAGGGCGAGGCGCACTATCGCGCTCTCCTCGCCCTTCAGCCGGAGAACGTAGTTGCCCTTACTGGGCTGGGGCAGGTCGCACTAGAGAAAGAAGAATACGAGGAATCCGTGCGCCTCCTCACGCAAGCGTACGAAGCCGAAGGCCGTCCACGCGGCGGAGAGACATACGACCGACTGCGCACGGCCCAAGCGCGACTCAAACAATCCAAGCAGAAAGACTACTACAAAGTCCTCGGTGTCTCGCGGGACGCAGACGAGAAGACGATCAAGAAGGCCTATCGCCGCGCGGCCAAGGAAGCGCATCCGGACAAAGGAGGGTCCGAGGCCCGGATGGCAGCCCTGAACGAAGCGTACGACGTGCTCTCCAACCCGGAGCTCAAGGCGCGCTATGACGCGGGGGATGATCCTAATGACCCCACAGGCGGGCATGGGTATGGACCTGGTGGGGCTGGGGGAGGAGGAGGACAGCCGTTCTTCTTCCATGCTGGGTCGGGGGGAGGGCCGTTTGCCCAGTTTTTCCAGAGTGGCGGAGGAGGGCCGTTTGGCGGACAGGGGGGGCAGGGGGGGTTTCAGTTCCATTTTGGGCATGCGTAGACGTCTGCCTGGATGCTCGTCCTGGGTGGGCTGTAGTGGCGGTGGCAGTGGGGAGTGGGGTGGGAAAGGGGGAGTGTATTTTTGGCTTTGGCTTTGGCTTTGTAAGGGGGGTGATCGGACTTGGTATTATGATAATGAATGTATATCATGCACTTTCCTTATCCCCACAACTAGCGTGTCGCAAGCTTTGTGGGAAGTACAGTATGAGAGGAGGATCAGGTTGACTTACGGCGGCCGAGAACTGCAAGGATGAAATCTGGACTGGGGTTGAGTTAGCTTCCGGTCAGGGGTGGATCACCGTCAAGTCATCCAAGTCGCCCTGCCAGACGGTTGTCTCCTACTCCCGCTCGTCCCCCCTCTCGTCCTTCCCTCACATGGTATAGTAATGGTGCGTCCCTCAAACACCTTCAGGCTCTTGTACTAATCTTTGAAGTAGGCGGATCCAGTAGCTTTGGAAGAGAGCGAAGAGCTACAGCGCTCCCTCACCCGCGGCCAAACGTCATCTACTCAACATCGCATTGATGTGCACGCGGTAGGACCGGACGGACGTGCAGCGAGATATCAGGTCCACATTTTGCATGATGAGGTGCGCTGATTTCGTCTCCTCTAATAACGTGGACGCTGACATACAGATTTGGATTAGGACGGTCTGCCTATCGAGCGAGACGCAGCCGATCTCCCCGCCGATTACTCCGACTCTCGTGCAACGAGAGTGGATGATTCGATGTATCCCGAGGAGCCCATCTTTCCGCGTTATGGGGAACATCTGCAGGAAGAGGTTTGTGGCACGGGGCAAGTGCTTGCAGGAGATGAGGACTCCTCGGTGCGTCTTCGTTTGTTTCTTCTACCTTTGCCTTGCTCTGACTAAACCCGGCAGGATATGCTCTTTCCTCCCGGTAGATCCCAGTCATCTAGCATGAGTACGGGTGACGAGGTGAGTACCCTGTTCTAACGAGTGTTGGTGAACCTCATCGCTGCGACTAGGTTCGATCGGCTGGCACCTTCGAGAGCACCATCTGTTTCCAAGACTGCCTAGACGCCGCTCGTGCAAACAGAGCCTGTCCTTGGCCCCAAGAATCGTTGGGCTTCGCTTTCGATGTCGATCCTGACCACTCGGATGAGGCTGTTCACACTTACCTGGCGTGGGCGAAATTCGGTGACACACTCCCCTTCGACGAGCTCGCCAAACTATCCCCCGACGTCCAACGCTGTCGTTATGAAGGATTACGTGGACTGGCTCACCTCGGATCTGACCTGCTTCCTCTCATCACTGCGCAACGCGATGACAAGTCCCGTGAGCTGGCACAACTTCGCCTCGAGCTGGAAGAAGTTCGCGTTCGCGAGCGTAACATAATCAACTTGCTTGCACAGATAGAAAGGCTGGCTGCTGGAGTGCATGTGCTGGTACCCACATAGGTATTGGTTGTCTTTTCTCCCCTCTGTACTGCGATGCGTCCTACTGCGTCTCCATTTCTTTCCATCTCCGTCCTCATGTCCCTCGCGATTCTGTATAACGAATAATCGTTCTCTTTCCCGTAACTGTACGCTGGCGACATCTGAATGAATCTGGTTGCAAGGGCATCGGTAATACCATGGATATCGAACCCTGGGAGGTGTCTGACGTTTTGTATGGACATTCTCGGCTTGAGTCAGTCCATAATAGCAGCTACGATGGAATAGAACCGGGTACATTAATACTTTCGCCTACTCTTCCACTTATCATATCTCTCACTCTAATATCCCGGGCTTGTTACTCCTCTGCGAGTCAAACCGTCAACATGGATGACAAGGCGATGCACATAGGCTGGAAGGAGGAGCAGATAGAGGAGGTCGGGAGAAAAGGCTACCTCCATCGGCTCTTCCTCCACGGTATCGAAACCCGAGGTTCGTCTCCTCCACTTTGTCAATGGGAACGTCGTCTGAAGTCAACCTTGCAGGCACGCTACCGGTAGCGCTCGAAGACCGGACAGACCCGCAGTTCAGCAAGGCCTTCTTCATATGGTTGTCGGCGAACGGCAACATCCTGTCGTTCTCTGCCGGCACTCTTGGCCCACGATTCTACGGCCTTGGCGCGCGAGACTCATGTCTTGTCATCCTCTTCTTCAACCTACTATGTGTGGCGATCCCGTCGTACCTGTAAGCACACACCAATCGGTGTACGATAGCCGACTGAGAGGATCCAAGGGGGACATTCGGTCCCAAGACTGGGATGCGGCAGATGGTGCACGCTAGGTACACCTTCGGGTAAGCATTGGACACGATCTTCCTCTGCTGCAAGTGCTGACATTCTGCTACAGCTACTGACCGATCGCTATCCCTTGCATCCTCAGTCTGGCATCCATGATGGGGTTCAACATTCTGAGCGCCATTCTCGGCGGACAGACATTGGCAAGTGTATCGAACGGCAATGTGAGCTCCACAGTGGGGATAGTCATCATCTCGGTGCTCACACTTGCAGCGCGCCCATCTTTATCCCTTCTACCAACGCCTGCTGATCGTCCTTGATAGCTATCGTTCTGCGGGTACAAAGTGCTGCACTACTACGAACGTTTCGCCTGGTTCCCAGTATGGATCGTCTATCTCGTCGTTATCGGTATCGGGGCAAAGTCAATCTCCTCAGCACCACCTCCTGAACCGGCTACGGCTGGTGGCGTCCTGACGTTCGGAGGGACGATCGCTGGTTTCGTGATCACGTCCTGCTCGATGATGCCGGACTCCCTATATGCGCCCTGAGGTCTTTCGGTGGAAGGTGTTCTGGTACACCTACTTCGGTCTGTTGATACCAATCGTACGTTACACCCTGCGGAATCTGGTATGGTTTGCTCAACCCTTGCCATAGGTCATATTCAGATTCTTGGAGCGGCCTTCGCCATCGGAATGAACACCAACCCCGACTGGGCTGACGCATACAACGAGAACGGTGTCAGCGGTCTGCTCGAAGCGGTCCTTCGACCAGCCGGCAACTTCGGGAAGTTCCTCACGGTCCTTCTCGCGCTATCAGTGACAGCCAACACATCCCCGACGATCTACTCTTTCTGCCTAATCTTCCAGGTGTTCATCCCACCTGCGGTATTCGTGCCTCGCCATGTGTTCTCCATTCTGGGATTCGCGATGAAAGTACCGTCTCGATCGATTGATGAACAATCTGCTGATCCCGCTCATCAGCATGCTACCATTAGCAATCGTCGGCGCCCACTCATTCTACGAAACGCTCTCAAACTTCCTCGGCCTAATCGGCTACTGGGTAGCCGCATTCTGCTCCGCAATCATGACAGAACACATCGTCTTCCGCCGGAACGACTTTACAAACTACGACGTAACCGCCTGGAACTCCCCCAAGCGCCTGGCCAAGCGACACCATCTGCTCTCGAACATTACAACGCATAGAGCAGGGCTCCGATGGTTAAACCTTGCCCGTTGCAACCTGCCGATTTTGCTCCGAGCGCATCGATGTAAAAGGTTTTTGAGCTGAAGACTAGGTTTCTAGTTGGTTGGTTTTGGAGTTGGACATACGGGAGGCGCGAACGCTGCGCGGGTGTCCCCTTGTCATTTGCGCTCGCCCGCTTTGGCTTCAAGCGCACTTAGAGAGTTTTGGAGTTGCATCGCTTCGGAATAGAGAGTTTTGGAGTTGCGTCGATTTGCAGTAGGATACCGCCGGAGGCGCGAACGCTCCGCGGGTGTCCCCTTGTCATTTGCGCTCGCCCGCTTTGGCTTCAAGCGCACTTAGAGAGTTTTGGAGTTGCATCGCTTCGGAATAGAGAGTTTTGGAGTTGCGTCGATTTGCAGTAGGATACCGCCGGAGGCGCGAACGCTCCGCGGGTGTCCCCTTGTCATTTACGCTCGCCCGCTTTGGCTTCAAGCGCACTTAGAGAGTTTTGGAGTTGCATCGCTTTGGAATAGAGAGTTTTGGAGTTGCGTCGTTTTGGAGGTAGACTTAGACAGAAGCGGAGTTGCGAAAGAGTTTTAAGCTGGAGAGTTCAGGGTTGGAACACCTTAGTTCAGCCGTAGTCGATTACTCAGTTGATGCGAGGGATCACCGTGCGTTTGTAATCTACCCTCAGCTCATCCGGATTTCGTCTCGCTTTCACCTCCCACGAGTTGCTCGAATCAAATGAACATTCGGTCCGACAGAAGACACGCATAGGCGGCTAACGCCAGTGCACCAAGACATCCTCATCCTCCTCGCGACCACCGGTGATATGAGTATCAAGTTGCGCGCTTCCGGCGAGATTGCATCAGGGGGCGGTCAGTTCGAGTTGTGGCATTGAACGGCTAGCATGGCAGTCAGTCGCAGCCGCAGGTAACTCTCCCTAACTTACTGTTCAGTACGACCCAACGCGATAACTCCAATCCTGCTATGGGAGGACATAAATATCGATGGAATCCTGACTGGCTGACCACCAAGGGCTCCCACTTGCCCGTGTCGATCCATCCCTCAGGTCAGCTGGTCGCTGCCAATTATGACCGATGATACTGGCGGCAATTTGTACCTCTCAAACAGCTTGAAGCCTCGATGTACACGAAGATCATCGTGATAAACCTGCCCGTTCCTGACGCGATCCCCGCCGCTCAGGTCCTGACAATACTCTGGATTAACTGTCGTGGCATGGATGCAGATATCCACGGGGCTGCAGAGCTAACTGAGCAGTGAACTTGCAAGTGCGTGTCCCGCTGAGAAGACGCGACATAACGCGTGGCGGTGGTGCGTCGCGTCGCGAAGTACGGAAGCAACGAAGCGCAGAGATTGATTCCGGCGCCCCTTGCTTCGCACCACCACGCAAGATGCATCGGGCATGGCAGATACCTGAATTGGTGTGGTGTTTTGTGACTGAACTTAGAGAAGACTACATCGCTCTGGCAAGAATGGCCCGCGTGTGCAGGGCAACCTTTACACCCGCCATCGCCCAGCTTTATGATCATCTCGACGACGAACGCGCCGACGCTATCGCTCGGATCGCGGAGCTCAACGCTGTAGACAACAATATCCAGCTCGCAGGTGGACCGAGCTCTCTGCTCTCAGTGAGTGTAATCCATCCACTTTATCCATCTCTGCGGCTGACTCACTGTTTCTCTCCCAGGGCCCAGAAGTTCTACGCTTATATACGGATAGTTGCCACTCAGCCCAAGTGCATATATGTAGCTCCCGTCACCGGCTCCCCTGGCAAACGGCCCTGGAAAGGGTGCGCGTAGTCTTCCCGGGTATAACGCCCCTCTTTTGCAATCTGCAATCTCTCTCGATCCATGTGCATACACCTGCGAGTCTTCGCCTGGTAACTCGGCTTTCTCACGCAAACTTGAAGAGCTTCCAGCTGACAATCACCGTGGAACGGGAGTCTACACTAACATGGTGGGACGGGACTGTCCAAACCATGTTTATCCGTCTTCAATCTTCCGCCCAGTCACTCATCAAGTTGGTCATGGATGCCAAGAACTTGCCCATCAACGAGGCTACAATGCGCGTCGTGGAAAACACCGTCACGCAGCTCGGAGCCATCCGGGAAGTATCGTTTGAGGCAGTATGGTTGACTACGCATGCTCTCGCTGCACTGGCGAGTTTGCCTACTATATCTTCCATGTCCATCCTGCGGGGAAGCCAATCCCCTGTCTCACCGCCTCGTCTTACCGATGCCATGCTTCGAATACCTCAATCTCAACGCCTCTGCCACCTCGAGGACTTGCTGCTTCAAACTGACATTGCGCTCGCCGAATCGCTTCTTAGTCTCCTATCGTGCCAGCTCAGGTCTCTCCGTCTCTCGAGCCGTATGACGTCCGCCGAAGTGTTTGCGGTGAAGACACTTTCTATCGCGATTGCGCGCAACTTCAACCAATCGCTGGAAGTACTCTCCATCCGCTTGAAAGTGTACCCCCGGGATCGTTTGCATCAAGTAGAATGGTTCGAGCTACGCGCGCTACAAGAATGCAAGCGATTGAAAGACTTCTCATTTCGTTTCCACACCCGCGGCCGCTTCGAATTTCACCCTCAAGATCTCTTGGCAATATGTGGATGGTGGCCACGTCTGTACTATCTGCGCTGTGAATGGAAGGGATGTCCGGGCATCCCACTCACGACCATCAGCATACAAGACGTATTAGAGCTCTCAATGAGTTTACCCACACTGAAAGGCGTGAAGCTGACTGCTATCACCTGGCTCACAAGGAATGAATTCTTGCCCACAGCCGCTCATCTCGAGCTCATAGTCCTCGAACAAGTTCTGATGAATGGGGCGAAACCGTGGATCGCAACGATGTGGGCACGGGCGTGTCCCCTCACAGAGATTATCGTTGCCGATCCTGCCTCCGCTGGTATCTGGGCCTCGATAGTAGCCGAACGGGCTGGCCTGCTTCTGGAGGCCGCCGGCAGGCAGGCGACAGACACACACGCCGGTATCGCACTTCCAATGGATCCGGAGTACCTTACAGAGACAGATTCAGACACTACAACAGCAGACAGCCAGGAAGATGATTGAATTGTACATTTCTCACACAGGCTGTGACAATCCGAGGTCAGTCTTCTTCATATGCGCGTTGCTGCGCCGGTATCACAAGGCAGCCGTACCAAAGACAAGAGGACAAGAAGGCGTGCTGGAGCGGGATCATGTCGGGCGTCCGCACCTCCACGGACATGAGGGGTCCGTTATATCGGTCTCCGTGTATGGATTAATGTGGTATGAGTGAACCGTGATTAAATCGTCATTCTTTCGACACCTCCATCTGACAATACTGTACATCGCGCCTGCTGCTCGCGGATTCGTCATGGTTGGTAGAATTGGTCACAAGGAAGAAGGAAGGTCGAATGATGACAGTCGCACGCGGCTTCCGTACACGCGTCATCCAAACAACGCGTGAAGGATCACATGACCCACATAGCGGCTGCGGCTCTAGTCCGCCAAGGCGACTACTACTATACCCCCTACCGGCTATCATCCGCGATGCATCAAGCATGGCTCATCCCCGAGCTGCTCGACATGATACTACAAGAGGCAGCTGGCCATCGTCCGACACTGTGTAGCATGGCTCTTGTCTGCAAGTGGTTTGCAGCCCCAGCGCTAAGACTGCTCTATCGCCAAGGGGACACGCAGATGATCGCCGCCATAGCCTCCACTGCAAGAGCGATGGAGAAACACCATTCCACGCACCTCAGCGGACTTCCCGGCTGGGAGGTACGTACCCTCCTATGCCATCACGTTATATAGAGGGACTCAGCGGACTTTAGAAAGAAGCGGTCATCGGCTTTTACTTGGAGCAATGCCGCGACCTGTATGTGCATATATGCTCTCAATACCAAGCGGACATATGGAAATTCTCCCTCGCATCCCTCGAGCCGCTTGTGGGGAAATGCGAGCACATGTTTCCGCGACTCCGAAAAGTGGTTGTCATGGTACACGGCCCAGACGGTCTGCGTCTAGCTACGCGCACCTTTCCGGCTCGCTTGGCCCACCTCGAAATCACGCTCCATTCCCCTACAAAACACGTTAATCATGAATGGTCCGCATCCTTAGAGGCGGCGCTCAACATCATCCGCCCCATCGCCCCGAACCTCAAGGTTTTCGCTTTTCGTCTAAATTTCAGCCTACCGTCAGTCGTCCGGCCTGCATTTCAGGACGTCCTGTGGCAACTCTCGAGCGCCTCTCGACTATGCTTGCCAGAAGATGCATTGACACCTGGCTTGGCGACCCATCTATCGCGTATCCCGTCTCTGGATCGCCTGGATGTCCTCTCGCCTAAACCCCCTTACCCGAATACCCGACGTACGCCCTTCCAGGCACTCGCACTGTTCTCAAAGCTACGTCCAATGGCTCAGAGATTCACTGGTCTGCTCGCACTAACGCTGCAATGCGACATTGGCCAAGCCACGGAGACCCTGCGTGCCATGTCTCCCAAGCTCTTGTACTTGGATCTCGACCTTACGATACGCTCTGCCGCAGCCGTGGAAGATCTGGCTGACACCGTCTCGGATCAATTCGCGGCCACGCTATTCTACCTCAAAATTCGACTGGAGCTTCGTCCCCGTCATCGTTCTTGTTCGCTGAGCTGGCACCAACTGCGCAGCTTCCAGCGCTGCACTCATTTAACGCATTTCACCATGTTGTATGCTACCCGCGGGACATTTCTTTTTACGTCCGCTGACATCCGGATGCTGGCTGACTCCTGGCCAACACTGAGGACCATACGTTGTGAATGGTATGGAGATAGCAGACCTCCGTCAGCAATGTTGACCATACAAGATCTCCTCTCCCTGGCCAGCCGTCTTTTCACCCTATCAAGCGTCGTACTGACCGCACTCAGCTGGGATGACTACGAGACTCTACCACCCCTGGGATCGCGCCTACAAGATATCACTCTGGAACGCGCAATCATGGACACGCACACTCCGGAGTGGGCAGCAACGATCTGGGCTATAGCTTGTCCATTCACGGCCATCCGCGTGACCGAATCAGCCGCTCAAAGTCGTTGGGCCCAAATCCGCCTGGATCACGCCCGACTTGTCGGCGAGCCTGAGGGGGCGCCGACACGGGATCGGCTTGCACAGCATATGCATGCAGCGCTCGGCACCGTGACGGCATCTTGAAACGGAGGCAGAGAAGCTTAGTCGCGCCTCTGGAGGAAGCAAACCAGCTTCAACGTGCTTCCCATTTGGAATGCGCCAACCTAGTATCGGACTTCCTCCAGCATGTATTTATTACTTTTCCAATCAGAATTGTAGTGGCCAAGTCGTCAACGATGGTCTCGGAGGCACGGCGCTCCGTCCCATCTTGCTTGCTTCGAATCTGTACGAAGGGACGCTTGCGTCCCTCCAGTCTACTCAGGCTCCTGAGGCGAAGCGAACTGGCCTTCTCAAACCTGGAAATTCCAAAACCGGAAACCTCGAAAGGTAGAAAGCCCAAACCGCTGCGCCCGAAACCCATAAACCTCGAAATTCAGGAACTCCCCAACGTCGAAACCCACATATCAGCCGACTGTGCCATCGCTGAATAAGTACTTGAACTTCTGAAATCCGATATCCCGCACACCACTGGACGCTGTGTTGCACCCTAATTACCTCCTTGAACTTGGAGGCTCTCAGAACCGCATATATAGCTTCTGTTCTGCCTGTTGACAATATGCGCGCGGCATGATCAGGAGGGCGAGCTCGGGCGCACAATTCGCATCGTATTCGCACACAGTGCATCCGATTTCCCCGATCTATGATTAGGCTGATTTGCCCTGAAAGGACTCACTACCGGGAGTGGATTTTCAAAAGGCATATTTCGGAGCGAGTGGAATGTCATACAGTAGCACATCTATACTATTTAGCGGTGGCTGGCGCGACATGGATCATGCCGTACCACTGCCAGCCCGTAGCTATTCATTTGCTATACGCCGAGACATATGTGGCACCGTTTGCCCCGGTTTGCACCGATTCGACATGCTTCAACGCCTTCTCCCTCGCTTCCTCCTCAAGTGCGTTGACGTCCAAGCACGTAATAAGTCCATGTTTCGTGAGGACCCGAACGGCCTGCTTAACCCAGACTCGGCAGCTGAAGGGGACGTCGCCTTCCTCCGCCGGTGTGGACATTGGGATTTTCTTGTCATCCAGAAGCTCCTCGAGCTGGTCTGTGGAGGCGTCAGCGCGATACACTTCAAGAGCAGTGCAAGTAATTACCGGGGTCGATGTGTTTGCCTATCTTGAGAGCTACAACGGCAGATCGCGAGACCGTGACCCGCCATCCTAGGCGCTCGAATTTCCAGCTCGGACGCTGGGCTGCGTGGAAGCGCACCGGTTCCGGCGTCTTCACAGGGTCAACCACGACAAGCGCCCAGTGAAACGTGATCGGGTCATCCTCCTTGGTCTGGGGTCTGAAGGCGAGGACGAGGTAAAGTCCGCTGGCGAGCGCTGTGTTCTCGAGGCCCATGATAATGTGTGATGGGGCGATGTTGTCGGGGGCTGGCGTGCACTTTTCAGGTGAAATTGTTCATCTTTTTATGCGTTTCTCGCACAGCGACAGCTCGGCACCGAACCCACATGATGCTCTCTGATTCCCAAGACATCTCCATGGGCAGCTGACGATTCCCCATTATCTGTCCTATTCGGAGCCCGCGAATCCCCATTGTCTGTCCTATTCGCAATCGCAGCCGGCGAATCCCCATTGTCTGTCCTATTCGCAATCGCAGCCGACGAAGCCCCATTGTCTGTCCATGTTCGCAATCGCAGCCGGCGAATCCCCATTGTCTGTCCTATTCGCAATCGCAGCCGGCGAATCCCCATTGTCTCTCCTGTGCGCAGCCGGCGTTTCCGCACTTACAAATCCTACCATCGATTGCTTGTGACTTCGCATCCATTGTTGAGGGGTCGGCGACTCTTGCCTTATTGTGTTGGCTTCTGCCGTGCCAGCAGGGGAATCCCCATTGTTAGTATCATTGCGCGCAGCCGGCGATTCCCCATTCACATACCATCGTCTTGCTTGCATCTTCGCATCCACGGTTTGATGGGCTGATGCCTTCTTGTGTTGGCTGATGCCATGCCCAGACGGCGTTGCGTGACGTATCCTAGCGCAATCAAGCGCCCGGCTCGCTGTCAGTACGTCAATTCTCATGTATTCTCGACTACCCCTGGCCCATTGTTGCGCTGATTAGGTCCCGTCCAGCTCTTTCGCAGCGACGCTGACCATATCAGCTAGTGCGGCGTTCTTACTTCCTTCCTTCCATTTGCGGTTTCTTTTTCCCATGCAGGGATAATGCTTGTACCAGGCACATGCATGCATGCATGGACCGCAGCGAAATACCTCCGTTAGATCAACTTGAGCGGGGACCGGCGGTGGAAGTCCCCTGCAACTGTCGATAGCTTGCCTCCTTCAGTCTCGGCTGGACACTCATCATACGCCCATTTCGATTACAAGAGGCGCGAGAGAGTGAGTGCCTAAGTAGCATTGCCAGCAGACAAGGCGATTGACATCACGACACAGAACACATGACCGCGGCCAGCAACTCCGCGTCGAGTATGATGGTCTACCCATTGCCTTGGCGCCTATGGCAATACGTTCCATCCTCTATCCGCCTACAAGTCTACATGCTTGTTCTCCTGCTCACCCAGATCGTCCGCCAACTCCCGGAGATATACGGCAAAGCGCATATTTCGGCCGCTTACAACGACGACAGCAACGAGCTTGTCATCACCATACCTCGGGTTACGCTCCTTCCGTTTGGGCTCGTCGTCAAATCAACCTGTCTCCGAGAAGCGCTAGCAATGTGCCTAGTCAACACCGTGCCCGGCGCGCCCGTACCACGTGTGTTCGACTATGTATCGTTGCCGCCGTCAACATGGGTTTATTTCTCTTGCCGCCACCTGGCGGAAGATCAGCCTGTCCTCCTGCTGATGGAGCGACTGCAAGGGGAACCCGTCGGTCCTCATCTTGCACCTATGTCTGATACGCAGGTGGACAAGTTGGGAGATCAGCTAGCCGATGCACTCAAGCTCATCCGATCTCTGAAGCCGCCGACGGCCGCAGTGGCAGGAATCGGAGGAGGCCGTCTGTTGAGTTACAACATGCCGCCATTCGACACCGCCAGTCCATTCGAGAATGTCGCAGCGTTGAATGCGTTCATGCAAGATCGCGCCGCTCATCGCGATTCTGCGGAGTTCGCCGCCCTGCCAGCGAGGGATGACCATGCTACCACAGTCTTCACCCACGGCGACCTCACTCCTCACAACGTCCTAGTTGATAGTGACGGCAGATTGACCGGCATCATCGATTTCGAGTGTTCAGGTTGGTTGCCGGGTCACTGGGAAGCTGCCAATGTGAGCCGTTTATTTCACGCCCATGGAATAACTGCTAAGACGTGCGTCAGTCCTTATATGTGTACCGCGCGTACAAGCCATGGGCTCGTATCATCCATCGCTGTTTCGCAGAATACAAGGATCAGATCGAAGCGGAGTACAAATGGTACGGAGTATGGGGGGACTGATGTACAGTAGTTACACATAGTTATATAATGCATGCAATTATGTGGCGGCGACCCGCACCTTGGAGTCGTTTCGTTATGATCTCCGCCGCTCTCACTAGCAATTCCCCCGGCCGCTAGCAGCCCATGAGGCAAAATCCCGAAATGGTCCCCATTCCGTTACGCCGTCGCTATGCGTACTCAACGACCCAACTCGGCGGCCGGAAGAGCGTGGGTGCCATCTCGCTCACTACTGAACGGCCTAAGCTCCACTGGGCGGTCACTGGGACTCCACTCCTCTGCCCTACTTCCTCTGCATGGCATTCCGGCAACTCCATCTTCAAAGGCCCGGCCATGAGCAGAACCGCCCCCTACACAGGTGAGGAGGGTGACTGACTTCCTTCTCGATGACATGTCGGCTGGCGATCCCTGTGTACCATTAGACGGGGGATATGGGTATTGGTCCTTATCCACCGCTTACCCGAGGCAGTGGGTCAGAGGGATTCGAGCGTCGAGGTCTTTTGCGAGACATAGGGGCTGCTGGGTGCGTTTCAATGGGAGCTCGAGGCCAGAAACTAGGGCTTGGCAGTGTGTAGATCTCTTCACATTCATTGAGGACGATGAAGGTGATGTGCTGGGCTCCGGGGTTAGGTCTATGTCGAGAGATCGTGCGAGCTTGGCGTACCAGTGTCCCGCCTTTGGGAACGTCAACATCCAGCATGACGTTCATGTCAGGCATCCACACGCCGGCAAACAGATTCTGTCCTTGGAGCTGGAGATGCACCCACGGAGCCTTCGGAGGGAGAGACGTAGATTTGATGGCGGAGAAGGCAAAGACCTATGGTGATATCAGCTCGACCATGCCTACTCTCATCCTAGAGTGACCGACCGTTCTGCCAGGAATTGGTATCTGCACTTGAGCAAAAACGGTGGTGCTCGGACTGAATCGACCGGCCCATATGTTGTTGCCGGTGAAGAAGAGCTCGGTCTGCGTCAATTCCGGCATGATTGCCTAGGTCGCTGCTGTAGACCAACCGAGTACAAGGAGAGGCGCCAAGCAGCCAGCAAGATGTGGAGCAGAGTCGAGAACCCTGGTCAGAACGGAATCGAATCTCGCTTCCACTCTTCCGGAATAGGTTTAACAAAATTGGCATGGACCTTCTAAAGACTAGGTACAAGTAGTTGCTAGAAAGGTTACTTGAACGGCCCGGTTGACTACGCAGCCTCGACTGCGACGGAAAATCCTCCTACAAATTCCTTCCAGCCCAGCACCCTGTCGCGATGAGATTGCTCAAACTGATCCGCCTTCTTGGCGACGGCGTGATATGCCTTCAGCATGCACGTCCACACCTGTTCCACGAGGGGCCGCGGGGCGCGGATCAAGCGATGCTTAACCTCGTACATATACGCAAGATCAAGCTCCTGTTCGGGACGAAGAAGGTAGCAAGCGATGACAAGCGCACCTAGAGCCGTACCCGGCCCTGTGACCAAGTCTCTCCAACGTGTGGAGTCGAGATCCAACTCGGTCGGCGGCGACTGAGTGGGGATGTCCGCTAGAAGCCAATCTTCCAAAATCGCCTCTTCCGCATCCGTTAGTAAAGGTTTGCGTGACGACAAGAAGGCGAATGTCGTGTTGGTTCCTCGAGGCCTGCCACGTTCTCCATCTAACCAGCGCCCATGCTGCGCAGCCTCGAACTCATCCCACTCCGACATGATAGGATGTGGTTGGTTGCGACAAAGGATATCCACCACCTGCGAAGTCGCAGCTTTAAGATAGTCCGACAGACTCTCGTGGATGTCGGATACATCGGACACCAATGCCTCGGGCCACTTGATGCGTGGAATCTGTCCCTCATCAATGATTGACCTCTGCCACATCTGCACTGATTCACAGACCTTGGACTTATTCGAGATCAGGCGTTCAATGGATGTATAGCATGCTTCAAACGACGCAGTGAAGGTTGTTTGTTTGGGTTTCCGGTGACGCTCCCACACCACGCCGGAATACCACTCGAGAACGGCGCGTCTCGCTTGACGGTCCACACTCAACACAATAGCTGGAGCGTAGGAGCTTTTGTCGGATAGAGGGAACATCATGATTTGTCCCTTCTCCGGTCTAGGTGAGAGTACAGAATGAGCTTTTCAGCTTTAAAATCACATGCGCAGCAAGACTTACGGCGCATCATCCACGTCTGGCGTTTGCTCCACTCGGTCCTCGGGATGCTGCCTCTGGCCGAGGTCCGGAGCGTTTTCTTCCTGAGGCACAGCTCCCATTCCTTTGCCGGCATCCGTCTTGGCAGGGGAGCGACCGTAGGCTATACTATCCGCCGGACGACTTCTTCATGGCTTGTCAGCCCACACCTCGACGGTGAGTCTCAGTAGGACGCACTCCGGGGTCATATCTGCAATTCGTAAGGCATGGCAAAGCGGCCCACATTGATGCTGCTGGCGGAACTCCGATATACCCATTCGGCCTTGATCTCCGAGTCCGGAGTCTCCGGCTTCTCTAATTCAATAGTCAGGTATGCACATGGATGGTTTAGGACGCTCTCACGTATGCGTTTGGATGTCGAACAAGGATATGGTATCGACGCTGGCGAGCCCACATTCTGTGGTGCGCTTGAAGAGCCCTGCAAAATGCTGAGTACGGGAGCTACCATCCAAAAGACCTATCGGGATTGTCTCACCCTGCAGATCCACCAATACCAATGTGCGCAACGACTGTGCTAGCGAGAAGTGAGCGAAGCAGTCAACAGCAGCACCAACAGGGTCGCGGGGGCTGGAGGTCCCCGCCTGGTCAGATCCTGAAAACTTGACGGGGTTATCCATGCCAAGAAAAGGCTCTATGATCCAAGCCATGTCCTCGGATGGGCCAATCACCACTCGATACATGACCGGTTGGAGGACATCGATGGCTAAAAACGTCTCGCAATGTCATACACGGAAACATGTTAGTGCACCGGAGGACGTACGCTGAATTCTGATGTTATACTCCGCGCAACGGGCTTGGAAGGCCAGCAGGATGTGGCGGGCACGCGCGGCGCGAGCCATTTCCTGTTCAAGATGATGGATGTTCGAGAGCTTGGACGGCGCGTTCTTGGTGGCATCCATGTAGACGCATTTGGCGACTTTCATTTCGTCGTCTCCGTTAACACGAGAAAGCAGCTGTCATGAGGTTACTGAAGTACACCACGCCACCAGCGTCAACGAACCTTGTACGCTCGCTTAGACACGCCTTCGGCGAAGGGAACGTCAGCGATCTGCACCTCGAATGGCGAGCCGAACCGCATGATGTTGGCTGAGCCATCGCAAGGATCTAGCATGCACCGTAGCTCCGCCACCACGTAGGTTTGCATGGTTACGGGCGGCCGGATTTGTGTTCCGTACCGCTGAGGACCAGGGATCGGCTGAGCTGAGCCATAGCGGGGCCGTTTAGTCTGCTCAACAGGAGAAACGTGTCGCCCGCGTCCCCGTTTGCCATTCGGCGAGCGCGCCGAGATTGCAGCGCTTGGCCGAGAAGGAGAAGGAGAGACATCGTCGACCCTAGTTGTCACATTGCTCTTCGGAGTCGAGGGGGGGGGCGGGAACTGAGGAGAAGTCTCAGACCATGCCTCAATGGACCGTGATTTACGTGCCTGTTCCGTATAGGAAGGGAGCTGGACCAGCTCATCCCAAAGCCAGACGCACGCCTTGAGGTCGATTGTGTATTCCTGGTAGAACTTCGTAGACACATGCATGCCCCGGTACTCCCCGTCGGTGTGTTTATCCCAGAACTCCTGCAATGTTCCTCCCTGGGAGTTAGCGAGAAAGTTGGAACCGCTTTGCGCGAAGATGAATGTGATGTCGCTCCTGAGCGAAGTCAGCGCAGGCAGCCTGTAGCCTCCTAGATGGGACACTCACAACTCAATAAGCTGCTGCGAATGACCTCGCGCATCGCGCACCTGATGTTGGACATTTCGAGCCAGAGATTCGTGCACTTCCGACCATAGACGTTCCGGCCGAAAGGGATGCAGAATAGTCGCGCACTCGCCCAACTGTTCTTTCCGTTTGGGTTCCTTGAGGAAACACGCCACCTATAAGGGTCAGTAAGAGCCACCATTGTGGGAAGGCACATGACGCACTCGAATCTTGATGGGGTACTGTTTCACAGTTTTCAGCGGGCCGGCAAGGGAGCGATGTGCCGGAATGTTCAATTTGGCCGGCGGTGCGGTCCCGTGGCTCAAGGATTTAACGCGAGCCTGGGACTCTCTCCTGACCATGGCCTGAAGAATTGCTTCAGCACGCTGAGGCAAGGTCTGTCGAATGTCAAGGATGGAAATTCCTGTGTCGCTTGGTGTTTGAACTTACCGATGCGGTGTCGCTCCTTATTGCGGTTGCGGTGGTTGGACCGTCCATCAGCAATCTCGGCGCTGAAGAATGAGCCGGATGATTGTCACGAGTGCCTAGGGAGGATCGTTACTCAGGCGGTAGGGGACATGTGAGTCGTACCTAGGGCCGGGTCGCGTGAGTGGCATGCATGGCAAACCGCACCAGCCTCCATATAACGGAAGACCAACCCGCAACCGCGGCATTGCGAGTTGGTTAGAGGCTGCGCCTCGTCGTGTCTCTGTTGACAGAGCGCACATATCTTGTCCACAAGGAAGGGAAACGATTTTTGGCACCATTCGCACACGCTGCTGGAGACGGACATGTTGAAGGGGGGGCCGTTACTGCGTCGCACCATGTCGGACCAGTCAACGGCCTTTTGAGTGAAAATCTCCTTGACCGGGAGCATCCCGATTGCGAAAAAGCCGCATTTGCCAGATTATTCCTACAAGCCGAGGTGCAGCGTATTCGTTTACAGATCATCAAGAACAGCAATATACGTTACGAAGCCCACGACAACTGGCTACCAGCCAATCAGAGGTCGGGAGAGAGCAGGTTGGACATTGTGCAGTTCCGATCGCTTTGCACCCGCACCAGGGCACGGCCGCAGATGCGCTCCCGTCTGTCCTCTAATTAGCCCGGGTGCAAATTGACCGGTCGGCTTGACAACACGCCAAGGCTGCAGCTCCTTCAGCCTCCGCCTACATGCTAGGAAACAGACGTGTAAGCCAGAAGAATGGGGCAGAGAAGAGTGGCACACACGTGGGCAGATAAGCCGAAACCGGCCATGAATTATTAGCGCCTCCGAAGACGCAAACAGCCGCTCATTGTCGATGGCCCGCGAGGTCTTCGTGCTCAGCATGTCGCGACCACCCTCCTTCCTCCACCCGCGCTACTTGGACTCGCAGCTGCGATCTTTTATTGCCTCGATACACTCGTTCACTTCCCGCGCCGGAGATTTCACAATGAATAATACGCATGCCATGCCTCGAGACCAGGCCCGGCGGAATTGTTCAGACGCTCATCATCATTGATGAGCCTTGCGATCGCTGGAACAATTCTGGAAACCTCTGTGAATCAACAGTGACTCTAGATGACCCCCGCCCCTAGATGTCTTTGCCCGACACGAAAAATTCCCTCACCTTCGGTCGACTGACCTGATGTAAAGATGAGTCCGGTACTGATGTAATTGCTTACGTACCTGGCAGCGCTTGGGATCGTTGGGATCATTCTCATGCAGTACAGAAATGCAACGTGTCCTCATGTTGTCATGAACTCTTTACGGTAATCGGGAGAACATACCGTCCTGATCGTAGTACTTCCACAAGATCCAATAGGACGGGTGTTCTCTTATTGTCATCACCACTTTACGGTAACTGATAGAACACCCAGGGCCCGGTTCGCAGCCGAGAAAGAAGTCTTGCTACGCCACACTAGGCCCTCGGTTGCGTCGTGCGTAAGTACGCGCGCTTGATGCGAGAGAAGAACCAACTGCCTTCCACCTGCTCGGGATCTTGGCTGTCGATGTAACCCGCTTGGATCGTTGGGATAATTCTCATGCAGTCGCAAAGCCCAAGGTGTTCTTCTGTTGTCATCACCGCTGTTTGGTAACTGACAGAACACGCAGGCCCCGGTTCGCCGCCGACCAAGAAGTCTTGCCCGGCCACACTCCCCTCGGTTTCGCCCTGCATACGTGCGCTTGAGCCACAAGATAGCCCACTGCCTACCTCCTGACCGGCATCTTGGCTGTCCATGTCTGTCGTAGATGAGCCAGAAGTGGCGCTTATCCCTCTAAGGCACGGTTCGAACCCGCGGGGCAACAATCAGTGGGGAGGTTATCGACGTGAGGAGCAGTTTCAATTCATCAGAGCGATCGCTCATTCAGTCTAGTCACCGTCGACAATGCACACGAAGTACGGGATATCCTTGAAGGGATGCTCCGACGGGGCCTTAGTCGGGAGGAAATGCTTCGAGACCTACGCGAGAAGCATGGCGTTACCATCAAGTGCGTACCAAATGGATTGAGCAGCAATATGCCAATATCAATTTACATTCCGCTAGGCTACGTACTCTCTTTAATTGGATGAAACGTCTGTCGTTGGGCACCGCCCGAAGACCGCTTCACGGCGATCAGGAAATCGCAGAAGCCATCCTTGACATCGTCCAAGATGATCTCGTTGGTCGCTGGGGGGCTGATCGTGTTGTACAAAAACTCAAACTACACAACGGACTCACTAGTGCAAAGTAGTAAGCAACCGACTCCCGACGTACTCGCCATCCATTGATATTACTCCAGCGATTTCGTGCGAAAATTCCTCCGAGCCGCCGACAAACAAGCTTCAGCTGCCCGCGGCCTGCACAGCAAACATCGTCTCCATCGAACATCTTTATGGTCCATTGGTCCGAGTGAGGAGTGGAGCGGGGATGGTCACGACAAGCTGCATCGCATGGGGTTACCCATTTGGGGCTTACGCGATAAGGCTAGCCGGCGGGTCGTGGGCCTCTGGGTCGTACCGAACTCACGCATACAGACCGTGCCCGTGGCCTTATTTCTCAGGGCGGCACGGCAACAGGGCGGTGAGCATATCATTTGATGCTTGATGCTGCGTACCTATCTAACCGGAGAAGGTATCCCAATGAAGGTCGTTCTTGATAAGGGATCCGAGGGACATCTTCTGGGGGTTTTGCAGACACAAATGCGGTACAGAGATTTCAAAGCGAGTACCTCGTTCCGTCTAACGACTGCCGCAGCGCTCAATACGCGCCTGATCTCAGTCCGGACCTACTGCCCCCATTCGTGACTATACGGTCGGTTCACAACATTACTATCGAGCGATCTTGGCGTCAGCTGCTTTACTATCTTCTTTCCTCGATCCTCTTTGCCTGGGATACAGGGGTGCGTGCCGGCGTGTATCACGAAGCCGACCCCGTAGAGTAGTGAGTGCTGTCCAGCTCAATGAATCCACTAGCGACATTGACGCCGCTTGCAGTTCGCTGGCCAGGTGGATTTGGGCGCGAATGGTTCAAGAGCAGCTTGATTTATACGTGGAGGAGCAGAACAACCACCGCATTCGACTACAGAGGACCACCCACCTGCCATCGGGAAACACTCCCAACGAGTTCTGGACCCATCCGACTGAACATGGGATGCAAGACTGCCTCATCCCCGTTCCGATCTCCGACCTGGATAACCTGATCCACAACCATACTCCAATGGGCTTGTTTCAGTTTGTGTCTGACGACATGGATTTGCTAGCTGGCGATTTGTTTCGGCGGGTAGGCGAGCCGAAGCTTACGGTACTTACGACTTGGGATATCTATTGTAAAATGTTGTATCTTTACCGGGTCGGGCAGAGTACTATTCCCAATTGACATGCTGCCGGTTCATTGTTGGGGGCAGAGGGTGGAAGGGGGGGGGGGACTGTCGAGATGGGAACTAGCGCCCGTACGGCTTTCCCCGCGGACATTGCGGACCAGACCCAATGGGTCTGACTGGTACTTTGTCGCTCTCTTAAGGCGCGTCCAGTTCCCAGAGCAAGCCCTCGCACTCTCCCTCTTCTCTCTCACACGATCTCTTCTCTCCCACGATCACCTTTCGTTCGCCATGCCCAAGAGCAGTCATCCCCAGGACGACGAATGGGAGGCGCACGAGACTGCCTGCCAGGAAGGTCTAGCCTCATCCGAGGAGCATAACGAAATGGAAGTAGGAGAAGATGGAGAAGCAGATGTATGCGCTCTGTATATGCGCCGTTCTCCGGGACTGACGCTTCGCTTGTAGGCTGTTTGCGTGGATCGCTTCCTGTTGGGAGATCAGGATGCTGCAAATGTAACCGTCTCGCCGGCTTCTCCTCCTAGGACCGACTCGGGCACTCTCTCCGCCGCCACCGATGCATATACCGCCGACTTCCTCGACGAGGACACTAGCGAAATGGACAGCCTTGCAGATGATGCCTCTACATCGGCCGTAAGTGCCCGACTTAGCGCATATAGTTGGCGTCTCTTATGTCTCACACAGATTCATTCCCTTGCACGACCGAGCAATGTAACACATTCCCCCTCAGCGGGATTGGTTCATCAACACGTAGCCGTCGCCGGAGTGCAGCATCGACGAGTTAACGAAGAGAAGGTGAAGATCTGGGTGGCGCGTCTTTCCGACCACCCTCTGATCAAGGAGGCGCTCTTTCGTGCTCTCCTTCTGGACACTGGCCTTCCCCGTGGCCCCGAATACCCTGTCATATCTACCGTCATACAGCTTTCCGACGCCCTCAAGGAGCCGGATCCGACGCTTGTCGACGTCCGTCAGCTCGTCCAGACATTGGGAGAAACCGTCACCGAGTATCTTCAGCACATTCTCTCAAGCACCTAACCTACCACCACGTCGGTCCCGGTCGTGTTCCTCGAGGAGTGTCAGTCACGTCGCATGAACATTTCTCGTCGGTTCTTTGATGTCTTCTCCCTCTCCCTGTAACGTTGTCGAGCACTCAAAACACTTTTATTCATACATTATGGTAGAGCATGATTCGGCCTTTATCCCATAAGCCTTCTTCAGGGTGCGGCGTCACGTAACTCTTTGCCTTATATGAACAGACTCTCACTTTAGACACGCGTAAATCTGCCACATGAACCTTGCTTCCGAGAGGCTGGCATAAGCGCCCAGCGACAATCGCGCCACATGATTCTCACGGATGATTTTAAAGCGCGTTCGGATTAGTGTTTGTAGTGAGCGTGAGCACAGTACTTCCACTACCTGGTTCTCTTGCATGTACACAAACAGCCCAACCTAGTCAAGCTTGCTGCGTCTCCAATATTTCTGATGGAAGCTTGGCGTGGGTGGCCGGATGGCACTCCGTCGTTGAACCCGCTCCTGCGCATCACGAATGGACACGCGAGGCCCGCGCGGGTGCCCCGGGACGGCTCGTCGGACTGCAGCGAACTGCAGGCACTGGCCTCGCCTCCGACGATCGGCTCTGAAAAACATAGCGTATGAATGGACCTCAATAAGACCGTGTATGCGCTAACCCCTTGCAGCCGCTAGGTGTCACAGCACGACCCAGTGAGAGCCAGGCGTCTGCGGCAAACTGCTATTTTACGACCGATGTTCGCTCAGAAATACATGCAGGGGCACTGTATGGTCCACAGAACAGCCCATCAATCGAAGAACCTCTCCTTATCAAGCACCTCGTGGTTAGCCCGACGAGCAGTGTTCGCTTTGAGGCAGTGTTGACAGAAATGCGTGACGTGACGTTGTTGAAAGACGTTCTCGACAATTCAGGAGACCGCCTTTCTACAACGCCGGGAAACTCTGCCAGTGACCTCGGTCTCTGTGATGAAGTGCTATTAAACAATCATCCGACATATCGAGATATCGTCAATCCGCCGCCTCTCCGAGAACTCGTGGTGACCGCCGACGGCATTGATATGGTCGACTCCGCGATCATGGTCATCACAGGTAGCGCCCTCGTCAACAATCTTCAGTCTGTAACGATCGCTGTGTCGACCGCCTCCTCGAACACTCCTGATGGAAACGGAATTATTTCCCTTCGAGATCTGACGGCTTGTACGCAACTCAAGCACCTCCGCCTGGTCTGCAACCGGCTGGACGTCGTGGACGCTGATTTGGCCCATTTTGCAGAATCATGCAAACATCTCGAAACCTTCACGTGTGAGTGGGAACCAACCCTCGACGCTCATGGGCGCGCCATCCGAGCGAGAGAATTCGAGTCCCGACTCAGCCTGCAAGGCATCATACATATGGCGTCTATGAACGGGAGCCTACGCCAAATCAAGCTTCCCGTGGTGGGAAGAATGCAGATACCGACATCATCGCCATCGGCTCATCAGAGGCCAGTCATGCATCTTCACCTTCAAGACATCAGCCTCCGCTCTAGCCTGGAGGCAGCTGTGCTTCTCCGTCGTATGCCTACATGGTTGGTGTTGAAGGTCGACGCTCTGCGCGCAGCACATTGTCTGAATACAGCGCGGGAGTACTTGGCCAGATCCCACCAGAATCAAGTCGCATGGGGCAAGGAACTGAATACGCAGCGGACTTGTAGTCACTGAAGGAAAGGGTAGATGGAGCAGTAATAAGAACGCTTTTGAACACCGAGAAGAGGAATCGTGAGAACGCTTTTCTACACCGAGAAGAGGAATCGTCAACAGATATTCATAACAGCACTCCTATATAAGGACGAAAAGGCCGTTTCGTTTCATTTTACATGTGCACCCCGAGCCATCCTTGATCCGCTCACAGCATGCCAAAGCATCTCCCACAATCGATTCACGGCGTGGGCCTGGGAATCACAGTGAGAGTACGGTCGAACTTCTTCACATCCTGGCTCGTCTTGAACTGGAAACCTCTTCAGTTCCCTGGAACTCTCATTGGCTGGGAACAAGGGTACATACACCTGAAGCCTTGAAGTTCGCAATTTCTAAGCCGGACCTGGATGTTGCACGAGAGCAAGCGGTATAGGCTTGACCTGGCAATGTGCTTGGTAAGAGAGTCTACTTGTAGCGGAGATGAGGGGGATACACACCGTCCTCCTTGGCGCCCGTCATATCGTACCGCACACGATCCGATTGTATGCCTTGGGCTTTGTGCGTCGTCAGCGCAAATGCGGGTATAAGACAAACCTGAGTTAGATAAGCAGATGAGCCTGTTCAGCGGACAGGAGACATTCACCTGGTCCCTCGTCGCGGTACCCTTCGCGTCCGTGTTCCGGAAGATATGGCGATGGACGAGCTCCACTCGCACTTTACCAGAGCCGGAGACGAGGAACTTTACGAGGGGCAGCCGCTCTTCCTTATCTTCTTCTCCGTCGGGGGGATCAGATGCTTGGCCTTCTCGGAAGACGCATCCACGACGATTCCACTCTGTCTCTGACATAAAGGCCAAGACGATTCCTCGAGTACCGTTCACCATCTCTCGGTCATGAGGATAATTGATCACGAGCATCACTGGTGTTCTGACTTTGAGATATAATCGAGGTGGCGCCATGAAGTCCTCAAACAAGGCTTGCTGCGCCTCGATGTCGTATCGGACAGTGCAGGTGTCTTTCGCTTTGAAAACGACTCTCTCCCCAGGGAGGTTGTCTATGTACTCCATGTTGGCGCGAAACGTGGCCGCTTTGGTATTGTATCTGTGCACACCATGAGTATCACGATTGACAGTCCCGGGAGCGTGACCTCACATTTCCAGGGGTGGGATACCATCGGGATATATCTTTCGATCCAGCAGTCCCGCACGTATGATCCATAGCCGGGCGGGTTTATCCTCGATTTCACCCATCCTCATGTGTTGAAGGATAGTAAGAAACGCTAGATGAGGTGATCAGTGACGGCCATCAACATCAATATTTCATAGCTCACTGGGCTCCCTTTGACGGAAGACATATGTTAGGCGGATGCAATTTTCGGGTAAGAATACTTCTGTCCAATCCCTTGACTCGAAGGCATAGGACTCTTTAAATCCCTTTCCCACTGGCGGCAACTGGAAGAAATCACCCGTCGCGATCACCTGTCATATTTGAGAAGTGAAGGCGGGCGTTGTGGTGTATGACACACCTGCATTCCTCCAAAAGGCGCATTCATTCTGCCCCTGACGGCGCTGGTCACGTAATTCGATAGCCCAAATATGCCGGCGGATATCATTGACACTGAGATCGAGTAAGTGTGGTTCCGAACGAAGCAAACCATGTCACGCACATTCCTCAATGAAAAGAACCTTTTTGCATCTTATCTCCTTCACCCGGTAGGGCCTGCGTAGAACCTTACCGTAGATGTCATGGGCCAAACCCTCACCCCATCCGATGCCCGTGAAGGAATGAAGGGTGCATCCTCCCAGCGGAACAGCTGCAATGCCAGTCGACGCGGTCACCGCGACCTCGTCGGGAGAGTAACGCTCTTGCATGAGGGTGATCAGGTGCTTCAAGAGGAGCGATTTCCCGCACCCTATTCTCAGAGTTAGCACGGACATAGTAGCTGGTACAGAGTCGCTCTGCACACCTGCAGGCCCAGTAAAGAAAACATTTTCGCCTGCCAGAACTCGCTGAATCACTGCCTTCTGCTCGTAGGTGAACTTTGGTTCACTCGTCTGCGGGACAGCGGTGGGACTGGGAGCGTCCTGACGAGGTACGGTGCGGACATCGGTACTTTGATGATCTGAGGACCGTTTGAATTAAGATGTGAACGTCAAACGCTGTCAGAGAACATAACTCACCCTTTATACCAAGTGTGACCGCTACCGTTGGTTGCCGGGTTGAGGGCGTTCGCTTGGGTGATACCTTGCCTGATATAGAGACAGAAGTAGGATCACGGGAAGGCACGGCTGGTCCCTTTCGCTTCTCCCCTCCACCCACTCTATCAGTAGCCGGTGTGGAGCTAACGTCCGGCTGTGCAGGTGGGTGAGACGAGCCCGATCCTGAACTTTGTCCAGAAGGTACAACTTGCTCCGATCGCTTCTCCCCTCCACCCACTCTATCAGTAGCCGCTGTCGAGCTAGCGGCCGACTTGGCGGGCGGGCGAGACAGACTCGGTCCTGAGCTAGGTCCAGGAGGAACGACTTGGCCCGATTCCTTCTTCCCTCCACCCACTCTCTGTATAGCTGCTGTCGAGCTAGCGGCCGGCTTGGCAGGTGGGCGAGACGAGCTCGATCCGGAACTCTGTCCTGGAGGAACAAGATTCGACACGATTGGCAGGGGGTGGAGTGTACTGTGCGAATTTCTGCCAGCAACAATGTCGGAATACAGCGGCGGAGTGGCAGCAGATCGTTCTTGGGATTTATCCTTGAATTCCGGGTGAGGGTTATCACCTGCATAAGCTTATCATTATCAGCAGAAGGAGCCAGATACTCGCTGCGTACCAGTGAACGTGACTGGCTTGTTGGCCGACCTCTCAGAGTATTGGTTGTGATCGCCTGCGGGTGTCATAGGGCCGTCGGAGGGAGTTTCTTTAGGAGTGAAGGGTTCCATAGGCTTGTCTCCAACCGAATTCAGAGGATCCGCACTGGGCTGCGGGGGAGGTAACGGCCGAATGGCTGGTGCGACACCTTTGGGTGCTAGTTAGCTGTAACGTCTTCGACCAATGGTTTGTCAACTTACTTTTCGACACACCAGGAAGAGAGAGAATATCCGTGGTTTCCGCGTGCTTCTCAGAAAGTGAAGCATCTGTTGCCTCCGAAATGGCAGAACGGGCACTCTTGTCGCCCAGCGGCTTGAGACGTCTCGGTCGGGGTTGGGGCCTCGGAAGCGGTGCGGGCGGCGGAAGCACAGAGCTCATATCTTGGCCAAGAAGTCAGTGAAGCCCGTACTGACTAAAAGCGTTCCACCTACGTTCCGGCCCCGAAGCGGAAGTTGGTTCAGTGTGTTTCGGCGTCGAGACGCTCGTTAAAGGTGCAGTGTTTGTCACCTCAGTCTCTCGGTCCGAGGTACACCGCCCGGCGGATTTCCCCTGGGCTATTGTATCCGGAGCAGGCGAGGAAACTCTAGCGACCGACACAGTCGACTTGGCGAGTACAACAGCTGGTCGAGGTGCGGGTCCTATCGTCTCGGGCTGACGGACATCGTCTCCTGCGGAACGCGAAGGTACAGGGTCGGGTTGTTCAGTGCGAGGTGAGGTACGTGGTGCTGCAGAAACATCTTCCACGTTGACTGATGAGAGTCGCCGTTAGTCTTAGTAGTGAATGATGAAGTTAATGGACTAACCTGGATCTGCCGGTACTTTGCTCGGCAATGCAGCGTCTCGTCCTGGCGCCTCCATCACTACCGCCTCCTTTATCTGGCCATTGTCGACGAGAGGAGCCTCATTGAATGGGAAAACTTGAGGCGGTACCAGGATGGACTGGGGGGGAGTGTGAGAGACAATGTCTCCATTGTCGGCGGTTGATGGCAGACCGCGTTTCAAAGATACACCACCTTGACTCTCAGCATAAGTCCCAGCTTTGGTGATGTACAGAGGCCCGACCATCACGCACCAGTGGTTGAACTTGCGCCTTGCTCCGCTGCTGTCTCCTGAATCCTCGTTGTATCATCTTTGGTAAGCGTTGGCTTAGCCAGAAAGCGTGGGGCTGATGAACGCAGTTGGAGCTCGAGAGCGCGAAAGCCCAGACCGTTCCGAAGCTGGGGCGTGGAATTTAGTAGGAGATGGCGTCGGTCATCTTCCTCTCGGAGCAAGGCGCCATTTTGGAGCAGATCTGTGGCCGAGAGCCAGAATAGCTCCTCGAGCATACTAGTGGTGTTGCGACCAGATGTTGTGTCGCAGTTGAGTCGCGACGGATCGAGCGCGTTTATGATAGTGGCGTTGTTGACATTCATGTCTTGGTTCGTCTCACATACCATTCTTGGTACGCGTCAGAGCAACGAGCGTTTCAGAATAGCCACTCTTCTACGTACTTCTTTTCTAATGCCGGATGGACGCCTCTCTCTTTCTGGATCTCGAGCAAGAATATGGTGGGGACGATGCGCAGCTCGACATCCACCTTTTTATGCCGGTCATCGTTGAAAATATCCTGCAAGCCCTAGGAGACGACACGTCCACTTCGAATCCTCCGTCGATGCTGACGCACTCTTCAAGGCAGAAATGGGAAGGAGTTGTGGTGCGCATTGTTCCATCATATCTTAAGATTGCTTCTCACTCTGCCGAGAATGCGTTGCTTGTCTTCTACCACCACAGCTGCACACTCGAATACCTGCCCTCGACACTGACGCCCTTGATCGAGCGGATTTTGAGGTCCAGCGAGTATGCGATTCGGCATGTGCAGTTGCCTATGCAGGATGCTATTGGCCTCGACCTGCATTGGCTGCCGAAGGAGCCCTTCTCTGCTTTCCTTCCTTCCGCCGAATGGGAGTTCTCAGCGGAACCGAGTGGCATAAGGAAGGCGGACGGTCTGCTATCAGGGTTATATTACGAAGGAGCGGGTGGGAGGCAGGAGTTCTTTGTCTCATGGCAAGATCGCATGAGGCTCCTACACGGCGATCTCTTTCTCAACCTGCTGCAATACGCACCAGCGTTGCCAAATCTTAGGGACGGCGATGCGAAGGAAGGAAAATTGGCACTCGAGGTGTATCGCCGCTTATGGGTACGGGATGCTTATCTCTCCGAACAAATCTTGCTCATACATCTTCAAGGATATCGCCCACGAAACAGCACGGGATCTTCATCTGGCTGAATGGGCCGGTCAACTGCGTGCAAGACTCGTACAGCATGCGCATTACGAGCGCGATGCCATCTGGGCCTTCGGTCTGGATAGAGCCGACACTCTGATGGCTAGGGACTGGATGTACCAGGATACCATCGACTACGTATATGGGCGAAGCACGTTGTTACTTCGAGAGGCTTTAGAGCAGACGAGCTCGACCACGAACAGCCCCTGGTGGGAGCCTGTCGACGACTATATACTACAGCGTATGACTCGTGCCTTAAGTCGGGAGTTCTTGCCTCGGCTGGAGGCGACGCTCCTACCCGAGGAAGGAGAGTGGAGTAAGGACGTAGATCCGCGTTCGGCGCATTGGTATCTGCAGTCCCGGTGCGACATCTGGGTACGCATATCCATATACCCCTGCTAGCTTCGTGACTGATCGGCGACAGATCATCTATTTGTTACAATGCTTCCTCAACCGCATACCGCCAGCAAGGCCGATGATGCTCATCTTCGGACGTTTTCTGGACCAACTGTCCCAACTCTACGGGACGCGACAAGCTCAGGGTACGATACCTTTAGAGCTCCTACCAACGCGATATCTCCCCACGTCAGTGGAGCGATTCAGCGGGAAGATAGGCGGGATGCGGAAGCACGGTCCGGTGAGAATGAAAGTCCAGTTTTGGCTGGCACGTCTCGACTCCATCAGTAGTCACCTGAACGATGGTGGGCCCGACATTGAAAAGCTGGATAAGTTACATAAGGCATGCGGCGATATCGTACGTGTTACCTAATCAATATGGCTGTCAATAACACGTCACTAGGGGCTGATCTTCACCTCTTTTCTCGCGGACGCGCTTGACAGTGCTCCAGAGGTACTTCAGCGGAGAGTGATGGAAATTCTCCTCAAGAGCCATGAGTTATCCGTCCAATGCCCGTCCCTTCGAGATGTTTTACCCGATCCCCGAGTGATGCCATCTTTTTGGCTCGCAAAGATGGCATTCCATTTCAAGCTGGTCTCCATTGCAGACTGGAAGACAGCTGCCGTCGAGCGGAGGCACAGAAAAAAGACGCGGCCAGAATCACCAGAAGACGTTCGCCAACGGGACGGTGACTCTCATGGTGACCTTACACGCACTCTTGCTGAGCCAAGGGAGCTGAAGAAGGCCGGAGGAGGTGGAGTTCACCTAGCTGGATACGAGGACGATATGATGGACATAGACAGCGGTGCACCGGATGGTTCGACATCGGGAACTTGTACGGGTGCATGGGAGACGAGTGTCCCGGCTGACACAATTGAGGAAGGCCTCCCGGTACCGATGGATATTGACGACGAGCCGGCCGCTCCAGTTGCCCAGAAAAGCGATGACGAGATCGACGGCGAAAGCACGAAGAAAGGCCCACGTAACACCACGAAGGATGCGGCTCCAGCCGCACGCGGGCGGTGTACGCCAACAATTGTCAGTTGCACTTTCGTTCCCGCTGTATCTCTGCGGCCGGTGCTCGATGATCCGAGACGATCTCAGCCAAAGTGGAAAGACTACTATGAGCGCGGTCCTTGGAACATATCAAATCGTGATGTCCGTATCGCTGCGACTGCAGAAGAAGGAGCCAGGGGTAAACTTCCTCCCTATACGCCCAAGATGGATCGAGCCGGGTTCCGTGTATGGCTACCTGTCATTCTCACAAACCCGAATGACTTCTCAGCCGAGACAGTGCGCCGATATGGGATGGTTCTGGTCCAGTTTTCGAACGGTACGGTTGTTGAGGTGAGAACGCTCCTTCGTTTTTGGCGTTTGCCTGCTTATTTCAGTCAATAGGTTGCGCATGGAATCTACCGTTGCACGCGCTGTATGCAAGGGCAGGGCAAGCGCAGCAAATTGTTCGACTCGCCCTGGTTCGAGTTTTGCTGGCGCGTCCCAGGTGACAGTTGCCATCCATGCAAGATCAAGAATAAGCCCTGTCAATTCCGCAATGCCAAATGCGATAGAAGTAAGTGATGACTTTGTCAGACTTCATGGACTAACGCGCTAAGTAGTCGCTCCCTTGGTTTGGGACAGCCCTTTGGTCGGCAAGCAAGCTATGCGTGCGTTGCCTACTGCGGAGCGAATTCAGCGGATACTTGGACCCGGCTTAGGGATAGGCGAGCCTCTGCCGATGTCAAAGAACGCTCAACAGGCTCTGCGCAAAAGGGAGTCACTTGAGAATCAGAGCAAGGCCAACGAGCGCCGAAACGCAGTTACGGTTTCAACTGGTAGGCGCGATGACGATGAAGGCGAGGACGGCGAGCCAATGTTGGTAGAGATGCCGGATCTCGATGACGAGGACGATGATCAGTACGCGGATGAAAGTAATGAGGAGGAGGAAGATTAGTTAAGAGATTCTTGCTGGATCACGAGAGGCCATGTCTGTTGCAGGGGGAACTGTCTCTTCGCGTACAGCTACCCAGGCGAGAGATTAACGCGTGACTTATCCATTCTCGTTGAACCCAAACCGGATATGTCCGTCCTTCTTAAGCCGTTACTCTGCCATTGGCTTGGTACCCGGCGAAGTTGTATAAGTCTGCCTAACTCGCTTTGCTGAAGAGGTTCGTCGTGTCCGAAGTCACAAAGTGCAGGGTGATGAACCCACAAAGCCGAAACTCCAAAACTTCAGTATCAATGCCTGGAACCTCCAAAACTCTGACACTACAAACTGGCGGTAACTCTGGTACGATGCACTCAACTCTGAGTGTGCTGGAAAAGTGACACCCAGTATGCTCCGGGTATTCGTCAAGACCCCGCAACTCCAAAACTCTAAAGCTCTAACAAGGGCTACATACCCGGCCAACTCGAAAACACGGGATACGAAGAACCCCAGCCGTGTGGCTTGGAAGACCTGTCCTGCCAATGACTGCCCAACTCCAAAACTCTAGAAGTCCAGTCCGAGCTACGAACCCGGTCAACTCCAAAACACGTCTTGCGAAGAACCGCAATAGTCACATAGATTGAACAGCCTGCCCTACGAAGGTCCGGGCCAGCCAACTCCAAAACTCCAAAACTGACACTCGTCCATCAGGGCAGTCAACCCGAAAACAGGTAATGCGAACAACCCGACGACATAGCTTGGAAGACCTGCACTACGAATGTCCCGACCGCGCAACTCCAAAACACCAAAACTGTCACTTGTCTGTAAACGCGGCCAACCCGAAAACATGTAAAGCGAACAACCCAAAGACATGGCTTGGAAGGCCTGCCCTGCGAATGTCCGGACCGCCCAACTCTAAAACTCCAAAAATTGTCACTCGTCTATGAACATGGCTAACCCCAAAACATAAAATGCGGATAAACGCGATACTTACATAGGTTGGATGGTTTGCCCTACGAATGTCCGGACCGCCCAACTCTAAAACTCCAAATTGTCACTCGTCTATAAAGACCAATCCCAAAACATGAAATGTGAATAACCCAAATTACAGTGGCTCGGAGAGCCTGCCGTGGGGATGTTAGAACGAACACTCCCGTGAGCTCGCAGCTCGAACCCAAGGCTTTTCTGCTGTAAGGCGCGAAGTGCATGACCACCAAAGAACCCCCTGCCCGAGAGCTCCAACAGCGCAATGATCAAATTGAAAGGAGCCCTGGGGAAATATACTTGATGATCACTCCGAACTCCTGTATAGAACTACATAGGAATGGGGCATACGGCCAAAGATAGATGACGGCTTGAAACGGGAATACGTAGAATTGGAATGACGAGGTCCATCTCCTTGGCTGGGTCGATTAGGCGAGCGTAAGTGCGCTTCACATCATGGATAAGCCTCAAGCCTATCCTGCCTGTCTATGGGAGTTGCTGAGGGCATGATGGGCCATGTCCATGACGGATGCGCGTACAATGCGTATGGCCTGTGATCGCTCCCCGTGACTGGGTAGTGATTAGCGCTCTTACAAGGAGGGCCTCCACAATGATGGAATGGCAGGGCTGCCCGCCTTAACTCAAACGTTCGAACACCGAATGCTCTGATTTCCAAATCGAAACCTTGACAGCAGAATCAGAACTCGCAACTCTGCAACTCTGCAACTCTAAAACTCTAAAACTCTAAAACTCTACAACTCTGCAACTCCAAAACTTCAAGACTCGGGAACTCTAAAACCCTAAAACCAAAACCCTGCAAAGCCGGAGCTGATTGAGCCTTCAAATGTTCCAGCTGTGTGATCGTCCCGACCGAAACGCTCTCCAACTCGCCAACTCCAGAATTTCAATACCCTTGAACTCTAATGTCTGTATCAGAAGGTCCTCAGCTAAATCTGCCGTGTTCGTACAGAGAGGTCGTAATATCATGGCCTGCTTCTATCGTGGCTCTGCACGTAGTGGATTGGCGCTGTATCCAACGCCTCAGTAGGAGTTAACTGGATACATTCAATCGCTGAGATATACTTACATGCCGAGGTGGAGGAAAGAGGTATCGACCGCCACCAAAGTGGGGATGTTTGAAGCAGGAGACAGTACATGAAAACCCAGGAGAAGACAGTGGATAGAGACGCAGGAGAAGACAGTGGAGAGAGACGCAGGAGAGAACAGTAGATAGAAACGCAGGAGAACACAGTAGATAGAAACGCGGGAGAACATCATGGCACAATGGAGACAGATCAATTAATGCGTGGATTGCCAGGTCCATGGACTTCGGCAACCAGCCCTTCGATCCGCGCAAGTAAGTCCAACATCGTGAGCTCGCGCTTTCGAGCTTCTTCGAGCTCGAAGAGGAGTTTTTGCGTCTCACGGGACTTCTCATCGCGATCCGCAGTCATCCGATGAAGCAGCTCGCACCCCAAGTGTGCCAGTCCGCGGAGTCCTTCGTAACGGCAGCGTTGAATGTCAGGTGAGGCCTGGGCGAATTCGTTGTACGGCATGCTGGTACCGAATTCCGCCCACCTCAGGTAAGTTGGAACAGCTTCGTCAAGATGGTCGGGCTCCACGTCGAAAGCGAAGCTGAGTGATTCTCGGGGCCAAGGACATGCATTGTGTTGTCGAGCAGCGGCGAGGCAGTCTTCGAAGCAGGTGATGCTCTCGAGCGTGTTGGGGGCGTGAACCTAGTTCAGGCTTGTAAGTTGGCTGATCCTTGTCGAAATCAGGTCTTACCGCTTCACCGATGTCCATACCCGAGGCTTGGGAGCCATGGGAGGGAACGCCCAAGATATCCTACTCGGTTGCCTCAGGATGACGAGGGAGTGCACTTAGAAGGATAGACGCACCGAGGAGTCTCCTTCTTCAGACATTTCCGATGCGCTCCAACCAAATTGATGTCCTTGATGGCGTGGAAGGATGGGTTCACCTGGGTACATCGAGTCGTCCACTCGGGTAGCACGGGACTCCGCGTAATCGGCAGGAAGATCTGCTGCATCTCTTTTGATAGGTAAACCATCCTGATCGGAGCATCAGACCGAGTTCAGGGAGGGAAAACGTGTGAGCTAGGCGTACCTCGTCATGCAAGATCTGCACCTGATAGCGGGCGGGACGTCCATCCGGCCCAACCGCATGGACGTCCATCCGGTGTTGAAGTAGTGGCATCTGGCCACCGGACAGCGAGCGTTGCAATTCTTCGCTTTCTTCGAGGGGGATAGGATCGGACTGTTAAGTAGTTAGCATAGATTAACAAAATATATTTGACGGACTTACCATGATTCTAGGACGCAAGACCGCTGCAGATGGGAAAGGAGAGGCAGAGAGAGGAACGATGAGTCGAGGGTGGGCGAACGCAGCGGGCGTACAAGTGTGACCCTGACCGGAGGCAATCTCAATGCCGCGTCCGTGGCATCCTTGGACGCAATGAGCACCGCCGTACACTCCGCACCCATTTTCATCCATGCAGTTCTCGGCCGCCGTAGTTGACTCACACGAGATGCGATCATGATCGGCTTAGAGCACATTCTCAGGGTCTCAATTCCGATCACTGGGAGGGGACGTCATCCCAACTCACTGACTCACCAACTCACCCACACCCTACCACCGTCGATCGCGGTTCTCTTCCCCTCCGTGTCGTTCCATACCCCCTATAACGGCTAACTAGTAAGGAGGAAGCATGCCGCCCCGCCTCAGCAAAAGACAACAACGCGAGCTGCAAGAACAACAGCTCCTCAAGGACCAATCGGTCGTAGCCGCCGCGGCAGCCGCCAAGGAGGGAGAGGAAGAGGAAGAGAGCGAGGAAGAACTTGCAGGTCTAGTCGGGAAGGCCGGGGGAGGGAACTTATTTGGTGCTGTACGCTTGCCCATCTCTCGCATGGGATTTGGAGCTGATGAGGTGTAGCTGAACCTAGGCGGTGACGAGGAAGAGGAAGAACCGGAGGAGGAGGAAGATCACCCCGCTACGTCGAGTAAGCCGAAGTCTAAGAAGGTTTGCTAAACACCTCTCTGTCTGATATATGCGCTCAAAAGGGTGACAGAAAACAAAGAAGAAGAAGAAGAAGCCCGTCTCTGAGCAGCCTAGCGGAGTCGCGACACCTACGCCTGCAGCATCTGCAGAGTCAGCAGCTGGAGAGTCAGCCCCGCAGAAGCAAGTGGAAAGAAGTACGCCAATTGCTGAGGGGTCGTCTGCTACGCCGAAGAAGAAGAAGGAGAAGAAGCCGAAGAAGGACGAGCTTGATGAGGCTCTTGAGGCTATTGCTAGGAAGTGCGTCTGTGTTCTCACTTTCCTGGAGGGCTGAGGCTGATGAGGTTAGGTATGGCGATGTTGCGCGGCCGGTGTCTGCTTCTGGGGCAGAACAACCGGCGCATGGGACTTCTGCAGCGTCGCGATTACGGTGCGCCCTTCTGTAGTGTAATCCAACACAAAGCTGACTCCGGAGGGTAGGACGCTCCTATCCGTTTCGTTCAAAGACCTCGATCCGTCCGTAGAACTGCGCCGTTTCTTCGGTTCCCGTGTCGTATGTTCATCCCTTCTATCCAACCAACCTCCCGCTGATTGTTTTCTAGATTCAACAAAACCAACCTGCCCAAAACAGACGTCGAGGCCCCATTCTCCGCTCAAAGCTCACCAAGCCCGGCCCGAATTGGCCACCGCAGAATACCCGACAAGGGATAGAGATGCGCGAACTTACTCCAGAGGAGGCAGCGGATCTCGCAAGGCGAAGACATTGGTCGAAGGGAGATGCGAGCGTTAGCGGGAGGTGGTGGACCGCCGTGCATACCAAAGCATATAAGACTGTTCAGTATCAGTTCTTGCAGGCTGTACAGAGCCATGGTGCGCTTATGCATCTCTCACAGTTTTAGAATCTCTGCTGAAGCTGTTCTGTACAGATCCGAATTCCATCATGGCTCTTCTACAAGTATACCCCTGGCACATCGACAGCCTCCTCCAGCTCTCCAACGTCGCCACGCATCAAGGCGACCTCACCCTCGCCTCCGAATTCATCGAGCGCGCCATATTCGGCTTCGAGCGCTCTTTCGTACCCGCGTTCAACCTCGCCACAGGGACAGCGCGGCTCGACTTTGACAGGATCGAGAACCGGCCTTTCTTCATGGCTGTCTCGAAGTATGTTGCCCACTTACAGCGGAGAGGCTGTCCAAGAACGGCATTCGAGTTCGCTCGTCTGCTGCTGGCGCTAGATCCGTTAGGAGACCCGCATGGAGCATCATTATGGCTCGACTACCTCGCTATCAAAGCAGGCCAAGGTCAATGGCTGCTCGACACATGGGATCAATGGGAGTCCGCCACGTCCGCTCACGAGATCCACAAGGAGTCGGATGCGCTGAATGTTCGATACTTGCCGGGGTGGGCTTATGCGAGGGCATTGGCGGAGTATGATGCTGAGACTGCGAAGGGGGACGGGAAGCATGAGAGGAGCACGCAGGCGCTGAGGGAGGCGATATTGACGTTTCCTGCTGTTGTACCTGTTTTGGCGGACAAGGCTGGTGTTACGTTGAGTGGAGAGGTGAGGGCGCATAGGGCGTTCCAGATACAGGTTGGCTATCAGTGAGTCACGCATGCTTTACTCTGTTCGCATGTGACCAACTCGCTGCAGCAACGACAACTCCTCGACCTTGCACCTATTGGCTCATCTGTACGCTCACCGCTCCAACTCCCTATGGAAGAACCCACCATACAGCGCCTGGCTAGCCTCGACCGTATCTTCCTGCCTCACAGACCTGGACAACACCTATTCACCCCGCAGCCAGATCGAAGCGCAGATGAAGAAACGTCCCACCCCACTCTGGATGAGCAGACACATCATCGTAGCCGACCTGAACGCACTCATCACTTTCCTTCCCCCATCCGCAACACGCGATATTGGCATGGGCTACGATCCACTCCCTCCGCCGACAAGTATAAGTGCATATGATGATGCTTATTTCGAGTTTGGAGAAGGACGGGCGGGGGGAAGGGGATGGCAGAGGATGTATGCGGGCGATGAGGGGCAGGCGGGGTTCATGCAGCGGTTGATGCAGCTTCTTGGCGGTGAAGGTGGCCCAGATGCGGAGAACCTTGCTGTACGTCTTTTCTTTCCGAAGTTTATGCAGTTGTCTGACAACGCGAGCAGTTACAGCAAGCCCTGATGGAGCATATCGCCCAACAACAAGCGCAGGTTGCCGCCGTGCGAGAAGAAGCAGGTATAGCACCAGGAGCATGGGAAGCACCGGACGAAGACGCCGCCGATCCAGAACATCCAGAAGGTGAAGATGAAGATGAAGATGAGACCGGACCAGGCGCGCCTGCGACTGCAGGTGCGGGAGAGCAGGGAGGACGTGTCTCCCTAACTGGGATGCTTAATGCGCTTATGGGACGATTGTGGGCTGGGGGAGCTGAGGGGCACGAAGGAGAAGAGGAGGGGGAAGAGGAGGATGAGGACGATTCGGATGCGGATTTGGTGGTGAGGCGGGACGATGTAGATTGAGGACTTGGTATTTCTATGCGAATGTACGGATAGAAGACGGACCGTGTACACGCGATGGGGAGGGAAACCGTAGGCACTGCCACTGGCGTGCAGGCTTGCTTTGCTCTAACGACCACCAGCCCTGCCTACCTGGATGGTCGTCCAGTCGTGGAGACACTAATGAAGTTCTTTCAGCTGGACCACAGTGCGCTTAAGTACCCTCCTTCGGTTGTGATGGCCTCGTGACGGTGACGTGCGGCGATACCTCGGGCCTCTTCGGCATTCCGCGACGTCTCCACCTCGGAATACAAATACTCGGAATACTACTTGCCTCCCATATGCTCTCCCCATCCTCATACCCTGCTATGCTATATCTTAGTTGCGATGTCTACTCTTGATGCGTCATTGGAACTGCGTCCTCAAGGTGTATTAGCAGCTGAGGGCTCAGAACCATGCTTCGCCCTGAGCTCCAATACAAGCCAAATCAGAGATGTCGACCACCTTTCCGAGGTGGACAAGGCCTCTTTGCGAGAGCGCTTGCCTGCTCCAGCATCGTTGCAGGTAGAAGATCCGGTGGAGTGGACTCTAAGCACAAAGCAAGAGCGCATATACCTGGCGACATGTCTGGTCGGTGCTGCAATCAGTGCGGTTCCTCTCGCCCATCACTATGCCGCTAAAACCTTACTTATACCCAGTTGGGTGGAGTGATGGATCTACAGGACCATTGATTCTGCGTATGGAAGACAATTATCAGGTAGGTGCGAGCTTACGGGATACTTGGGCACGGCCTGAAGAGGACTAGATCGGTTACGCGGTAGTCTCGCTTCTCTTCATCGCTGCCTTCGTGGTGAGTATTCTACTCTCCACCTCTGACCGTAGCTCGACCAAAGTAGGGATTCGCACTAGCGGCACTCGTCACTGTCCCTCTTACAGACCGTCTCGGGTTCGGCAAAGTTGTCGTCCTCGGTTCTGCACTGCAAGTTGTGGCGTTCGCAGTCGAAGCAGGTGCCCCGCCCTGGCCGGTGTTCGTGATCGCCTACGCCTTGAACGGGTTCGCTGTCGCGGTGATGGGCGCTCAAGTGAACGCTTTTGTTGCTTGCCTGCCCGGTGGGAACTGGAAGCTCCAGCTGCTGCATGCAGGATATGTAAGTCGGCAATGTATGCACAAGTGTCCGAATAGAGGCTGAACACTCGGCGCAGGGCTTGGGTGCATTCGTCAGCCCACTAGCAGCGACCCAGTTCGCACAAATGCCGCACTGGTCATTCCAGTACCTCATCGCCGGCTGCCTAGCACTGATAGAGCTCACCCTCTTCTGCTTCATCTTCCGTTTTCGAACGCAATCGGGCAAGTCTCGGTGACGCCCGTCCAGTCCGATGCCTAACCCCAAGAGCAGAACTACTTCAAACACCAAGACAGTCCTCAGATACCGGGACAAACAAGTATCGCCAGATTTTGCGCTTGCGGACTGTTCACCTTCTTAGCCTGTTCATCCTCGTCTACGTCGGACTAGAGGTGTCGATAGGCGGATGGATCGTCACATACCTCGTGCAGATCCGAGGCGCTGGTCCAAGCGCGGGGTATGTGAGTAGCGGGTTCTGGGGTGGTACGCCCTTGTCTTTCGTCAGCTTCGTCAAAATCGCTGAGCATGAGCAGGTCTGGCACTCGGCAGGTTGGTCCTCATATGGGTCAACGAGAAACTCGGAGTGAAGCGCGTGATCTTCCTTTATCTCGCCCTGGCTCTGGCTCTGGAGTTCCTGGTATGGTTCGTCCCTAGCGTTGTAGGCGACGCGGTAGCCGTTTCGGTGATCGGTCTCCTCCTTGGCCCGTTCTACCCGCTTATCGTAGGAGCATGCCAGAAAATCTTCCCTGCTTGGTATGTCCGATCTCTCTCATCTTGCAGACTTTGACTAATATGGCTATTGATAGGCTCCTAACAGGATGCATAGGATGGATGGCATCCGTATGTGATCCATCTTTGAGTTTTGCTCGGTAGGCCACGGCTGATCAGTAGACAGTTCGGCCAAGCGGGATCAGCCGTCTTCCCTTTCCTCACGGGCGCTCTGGCACAGAAGTATGGCATAAAGGTGCTCCAGCCAGTGCTAGTGGCGATGATCGTGGCAGAGGCTGCTATTTGGACTGTTGTTCCGCTGGGAGAGGGCAGGCCAGAGTAGGATACCAAAGTCGAGCAAATAGGAGAGCATATTGCATCATGATCTCACGAGAGATGAGAGGAATCGTAGAGCAAAAGGGAAAGTCTTCATGTGCTGTCTATCGTATGTCCGAGGTGGCGGCATAAATTGCAAGAGCTGGGTATGTTTTTCAACATGTCGCCGAAGAAGAATGACCTCCAAGTCGTCGACACCGACACGGTTCACGCAGCCCAGAACGAGCCCGATGATGTTGTCATCATACTCGGCAGTCCTATGAAAAAGTATAGAAGCAGGACAACATTGTCTCTGGAGGCGGAGGAGAGGTTTGCGGCGAGCAGTTGCTTCTAGCTCCTTCCGTTTATGGAAGGTGCCTCCGCGGAAGCAAACAGGGGTCGGCGCTCGCGCGCAAGCAGGCTGGAGTTAGTGCACCTCCTGGACCAACGACGACAACGACGACGAGTAATGCCTCAGCCTGGTCAGCTGCAACTCTCCTCGCAAGAACAAGCAGCATGGGACGAATATGTTCGCAAGTACTACGAGTACTACGGCGTCATGCCGGGAACGTCGACCCCGGGCATCGCTAACGCCGCGAATGCCGCGACGGCGTACCAACAACAGTCGACCGCGGCTGCTTACCAGGTGTATCAGCAACGTGTTGCCGCTCAGCAGTCACAGCAGTCGTCCCAACCATCACAGACAAGTCAGCCTGATGCACAGCAGCAGGCGGCCCAAGCGCAGAGCGCACTACAGCAACCTGCTTATACCCAGTACGCACAGCAGCTCCTGCAGCATCAGCAACAGCAACAACAGCAACAACAGCAACAGCAACAGCAACAGCCAATGCAGTATGCCTTACCGACCAGTACTGCAAGTAAGAGAGGTCGACCGCCTGCTCAAAAGCCCGAGCATAAGGAGACGATCAATGACGCGCTCGGCAGCGCTGGAGTGGATTTGCGCGTACGCGGATCCGCGATGTTGACTTCTTCGTCTGGTGTTTACGCTTATACAGGCTGAAGAGGACGCGATACATCGGACGTATGAGGCTGTACCGGGCTCCTATCCTGCTGTCCTACATCCTCGGGATGATCGATCACGAAAGCAAACATTCATGGCACCAAACGCATTGATGAAGCGCGTCACAGGCATCGGTGGGTACACTTATCGCATCACTCTGAAGCGCACGCTGATTATCGCGCAGCATCAGGATACAGCATCAAGACCGTGTCTAACGACGCAGCATCGTATATCGCGCTCGCAGCTCAAGTACATATCACAACATTATTACGCGGCGCACTCGCAGCGAGCAAAAACAGACAACCAGCCGCGAACGGCGTCGTCCGACCACCAGGGCTCTACCCACAACCAGCAGACGACCCATCTGCGCCTCCCCTCCCAATGTGGTCCCAAGAAATCACGCGCGATATCAACAAGCAGCTCGCTGCTATTGAGCGCGTTCAACGAGATAACGAGATCCAATCTCGATTGAAGAAGCGAGAACGGGAGGAGGCTACGAACACTGGGAACGGGGAGGCTGGTGGGGAGGGTGACCAACCGAAGAAGAAGAAAAAGAAGGAGGGACCTGGGGTTGCTGCTCGCAATATGAGCGAGGATGTGAGGAAACGGCTTTCGGACGCGGTTGCGATGCGTGCTGCTGGCAATGCGAGCAGCAAGTACTCGTGGTTACAAGCCGGTGCTGCGGCAGCGGCGGCACCAATACAGCCGTTGAAGAAGCTGAACAAGAACAAGCCGACGGATGGGGAAGCCGCGACACCAGCACCAGCTGCCGCAGCTACGGCCCCTACAACAAGCACAAAGAAGGGCGCAAGTAGCGGTTGGGGTCGGGCGTTCCAGAACCTCAAAGAGGAGGCGAAGGACAACCGACGCAAGGTGGAGGTGCGGGACGTGATATGGGCCATGGAAGGTCGAGCCGGAAGTGGCATACCCAGCGGAGGTGATAGAGGAGTAGGAAAGGGAGGCAGAGGCGGGACACGCTGGAGAGGGTGGGAAGCATGGGGTCGGATGCGGGAATAATCCCTACATCCGTCTGCATGTCCTGTCGCCCTTTCAACTTGGATCGATTTCTTCATTCTACCCTCGTATTTTCGGTCATGAATCTTTGGTGTTGTATTAATGGTTCTGTAACACTAGCCTCATGGTCAATGGTCGGAATACAGCCGATAGTTTGCACCACAACCCTTTCCTGTCTGTGGCCAGAACACACTCCCGCCTCTTTGATGAGCCATTGTCAAGGTCTGGGATATTGATCCAAAGAATCCGGGGCATGTTACTAAAACAAGAAACACGGGATCAATTGGTTACGCGCTGCCCGCCGCCACGGGGAAGTGACGGCCGACGGCGGTGAGCGCGATGTCCCAAAGCACCGCTTCCTCATCGTCAGACGCATCATACACACATACATACCCGCACGTCGTCTACGGACGCGCATACACTTACCCGCTCTGCCTAAATGCTGCTTGCTCTCCACTTTGGCTGAGGGACTGAACTCGCGCCGTCCACTTCTTGACCTGAACTGCTAGACAGCGACCAACAATGTCGGACCCTTTCGACAGCCAGGAGTACCATGCTGCGCCGGTGTCGAGCCTGAGGAGCAAGTTCGAGCAGCTTGCTGCGCAGTCATCGTCATCAGCTTCGCCTACCCCAACGCCATCCTCATCAACACGTGGTCGCCCGCTCGCTCAGTACGGCGGGTTAGCAGCGACGAGCTCGCAGTCGCTCGAGGTGTCCGAGTTCGGCGAGGGCATCCCCCGCGTCCGAGCGAAGAGCAACCCCTCTGCGCCGAAACCTATTCCTGGACCGAAGCCGCATGTCGAAGCAGGGGATATTTTGGGAAATGGGAATGGGAATGGGACGGGAAACGGAGGTCTCGTCGCTCCTACGCCTCGGAAACCGAGCGAAGTGCGAGGTTCGCCTTCCTCGCCGGATCTGGGCGTGGCGTACCGGAGGGATGGGTACCTCGAGGCGACCGCGACCGCCGGCGGTAGTGCGTCATCGGACGGAGGGACGCCGAGCATCGTCCCCCCTCTTCGACCTGTGTCGAGACGAGGTACAGACTCGGCAAGCGATCCATCAACGCCTGTATCGCGATATCACACGCCGGCGCCTAGTCCGCCTCGAGCTCGCACACCAGCACCAGCACCTCCTCCTCCTCGCGCGCGCACGCCAGCACCTCCAACGACCACCACTACGCAGTCGACGTCAGTCCCTCCAACCTCCGGGTCAGCAAGTACGACTGTTGTGCCGACTGTGGTCGTGGATAGTGCGGCGCTTGCCAGAAAGCCGCCCCCTCCTCCTCCTGTTCGCCCTCGTATATCTGGAGAGGCTGTCCTTCAAGTAACAGCACCAGAGCAGCAGTCATCCAAGTACATCGGCCTTCCCCCTCGATCACCGTCTGGCCGCTCCTTATCGCCTATTCCTCGCTCATCCTCAGCTCCTAGCATCACTGCTCCTCGACCGATCCCCATATCAAACGGCGGTGCACCCGCGGAGGGAGCCATCCTCGAACACGGCCAATATACCGAGTCGCCTCCTCCACTACCCGTCCGACCTGGCGGTGCTACGCCCGTAGACGAGCTGGGTCGACGACCGCCGCCTACCCCCTCATCCAGTGCGGCAACACTACCCCTTCGACATCGACCGACCGTCTCTACCAGTGCCCTACCCACCCGAGGGCCTCCGCCATCGGTACCTCCACGACCGACAACCGGTGTCAAGCTCTCACCCGTCCTGCGGCCTGACGCGTCGTCGTCCGACGCTCCTCCCCTACCTTCCCGACCCCGGTTATCCCCGGCATCATCATCAGAGGACGCCAATGCTGTGTACGCATCCGGATCGGGCTCATCATCTGTAACATCCTTATCACCGACTCACACCGCAACTCCCGTCCCAGGCACAGCGCCACCTTTACCGTTGCGCAAGATCGCTGCTCCTCTTCCTCTGTCGAACGCGACGTACGCAATTGAGGCCGCAAGTGGCCCAACAAAACTACCACGCTCAGCACCTCCTGTGCATCCCGCTGTTGAGAAACGTCAACCTGCGTTTGATCACGCAACCAGCCCTCCTCAGGTTTCCGCTTCTTTGCCCACACATCCGGCATTACCAAGCCGTGGACTCGATAGTCAAGGCAGCACCATCCCCTCCTCCCCCCTCCCTCCACATCTCCCACCTCCAACCCGAAACGTCACCGTATCCAGCCAGCCACCTCGAAGGGAAAAGAGCGGGGACGACGACAGCGAAAGCGAGGAGGAATACGAGAACGGGAGCGCCGTTTCTCCCCCTGGACTATCTATGCAGAGCGGCCAGCCCTTACTAGCCGGCTCAGCACCTCGAAAAGGGTACGAAGACTTGCCAGACGCGACGAACTCTAATCGTCGACCGCCACATTTGTTCATGGATAGCCGGGCTGTTCCTGCCAGGAGCCATCTGAACCAGTATCCGGTCGTGGCGATGGCCGGCTCGTTCGTCGTTATCGGGAACTGGGGCCTGACGGTCTACGATGTGGACAAAGGCGAGTCCGAGCCCGTATCGACCTTACATATCGGACTGGAAGATATCAACCTCGAATGGCGTATCAAAGACCCCCGAGTGACAGCTATGGAGTTCCGACCGGGCGTCATCCCGGAGGAAGACGGACGCTACCTCTGGTGCGGGACGAAAGACGGCCACTTGTGGGAGCTGGACGTCTGGACTGGTATTATAACCGAGACTCGGGCACAGGCGCACTCGTCAGCTGTGACGCATATCTTCCGGTATCAAAGGAGTATGGTCACTATGGAGGAAAGTGGGAAGATGTTTGTCTTCGACTCGGACGAGGCGAGCGGGATGGCGCCTCGGATGAGCTCGAACCCTCGGTTCTACCGGATTGGAGAGAAACAAGCGTTCGCCCGAGTGTTGGGCAAGCACGGACAAGTTTGGACAAGCGAAGGCTCGGGACTTGGGACGGTAGGAGGGGCGAAAAGTCTGGCTAGCACTCCCACACGAGGCCCAGCGATACGAGTCTACGACATCCGAGCGCCGGAGAATGGTGGCGGGCCGTATCGTACCATTGTCTGTCCCGAGCCGCTGGGTGCCGTCACTGCAGGTTGTGTCTTACCGACCCGCGCGGACTTCATCTACCTCGGGCATGAGGGCGGTTGCTTGTCCATCTGGACCCGAACAGACGAAGAGCCAAGATTCGTCAAGAGCGTCAAGATCGGACCTTCTGATATTCTCGCACTTGAAGGGGTTCTGAACCGCCTTTGGATCGGGAATCGGCAGGGCATGATCGCTGCTTACGACGTCGAACCGTGGCCGTGGAGGGTCACGAACGTCTGGAAGGCTCACGGCGAGAGTCCTGTGACCAAGCTTGCTGTTGATGTCATCGGGATTGCGAGGAATCAAAGGTTGGCGGTGTTGAGCATGGGCAAGGACGAGAAAGTGAGGCTTTGGGACGGCCTGCTGAGCTATCATTGGATTAGTGAGTCACGCCGCTGCCCTTCATTTGCGCTGTTACTGAATAGACATCAGACGACGAGCTCCTCAAGCGAGAAGACCAATTCAGCACTTTCAGGCCTATCAACGTCCTCCTCTGTACATGGAACATCGATGCCGCGAAGCCGGACATGCTTACGGGCACACCGGAGAATGCGACGTTCTTCGAGCAGGTGCTCCATTCCGTAGATGCGCCTGACATCATAGTGTTCTCATTCCAGGAGGTCGTCGATCTCGAGAGCCGGAAGCTGACAGCCAGTAAGTCCGTTCATCTAGTGGGATGGATTGTTGCTCACGTCTGCGCCAGAAACGGTCCTGCTTGGTGGTAGCAAAAAGACAGACGGAGGTCTATCTGACAAGATCTCAGGACGTTACAGGCTTTGGTATGATAAGCTTATCTCGGCCGTCCGGATAGCCATGCCGCCCGAACAACCCTATGTTCCAATTTTGACCGAAAACCTTGTTGGCTTGTTCACGTGCATCTTTGTTCGAGCGTCTGAGAAGACGCAGTTCAAGGATGTCCACATCACGACGGTGAAACGTGGCATTGCGGGCATGTATGGCAATAAGGTGCGTTCGAGCCAAGAGATGCCGTCGCTGTACTGACATTCGTATCAGGGTGCTATCGTTGCTCGCTTCACCGTTGACGATTCCTCCCTCTGTTTCATCAATTGTCACTTGGCTGCTGGTCAGCGCCATGTGCGGGAGCGCAATACGGATGTCGCTGCTGTCATGGAGGACAAGTACCTACTGCCGGAGAGTGAGATTGAGGATGAGGATAACTTGGCATATGGCGGTGGTGGAGATGGCACAATGGCTCTGGATCACGAGATCTGCTTTGTGCGTGCCTTTTTCGCATGTTGTCATTGCAAGCGTACTGACGATGCTATAGTTGAGTGGAGACTTGAATTATCGTATTGATCAGCGACGGGATGCGGTCCTGGCCAATATCAGGAACGACAATTACGTCGACCTCCTGCCGTATGACCAACTTCAGAAGGAACTGAAGAACAATCCTGGATTCCGACTGCGCGGCTTCTCTGAGGCTCCAATAACATTCCCACCCACGTACAAGTATGACAGGAAGAGCAATGACTACGACTCGTCTGGTAAGCAACGCACACCAGCCTGGTGCGACCGCATCCTCTTCCGCTGCCGGGATCCGCGGCGTATTGTTCCGCTTCAATACAAACGCTTAGAACCAAACATCTCGGATCACCGGCCCGTCGTTGGCGTCTTCAGAGTGACTGTCAAGTCCTTGACACCTGAATTGCGCCAGAAGGTCAAGCAGCAGCTGGAGGCCGAGTGGAAGGTCGAGGAAGCGAAGAACCTTTCGTTTGCCTTGGACGCGTACAGGCGGATGGGCCTGCTAATCAATGTTCCTCCTGCTGGGTCTCACTGATAGCTATTTACCTGATTCTGGTATTCCCCGCGGCTTGGACTCGATAGTCGCATTAATATGTGTATGCTGTTCTTGGACATTGTATTCTAAAATTCTAGCGCAATAATCTTATAGATAGATCATATGAAAAAGGGACTAAGTAGCGGGGAGTCTTTCTCTATAGACGTGGCAAGGGCAGCTTACCGGGTCTCATGATAGGCTGTGTAGTCGACTAGTATCCGAATTGGAAGACTTGGAGGCTTGCAGCTTGCAGGCCTTACCAGTTCTTCCAGAATGCAACATAAACTTCTGACTTGCGCCAGATTACCAGTGACGCGCTGCACATTACCCACAAAAGCCACACGCGCCTCGCGTCCTTATCAGCGGGCCGAGTCACCCCGCGTCCCAGAGGGGCAAAGCCTTCTCCAAACTTGCATCATCACGCTCCCCCACCATCCATCAACATCATCGCCATCTATCGCCGCTCCTCGGCAACGGACACATCCCTTTCCTCAACACCTCGTGTCCCGGAAAAAGCAGTTTTCAAGATAGGAGCAATGCGCACAAGCACGGGCTGATGGGCTGACTTGGCCGCCCGTCCTTCATTTGGCTTTTTGTCTGTCCCTGCAGACCTGTGCACATTTGTTGCTACCGAGCTATAACTTCCTCTTCACCACCAGTCACTAGCAAACCAGCTGCATCGCCATTGTTTTCCTCTAAGGCCGCCTATCCCCGCCGTATAGTCAACGCTCAGGCCCCCGGTCCCCCCCCATTGCAGACATGTCAACCCAACAGCAACAGCAACAGCAGCAAACGCCGGGCCGGCGCGTCGTGGTCTTCAAGTGGGAGTGGGGGAAAGGCTATATGCCCGGAGACAAGATAGGACATAGAGACAAGAAGTGGGAGTGTCGCAAAGGCCGTGCGTCCCTTTCAAGTTGTCTTTGTCCTTCCAATGCTGACCAGACTGCTTTCAGATCTGGGTGATAGGATAACAGAGGTACGCGCATTGTTCGCGAGAGCTGGACAGGAGGGCCTGAGCAACCAACAGCCTGAAGTTGGTCTATATTGGGACAGTTATTGGAAGCAGATACTGGAATGAACGATCACATTCCAATGTCAACAGGTGCGCCCCCTTTTTTCTTCCTCTGACAGGTTAAATAGCTGAACAAACGCAAGGACGGTATTAGGTTCACGTTTGGCGACGATCTGGTGGTGGAGATTCTGTAATGTTCTGTTAGGTGTTATGATGCGGGGAAGGAGCAATCGTATACCCAATAATGAATCGGTTCTGATGTTGTATCCTTTGTAGGTGTCTGGAAGCGGACCATATTGTGCTGCGAGGAGGACTCTGTGATTGTCCCGGCTAGCGCAATTGGTCAGAGCGTCAGACTTTTAAGAATTGGGGTCTCGCACCCATTTCGGGAATCTGAAGGTTACGAGTTCGACCCTCGTGTCGGGAGAAAGATCTTTTAGTCTCATATAGTCTGTACTCGTGTATTCTACGTTTCACAGCTGATTTTGTGTCATCTTTTGCAATAGAATATGAACACTTCTGGGAGGCTCGACACGAATGTGAGGCCCCAGCAATGGGAAAGTGGTCTTCGGCCGGCGAAATCTGAAATGTCAACAATCGTGACTCACGAGAATGACCCTTTCCACCGCAACACCTTGCTGGGAGCGCTGCCAGTGGTGCCGGACTCTGCCCGGGCGATCGAACACGTCAATTCTTCACTCCTTTCCAGTCCCAAGCTCTCAGCCCGCGAGAGGATGGAGGAAAGGTTGATCATAAACTCTGTTCGGGAGACTTGACGTGAGGGTCGAACTCGTAACCTCCTGACCCAGACAATCGAGCGTATCACTGTATGATCCACCTCAGGTGAGCGCAAGTATCGTAACCTCCTGACCCAGACAATCGAGCGTATCACTGTATGATCCACCTCAGGTGAGCGCAAGTACAAAAATCAATAAATACAGAGTCGCGAGAATACGGTATCGCAGACCCTCCGCACAATCATAACTCCAGCCGAATCCGAAGGTGACAATATACGAGCTAACAACACTACAGCATGGTCCAACGAAGTCCAGGTATCCGAATAGGTTTTATCTCTCCCATCAAGCCAACACCCCTCAGCCCGGTTTCAGCCCACCTCCGTTCCTTGATGGCGAAACGTTCAGCCCTAGCCCTTGTGTTGCGCCTGTGCCGTGCGCGGTCGTGTCGTCTGTGCCTGATGCTGATGTCGATCCACCTGGCGCAGCAGCGCCTGTCCTCTGCTGCTCGCCGGACGAGCGTGGGGTTGGGATGACGTTGATGAGCGGCGAGCCGAAGGCTTGCGGGACTGGTCCACTCTCGTCCGAGTAGCTCTTGAATGTGCTTATTACGCCACATAGTGCTAGACCGCCTAGGCAGACGACGAAGGAGACGAAGGCGCGCGAGATCCAGGAGCGCGGCGAGGAGAGGTATTCTGGTGGGACGATTGGGTCGGATGTCCATGTGTAGGAGAGGATGGTCGCGATGAAGAATATCAAAGCCCAGGCGAGGAAGACAGAAGGGAGAGCGAGGAAAATCCAAACGTTCCAGACAGGGTTGGTCTGTGTTGACTGCGCCGCCTTGTTGAAGTCAGCAAGGCTGCCACATGTCAGCCAGAGGTGAACATACCTGTGCCCAACGCGCGGCTTTCGACATGGTACGCATAGTAGAGAACCGAATAATGTACATGCATCCGAATATAAGGCTGAGGAGAGCGCAAACCAGGCTGAGTAGACCGCAAGTATGGGTCACCGGCTCGTTCGACACCTCAATCTGGAACAATGTCAGAATAGCTCTGTAAACACGAAGGAATGTTAGCCGCTGCTGTACTGACGGGAACAGGCATGAACACGGACGTGAGAAGTAGGGCGCTGACGAGGTTCAGCGTCTTCCATTCCTTGATGACATGATCCACGAACTCCTCCCAGCTCTGCTTGAACTCGCGCAGCGCTGAGCCGCCCTCTCCTGAGCTGTCGATGTCGAACTCCCATTCAGGCGAGTGCATGCAGCGGATGATGCGCTCCATTTCCTTTTTCGTTAGGTCGGCTTCTTCGAACAGCCTGCCGACGCGAGAGAAGTACAACGCAGGAAGACGAAGCATGAGCCATATGTACGCTTGCTTGAACAGGAGGCCGATGTAGGCGCGGGCCATGGGCACCGTGTTCGGCGGTATCTCGACGTGCGGGTGGGGGATGTGGGCTGCGCGCTCGAGCGCGCTTGGACCGTTGTGATGGGTATGATGAAACCTCCGCCAGAGGAAAGGGTCATGCTCCCTTGGATTGTACAGATCTTTTGGATCTCGGCGAGCACGGAGAAAACGTCGTAGAGGAGAGCCGCCGCGAGGAGGCGAGGTGCTTCTGCCTTCTGGAGACAGCGGAGAACGCAGGCGAGCTGCTTGTGCGCTGCTAAGCGGTAGTGGGTCCGAACGGTCTGAGCCTTTTGAGGCATTGGAGTAGAATCCTGCGCATATATGTTAATTTCTCCTGACCCAAAACACAACGCATATATGACGTACTGGCAAGGAACCCGGCTCGTGCGTTCTCATCTCCCTCAAAGCTGACCTTCTTTCCCTCTCTCTGCAGACCATCCCCGCTTGCCAGCCTATCCCCAATGCTTGGATACGCAGCACCCGTCCCCTGGCTTCTTGGACTAGCAGGACCAGCCAATCCCCTCGCCCTCTCTGCGCTTTCCGTACGCTCCCGCAGCTCGTGCTCCTCAACAGGCGATCGAAGACGTGTGCCAGGCTCGGAGCGCCGCCTTGCTCGCCGCTGAAGGGAGATGACGGTGCGAACGACAGTGCTGAACCGGTCCTGGTGTTCCACCGAAGTGCGGACATCGTACGCTTCCCGCGAGTCGGCCGAGTCGGAGCGCGCTACAGAGCAGAGAGAGCGCATATATGAGTTTTTCTCCGCAACACGGCAAGGAAAGGCCATACCTCGTACATGTCCGCTCAGCCCAGCAACGTCGTTCTCGCTAGGCGAGCGAGGAAAGGGTATCGTCCCATGCGAGCTCTGCGTAGCTGCCGGCGAGCTTGAACCAGCGTCCGTTCGCTGCGTATCCTCCATCTCGTCCTCAGCTTGCCGTCGAGACATTCAGGGGTATGTAAGGGTCGAGGAGTGTTATGCCAGCTTCTTGGCTCGGCGTATAGACGCAAGAGGTATCGAATACTGACGCCGCAGAGGATGAGAAGGTATTTATAGGCGCCTCAACCACGTATAGGAGCGCGAACGAGCGTGACCTCTGCTCACGGAGCTCAGATCCAGTGTCTCGTCGCGCTCAGCAAAGCAGCAGAACGACAAGCAGCGCTTGGCGAGGACACGTAGGGTATACAGACAGGGGATATGCGGGCGGGAATGGAGAAGAGTGGGATAAATGCGCGTTATATGCAGGAGACGGGTATGGGCAGGAGGGCGGTTACCCCTCGCGCTAGATGCAGCGCGCCAAGAGAACAGATCAGAGCGGGGTGCTCCTTCTTTGTCGTGTGTCAACCCGCGGGTACGTCACCACCCGAACATGCGAACCATACAGTAGTCTCACTAATGCTATCCTACGGACAGAGTGCATTGGCCTCGTCAGACAGAAACTGGCCGTTTCGCCTCGGGATTTGTCTTCGTTGAATAGGAGACAACCCCTGATCATCAATCGGCTTACGCGCCAGAAAGGAGCTCGGTCGGAAATGAATGACCTCACGTGCCGATCTCCTCTGGATTGTCAGACCCTAAGACAAACGAGTAGGGGTCGTCTTCTCCAAAGGGAGAGACTCTTGACCGTTCACTCCCAATGGCGCTTCACAAACGACGCACAAGGTTATTGATGAGGTGCAGCAGCCAGTCAGAGTACAATTAACTTCGCCGCGAACGCGAACTCTACAATGCGGATATGAACAGGAACAGGGAAACAACACAAATGTCTCTATGACCTTGCCCAGCCAGTAGGCGGGCAGAGGGTCGCAGAGCAACAGGGGGTGCGCGCAGGGATTACTCGTACAACCAACCAAGTACCGAAAGGAAAAGGGAAAGGAACAAAACCAGATGATCACGACTGTCCTTGTCGATGTTGCCTTGAACGGCATTGTAAACTCCCAAACAACCTCGACCCCCTCATGGGTCATGCAAACCCCCACCGACATGTGAATATCACAACTCCTCTCCGGAAGATGCCCAGGATGCAGATCCGCGCCCCTACTCGTCGTACTCGCCGGTAACCTCAGCCACGAAAGCGCGGACGAAGCCGATCAGGCTCTGCACGACGGGGTCGCGATCCCACTCCGCCCTAGCACGGTAGACCTTGTCAAGGCTGAGAGCACGAAGCTGCTCGAGCTCCTCCACGTTCAGATCGGAAGTGGTATGGATGAGCTGCTCGCGCAGGGCATCCACCAGACCAGAATCCAGGTTGAAGACAGGAGGCGGGACGGGCGTAGGCTCGCGGGAAGGCTCTTTCGGAGCAGCTGGTTCAGACGTGGCAACAGCAGCATCAGTCGAAGCCGGCGCATTCAAGGCATCGGTAGTATCACCAAGGCTAGGCGGAATGGAAGGAAGGGCGACTGTCGGGACTGCCGTGGGCAACGGATAAACAGGTCCTGTTGGTGAAGTAGCCTCTTCTTCAGCAGGTGGCTGCGGCAACGGCTCATGGGACGCAAAGACGCCGCTCGCCATCGCGTGCGAGATGAGCGGAACGTCGGCGGGATTGACAGGAGGACCGGAGAAGACATCCTCAAGCATCGGGGTAGGCATCGTGATCGGAGGCTGCGAATCAACGTTCATGTCCCCCTCATGTGGAGTATGCGGCTGAGCGCCGTCCTCCGTAGGGTGGACAATTTTGACCCGTTTCCGGCCCCTCTCCTCACCGTCCTCGGAGCTATTGCCCGAATTGCTGTCGGATTTCTCCGCTGAGCTACCGCGCTTCCGCTTGTTCTTCTCGAGCGTGGCCAAATCCGTCATGCTGAATTCCGGAGCAATGCCGTTGACCCTTGCGCTCGACCTCGTGCCAAGGTTGTTTCCGTTCACGGTCTTGCCCTTGCCGTTCTTCTTCTCCCGCTCTGCACGCTCCGCAGCTTCCTTCTCCGCCGCCTCAGCCAGACGCTGCCTCTCGCGAGCAGCCATGCGCATACATTCCGTAAGGAACATATCGTCGCAGTACTGCCCCACAAGTGCCTTAGCAGTCAAAGCCATCTCGCGAGCCTTCTCAAGACGGTCCTTATCGCGATACCCGAGCTTGTCAGCCAGCTCCGCATTGAACAACATGCGGTCGACATCCCGAAGGAAGTCGGCTGGCGTCAGGTATGCATTACGGTAGACCTTTTCGTGCATCACTTCGCCGCTGACGTCGAGGAGGCGTTGTATCCGAGGCGCGGGCGGAGGAGGTGAAGGAGGTGCAGGTGCAGTCTCAGCAAGTGCGGGAGAGGAAGGAAGGTGGGCGGTATCGCCGTTGACGAGGATCTGGGGAGGCGCTTCGCCCGCTTCCTCCATCACAGCATCTTGAGGGACACCATCCGTCAACTGCAGGGGCTGGCCTTGTTGCTGGGGCGTTGGAGAAGCGGAAGGCGGAACTTCAGGTTCCGGAGCTTGATGGAAGTAGTCATCCGGCAAGCCGTATTCATCCTGACGCAAAATCAATCACCAGATCCACGACCGCAGTAAGATGCAACACATACAACAACGCTCTTCCAGAATCGCCTGTACTTCCGCTTTAGGTCATTCAGGATAGTACTGAGCTTCCAGCGAAGCAAATCCCGCGTCCTCTGATCATTCGCACGTTGCGCAGCCAGCTCAGCAGCAGAAGGCTGCCTAGGCGGCAATGGAGGAGCGATAGGCAGTTCCTCCAGCACACGCTTCTTCCTCGGCATCGCGTCGCCAAACTTGTCGGGTGGCGTCTCGAGCGTCTTGAGAAGATCGGCGAAGAAGGCAGCGCGCTGCTCTTCCGTGGGTTTGTCCAGACGGATCCGGTTGTCGATGGCAATGCCGAACCAGGAGCGGACATCAGGGGGGACGTCCTTCAGCGGGCCTTCAACGATAGCGAGCAAGAGCAGAGGATCTGACGGTGCGAGTCCGTCAAGGCAGGATTTGAGAGTGGCGCGGGTGGTGGGGGTGACGGCGTTGGCCCATTCGGTAAGGCCCGGGATATAGAGGATGGAGGGTTTGTGCCGCTTCGCCTCGGTGAAGAGCTGAGCAACAGCAGCCTCGGGAGTCTGCGCGAGCGGTCAGCGATGGATTTACTGCGAGGGAGAAAAAGAACGTACTCTAGATGAATCGCTCATCAACGTGCCAAGGTCCAGACTCTGGACATTGTAGCCTTCTAGATAATGCAGGGCAGCGGCAGCAATGAAGTTCTGCCCCATACCCGGTGGGCCATGGATCAGAATCCGTGGTCGGTATACACGCAGGCTCTCCATAGCTAACACACGACATCAGGACACGGCTCAAGATGCGACAAGCAAGGCGCACCCTTCATCTGCAATGCACTAGCAAAATCACTCTCCTCCTCCTCCCATTCCGCTTCCTCCAATGTGGTCGTCTTCTTCGACGGTGGCAGAGCGCGATCGAGCGCAGCCTTCGTCTTCTCAACCGCATCCTGCAGCAGTGGCTTCAACTGATCGGGCAAGGGCACAGCAGCTGAACTCGTTGAGCGCTCCGAAGAGGGCACGATCACTACACGAAGAGATATCAGCATGAACCCTGATGGTATGGTTGGTGAGTGGACGCACGCTTCATAGCCGTCATAAAGTCCTTCGCCCCGACCTGCACGTTATCCGGCTTAATCAGCAGCCTCTCCTTCGACTTGTAGATCTGGGGGTACGTCCGCTGAATCGCATTCATCGCTGCCTCGGTACAGAGCGCCCGGAGATCAGCACCACCGTAGCCCTTCGTCTGCTCGGCCAGCTGATCCTTCAGACTCTCGTCTAGTGGTGGCTGCCACTTCGAGGTGTGGATCTCGATGATCTTCCTCCTAGCCTCGAGGGTGGGTAACGGGAAGTAGAACTCCCTGTCGAAGCGGCCTGGTCGTCGCAGAGCGGGGTCGATGGCGTCCGGCCGGTTGGTGGCGCCGATGATGATGACCTGACCGCGGGAGTCCATGCCGTCCATGAGGGACAGGAGGGTGGAGACGATTGAGGCATGGATCTGGTCCTGGCGGGAACTGCGGACAGGAGCGAGACCGTCGATCTCGTCAAAGAAGATGATGGCAGGTTGGCAGGCACGGGCTTCCTCGAAAAGGAGACGAAGTTGGCGTTCGGCTTCACCGACCCATTTGCTCAGGCAATCAGCGCCTTTCCGCATGAAGAATGCTGACAGCACATGTCAGTACATATACGACGGAGATTCCGTCTGAACGTACCAATCTTCTGCGTCCCAGTCGAACAGCTAGCAGCAAGAGCGCGAGCAACGAGCGTCTTACCCGTACCAGGCGGTCCATAGAAAAGGACGCCCTTAGGCGGGGTGATATTCTTGTGCTCGAACATTTCGGGATACTGCAGCGGTAGGAAGACCATGTCTTTCAACCGTTGGATGTCTAAACGGGCGCGGTCAACTCAATATCTTAAGAACATATGCTTGGGACATACGGTTATCGAGACCACCAACTTGGTCGAACGAGACGCTCAGGTCGACACCGAGGGGGTCAGCATCGGCTGTCCCGTCCTGGCCGCCGATCTTGCCCAGATCTCTAGGGGTACCAGCAACGCCGCCGACACCAGCACCATCAGCATACATGCTACCGCCCACTGCACCAGCGCCGGTGCCAGCCCCGAAGGTAGCACCGGCGCCAGTGCCGAACAGGCCGCGCTTAGCAGGTGTGTTGCCGACGTCGTCGTCCGAATCTGGCTCAGGAATGGGTTCACCAAGCAAACGGCTCAGATCGCGGCCATTCATGTTCCAGTTCAGCTTTGGAGGGCGCTTCGACTTCTTAGCCTTCTCAGCTGCCTTTGCCTGACGCTCGATCTCCTGCAGCTCGAGTGCTTCGGGTACACGGTAGTCGACTTTCTTCGTGCGTTCGCGCAGTTGATAGCCGCGAGGTTCGGGTTCTTGTTCTTCCAGCTCTTCCTCTTCCTCTTCGATACCCTCCATCTCCTCACTACCGTTCGCGAGTCCAAGGTCAGAGCCATTCGAGGAGCCACTGACGACGCTCTCGGGATCGAACTCCTCTGAGCCATTGGACGCGCGGCGGGAATTCCGCGTCATGCGAGGTTTAGCTTGCGCACGCTGGGTGAGCTGCTGAAGAGCGGCAGTCCTGCGCGCTTTCTTCGCTGCTGGCGGTTCGGCAGCAGAGCGAGAACCAGAACGAGTGAGCCGTCGGGACCTGCCGTACTCTTCTTCGCCGTCCACAGCCTCGTCTGGATCCTGAGCGATGAAGTCGTCGCTCGTTCGCTTGCGCTTTCCGTTCGTTTGGGAAGATCTGCGACCCATCCCAGAACCGCGCACAGGCTCGTCATCCTCGTCATCGTCGAACTGTGCGTAGTTGACAGGCGCTCGGGTCACTCGACCGTGCAGCGAAACAGTCGTGGTCTGTGCGACAGACTTTGTGTATTTGGTAATGTCGACATCCTCAGCTTCGTCTTCCTCCTCCTCGGCCAAGCGCTTCTTCGGACGCTTCAGTGACGGAGCAGGAAGAGTGGAGGTGTTCGATCCGCTCGAGTTGCGTGTCGAGCGCTTGGGATATCGGGAGCCTCTCGCGTCCTCAGCGGGGATATCAACGTGCTCAGGCTCGCCGTCGGCGTCGGCCAAAAGGTCAGAGTTGTCGTCGTCCTTGTACTCCTCCTCCGTCTCCTCCTTGTACTCTTCTTCAGACGGGGGCGACGCAACACGCTTTGCTCCACGGGTGGCGACCATGTCGATATCGGCAAGACTATCTTTGACGGTCTGGGTAGGAGTAACGTTTGCTGCTTTCCTGAGATTGAGCTTGACTTTCAAGCTTCCTCGATACTGCGTGTCTGGCGGGGTAGCAAGTAAGAGCGGATCTTCGGAGATCTCAGAAGGCGGGTCCTGTGCGAATGGGGAAGGGTATGCCTGGGCCTGCGCTTGCCACTGATGCTGTTTCTCTTCTGCGTCGTCTGCGTCGATGTCGAGCGGGTAAGCCGGGATGGAGGGGTTGAAGCTGCTCGTCGTCCAGTCCGCGGGGACGGGCGCAAAGGACATCAAGCGCTTGTTGGTCTAACTCCGCTTTCGGTCGTCTTCCTCGAGCGGCGCGTCAGTCAGGTCCAACTGGGCGGCACAAACAAGGAGGAGGAAGAGGATGAAGGTGGTGGTAAGAACGAGGAAGTTGCCGCTATCAAACAAGGACGTTGTATGCAGCAGTCGGTGGGATTTTGTTATCCTCTGAGGAAGGTGTATGCCGCTTTGATGGATGGTGCGGCGGTGTGTGGTGAGCGGCGAGCAGCGGTGACCGACTGACGAACTGAGAGGAACAGACAATAAGCGGAGGCAAACCGCGTTGGCGTATGCTCCCTGGCCAATCACATCAGCTTCCGTCGCCGTTGCCAGCGCGGTGTGTCATCGCCTCCCGTCCCGCCCCGCTGACTCCGTTTCGAAGGCTTCCAAACCTCGAAGGGTGGACATTCAACGTTGTAACCCCCAAGGCCCAAGCAATAATGTCGATGAAATAACGCCTTAGCTTCGTATACTTGCTGAACTTCATGGCGATATGGCTCTAGGCGGTGATGGGGTCGAAGCTGGCCGTCTCCAGGCCCGAAAAGGGCTGACGAGACGGCCAGCTAGGACGAATTTCAAAACATCGTAAACTGTCGTATCTTTGCTCATCCGGGCTTTATCATGGTTTGATCAGGCTGGAAGAGGTGTTGAAGATGGTTGGCGGAACATGAAGTGTGTCGCGAGTCTGCAGGGTGCGACTGAGGTGGCCAAAAGCTCGTATCTTGCGCGGAAAACGGTCGAAAACTGCTTGAATACATGCTGGAAAGTGAAAGAGAGATGTACGCAAGAGAGAATGCGAAACGAGCACGTAAGGCACGTTTCTAACGAGCGTATTTCAGCGCGCACGGACCACCTTCGCACCACCACCCCACAACAGCTCAAAATCGATTCCTTCCTACCACAACCTCACTCAATATCTCCCTGCAAGTACTTTCCGAGATTATGACAATCTTTCGAAAATGAAATCCGGAAAATCGACTCGAAACATGCAGGGCAAGTTTATCCGCACCTCCGACCCGCTCGCCACAACCCAAATCCGGCCCCAGGCCAGATCCTCTGATGCCTCCGCGCCGCGCGTCAAACAACAAAACAAAGCCCGTAACATTCCAGTCCTGTCCCAACTGCTGTCCCTCCCTCTCTGTCTCTCTCGCTATGTATCTCTCTCGGTACGACGGTACTGTACATAGGGGCAATGGACAGACACGAAGACGCTCTGGAATAAGGCTGGGTTATGTAGCCCCTGGTGCCTAAGAATATCTTGGTCTCTCTGGGTGGGCGGCGGGTTTTGGCAGAGCGCGGTAGGCATACCTGAGCTAGCCCATACTGCGCGATACGCCGAGGAATGCTCTTGCGATGCATAACAAACTGGATCGTCCTGGCTCATGTCTTGGATGGCCGCAATCTTTGCCTGCTATATAGGCTGAGGCGGAGACGCGGTGCTAGATCTCTTGTTGTCCCGCTCTCCTCCTTTCTCTTGACGACCTCCTCCTCCTTGTCTTCGTCGGCTGTTGGTAATTTATCCCCGCCTGTCAAGGCCTAATTCTTACGCTCGTTTGACACCACGCTCTTTCGACATACTTTCCTCTCACTTATCAGATACTGTCAACACCCACCCACCCATCAACTCATCACCCATCGCAAAACAACCCAACAATGCAACCCCTCTCCCTCCTCCTCCTCGCCCTACCCGCCTTCTCACTCCCCTCGCCGCGAGACGACAGCACGACTCTCACCCTCCCTCTCATCCGCGCCAACCTCACCTCCTCCCTCTCCCTCAACGCCACCGCACCTTTGCTCGGCCTAGTCCCCTACGAACAATCCCGCATCCAAGCCAAACGTTCCTTCTCCCCCTCCACGGGCGAACAAAGGTTCTCCGACGCCAACCCAACGGCGAAGACGATCCCGGCTGTGAACTATAAGTATGTTCAGTATACCGCTGTTATTGGGGTGGGGAGCCCGGCGGTGACGTATAATGTTGTGATTGATACGGGGAGTAGTAATACGTTCGTTGGGTGCGTCCTTTCTCCTCTTTTCCTCCTTTCCTCCTTTCCTGTCCTCTTCCCACTTTTCCTGCCCGTCCTGCTCCTCCTTCGACATCGCGATCTGGAGAAGGAAGTAACTGACTGTTGTGTGCGTGGGATAGGACGGGCAAGACGTACAAGAGCAGTAAGACGACCTACCAGACCGGGCAGAAAGTGTATGTCTCGTACGGCACGGGCTATTTCAGCGGTAACGAAGGTCCGTCCCCTCCCCCCTTCCTCCTTCTTTCCCCCCAGCCCAGGAGACAAAAGCTGATGCGCAAGAACAGTGCTCGACCAAGTAACGCTCGGTGCCGGCCTCGTCCTCAAAAACCAATCCCTCGGCAACGCGACCTCCTTCGCCCAATTCCCCGGCGTAGACGGCATGCTCGGCCTCGGCCCCTCTCTCCTCTCCCAGGGCACGCTCTCCCCCTCCTCCTCCTCCATCATCCCGACCGTGGTCGACACCGCCTACACGCAAAAACTCATCCCCGACCGAGTCCTCGGGGTCGCATTCGCGCCCACTACGAGCAGCAATAGCGTTAATGGCGCGCTTACGTTCGGGGGGGTGGAGCAGAGGTATGCTGGGGGTATCACGTGGGTGCCGGTGACGAAGACGCTCCCGGCGGGGTATTATTGGGGCGTTAATGTGAGCAGTCTGGATTACGGGAGTGTGAATCTGTTCAAGAACGACGCTGGGATTGTTGATACGTACGTCCTCCCCCCTCCCTCCCTCGTCCCAGTCCCTCCCTGCGTCGATGCTAACCCCCGCTCCGCACGGCAGCGGCACGACCCTCATCTACATAGCGGACGACTATTTCGCCCTCTACGCCGCGTCGATCCCCGGCTCAGCCGTCGACCCGCTCACAGGCCTGCTCGAAATCCCAGCCACATCAATAAACGCCCTCCAATCACTCAACTTCTCCCTCGGCGGGAAAACGTTCACGCTCTCGGCGGGAGCGCAGCTGATCCCGCAGAGCGAGGTGGCTGCGTATGGGGGGAGGAAGGGGAGGTTTTATTCGTATGTCGGGCCGATGGGGAGTGCGAGTGGAGGGGGGTTTGATTTTGTGTTGGGGCAGAAGTTCCTGTATGTTCTCTTTCATTTCTGTCGTGCTTTCTATATCCTCCTCTCCTTCTCTCTCCTTCTCTCGCTCCTCCTCTCCTCTCTTCCCTTCTCCGTTCCTCTCTTCCCTTCTCCGTCTCTCTCTTCCCTTCTCCGTCTCTCTCTTCTCTTGCGGTTCCTCCTACACCTGCTTTCTTATTACGTTTCACCCATTTGGTCGGGGCGTGATGTGACCGCCTTGGAACTGGAGTTGACAAATGCGCAGGGAGAGGTTCTACAGCGTGTACGATACGACGAGGAATCGGGTGGGGTTGGCATACACGTATGTTCATTCTCCTCACTCTTTCTCCTTTCTGCGATGCTGATAGTGATGTAGGGAATATACGTTCGCCACGTCGACATAGAGCTGTAGAACAAAACTCGGCAAACAACAGACAGGCGAACGAGAGAGGCTGTGTAGCGGGAAGATGTAGCATAGATGCATGTATGTACAGTAATGTACGTTACAGTACGGGACGGGACGAGGTAATACACAGGCAGCCATGGAGCGCCGATACAATCAGACACACTTTGCCCAACTCCGAGCCGGTTCAGTCTGAAAGTCGCACATATATCCAGCCCCCGCAAAAAGCGCATACATCCCCTTTTCCGCCCCAAACTGGCTCACCCGATATCAAATATGTGTACCTACCCGTCCGACCGGGGCCATCCGACGCATACACCCGACCCCCTTCTCCAGAGAGGTAAGCGCCCGAAACATCACATGCCAGTGGCGGTGCCCCCTTTCCCATCTTTTAGCTAAGCGCCCGCCAGCACAGAATTAATCGTCCGATCCCCACGCTCGATCCCTGACGTCAACCGAGCATGTCTCGCCTCCTCCCAAAGTCGTGCAGATCGGAAAACTGGACGCCAGACCGCACTAGCAGGCGAGTCACCGCTCGGTCGCGCCTGTCCTCCTTCTCAGGCTAATATAAGCCGAGCGAGGATGGAGTGGGGAGACGATATTGAAGTCTGCAAGCAGGGGCAGGGCGGATGATCCCCCTCGTATTGACTGGTCGATCGGTTGCTCGGACTCTCAGACTCTCCTCCACTACTCGTCTCGCTCTCGCCCTTACACCGTCGCTCTCTACACCGTCCAGAGGAGCAACAGCACTAGCTTACGCACCTATGCCTAAACGCAAGCCCGCCCCTATCGTACCCATCCTCCCTCCGCTGGAGCCGCTCTCTTCTGCCCCGCTCGGCATGGGATTGGAAGAGGACGGGCCGCCACTGAAGAGGTCAAGAGTTAAGAGGGCGACAGGGGGGATCGAGCAACTTTCTGCGAGGGAAGTGGGCGAGATTGGCAGGTCGCCGGTGCCGATGAGGGCTATGTCGGCGGAGGCGGTCGCTGCTGTGCTTGAGAGCCAGAAGGAAGATGAGAGGGGGAGGGAGAGGGAAAGGGAGAGCGAGAGGGAGAGCGAGCGTAGTGGGACGCTGGTTGAGGAGAAGGAGGTTGAGGCTGTTGTTGGGACGCCGAAGAAAGGGAACGGGAGGGGGAAGAAAGCTCTCGCTAGTGCGAAGAAGGATGAGGAGGCGGAGCTAGGGGGGGACGAGGCGACGCCTGTGAAGGGGAAGAGGAAACGCCAGGCCCCCGTTCCACCGACCACTACCACCGATGCCGACCACTCAACGCCGGCGAAGACACCGCGCCGCTCCACCCGCCCACGCAAGCCCCCAACCCCCGCTACACCCCTCGACGCCGACTCCCCCACCGCCGAAGAAGACGGCGAAACCCCCAAGAAACGGCGAAGGCGAAAGAAGACCGATGAGCCCATAACCTACATAATCCCGCCTGTCGAGCGGCGTGAAACCACTTTCCGCGGGAGGCTGGGCTATGCGTGTTTGAATACGGTGCTGAGGGCTCTGAAACCCGAGCCTGTCTTCTGTAGTCGGACGTGCAGGCTTGAAACGATCGCGCAGAAGGGAATTGGGTTCGCGAAGGAATTGGGGCTGCGGAACGTCGAGGATCTGGAGCGGATGATCGAGTGGAACGAGCAGAACAAGTGCGTCACCCCCTGCTCCGCTCTGCGCTGCGTGAGTCCGAAGTGGAGTGCTAACGTACGCGCGCCTCAGGATCCGATTCATGCGCGTCTCCTCCGACCTTTTCCCCTTCGCTTCCCATTCCGTGCATGGGTATTCCGTCTCCTACGCCTCTGACGCGCTCGCCCGTGCTGGTGCCCTGGCGAGGAAATACGGCCATAGGCTGACGATGCACCCCGGGCAATTCACCCAACTTGGGTCTCCCAAGCCGGCCGTCGTCACCGCCTCTATCCGCGAACTCGAGCACCAATGCTCCGTGCTCGACGCCCTGGGCGTAGGCGCAGACGGAGTGCTCGTAATACACATGGGCGGAGTGTACAACGACAAGTCCTCAACGATTGAGAGGTTCAAAGATGTGTGGAGGACGAGACTGGGGGAAAGGGTGAGGGAGAGACTGGTGTTGGAGAATGACGAGCTGTGTTATTCTGTTGAGGAGCTGTTGCCGGTGAGCGAGGAGCTGGGGGTGCCGGTGGTGCTGGATTGGCATCATGATTGGATTTATGTGCGTTTTTCTTTCTCTTTCTCCCTCCTAGTCCCCACCACCGCCTCCTTCTCTCTGTCCCTTGCTCCTCTGCCCCTTCTCTCGCTGTCTCTCTCTCCCTCTCTCAGTCTGCCCTATCCCTCACCTCATCCTCATCCTCCTCCCTGCCCCCAGTGCTAACCCCCCTCCCCGCAGCCCTCCTCCCAACCAGCCACAGAACTCCTCCCCAGAATCCTGGACGTCTGGAGAAAAAAAGGTATCAAGCCAAAGCAACACCTCTCTGAGCCTCGCCCTGGCGCCGTTTCTGCCATTGAAAAGAGGGCGCATGCGGATCGGTGTGAGCGCTTACCTGAGGGATTGGAGGGTTTGGGGGGGGAGGTGGATTTGATGATTGAGGTGCGTTCTTTCTTCTTCTTTCTTATGTTCATACCAGCACGTCCTACTCGTGATCCCTTCTCCTTCTCCTTCTCCTATCTGCCATATCATCCGACTCTACGCGGAGTCAGCGCACGATGGCGCACCTGGGATCTTTGGGACTTGTGGTCTTGCAATGTGGGAAGGGAGATGGAGAGCTGACGACTTCGGCAGGCGAAGGATAAGGAACAAGCTGTGTTTCATCTCTGGAGGATATATGGGCTTGAAGAGCCGATATGGGAGAACCTTAGGCCGCCGGCGGAGGTGCAGGAGTTGGCGACGAGGGGGAGGAAGAGTGGGAAGGTTAAGAAGTGCGTCCGCTCTCCCCGTCTCTTCCCTTCCCTCACCCTTTGCCCACTCTTACTATTCCTATTCCTAACCTTATCTCCTTTCCCTTGTCTTGACTTGCCTTCCGGACTTCTGTGCTCGCGAGCGGTATGGCAATGTTCGTATGGTGATGCTGACTCGAATGATAGGAAGAAGATGGGCGCACCGGCGAGCGATGCGGAGGGAGGGGCGGAGGAGGTGGTCTTGACGGAGCCGGATAAGGAGGGGGACGAGCGGGCGCTCGTGGATGGTGCTGAGCGGGAGGGGGAGGAGAGTGAGCTGACTGAGTTGGAGGAGGAGGTCGAGGAGGAGGAGGAGGTCGAGGAGGAGGAGGAGCAGTGAGTTATCTTTTGTATGAGCGTCGATATGCTTTGCCGCCATACTTGTGGAATCGAAATTGCATCCATTATTTTCTGCCAACATCATTGACAGAGAGCATCATCGCACAAAATGCGATATTATTTGCAAATGGCCACAAACCCATCGCCGCAAGCCAATCAACTCCCTCTCCAATCGCCGCAACTCAGTCCCATCAGAAGCCTCCACCCCGGAATTGCCTCTCATTAATAGACCGAGCGGAGCACAGCCTCTAACCCGGCAGCCCGACCCGAAGCGGGGAAGTTGACCCGGCGACATGAACTCCGGTCCCCGTTCCAAAGCCGTCCCACACGTCGAGAGAGGTGTCGCCATCGAGACCTCGTCGACGTGGTCTAATGTTCGTGAGAGTGTGAGCAGTGTTCGACCACGACGACGACCACGAGCTGCTTGCTGCCTCTCGCGGGTGTGTGCGTGGGCGGATATTGGTAGCGAGCCTGCGTGTGCTGGACGGGTTGATAGGTCCTTATCGCCCGCGTCACTCCACACGACCATCCCATCTCCTCATCTTACACTCTTCCTGCCTACCTTTCTCTACTATTGAGTAGGCTGGGATAGCAATGGCCGAGCCGTATTCGCGCCGATATCGACGCTGGGCGAGCTTTGTCGGGTCGGTGTTGAGTGCGACTGGGGCGGGGACGAACTACGTACGTCTACCTTTCTCATTCGAGCCTAAATATAGCTAACCAGCTCGCTAGGCGTACTCTGGTAAGACTGCTTGCTCGCAGGAGAGGGGGATATAGCTGATAGGTGCGGGTGGTAGCGTACGCACCACAGCTGGGCAACCGCCTGGGCTTGAGTTCTACGAACCTCAACATCATCGGCGCCGCTGGGAACCGTATGTGCTTCCTCTCTACTCCTCCCGGACAGTCGACTAATTGAGAGAGGACAGTGGGCGTCTACCTCTCCGGCCCCTTCTGGGGTTTCCTCGTCGACAAACGCGGCCCCTCCCTCCCCCTCCTGCTCGCCTCTTTCCTCCTCGTCGGAGGATACCTCGGCATCCGACTAGCGTACGATGGGGTGCTAGTTATGTCCGGCGGGTGGGAACTGGGGATGTTGGCGCTGTTTGGGTTCTGTACGGGGAGCGGGGGGAACGCGGGGCTGACTAGTGCGGTTAATGCGACCGCTAAGAGCTTTCATGATAAGATGGTGCGTTCTCGTCTCATACCTCACCCTCGCCCTGCTGCTCCTGTTGCACCGTGACAAGCAATCAATGCTGATACGGCGTTTGCGTGCAGAGAGCATCAGCGACCGCTGTCGTCCTGTCGGGCTTCGGACTGTCAGCATTCGTATTCTCCACCTTGGCGGCCACCCTTTTCCCGGGTCAGACGAGCTCGTTCCTCCTAACTCTTGCGCTGGGGACATCAACAGCGATGCTCATCGGCTGGCTTACGGTCGCTCCAGTCCCACCGCCACACGAGGCCATCTCCGATACCGCCGGGCCATACCACGCGCATGCTCACGCGCATGAGACGGGGCACGAAGAAGCCGCCGCCTTTGACCCTATGCTGGAAGACGACGAAGGCACCGAAGAAGAGCCTCTCGAAGACCTGAGCGACGCAGGGTACGAAGACGACTCCCCTCCCCCTCTCCTCCAAGCAGAGCAGGAAGAGCCCACGTCCGCCTCTGGCCTCCTTGCTCCGAGGGGGATAGTGGAACGGAACCCGAGCTTCGAGCTCTCTCCGCCCAGGTCGGCGAGTCCGAATTTGGGAGAGGCGCATCGTCGGCTCCGCTCTGGTGGGATTGGGGCCGCTTCGGCTGGAGGGGGGAGCAGGTCAAGGGGGAGGAGAAGCAGGAGCGGGAGGAGGGTCAGTGCGCAAGGAGGAGGGGCGAAGGACGCGGTCGATATCCACGGGAGGGAGCTGTTGGGGAATGCGGATTTCTGGATGTTATTTGTTATCCTTTCCTGCTGTATGTCCCTTCCCTCCTCCTTCCGCGGGTGAAATGAGTGCTGATGTGTTCGGTGGGGCTAGTGAGCGGCACGGGCCTGATGTGGATCAATAATGTTGGGAGTGTTGCCCAGGCTCTGTGGAGGTATAATCATCCTGAGGACCCGGACGGGTTTGCGAAGCTTCAGGCGGCGCAGGTGTCCATTGTTAGTATCTTCAACTGTCTTGGTCGGATCCTCATCGGTGCGTCCTTCCCCCCGTCCCTCTCTCAGAAGGGTGTGATGCTGATCAGGGGATCTGCAGGCGTCTCCTCCGACGTATCGCAACATCACCTCGGAGCCAAACGTTCCTACCTCCTCTCCTTCGTCTCCCTCGCATTCATCGTCTCCCAACTCGTCGCCGCCCGGATCTCATACGCGACCCATCTCTGGATCGCCTCTATGCTCCTGGGCCTCGCGTACGGCTCAGTGTTCGGGATAATGCCCATGGTGTCTCTTGAATGGTTTGGCATGGGCCATTTCAGTCAGAACTGGGGGTTTTTGAGCTTGAGTCCGTTGATTGGGGGGAATCTGTTTAATCTTTTTTTTGGGAGGAACTATGATGCCCACTCGAGGCCCGTCGCGGTCGGTTCATCATCATCCTCTTCCTCTTCTTCCTTCTCCTCTTCTTCCTCCTTCGCCTCAGCCTCAGCCTCAGCCTCAGCACTCGAAACAGCTGCCAAACTCGTCCGAAGAGCAGGAGGAGCCATGACCGACCCGCACAAACAATGCTTCGATGGAAGACTGTGCTATGTCGATTCCCTCACGCTCACCACGCTCGCGTGCTGCTTGGCGTTCGTGTTGAGCTTTTGGGCCGCGTGGAGGGACAGGCGGAGGAGCGCGAGGAGGGGGGAGGGGTGGGTGAGTATTGGGGATGGGGCGGGGAAGTAGGCTGGCACTCTCACTCTCGCTGTCACTCTCATTGCCGGGGGATGACGGACGCCGGACGTTTGGGCAGAGCTGGGCTGGATCAGGTGGGGGGGGGGGGGGAGGCTTGTGTTGGGGGAATGGTCGAGGGAAGAATGAGGTGCTGGGATGGAGGGTGGTGGTGGCTATGTGTATCCTATAGTGAGCCGTTACGTTCAGTGATGGACCGATATTTAGAGGCTTCGTTTCTTATTATTCTTGCAAGCAGTATTTAGAAACATGCAATGCGCGTTGTTATTTGCGGCTCTCAAACTGTGTGTTAGGCTCTCGGGAGCTTGTTGCAAGATCATGAACTCGGAGCGTATGTACCAACTTGTGGTCAGCTCAATCTGCGAGAGTGTGCTGCAACCCCATTGAAAGTGTCTACCCGTCCGAATGCCGCTGTCCTGTGCATAGTGGTATTGGCCTTCTCCAACTTCCAGCGCCTCTCTGTCTACAAGTCTTCGATCATGTGCCTTTGGGCAAGCTCAGGAAACTCGTTGAAATTGGGTGCAGTGCGTCGCTAGAGATACATTAATATTCATCCGGCAGTTGGGCTCATAAGTCAGTTTGGCGTAAGCGGGCACCTTTGGAGCAGAGTTTACTATTTCTAGACTGCACCGAGCTTGCGGGATGATCTAAGACCTCCGTCTGCCTGAACATTACAGAAAGTTCAGACATATGTTCGCCTCTTCAGTCGATCTTAAGCGCCGGCTTTTGGACGTGTCATCACCTATGACGTGAACGCTGGTAAGACATCACTCTTCTTTAGGACACGGCCTGCGCTTACGGCTCAAGAGCGTTGTCTGAGACTTGTCTCGCTGTGTCCTTGCTCGCGTTCGCTCGCTCGACGCGGGCCCCGCTCAGGCTCGCGATGTCGTCCTCGACTGTGATTGTCGGTTCGTCTTCACCATCATCCTCCTTCTATATGTGCTTCTTTCGCCGGCGGATCTCGTCAAGGAGCTGACGGTCACTGGCTTCGCGCACCCCTCTACCGTGCGTGGAACATCTCGCGCAGCGCAGACCTCTCGTACATTCCGCCTGCTTCCTTGCGATCACTCCCTGGCCAGCAAGGAGAAGGCGACGCAATCGCCCTTGACGAGCGCGACAAATGGAGCCAAGGACTTATTTCGACCTCAAGTGAACTGCCCCACAGTGCTGTCCTTGCCATAGAACATATATGCGACTGAACTGCATGAGCATTTGGTTCAACCGAGTTCGACCGAGCGACCGGACAAAAACACGGGATTACGGAAATCAAGGAACGCGACGCGCTTCTTCAACAACATTCAAATTGCTTCATAAGCAGACCCTGGAGCGTGCGAGCGTGATTGTGAAAAAAAGTACGTCCATCTTTGGTTCAGTTCGCAACCGTGCACCTGCTCAACATGCGAGATGGCTTCCTTCCCCGCGGGATGCAGGCCGTACGAGATGCATGCTTGGGGTGAAGCTTTTGTCGGTGCCGCTCGAGCTGAGCCCACGAACACCTCCACCAATATAATCCAGTCAAAGCGATGCGAATTGGCAAGAAAGTTGTGTCGTGCTTAGCAGCCGCGATATTCCCAGTTGCCGCAGAAGGCTACCAACAGATATCAATACTCGACTCCGTCTTGATGTCCTCTATTTTCTACTCAGTCAGGTTCCTCCTTTGGGAGCTGTTGATGCTCTTCTCCTCCACGGTCCGTCAAATGGCCCATTGGGTCCTCGCCTACAACGGCGACCGTACACGTACTCTGGAGCGCTACCTCGTGCCGCAGCTATTCCGCGCACGCCGGAGAAGGTCGATTGCGTACGCGTTTCAGCAATTATGACAACCTTTGACCGACCTAAGCGGACTCGTCGACCCCGTACGAAAAGGCTATAAAAGACCTCGTCTTTCCTTCAAGTCGAGCTCAACACGCCATACCGACAAGATGTCTGCTCTTCTCCTACCCACCTCTGACAAGCTTTTGCCTGTCCTTGCTGTCTCTCTGTCCACCATACTCGTTTTCGGCCTGGTTCGATCCTATCTCAATCGGTCTAAGACTACTGAGCTCGCTGGTCCCAAGCGCCCTAACTGGCTCTGGGGCTACACTCGGCACCTCATTGAGGGCCACAGTGGTGATTACTTCGAAGAATGGCAGAAGAAATACGGCGACATATACAAGATCCCCTCCGCAGGCGGAGTACGCTGCATCACTCCCTCAACCTCCCTTGGTGCTGTATCTAATGGTGGTCGAAGGGAGAACGCATTGTGCTGATGGATGCGCGGGCTATCTCTTATGTGCTCACAACCCAGCCACTGAACTTCATACGCCATACGGGTGACCGCGAGTCCGTCAAGCGCCTGGTACGCAACTACGTTGACCAAAAACGGCGATGACATGAATCATTGTTCTAGGTGGGCGATGGCATATTGTCTCAAGAAGGTGCGCATACATCCCATCATTCTGGGTATCCCACTCAACTTTTCTGACAGGCCAGCATCATCGGAGGTATGCTTGGGTTTGCTCACTTCACGCAGTGAGCTTATCTGATCTTTTCAAAGGCACAGGAAGACGATGTCTCCCGGCTTCACCCTTGCTTCCATTCGGTACTTCACTTCCATATTTCTGGATGCGACGAACAAGGTTGAACTTGCTGCTTCGGAGGGGCTCGAGATATGCTGACAGAGGCCAAGGTGAAAGATCTGTGGTTGGCCAAAATAGCCGCCCAGGGCGCAGACAAGGCCGTCATCCTCAACGTTGAACACTGGTACGTCCCCGATCCGTCGCGTGCTCTACCCTGCTGAGTCCTATTAGGATGAATGCTATCTCATTTGTCAGATGATTTCGTCACCCCTTGTGCAAGTTCTCAAACTTTCTTCTAGGAATCTATCGGAGAGGCTGGCTTTGCCTACGATTTCGACTGCCTGAAGGGAGAACTACCCCCCATCGCACGGTATTTCACCGCCCTTGGCGATACGAGCAAGAACCTCGCAAGCATGATCGTGTTAGCCCTCGTGCAGGCGTTTCCGATAATCGCCTCCCTCCCGCTGCCCCGCAACAAAATGTTTGATGGGCTCAGGTCGGAAGCGGGAGGCGTGGCTACGGAGGTGCTTAAGAACAAGAAGGCTCTTGAGGAGATGTCGGAAGATCGCAGGGCGCTCGTCGCTTCCATTAGTGGGCCGTTCGTTCTGTCGACTGGAAAGCATGGCTAAGCAGGCTGCAGTCAAAGCTGAGAACCGGAATCTCTCCGTTGAGGAGGTCGTTGCCACGGTAAACTGGTTTTGCTGTGACGATGATGGCCAAGGCTGAGACTCTACAGATCAATACACTCGTACTTGCCGGATTCGAAACTACCTCCTGTGAGTGTTTCCCAATCAGCTAAGAGCATCTGACCGATCGAGGTACAGCCACCATGAGTGTTAGTCCTTGCTCTGGATCCTACGAGAGAGGCTGATTTAGACTGCGCACAGTGGTGCCTGCATGAACTTTCTCTCCATCCTGAGGTCCAGAACAAACTCCGCGAGGAATTGCGCAAGTACCCGGAGCCGACTCACGAAGAATTGGCCAAGATGCCGTACCTCAATGCGGTGACCCAAGAGGCTCTCCGTACCCATCCGGTCGTGCCGGAGAATCACCGTCGGGTGCGTTGGTTCCAAATGCTTATCTGGGTTTGGTACTGATGACCTCCTTTGTATAGACGGTTAATGACGCCTCGATCCCTCTTCAACACCCCATCACGCTGCCATCCGGCAAAGTGGTGGACCACATCGAGGTTCCAGCAGGCAGCGGCTTGATCATCCCTATCGAAGCGATGAACCGGTCGAGCGTGATCTGGGGCCCCGACAGCCACGAGTTCAAGCCCGAACGGTGGCTGGAGGGGGAACTCCCAAAGAGGGCTGCCGAGATTCAGGGGTTCCACCATCTGCTGACGTTTATCGACGGGCCGAAGTACGTCTACGTCATTGATTTTCAAGCCCGCTGGTGCTGATCTGCCGATAGAAACTGTATTGGACGAAACTTTGGTAAGCTGGAATTTGAAATAGTGCCCATTCTACTTTTGCTGACCTTGTTATCAAGCTGTTGCCGAGTTCAAGGTACGCTGCTAAACTGACCCAGTGTACATTGAATTGGCGATTGATCTCAATGGACAGGCCGTAATGTCGGTCCTCATCCGGAATTTCTCCTTCGCCCCACTTACGGACGGTTCCGACATCGAGCGTATCCGCACTGTGGTGCAGCGTGGGAGGAACAAGGGCAAGGATGGGCTCTACCTACGTGTGAGCAAAGTGGATGCCCAGTAGAGCTATCTGGTATGAGCTACGAGCTGCGTATACGCACCACCCATGCACAACTGGAGAGCGGAGAGAAATCGTCAGAATGAAATGGATTGTCGTGTTTGCGATATTTGCCATCCGGTGCTCACCTAGCCGACCGGCTGGCGTCCCATCCACCCCTATCAACGGCCGAAGGATCGGTTTTCCAGCCCATGGATTGGAGCGTCTGCACACGCTCCGGTACCCGAAGCAGTATCCAATCTGCAGACGATTCTACCATGGCTGGACTATGTGGAGGGAGACGTGTGTCTCGGGCCCCTGACACGAGGGCGACGACCGATGATTTCATAAGTCAACATTGCGTAAGCGCCCAGGCTCTCGGTTCGCAATTCCCCTTTTCGTCATCCGTTCAATCTAGAAGAATGGCGCAGGGTTGGGACCTGCTATTCCGCGAACTATGTGGAAGCTTGCCAATGTTGGATTTTCGGATGCTCCCCGTATGAGGCTTTTGAGATGAGATAAGCCTCGTCTTGCAAAGGACTATACCCGGCATTTCAGTTGTAAGCTACATGCGCCCCTACCCGGTAAACACCGTCCCTATGGGATACTAGGGTTCCTATGGCAGAGACATGATGTTTCAGATCTGTTTCTCCCCAATCAAACGCATAACATGATAACCTCCGGTCGCCCAACACTGAGATCTGAGTCGATGGAGCTACCGATTGGCACGACCGGGGACAACACGAGCTCATGCGTTAGAGAAGTAGATGGATAGAGAATGAAACGATCGACCAGGCCGTGGGGGAAGCCAAGACAGGCTCACTCAGCGCCGTTCCACCTCCGTGCATGAGGCCGCCGATGGTGATGACAAAGCATGTTCTCACCCTTCACCGTGTACCGCACTGCTCCATACAGCCGAGTTGCTACCTCTTCCCTTGAACTGGCCTTGGAGGCTGTATTTCGCCGACAGTCAATTCTGCTCCTGGTCTTCAATCCCGGAGACGGGCTAGGACTCGGCATAGGCTGGGGACGCGAGCGGATCATTCGGCGAGTGGTACGAGTCGCGCGTTCGGGACTCTTCGCCGTAATCGTTATCCGTCGCATTTGACACTCGACACCTGGGATAGTATGGATAACTATAGCAAGCAGCATTGTCCAAACCAAGTTTGGTAGAGCGAAGTAGGGGGGTTGGTATTATGAGAGATCACAGGAACGTGGTGCTCGAAATCCCGTGCGTCTTACAGAAGATTTGTATCGATTTGATAAGCTGATATTGCGTAAGTGGTCTAGTTCGGGTAGGAAGGACAGTTCCTCCGGTGCTCCTTTTATCATGCGGATTCGAAGCGAAGTTGCTATATAGGCCCATTCATGTCTTCCTTCCGGTGGGACTAGGGGTCGTACCACGCTGCTCACCGCTAAATCGGCCTAAACTCTACGGACGTCTTCCCCGATTTGACCCACGGATTGGCCCATCAAATGAGACCCACGCCACAACCTGCTTCTACGACGAACTCACCTTGCCTATGACATGAAAATCAGCTCGTCATGTTGCTGCGGTTGAACATCGATCAATATGAACGCGAATGTCTTACAATACGACGCGGTTGTCAGACCCCTATCCCAGTCGTCGTTTTCTTACCGGCTCATGTGCGAGGCCCATTCAAGCATCGAAATGTCCTTGACGGTGACATCAACGCCGCTTGTTCCGTGCTGGCAATATCGACGAAGGTCATGTCGTCCAGGTTCTTCCGCCTTGGAAGAGCCTCACATGCCACTTCGGGAAGTTGCCGACGCCTCACATGGACGATATGGCTGCGTTACGCGAAGTTTCGGTGGTCGCCAGCTGGCTATTCACAATGCCGGGAAGCGCAGGCTGTCGCCTTCTCATTAATCTATGACAAGGCTGAACCCGTCTAAGCGGCGGCGACAGCCGGCGGACAGGTGTATATAACCGGGCGCTCGTTCGTCTCAAGCAGATACACCTGGCTTTACGGAGCAAGATGTCCACCATATTGCTGTCCCTGCCTGACAAACTCCCCTCGTTGCTCGCGCTTTCAGTTTGTGCCAGCCTCGTCCTTGGGCTGCTACGTGCGCTCTTCCGCCGCTCGAAGACGACAGAACTCGCGGGTCCCAAACGTCCCAGCTGGCTTTGGGGCTACAGCCGCGCCCTTGTCTCTGGGACCAGTGGTGACTATTTCGAAGAATGGCAGAAGCAGTATGGTGATGTTTATCGGATCCCCACGGCCGGAGGAGTACGTCCTCCACGTCTCCGCTGTACGATGTGCTGAAACTCGTACAGGGCGAACGTACTGTACTCATGGATGCCCGCGCGATTTCATACGTTCTGAACACGAACGCCTACAATTTCGTTCGCCATCGCGGACCTAGGGAGACGATCAAGCGGATGGTGCGTTGGCGCTTGATAATGGTGGAGCCGCGTGACTGATTGGCCCAGGTGGGTGGAGGCATTCTTTCGGTCGAAGGTCAGTAGTTCCAGGCACCAGACTGGTTCTTTCTGATTCGCGTTATCAGGGGAACATCATCGAAGGTACTGGATCCTCCTGTAGTTCATTGCACCGCCGTCTCTGATGCTATACAGGCACCGCAAGTCGATGTCGCCTGGATTCACGATCGCCTCCATTCGGTACTTCACCAGCATTTTCTTGGATGCCACAAACAAGGTCAGCAGAAGCGATGCCTGCAGGGCTCTCAAGTTGATTAACTGGTCACAGGTCAAAGACAGATGGCTGGCCAAGATGGCAGCTGAAGGCAAAGACAAGGATCTGATCATAAATGCTGAGCATTGGTACGTTTCATGCTAATTCGCAAAGGATGTCGGGCTGATTCGGATAGGATGAACGCGATCTCCTTCGTACGTGCTGCGCCCCACCCCGTTCGCACGTAATCTCATATCCGTTGATAGGAATCCATTGGCGAAGCAGGGTTCGCCCACGACTTCAACTGCATTTCCGAAGAACTGCCCCTAATCGGAAAGCTCTTCACCTCGCTCGGGAAGACAAGCAAGAGCTTGGGAACCATGGTTGTTCTCGCCCTGAACCAGGCATTCCCAATCATCGCGAAGCTTCCATTGTCCCGCAACAAGATTTTTGATCAACTGAATTCGGCAATGCGGAGTGTGGCGACCGACGTGCTGAAGGACCGGAAAGCGCTTACAGAGGTCTCCGACGACCGGCGCTCCCTCGTGGCTTCGATCAGTATGTAACTTCGGTGCTTGTTCGTCATCAAAACTCACATGTCCATAGTCAAAGCCGAGAACCGCAACCTTTCGGTGGAAGAAGTTATTGCTGAGGTTCGTACTCCGCTGGATTGCGGCTGGTCGCTCGCTGACCTAGCCACTGCCTCCAAGATCAATACTCTCCTGCTGGCTGGCTTTGAAACGACCTCCAGTATGCAACATGTTATTGATCTCTACTGCTCTTTACTGACCATATTACAGCGACAATGGCTGTCCGTATCTTCGCCTGTCGTCGCAATGACCGTTCTAATGTGTCTATAGTGGTGCCTGCATGAGCTTTCGGTCAACCCTCGTGTCCAAGAGAAGCTCCGGGAAGAACTCCGACAGTTCCCCGAGCCGACTTATGAAGACCTCGCTAACAAGATGCCATACCTGAACGCTGTCATCCAGGAGTCGCTTCGCACCCATCCCGCCGTGCCGGAGAATCACCGACTTGTACGTCCTATTGCTCCTCGTATGCTCGCTCGATCAACGTTTCGTATAGACCGTGAACGACGCCTCGGTCCCGCTGCAATACCCTATCACTCTGCCGACCGGTAAGGTAGTCGACCATATCGAACTCCCAGCCGGCACTGGCGTCATCATCCCCATCGAAGCGATGAATCGCTCGAGCGTGTTCTGGGGACCAGACAGCCACGAGTTCAAGCCTGAGCGTTGGCTTGATGAGGAGCTGCCGAAGAAGGTCACGGAGATCCAGGGATTCCACCATTTGCTGACATTCATTGATGGACCGAGGTACGCGGACACTCATACTAGACATTATCCACGGATGCTGAACTTGATGCAGGAACTGCATTGGAAGGAACTTTGGTAAGCGCCGACCTGACCCATCCTGTGAATCACGCTGACCGTCTCCTGCAGCCGTTGCTGAATTCAAGGTATGCTCGCGTTACATCGTTAAGTCAACTTGCATGCTAATATTCTACCCACAAGGCCGCCATCTCCGTGCTCGTTCGCAACTTCTCGTTCGCTCCTCTCACGGATGGATCCGATGTCGAACGCGTTCGGACCCTCGTCCAGCGCGCCAGGAACGCCGGTAAAGAAGGCCTGTTCCTGCGTGTCAGCAAAGTCGATGCTGAGTGATCCAGCATTGTTTGGAAAGCAAGTCGAACACACAACAATTTAACGGACGAATGAGTTTCTTGAATATCCTGCGGAGAAAACTACGAGGAGGAAAGGAAAATTGGCTGTTCCGGACGATGTATACATAGCTCTTGTCCAACGCTTGATCACTTAGTCGTTATCTACCTCTTTTCTCTTACATAAACCGTTGACCGTCAACGAGCATCGGGCAGGTAGGTCCCGTACATCACGTCCCGTATTTGCTCGCATCCCTTCAAAGCTCATACACCTTATCTCTGGGGCTGTAACACTCATCTCCGACGCAAAGACGCCTCTCAGCCTGTGCCTCACGTGCTGCGACCGACGCAAGGAAGGGAGGCGGCAAAGCGCTGCTTGAACTTGCCAGAAGGACGAGTAGCGCACAAGAAAGTAGTTTGAAATGCATTATAGCACCGTTGTTCGTGCTGGCAAACTGTCAGAGCTCAGACTACAGGAGCACTGAAGGACACACGTACTTGGCGGTGTTGGTGGAGGAGTAGGCAGCTATCATCCTCGCACTCCCTGTCTTATGGGCTTGTGTGAGTGTCATCATTGAGGGAGCAGTGGAGTACTGCGTCTGTACGAAACCGATCGATCTGGTCGAATAGGGGGGTGCTATTGCCTTTTGCAGAAGTGAATCATCCGCAGTTCGACAACTTGAGTTCGCACGCGGAGCACAGATTGACCTGTTCGGAAGTGGATCTGCTTCCCGTATTTCCTTTTCGATACCAGCGTTGTACGAGGACATCACATCGAAGGATTGCCCTCGAGAACATACGCGATCATATATTTCTTCCGACATCAATACACTATAGCGCTTCACGTCTTCATGACGAGATTCCTGCTTAGAATGCCCTTGTTAGGTACAAATATAGCCATCGCAGAACTGGACAAATGCTTACCATTTCCCGTCACATCTCCGGGAGATCACAGCGTCTCCGTCTCGGCCCGAGTGCAAATGCCGTGCCAGCAGACGCACACCTTCTCCACACACTCGCTTTCCGGGATCGCCTCACGGGCATCAATCGCGGCAGCCACGGCGGCCGGCATGGCACTCACGCGAAGAGCGAAGAGCGCGGCGATGAGAAGAGAGGCGAACTTGACCTGCATGCTGGCCTGGCTACGTGCGAATTGGGGAGAAATCTGTGATAGGGTCAGTCGAGGAGAGGGGTCACCAGCGCACTGTACGTACAAGAGCCGACTTGAGACGTAAACGCAGACTGAGCTCGTACTTGCCCATTTCCCGACGCGTTAAGTACGATTCCCGTTCTGTCCTGCCGCGTATCGTCCGTTCCCACTCCATCGGCCAAGCACCTCCGAATGACAAGCCGCACACCAGATTGTCGGAAGCGAGTCGCACGAACTATAGTAACCACTTCCAGCTCCACATGTATCGCTCCTCTGGCACCATGTGCGGCTCAAGCTCCTGAGATAGTTTCGCACATAGTGTTTGCCAGGGAAAGGAGGATAACCACGCAGAGTGGCAGGACGGTCGTACCTCGCCGCTCATCAGAATCGAGCTTCGGATAACGAGATCAATACTTACAATTCCTTCATCCATACCGAAATCGTGGGGATCGAGACGGTTTCGCATGGTTGAATGTAGATGCCCATTATCGCTTAGATGCCGAGGCCGGCAGACTCGAGGACGACGTGTCTCGTGACACAAGCATCCATGCGTCGCGAAAGCCGCATTAGCTCGACCTTCCCAACGAGTCTCGGAATGTCAAGTACAATGTGAGCACCATCCTTGTCTTTTGTCGGGGAGGACAATGGCCGACAATAACGAGCCATGATGTGTTGTGCACACTGTGACGTACGAGGCACTGATAGAGCCAAAAGAAGCGCCGGCAATAAGCGCCCATCGGATGCAACAAGAAGAAATTTGCTTCCGCCCGGCACCGCGGAAAACCTTTTGTGTTGTTGCACTTTGTTCCTTTTCTACCGCATCGCCGTACATACGCTCGCGTTAGGATGGCTAAAGCTGATTCTGCAGCCAAGAAAAAGCGGACAAGGCGAAGAAAGAGGAGAGAGGTTTCGGAATCTTCCTCTTCGGACGATTCTGGTACGGAATCGGAAGGCGCTGTGAAGATTACGGTCGAGCGAACGGCACCAGTGACGACAGCATCTACAGCACCAAAAGTGGCAGAAGAATCATCGGTCGATACAGACTCAGACGAGAGCGAGTCCTCTGATGAGGATGAACCTACAACAAATACGAAACCGGCCCATGCAGAAGCGGCAGATGTAGAAATGGCTCCTGCCGAGCCGGTAGAAGCGCCTCAGCCCCGCAGACGACTGCCTTCCCGTTCACCTTCGCCTCCTTCTCCTACTCTACCGCCTTTCCTGCCAAAAGAAACGGATCCAAGAGAAGAGAAAGAAAAGCTGTTGAGAGAACGATTTCGCAAATATTGGATGGCGAGCCTCGCGGATGGTTTCGCGGATGATCTGGACGAGATTCGCAAGGTCTGCTGTCTATTTCTTCGCGTCGCTACAATACTCATATTACGTAGGAACCGAGCATGACCAAGTCTCGATTGGAAATGCTTATCGACTCCCTGGCTTCTGGTGCCGACGTGTTCAGCTCCTCGGTGGACGAGAACAGTCGAAAACGTACGATGGAGGAGATGGAACTGGTCCTTGGTGAACGCTAGCATTTCTTATTCTCCTTTCCTGTAAGATTAACCTATCTTTGCATTGTAATACTAATCTGGCTCATACTGCAAGCCGGGTTGCGTATGTGCGTGAGGTTGACGGTCAGGAGGTAGTCCTCGAACAGGTACATACAACAAAATCTGCTATGCTGTCCTCGACAGCTGTCAGTCTGTTCAGCACTGTAATCGTAAGACTTGGTTCCCACATCAGAGGCTTGGTGGCTCGATCCCACCGACTATGATAAGCGAAGATAACCGCGGCCTATTTTTCACTGCAACTGCGGCATATAAAGCCTGCAGGATTGGAGCGTCTCAAGCTCAGCAGAGAGTAAAGGCATACAGACGGTAAGCATCGTTCGACTCTCTAATGGCTTTGCTCACTCGAGCTCAAGCCAGCTATTGAACCTACAAGCGGCAACATGAACGTCCGTCTCTTCGTCGCCTTTGTCACTATCACCCTCCTCGGGTACGCCGTGGCCAACCCCATTCCGATCCCAGTGGCCGAAGCCCAACCGGAGGAAGAATGCAACCCTTGCTTTTGCGTGTATCTGGGGGACGAGGGTAACCCGCCTTGCGTAGCATGATAGTCTCGGAGCGATGTGACTTGAAGGGTGGGCTGGAAGAAGGGTGGTGCTTTGTAGTCAGTATACTGTCTGACCCCATATCAGATGTATTCGGTTGCTGTTATATTTGTGTGTACGGTAATGGATGTGATCTGGGTGGTCATCGTTCCGTCGACCCTGGCTGAGTCCAGAGCGGCGGAAAGCCCAAAAGTACCTAGAAGACAGAACACGTATGTGGAGTGATATTGTGATAGTAGTTCCTACTACATGTTTCCTGGTAGGTACATGAACATCTTCCCCATCGAGACGCTCATGTGCCTCAGTCCATGAGTCGAAAGCACATCTCCGACGCGCTCTTAGGTTGATTTGCTCCAGCTCTTCGAATGATGCAAGATTGGAGCTCGTGCTCGGGGAACTACAGCATTTTCACTGGCATTGCCTCTTCTATTAGGATTGATGTGTACATCATGCTACCCGTCTGCATCAGACGGAAAGCCTGAGGCATACGTATGGACGCGGCGTTGACCATGGAGCCTCCCCTAAAATAAGCCGGCTGCGGCGCCTCGGCAAGCTCTGTCCTCGCGATGCTCTTGCTAGCCGATGTTATCGCTCCAGGTCTATGCTTGCATGACGTGGCTCCCATCAGAGGTTCGGTGGTTCAGTCGCATCGAGCACGCTTGTCCAAGATAAGTGTGTCCTGTTCTGGAGCTCAGCTGCAGCCTATAAAGCCCACGAGACCGAGCCGTTGCAAGCTCAAAGCGCGCGCGACACACTACTGACGGTAAGCACGGTTTACCCCCCGCTATTATTGCTGCTGTAACTTGGAACTTAAAATCAGGGATCGAACCGACTACAACAGCAATAACATGAACGTCCATTTCTTCATCAGCTTCCTCGCTATCGCCCTCTTCGGCTCCGCCATGGCCAATCCCGTCCCGGTCCCAGAGGCCGAGGCCGAAGCTTGGAACTGCGGAGCTTGCGGATGCGCTCCTCCCCCGGGCTGCATACCATGATCGTGTCAGAACGATGTAGGCAACGCGTTAGAAGAAGGATGCTACTGTTCAAACAGCGACGCCTTATTTCACATAGCGAAGGAATGTGACTGTGATTTTGTCTTGCTTCGAGTGTCCTGACGGCCGTGGTTTGCACTGAACTTGCGTATCGAAAGAGAGGGAGAAGGGGAGAAGTTCGTGTGAGTGAGAGCCTTCTCAAACAGTGCAAAAATACCGCAAGTCCGATTTGCCGATAAACGTTCGACACGAATTATGGATTAGTCTGGTGGAAGCTGTTGCCAACCTCATCGCGCTGCTAATCCAGCCTTCGACTTCCAGGGGAGCGGGGAAAGTATGAACCAGGCTGTGCTCCGGCAAGATCGTCATGGACTGAAGATCCTCCCACAATAGAAGGTCCGCGGGAGTGAACAAGAATAATGTACTGCATCCAATCATCGGTCCTACATGAAAGCTGTGGTCATGGGCACTGCCACATCAACCGGACCTCGTGATATCAAGAAAGGTTGCTCTGAGAGGAAAACTAGGCTTGGCCAGATTTCACGTCGGTGCTGCAAATTTCATGCAGAGCGAGTGACAAAGGCATCGATAGATTTGGATCCCAGATCTTGTTCCTTGGGCGATCAATGTCTTGCACGCCAGGATGCGACCACGTCGTCGGCAAAGGGGAAATCCGTCGCAGTGCAGGCCTCGAAGATCTGCTGATGGGCGCTGCAGCGCTGATGCTTGCTGTCACTATCTCCGATGGGCCGCTGGGCCGCCGGCCTTTCCTTGGTCGCCTTGACAGTCCGACGTTTCGCATAGCCCAGGTGATAGAGCTAAGGCCTCAACCAGATCTACATGGCTTCACAATTGATATCGCCGAAACGCAGGGCCTTGCGAGCTATAAAGGTAGGCACAGTTGGCCCTTCGCTTGTAAGTCGTGTCACCGGCCAGCCAAACCACGTATGTCTCGGTCGCTCCTCCTCTGGCTCGCAGCTGACGGTGACTATATAGCGCCCACGACATCAGAACGATGCAGTTCGGCTCCGTTCTTCTCGTTATTTTTGCTCTGCTGGCGCCAGCCATCGCTTCGCCGTTGGGAGACTTGCAAGGCGGGAATTATCCACGTGGAGAATGCGAGGGAGCGTATTGTGCGGATAGAACTTCCTCGTAGACTGGGTGCCTCTTGTTGACTGGCTGCGCTGGACGGGGAAGCTCACAAGCTCGCCACAGTTCGGGCACACATCGACGTCGCTACTGGAGCGATGGAGTTCAATGCGCGGATTGCATACCACAATGTAAACTGATGTTGCCTCCACTACATCGCGTGGTACGGCCGCTCTAGGCCTTTTGTCGGAAGAAGGACGTAGTGAGTATCTTGCGGGACCATCAGCCTTTACGTAGTCGAGTACAGCCCGAGAGAGCAGCGCATTGCGGTTTTGGGCTAGGGGTCCACAGACCGCAACGACGTATTGCATACTCATCGCCACGAATCGTGGGTGACAATACGATGGCAGGAGGGCGGACATGCTGTACGGGACAGTTCCCTGCCACATTGACCCGGACAATCCCTCCTCGTTTTCATCAGAATACAAGAGAGGCGATTTGAAGCCGGAAGGATTTAGCGGCTTGTGACGCGCGGCGCAGTAAGCCTGTAATCAAATGCGGACGGAAGGAAGGTTTAGCATCCAATGATTCGCTGATGACTGGACAGCATACGACTCCTGCCGCCCAACGGAAGTACCGGCAGAACATCTAGTCGATGTCCGTTCGCGAGAATCCAGTCACTGTGGCTCATTCAGAGGGAGGAGACAGCGCAGTAGACTCCGTCGAGGACGATAATGGGAAAAGGCCCATGCGGAGACTTGACCAAGAACCTTCGCTAACCCTCAGAGTGGTGCTCTGCTTGCCATTGCCAGGGACGCGTCTGCTTGGAAGCGGAGTATGTTGCGTCGTTCAAAGCCGAACTCAGTGCCACACGGGGCAACTCGAGCTGTTCCACCCCTATCCAAATATGGCGTTTGCTCCCAAAATCGTATGGTGCGCTCGGAGTAGTCGGTGATCGTAGTCCGCTTCTTCGCTTGTGTCCAGGTTCCGGCCACATCCAAAGCCCAGAAGAACACTGACGATTCTCAAACGTCCTTTCCTTGTCATATTCCTCCATCATGAGATTGGCAATGTCTCGGCGAAACAAATCGGGATAGAAACGATACTTGGAGGGTCGTGATCTTGCCCTCTTGCAGCAGGCGGGAACGATGCAAGACTTCTGGATCCGCTATGCCGGCGAATTACGATCCCCTGCCTGCCACGCAGTGGAACAGCCGTGCAATCGCATTGATAGACGTGACAGCACGTGCCGTCGACGCGCGACTCCCACAGTGGGGTTGGAGCCGCCGTCCACATGTTGCCCAGTCATAAGAGCGTATTGCCGAATAACGGCGGACTGATGACTGGTCGTCCGCACGCTGTACAGGTAGGCGCGGACCACACGGCTGCCAAGACGCACGAATGCCGGATTACGGATTGGGTGGTTGCTGAGTCGATGTGGCGTGGTGAGCTGATGCTGTCCGAGGTGGTTTCGTGTAGCGGAGAGGTGCGGGGAGGAGAGGTGAAGACAACCGAGAATAATGCTGAGGCTGAAGCGTATAAAACACGGCCGTATTGAGCTACAGTCTCTTCAGTAGTCTGCCTATTGTCACTTGCCCAGGTGAGCGGGCTGAGCCTGCGACGGTGCGGGATGTCCCTAACGTGTCGCAGAAATCTCGCTCGCCATGAACTTCAAGGTCTTCCTCATCGCTGTTGTTGCGACGTTTGTCGGATCGACTATGGCCTTCCCGGCTGCTGACCCCGAGCTCGTCGTTCGCGAAGAGGAATGCCTGGTGGGTATGTGTGGGTGCGGCGCGGCGCCTCCGTGCCAGTAGTTTGACATGTCGAACTCTTGTTGGGTGAGTCGTTCGGGCATCATGTGACATGGCGATGACTGCTAACTTTTCTTGTCGATCCAGAAGGAAGATGACCAACCGGAGGAGATGACGGGGAATATGGAGAGCCGGAATCTGTGAATTAAATGTTGAAGATGTTGTAAAGGTGTGAAGAATGATTAAGATGTCGTGCACGTTACGTCACTGCAAAGAAAACGACCACCCTCGATTTTTGCTCTTGGCGCTACTCCTTCAGCTTGCGATGGCTGACCAAGGGCGGTTGCGCGTCGGTTGACTATTGCTCCGAGATCCCGTACACAGCACAATGAGCCAAAGCTCTCCGCGACGAACGAATCTCAAATGTGCCTCCGCATCAAATTCCTCCTCACCCTCCCCCTCTCACCCCCAACCCCCCTGGCACCAGCCCAATCCAAATACGGCACCTCCGCCTCTCTCACACCCGCAACTCCTCCTCCACTTGCTCTGCCTGTCCCTCCTCCTGGGGAGCCATCCTCAGAGGGTTGACGATGGTCCAGGAAACCCCATATGGGGAGCTCGAGTTCGCCTTTTATTAGAACTTTGCATTTTGCGAGCTGGGAGAGAGGGAGGGGTGTGAGGATGTGTAGTTTGCCTTCTTTTGGTAGGAAGGACCTCACTACCCCTAGGCCAAGGCAGGAGGAGGTGAAAGGCGATGGTGGGGGAGCACGTTGTTCGTACGGTATTGCTCCCCGAGAATGGTGAGGAGGAGGCGCTTCGACAGACTCGTCGAGCGCGACGAACGCTACGAGAGCGGCGTTTAAGACCGTTCCTATTTCGCTCGGGACCACGTCTTCCGCCCCTGGGCCAATGAGGACCACCTGGGTGAATGCAGTAAGAGGGTCGACTTCCCACGGCCTGATCGCGCATAGCGGGAGAGTAGTGCTCCACTTCACTTCGTTGGCCAGATCGGAAGCGGGGAGGGAATGGAGGTATGACATCGTCGACAATGCCCGAAGGAGGGGAGCACTGTACTGCGCCAGCCTGGGTGAAGGCGGGACCGGCTCGAGCGCATACACTTTCCTCTCCCCCTGGCCTTGACCAGGACGAGGCAGGAGAGAAGCAGAAGGCTGGAACGTATCGACCGGATGACCCGCCGCGTCCACGTCGCAGAACTCGAACAGATGTGTAGGCTGGATGAGGGCTTCAATTTGTTCCATCAACCGTGCGCCTAAGCCCTTGGTCCAGCCCATGCTGTTCACGACGAGGGGCACGACGTCTGAAATCCGTTTGTCTTCCGTTGTGGGCGCGGAGGAGTCGATGTCGGCAGGGATGAACTGGATGTCGAGCTTGAATGACTGGAGGAGGGCGTCGATGCATGCTAGGTAATATGCCGGATCTGCGCGTGGGGAGGAAGAGCCAATATAATGCGACTTGTATGCCGGATGAGGATGCGTGAAGGCTGGTCCCAGCACGGGACCAGAGAGAATGTGTAGCGAGACTAGGCCGGGCGGTGTGAATTCTGATTGACCTATGTCGAGTTCCAGGAAGGCGACGCGTTGATAATGCGTAGTGAGCCGGTTTAGGAGTGTACGGGCGAAGGTACTTTTGCCGGAGTTTTTGACCCCTCTTATGAGGGCTATCCGAGATTTTAGGGTTTCCTCGAGTGGGTCGCGAGGACCAGGGAGGAAGGCGTCCATCGCTCTGTCCCATGAGTTGGGCAGCGCGAAAGGTTGTAGCATGTCGGTGTCGTGCGTGATAGGATGAAAGCCTGGCATGCCCCAGTCTTCTGTCATGGATGGAGAGGGGGAGAAGATGCTTTCAAAGGGGCTCACGATGTTGCTCAGTCCTTCGACTCCAGATTGAAAAGACTGGAGGACAATGAGAGCGTCTGCGTCTTTTGCTGAGATGCGCTCGGCAAGGCTGGAAGGAAGGGAGGTCGACGAGGAAGCCGAGCTGGTTGAGGGTGGGAGTGCTGCGAGAACGGGGACAGCATGACTTTTCGGCGCATATATCGGGTAATTCCGCGGTCCAGCGTGTACGGCAGTGCCGAGGATCTCCACCGCTCCTTGACAGACGAGGAGACGGCACGTGCCGGTGAAAGCGATCGTCTCTCCAGCACGAAGAGCGAGTAAGGCTGCCGGTGCGTCCGACAGGCCCAGCTCCGCTTTCTCTGACGTGGAGAGGGAAAAGAGGATAGTGGAAGACGGGACGAAGGTCGATGCCGAGACATGGGGGATTATCCGCTGAGGTAGCCTAATATATGCGTCATCAGCGGTATACTAGTCGGAGTAATGAAGGGACGTACGGCGCAGGCTCAGGCAACTCATCAACATCGCTCACCACCTCGTCTTCTTCACCCTCGATCCTCAGGTCCGTCTCATCTTCCATCCCAACAGGAACACCAGGCGAGTACGCCCTCTCCGCGTTCGCGCCGGTAGCGGTGAAGACAGGTCGGTTCTCGTCGTCCACGCCTCCGACAGGTGAGGGCTTGCGTTTCTTCCGAGGTTTTTGTTCGGGTATCACGGGCTTTCGTTTCCTCTTCTTGGGTGCGACAGGAGTTGAGTCGGGCGTATCTTCCTCCGAGCTGGAGGCCGGGGTGAGGGGAGTCCCATCTTGTCCTGCGCCCTTCCCTTCCGGTGCAGGAGGGGAAGCAGCGGAGAGCGAGGAGGCGACAGCGTCAACAACAGGAAGTGCGACGGTAGCAGCAGCGACAGCCGCAGCCTTAGCAGCCTTCCTGGCCGCAACAGCGCTCAACATCGCCTTCCCACGCGTTCGTGCACAGACCACCTTTTGAAGAGAGATCGATCGAGGTGCGTCGAAGACATCGCACATCGTAAAACATACCAACACCCAAAAACGGTAGGACCCCTGCACAGCCACACAAAGCGAATTTTGGGCGCTTCTTTTACTGCCAAGCGCCAACAGCCTTCTCTGCATCTCATCCAGTCCTCCTGAGCAGAAACAAGTAATCAATCAGACAAAGATGGCCTCTACATCTACTGCCTCGAGTGGACCAACACCAGCCCAACTCACTCTCTTCGCTCGTACGATCCTAGCCACCCTCCGACTCTGGCCTGCACTCCGTCTGGCACTCCAAACGCCCGACCATGCCCCATCCTCCGCTTCCTCATCCGCGGGAGGCGGGGCGGGAGGACAGAACCTGCAGCTTTTTGCGAGCGAGATATTGGAGTTGTTTGAGGGTGGGAAGGCGCCGGGGGAGGATGATCTGGAGGGGCTTTTATTGCAGGTGCGTTGACTTCCTCTTTCCTCTCCTGGAATGGAAGGAAAGGAAGATGGAGGATGGATGACTGATGTTCGGGCGTAGGTGATGGACGAAGAGTTCGATACGCTTGTGGAGGATGACTCCGCTCTCCCCATCGCCAAGGCTCTGATACTGGCATGGCAAAACCTAGCCTCGCCAGAAGCAGAAGAAAGCGTGAGATTATTAGAAGAGAAGGCGGATAAGGCTTCAAAGACGAGGTTGAAAGTCGAGCGGAGGGAGGAAGTGGAGGAGGTTGATGAGGATGGGAATGGGGAGTGGGAGGATGAGGAGGACGATGAGGGTGAGGATGAGGACGGCGATGTGAAGATGGATGACGAGGCGCCCACATTGGTCGAGCGGGCACCGAAGCCTGAGCCGGTGGTGGATGACGAGGGATTCACGCTGGTGCAGAAGAAGGGGAGACGTTAGACCATTCTTCCTTCTTTGCGAGTATACTATCTTCAAGGGTTGGCGATCTTCTGGTGTATATCATGCGGGCGCTGTGTAACAGCTCCATTACGATCAAAAGTCACGAATGCAAACATGATACATTGCACAAGAATCGTCCCCCCAGTCTAATCATCTCTCCCCTTTCTCCCCACCTCAACTCCCCATCGTCATCAGGATGGCAGCCCGCTGCCTTTTTGGTCCTCGAGCTAATCCAGCGTCGACGCATCCCCATCCGGACTCGAATTCTCCGGCTCATTAGCCGGCAAAGGCGGCGGAGCCTCCGTCTTCCTCTCCTCAACCGTAACAGCCGCCGCACTCGTCTCCGGCCTTTCCTGCGGCCCCGCTTCCTGTACTACAGGCGACGAAGACGCGCTCAACGGTTGGATAACGTCCGGATGATCTTGGAATACGTCCCGGCCTGGTTGGGGGACGTTCCCGGCCGCTTCGGCTGTTGCGGCTGTTGCGAGTGTTTCGACGAGAGGAGCGTCGTCGGCCATGTGTTGTTTGGGGATGTGACCGGGGAGGTTGGGGTCTGCAACGGCTGTGATGCGCGGTGCGGTCGGTTTGGCGCTTGGGCCGCTGGAGTAGTCGTCGTACTGCGTGCGTATCAGTAACTGCAGTGTATAGCGAAAATGGAGCGGGACTCACACTCGGATAGAAATCCCCGCAGGCAAAATCCCACGTCTTGAGCCACTTCGAGCTTTCGCACTTGCCCCTCGTCCACACACCGCCATAAGCCAGCGGGTTAAACTTCGCATACACCCACACGGCCAACAACACCAATACCAGCGCCGCCTGCACCCTATACCTCGGCTTCAACCTCGCCGTCGCGAGGTCATACACCGCACAGCACAGCAAGACCGCATACCAGAGCGCGGGGAAATAATGATGCAGGAAGAGCTGGCGGGCCATGAGGAAGAACGGGAAGTAGTGCAGTGCCCAGCCGAGGAAGAGGAAGCCGCAGAGGTTGTCGTAGAATACGAGGCCGGAGTTGTTGAAGTCTTTGTAGCCCCGTTTGGCGCGGAGGATGAGCAGACCGCGGGCGGCGAGGTAGAGGAGGACGGCGAGAGTGGAGAGGTACCAGACGACCGGGTTGCCGAGCAGGTAGATCTGGCGATGGTCTTTGACCCAGAAGTTCTGCGTTCTCATCAGCCGCTATGCAGCCATGAAAATATCTCCAGCAACTCACGATGCCTCGGCGCAGGACAGGCCACGACTCTGGACGGGAATCGAACGCGTGCCGCTCGGTCAGCCCAGCGTTAGTGGTCCACATGACCCTCTGCAGCTCGAAGAACTTTGCGAAGAAGCCTGGTTTGCGGTAGTTAACCTTTGGTGCATCGGGAGGCACTACGCGAACAGCATCAGCCATTGCTCTAGCGCTTCCGAGGTAAGAAGAAGACGGAGAGGGGGATAGAACGAGTAAGGGGAACAGAGGAGAACAGATGAGAAGAAAGTCAGGAGAGATGGAGAGGAGGTGTTGGTAGTAGGGGAAAGGCAGACTCACATTTCTCATGCTCGTTCCACTCCACAAACCAAAGACTATTCGCCCTCACCGCATTCTTGTTACACGTCACCTCCTGCTGCTCATACCCCCAATCGGGCAACTTGACCTTATGCGAAAACAAATAACACCCCGTGAGCGCATGTCTGAGCTTAAAGAGCGTCCTCAACGTCCGGACGCGCTTAAAGCTCTCTCGGTCCCGCTTGTCCCCTTCGGCAATCTCGACGATCCAGTAGTCGTTTGCGTCCCCGTTGAACCCGGGGAAGCCGTACCCGGAGACTTCGTTCTGGAAGTCGACTTCCGAGACGGGGGGGCGGATGTCGTGCGAGTGAAGCTTTTTGGAGGTGACGATGTGCTCGAGCTTGATCATGTCGCCGTCGTAGAGCGGGCGGAAGGGCTCCGTTTCCCAGTTGTACCCTTCGACGGTCGCGTCCCATGTGGCATTGAGGATGCGCCAGTCGTTGTTGTTGTCCATGTGTGGGTAGAGCGTGATTTGTTGTTCTGCAGCGCATGCATCAGTCCTCTGTACAACCTGACCCGAGAGGGAGGGAGGGAAGAAGGATGGGGAAAGACTCACGCTTCGAACCCCCTGGGTAGGAATGATCATGCGAATGTAAATACCCCCCATTAGTATTCCAATGCCTGATGACGACCTTACTCCCCACGCCCACATCCGCAAACGTATCCTGCATCTTCTTCCCATTCAGCGTATGCTGAAACTCGGCGCTCATGAACCCGTCCCCGTCTCCCGAGTTGCTCAGGATGAGAAAATGGAGCTCAAACATGAACATGTAGAACATGATTGGCACAGCTATTAAGCAGAGCGCGCGGGCGAGGAAGTGCCGCAGCCAGAGTCGGATGGGGATGCGTTGGTCGCCGAGGAGGACCCAGAGTTGGCGGATTGTGGAGAGGCCGATGGTGGCTATGGTGAACAGGCCGACCCATTTGCAGGAGACTACTGCGCCTAGGGACAGGCCGGTGCAGAGGAGCCAAGCCCACCACGAGTCGGTGAATGGCATAGCCCGGTTCTCGTTACAGAACCCGACCCAGAAGAACGTCGTCAGGGCGGTGAAGAAGATCAGGGGGCTGTCGAGCAGGATATGCCGGGATTGGGTGATGAGCCCATTTTCGAAGGTTATGAAGAGCGAGCCGAGGAGGGCGGTGTCGGTCCTGCAGTCCAGGGCGCGGAGGGTAAGGTAAGTGATGGGGACGAGCAGTACGCCGAGTGTGGCGGGGAGGGAACGCATAGCGACGTATGGGACGTTCTCGTATACTCTGCATGCGGGGCGTCAATCTCCTGCCGATGGTAGCAGCATATAGGAGGAAAAGAGCGCACTTTCCGATATCCTTAAAGTCGAAATTCCCGTCATACCCGCTGACCCAAGCCGCGAGCGTAATGAGCAGCTTTGCGAGCGGAGGGTGCACGTCGACATAGTACTGGCTCTTGATGTACTTGCTCGCAAACTTGCCAAAGTGGACTTCGTCGAACCTGTTTGCGGCGTCAGCGTCACTGCTCTCCTCCTCATTCTCCTCTTCTCCCTTCCTCCGTGTGTGACAGAGGAGAAGGAACGGGGTGGTTGGGGTTGAGAACTTACACAACGCTATCCGGCCACCCAAGCTTCCAGAACCTCACCCCTACCGCAACCGCACAAACCGCCATCAACAACTTCCATTCCCCCTTATGCAGCTTAATCCCTCCCAACGGATGGGGTTTGCCTCGGCTCTGGCTCATCCGTGGCCCGACGGGGCGGGGCTTGTACGTCGCATGTGCTACGGGGGTGAGGGGGTCGTACGGTGGTTGCTGCGGGGGTGGTGAGATTGGGTCGGAGTGATAGGCTTGACGGGGTCGAAATTGGGAGGGACCATGGAGGGAGGCCATCGTCGCGCCGCCCTCAAGCGAGAGATAGAAAGGAGAGAGTGGTCGCCGCTCTGGGCGGAGACTGGATAGAGTACGTAGACTAGTAGAGAGAGCGAAGTAGAGTTGGTTGGGTATGAATGTATGCACGTTGCTTTGTCGCAGAGGTCGAGGAGTTGTTTCCTGATCGCATCTCCGACTCTGTCGCGCTTTACGCTGCGCGTCTGAATACGATCGAGTTCGCGCGGAAGCTTATGAACGTGTCATTTCGATCTACTTTTAGACCGACCATGAATTCATGTACCAGTCAAGACATCTTCGATCTTTAATTACGCTACAAAGGATACCAGTCCAAGACACCGTTGATGTCCACTGTAAATGCAGGATGGAAATGACGTTGCATTAGACTCTCCGTAAGTAAAGTACCCCGTGCAAGACTAGCACTAGTGCGCCTCCCGTCTCCTCGGCGCACTCCTCAAAATCGTATCCACCCGCAAAATCATCTCCGCCGCCTCACTCGCAGAGCTCACAACCTGTCTCTTAAGCTTATAACTCTCCGTCACGCCCAGTCTCCTCATATCCGCCACTTCGCCCTTATCCAGGTCCAAGCCCGAGGTAGGGCGGGGCGGGTCGGCGAAATGGGCCGCTCGGAGCTGGGCGACGAGTTCCGAAGAGTCCAGGCCGGCGTTATCGGCCAGGATAGTCGGGATTTGTCGAAGGGCGCGCGCGAAGGCCTCTACTGCGAGGGCGCGTTTGCCGGACGTTTGGGCGGCGAGTTTCTCGACGGCGACGGCCATACGCATCTCGCTGCACCCTCCGCCTAGGACGGTCCGGGTTTCGAGCACGGTCTGGGAGAGGACGGAGAGTGCGTCGTGTAGCGATCTCTCGGCTTCGTCCACCATTTGGGTTGTGGAGCCGCGGAGGACGACGGTGCATGCGGAGCCTGCTGCGACGCCGGAGAATTTTATTAGCTGTGGAAGGAAGGTAGTTAGCATATACTTCGCTTCATACGAATGGAAAATGGAGAAGAGATACAGAGAGAGAAAAGAAAGAGACGCACCTTATCCTCGCCAATCATGATCTCCTCCACCAGCTCACACCTCCCCAACCTCACCTTCCCCGCCTCAGCGCCCTCAAACGTACTAACCACATCCCCCCCCGTGACCAGCGCCAACCGCTCAACACCCTCAAAATCCGCATGCTCAATACTCATGATCCCCTGCTCGGCCAAAAGGTTCTCAGGGTAGTTGTAGATCAGCTGTCGGTTCACGAATACGTTTATGCCCAGCTTGGCGATCGCGGCTACTTTGGCCTTCATCTTTTCGCGCTCGGCACGCTCGAGCTCGGCGAGCTTGCCCGTGCTGTCGACTTTTACGCGCGCGCCGAAGATCTTGATTTTGTCCGTGTCCATTGCTAGCGACGTCTGCGTCAGCATATCCTGCCACAAGAAGGGAGGGGGTGGAGAGGGAGAGAGGGGCTCACAGGTGTTGGCGATGAGGATCTTGGCGTTCTCCATCCTCTTCGGGCAGTTCACGCCGATCGACTTGTCGAGGATGAAGCCTGTCAAAACTCTCAACTCGGGTCCTCCAGCATTAGCAGAAAGGAAGAGCGAGCTCACCCTCATCAAGATAACTGTCCGTCAACTTCCCTCCAACCTTCTTGATAATCTGCACATGGTCCAGGTCCGTGCTGCCCTTCAGCCGCAGCACCGCATCCACAGCGAGGTTGGCAAAGTATTCCTTGTCGGCGCTGAGGACCTTTGAGCTGATAGTAGTGCGGGCGATATTGAACAGGTCTTCGCGGAACTGTTCCGGGTCGGAGGCGTGATCTACTGCACTCTCTTCCAGGGCGCGGAGGGCCTCGGCGCTGGCTAGACGGTAGCCCTCGACGATCGTTTGTGGGTGCACGCGCTGCCCCACTAGGCGCTCGGCCTCGCGTAGGAGCTCACTGGCCAGGACACAGACGCTGGTAGTGCCGTCGCCGACCTCGTCATCCTGCACTTTACTGATGTTCACCAGGATCTTAGCGGCGGGGTTGTCCAGCTGGATAGACTTCAAGATCGTCGCCCCGTCGTTCGTGACGTTGACTGTGCCGGTCGAAGCGGACTGGAGGATCTTGTTCATCCCTTTTGGCCCTAGGGTGGACTTGACGAGGTCGCCCAGGGCGGTAGCGCCAACGAAGGAGGACAGACGGGCGGATTCGGCGCGTTCTTCTGTTGCCTGCACGAGTACGTTAGTACATTGTCCTCGGGAAGATGGATGAGAGGGGTGCACCTCATCGGCGAAAATGTTCATCGACATGATCGCTGTTCACCGACCGCAATCAACGGAGAAGAGATTCGAGGTAGGGAAAGTAAAGGGGGAGGATGACGAAAGTAGGAATGTGCGCTGCGTCTGTGGTGTATGCAGTCGATGAATGAGCGCTCTCCGGAATGCACTCTCTGCTCTTCACACACACCACCAATAATTTCGCGCCTTACGCGTCCTGCGCGCACACCGTTCATCCCTCTTCGAGTGGAAGCATCTTTGCTCCGTCGGCCCCCCCGCGCCCAATTTGCTAAACCGGACCCTCAAGGACCCTTACGCGTCGCGGAGCCAGTGGATATGTGAGCATAGTAGCCCATAGATGGTTTTTGAAAAGTCTGCTTTACGCCCATGAGGAGCTTTTTGTGTTAGTATAAATCCGCTTATTAATTACATATCTGATCCCGCCTTAACTTAAGGCCAATCTTGCACACAGAATTTGATCAATAATGACGCCATTTTCTGTCACTACAAAGATTCAATAGGCAGAAGTGCTTTAAAGTGAAAGTAACTAATCTATTCTGAGCGCCTTTGCTCAAAAACATTGGCGAGTATTACTTATTTAGATTTGTATTGAGACTTAATCTCCAATTTGGTGCTTCCCAGAGGCGCGCGGAACGCACTTAGGAGTCCGTTTTAGCAAAGTGTGCCAGGGGGGACCGACAGAGCAAAGATGCTTCCACGGATAGTCCGACGGAGCAATTTACTCTCCCTCTTCGCACTAGTTTCCTTCCGCTCCACAGCCCCTCGGACTCTAACCTTCCCTCTCATGCCCGACCGAGGAAGGGGTTATCTCCGCCCCCATGAAACAAGCTTTTGACTCCGCTGTGATTGTCGCGTGTTGAGCGCGTGGGCGGTTGACGACGAAAAGCGGTGCCGTCGGTGCTGCTTGTATGGGCAAAGGGGAGGGAGTGCATTGAAGCTTGCTTGACGACAACACGTAAACGAAACCTGAAGGGTGTGACGGAGAAGGACACAGAGACAGGGGACGGGCGCTCGAAGGGCCGCTGTCACACACCGACTTCCTCATTGTTGCTTTTCTTACTCTTTGCTCTTGCTCTTCTCTGTCCGTGGGAGGGCAAAACTGCGGGCGCCTGAGTTCGCCGTCCCGAGTTGTTGGGGAAGAGTGGTGATCGACATCTGCGATCTATCGCCCGTTGTGACTTCGACATCACGACCAACTCTCACATACCAAACCCATTCGACACCTCGTGGTAGTACCGGTTCTGCGACATGGCCAATCCCCAAACCCGCCGCGCAGGCGCATCCCACTCCCCGCTCGACCCCGCCTTCTCAACTTCCGCCTCACCCGCCCGCTCCCACTCGACCGGCTCCCCCTCTGCATCCGACTACGCCAGCGCACACGCCTCCGTCCTCTCCCCCACCGACGACGGCGAGACCTCCTCTATCGACTCACACGACCCCACCCTCAACAATTCCGGGGGCATGGACGGTTCTGGCGAAGCCGGCTCAGGGGGAGAAGAAGACGAAGAGCTCTATTCTGACGGCTCCTCGTCCTTGGAAATACCGAACGAATCCATCGACTTTGATGTCGTTTACAGTCTACGACATTTCGTGGCTACGATCGAGGGCCAGGCGAGTGTGAGCAAGGGGGACGCGATGTGTTTGATGGATGACAGTAATAGCTATTGGTGGTTGGTCAAGGTGCTCAGGAGCGAGGATATTGGCTATATTCCCGCAGAGAATATCGAGACGCCTATTGAGCGGTTGGCGAGGTTGAACAAACACAGAAACGTCGATGTATGCGCCTTCCCTCTTTCCTGGTTGTAGTCAGTACTGATGGTGTATGCGTATAGCTGGCAGCAGCGACACAACAAGAACGAGATGCCTATCCCGCCCTCTCAGCACGTCGTGCACTCCAAAACTCGGCCAACCCTCCCCGCCGCGGCACTCCTACAAACTCCTCCACCGCCTCCAAGCCCCGCGTAATCTTCTCCACAAATTTCGTCATCCATAACTACCCCCCAGCAGTCTGGGACACCCCTTTAGGAGAAGAGCACGAAGAGATGGACGTCTCCTCCGGGGACGAAGAGGACTGGGAAGCCGAAGGCGTGGTCGACTCGCCCAATGCAGGCGAAGGAGGCGCCGTGGCTAGGGAGCAGGAAATGGAAGTCGATACGGAGGGGATGGATAGACATGCGAATGGCGTGGGGGCGTTCGACGAGGGAATGGACATGGATATGGAGCCGGATGATGGGATCCCGTGGTCGGGGGAAGCGCTTGCAGGCACTGTTGGCCCACTGCACCAGCAGCACCAGCAGCAGCAACATGCTCAGCACGCCCCGCAAACTGCCGCAGGGATCGCCCGTGGGCCAACACCCCCAGGAGCGGTGCACCATCTTGCACCCTCCGCCTCATCATCTGTCAACCCGAGCCCTCACCCATCACCGCAACAACAAAAGGCCCTCCGGCAAGCTCAGCTCGGGAACGGACTGGCCTCAACCTTCCGTGGCCATACGCCTCCAGCTCCTGACGCGGCCGATCCTGCCCAGGCTGGGACAGGCAGACTGGGTGATCCGAGCCCGGCAGCGAGCGTGTATAGTGTTCATAGTGCCGAGAGCGGCGTGGTGGACCCTGCGTATGCGGGGCAACAGATGCCGGTGCAGTCTCTGCCATACCAACAACCTCAGCAAGGGCAGCAAGGAGGGACGTTCCAACCCGGCTCCACCGCTTCCCGCGTTGCAGCAGCCACCCGCCAGATCCCGGGCTCTACCCCGGGGTTGGGGATCACTTCCCCCCAACAACCCGCTGCCGGCCAAGTCGGTGGTGCGAACGGGCCAGCAAAACCGAGCCAGATCCTCCAGGCTCAACAGGCGAGGGAAGAGGCTAGGGAGAGGCAGCGTCAAGCGTCCGCTGCGTCCGCATCGTCAGCCGCGAGCGCTTCTGCATCAGCAGCGAGCCTGGGCTCGACCGAACCAAGGCAGCGACAGGGAAGCGCCGCTAGTTCTCTTACAAGAACAGGCTCAGACGGAAGCGGGACGATCAGCGCCGCCCCTTCCCCTGGCAGTAGGACGAGCGGACTGCCTGTTTCTGCTAGTGGAGGAGGAGGGGCAGCGAGTGACTCCGAGGGTGCTTCGCCCAATTTGGGCGGTGGGAAGAGAGGTAGAGCGGGGGAGCAAGGGCCGAGGAAATTGAGGAAGCAGACGAGTGAGGATTTCCGTGAGCGCGCTGAGCGCGATCGGGATTCTATGTCTCAGGACGCCTCCTCAGCGGGGAAGAAGAAATCCGGCGGTCTGTTGAGCGGCCTGTTTGGGCGGAAGAACAAAGAGAGTAAAGAGCGGGAAAAGGCTGAGAGGGAGAGACTGGAGAGAGAGGAGAGGGAGAGGCAGAAGATGCAGATCGCTGAGCGGGACGCGGCGAGGGAGAGGGAGAAGGCGAGGAGGGATACGCATCAGCAGGAGATGATGAGACGGCAGAGTGCTGCCCAGCCACAAGAAAAGGAGAAGGAGAAGCAGCAGCAGCAGCATGCGAGGGAAGCGAGCGACGAGAGTCAGGCGTCGTTCGTCTCGCCGCCGCCGGCTTCACTTCAGCCTCCTGTCCAGCAACAACAGCAGCAGCAAGCAGAGCAGAAGAGGACGAACGGCCCGCAGAGGCAGCACGAGACTTCGCCTGCTACACCCTCGCTCGTCTCACTCTCGAGCGCTGCGACCTCACCGGCACCCAGCACTCAAGCTAGCTCGCGTGTGCAGCAGCTGGACAAGGAGCAACAAGAGCGGTATGCGCAGTACCTCGCTACGAAGTCCCAGAGCGCCCAGTCAAATCTGAGCACCCTATCGGACTTTGCGACCCAGTCAGCAGCAGCAGTCGCGCAGAACGGCGCTGCCGCCCGCTTGCAGCACGCACAAGCACTAGCTGCCAATCCTGGCCAACAGCAGCAGCAGAAGCCCAGCCGACCTGGAAGTTTGATCCTCATGAGTAGCATGCTCCCTCCCGATTCTCTCCCGCAGGAACTTTCGGTGCTTCGTGTTTTTGCTGGGGAGGAGATTGCGAACCTTACGGAGGCGACATTCAAGACTGTTCTCCTTGGTCCCAATACCACTTCCCGCGAGCTGATCCGCCAGGCTGTACAGCGCTTCCGATTGCCGGAGGACGATACCGACCCTTCGCCTATGGATCATCCAGGCGCCGAAGGCGAGCTGCACGGCGAGTACTTCCTTACTGTCAAGCAAGCCGACGGAGGGCAAGAAGCCGTCCTGATGCCCGATGAGAAACCGCTCCAGGTGTTCGAAGAGCTCTCAGCTGCTGGACCTGCTCCGCCGAGCGTGAGCAAGCGCGCGAGCTTTGGGAGTATCAACAGTATGATGAGCAACCTTAGTACTTTGCCTGCTATTGCCAGGCTGCCGATGAGCGACTTCACGGACGACTCGAGGGTCAAGTTCTATCTCCAGAGGAGGAAACGACAAGCTGAGAACTCCTCGGGGGTGCCGACCCTCAGCGGGAAGGGCCTGACAATGGACGGCAGTATGATCCGCGACGAGAGCGGGATCATGAGCGCTTCCTCCTCCGGCCTGGTCTCAGAAGACCTGATGCACAACAATTCGCTCGAGACGAGCTTCTCGTTCTCGTCCAACTCAACCGTGGGCCAAAAACGACTTTCGGCGGACAGGTTCTCGGGCAGCTCGGCGAGGTTCGCGTTGCAGACTGTTATCCATCCGTCGGATTTGCCGGATGGGATGGTGTTCGATCCTCATACGGAGGCGATCGTTCCTCGGTCTGCGCTCCTACACAGGTCCGGGACGGCCAGTGCGAGTGCAAGCCCCGGCGTCAGCCAAACGGAGCGGAAGAAGGTCTTCATCTTCGCCCGGAACGCTACCGTCGCCGAAGTTATCGAGACCAGCCTGGATCGGTTCGGCATCGCTGAAGGTGTCGTGGACGGCGGTGATGATGTCGAAGACCGCATCGTCAAACGTCGATCTATGACCCGAGTACGCTATGGCCTTTCAGTGGAGATTGACGGGCAGGAGCATATGCTGTCTCCGAGCAGCAAGATCATCGACGCTTTCCCGCGCCAGCCGGCGTTCAAGGTGCTCGATTTCCGACGGTCGATCGACTCGAAGCGCCGGTCGACGGATGAGCCGTCTGTGTTGGGCTCGATGGAGGATATCCAACCGGACGATCCGGTGTTTATCCTCCGCCGTGCGCCTGGGAATAGCTCGATGCGCAATTCTGGCTCGTCTAGGCATTCCCGCCATTCTGTACCGCTGGATGATGTTGCGCTGGCCAAGCTGCATGCGGAACGCCGTGCGAGCGCGAGCATGCTTAGCATGTCTTCCGACAGGGCGAGCAATATCACCGATTCGGATACGGCCACGCTTTCGAGGCAAGAGATCATCCGCGAGCAACGGGCTCAGTCTCGTGCTAGGCAGCACGGTCTGCTCAGCGCGCAAACGAGCGATCAGGGCACAAACCTCGTCCTTCCTGATCGTTCTCAGCTGCGGAGTACGAAGAGCACAAGCTCATCGAAAGTGCGGTACTCGTACATCCATCCAGACGGCGAGACGTACGACATTAGCGACATCATCGAGGACGAGCTTGGCGTGTCTACGTCGGAGAACGACACGATCCGCTTTTCGGCTGCAATGGATATTGGCAACCTGAGCGGAACGGAAGACCTGCTCGGAGAAGTACTTGCGAAAGCCAGTCAAGGCCGTGATCCTCAGAGCGGGGTTGAAACACGTCTCGAGCGTGTTCTTAATCGCGTTCAGGAGAAGCGCATGTCTTCGACCCTGGCCCTACCTAATGCCGGTATCACGAAGCGCCTGTCCGGCAGCTCTGCCCATTCTGGCTCGTTCTATTCCGAAGACACGCAGCGAAGTCCGCGCTTGGACACCTCGTTCGCCGACGCGCAGGAATCCCACTATAGGCAGCAGCCTCAAGCGCAGGCTTCCCCGCCTTCAACTCCACCATCACCGACTGTGCCCAGCTCGCCCATAAGCGGTCGATCCTCCACTCCTTCACCCAAGCCTCATGGACCCCGCAATCCTCATCAGGTACATGCACGCCAGCAACCATCTATCGCCTCGGTCTTATCGGACTTGTCGATGTATGATGCTGGCTCCAGCGCGCCGGGATCGCCCAGGTCACCAGGGTCGATGCCATCGCCCACCATGCCTCTTACGACCACACCGACGAACATGACCTCAAGCAGCCAGAACAGCTCAAGCACGGCAGCCACGTCGGCTGGCATACATTCCGCTAACCGGAAGCCGCTGGTCATCAAGAGCGACTTCGCTGGCTTAAGCCGGATGATGGCGCTCGTCCAGCTGAAAGCGGATATGGAACGACCACCAAAGAGGAAAGAAGACCACGAGGTGGATAAAATGTTGTTCGGTCCTAGGCTCGACCTCGAGGGTCTGCACCCGAGCGTGCGGGAGCTATATGAACCGCATTTCAAACAAATAGAAGAGTACGATCAGGTATGTTCACTTCTCTTTCACTCGAGCGGCCCCGAGACTGACTGCTACTCAGCGGCTGGACCGTCTGTTCATGAATACCGTTCGAGCACAATAACCACATTCGCTTACATGTTTTTCCCTCCACCTCCTGACAACGCTCATTCGTCTTTTCGGTCTTTCTCGAGTTGACGTACCTTACGTTTTGTTTTTGGCTTTCTTTGCCTGCAACTTCCTTGTTCCGTACCAGTGTACTATAGTATCGTAGCTTGAATATATCCTCTTGCGCTACATTGAAAATTGCGGCGATCGGACATCTTAGTCTTTGTCTTACCCTCGGATTTGACGCGGAGGTAAAGCTCAATGCACGTGCCGAGCGATTCTTTGTCGCCACCGTCGTTGTCGCGTCAAAGTCCCTGAATCTCATCGGACTGTTCGTGAGCGCCTAGAGCAGACCAGGCCAACAACAACCGCATACACTCCTGTACGACTGTCATGCCTCCCCCTCGCACTTTTCTGGTTCACCTCGATGGTGATGAAATCAATGTCGACCTTGATGATCTCGATGACGACCCCGAGGAGGTTTACGTCGTGCTGGAAGATTCCAACTCGCCGGCATGGATGTGGAGAACTATAGCGGTCGAGTACTGGAGAAAGGGAGACATGGAACGAGCGGAGACTACGATCCGACGAGCAATCAACCGTGCGCATGGACATCGCTCTGCATGATGGAACTAGTGTGCTAACCGTTGTGCAGGCTTCGAGCAGCAAGGCGAAGCCGGCATCGAGAACTGGCAAGCAATGCAGTCGTTACAGGCAAACTTTCTGCTTGCCAAGGCTCGATCAGCTCCCAAGCTCATTCTGTACACGGCGAAGCAGGACAAGCTCGGTCCAGACACGAAGGAGAAGGCCTTCTACATCAACCAAGCAGCGATGAGCATGGCGCAGATGGACGCAGCAGTGCGCAACAAGACCATCCTGCAGTTGCTCTCGAAGGGTGCGTCTTCTCCATCAGATATCGGTGTAGCCGCTGATGTCGTGCGTCAGCCGCCGCTCAGCTAGCTGAGAATGCTATCGATGCTGCTGGACGAACGTTTGAAGAAATCTTGGAGCGCCAACCAAACAATGTTGTTGCTCTGATGGGAAAGGGGCGCATACAGTATGCACGACGAGGCTATCGGGAAGCAGTCAAGACGTTCCAACGCGCCCTCGCCCTCGCACCATCAATGCTCCCTGACCCACGAGTAGGCATCGGCCTCTGTGCATGGTCGCTAGGTGACCAAGAAAGGGCGAAGCATGCCTGGCAACGGTCGCTGGAGGTTCACCCGGAACTAGAAGCACCGCATATCCTGCTCAGCCTCAGTCTATTGAACGATGCCAAAGACAAGAGACGAAGCCCAAAAGAGCGGGCAAAAGCATATAGCGAGGGTATCAAAGGTCTGGCTGGGATTTTCAGGGATAAGGGTAGGCATTGCGCCATCGTGGCTGATGCATTGAGCGCATATTTCATTGAGAGGAAGGAGTGGGACAAGGTGCGCATCCCAGCTGATGATCTGAGATCCTCCTGACCGGTATATCAGGCAGTAAAAGCTGCGGAGCGAGCCATACAATATGCGGATCTACGGTCGGTCGTGTCTGATGGGTTCATGCGCCTCGGGCGTATTGCACATCTGCGGGGCGACCTGCCAGAAGCAGTCAGTCAGTACAGTGCTTCTTTAGACCGACAGGAGAAGAATCAGCTGGCAAGGGCTGGGCTGGGTCAAGCGCATATACTCACCAGTATGATCCACTATCAACTGCAGTTGAACTGTCCTGATCATCTCTAGACGAGATACCCGCTGCCATCCATGATTTCGAACTCCTGCTGGGCGACAACCCGAATTCCCTGCAGGCACTCCTTCCCCTCGCATCCCTGCAAGCCTCAGGCTGGCCAGGCGCCAGTCCGATAGAGCAAGGATCTGGCCAAAAACGAGCGCGCGATCTCTACGAGCGAGCAGCCCGTATTATCAAGGGCACCGAGGTTGATACCGAAGGTATGGAGGAGCCTGAGATGTGGGTGGAGATTGCGAAGCTCTGGCAAACGGAAGACGCCAACAAGGCTCGTGATGCGTACACTCGCGCTGTCGAGCTCGCGCGGGAAACGGCAGACCCGGAGAAGGGCGTTGACCCGAAGTTGCTGAATGCACTTGCTGTCATCCGACACATACATGGCGGCGAGGAAGGCCGGAAACAGGCTCGAGACCTGTACCAGGAAGCTCTGGTCAACGTGGCCAAGGCTGGTGACAACGACGAAGCGGAGATGGTGAAGACAGCGACGCTGTACAATCTTGCCAGGTGTTGGGAGGCTCTGAACGAGCAGGATCAGGCACAGGAGGCGTATCAGACGCTGCTAAGCAGACATCCGGAATACGTCGATGGTACGTGACTTATTTCCTATGTTTTCAAGCTGTCTCTAATGTCCATAACAGCAAAGGCGCGCTTGGCGCATATATACCAGCAACAGCACCGCGTCGATGAAGCACACACGCTGCTAAAAGACGCCCTCGAATCCCAAACAGACAACCTCGACCTCCGGGCCTACTACACCTATTTCCTCGCCTCGAACAAGCAGTCCCGGCCCGCATCAAAATTCGCCCAGCTCACCCTCTCTACCTACGACAAGCACGACATCTACTCACTATGCGCTGTGGCTGCCGACTTGTATACCAGCGCTAGGGAGAACAGGGACACCGGGAGCGAAGCAATCAAGCTCCGCCGCAAGCATTTCCAGAACTGCGCGATGGCGTACGACAAAGTCCTGAGCCTTGACCCGACATGTGCGTACGCCGCCCAGGGACTGGCGATCGTCATTGCCGAGGACGCACTTGGTGGGCTCGCAGGCGCTCCCGTGCCTGGGGCGGACGAAGCGAGGGAAAGGGAACGGAACGCTGCTGAGGCGCTGAGCGTGTTTGGACGGGTGAGGGAGAGCATCAATAATGGGAGCGTGTTCGTCAATATGGGGCATTGTTATTACACGCTGGAGCAGTTCCAGAAGGCGATCGAGAGCGTAAGCCTGCTTCCTCTCGTTTCTTTTCTGAGTACAGTAGCTGACGTGAAATCGTAGTACGAGCTCGCATCGCGCTACTATGGCGGGAAAGACTTTGCCGTCCTCCTCCATCTCTGCCGGGCCTGGTATGCCAAAGCCAACATGGAGCAAAGCCCCGAAGGGATGGAGACCGCGCTCGACTACGCAAAACAAGCGCTCGCCCTTGCACCGGAGGACAAAGCGACATTGTACGACATCGCCGTTATCCAGCAGAAATTTGCGGAGCTCTTGTTCTCGCTGCCTTCGGATCGGCGGACGCTCGCGAAGCTGGAAGAGGCCATCGCGCAGGCTACTAAGGCTCAGACGACTTTTGCCGCTTTGGTGGAGGACAAGTCGCCGATGTTGCCGTTTGCGAGAGATCTGCCGGATCAGAGAAGACGATATGGGGAGACGGTGCTTAGGAAGTCAACCGACCATATTGAGGCTCAGAAGGCTTACGAGGCCGAGGTAGCCGCTAAGGCCGAAGCTGCCCGGCAGATGCGGGAGGAAGAGCGTCGCCGAAAACAAGAGGAGGAGGAAGCGCGTATTGCCGAGATCCAGCGACAGGCTGCGGAGTTGTCTGAGCAGCGCAGGTTAGCGAGAGAGCAGGCGATGCAGTGGAGCGCTGCTGTTCGTGCGGAGAAGGAGGAGGAGGAGGAAGCGGAGCGTGCTCGGGCGCAGAGAGGGAGCAGGAGACGGAAGAGCGCTGCGAATGGAGGGAGTGGGAGCGGGACGGCGAATGGGTCGGGGGCGAATAGCGAGACTGATGGGCCTGCGCCTGAGGACGGTGGGAGAAGAAGGAAGAAGAAGTTGCGCAAGTCTCGGCTTGGCACTACGGGCCGGGGTGCGAGTCAGAGCATGGACGACTCCTCGGAGCATGAGGCGCTCTTTACTGACAACGAGGACGACTCTGCGCCTGCTGGAGAACACCCAGCGCCTGCAGACGACGACTTGGACGGCGAAGGCCCGACTGAACGGGTGCGAGAACGAGAGCGGGATCGGGAACCAAAGCCTAGACCTAAGAGGGTGGTGAGGGAAGACGACGAGGACAACGAGCCGACGAGCAAGAGACGGAAGAAGATTAAGAGCAAGGCGACGATCTCCGATTCGGATGAGGAGATGAGCGATTAGCTACCTTGGGAGAGGTATTCGCTCCTTGTTGCTGCTGATGGTGGAAGATGTGCTTTTGTCTTGTAGTCTTATCTCTTCTTCCAAATAATGCATTTCCGTGCCTGCTACGTGGATGCGCCCTAGCCCGCTGCTTTACTGGGAGCGACCTGGCTCCAGTTGTCTTCCACGTAACGTATCCGATTAAGTACATCGCGTCGCGTCCCTAACTCTGAGATACGGAAGCCGTTTGTGGACAGCTACGTGGTATTGCACCCGTAGGCTGTGCATCGGCTTTACGGGACCCGCGACAGGACCCTTTTCCAAAAAGGGCCTAAGAGAATCTGCCTCCACAGGACGGAGGCATCGGGCCATGGGCGTTAGAAGACCCTTGCCGAGCCTCATGGCTGCCTGCTGGCAACCGTTATCTCCTGGCTGCTGGCGACCCATCCCCTGGCGAACAGCCAGTCTTTCGGCGACGAGCTCCCCCTCCCCTCTCTTGCTCCCCTCGACTTAGCACTGGGCTATAGCCAGTACTTGCTGGCGCTCTCGACTTCTTTCTCTGGCAGCCAGCTCTCGATTCTCCAGCACCTGCGAATAAGAATGGCCGGCTTCACGATCCCTGGCATGCCATATGCTCATGCCCGCGAGCTCAGACTGGACAAGAATGCGGATCGCCCACCTCTTTCGACTGGCGTTGCTCCCCCTCTACAAGACCAGCGGTATTGGCCCTACTGGTTCGCCCTGCAGGGCGCAGTTTGGGATGGACCACTCGACATCTGTTTCCACTTCCGGCGGGTCAACATCCAGTACTTTCCGGACGTGACAGGGAGGGGTGGCAAGAAGAACCGCAAGCGTTATGGTGAGTCAGTTGCTTCTCCAGCATTCACTGGCTCACGTTCACCAGTGTGCGCGTATGCAAACACAGTCACTGGCCTGCTTGACTGCGGCTACGCAGGTGCGCCAGTATTACTCGCTGGCCAAGCATACTTTACTGACCCAGCATGTAGAATGGCACTGGGAACGGGTGATGCGCCGTCACAGCCGCATACCCATGCGCTTGCCGTATCTGCAAGTGATACGATTCCTTGCCGGGCATTCGCCGCACTATCCACCTCCCACTCGACTCATAGCCCGTGAGGGCTTAATCAACCCGCAAATGAGTGAGGCGTCTTTCCTCACGTTCCTTCGCTCGCATGGGCTGGAGCCCCTGGCCCCCAAGCGTTCGCTTGAAGTCCAGCCGGTCTCATTCCCTGAACAACGTCCGGATGAAGAGCTGGAAGATCAAGGCTACGAGTGGCTCATGAACGTCGAGCCTATCGGTGTTCCGCTCCTTCCCGACAACCATGCCCCGCTCGAATCTGCTGCTCCGTCACTTCCCCCCCCGGTACTGCTCAACACGGACCAGCACGGTGGAGCAGGACCAAGCCAGCAAGCTGGTGCAAGGTCGAGCCAGCGAGCTGGCTCAGGACCAAGCCAGCGAGCTGGCTCAAGCCAGTATACGGCGGCGAGCGTGCTGGCTGGCTCAAGTCAAGCCACGTCTACAAGCTCGCAACTCCCTGCGCCCACTGGTCATCGACGTGGACAGCCACGACCAGATCCTCAAGCCGCCACAGTCAACCTCCCCTCTGGCGTCAGGTTCCCCTGGCAGCACTCGCCTCGCCCAGCTACGCCAGTAGGCTCACCTGCTGGATCATTTGCTGGTCCGACGCCAGCTGAGTTCTCAACTCCTGGAAGCGGCTCACCTGGGGCTCCGTTCACACCACGATCGGTCCTCCTGGACAAATGGGAACAGCACCAGCAAAAGATGCAAGCGCAGGCAGGAACGTCGACTTCTGGCGCCCCCCTTACTCCCACACCTGCAACTCGGACGCGCTCAAGCCAGCCACAGGGAGGAAGCTCTGGCCAGCAAGGACAGCCGGGCCAGCAGGTGCGTACTTATAACTTACTGGCGTATGATTGTCTACTGACTCTGGAGCAGACGCGAACACAGTCGCTGGCAAGTGCACCTCCCCCGGCAACACACTGGTGGGCGTATCCCCCCAATCCCCTTCCAGCTACCAAGATCGACGACCGGAACTACGATGCAGAGGATTGGGAGATCCGGTCGAACAAGCTCAAGCGTTGGTTCGCGGAGCCGCAGGGCATGCCGTTCGCCATCTACTTTATTCGCGAGTTGCTGGAGAACACAAATATAATGGCGGATGCGGGGGACTTTTGCTTGCTGGGGATTCGCGAGCTGGTGCGTCATTTGCTCCAGTATTTGCTGGCTCAAACTAACCAGCATATTCACAGGGTGTTTTGCCAGATGGTGTCGATTCTGCCCGTCCAAAAGGCTGGGCCCCGTCAAAGGAAACACGGATGAACGACATGTACGCGTTCGTGACCGGGGTCCCCGAGGATGGCTACGACGAGCAGGCACTGCTTCTGGGGAAGATCGAGTTCATCCGCGACCTTATCGCCTTGCCGGAGCTGGCGAAATTATACCCTTCGAGACCATGGAAGGACATGGTCGAAGCGTGCGATATCCAGCTCGAAACCATGCGGGCTGGTCTCGACGGCACGCAAATGGATACCTCTCGCATTCCGCCTTGGGAGAAGGAGGATTTAATCGAGAGAATGAACCGGACACTGCCAGGTTCAGCTTGGCCGCTGGCGCCCAAGCAGCTTCCCCCCCCACCGGCGGGCAAGGGCCAGTGGGGAACAGTAACCCAGCAGCTGGCAAGCGGGGCCGAGTCTTTCGACATGACCGAATCGTCCGAATCGGGACCATCAACTGGGCGAGGTCGGGGTCGGGGTCGGGGGCGAGCTCGAGGACAACGAAGCAAGTCTGTGGATCGGAAGGGCAAGAAGCGGCCGGTGTAATCCTCTATATTATAGTTGGCTGGTCTATAGAATGCATCGTGTTTGGTCTTCCCTGTTGCATGGCGGAAAATGGCTGGTCAACTCCTTAGCCAGCAGGTCATCTAGTTTCTGGGCCAGTAACTTAGTCTCTTGCTTGGCCAGACCGTCAGTCAATTACTGGTTGGGCAAGCTAATAACGTGCTGGCTGGGCAAGCTAATAATATGCTGGCAAGTTATGCTGTTCGCCCGCTAATGAAGCACATTATCCATATTCATAGCCAGGAAGTGTATCATTTCGTGCGCCAGCAAATAGCTTTGTTGCTTCACCAGCGAGCGAGTCATTCACTATGCCAGCAAATCATTTCTTTGCTGGACCAGAATAGCTCTGGTTTATGAGTTCATTCCGCCAAGCCGCACAAGCCATGTTTGCTGGCCGAACAGGAGCTTCCTTCTTTGGTCAGATATGTTACGGGTGTGCTGAGCCAGCAAGTAGAATCATTGTCAACCAAGTTTTTAACTGATTCGTTCAACCAGCACATACTCCAGTTGCTATCAACCCAACACACTTATTTACTGGCAAGGCAACTGGATCGTTTCTGCAACCAGCTGCTTGCCTGTTTGCTGCACCAGCGACTCACTCCGGGCAAGTATCCGAATATTGTGTTGCCTTTAGCTATGAATATGTTTCGGTCATCGTAAATACTGGTATATCAGACTCATCCCCACCCGATGAGTACCCATCCTCATCTAGTAGTTCACCACTTCGCTCGTACATCCATCTAGCGTCTGATACATTTGCTCCACCAACATTAGCTGGACCACGCGGCTCGAGTCCTGGCAGGACATCCATACGTTCTTGCTGGATGGCTTCTTCCTGGAGCGCGTTTGCCGAGAGGTCAGCAAGCAGTTGTTCTCCAGCAGGGACAGGCACTTCCGTTAGACCAGCTAGCATATCAGCATAAACATGCCAGAGCGACTCTCTGGTAACCACTGGTGAACCTAGTGCTGGCACGCCAGCAAACATTAGTACTGGGTGTATAACACTGGATGCAAAGGATGCTTACCGGCATATACCGATCGTGCATGCATCTCGAAGGACTGGGGAACCAGCTGGAAGACTTGGTGCTCGGGCGGAGCAAAGATCGCGGCAACCTGATCCAGTTGACTACTGGGAACCAGGATCTGCAGGGAATGTTAGTGGACCAGTGGTTAATAAGCGAAGCTACACCCCTTGTAATCCAGGAATGGGCCGAAGCGGTTTGGGTGCTCCAGGAGAACATTAGGAATCTCAGCTGGCATCCGCTTTTTTCGGTCTCTTCGAGGTTTGCTGGAGTTGTGGATCTGAGCAAAGCGATCAAGATCCTGCTGGAGTAGTGGGATAGATAGCCAGCGAAACAGCAACCTATCAGGGGCTGGTTTAGCAAGTTCTTCCAGATTAGCGCGTATGATTTCGGACGTACAGCTCAACAGCGACCCCTGGGTGATACCACCCTTCGTCTAGCCCCTCCTGAAACAGAAGCTCCCACCCTTGTGAAAACTGCCGACGAAGCTTGGACCAGAATATCTCCGGCTTGATGTTGCGATGGCCAGGACCACGCATCCATCTATGCTGGAGGGTGCCTGCCAGTGAGGGATCCAGCTGCTGGCGAAGTGTCGTCTGGGCATTAGCGATCCCATTATTTTCTGTTCCTGGATCGCTTTGCGTAAGAAGGGGGATACCTGGATGTAAATGACTAACCAGTCTGACATGCTGGGAGACAACTCACCTCCTAAGCGGCGGGCAGCTTCAAAGTAGTAGCTGGCTATCAAACGAGGGTTTGAGTTCGTCCACCAGACTTTGAGCCAGAGTACTGCGTTTGAGAAGTTTTCAATGCCGACATGTAAGCGTAGACCGAATCGTTGCCATTTGTCATGCTGATCAGCAGCCCATGACTCGTGCAAGCCAGCTGACCAATGCACCTGGTGCCGAAGTCGGCCCGCCAGCCGCTGACGATTCCCCAGTGGATCATGTCGCTGCTGGTATTCCTGAACGAGCTGCCTGATTTGCTGGTAAGCAGCCATGGAGTACAACAAGGCCAGCACGTACCGAGATACCAGAATATTATCGTGTCGCAAGTGGTCACGAAGTGACTTGGCCCCCAGCCGATTTGCAGTATGAATTCGTGCTTTCTCGACAAAAGGAGCGATGCTTTCCAGAGAATGGTTTTGCTGCTTCACGGAAGGCAGTCCCCATTCTTTTCGACGCCGCTGGATGGTTTTGGTACTAGTAACTGGGGTCAGTATAAGGGCGAGCCAGCAGTCAACCTACACACGAAAGTGTCCACTGATTCGCACGGAGATCAATGTCCCTCTTGATTGCCGCCAGTATCTTCTTATCGCCGTACGCATACTTATAGTACTTCTCAACCAGAGGACGCAATATAGCATCTGGGACTGGTGCTGGTCAACAGTCTGCTGGCCAGCGGAGCTGGCAAACATACCAGCTTGGTCATGTTGGTTGCCATGCCGTGGTGATAGATCCATCTCAAACAAACGGAATAAGTAGATGCTGGCAAAGATGAGGAACAATGATATCCGATCTTGGGCCCAATCCTATGGTATCAGCACTGCTGATTAAGTAAGATAGCAACACGGGGATACACGTTGGTCTTCCAAGGGTCTGAATGTGATTTCAGTGTGTTTTTGCGTCTAATGACACGTGGGAATAGATACGGCAGAAGCATGAGCTGTCCCGCTCACCGTGTACACCGCATTGGACAGCCCATGATGCCGCAAAAACAGGCCTCCCATAAACACGGGCTCTGGCTGGACTCCTCCCAATCCGGCAATCACTGGCACACCTAATATGCAGGAAAATTCTGGCCCGCGACCAGTATCTGCTTGGCCAGTAGAGGCTGGCCAAATAACCCCGCCAGTTTACCTTTCAACCTACCGCTCAACCTCCAACGGCTTTCCCTGCTCCTCCAGCATTGGCGATTCACCAGCACCTTGTCGTCCATCCTGATGGACATCGACCCAATTATAACAGCTTGGGAAGGCGGTAATTGCAGTCGGCGTGCCTGTGGGAAAGCTATCGGCCCGAACGATGAATGGAGGTTGATTGCTGGACGATCTGCAAGCACTGGGTTACCGCTTCCAGCACAGATTTACTGCTTAGCGTGCTTTGAGCATTACAACAGTAAAGAAGGGACACTTATCCGCCCAGGCACTCGGACACGGACCACGCCAGCCGTTCAAGTTGATATAGAGGATGTGAGACGCCTCAATGCTAGCGCACAACGATCATCATCCACTGGTACGTCTGTCTGAACTGGGAATTCACAAGACTTACCCCCCATAGATCGACCATCATATGTCCGGGCAGTCGGCCTTCAATTCAACCAAGGCATTCCTGGTCCAGGAGCCTTTGCCGAATCGCCAGTCTCTGGCGGCTATCCAAGCCTACCAGCTGGCTTCCCTCCAACACACCATGGCACGCTTGCTGGAGCATTGCCACGTACAGCATTTGCGCATCATCCAGCTGCTCAGCAAGCATTCGGCTACAGCGCAAACCATCCGCACTATACCCATGCTCGCCTGGCAGTTAAGAAGTATATCAATACACCGCCCGCTGAGACGATACGTGTAGAGGCTTCCGTTCAGTATCTGAAGGATGGAAAGAAAGGATCATTTCTGGTTGGGGTACGCCTGGTAGCTTTACTCCTGCATTACAGCCAGCTAATGAATCTCCAGAACACGGCTGAGCGTCTGCTCGATGTCCCTGCTTTGCTAAAGCCGCTGGCGCTTAAGTCCCATATCTTTGCCTCGCTTCAGGCCAAACTGGCTCAAGATACTCGGGATTACCACTTTTCCCTTGACGATTTCGACTTATGTGGGCAGGGGCTGGCCAATCTTGAGCGGAACCTTGATTCTACGCCATTGTATGCCCATTGCTTCAAGCAGGCACCCCGAGCTCCCAAGCCAGTGTGGAATCCAAACGCGGTTGTTGAAATTTTCCTGGTCATCAAGAAAGGTGTGTGGAAGCGGGTTGAGGAGTGGAAGATTGCTGGAGAGGATGCCAGTGTATGTTCCGGTTTGAGGCACTCTCTGCTGGCGTTATAGCTGACTTCCCCGCAGGCAGAACGCTCCCTACAACCCCTTGCAGTCCCATCCTACATCCCTCGGTATCCAACAAGTGCTTCTGTGCCAGTAGACAGGCCGCGCAAGACACCAGTGGCTGGCTCATGTACCAGCAACTCTCCTGGCTCACGGACACCAGCTTCTCAACCTGCTGCTCCCCGAGGCACATCCTTGAAGCGTGCTCATGAGCAAGATGATGAGGCAGACCGTGATGGAGGAGATATTAGGCGGGCGATCATGTTTTCAGAGCACAGCAAGGTTCTTCATACCAGTGGTGCGCCTCAGCTTGCTCTTTCGCAATAGCCAGAATCTGATGCTCGGCCAGCAACGTCATTCACCAGTCGTGGATTCTTTCTCCCCATACCCATTGTTACATGGCAGGAGCTCTTCAAAGACCAGCGACGACTCAAGATTGATTATGAAGGGCTGGGGAGCGATGCCATTCTTCGAATTGAGGAATCCCATCGCCATATGCTGGGCAAGCCTGGTTCCTTCAAGACCGCTCATCCAGCATCTTTGACGCTGAATGAGATCCCAGCCCAGTGGGATAATCTGGAAAAGTTGCCGTTCCCCATTTGTCAACGTACCTCAGTTGCTGGCAAGCGATACTTCCGGAGACTTGCCAAGCAAGGCGGCAAGCGAGTTCCAGCCTCCATTCCAGACCAGGCGCGGTTCCTGGAGAATGAAGGGAATGTGCTGTATTGGGCAACGGCCTTACACAATGAGACGAACAACTTCATCCGTGACAAGCTGGCCGCCAACCCCGACCATCCGGCCAAGCTGCTGGAGCTCCCTCAGACGCGTATGGTTCGAGCTGGTCTGTTCATCAACAGCGGATCAACCAGCCAGGATGAACGCCAGGGACTGGTGACATTGATCGAAGAGTTGATACCCCAAATTCCAGTCATGGAGGGCGAGTCCTCGTTTGTCAAGTTTATCAATAACGGCTCGCCACAACCGCGGTTCACAGAAGGCAAAGCTGGTGTACTGGCCCGGTTTCTGGCATTCTGCCAGCACGTTCAATTTCTGCTGACAGATGGACTGGCCTTCGTGACCGACTACCAGGGTAAGTGAGCTCAATTCATTTGACGGTCTCAGCTGGCTAATGGTACGCTAGGGTCTTTAACTCTGCTGAGCGACCCACAGATAGTAACTCATCCGTACGCATGCCTTCTCACTGGTTGCCAGCAACTTGACGCTAACAGAGATATAGGGACCTTGGTCGGCTCTTCGGGGAAGGCAATCTCGATACATCCTTCTACGACTTCAAGTCAGCCCATCCTTGCAACGAGTATTGCTCTGCATTTGGTCTGAAACCGCTTGCTGGCACGACAATCAACTTGCCGGATGGCAAGGATGTCAATGAAGGGACAACCAACAATGCGGTGGATGCACGATCACCAGCTGCTGGACAAGTTCCGGAGGGCCCAGTAGCTGGTGAGGCGGGTGAAGGCTTGCCGATGAACCAGGAGGGAATGAGTGGTCGAACACTCCGTGACGCTGAGCCAGCAAATGACATGAACGCATGCACGCCAGCTGGCTCTGCTGGTCAATCACTACGGATCCGAATCCGCCTCAATGGGAAGACAAAGATGACTGGAAGCGGGGATCCAGGACCTGACTCGCGTGCTTGAATGCCCATAGCAGTAATATAGAAGAGTCAGCCATCTGCTGAGCTCAGACCGGACTCTTGTGTTTTCTTTCTTCTCGTCCAACTCCCATCATTCGTTCCAGTCTCGCCTTTAGTAGCTAGTCCGAGATGTCCAACTCATGTCATTCGTTCCTATGAGCCTCCTCATTGTGCGATATTAGACTGCCAGTAAGTGCTGGCTCAGCAATCATGACTGTAAGCGCTGGCCCAGCAACGACAACTGTAGGCGCTGGCCCGCAGACAACAACCGTAAGCGCTCAGTTCTCCCCCTCTGGGGCAGTGCCAGTGGAGGCAACCAGTTTGAGCTCCGCAAAAATGTTTTTAAAAGGTACGCCGGCAAATCCCTATGCGCCTAAGGCCGACGGAGTGGCCATGCAAGCTGTCCAGCTCTGACCATAGTCTTGCTCACGTCTACGGACAGCACCCTGAGCTGTCCGCGAACAGCTTCCATACTGAGAAGAGGCTAAACCGAAGAAGGAACGCGTGTACGGTGCATATATCGACGTCACTCCCTTTCCGGGTGAACACTTCTGTGATTCCTTCAACTCCCCTCTTTCGTCGTCGTCGTCGTCAGGCACCTTGTACTCGGCAAGCGGATAAACGCCCTCCTTTCCCCAGCCCCTCTTCCAGCCTACTACTCCTACGTCCACCTCCACCCACTATACTGCCAACGAAGAGCGTACAGCGACGATGACAACCTCCAAAGTCTTCCAGCTCACAGCGGGCGTACAGTGTTACGACTGGGGAAAACTGGGCTCGGCGTCTAAGGCTGCTGAGTATGCGGCTGTTACGGGGCTGAAGATCGAGGAGGATAAGCCTTATGCTGAGGTGCGTCCCTTCCCCCCCTCCATCACTACCTCCCTCTGCTAGGCTGCTCCTGCTCCTGCTGCCATTTCATGATGTTGTAATGTTGTGGAGATGGTATGATGCTAACCCTGTTGATCGGTTAACAGCTATGGATGGGCACCCACCCCAACTCCCCTTCCTCGCTCTACCCCTCCGGCCCCCCTCTCCTGACCCACATCCAGTCTCACCCCGAGCTCCTCGGTAAAAAAGTTCGCGAGCACTTCGGCACCGACCTGCCGTTCTTGTTCAAGGTGCTTGCCATTCGGAAGGCGCTTTCGATTCAGGCGCATCCGGATAAGGGGCTCGCGGAGAGGCTGCATAGGGAGAGGCCGGAGTTGTATAAGGATGGGAATCATAAGGTGCGTCCTGTGCCTCTTCCCTTACATCTTCTCCCTCTTTCGCCTTCCGCTGCACTACTCCCTGCTCCGTCCTGCTTTCGTATGGCATGAAATAGTGCTGACTGCCATGATGTGCTGCAGCCCGAGATGGCCATAGCCATCACAGAATTCTCAGGCTTCTGCGGCTTCCTCCCTCCCTCCGAGATCCAAGCCTACCTCCGCCTCGTCCCCGAATTCGCTGCTCTCATCTCCCCCTCGGCGCGGGAAGCGTTCCTCGCCTCCCCAAATCCGGACAAGACCGCCTTGAAATCCGTCTTCTCAAGCCTGATGGAAGCCCCGGACGCTGAGGTCCACTTGTGGGTCGGAAGGTTGGTGCAGCGGTATTTGGCGGGAGGGGACGATGTCAAGCCTGAGGAGAAGGGCGTGCAGGAGCTGGCTGTCATGCTCGACAGCCAGTTCCCGGGTGACGTGGGCGTGATGTGTGTGTTTATGCTTAATGTCGTGCATCTTAAGCCGGGGGAGGCGGTGTTCCTGAAGGCTAATGACCCTCATGCGTACATTAACGGAGGTGAGCGCTGTTCTATTACTTATGGGTACAGAGGATGCTGATGTGCAAGGCTAGATATCATCGAATGCATGGCCACGTCCGACAATGTCGTCCGTGCCGGTCTGACACCCAAGATCCGCGACGTACCCACCTTGGTCAACATGCTCACATATGAGACCGCACCCGCCTCGGAGCAGCTCCTCCCTCCCCAACCCTTCCGAGGCTCGAAGCACAGCCTGCTATACGACCCACCTATCGAAGAGTTCTGCGTCCTATTGACCCAGCTCGGCGAGGGCGAGGAAGACGCCTACGGTGCGATTGACGGGCCGAGCATCCTGATCGTCACTGAAGGAGAAGGGGAGATCGTAGCGGAGGATGAGACGAAAGAGGTCAAAAAGGGCCAAGTATGGTTCATTGGCGCGGACGTCGATGCGAGGTTCAAGAGCACCAAGGACGGGTTGGTGCTCTATCGCGCATTTGCGGTTGCGCCTTGAGGTAAGCACATTCCTGGCAATTTACCAGTCTTCCGCAGCGGGCTGATCTGCTTCGTCGTCTTCTTCTTGGTCCTCGCCTGCTTGGTCGTCCAACCCTGCCCACATCCCCTGTTGCGCCCCTTCGCCGCCCGCAATTTCCTCGAACATGGACTGTGCGACCTCAGCAGCCCGATCAGCAGTCTCCACCAGGCCCTGGCCCATCCCTCCCAAGACATACACGCCCTCCCCAACTTCCTTTGCTCCATCATCCTCTGCCTCAGACGGACCATCCTCGAACGTGTAATAGAACGTCAAGAGCGCTTCCTGCTCGGGCTTGCCCGTAAGCTGCAGGAATGCCTGCAGGTAAGGCTGTAGCAGCTCTTTCGCCTCTTTCTTTTCTTCCTCTTTTTGCACCCCTTGCCCCTCTTCGTTGTCGGTGTTGGCGAAGTCGGAGTCAAGCGGGACGGACAAATAAACAGCATCTATATACCAAGAAAAAGTCATCAATATGATCGAATTGTAGCCCTGGTATGGCAGAGACTGGAACGAAAGAGAGCGAGACGCACATTTTCCGGACGGAGTTGATCGAGAACCTTCGCCCGACCAGAGACAGGTTACTGCCTTGTCTGAACCTTGCTCTCCCAATGCGTGAGGAGGGAAGACAAGGAGAGCGGTGTCGAGTTCTTCATCAAGAGCGAGAGTTTGTTCGATGACGGCGAGACATCGTGCGCTCTTCTTGCCTCTCCGAGCAGTCGGGCTCTGGAGTGTAGACGGCGCAAGATGCGGTTCCATAACGACCTTCTTCGCCCGGAACACTTCATCAATCCCCTCCAGCTGGATCCTCACCCCCTCACCCGCCTTGCTTGGCAGCTCCAGCCGCTCAATAGAATGACCTAGGATGTATGGTGCACCCCGAACAGCCGCCATACGACAGAAGAGCTGGGCGAGCTCGCCAGCGCCGCCGTAGTGCCCTACGAGGTAGGCTGAGGGTCCGTACCTTCCAAAACCTAGGAGATGTTGTCGGATCGCCTGCAGGCCGGGGAGGGTGGGGTCTGCCGTGTGGTTTGGGTTAGCCAGACCCAGGTAGAAGGAATGGAGGTGAGAGGAGGGACGCACCAGTAGGCCGAACACGTTGCGCAACAACATATGTGAGCGCCCTCGCTCCCTCCTCGTCCAAGTCCCACACTTCCCTCAAATAATCCACCAACGGCATCTCCTCCTTTCCCCTCACTTCTGGAAGGTCCTCGAACGCCGCCCGATGCTGTGGAGGCTGGGAAGTGCTGCCTCCAGCGCACCAGAGGAGGAAGCGCATGAGCTTGCGTTTCGTCAGGAGGGGGAGGGGGGAGCGGAATATGTCTTCTTTCGAGGAGGGGACTTTGACTGCTTTCCCCTCTCTGGCTTGTGTTGGTGTGGTTTGTGGTTGTTGGTCCTCAGGTTTTGTTGAGGACTGAGCAGGTGGTGAAGACGGGGAGTAGAGGAAAAGACCTTGCACGAGCTGGAAAGCGCATTGTTTACTCAGCTTGCTCTTGACGAGCTGGTCGATCAGCGGCGAGTAGCTGCGTATCATCATCGGCTGGAGGGAGAGCGCATATTCCCTTGACTGTTTCTTCAGCTCTGGGAGGGCGAACGGCAAGGTCTGCAGTGTCGGATTGTGTAGGTAGGGAGGGGGGGATTGGGGGAGGGAGAGGAGATCGGAGATTGTTAGAGAGGCGGAGGTGCTGCCGTATAACGGGGAGGGGTCGACGTGGAGTACGGAGAGGCCATGGACAGATAGGGCGCTGTTTGGAAGTGAGCCATGCTTAGTATTGAAGGACGGTAGAGAAGGAGAGGGCGTACGCTGCGAGTATGCTTTGAGGGAGTGATGTGCCGAGGAGGAGAACATCGAATTCGTTGGGCAGTGTGTCCATCGTTTACTGTCGTGATACAACGGCGTTCCGTATCTGCACCTGTCTCAGCTGTTCGTCGCAGAGTCAAAAGACTCGGGATCGTATCAGAAACTGTCTTAGGTAAAAGGTTAAGGTGAAGTGAGCAACGACAATGATAACGACGATGGATCACTCCTAACGAGCATAGTCCCTTACATTCCTCAACCATGAGACATCGATCGTTCCTCCCATCGAGCACACGACCACGATGGGGAGTTGTTATATGCATCTGAGACGTGTCTATGCGAGATAGTTCGCTGGAAAACGCTGCAGAAGTAAGGCATTCCCCCTCTCGATTTGAATAGTAATACAGATTGCATTGAGTAGAATACAAATGCGACTCGTCCCCTTCCTACCACTCTCCGCAACGTTCCAAACCACAGATCATCACTTAGGCAGGCGGAGCTGGTGAATTGCCCACGCCAACCTTGACGTCCACCTCTCCACCTCCGCCGAACACGTCCCCTCCCATAGGCTGCGATGCCTCCTCGCTTACTCCACCAATCTCGGGCACCTCATCGACCACAACAGCGGGCACGCCTCCGGCTAGCTTGTCGCCGCCTGGGTCGGGTAGGTCTGAGAGGGGTATTGATGGTGGCGGGACGTATTCTGCCATTTGTGGGAACGCTTCTGCCAGCCCGGCGGATAGATGCTGGAGGTATGACTGCATGCCATGTCAGCGAGTGATGAGAAAAGGATAGCAGAAGGAGGAAAGGAGGACGGGACGTACATGTACCGCGTGGACCTTGCCGTTCGTGAACTGGTTCTCGGCCGCAGTGAGCTCCAGCATAGTCCGCGTATAGTCGTCCGGGTTTCTCCCCTCGTCCAGATACCTGCAACCAGTCAGAAGGGTCCTCACCTTCCATCGTTCGAAGGACGTAAAGAGAAAAGACGCACTCAAGAACCTGTAACGGCACCCACTCTTGCAACGCAGGAGCAGCCTCGTCCAGCTTCTGGAGCTTATCCACCACCTCCCTCACCGTCGCATGGATAATTGGCCCCGACTCCTCCCTCGGAGGGGCGTAGACCGCCTCTGCCCGCGTTTGGAGCGTGTTAAGCTCCTCCGCAAGTGTCTCAAGCAGGAGCTCCACCTTCCCTAGCGGGCCCTCCGGTCTCTTCCTCTCTGCTCCTTTTAAGCCTGTGAACTCCCCCAGCGCTCCGCTGGCGGATGAAGACCCATGTTGGGAAGGCGAGCCAGCGGCGGAAGGGGAAAGGACGGATGTGCCGTCCGGACCTGGGGTGTACGGGGTGTAAGGTGTGAAAGGCGCTGAGGGCTCGTTGTCTGAGTCTGAGGTGTCTGCTTCGTCTGCTGAGGATGCGCCGGGTGTTTGGGGTGCTGAGGTTGGTGGGAGGGGGGACAGGGCGTGTTGCGCTGTTGAGTACGCTGACGAGTGCGGGGCGGGGTTGGACATCGCGGTGTGGGAGGGAACACGGAGATGGAGGGGGTGTGGTTGGGGAGGTTGAGCGGAGGGATGGCGGTCGAAGGGACTAAGACACGAATCCTTGCTCACTCGGAGATAGGGGTACCTTATCGCCGAGATTGATCGGAAATTGCCGAATCATCACTTGTCCTAGTAAAATACAATTGTGTTTCCCTCCATCCATACATTGTTATAACAATACAACCATCGAAGGCCCCAAGACAGGCAGGACTACAAGCCAGAATTATCCTGCGCCGGATGTTCCCCAAACTGACTCCTATCACCCAGCATCCTCCCTCTCCGATCCAGCTCCTCCGCCTGGCTCAACACCCTCGGTTCCCACCACTGCCTCAACTCCCTCTCCACATCCTCCCACCGCTTTCCTTCTCCCTTTCCTCGGTCAAACACCTCCCAGAGCCCTAGCGCTTGCTCCGCTGCCTGGCTCGTACTAGCCGCAGTGTGTGGTCGGACACCGCAGACCGCATCGCCAGCTAGAATTACGCGCTGATCGGGAAAGACAGCGCGCGGAGAGCGGACGTCGGTGATGGCTTGGATAAACGGCGCTTTACAGAGATGCCAGAGTTTTGCGAGCACTGTGGGAAGTCGCTGGTCTGCCAGGGCTGTGATGGCCGCCTTCGTCTGTGGGGCCATGTCTGAAGGAGGCATCGTCCATTTATGCAGCTTGCCCTACGTGAGAATATCAGCTATCCAGAGAACACGGAGAACAAGGAGGAAGATGAGCAGACGAACGTTCTTGTCGGTAAAAATCTGCCGATGCCAATCGCTCCCTTCTTCGGCGTTGTAGTACCAGACAAAGTTCATGCGACGTTTTTGCACTATGCCGCCTTCGCCGGGTATAAGGTAACAGAGGAACTGCAGGCCTTTGGAGTGAAAGAACTATCGCATGTTAGCTGCCTTCCTGAGACCTGAAGAGATGAGGGAGACACACGGTGAACTTTTCCAACAGGACATCCTTGACGTCCTCCGGTAGATCCTCCTCCGGCACCCGCCCGCGAAAAGCGACATAGCCCGCGTACGTCCTTTTCACACCTTGTAGATGCGCGTCCCGCCAGCTCGAGCTCGCACCTTCTGCACATATCACCAGATCTGCCAAGGCCGTCTTCTGCTCGTCCTTTCCATCCTTTGTTGCCTCCGTATACTTCACGACCACCTTGCCTCGCTCCGCGTCCCAGCGATAGTCCGTGACGTTACATCCGACCTTGTACACCGCCCTCTTCGCCTCCTCTTTTCCTTCCTCGGGTATGGGTGAGTCAAGATACCCCTCCCTCTCAACGCCATCAAAGTTCGCCCTCAGGACCCAATACAGCTTGTCCCAACTGGTCATCCTCTGCACGTGTTCCTCCTTCTCCCTCACACTCCCATCCCGGTTGAGGTACTGCCTCCCGCCTGTATTCTCGACAAACAGGCGCGTGCGGGTGCGGTCGAACGTGCGGAAGAAAGACTGGGTAGAGCTGCCAAAGACGATTCCCGCGCCTTGGGCGGAGAGTGAGGGGGATCGCTCGAGGATCTGGACGTGGTAGTGCGAGCGGAGAAGGGTGATACCGTGCATCTGCATATATGCTGTGCATCAGTCCTAGAACATGAAGATATTATCAGGTCGAGGGCTTACCAGTCCACCTAGAGACCCTCCGACGACGATCGCCTCCCTCTGTGGGACCGACGACATTGGGAGGATGCGTAATGAGGAATGCAGCTTGATAGTCTTTCGATTATTCCGGAAAGGTCTTGCCTACCCAGCGAAGTGCAAAATAGTCGCTCGAGGGCGGCCTGGCGATCTGGTGGGAGCTGGGTTATTATGTTGCCCCATCTTCGACGTGTGGCAGGCTGCTGTCCACTTTGATCTGCAAGACGCGTCGGACGTCATCGCGATGCCGTCTGGATCGCGACCGAGTTACGTAATCCAGACACCCTTCCACAGAGGACACGTCCGGCTGCGAAAGAACTTTGGTTGGAAAGATTACGAACCAGAGCGATATATCAGGGCGAGTCATATGTCCTGGCAAGTGAAGCATGGACAATGAAGTCGGGGAGGTTGAGCACATTCGTATTGCCTGGGCATGAATTCTAGATATTTCGGCTATCCAGTTACTCGCATGGTACAGTATATGCTGGCAGATGGGCACCAAGTCGTAAGCGGATGCAAGATGAAGGTCTCTGTCATGCGTCCGAAAGCTTATGGATAGAGCGTGACGTGATGGCTGAACGCGAGAGATGCATCGGAGATTTTTCCGTTGCGGAGGTTGGACAGGAGCAATCCATATCGAGTTTAGGTTTACTATGGATGTCGATGGGTCTGTCTGGCTAGTGCAGAAGTGATCGGGCGAGTACAGTGGTACCCCCGAATAACGATGTCGTTGGTGGAGGGGAAAAGTGATCGTTAAAAGGGGGGTATCCTTAAGTATGGGTTTGGATAGATTAGACTCCGTACTACTTAATCTCAACTATGGCAGTAAAGTAGCACCAGTTAGCGCCTAAACTGAGCGCTTAAGCGCAAAACAGCAGCCACAATGACCCCAAATAAGTTTTTTATGGCCTTGGAAGCAACATATGCGCTGTTAGCATCTTATCTCCGACCGGTTAAGGCTTACCTCCGATCGGTTAAGTCGGTTATTAACCCCTTGTTAACGATCTCACATAGGCTGCTCTGCCATACAGAGTGATTGCTATCGTTAATGGGTGATCGCTATCCGGTGAGGCCCCTTACTATGTACCAAGTCGGTCACAGCAAATTGCGATCGTTGTTGGGGGGGTATCGCTAATGTGGCGTATCGTTAGCCAGGGGTACGACTGTAGTAGTTTATGATCGACGATCCTCCCGGTCGATCGTGCGTGATCAGCTCGATCGACGACCGATCAGCGAGGACGGTTTGCCCACTCAGCGCCACTCCAGGTGGGTCAGGGCAGCCACAGCGCATCGGCAACCCGACCTTCTCTTCCTCTGAGCTCCGGGAGAATGCCACCGCTCCGCAACTCCGCTCTTCCGTCAACGGTTGCATCCCCCTCCGTTCACGTGTACGGGCAGGAGTAACGTAATGGACGGCCTCTGTCCGGCCCGCAGAGGGTAACGGTTACGCAAAGAATTGTCAGCAGCTACGGCAGATGGTGTCAGCCGTCACTGCCGTTCGTCGTTGCTGAGTAGATTGATAGGAGAGGCGCGCCGAGATGGAGACAATGCAGAAGATGTAGCGACAATGGACAATGGGCTTCAGTTGAGAATGAGTGGGAAAACTGAGACCAGGTGTGATCGTGATCGCGATTGTACAGATTGAGCTGTTGCGGGTGAGACTTGGGAGCCGTCCGTGCAAGGTTTGAGCTGCTGCAGAGGTGTCATGACTCAAGTGTGTAGGAAGTGGTGGTGCGAGTGATAAGCTCGAGCCGGATATGGTTTTGTCGATAGAGACGTACGCGTTGGGTGAAGCCGGGGCAGCGTTCAGCGCTTACGTGCAGAGTTTGTCGAGTGTGTGGCGGGCAGATTGTGAGATTGATTGAGTGTGATTAGGACCCCGTGAATCGTAGCAACGGGAGTGTGTGCCACGCTACTGCCGGCGCGAGGCCTGAAACGGCAAAGTGGGTCGCTTCTGCCTTGGAGAGGGCGTGACTACGAAGGAGTGCTTCCTCGTTGTCCTCCTTCCGCTCCCCCCTTCCCCCTCCCGCTGTCGTGCCTCACCCAGCAGGAACAACCCTCGCCAGCCAACCTCAATTCTCCTGGCACCGGGGCTTCTGCCCCTCTCCTCATCCTCTTCTTGTCATCCATCCTCCGGGCCCTTTTGAAACGGCTCACGACAGAATCGTAATTTGGAGCAGCACCCACGCCCTGCTTGGCCTCGAACCCCCCTTTACCTCCACGCTCACTGAAAGGAACTCGGCTCGCTCCCCTTTCTGCTCTTTTTTACCCACTCTAACTCCGTCCACCACGAGCTACTGACGGCCTCGCCGTCGCTCCTTATTACCCTGCACCTAGGCAACCCCCCCAACCGGATCAAGCGTGAACTGTCCCTCACTCGGACCCGCACCAGCTCCTTCTCATGCGCACACCCACAATGACAACCTACGCCTCGTATACCTCGCTCGGACCGAATGACAAGTCAAAGGTCAGCAATGCGCTGCAGTCTATCATCGCTGGCGCCGGGACACGGGACAGGGTCGCACTCATCCAGGTGTTGCTGGACGATGTTGGAGATGGAAGGGGACGGATAGGGCAGAAAGGTGCGCATATATCTTACTTTGATGAGAGGAGGCAGTGCTGACCGGGAGACAGAAACGGCCCAGGCTCTATTAGCTGCGAAAGTCCTTGCTAGGGTACCAGAAGGAGCGCAAATCTTCGGCCAGGCTGGGGTAAATCGCTTTCCTTTCCGGCATGAGGAAAGGAAGGCTAATCGATGGTGTAGAATCTCCGGACATTCCTGAAGGTCATCAAGTCCGTTTCTCTCCCTGCAGATGCTCAAGCCGAGGCGATGCGATGCGTGGCAAACGCTCTTCTGCTGGTTCCATCTGCAAGGGAGGAATGGATCAATCTCGGCGGCGCGGACGCGTGCATAGAGATTCTGGAGGTGCGCTACCCTTGTCTTTGAGTTACCTTCGGACTCACACTCCTCGCAGAAAGACAATTTTGGACCTGAGACGTATTTTCCTGCAGCACGCATCGTGTACCTAATTACTGTCGCCCGCACACCATATATCGTAAAGATGGTCGAGCAATACCGGATTATGGATACTCTCTCTCGAGTGCGTTCGCTCACGCACTGAGCCCAATCTTTGCCTAATTTTGTCTTGCAGCGTCTAGAACATATATTTGACAATTTTGCGGTTTCGGCTCCCTGGACCAAGGAAGCTATGACGGACCTCTTGAAGCTTACGTTCAATATGACATTACAATATCCTCGCATAGTCGACGAGACTCCGGGCGGCAGCAACCGGGTGCTCGGAGAGCTCTGGGATGACCAATTTGCAGTGTATGCTACTCTCCTCGTCCAAGCTGCATATATGCGCTGATCTCCCGCACTCAGAATTGTCCCCACACTTCTACGGCTGTATCACGGCCTCCCTCAGACTTCTGTCCCACTCACCGCTCCTCTCACACATGTCATCCACGTTCTGCTAAATGTCCCTGTTCAACCCTTCATCTCCCTCTTCTTCCCCGCTGGCTCCTCTCCTACCGGCTCACCAGGGCCAAATGGAGCCTCACATCCGCCGGACTCTTTTGGTCAGCGCGCACTCAATTATCTTCAACGACGCTCCATGTCGAGCGAGAAGAGGCCATTTATTTCCGGCGGCCGTCGTTCTCCACCCCAGACGAGCACGGACAGCTTCAAGCGTGGCATGGACCTACTGGATAATGCCCTCGCTCACTACTTCCCTTCTTCCGGTTCGCAGATAACCGAAGCTGACGATCCGCAAGTTCGGCTCATGGCAAAGAAAGAGGATGTGAACGTGGATGAGGCGCTTTCCCCACTGGTGTTGTTCATCCAGCGACTTGTCGCGGCGAACGACAGCGCAAAGCAAAGGGGGAGATTAATGCTGCTTCCCCCAGATTTGTGCGTCGCTCCTGCAGCAGACTGCCAGTCTTGCATTGACCGGAGAAACAGGGATAGATCGACGCCGTTGGAGAAACGCCCGGACCTGTTGGGTAGACTTCTGCGGCTGCTCACTTCTGTTCATATGCCCCGCTTGAAGGACGCTGTTGGGGAATTGTTGTATGCTGTTTGTGACTCTAATGGTCAGGTTCTACCCATACACACTACAGCTGGTGCTGACACGCTTGCCACAGCCGAGCAACTCGCTGCCGCGTTCGGGTATGGCAATGTCGCTGGCTTCCTCTTCAACAAAGGCATCATGATTCCTCCTCCCGACTCGCTCAACTCGGATATCAATCCGATAACGGGGACGAGCACCTCGACAGCTCCAGTGGTCGACATGAGTGCGCCAATGACGGAGGAAGAGAAGGAGGCCGAGGCGGAGAGGCTGTTCGTCCTCTTCGATCGTCTGGAACGCTCCGGGTATGGGGTCAACCCTGTGCGAAAAGCCCAGCAAGAAGGTCGCTTCCAGGATCTGGAATGAGTACAAACGTCCAGCTATCTTCGCGTCATCATCGCCGCCGTACGCAGAATGTACCGCTACCCACGATCTACATACGGAAATCCTCGTCTCTCTCCCTGCTCGCGTTGGACCAGTCATTCCCCCATGTCACTCTTACCCTTCGTTCTACTTATTGCTACAGTAATCCTTGTGCTGTTTTCTTGCTACCAACCTTTCTTCCTTGCTTGTTTGCTCTTACCAACCTGAATACCGCAAAATAAGTACTATTGCCGACATACGGGCTAGCCGATGTTCGAATAATCCATGTAGAGCGTTTTGCTGACATTACCTACATACATACCGCACCAGGCTGTGAGTAACTAGCTCTAACTTAATTGCAATGCCATATGACTGTCCTATGAATGTTTTATTGTGGGGGCATCAGCCATACCTTCTGGCTAAGCACACATCTGCCCAGTGGCTGCAGTCATCGCGATTGTTGCAAATTTCTGGCCACCAGGGCAGCTGCCAGTACAGCTGACAAGCGACCCTTCACGATGGACCAGACGGGAACGGGCCCACTTGGGCATCGCAGTCGCATTTGGATTTTCCGGGGCTCCGCAGAAAGCGGTTATACATTCGCCCTTCGTCCCTTATTCTTACTCCAAACGGACAATAATCAACATCATGTGTACCAGGTTGCGTCAAGTGCAATTCCTCGAGCACACGCTCTCTTTCAGCCATTGTGGGGAAACGCGTAATCTAATCTCCGACCCCGGCCGGCCATACCTTCCCCGCATCCACCCTGGCACCCTAAAGAGCATGCCGGCACGGCTCATGCCTGTTGTCGCGTTGTTAACGTTCATGCGACCTGGGAAGCATGGACCTGAGGGGAGGGTCACACGGGCCTCGAGGAGGGACAATGGTTGGTCCTAGTTGGTGGGCATTGCTGGAGGGCAAGAAGGATAAATTGACGCGATTTGGACGATCATATTGTTCGAGCGGGTCTTGCTTCAGCGCACACCTAGTCGACCAGCTGCAGAGAGAAGTAGCGCAAAGTTCGATTGAAAGCATGTCCAGCACGACCGACGACCGCCTCGCCGCACTTGAAGCGCGTATCGCCCTCCTGGAGGACCACAACGATGTGCGCAAACTGCAGCACGCATACGGATACTACATCGACAAGTGCCTGTACAACCAGGTCGTCGATCTCTTCGCCGAGGACTGCGAAATCCAGTTCCACGGCGGTGTGTTCAGGGGCAAAGCAGGCGCAAGGAGACTGTATATTGAGCGTTTCCAAAAGGCGTTCGTGGGCGGTAGGAATGGGCCTGTGTTTGGGTATGTCGACTTCCTGTATGCCCATCTCAAAAGACAGGTTGCTAATATGGGAGCGTGTGCCATTGCAGCTTCCTCCTCGACCATCCGGTGATGCAGGACATCATCGACGTCTCCCCAGACCGGAAGACGGCCAAGGCACGCATGCGCTGCCTCATGCAGGCCGGGACGCACGACAGTGCGATAGCTCCTAACGCGAACCCGCCCGCGCTCCGCCAGTGGTGGGAAGGCGGCATTTACGAGAACACTTACTCTCGGGGCGACGATGGCAAGTGGAGGATCAAGATCTTGAACTACCGTGCCCTGTGGCATGCCAAGTTTGAGGATGGCTGGGCCCACACCAAGGTGCGTTCCCGGACGAGCGATCAGACAGCTGACTGGGCTGATAAAATGATAGCCCACCTTCGTGCCATTCTTGAGCAAGACTGTGGGTGACGGTGACCCTCTCGGGCCAGACGAGCTGTACGAGGACAAATGGGTGCGTCTTTCATTTCTTATAATTGTAATACAGGGCGTAGAGTGACTGATTGGACCCCTTCCTCCTCTCGCAGCTCTGGCCGGACACGCACACGGTGCCGTTCCACTACCCGCATCCCATTACTGGCCAATGGGTCACCAAGGACGAGATGCACGCACCACCCAAAGTTGACAACGGCGTTGCGGCGTTCTCTGATGTGAAGAGTTGAACAACCCTCTAGGCGACATGTTGACGAAGGAGGAGTACTGTGAGATTGTAGTGAATGTTATATAGTTGATGGAATATGAATGGGGTGATTTGTAGCTCGTCAGAATTGCAGAAGGATGTCTCCACAGCGAGCCCCGAATGAGGCTCTTAGGACTGTTGAGCTTGAAAATGTGAATCTGTTTTTCATCACCCGAGCGTTATTGAAGAGAGAAAAAGAGAGTGGGTCGGTGGTCACGGTCTTTAATAGTCAAATAGCATCCGCTTCTGAATACGGCGACGCGGCTCATTTGCATCCATTTCCCACTCGAAATTTGTCTGCCGCATTTCAAAAAAGTCAAAAGATACCGCGCGGCTCACAACACTTTGCTCCATTCGACCCTCTCCTTCTCTCTCTCTCTCATATCCCCCTCTCAACCCTCTCAACCCTCTCAACCCTCTTACTCTTTTCATCCTTCACTTCTCGCAAACAAACTTAGCTCCATCAACAATGGCTAAAGATACTCAGGCTAAGAAGTCGAAGAAGGAGTCCAAGGCGACCGCTCCCGCTCCGGCTCCCGCAAAGGCAGCCAAGGAGACCAAGACCAAGCCCGCAAAGGAAGGCAAGGCCGCTGCTAAGAGCGCCGCCGCTCCTGTTCCCATCTCTTCCAAAGAGATTCTCGCAAAAGCAAAGGCTGAGGCCGCTGCCCCTGCTGTATGTCCGCTTTGTGGCACTCTTGAGATATTAGCTCAGAACCCTTCGTAGAAGGCTGATAAGAAGGACAAGAAGGCAAAGAAGGCTGCTGCTCCTCCTCCCCCGCCGCCTCCGGCCAAAGAGGAATCTTCTGAGGAGGAGTCATCCGAGGAATCTTCTGAGGAGGAAGCCCCGAAGGCACAGCAGGTCAAGGCTTCCATTCCTGTGGGCAAGAAGACTGCTTCGAGCGACGAGGACGAGAGCAGTGAGGAGGAAAGCTCCTCGGAGGACGTTAAGCCTGCCGCCAAGTCGACTCCGGCCAAGGCTGCTGCCGCCGCCAAGCAAGTCGATGACGAATCGTCCGAAGAAGACAGCAGTGAGGAAGAGTCTGATGACGAGGGCGCACCTGCTGCTGCTGCCGCTGCTGCGAACACGAACGGCAAAGCTGCCGCTGATGATGAGAGCAGCGAGGAGGAAGACAGCGATGAAGAGTCTGAGGAGGAGTCTGAGGAGGCGAAACCGGCTGCTAAGGTCAATGGCAAGGTTGCCGCCCCTGCTGCAGCGAGCAGCGAAGAAGAAGATAGTGACGAAGAATCTGAGGAAGAATCTGAGGAGGCTAAGCCTGCTGCTAAGTCCAATGGCAAGGCTGCTGCTGCTGCTGCTGAAGAGAGCAGCGAGGAGGACAGCGACGAAGAGTCGGAGGACGAGTCAGACGAGCCCAAGGCTGATGCTAAGATGGACGTGGATGAGGAGGAGTCCGATGAAGATGACGAGAGCGATGAGGACGAAGAGGAAGAAGAAGAGGTTCCTGCCCCAAAGACCGGTAAGCGCAAGGCGGAGGATGATGCCGCGCGCCCGAGCAAGGTCGCCAAGACCAACGCCGACCAAACCGCCAGTGCTGCGGCCGCTGATGCGGATGAGGTCAAGACTATCATCGTCAAGAACTTGTCCTGGAACATCGATGACGACTGGCTGAAGAGCGAGTTCGAATCGTGTGGCGAGATCACCGCTGTCCGTGTCCAGCTGGACCGCCAGTCCGGTCGTTCTCGCGGCTTTGCCTTCATTGATTTCGCTGAACCATCGTCTGTCACGAAGGCTCTTGAGACGATGCAGGGCAAGGAGATTGATGGTCGAGCGATTACGCTTGACAAGTCAGAGTCGAACCCCCGGAATGTCGCCGGTCGAGCCAACAAATTTGGCGACACGCCTTCCGAGCCCTCCTCCACTATCTTCGTTGGAAATGTACCTTTCTCGTGTGACGAGGATACTCTGTGGCAAACGTTTGCCGATTTCGGTTCCGTCCGCAGTGTGCGCCTGCCCACTGACCGCGAGACTGGTCAGCCGAAGGGCTTTGCCTACGTTGAGTTCGAGGACCAAGCCGGCGCGACCGCTGCATTTGAGGCTGGCAAGCAGGGTGTTGAGATTGGTGGCCGGATGGTGCGTCTGGACTATTCCCAGCCGAGGGACAACTCGGGCGGAGGGTTCGGTGGTCGCGGTGGTCGCGGTGGCCGTGGCGGGTTCGGTGGTGACCGAGGTGGTCGTGGCGGTGGGCGCGGTGGGTTTGGCGACCGGGGTGGACGTGGTGGACGCGGTGGTTTCCGTGGCGGTGACCGGGGCCGTGGTGCACCAAGGGGCCGTGGCAACCCGAGAACGGGTGCTGCCGTGCCCGGCGCTGGAAAGAAGATCTCGTTCGACTAAGCTGTATCCGTCGCTCGTGGAGATGGAAGAGAGGCTTCAGGTCGGTTGATTTTGCGCCGTGTTCGCTTGATTATGTCCCTGGTTCTGCGCTCCGTCGCTGTGGTTGCTCTTCTCTCTGCGTACCTAAAAGGCCGCATATTTTCCTGGCCAGCTCGTATCATGACTTTCTATTGCCTTTTCCATGCTATATGTCCAACTGCTTCTGTCCTCATTTCTACTAGTTGAATAATTGACACATTGCGCACTGGCCCGATTATCTGTACGAGTAAAAGTCGGTGGAAGTGGCGGCAATCAATGCTGCAAAGCGAACTGTGAAACGGGCGCTCGATTCCGCCGCGACGCGCGTTGGGTGTTTTGAGAAAAGCTTCCACGTTGAAAGGGCCCTTAAACGCCACCATCCGCTTTCATTACACGTTACCACCCAAATTCCGGTGCAACGGCCATCGCGTTGAAGGAGCGCATACATCTCACTCTCTCCCCTTCCCCCTCTCCTCCTCCTCCTCCTCCTCATTCTCCTCCTCCTCTTCACCGCTCTTTCTATACTCTCATTCATCTCTTCTACCATCTGGGTTGCAAGCACTTAGCCCGCCATGGCACAATACTCTTATGACGAAAATGGGAGCATGGCTTCCTTCCTCGTCCTGACCTTTCTCGCCGTCCTTCTCATCCCTCTCACGTACTCCTTCGTCCCATCAAAACGCGCGTGGCCATCCTTTCCTCTTCAAGCCGTTGCGATCCTGACCTCTCACCAGGGAAATCAAACATAGAATCATGTGCATGCTCTGAATGTCTCGCCAAACGACAAAAGCTTCACAAACGCTATCAACGCTCCTTGCTGAGCTTACGGGTCGGTCCAAAGTACGATCGCCTGCCTTGAGACCACAGAGCAAGCAGCTGACAGGTTGCGTAGAGCGGCCCTTACCTTAGTCCTCTGGGGGGTGTTTCTCTACACCTTATACCGTGTGGCTACAATGGAGATCGAGAATACGATCTACGATCCATTTGCGATACTGGGTCTGAGGACGGGGACGACCGAAAGTGAAATTAGGAGGCATTACAGGAGACTATCGCTCAAATTGTGAGTTGTTCAAGGGATGGTGTCATGCTTCTTCTCAAGGGCGTCCTAGTCATCCGGACAAGGTTAAATTGGCTGTGAACGAGACGATGGAGATGGTGGAGGAGAAGTTCGTCGAGCTTACCAAAGCGTATAAAGCGCTCACGGACGAGACCGTCCGCCGCAACTTGGAGCTATATGGCCATCCGGATGGGAAGCAAGAGTACAGCGTCGGCATCGCCATTCCGCGGTGGATTGTCGAGGGGCAGAACAACATCTGGGTCCTCGGTGCTTACGGAGCAGTGTTTGGGGTTGGATTGCCGTTCCTAGTCGGACGATGGTGGTTCACTTCACGTCGGTACACCCGGGATCATGTGCAGGGAGCCACTGCAGCCCTTTTTTTCAAGCACCTGCAGGACAAGACGGATTATGCGTCTCTTATCGAACTTCTGGGTCACAGTTGGGAGCTGGAGAACCCCAAAGGTTCGCGCTCAGCGCAGGCGAATGAGGCTTTGGATCAACTGGTTAAGACCGTGAGGAGCAGAGTCCCGGAGTGGACACCGGCTGGCGAGTTCGACCGCGCCAGCACAAGGCGGGCGACCGCCCTTCTCTGGGCGCATTTACTCCGATTACCCCTGTCCGTCTCTTCCATTCAACAAGGTAAGACATCCAGTCTGAGCTGTCCGGTAGACACTTACCGAGAAGCCCAGAGCAAGACGATCTATTGCTGCAGACACGGGATCTCCTCAAATCGATGCTATCCATCTCTCTAGCGCATAACTGGCTTGGCCTCTCCGTCCGGATAATGCGGCTGCACGCTTTGCTTGCCCAGGCGGTCATGCCGGGCTCCCCTAAGGCCGTGGTCAAGCAGCTCCCGCAGATTAAAGACGGCGAGATCGCGGACGATGCGGAAGAAGATCTGGAATCGCGGTTGAAGCAGTGGAAGAAGCTGGAGGATAACAGGTTCGAGGAGGCAAAGAAGGCCTTCAGCAATTGGGGCAGGTTGGAGGTTGTCGATGCTTATTTTAAGGGTACGCAACTGTCCACTGTTCAGCACCACGCGCGACTCACCCCACAATCCCGCAGTCATCGACGAGAAGGTCGTCACGCCCGGTGCCATCGTATACCTTGTATTGAAGCTTCGGCTGCAGCCGCTTGAGGTGTTGGAAATCTCGCGGAATAAGCCAACACTACGGGACGGGACGGAGGCAGAAAGCACCCATTCAAGCAACGACAGCGAGACTGCGTTCTTGCTCTCCAAGAAGGAAGCTGAAGATTTGCCCAAGGGAGCGATAACGCCTTCTTGGGCGCATGCGCCTCGATGGCCAGATGTTCGTACTTCAAACCCCGGATGTCATACGAAGCTGATGGAAATACAGGACCGAAGGCCATCTTGGTGGGTGTTCATCGGCGATCGCAGGACGGATCGCGTGGTTGTCCCTCCCATTCGTATTAGCAACATACCGCTTTCGGATGAGGATCGGCCCTCGCATAACTACCGCACATACAAGTTGCAGTTCCAGGCGCCACCGCAGGTGGCCATATATCCGTTTACGGTGCACATTGTTAGTGACACATATATTGGCGAAGACGCCGCGCGGGATCTCAAGGTATGTTTGCTCTTCGTTTGTCGACGGTCGCATCGGTAACTTTGTGCAGCTGCAAGTGGTTGATCCATCAGTGCTCGGAGCAGATGGGGATGCTGAGGAGGACGAAATTTCCGACCCAGAGGAAGACACCTTGGAGGGGCAGCTTGCCGCCATGAAAGGTGGTCGCGTAAAGCCTTCACCTATCCATGGTAAGAATGATGATGGCGTGCATGATGAGGAGGAGGAGGAAGAGGAAGAGGAGGATGACGACGAGGAGAGCGGTACCGATGACGACAGCGATGCTAGTACCAGTGATAGCGATAGTGATTAATCGGTGTGAATGTTGTACTATCGGATGATTCGCTTCCATCCCATATCTCGTAATGTTGCTGCGTTGAAACTCTGCTCCTCGACAGGGTTTGCCAGTTCGTCCAAGCCAGCCTCCTCTTCGGTTCGCGTCGGTCTCTGCAATGGTTGCACGACGCAGACGCTATCTTCGACGGAGACTGAAATGACAGCGGCGAGGTGCAACATGATCTCGGGACTATAGGTAAGTGGGTTCAGGGCAAGTGCCTAACAGTCCGTGAGCAACCTGCTGAAACTTCAAGGATGCCACGGACCTTCCAGCCCACTAAATCGCCGGCAGTGATGTCTATCAATGAAACACTGGGTAAGGAATCCCAGGCCGCTTCAATCTTGTTCCAGCCCAAGTCCTTTTCGGCGTATTGGTCGTCTGCCTGATACTTGATCATGTCCTCGGGTGGGTGCGTGTCGCGTGAGGAACAATCAACGCTAGTAATAAACATGTTCGCAGGAATGGCCGTCTTCTCCGAGGGTGGCACGAGCTTCGGGCGGCGAGAAGGGCTCTCGAAGACTGTTTTCTGTGCAGTTTTGCCTTCCATTGCCTTCCTAAACCCTTTGCGCTTGTTCTTGTTAGTCAACCCCAGTCCTACTTGAGAGAGTGGATCAACGAGAGCCGTTGCAGGGTCCGGAGGAGGAGTATCATATGGCAGACTGGAAGCTGCCTGCTCCTCGTGCGCAACTGCTGTTGTGGGCCACGATGCTTGGCTTATCACTGGGTCAACAGAGCGGGAAGCTCGCTGTGCATCTTTAAGCAGTGATTTCCGCTTTCGTCGCCTTGCATTTCGAGCATGAGTGGCGGCTTTGCCCTGTCCGGGGGGAACGCACGGAGCAGGATTCTTCGTTGGCTCAGACAAGATTGAGCTGTATATATCTGATCAGCGTCCCTTTTGGGCTGTTGATCGCGTGTGGCTTTGCATACCTGTGCAGAGGCCTGCAGGCATTCACTGTCGACAGGCTGGGTAGAGTCATGCTCCGCATCTCTCCAACCCCCCCATTGTTCGGTTTGTCCGCCTGTGCTGAAGATGAATCCGTAGAATCTCCAGACTCCGACGACTCAGTCTCGCTCTCGGTTTCCGAGTCTTGCTCTTCTGTACTGCCTTCTTCGGTGCTCTCATCGGCCGACAATTCCTCTTCGGAGGACGAAGTGGATGAGTGGGCGGATGAGCCGCGGGTAACACCGCCTGGCGCTTGTTGGGCGAGCTTCGGGGGAGGAGCCTGTGTTGCAGCTGCCTGGATCACCAGTGACATCGGCGGTCTTCTTGCAATCTCCTGAGGCCCCTCTACCTTACGACGCTTAGCTGGAGAGGGCAAGGAAGACTCTGCAGGCTATGAGATCCAGGATATCCCCCGCCTTCGCAGAACGACGCACCATGAATGTCCCGCGCCCTTTTCCCCTCTGTCAGCTTAGTTGTCGGCCGTGGCTTCACACTGGACTTCAGAAGTCAGATGATCTGAATGAAACAAAGTATATCGCACCTCAAGAGATCTCCGTTCTGTATAACGGAGATTGCACTGACGTCCAGCAGCTCAAAGCCGTCTATTTCCAGAAGAATGCTATCCTCTGACAAACCAGCGGCGGCGAACTCTGGAATATCGGTACACAAATTCCACTTGAGGTTCCGCACTGTAGTACTGCTTGCAGCTGCGGGCACCACCTCATACAATACCCTCACCACGGGCAGAGGAGCATGGCTGACCACTCGGACACGCATAGAACTCATCTGTCGCAACGTCTGAGCTGCCAACGGCACTGGACTCTGAGGGTCATATTCAGGGTCAGCATTTAGAAAAATAGCATCGCCACATAAATTACATTGCCCACCCCCAAAGAACTAAGTATTGGACGGAGTGAGATACTGTATGGGTATACAAGCAACAATCATCTGGATAAAATCAATCAGTCCAAACGGGCCTCCGGCTTGTGGTACCCGTTTGAATAGGAACCCGCGGGTACGGCCAGCTCCGACAAGATGAATCGTCGTATCCCCCAGACGAAAGCCATTAAGATCACTATAAGGACGCCACCAGCTTGGAAGGGATGGGAACCGGCCCAGTGCTTGAGGCGCTGCGTGAATATGTGCTAGCTATGGCTCAGGCAGTTGAAGACTCACCCCTGCAGATTCGAGTCCATGATTCATGCTCTGCAAATCATAATGAGAGACACAATTGGTTACATTCGAGGGCCTTACGTACCCGCATAGTTCGCTCGGCGATATTCTCCGAATGCCTCCCGCTCATTGCGCCGCGATCGATAGCGTCAAGAGCCGAAAATATACTTCGTTGATTCAAAGTGATCTTATTACCGCTTTCGTCGCGATCGTAATATCGCAGTACCTGGCGCAACATAAGTAGATGACAACGGAAAGGACGGGGAGAATCATACACTGTGGTCGGATATCACAACAGCGGGGCTGACCCCTGATTTCACTCCATACATGCTCTTGAGCCACTTGGACCATTTCGTGCTGTCCATCCAGACAAACACAACGGGACGTCCGAGAACCTTCTCACCCCTTTCTCTCCATGCCCTCGCGATCTGTAGCATTTGGGTTCGGTCTGTCAATGAGTTGCCATCCAATGCAGCGAGGACAACAATTGGCTTTGACGGGTTACGCATCACCTCATCGAAGTTGTGTGTACTGAGCTCGGCAAGAGTCGGCAGCTTTTCGGACATAATCCAGGAAGGCAACGCGGAATGCGCTTGCGGACTAGCCAGGTAGAATGTTGCAGCAGCTCGAGGCTCGTGGTCCTTGATGGCCACCACCGCTGCTCCCCGGCTGGGATCGACGCCAAGGAGATCATATACTTCGGGATCTTGGGTCTTGTAAATGGGTGGTGTGCCTAACAAAGCCTTCGCTGCGTTCTCTACAGTACTCTGAATGAGTCGTGAGCTGAGCCACGGACAGTAACAAGTCCCTTACGAGATCATCGGGATTCGCAAGAAGAGTCGACATGTACAGGAAGAACACGGGCTCCTTCCCTATTAGTGCCTCCACTTGCCTTAGACCCACGTCGGCCACTCCTCTGGAACCAATGTCAGCGGTTGGCTTGCAATCGATATGCGATCTTACTTTGACGATGACATGGCCTTCGTTGCCCACTCCTGCATGGCTGACAGGCCTCTTGAACCGCGGTATTCGGTCTTCTCTCCCGCCTGGTAGCTGAGAAGTTTGTCAGCGTCCGGCTCCATGTGCGTCTGTTACACGCCTACAAGACCAGCTGGGGAAATCCAGGTACACCTTCCCTCTTACAGGCGCCTTTGTGAGCCTCGCAGTCCATCTCGGCAATTGTTAGGAGGCCCTTCATCTGGTTCGCAAGCTCGGCCCACGCTGTTCAGTTGATTAGACTGGCGTCAACTATGCCAAAGGACCACGCTCATACTAGGTGCAAGCTTCTTGCAATGCGAACACCTGAAAGAACCGTCAGATAGTGCCCGCCTCATAGATCGAACAACCTACCAAGGTGCGTAAAACTTGACGAAGATGGCTCCACCACCTGCCTTTCTCGCTTCCAACATCTCAGGATTGAGCACGAGCACCTCGCCATTCGGATTTGCCACTTCGTGTAGTGCAGGCGACTGGATACTGACTTTTCTAGACAGAAGCTCTCTTGTGTTCTGGTCGATGAACTCCGCTACGTTTTCGAAGGAGCGCTTCCCCGAGAACTTGTTGACCTCTGTTCCGTCGTGGAACAATTTCATAGTCGGATATGCTTCAACACCGTTTGTGTCGCAGAGGTCTGATGCAGATTGGCATTGGCAGTCATATATTACGCAAAGGACACACCTCCTTGTGCAAGGCAGTTGACCTGCGCCATGAAAAATCCGTAAGGGCCCCACTGCTTTGTCTTCGCTGCTACCAGCTCCTCCCACGTCGGCGCGAACTTCTTGCAGTGACTGCATTGCGGGCTGAAGAACTCAACGAACCTGTAGGACAGCGTCAGCGGGATGACTGAGGCCTCAAGGCGTCGGGACATACCAGAGTCCTCGTGAAATTGATGAGGAGAAATTTGAATCTGTGAGTTGTTGCCATTCGGGTTGAGCCGCGATGGGAACCGCGGAGACAAGGGAGAGAGTGAGGAGGAGAGCGGCAGAGAGGGGAGATGTGGGCCAGAAGAGCGGCAACTTCATGCCTTCTTCAGTACCCTACTGAGTTCTGTGGAAACTCGTCCGCCCCTATGAAGAACAAGCTGTTGGGGAGGTTATAAGGATTGGACAAGGAGGAGGGGTGTGTGGGTCAAAGGGAGATTGAGGTTGCTCAGCAATGGCGACGACAAGTGAACCACACAGCCGCCAAAGCGACGCTGATTATTATCCGAAGGTCGCGGTCACGATCAGTCGGTGGGATGATCGAGCGGAGGCACAACAACCCGTCCCCGACCCTGCTCCCCCACTGCTCACTGTCCAACGAACGTCACCAGCTGCCCGTCCCGTGCTTCATCATCATTCATATAGGCCATCATTCCCTCTCTTAGCAAATAACGCACTGTCCTCCGATCTATAAACCATCCCGAGATAACTATGGCTCATACACGTACAACATGCCTCATAACACGCCCTTGTACTCGACAATTAAGGCCGCCGCGCTTGGCTAGAACATACGTTCCAACTCACGGCTCTACCCCAGCCTCAACTACGTACGCCCGTCCTCGGACAGGTAGACCACAAGAACTCCCAGAGATCAAAGTCAGTCATGTCTTCGCCTTTCATGGTTGCCATTAACGTCGCTGAATATCCTCTAGAGTAAAACACCCGTCTTCATCGGCCTCGGCGTGCTTGGTCTGTCAGCATGGGGCGCATTCCTGCTCTATGCCATGAACCAGGAACGGCTGTCCAGCTCGGTCGTTCAACAGCTTATATCCCGCCTCAAGCTCGAACCTAGTTTAGTGCCGGCCCTGGGTTACGGCATCCGTTTTGAACCGCAATGGTGGATGCTTGGCGATCCTTTTATATCAGGAGCCGTGCGTAGAATGATTGCAATCGCCGCACACTATGGCTGACTTATCCAAGGTTAACCTCCTCCAAGGCAACGTCGATGTCAGCTTTCGGATACAGGGCTCAAAAGGTAAGGCGCCCGTGTGGTAAATCGTGTACGCTGAAGAGTAAATCACGTCAGGCAAAGGGACCGTATATTTCACAAGCATAAGACAGACAAAAGGCGCTCCCTTCACCATTTGTGAGCAAACACTTTCATCATGCGGATTAAACTAATCAATCGTTCAGTGCGCTTCAAGGTCATATGTGATGATGGTTCGGTGGTATCTCTATTGCCAAACGATTCCTAAAACGCGTACAATGCTACTTTCGCGGATCCCTACTCTATTCCAGCTGAGCAATCTTGTAACTTTACAGCGAACCGTGCGTGTTGGTGAACTAGCCGATACAATACAAAATTAGCGGAATATGTATGATTAAAAATATATGGAGACCAAGGATCGTGGTCACTCGCTTACACCGCCTCCACGTAGAGTGCACTGTCGACAGGCGGAGCAGAGAACTGTACTGGAGTCGCGGGTAGCCGTCGAAGATCCAGGCCATAGAGGCCAGTCTGCAAGCCTTGCAGATCCATGTTATCTGGGATATAGTCGGCGGGCATGGCCTGATTGACGAGCGCCCTTATGCGTGCTTCCACTGCGAGCGGGAAATGTCTGTAGCCACCGATCAGTGACTACCAGATACACCGAAAGACGGACACTTACCGAGCCTCCATGCGGTGCAGCAAGCTCAACGCACGAGCACGGTCGCCAACCCCCATTTCCGCACGTATCATGGCTTCGTAAGTCGACGGCTCTCGGTAGACGGGAGCATCGCTTGATACAGGAACTGACTCGTATGGGTTGGCATTAAGATGGTTGAAAGACGCTGCGATCCCTTCTGGAGGGTCTGCCATACTTTCAAAGACGGCGCGCGCTTGCTCGATCTGACCGGCAGAAGCATAACCGCGTATAACAACGTTGGCAATGTATGCCGTCATGTGAACACCGGATTGCCGAAGTTTATTCAGCGTATCCCCCAAGAGGTCGAAACGATGCTGAGTAACAAGAACATTGATAAGGGCTTCCCAGGTTTGCGCATCAGGTAGCTGCACTGGTGCTCGAGAAGTCGAGGGATGTGTCGGGATAGAGTCGAAGATAGCAAGAGCACGGTCCACATCTTTGCAAGAACAACCCCATGCCGTAATCAAGGACGCCCAATGCGTTCCTGCGACATGCAGGTCTGAACGAGCCAAGAGCTGATCGAATACGAGTTGAACCGCATTCATGTCCACGGGTTCAATCATTCCATACGCATCCATGAGGAGCTACGGAGAAAAATCAGATGAGGTTGTGAGCATGAAGGGCAGGTTGTACTTACCTTGTAGGTATGAGTGGTTGGTTGCACATTCGAAGCAACCATTAGATTGTAATAATGCAACGCTCGCTCCCTATCTGGCTTCGTATGAACGAAAAACTGAATCATGATGTTGAAGGGAGGGGCTTTCGGCCGGAAGTTCGCTTGAGCCGCCATCTCGCTGAACAAGAACACCGCAGTATCAGCATCGCCTACTCGGCAGCATGCCGATACGAGAGCACCATAAGTCACCGATGTTGGTCGCAACCCGTTCTTCTTCATCTCTTGGAAGATTTCTAAAGCCTCCTCGGCCTTCCGCGCCTTGGACAGCTTTGAGATGATGTTGTTGTACAGGAAAACGCTGGGCACGACCCCGAGACCGATTGACTCATTATACAACCCCAAGGCCACACTGCAGTCGTCCGTGAAGTCATTCACGGTCAGTATGAGGGCGGCGTAGGCTTCCGCGCTGGGTGCCCCACCTTGTTCTATCATCCTGATACGATGTGTGTTCGCTGCGTCGATGTCAGAGGCAAACGCATGAGCGCACACCATGGCATCTTCCACCGTAAACCACGCCCGAGATTGGTACTCCTTGTCGCCTTCGAGCGATGCCAGCATATTTTGGCCAACAGCGTAAAGATCGCGAGCCTCCTCCAGATGGTGTGCACGACCCAGAGCGGAAATGACAACGCCAAGGGCCGACGGCGTAACGTAAACTTCTCTTTTGGCATCGTCAGAGATTATCCGGTAATAGTTCAGCGGATCGTTCAGACGGTACCGTCGGGCTTCGATTAGGGAGGACAGTTTGAAGTTGATTCGTGATGTAGCCTTTCGGCGTCTCTGCCTAGGAGAAGTTTCTGGAGAGTGCGCCTTACTCTCAAGGTCCGATGCCACCGTCGTCGGGAGGGTGTCAACGGTGGTCACGTCGCTATCGGATACCGCAAGTTCCGAAACGGTGGCCGAGGGGATGCGGTTAAACGTTGTCGAAGTCTCCGCATGCCGCTCGTCGAAGAGCCTGGCAGTATCTTCACCCAGTGAGCCGAGGTTCTCGAAGCGGGAACCGGCTAGTGAGCGGCCCTGGGTTGCCACGACTGCTTCGAAGATCGGCAATAAATCAGAAGAAACCACCGGGTTTCGCTCGTCGGAATTGTGCAGAAGGTTTTGGAGGTCATCAAGCAGCACTTGAAGCTCCGGCAGTGGCTCAGTCGGACTGAAGTGCGGCGCGATGTCCACCCAAAACTCAGACCCACAGTGGGCAGCAGCAGAACGCAAAGCCAGCAGTGCGTCCCTAGCGCCCAGCCACGTGCTGCGATCGATAGTGGACGGGGTCTGAGCCCTCGCGTCCATGTATGTGCGTAGGAAAGCTGCCCAAAAGCGCGGATCGGGTATGACTTCCGCATCCCGCATGATATCGAGAAGGCCGACTGCATGTCCAATCGTCGAATGCCCGGTCAATTCTTCGGAGGGACTCGTGAAATAGGAGGCGGCTTCAAGCAGAGAGCGTCTAAGCCCATGGCTCAGGTAATCAGCGACCTTCGTCTGGCCTGCGGCTGAGATATCTTCTCGTTCCCTAGAAACAAGACCCCGCACTGAGGCCAATGCCTCGGTGAACTCTCCCAGACGTATAAGACAGCGAATCAATGTCCAATCGTACCCGTGTATGCGCTGATTCGAGATGTTGGTGATAGCGGGGAGACGGTGTACCAGAGTCTGAAGGGCCCGAACTAGCTCCACGGACTTTGCTGGATTCCCGAGGGCGCGATCCGACAGTAGATACTCGGTGTTGGCCGCCATAAACTCTGCCACGTCGCTGGCTTGAAGTGGCCTCTGACCTTCCGGAGCGCCGCTGATCATGGAAGACAGCAAGCCTTGCAAAGTTTCCAGGCGATCGGCTTCGACCAGGCGACGCGAGAGAATCACCCAAGCTTCCCGATCTGGACGCAATGGGACTTTGGACGCAGCGTAAGGATCGTTTTTGGACGGCGTCGTTTGACTTTCTAACAGTCGCTCAAACCATTTGACAGCGCTATCAAGATCTCCGTTGTCGCAAAATCCTGCTATGATTTCCGTGAAGGTAGAAGTCGACGGTGCAGGAGTGTCACCAGGCCCGAAGATCTCCTTCGCATCGGCCCCGAGCATCTCCTCCAGCAGCGCCAGTGCGCCTCTTGGTTCAGCGCATTGGAAGTAAGCCGAGATCATCCGGTTGAAAACTTGCATATACACGCGTCGGGATGCGACCTCAGGGTGGCCCCAATCAAGGCCGCTCGATCGAACAGCGCTTCGGAATTCGTTGAAGACGTCTTGAGCGGCATCGATGTCCTTGGCACGAGCATACACGCTGATGAGATGCCCATAGGTCGCCATTGTCGGGTGAACGTCTGAACGCCGTTCCAGGTGCGAAAAGACACGGATGGCGGCTTCGGTGTCACCGCGATACCCAGCAGAACGCAGGAGTGCATTATATGTTTCGATGCCGAAATGACTTGCCCGCAGCGCTCGTGCCGCGTTGAAAAGAGCCATAGCGGAGGCGAAGTTCTCCTCTTTCTGAAGTAATTGGATATGCTCGGAAGCGGTTACATCGCTCCTTCCTTTCGCGAAATTGGGAGAGCTTGCCGACGTGCTGAGTCCGAAATTTCCTGACGCCAGCATCTCATGGATATCATGATCGCGATCGCAGAGTGCACGAATGACGTTTGAGTACGTCAGGAAATTCGGCGTAAGGTTTCGTTCCAACATCTCATTATAGAGCTCCAAAATGACGGCGATGGGCATTCCTTTCGTCCGCACGGAGTTAACGGCGAGGAGCGCCATGTTATAGGTGGCCACAGAGTGCTTCTCTGGAGACTGGCGAAGATCGTGGATTGCTTGCATCACCCGAGGCACGGAACCCGATTGTTTCGCCAGTTTTAGAGCATTGTAGCGCTCGAGGTCAGAGTCTGTGAGGCCAACGAGATTCTGTGCTTCTCGCTCTGTCCCATTGCCACTCTCGGAGAGATGCGAACGATTCTCCTGGGACGGCGCAACCATCGATGACGCTGTTTGTGTTACTGCTGGGTCTTCCGCGTCGAGAGCACCAGTCTTGCCAACATGATTGAAATTCGGAGGTACGACGGAATCCGGGAGCTGCGCCGGGACATCGTGTTCAGTGAAAGATTCAGACGACACCGGAGAGGGCTCATGCTGCAGTGCAGACGTAGAATTGCGGCGTGCTCGTTTCATTCCAGCGTCAGGCGACCCTTGAATCCCGCCCGTTCCCTCGTTTTCGGTCATGAAGGCATGCTTGGCCTGGGAGTGAATTGCCGAACTGGACGGTGTGCCATGCGCCTCCGAGGCAGCATGTCGGGGTGCCGCAAGTAGAGTAATACTGCTTCGACGACGACGAAGTACTGGGACGCCTTTCAAAGATTGCGATCGCAGAGCCTGGTTGCGCTCTTCTGAATCGTCTACCTGACCGTTAGAACCGTCGGCAGCAGGAAGCGAAGTTGCCTGGGTTATCACCCGGCCTGGTCCCTGGGCAAGGTCATTAGAGTCGCCGGGGACGGCAGCGGGCGGATTGCTTACGGTGTAGCCAGCATAAAAGCGACTGCCTGCATTAAACTTTGCTCCGCCAGCGCCGGTCGAGCTACCCCAGCTTGAGCTCGAGGAACCGAGGCCCGACCATGGCAAGGAAGAGGAGCTGGTGGATTGTAGGACGTTCCGGATATGGTGAGTGCCATGGGACTTGAGTTGCAGCAAATGTGTAGCGAATTTGGGAATCATGAGGGAGGGAAGGCTGCGGGCCCTCCTGAGGGCGAAGACGTGTAGTTGGCTACAGTATGACTTGTCGTGCTAAGGAGCGGCGAGAATTGACGGTGGACGGACCGGCGGTGTTGTTGAGGTAATGAGGGAGGCTCCAGAGGTTATAGGTCGTGAACGTCGCCGTAAGTCGCTTGTACGCTGCCCGCCGACGCCGACTGAACGCGCAGACCCTCTCACTTTTCACGGTGATCGACGGTGCGTCGGGTGACTCCGCGACATAGCCACTATGTTTTCGGGGTACAACGTGCCGGTATGGGCCGACCGATTCTTACCGTCCCTCTTTGTTTGACTACAGCACGTCAAGGATGTCGATGAATGACCACCGATCCCATCATACTACATGTAGAGAAGGTGGATAGACCGTAGGTACTACTAAAGCGAAGTGGGTGTGCCAGAGTAACGGCCAAATGGCTCTGCACCAATTCCAGCTCAACAGGTGTACCTGCGGAGCAAACCATCAGCCTTTAACCATCCCCAAAGTGGGCAACGGGGCACTTGACCTGCGTTCCCCAAAGTCTCCCAACCCCGGAACAATGTACGCCTTCTCATTCAGGCCACGGTCGATCCAACCGGTTATCTATGCTCTCGACCTCAGACAACGTCTTACAAGCGCGATGACGGTGTCCACTAACCACGCGCGACATTGGGTATTTAGAGCAAAATGCTTTGATACCTTCGGGTGCAGCGACCTGTGCAAGGTTAAAGTTGCGCCTGTGCCACGCATCGAGAGGTACACGTACAAGGTTGATGAATATTATGTGCTCTTCAGGGACCCCTGCCTGTTGCAACACTTCGACAGCTTTGATGGCAGATCCGCCCGTGGCTGTTGACCTCAGCCTATAGCAAGACTCAAGAAGCAGTACCGCACACCTAGCATCGGATCCAGCAAGAGCACGTAGCGATTTGCGATGTCTTCTGGTAGCTGCTCAAGTCTGAGTGCCCTCTAGCCACGCCCAGCTCAGTGGTACCAGACCTTGGAATAAAACAGCTTAGCCTCGGCCGTCTCCTCATCCTGCCAACAGAGTGAGGGCCATCCTCCACAGTAACAATTGACACACCCTCTGTATCAAGATCTTCCCGATCCGCACGCTCCTGCAAACTTCTCGCAACCCAGCTTCCATGGCCTGCAAGAATGAGTCCACCGCGTCAACCTCGGGAGCCGCTCGTACCTCTCCAGCTCGCAGGATGGAGACCCCACATATACGCCCCTTGAAGCCAACACCGTCATACTTCTCACCTGAGCGGCAGTAAGACCGACACGGAACGCTTGTAAAGGCTGCTCAAGGCTTACCGGTAGGGGTGATAACGGTCTTTGGCACGACAGGAAGATGATTCAAGCCTTGACCCCTTGTTCAACAGCAACTGGACAGATTTTGGAGTCTAAACCTACCTTCTTCCACCAGCAAGCGTATAATCCGGTCGGTGTAGAAGATGAAATCGCCCCTTATCAGCGTTCAGTCGCAGGTTCCTGGTTGGTAATGGCGCCCCCTAGCAAACCTTTTCGTATCTTTGTCGCGAATGATTGTGTACAATGCTTCAAGTTGCGCTGTTTGCGGCAACGTGACCACGTTCGGCGGTAGCTCAGCGGGCGACGTTTGCGAGGCTATGTGGTCGCGAGTAGCCATTGAAATGCAGTAGACTCAGTAACTAATCCATCGCGGGGCCCATAATTATATCTGCGCGGAAGGGCTCAGGGACCCTTTGCCCAGATCGATTATATCTGCACATGAGACTCGCTATGCGATCACTGATCTTGCTTAGTACACAAGGCACCTGTATTGTCTATGGCTTATGCGATCTTTCGTCGTCCTCATTATTCTCTTTTAGACTCATCTCGATCGCCCTTCTGATAGCCTCCTCTTCATCATCTTCACCTTCCGCAGCGCTTGCCGGTGCTTCTTCACCCATATGGACGTCACCGTCGCGATCATGGCCTTCATTCTCTTGCTGGGACAAAGCCAGGGCCTGTTGCAACATGGCTTCCTCGTCATCCATAAGCTCCGCAGTGCCCGTTGCTGCAGCCTGCGCCGTCAATGAGGATCCTTCGGCAGAAGCTACCGCAGCGGCAGCTGCGGCTTCTCGTGCACGCTCCTCGGCGAGTGACAATCGCAGAGCCTGTACAAGGAGCTCAGACGAATCCTTGGTAAACGCATAGGAAAAGGTACCTCGGCAAGCTCTGGATCCATGTTGGGATCTACCGCAAAATCATCACCGCCTCCATAGCCAGCTCGAGGAACAGCACCGTCTCCCTCCAACATTGAAGATCCGAAGATGTAGTCAGAGAGAAGATGAGGCCCAGCAGGCACGTTCACAAGATGGCTGGGTCACTGTGAGCATGGCGGATGTTTGAGGGGCTACCGCACTTACGAGTTATTGCCGCTGTCCGTAGCCTTAACAAACTCCTCCAGCTTAGCCTGATTCTCTTCCTCTTCGCCGAAGTTTACGATATCGATCGCGATATTGTTCTTCTTCAGCTTCTTCCCAAGTCTAACGAGAGCTTTCTCATCAGCACTGATGGGAGAGCCTACAAAGACAACGATCCTTTGACGTTGGCTCTTGTTCGGCCGATGTTTTAATGCTAACTATGGTGCCGGTGAGGACGAGTTTGATTGTGACACAGGGAATCACACCTGAGCAACTTGAATTCCAGTCGCGATATCCGCCTCTCCACCAATCTTCGTACTGTGTAGTGCGGATAAGATCTTCCCAATGTCCTGCGTTGGTGTGACAAGAACCTCTGGCCTAATGAGCATGATCTGTAAGCGTGACCAGCTCGGTGAGCAGGAGCCGCACGCTTTGCCAGCCATTGTCATGACACCGACTGTATTCTCCGGGTTGGAATCTACTTTGGTCTGAAAGATGGAGGAAACAGCGTCGGCTTGGGCAGCGAAGCGAGTTGGCTGGAAGTCCCCATTGCGCATATATTCCGAGTTATCGATGCTATGTGGTCCCGGTCAGAAGACGGAGGCCACTGAACCTCGTGAAGAACGTGCTCACACAATCATGCATGCCTCTAGCACCATTGCGAGAATAAGGTCTTATTGGTTCTGGTGGTATCAATAGCAAGCTAGAGAAATACAAATGAGCGTTCGATGTATGAAGTATTAGTTCGCGGTTGAGAGGGCCGGCGGGAATGGCGTACGCGTCCAGAAGGACCACGCGGTTCGACCATGAGTCTGGCCCCACGCGTCAAAAGCCTGCCCTGAAGAAGGTACGGGCAGACTCCACGCACAAACGAGTCCGAACCTTCGGCCTCGCTCCGTGTCGTCCCCAACCTGTCCCGTCGTCACTTGCATAACTCCTCTCACTCTCGCTCTACCACCCGACAATCGTAACTACTAGGTAAGCTACATTCTTGGCCTCTCGCTATCCAGTCGACTCCGCCGTCGAACCCCGCAATGCAGCGCAGCGTGACTTAGCGCTGCGCCTGAGACAGGAGCGGCACCGCCTTGTCGTCACGGATTATAAGGAAACGGAATCAGCGTGTGGGCTCCACCTTCGCACCGTCCTTTCTCTTTTCTAGCGTCATATCCATCCCCTCTCATCACTCACTGAACTTGCCAGTCCAACATGAACGCTGCTGAAGACGAAGTCGCCGCTCTTGTCAGTTCCTTTATAGTTCTGCTGATTGACAAGCATACATGCTGACAATGAACCCAGGTCATCGACAATGGCTCGGGCATGTGTAAGGCTGGCTGTGAGTCCACACTACTGAACGAAACGGGCGGATGCACTGACATCCTCTATCTTTGCCAGTCGCAGGTAATAGTACTTCGGATCACATTAGCTAAACACGGCCTTATGTCACCTGTCAGGCGACGATGCTCCTCGGGCTGTCTTCCCGTTCGTATTGACTGTTTGTCTGCCTAAACCCGTACTTACACCATCTCGTAGCTCCATCGTTGGGCGCCCGCGCCACCAGGGCGTCATGGTTGGGATGGGACAGAAGGATTCTTATGTTGGGTGCGTGCCGGTCTCCCATCCAAATAGAGCAAGTGTTCATCGCCTACAGAGACGAGGCTCAATCCAAGCGTGGAATTCTCACTCTGAAGTACCCTATCGAACACGGCATCGTCACGAACTGGGATGACATGGAGAAGATTTGGCATCACACGTTCTACAATGAACTCCGCGTAGCTCCGGAAGAACATCCTGTCCTGCTGACCGAGGCTCCGTTGAACCCGAAGGCAAACCGAGAGAAGATGACCCAAATCATGTTCGAGACGTTCAATGCCCCTGCGTTCTATGTCGCCATTCAGGCGGTTCTGTCTCTTTATGCTTCTGGTCGTACCACGGGTATCGTGCTTGATTCTGGAGATGGCGTCACGCACACCGTGCCTATCTACGAGGGTTTCGCATTGCCCCATGCCATCCTTCGCCTGGATCTGGCTGGGCGTGACTTGACGGACTATCTCATCAAGATCCTTCTGGAGCGTGGTTATAGCTTCACCACCACGGCTGAGCGGGAAATCGTTCGGGATATCAAGGAGAAGCTTTGCTATGTTGCCCTTGATTTCGACCAAGAGATGCAAACTGCCGCACAAAGCTCCGCTCTTGAGAAGAGTTATGAGCTCCCTGATGGTCAAGTCATCACGATCGGCAATGAGCGTTTCCGTACCCCCGAAGCCCTCTTCCAGCCCGCCTTCCTTGGTCTTGAGGCGGCCGGCATACATGAAACCACGTAAGTATCCACACATGCAGTCCTTGAATATGCTGGAATTGACCCTTCGATAGGTACAACTCCATCTTCAAGTGCGACCTCGGTACGATGTTTTCGTGCTGGTTCTTGACTCCCGCTAATTTTTGGTCCCAGATATTCGCAGGGATTTGTATGGAAACGTCGTCCTTTCTGGTGGTACGACTATGTATCCGGGTATTGCGGATCGTATGCAGAAGGAGTTGACTGCCCTCTCTCCTTCGAGCATGAAGGTGCGAACTTTCCGGTACGATAGTACGTTCGAAGCTAACTGCTTGTTAAGGTCAAGATCGTCGCTCCTCCTGAACGCAAGTACTCAGTTTGGATCGGTGGTTCCATCCTGGCTTCTTTGAGTACCTTCCAAAACCTTTGGGTCTCCAAGCAAGAGTACGACGAGTCTGGGCCTGGTATCGTGCATCGCAGTATGTTCTACTTTCGTCATGTGTCCATGTTCTCTCTGACCCGGTCTTCCGTTAGAGTGCTTCTAAGCAATCGGGTGGATGTGGTGCTGGACGCAAAGCCGAAACGAGCTGAATTGAGATGTTTGTGTTATGATCACCTTTGTCCTCGATAGAGCAATGTCAATAGTGCTGCCATTCTCTGTCCGTTATGTTGCAACCTTTGCCCATCAGCCCGCGCGTTAGCCAGTAGAACGCGAAGATTGTAATTACACAGCCACTGATGCGCGTGAAAAATGAGGAACCAAAAGGTAGATGTTGGTTAGCTCGCGTCCGTTCATTGATCGCCGCCCATCACCTCTCATGACCAAGGTACACTCCTCTCGAGGTGCACTGCTTGCCGCCAATCTGCCTCAACTCCAAAATTTAATAAAAAGAGATCCATTGGGATATAAGGACGAGTTTCTACAACAATGGAACCACTATCAGAGCGTCATGCTTATGTTCGAACACCGGCCCGACGAGCATGCCGATAAGTTCAGAGAGTTAGTCACTTTCATTTCTCAGGTACGAGAACTTGGCTCCCTAGTCACTCTCGAGCTGAAGGCCTTCAGGTTTCGCCTTGCTATCCGAAAGAGACAGTCGACTTCCCTTCGCAAATATCAGCACTGCTGCTACGCAGTTTTGCCACTCTTGCTCCGGACACGCGGCGTACACTGGTCCAGAACCTGGTCATGCTCAGAAACAAAGGTGTACTTGGATCAGTGGAGTATGTCCTCGTGACCCTTGCCTTCATTGCCGAGTGCTCACTATCGCGCCAGCCTCCTTAAAACGCTCTTTCCCCTCCTAGCGAGGACCACGTCCGCCTCTCTCAGGAGCTTCATTCGGAGGACAATCTTATCCGACATACGCACTGCAAATCAAAAGAGCCAGAACCACAAGCTCAATCGTGCTGTGCAAGCTATGTTATTCGGTATGATTGAGCGTGGAATGGGCTCGGAGATGGTTGGGGACAAGGGGAAACTGAGGGAGAAGCCAGAAGAGCTGCCGAAACAATCAACGGATGAAGCCGTGTGGGCGGTCGCTTTGGTAAAGGAGCTATGGAAGAAGGGTGTATGGTGAGTGGTCACCTAATGACGCAAGAGCTGCCCTCACTGGCATAGGAATGACGAGAAAGCTGTCTCCATCGCTGCCCTGGGCTGTCTCCATCCTTCTACGAAGGTTCAGAAAGCAGCCTATTACTTCTTTCTAGGGAACGAGGATGAGGGAGAAACTAGTAGCGATGACGAAGGAGACGAGGTAAGTAGTTACTGCCCCCTCCCTGCTTACCCGCCTCACATCTCTGTCACGTAGGTGCCGGACATTAAGCAGCTCAAGCACCAGAGGCTGGTAAAGAAAAAGACCCGTAGTGAAGACCGCAAAATTGCGAAGGCAGTGAAGGCAGCCAAAAAAAGGGTATGGGTGAACCTCCATATCACGTTTGTTGCATCTTACACCAAGTCAAGACTAAATCCAAGGACGAACGGAACACAAGCGCGAACTACGGAGCCATTCTACTTCTCCGAGATCCTCAAACGTTCGCAGAAAAACTGTTTGATCATCTCCAACGTTATGGTACGACTGCGGGATGCCGCTGCCATATTGACTGACCATGGATTACAGACAAGAGGCTTTCGCTCGACCATAAAGTATTGATCATGCAGCTACTTAGTCGCATTATGGGCTATCACAAGCTATGCGTGCTCGGCTTCTATGGCTATATCGTGAAGTACAGTGGTTTGGGCAGAGTAGTTTTCTCCTTGCTGATTTGTTTCCCAGGTACTTGACGTATCACCAGTTGAAAGTCACCGTTATCCTACTGTCCTTGGCGCAGTCTGTCCACGATCTTACGCCTCCGGACGTCCTATCACCGGTCGTCCGCAAGATCGCGCAAGAGTTTATTCATCCCGGAGTCGCGTCTGAAGTGATTGCCGCTGGCTTAAATGCTGTACGGGAGATCTGCAGGAGGCAGCCCTGGTGCATGGACGAAGACCTGCTAGGGGATCTGGTGGAATACAAGAAAAGCCGAGACAAAGGTGTCATGGTAGCTGCCAGGAGTCTGCTGCAGCTTTACAGGGAAGTGAACCCCGGTCTACTGAAACGTCGTGAACGGGTGCGTCCGCATCTTCCCGACGTGATTGTGAGCTGACGTCTTCCATCAGGGCAAAGAAGCAAGCATGGCGGAGAGCGCGGTTGTCCCGCTTCCTTACGGCCACGTTCCAAAACCCGCTGTGGGTATTGATGGGCTTGAGGTGCGCTGTTGGATGATCCTGCTTTGGAGCAAGCATACTCAGAGCGCCGCGTAGCTTCTTCAGCCTCAAGCTGTTGCCCAGGATCCCGAGGACACGGACGAATGGAAGGGTTGGGACGTCGATTCCGACACCGATGAGAGCTCTTCGGATGGCTGGATTGCTGTCAGCTCAGAGGACGACGGCGACATCGTAATCAGCGACAGCGAGGACGAAGTGGGCACGGCGCCAGCGATCGAAGGAGCCCGGGCTATACCTGCCCAAGAATCCAACATCGCCACAACGAAGGTGCGGTCCACTGAAGGTCGCTGTTCAACACTAACACGTTCCGATAGATTCTCACGCCCGCGGATTTCGCACTGCTGAACAAATTGAAAGCCGAGCGCGATACAACCGTCGGTCCCGGACCCCGAGGCACTAAGCGCAAGCACGACGGCAACGGCAGCGCAGCGGAGCAGGGTGCTGCGTTCATCACGGAAGCCGACATCGTTGGTGTTCGTAAACGTGCCAAAGCTGATTACGAGGAGCGAATGGCGTCCGTACGAGAAGGCCGCGAAGGCCGCGAGAAGTACGGGTCGAAGAAAGGCAAGAAATCGAAGGACGTACCAAGTAGCACAACGAATCGTCAGAAAGCACGTAACAAGCCCATCATGATGATTCTTTCCAGCAATGCGGTGCGCAGCAAGAAGCGTGCATCCCTTCGCGAGAAGCAACAACGTCTGCGCAAGAGCAAGCGTGGCTGATACATATGGAGGTGGAACCGTATACATACTGCTTAATCTCGTCTGTCCCGCATGCTTGCGGGCATTGGTTGTTTAGATACATGCCATGCTATATATATATATGCGCGCTCTAGAGTGCACTGGGGTACACATTTCCAGATGCATACCTCCCCAGTGCTGCGACCATCCTATGGCCTGCCGCTTATATTTACCCAGAGACTGTTACAACGGCAGCCCAACGGACAATGACGGGGCAGCTTTTATTCTTTTCTTCGTACAAGTCTCGCACACCGACACATTTTCTAAGTCATGAGTGTGCACTGGCAGGTAGAAGATAATGCGGGGAAGCTGTCCATCTTACTGCCCCTTTGGATACCACGGTGGCACAGTACGAATCAAATACAGGATGGATGCACCGGAGTTTTCTAACAGATCTTCGATGTTTACTAGGCGAGCGGGCGGGAGCTCGGAGGCTGTTGCCCTCTCCCAACACTTTCTTTACGCGGGTCTAAGTATTAAACATTGACTCGCGTGAGTATGCATCAAAACTTGGTCCACACTTTCATTTGTTAAATGAAGGTGTTATGTATCCTTCAATCTAAGGTCCCACGACCTCACACATTTACTCTAGCAAAAGCCGCTGGTCCTCTCACAGGTAATATTTTGTTTAATGCATGCACAATGCAGCTGACTGCTCTAGTTTGTCTGACATGGAAATCAATTGGATGGTACATTTTCCCATATACATACATTATATATTACCCATTGTGAGACCCTGGCCTCTCGTTCTCTCTATTTGAGGATGGTAACATGCAACAACATGTACGGTACCTATCACCTTAATGCTGACAATTTATTTGCGGGGGTGACACTGGTCGGCGCGCAGATGTCTCACTGCATAGAAGCGCTGCCTTTCGGGGCAGTGTAGAGCTCGTAGAAACGCAACGTTGATGTGTATGGGAAGAGAAGCACCCAGTGAGAGACAGTGCGCGATGCTTTGTTGGATAGAGTGGGAGTATGAAACGCTATCTGACCAGTAGGTCGGCACAGAAGAGTAGGGGTGGTAAACTAACGTTCAGTCGAGCAGAGGGCTGTGCGCCACGCAAGGCGGGTTATGAGACAAGGCTGCCGGATTCTCGACCCTGGACAACGGAGAAAATGCGAAGAGCTCTGATAACGTGTGCGAACCCGGGGAGGTAGTGCCGCTGGGCAAAGATAGCGAACGAAGCATGCGGAAAGTATCGGCAGTTGTGGAGCACGCCCACCGGACGCGCCACAGCCTTTATCCCACTGATGGCGTAGATAGGGTATCCCTATATCTCCGGATTTAATGGTAACGATGGAAGGCAATCAGGGGTGTGTAGATGAAGCGTTGTTCTATTATAGACCAGGTGATACAATGGCAACAACCCAGATGTCCCCCTGTCATTCGTTCGCTTACGCGAAGCATACTACGCTGCAGGGTCTGCAGAAGCGGGGTTGGCGATGACTCCCGGATTCTTCTCATTCCATGGCCCAGCATCAGACAGCGAGCAGCCTTCGGGGCATTGGCATAGACCACCGAGATCGGCGGGGAGGTTCTCCGCTGGTATCTGCTGTAGGAGCTCGCTCTTGTAGTTGTAGCCGAGGATGGAGATCTTCTTGACGGTGACTTCGTCGAGCCAGGGCTTGATTGCCATCCAGACGGTCGAGAATAACCATGGTGCATTGATGATATAGAACTTGCCCATGCATTCCGGATAACGATCTTGACCGATCCGTGCTGCCTGAGCGATGTAGTCCTTGACTTGATAGAACTGTGATAAGCCGACGTTCTGCAGGTCCATGATTGTGCAGGATGTCTCGACCCGATGGCCGACAGCCTTGCTGCATGCCGGAAGCCTCTCCGTGAGGAACTTCTCGTATTCGTGCACGAGCCGCTTGAGAAGACGCTCCGGCGTGGTTACAGTGTATAGCTTCTTCAGATCCAGATTGCCCAACCGTTCAATGTAGATAGGGCGACCATCCTAAGGAGACGCGTGAACATCATGTGGCCAGATGGGATAGGCTCCGCCTCCTCACCTTGTCCGTCTTATGATAGTATTGAGGATATATCTTGTCGACAGCCTCCTTTTCGGGGAAGTCAAAGTTCCTGACTCACGGTGTATGAGGACTCTGATATGGCGCATATATACAAGAGCCAATGCACGTACTGGGCTATCTCATCGACTCCGAACTCCTTCCTCCACTGCTCGCACTCCGTTATCATCTTCAGCGCCTTTGCCAGATCGAACTTCCTTGCACGTAGGAAGCGGAGAAGCGTGGCATCATCGTGCCTTTCCTCGACAAAGATACCTTGCGACTTGAGCTCTTCGCGAAACTTGTCGAGGATGTGTTGTTGCTCCGGGTTGAGGTGGCCCAGGTGGCCGGACAGGGGATCTTTGGGCATGTTTGGTGGCATGATTGTGAGATGGTGTGCTTTGGGCAAAGAGCGAGGCAAAGTTGTAGAGAGATGGCAAGGAGGAAGCGGGCTGTTGTCAAGGTTGGGGAGATGGACGAAGGAGATCAGGAGGAAGAGAGAGGTTGGTTGGTTGGGAACGGCAAGCGTGACCGCGGCGCGGTTCCCTGACAGGGCGGGGTGGAGTCGCGTCAATGCACCGCCCATTAACATCACGTCACACAACGCGCTTAAATGCACCCCTAGTCTCTTCCTTGACACATGCTTGTCTCACCACCGCACCCCGCTTGAAAGATTGATGCTTCCCAAGATCTAAGGTTTTGTACAAAATGACAACGCAACTTAGCAACAAAGAGATCCAGAACAAACGAGCAGGTCAGAAGTCATGATCATACACCAATTACACAATATCCCACATCTCCTCTACAGCGCAGCAGAACTTGCCGCAGGCGACCTGAAAATTGCATGAGGCCGTGTAACGTCGCCCCGAAGGGTCACGACTCACCGAGGCAGACAGAGCATAGTCACTGATAGAAATCTTCTCATCGATAATACCGTCGGCGAAATCGTCCTTCCTGTGTCGAGCTCAGACTTCCGCATACACAGAAGCAAAGACTGCCGCCTTACCCTCGTGCCATGGCTCCGACGAACACGGCAATGGAATGCGTCTCGGGCAGCGTGGGCAGATACTTGGATAAACGAACAGTCGGAGCGTCACCAGACAGACCTAGATACACGATTGAGGGTGAGCAAGAATGTTGAAGGAATGAGTAACTTACTGATCTTGTATGTATTCACAGGCAAGTGGTCTGTGATTGGGTTCTGACAGCAGGCATCAGAGATACCTGCGTCGTCAATAGAACAGAAAAAGGTCTTTCCCACCTTAATTACTCTCAACAACTTCTCATTGCCGTTCACCCCTCGAATGCTCAGCTTATGCAACAGTTGTACTGCAGGCAGCTCTGAGTCAGACAACATTCCTCGTTCACGTAAGAAACCGCACCCATTAGCCCTGAGAACCGTTTGAACGTTCGGGGAATGCGAACGTGCGGGTTGATCTCTATTAGCGTCCCCTTTGCCGTGTGAACATACACTTGAAGAAGTCCAGCTTTATTCAAAGGCGAATCCAGGAGAGTGAGGAGGCACTGAACTCTTAAATCAGTGACCCGTAACAAATATTGGAGGTGAGAAACAAACCTGATGGACTATGTCGGGCCTTGCGTCGGCGATGTCCCGACCAGTTTTGGCCAAGATGCCTTGATGATCGTCACAGTTCAACAGGGCGTATTTTGCATCCTTCCCATCCTTTCCTCTGGAAGCCGATCCCGAGGAGACTTTGTATGCCTCTAAGCAAGCACGTTCGAGGACGACAATCAAGCGACGCTTGTTCTCCTTCTCAGCCGGAGCGCGAGGAACGGTTGCCTGGACTGGAACCATGCTGGGCGCACTGGCCGGTCGTGGTGGATAGGAGGGAGCAGGGAGGGTGACCGATTCGGGAGATTTGAGAATTGCGTTGGAGACTGCTTGTTGGACACCGATATTGTCCATGATGGATAATTGATTGTGAATCGATATCTTTATGAGGCGAGAGCGGGATGTAATAAACGTCGAATAGCAAGCAGATGGGTATGGGGAGAAAAAGACGGGTTGGGGCTGAGAAGGGCTTCGTTGGCGCAATGTTATGGGAGCCGGCCGTCTTCCTTCCAAAAGCCAGCAGCCAGCTGATTATCGATTTCAGTTCAAGAAGGGAGCGGAGTCGGGGGGAGAATTAATGCGGACGGGGCACGGCGCTTCCGAGGGATCGGCCGGCGAAAGGGGGAGAAAGGGGCCTCAACTTTTACCTCCGGTTCGCGACCATGAAAACGTGAATTCCTTTTTGGGACACTTGGGGAACGATCCCTTTTTGGGCTGAATAAGTGAGACACGTCCCACCCTCCGTTCCCTGCACCTTTAATCCGTCCTCAGCGATCGAAAAGTGAATCACTCACCAAGTCATCCGTCTTGGAACTGTTTTACAACTTGACCTCAATCTACCTTACCACGCATGTTTCGCACGCGCACTGTCTTGCAAGTGGTTCATAATGTCGACAGGTCGCGGTTGGTCAGACAAGCCGGATCCGCGCCCCGATCACTTCGTACCTCGGAATATGCAAGTCTCTGTAGACGACGATACAGCTCATCCCCTTTGGGGGCGGAACCGGAGAGTTCGGAGGAGCACAGAGAGAAATCTGCCGTCGGGGTGCGTGCCTCCCGTTCCTAGCGCTCTCATGACGTGAAGCTGATCAAGAGTGGCGTGACACTCCCAGCCCTTCACCTGGAAGGCAGCCCTCCTGTTTATCGGAACAGGAGTAGGATTGTATTGGTATTTTACAAACGAGAAGGCCAAGCTACAAGAGAAGAAGCGTGAGTCTTTCCAAGCACAGCGATTGCTGCAGGCACTCAGTTTGTTCCACAGAGAAGGAGCTGGCCGACTCGAAGGTCGGCAAAGCTCGGGTGGGAGGGCCATTCTCTCTCATCACGCACAATGGGCAGCCTTTCACGGAGAAGGATCTGCTGGGGAAGTGGTCGCTGGTGTACTTCGGTTTCACCAATTGTCCCGACATATGCCCGGATGAGCTTGATAAGATGACCGAAGTAGTGAAAACCATGGGTACGGTCAGCCAGTAGATCAAGACGGCTGAAGCTCATGTCACCCGCAGACAACGAGTTTGGTCCGGTTGTGCAGCCCATCTTTATTTCCTGTGATCCCGCTAGGGACTCCGTCGAGCAGATGAGGGAATATGTCAGCGGTCAGTCTGGTTTTACCGATAGTGACCACGGTCTCTGACCATCAGGTAGATTTCCACCCGCGGATGGTGGGCCTAACCGGACCATATGACTCCATCAAGGCGACATGCAAAGCCTATCGCGTGTACTTCTCAACGCCTCCCAATACGAAACCAGGGGATGACTACCTGGTCGACCATTCTATCTTCTTCTATCTCATGGACCCGGAAGGCGAGTTCGTGGATGCATTCGGGAAGAGCAGTTCGGCGGATGACGTGCGCCAGAGAGTGCGCAAGGCAATACAGGAATGGAAAACTAGTTCATGACACCAAGGCTAGGCGTTATTTGCCTTCTGCGCCGAGAGTTTCTTCATACGCCTCATGTAACTATACTATGGTATTAGCATCGTACAGCAACCGCAAGAAATGAAATACGCACTCCTCATATTGGCATCTCATTGTCCGAGCACGGATTAGAACGTCGTCTTTTCCAGTCTTTCGGAGGTACTCACTTCTCGTACGAATGTCTGGACCACGACACCTGAGCAGCTTGCTTTTTATCCGCGAAAATACCAGCTCACCTCTCATTCTCACATTCCCACGGCATGTACAATGTTTTCCGCCGACACTTGTTCAGCGGGATCAACAAACTAAGATAGCAGTTAGACGGGAACGATGATCCATCGCTGACGGACGCTTCACTCACGCAGAACACTGGTCACGGTATCCGAGAGGGAGATGTGCCGCCCGCATCGCCTCCTCAGAAGCCACAGTTGATGTTGACATTTCGAAGCGGAATATTGCCTGTAGCTTCAGGTGGGACCTGTTGAAGTGCGACTTGCGTGTGTTCGAGCGCGGACAGTGCGGACAGTGCCCAAAGAAGTGGCAGAACGAGGCTGATCTCTTCGGCCTGCTTGGGAGGAGCGCAGGGAATAGGTCCCGGGGGGTCCGGAGAGCCCTACATATGGGGGGTTACTTAATGGCGGGTCGACGCGTTCACGCGTACGGGCTCACCGGTCGCGTTCGAGGAGACCGTCGAGCGCCATACCACCACACTACACTTCCGCCACTGCCGTTTTGCTGCAATTCTTCTCTTGTCCTCTTTCCACAGCCCATTGCGACCGGAGTGGACGCGATGCCTGCAGCGGAACATGGCCAGATCTTCAAGGTGCGCTTGCCATTTAGCGGACCCAGCTCCGGGATCGGTCACTGACTGGGCGTGCTTCGTAGGCTACGTATAGCGGTATTCCTGTCTATGAGATGTGAGCATTGGCGCCGATATCAAGCATGTATCGATGGCGCATACTTATGGTCCACAGGATTTGCAAAAACGTCGCTGTGATGCGGAGGAAGTCGGACAAATGGTTAAACGCTACCCAGATTCTCAAGGTAGCGGGGTTTGATAAGCCTCAACGCACTCGAGTGCTTGAGAGAGAGGTGCAAAAAGGGCAACATGAGAAAGTTCAAGGGGGGTATGGGAAGTATCAAGGTCTGCCCTAGCCTTTGCTGCGTCTATTCTTTTGACTAAATCATTGATCTTGTTCTCGGAAAAGGTACTTGGGTACCACCGGACCGCGGCCTTGCTTTGGCTCGACAGTACAACGTCGAGCATCTCCTGCGGCCAATCATTGATTTTGTCCCTGCAGAATCCAGTCCACCCCTGGCCCCAAAGCACGTTACGGCTGCGCCAAACAAACTCAAGCGTCGAGATATGGGTGGATCGGCTGGCCTCGGCATTCGCGCGGCAGCAACGAAAGAGGTGTTTGCTCCGCCTACGGATGAGGAGTCAGTGCGTTCGGGTTCTGCTGAGCAGAGTGACGACGACTCCAGCACTCCATCCCCTTCCCTACATTCCCAAAGCTCAAGAACTCCATCTCCCATAGCATCAGGTGCCCGTTCGGAAGATTCTGAGGCCGATCACGAAATGGACCTTGACGGCGACCTCGGAGGTGATGCAGGTATCGTATCGCCGCATGTATCCTCCTCTGCTCGTCTCTCTCGCAAGCGAAAGAATGGACGTACCGACGTCCGTCCAATACAGCACACCGTTGTGGATGAAGGACCGAAAGATTCGTACGAAGAGATCATTCTGGATTATTTCTTGTCAGAGTCGCAACAAACACCGGACATCCTCGTAAACCCGCCGCCGGATTTCGACCCGAACGTGATCATCGATGATGAGGGACATACCGCATTGCACTGGGCGTGTGCGCTTGGTCGCGTGAAAGTCGTCAAACTCCTCCTTACGGCAGGTGCAGATCCCTTCAAAACCAATAAGGATGGCCAGCCGCCTTTGATGAGAGGAGTCATGTTTGCCAACAACTACGACATGCGCAAGTTTTCCGAGCTTTTCGAAATGCTGCAGCGTTCCGTCCTCCACGTCGACAAGTTTGGACGTACGATTTTTCACCATGTCATCGACCTCGCTCTTACGAAACAAAAGACGCACGCGGCACGGTACTACCTAGAGACGTTGATCTCGCGCATGGAATACTTCGCGCAAGATCTGTCAGACCTCCTCAATCTTCAAGATCTCGAGGGTGATACTCCACTGACTCTAGCTGCTCGGGCGCGCAGCAAACGACTGGTGAAAATGCTCATCGACCATGGAGCGAATCCGAAGATACCCAATAACGACGGGAAGTCTGCAGAAGACTATATTCTAGAAGACGAGCGATTCCGCGCCTCACCTCCGATCAACTACGGCTCGAAGACGTTGTCATCAACTCCGCTTCAGCTGTATTACTCGCGAACAGCGCAGAAGGTTGCTGGCGAAGTCACCCGAGAGATGACAGCTCTTCTCGAAAGCTTAGCCGCTACGTACGAAGGCGATATGCAAGAAAAAGAGCGCGATCTGCTGCAAGCGAATTCCCTGCTTCAGAATATTCAAGCCGAAATCCTCGAAAGCCAGCGCGCGGTAACCCAGCTGAAAGAACGCGCGGGTGGTCTGGATGATGCACAGAAGCAGCTAGCAGAGCTGGAGAGCCGGCTTTCGAGAAATATGGGCCGCCAGTACCGGCTCGGTTTCGAAAAGTGGATGAAAGAAGAGGAAGATAGAGAGAAGGCCTGGTTGGCCTCTCCCGATGGCATGCGTTACCGCTTGGGTATGGGAGAAGCCGATCCTAAGGGAAAGGGAAAGGCCGAGCTCCTGGAGTTTACTGATTTGCACGCCCTCCATAACGTTCCCGCTGATCCGTTGGATATCCAACGGGAATGTGATGCGTTGCGAGAGGAGCTCAAGAGACTGCGAAGCCGCCGTGAGGAGTTGATGACCAGCTTCGTGCGGCAGTTGGCGGAAGCGGGTACTGGAGGGCGGATGTCCGAGTATAGGAGATTGATAGGCGGCTCCCTGGGTATACCTCCGGACGAGGTAGATGGCATTGTTGACTCTTTACTTGAGGTTCGTGCCAGTGTGGTTCTATTCTTTCGTTCATGTTGCTGATCCGGTATGTGCTTCTGCTAGGATCTGGAAACGGAAGAACCGATGTTGCCGACATTCTCGGAATCAACGGTATCGGGGAACCAATGAGCGAAGAATGCAGCGAATCGGTTGGCTTGTTACCTACGTTGTGAGTCTTAAGCAGGAGTGGAATATATTACGATCAAGGCCCATACATATCGGCGAATTGGGCCCATGTACCATCATTCTTCCATTATTAATTGCACGTGTCCTTTACATGCTATAGCAGGACCCCCTGCAGAACCCCTTAAGGAGGCACGCGAGCAACAACTGCTTCCGCCAACTCTACGATCCGTCGCGTCCCAGGCGCCCTTTCCGCATCAGACACCCATCCATCCCTTCGGTCAACGTCGCGTCCATCTCCACATCACCCTCCCACCACCCACCACCTTCATAACCACTTGGTCACCCATAGCCGCTCACTATCTTGTTGACCTGCTCGCTATACCCCCGTCGTTACCATTGCTCACAGCTCGGAGCCGAAAGGAGAAAGGATACCCCGTCGGATGGCATCGACCTGCGAGCCGCTATGCCACTTCGGCGATAGGTTCGTCCATAGAGACTATCGTACAATGTATGGACACTGAGCGCGTAGTGCAGGTTGTACTTCACCACCTTTCCACATCCTGCTCCTCCAGCGCACGTGCTCAACTCGCCTTCATCCGGGGAATCGCCGCAGCCTCGTCTAAGAGGCACACCTGGCGCACCACCGACGCCAGAGGACGACGCGTCCTACTTCTTCTTCACCTTTGACAGTGATCTGGTCTACCTGTCGTTCTTTGAGGACTGGGGTCCGCTTAATTTGGCGATGGTGTATCGAGCCTGTATCCAGATTCACGACTATCTTCAGGTGCGCCTACCCCTGTTCTTCATGCGGTGTTCCCTGTAACCTCTCTGTCAGGATGCTCAGCTAAGCTCGCGAAGGCTCGTTCTTTACACTTCCACGGATCCCCGCCGCAAGGCAAATGCTGCTCTGCTTATGGCCCTATACGTGGTACGCATCCACTGGTCCTTGAATGCGCTAAGCTCTAATTCCCATCAGATGATTGTACAACGCAAAGCGCCATGGGAAGCCTTTCACCCTATAGCGGAGATGGAGTTTATGCCATTTCGCGACGCTGGACGTGGAAGGTCGGATTTCAACCTCAGCATCCAAGATTGCTTGTGGGGTTTATGGAAGGCTCTGCAAAACGGCCTCTGCGATCTGAACGAGTTCTCGGTGGAAGAGTACGAGTATTATGAGAAGGTGGAGAACGGCGACTGGAATTGGATCACCCCTAACTTCATCGCTTTCGCCTCTCCTGTTGATCCCGGATTCATAAGGCGGAATGCGGCTGCAGCCGCAAACTCGAAATCTACAGCCTCGAAAGTCACGGATGTTGCTTTGCAACGGAAATTGCCGGCGCCATTCCTTAATTGCCTGGATTACTTCAGCAAAAACAATGTGAAACTGGTTGTCCGCCTTAATAACCCACTATACGACAAATCCGTATTCGAGGAGCGAGGGATTGAGCATCTGGAGCTGTACTTCGACGATGGCACGAATCCGACGGACGATATTGTGCGCAAGTTTATCCAAGTATCGGAGGGTATCATCGAAGCCGGCGGGGCTGTCGCGGTCCACTGCAAGGCTGGTCTGGGTCGTACGGGAACCCTGATTGGGGGTGCGCTTTTTGCATTTGCCAATGAGCTGGTGTCTTACAATGGCTCTAGCTTACCTGATATACAAGCATGCTTTCACGGCGAATGAGGCAATCGCATTCATGCGTATTGTTCGTCCAGGTAGCGTTGTTGGGCCGCAGCAGGTAAGCCTGGTTTCACTCAGATCTCAAAACCGATCTTCATCACCTACCAGCAATACATGTACCTCAAGCAACTGGACTGGTGCCGGTGGGCTGCATATGACGAGATCACGAAGGCACGGGCACAGACGGTAGGGCTTCCACGGCCCGTAACACCTGAGGCTGAGAAACCGTTACCACCGGTGCCCCCGGTGACCCCATCGAGACACGTCGCCGCTGGGACCGCTGCGACAGCCTCCGTCGCGCCACCAGGCCAACCTCGGAAGACGCCCACGGCCAAGAGGATAGCGGTCGATTCTGCTGATTCGGACGATGAGGCATCCTTAACTACGCGCCGGCGTCCACAGACGAAACATGCTCGTACTGAGTCGGCAGCCTGTGTGCGCGATATGGCGCCGTCTCGACTAGCGCGCCCAGCGACCCGAGCGGCGCTCGGGAGCACCACACGCAAGCCGGTGCCTGCTACAACGTTGAAACCGCCGCCATACAAATTGGGACATCCACCCGCGACTGCTGCCAAAGATGTACTGCCCAGGCCCCAGCTGCGGCGTGCTGCTCAGCGCGCTGAGTCCCCTACCCCGACTCCATCTCGTCTGCCTCAACTCGTTCCAGGGAAACGAACCGCAGCTCTCACGCCATTGCCCAGCAGCTCTGCTATCCGAGGACGGAAAAAAACTGAAAAAGACGCCTGGATAACGTCAGCGCCGACCCATTCGATTGGACGGCCTCTTCTCCGAGGTATGCGACGACGCAGAAGTAGCTTCAGCGCCGCCGATGTAGTTGCCTGAAACTATGTGACCGTTCTTCTTCTACCCTGTATTATAACTGCATATTCTTGTCGACATATTGATACCCTCGGCCACATTTCTGCCTTGTAGATCATAGGAGCAGCTTAACATTCCATGGCGCCAGTCATGACACGTTCCATGGGGTAACCTGCTACATTTTTTGACTAGAGTACGTGTGCACGCAAGAGAGGAAGAATCTCATATCTTCCGGATCTACTCCAGGTGTGATACCGTGCCCCAGGTTGGCAATCCATGCCTTCGGCCCCTCGGTCGTGCTATCCCGGAACCCCTCGCACATCCTTTTCACCTCCCGCTCAATTGCCTCCTTGCCACCGTACAAAATATCAGGGTCAATATTTCCCTGCAGCGACACCTTCCCCTGAGCAAGCGATCGAGCAACAGCAGGCTCAATGCACCAGTCGAGCCCAAGAACATCGTACCCTGCCGACTGCGCCATCGTGCTTAACGCATGGTTCGCACCCTTAGCGAACAGAATCAGGGGCACTGGCTCTAAGCCTTCGGCCGTCACGCGCGCTTTGACGTCCCGCGCAATAATGGTGAGATAGGGTAGAGAAAACTCTCCGAAGTCGTGTGGCGAGAGTTCCCCCGCCCAAGAGTCGAAGACTTGTACGAGCTGAAATGGACACGGAATAAGAGGGCGCCTCATCTATACGCAGCACTTAAGGACGTACCTGTGCACCGGCTCTGATCTGCCCTACCAGGAAGTCGACGCAGATGGTTGTGATTTGAGAAAGGAGCCGCCGGGAAGCATCCGGGTGCTGGAATATCCATCTCTTCGCACCATGAAATCCCCCCTTGCTCCCTCCACCTTGAATCATGTACGCCATCAAAGTCCACGGTGCACCACAAAACCCAATCAGAGGCACTTCGCCATTCAGTTCCTGGCGTGTGGCCGTGATGGCTTCGTAGACGTAGCCCAATTCCTTGTCGACGTTGACGGGATTCCGTAGGCGAAGGATGTCGCTCGGTTCTACAAGCGGCTGGGGAAACGTAGGACCCTTGCCCTCGGGCATTTCCACCGTCATCCCCATTGCTTGGGGAATGACAAGAATGTCGCTGAAAATAATAGCGGCATCAAGCAGTCCGGAATAACGCCGTATTGGCTGAAGGGTGATCTCGGTTGCCAGCGCCGGCGTCTGGCAGATCTCGAAAAAGGGGTGGTCTTGCCGGACTTTACGGAACTCTGTATATGTCGGTTAACCCCTCCCCACTGCAAGACGGCTGTGCGAAGAAATGACGAACCTGGAAGATATCGACCAGCCTGTCGCATTACCCATACTGGCGCTCTCTCCGTCCGCTCGCCTGGGTCAGCATTGCGTGAGCTCGTGTACGACTGTATTCGGGCTCTGCACACCTCTCGCCGCACGAAGAATGAGATCGTTTTTCAATGGAGGAAACTGATGCTTGGTATCCAGACTTGCTGAGAGTTGAGTCATGAATAGTTGTGACAAGGAAGCTATGAGATGCAACTGAAGGACAAAAGCTGAGTGTATGCGTTGGGTCGAGGTGGCTGTCGAGCGTTGGAGGACGCTGATCGATTCAGTGGAATGTATGCGACCAACGGACGGAGACAGACTGGTCCAAACGCGGAAGGATCGATCGGTGGAAGCGCCGTTACGTTACTCTGTGACAATGAGCCCTGATTGAACAGAGTGCCATGCTCGAACGACTCCGCTGCTGGTTCGTCACAATCAAGAACAGCACCCAGAAGATCGCTCTTTATACTTCAAAGGGCTAACACACCATTCGATAACACGCTGCCCTAGCTGCACTCCTCAACTATGGCGGGTCAGTCAAAGCATCAGGCGAAAGAAAGCGCGAAGCCTTTGGTTGAAGCGTGAGTTTCCAGCCAGACGCCGCTACTCTCGGCAACCTATGTTATTCATTCCTGCTCATCAACAGATACAAACGCATGCACTTTGATCATATCCGTGAGCAACTGGTCGCGACCATCAATTCGGAGGTAGGCGTTGCTTTTACATTCGCGGCACTCAAGCCTCAGCCTCATTAAATTGCAGAGCCGTCAATCCCAGAAAGAACATTTCTTAGCCTCTGTGCAAGAAAAAGTTTGGAACAAGCTACAAGAAGACGACCGCCGTGGGCTGCCAGAACGAACCGAGGACGAGGCTGTGGAACATCTGCTGAGAGAGCTCGACAGGTAGTGTGACTGGTATGATTGTTTGTGAACAAGCTAAACGATCGCTCGCATTAGATATCCCGTGTTTGACACATTGCTTGAACAGATCTTCGATACACCTGAATTGTTAACAAGCATGAAGACGGATCTGCGAGCAATTCTCAAGGACCAACTGGGACCTGCCGAATGAAAGCCCTTCTGCCCTCAATTGCTACAGCGGCGTATATTGGTCGCATGGGCGGTATTTGGGAACCGCGTTGCAGTCCCATGGGTTGCCATTAGAAGTAGCCGGCGATACATGCAAAGACTCCGCCTTGCAAAAGGAGCCCTAGTCCAAATCATGATGGAGACGAGGGAGGAATATTCGGCCGCGCTTCCCCCGCCAACCCCCACCCCCCGGGCTGTACTGTATCTCTTATTGCCCTCCTGCATATCTGCAGTACAGGAGCCTTGTATATTGTTATGTGGAGAAGCACGCATGCGCGCCAGGTGTATTTTTACAGGATCGAATGCAATACGAATGACTATCAACACAATATCATTTGCACTTTATTATTGACGTGATATTTGCCATCCCCACTCATGCCAGAGAATACACACGCCTGCCGGAGTACACATCGCGCGGAAGCAATCACAACGCGCCTGTGTGGCGGTGCGGAGCGGAGCAGTAGCAACTTTGTCCTCGACCCCAACGACCTGACTTCTCCCTACCTATCCGGCCCCGTCGACCTCAACATCAACAACGGTGAGCACCACTTTCTTGCACTGTTAGGCGTCGTCGTGGGGTCGCGGAGGTCTGCAGGAGAATTGCGAGTGAAATGGGTCGCTGAAGATGGATCGGTTGGGTTGGATGCATCGGTCGAGGGATGGATGCAGTCGACCAGCCAAGGGGTTCCAGGAATAAGCGGATGCTGACCACTGGAGAGCAGATGTCTGAACATAAGGAGGTCAAAGTCGGCGGCGAGAAGAACGGACAGACTCGGCTGGTGCCAGTCAAGAAGGCGCCGCGCTTCTACCCAGCCGAGGACGTACGCCAACCCAAAAAGACGCGCAAGACCCCCAAGCCTGCCGCCCTCCGCAGCAAGATCACTCCCGGGACCGTCCTCATCCTCCTCGCTGGTCGCTTCCGTGGCAAGCGTGTGGTCTTCCTCAAGCAGCTCGAGTCCGGCCTGCTCCTCGTCACCGGTCCCTATAGGGTCAATGGTGTACCTCTTCGAAGAGTCAACCAGGCCTACGTTATCGCTACATCGACTAAGGTGGATATCTCGGGTGTCCAGGTACGTAAAATCACACGCTAATCTCGGCGATGAAGGCTCATCACGATCCAGCTGTCGGAGAAATTGAACGACGCCTACTTCGCCAAGTCCAAAGCCTCCAAGAGCCAATCTGCGGAGGAGGAGTTTTTCGCCGAGGGCAAGCCGAAGGCAAAGGAAGCCTACCCGGAGGAGAAGGCGGGAGAACAGAAGGAGGTGGACAGGGCCATTATTGCAGAGATCAAGAAGACGGCCAACCTGGACAAGTACCTGAAGGCGTCCTGGGGCTTGCAAAAGGGGCAGTACCCTCATGAGATGGTGTTCTGAGGGATGATAGATCATAGGTCGTAGTCCTTTTATGATATATGCCCATGATGTTTTGCGCTCTCCATTCCCAGTCTGTCTTTTTACGAGCCTACAACCCCGTGCCACGCCCGAGCCAAACGGTAAAGTGGGTTGCGCCGGTGATGTGAGATGAGGGCCCACGCCCAAATAACTGATGTCCAAACACCGGCATTCGACCAGGAGGGACCCTTACTTCATGTTCATCCTCACTCGACGAGCAACTCGAGCGGCTCTGACCCTCAGACGACCCCACCGCCCAGCGACGCCTCGAAGGCACTTTTTCGACAGTATCCCACCGATTATCCAGCCTCTTGCGGATGGATTTGTGCATGTAGCCAACGCCCTGCCAATCCCGGAGGGTTGGCCCCCGTATGCCACCACCATCATCGTCGGCACTCTCGTTGCAAGGACTACCGTCACGCTCCCCTTCGCGATCTGGGTACGTTTGCAGCTATGGGCTCTTATCAACCCATTGACGAGTACGACAAGGCGCGGCGGAGGTCACGAAGATTGCAAGAGCTTGTTCAGCCGGAGTTCTCGAAGGAAGCCTTGCTGCTGAGGGAAAATTTCATGAAAGCGGTCGCCAGAGGGGAGAAAAGCAGGGAAGATGGCAACCGGGAACTCCTAAAAGAAGTACGTGACACGATCAGACTCGTATGAAGTACAGCGCAACTGAGATAGCCCCAGATACAAGCAAAATATAGGGAGATAGCCGCGAAGCACCAAGCCTATCCATGGCTAACCACCATACTACCGGCGATGGCCAACGTCCCGCTATTCGTCACCGCATCTTTAATGCTTCGAGCAGCAGCAACGCCGTCAAGCCCTATCGCAACAGAGACCTTCCTCACGCTCGGAAGCCTGGCCAGTACCGATAGCTCCGGTCTCATGCCCATCGCCGTTGGTTTGATGACTATGGCAAATATCGAGATTAATAGGCAAGACCCGCGAAACTCGACCAACGCTGGTCAGTCAGGATCTCTGTTATCGCTCCTCTGGGCTAAGCGACGATCTGTGCTGGAGTTCTCCCTCCGGTGTCTCGCTATTGCCACAATTCCGATAGCGTTGAACATGCCTGGCGTACGTGTGCGATTACAGAATGCGCGGTCAACGGCTAAAACTGGGCCAGGCTGTGGTGTTGTATTGGCTCACATCTGCGTCGTACACATTCATCGAACGTCTGACATTTGCGATCATTGATCGGCGCAAAGCGGTGGAGCTGAAGAACGAGGGCAAGAACGCAAATGAGAGACAGCAGCAGATGCGACCGGTGGTCCCAACGGCGAGTCTTTATCCTATCCGGCGTGAGCTTCAGCGAGCCGCCGGGCTAAACGCTGGGAGCGCTGCGCGTGGTTCATCACAAACGCAAAGAGATGCTCCGCCTGTGCAAGGTAAAACAACTGGAGACCGGTAGCCGTGCAGGCAAACCCGATCGATATACTCGCAGTCTGCTCGGAGGGCAGTTGCGACGGGCCAAAGGTTGGTGGTACGTTCTTCGTTGCACGGACTTCATATATGATTTATTCGTGGTTGGCGAGAGAACCGCATTATACGGTTTTCCATGCGTCATTTACTTGATCTAATATGACCGTCATTTTTCCGTTTCTGTACATTACAGCCGCTGATAAAAGCTTCGAACAGGTCCCAGAACGCTAATTCGTCAAGGTGTTCATTGTTCTGTTGCCGTACTCTAGACCGTGCGATAAATTACATTGAAATTTGCTTTCATACTCCTAGCCTGCCCATGCCTCAGTCACCAGTCTATCCAGCAGAGAAGGATTCGCACCTGCGTTTGGTATGCTCATAAACAACGTAGGATATAGAAACTGCGGGTATTACCTGCGTAGAAATACCTGAGGTCAATCTTGTCGGCGAATGCATGTGGGGACAAACCTTTGCGAGAGTCGGCGCTAGACCGCGATAAAACCCTCGCCAGCCTTCTTGCGCATACGTTCTCTGCGCAACATCCCAGACCCCCGTATATCGCTGCGGATGGCCCGAGGATCCGCTTGCTTGTAGCCTGGTGCGGACAAGATTGATTGGGTAGACGCTAGTCGCCCCAACGCTGCCGGATACACTTCCGAATGCCAACAAAGCCAAGACACCGGGCTCCTCCTTGCCAGACGCCTTGATGTAGGCCAACTTCAAAGCTTCGAATGTACTCATATCAATGGCTGCGACACATTCCAGTGAAACCTTCTGCACCGGGCCGCAACGCGAGCGGCATTACGCACCTGAATACGGAAACACTCCAATAAGACCAGCCTACAACTCGTTTTAGTTTAGGCTAGGTCAATGACCTGCAGGCAGCATGCGCACCGTCAGACCACGATAATACGCCCTGAATCTAGCATCTGCCCACATTCTTTGCATGGTGGGCACCAGCATCGTTCGAATCTGCCCTCCGGCGGTACTCTGGAGTTGGGTCTTTCGCCAGGGCGTCATCATATTGGGTTATGCGGTCTAGACATAGACGAACCTTTACGGTCTCAATGGGGTAAATAGCTGACAGATGTTATGACTAGTGGCGATAGTCCCGCGCGGAAGGTGCGTACCTAACTGGCTTGTAATGCCCCCAATGCCTCCAGCTAAGAAGCGACTCGTGCCAGAGATATCTCGTGAATCCTCCACATGATCCCAATAACGTGCGAAGAATCTTTTCTGAAAACTTGCGAGTTAGCCCGAGATAACCTTACAAAACCACAGTTTCGTTCACCGATGATTCGTACGACAGAAACTTGATTGCTGATTCCTGCTTATCACATGAGACTCACGACGGAAATTCACAATAGGGACTTGTACGGGGAATATCTTGATCACATTCAGACCATTGCCAATCTCATCATATCATTAGTACCAACACATGAACGAGATAGGCAGGCTCTCACCCAAAATCCCAAAATCCCACTCTCTTGATATATACCACGAACAGCGTTCAAGATAATCTTCGCGCCGTGGGCTGGACCAGTAGTCACAGTACCCATTCCTTCCGGAGCGCGTGTTATCAAGTAGATCTTTAGCCTGTCGAACGGTGCAGTACACGTCCTGCTCACTGTTGAACCTGGGTCAATATCGGAAGGACGAGGGCATTAGGGCACGCACCAGCGCCGGCAACACCTCCGGCAAGCAGGAACTTCAAGGCAGTCCTCCCTCCTAGCCACGCTTCAGGCTCATCCTCCTCCTCCTCGACTTCATGGGCTGTCTGGGAACTGTGGTCGCTCTCAGAGCCCTCCATATCGATGGGGATCGGCGACTTGGAAGCGACTGAATCCACGCTCGGTGGACCCAAAGCATCCGACAGCCGTTGCCGTCCTTTACTGGGAGGCCGATCCTCCGCACTAAGACTGACATCACCTATGCATTTCCCTCAATGTCTGAACGCCAGATCAGCGCCGATGAAAGCTCACCTTCCATATTAACCCGCGCGGCGCCACGACCATCCTCGCCCAGCCATCTGCGCATTTCATAGTACCGATAAATCTCGTCGACCGAGGGCTTTCGTGGGAGGAGGAGCAAGAAATCGCGAAATTCTGGAAAACTGATGGAGCGCGAATGGGGAGAGGACGTAAGAAATGACATGAACTCGGTGAGCGTGTTCGCGTCGAGCTCGATACCTTTTGCAGAACAGCGTATAAGCACAACGAAATGTCACTGGCGGCAGCGGGGCGCTCACCAGCGTGCGTAAGTGCATGATGTAATTCGGCCGAGTCCAGCACACCATTGCCGTCCAGATCCAGGTCGTTATGGAAGACTTTCCACAGTTCTGATGAATGATAAACTGAATAAGAAGCATGTTGAGGACGGTACATGCGATCGCGTACCTTCCTCTTTTTCCCGGGCATACCTCTGGAAACCTTCCCAATCCAGCGGAGCATCGTGGTGATGTCGACCCTCGCCATTGCACTCTTTCTTGAGTTCCTGCTCATACAGCTTCCTTAATTGTTGGGCTCGCTCCCAACTGGATGGAGGCTGAGCAGTACACGACTCTCCCTCTCCACGTTGAGCAGTCGGATCGTGCTGCTCCGACCGTTGGCGCAAACTCTGCCAAAGCGCGCGTAGCCTCGCAGTCTTCTCAGCCTCGCTTTCCAACTGGCGAAAGTCTGACAAGCTTTTGGGTATCTTTTTCGTCGGATGTGGGTCCGATCGCAAAGGTGGAAGGGGAGGTTGGGCGAGCGACCCGGCTTGGGTGGCTTCGAATACGTCGCGCTTGGAGTACCCGTGTGGTGGCATTTCTGCTGCGGGTTCCGGAGAGAGAGCGGCGCTGCAAGAGTAGAGAGTACTATAAACTAGAGCGATGAACTCCAGGCATTATACAACAGGTCAGAGGATAGTTGTAACCGCCCGGTGTAGGTACTGTAATGTGAGCGAGATGACGGTGTTCGGACGCTGTCCGTCGTGAGTCCCTGTCGGTGGATATGCAGGGCCCGACGTCTCCTGCCTTGGCTTCGCCTCCGACTCCTCCCTATGACGCCCGACGCTCCCGCACGTGCCATCGTCAGACAAGTGACATTTCACCTCAACCCCGAGCTTCATCAGCGACGGGGAGTATTACCGGCCTCTCCGATCCCGTAATAGCAGCAGCGTTCCTTCATATACCGTCCATGTGATCGCCGAGCTCAACACCTTACGGGACATTCGCAGACCCAACCCGTTGAAAAATGTTTTCTCCTGCCATGTTACAAAAGATGAGCGCTCTTCTATTGTCGCACTTTCGGAGGGAGGCAACGCACCTTCACCACGATCCATGTGGTTTTCAAGAATGATGGATACCGCTCCGGCTTCAGCTGCATTTTTGTCTGCAGAAACAAACAGTCACTTGGGGAGCCAGCCCAACTAGAGCGACAGACGAACTTTAATAACATCAAAGGGGTGGGTTGCGCACGAAGCAAACGCAGCGGCTGTAGCGGCTGATACACTATGTATGAGCCCTGGTGACGGTTCCCGATTCGCACGAAGCATGATGCGCTCTGGAGATGTTGGTGAGCGCTGCCACACCAGAGTTCACAATCCATCAATACGCACCTCCTTTGTCCTTCATTTGCTCGTAAAAAAGCAGGAAGATGCCCGCGTATGGGGCGTCGCGCATGGCTGAAGGTGTCCATCCTGAGAACAGGCCGGAAACGCCCTGTGTACGAAGGATCCCTCGGAACGCTTCGCGCATCGTCTTGTAGTTGTAGAGATCGCTCTGGTCCACAGGTGAGTTGAGTCATCTCTGACTTTGCAGACGAACACGGCTACCTCGAAGCGCGCCTTGATGACGGTGAACGGATTGAGGACGAAACCTACCGTGGTCCGCGCGATCGCACCTCACAAGTTGTGAGCACCTGAGCCATGCATGAGATTAAGGTAGCTTACCGGCCAAAAGGTCGCCTTCTCGAGACAATTTTGGTAGGACAGTCGTGAAAGATTCTTGACGAACCGGCACAGCGAAGTACGGCATCTTGGTCATTTGCGTACGTATGCCTTGCAACCCATAGAAATAGACGGCGACTCCAGGCACATTCCTTCAGTAAATCATTGGTGTCGTAGAGCTATCTTTAGAAAGAGGCGCATACCGCAATAAAGTTGCGTTTGTGCCTCGCCACAAGCCCTGCCAACCGTTTGCTTCGATAATACCTCTTGCAATGCCCAGCAGTCTGCCAACTCTTGCCATCTTTCAGCACATGGCTAAGGAGCAATATACAGACATAAGGCGTACATCCCATTCCGGTCGAGCGTCCGTCGACTTGCTGCAACCGTGTTTTCATCAGATCGAACGGTTGGAGGACGATGGCGGAAGCCAAGCCGGAAGATGCTCCGGCAATAAGGTGACTACTTGGCCGAGGTTTGTTGGACATAGTTGGGTGGTTGCCAATCAGAAGGTGAATAAGTTAAGTAGTAAATTCTAACAGATTATTCGAGTTGAAAGCCAATGCCATATATGAATTGCTTGAATAATGGAATGATGGTCAGCACTCTGTGCGTGAGTCCTTCACATGACGCGCCTCAGCCGGCGGTCGGTTGCGGCGATCGGCGATCGGCGATCGAGAAATGTGCACGGAAGTTGATCCCTGAGATTTCAGGGTTTTCGCCACCGTCGCCCTCAGGCTTCCAATACTCACCACGGACTCCATTCATCATCCATCCATCCATCCCTTATGGCCCAACCCGAGCAAGTCGGCATCGTACCCCCGGCTGGAAAGGCAAGAGGACTTCGCGCGTGTCTACTGTGTAGCATAGTACAGACCGCAGCCGACTTTCGCAGGGTTGGCTGTCCGAACTGCGAGGAGATTCTTCAGGTTTGTCATCTTCCGATAATTTGAGGCTGCTGGATCGAGCTGATTGCATTCGCGATAGCTCAGAGGGAGCTTGGACCGAGTTTCCACTTGCACCACAACGGCGTTTGATGGGATTATTGCTATGATCAACCCGGACCAGAGCTGGGTGGCGCGGTGGCAACGAACGGGTGCCTTGTCTCCCACATGCGCGTCTTTGATCCCTCCACTAACGTATTCGCATTGCAGAAAAATATGTCAAGGGGCTGTATGCGATTCGGGTTAGCGGTCGTATACCACGCGACATAGAAGAGGACCTACAGGAGCGTGGAATCAACTATCGCCCTAGGGATACAATTCAGGATTAGATTGAGCAAGAGATCAGGCCAATGCATGCATGTAAATTACTGTGAGATCATGAATACATTAGGGTATACTAGAATGCTAATGATACACCAGACATCCAATGGGCTACCCAAGTCCTTATACCTTGTAACCACCTCACAGAAACTCGTGTAATATCTGATCATAGCGGTGCGGCAGATGACAGCTGGACCCGGTTCGGTTAACGACCCTGGCTATGTCGATGGCCCAAGCGACCGACTTACCTTAACATATCCCTCGCAAAAGTTATTTGCCCAAAGACGTTCTCTACATCATCCACCTCGAAGAGTGTGAGCTCGTCTTCTGACCCCACAGCTACCGGGTGGTCTGAAGGCATGTCGGCGTTTCGAAGCGCAATCAGCACTCGTCCTGTAGGAAACAGGTCCGCCATATGCATGTTAGCCTCCAGTGTCTTTCTCAGGGCCACAAACTGCTCGTCCTATACCGTCAACTTCGAACAGAGTACGCGCCTCAAGTGCCTCACCTGCTGGGACATTTCTTCTCGCTCTCCTGGACTTCCCGCTCCCGACTGATAAGATGCAATCCGGGTCAGGATGCTTGCGCAGCTCTCCGAGGGATTATTCGTGCCGTAGCACAACCACCAGGCACATCTGACAAGATCGCGCACTGAGCCGAGCGACAACCGGCCGACAAGGTCCTGACTGAACACGAAGGAGACGACCAAGGCGGAGCAGAGTTTTGACAGCTCGGGAGAGGTAACACAAGGCGGGGCAAAGCAGTAAGCTGATACCCGGCGGTCGCCAGGCAGACCAGAGGAAGCGATCGTCTTGCACGTCACGGGATCTGCCCACATCTGTTGCCAAATGCTCAGATGAAATCCGCTGGCACGGAAGCTAACATACGAGCGCCAGCATAGCAGCAATACCAGCTCCAAGGGAATGGCCACACATTACCAAATCTGAGCACATACGTCTCAGCACATATACACAACCTGGACGCAGCAATCACACGCACCGTAACCCACGTTCTTATCCAGTGCCGCTGCGACTGCCCTCGTGACAGGCCGGCCAACGTCGCCCATCTCTTGAGCAATCTTCCATATCCCGCTGTGGACCTTGTGTGCGCTGTTTTGTGACGACTCGGCGTGCCCTGCTTGAGACGCAGACCCACTTCCGCTGTCCGCTGAATGGCCGATCGTAAAATCCACAGCTTCACAGGTGAGGTCAATTGCCAGCTCCTTGAAGGACATGGTCCCTGCTCACAGGTCAGAATGACCGCAACTCGGCAGTGACCAGAAAATTTCACCTCTGAGTACGAGGACTACCTGTTTCCTTCCATGGTCCGTGAGAATCCAAAACCTCGGCAAGTCGTCTTCGGCCCCAACATCCGCAGTCACCTTCTTCTCTATCACTTCCCCGTTCTCGTCCTTGAATGCGAAGCTTTCGAAAATTTCACGATCGTGTTTCCCCCAAACAATGTCCCAGAACTTCTTCTTCTCCGAGGGTTCAGTAATCGACGCGCGCGCTTCCGCCTCTGACTCGTGAACGACATCGACGAGCGTGCTGGCATCGTTCGGAGACATGGCTGGGGAAGGCGTCATCACTGCTGTTCCTGAGACACTATCTATCGAGCTCGAGGCGGGCATCGGAATCCCAAAGAAGATCATGCCTGCTCCACCATAAGATCCCAGACAAAGCTTGGAGCAGCGTTTCAGGTTGGCTCTGAGTAACGGGTATTCCAGTCGACCCGGTGTCCCTGGGCCGTTCAAAGGCGTTGTTCCATGCGTCGCGGGATGGGTGTCCTTATCGGCTTGCCCAATCTCCGCAGTCATCAGCTCTCCCGACTGGTCATCGAAATGTACGTTCGACGTGACGTGTACGTCCTTAGGCTCGGCCGCGACCCGCGCTTCTCGGGGAAGGGGAGCCTCCCACTCCTTCCGCGGTACAGGCACAAGGGAAGCGAGCATCCTCTTCTGCCCAAAATCCCAAGTGACTGCTTGTAAACTTGCCCAGGCGATCAGAGCCCTCGTCGTGTCCCATAGAGAGAACTTCTTCTCGGGCAAGTACTCAGCCATGACAGGGTCGCTCCACTCCCTCCGAACGAGCTGAACAAAGGCACCCAGTGTGAAAGATGGCTCTTCACTTCCTAGTAACTTGGCCAGCGCGTCAAGCGTACTGGACGCAGCTCCGAGCGAGGATGATGCGATTGTTTCTCCTATGTGCATAGGTGCGAGCACGAGCGTCTCTGCGAACCGTAAGCCGCCGACGACGGCGGCATTGAGTGTGGCAGCGGTGTTCACGTCCGTGCCCCAGGCATAATCGAACAGCGCGGACCCGATGTTGACGGCGGTGGTGGTAATGCCTCTCGCGATGCCGAACTGTCGAGAAAGGATTTGTGAGCACTCTAACATTGAACCTCCGAGGTAGGACTACATGCGCACCCCTATCTTTGTGCCAGTCGTCGCTGCACCAAACCCAAGACTGACGCCTACGGTGGCTGCATTTATACCCGATCTTGCATATCTTTCGATAGACGCCGCTCTCTTCCCTGGTGGGTCGTCCGACATGGATTGGAAGTCGGGAACTTAAGTTAGACTGTTTGTGTTGATTCCGCGGGAAGAATGTCCAAAACAGAGGTGCGAACGTTCATCGCTTTGGGAACGCGACCGTCATGAACTGTTTGGTCCAAAAAGGGATGAAACGTCATCGATGGGACCCCTAAGTTACTGTAATAATCATGTGATTTGAGAGTCTGCTTTTGGCTCCCTTCGGAACTCCGAGGAAATGAACGGTTAAAAATCACAACTCGGCATAACTCGGCATCGTCCCCTCAGACAAACCAACGCCATTAATTGCGCGCCAGTCGTTTTGCCCACCACTTCAACCCGCACCCTCGCCGTCGACCTCCAACGATGACAGCACCGGCGAGGACAGCATCTCTCACATATGGCATCGCGGCTTGTCGGTGCACACCTCGCCTCGCGTCTCATCCAACACACAGGCTCGCAGCAGGTTCTCGTACGCCCATGCACGCCGTGCGGCGACCACAAGTCCGGAGGTTGGCCACCGCTGTCGACCTACCTGTATGCGCGAAGCCGCCACTGTATGGCCAGCCTATGCCCGACACCCACCCCCACCTCATGAGCAACGGCGAGCTCACGCCTGGTATCACTCTCGAGGAGTATCACACGCGCAGGAAGACTCTCATGGATTCCCTGCCCGAAAAGAGCGTAGTCATTGCTGTCGGAGGCAAGATCAAATACATGAGCCAGGGCATCTTGTGAGGAGTAGACCTGTACCCTCATTGACTGATGGCCTAACTAGACCACAGCTATAAGTTCCGGCAGGCGTCGGATTTCTGGTACTTGACCGGGTTTGAGGAGCCAGACTCAGCCGTCATACTTGGTGAGCTCTGTGAAAAAGCAGGCACGACGATGGTCTCATCTTTTCTGGCAGAGAAAACCTCTAAATCGAAAGGTTACCGTATGACCCTCTTTGTACACCCAAAGGACAAGCGCCAGGAGCTCTGGGAAGGCGCTTGGTGCGTTTGTTTGCCCGCATATACACGCATACATTAATACATGCGCAGCACTGGTATAGAGTCCGCCATCACGCGGTTCGGAGCAGACGCGGCCCACCCATTGGAAGACTTTCCCACCGTCCTCCGCACGCTGATTTCCCCCACAGTGTCGGAGAATGTGTATGTCGACGGCAGTCTTGCCCCTAAAGGCCGCGCCAAGAGAGGGATATTCGACTTCCTAACCAAGGGACCCAAAGGGGACTACGAGGGAATCCTGAGCGCTGCCAGGACAAGAATCCGAGAGCTTGCTCCTGAGCTCGGGAAGATGAGGGCGGTCAAGAGTAAGGCCGAGCAGAGGGTGATGAGGAAATCAGGCGAGATCAGCGGGAGGGCTCACGCTAAGGTACTTAAACCCTCCTGAATGTGAGGAACACGATTGATATTGAACATTCGGTGCTAGACCATGACGTTCACAGCCGATGCGCAGACGGAGGCGCAACTCGCCGCTCACTTTGAGTTTCAATGTGCAACGCAGGGTGCACAGCGGCCGGCTTATGTGCCTGTTGTTGCGTCCGGGTAAGACTCGTGGATCAGGTGCCGCTCTCGTCCCATGGCTTATTCGGTTCGCAGGGCCAATGCGAGAATAATACACTACGTCAAGAATGATTGTACAATGCAGCCGGGAGAGCTCATTCTCATGGATGCTGGAGCCGAGTACAACGGCTACGCAAGTGACATAAGTGCGTTACCGTATCGAGCCAGTATCCACCATTCTAAAGTTCGACTTGAAGCGCGCACCTGGCCCGTCAATGGGAAGTTCACCGAACCACAACGAGATCTCTACCAAGCTGTACTCAACGTCGAGAAGGCGTGTATCGAACTGTGCACGGCAGAAGCAGGACTCTCGCTTAACGATCTTCATCGCCGCAGCTGCGAGCTCCTCCGGCAAGAACTCTTGCAGCTCGGATTCAGCCTTAAGTCAGCGGACGTGGACAGAATTTTATACCCGCATTTCTTGAGCCATCCCATCGGCATCGGTGCGTTGCCTGCGTTGCCTACGTTGAGTTGCGAATCGGGATCTGATTATTACCAGATCTACACGAGTCTTCAACCATTGATCGCAGCAAGCCGCTACAATCCGGAAATGCCATCACCAGTAAGTGTCACCGGTCTTCCTCCACAATGGACCGCTAACGCAGATCAGTCGAACCTGGAGTGTACGTTCCTCCAGCCGACAATTTCCCAAAGCATTTCCACAACATTGGGATCCGTATAGAGGTGAGAAGTTGCGCAATCGTCACGCTGAATGCTCAACCTGGTCCCAGGACTGTGTACTCGTTCAGCCAGACAGCAGCATCATCCTCTCAATTGAAGCGCCGAAAGAAATCGCGGACGTCGAAGGGGCATGTCAACGTCTTCTTCAATAGTATTTGCACGTATGTAACGATAAACCCAAGCTCCATCTAATATCCGAATCTTCAATTTCAGGGGACCAGGTGATGCAGTCTACTCCATGGTGTTGGGCTTGACGGGCGCCTCATCGTTGTCCGCGCCCTCGAAGAGCTGAGTGGCTTGCGAACGGCTGTACCACTTATCCACAGGCGTGAACCACCATGTCAACAAGGCGAGGACGGTTATGGCGCCAAGCATGATGGGTGACTGTGAGACGCGTTAGTGGGACTGCGGCTGCTTTGTACTCGTACCCACATAGTTGATGTCTGAACTGTCCGTCACAGGAAAGAAGAAGGGTGAGCAATTGGTCTGTGATAGATCTGTCAATACCTGGCTGGAAGGTCCCATATTCATACTAACCGCAAAAACAATTCCGTTGAACAGAATGGCGCAGACATAGAACGGCTTCGCCCAGCGTCCGAGATTGAACTTGCTGGTCTTAAAGTCGTTCGGCGTGAGGAAGAGTCGAAGAGCCGCAATAAGACCGTATGCCGCGACAGTCGGAATACCAGCTGCGGAGACAAGGGAGGTAAAGGCCACGTTGCTCGGAAGGATGGTGCACAGCAGTATGAAGGCGAAAACGAAGATAAAGGTGACGGCGTTTCTCGGCTGTCCAAGCTCGTTGACCTGCCCGAGCCAGTTCGAGCCTGGCAGCACTCCATCGCGCGCAATGGCGAAGATGAGACGGCTTGAGGCGACAATGGCGCAAGTGGTGTTCAAGATGAGGCCAATGGTTGCCACGATTGTCGGGAAAATGCTCGCTCCGGGTCCGAAGGCCAAGGCAAAGATTTGCACGAATGGCTGAGGAGCGCCCAGGGCGAACAGCGTGTCGAAGTCCGGCGTACAGAAGAGGAACAGGATCGTGGTTAGGAATCCGAGCGTACCGGTAGCAACCGCGCTCCAGAAAATACCGCGAGCCGAAGTCACACTCGCATTTTTGGTCTCTTCTGCAATATGACCCGATGCGTCGAAACCGACCAAGGTTCCGGAAGCCACATAGAACGAGAGCACCCAATTCCACCCATCCGATGCACCGGTGCCATTGTCTGAAAAACCCTTAGTCAGTCTTGGCGACGAGCCGTCCCGGCGACGTGACGTACAGGTCATCGTGAACACGTCTGAAGCCGAGCGGAAGCCGTAACTTCTAGACACTCCAATAGGGAGCCAGATGACCATGAGAAGGAAATCAAACAGAGCCCAGACGACGGAGAACCGGAAGATCCAGGAAAACCATTTGGCTACCAATTTGTGTCAGGATGATGCGATAACCGAGTAGGAAAAGAGAGACGCACGGTGGAGGTAGTTCATCGCAATTGATAAGATCAGCAAACCCTCTGAGATAGCCCAGATAAGCGCTCTCCACTTCACGTTATCGTTATCAACACCGCCCGGAAAGTCGATCTCCCACACTGCAAGCTGTGACACGATGTAGTTGGCCGTTGTCTGGCAGTTGCTCGCGGCGAATGTTGACCAGGCTGCTGCGCTCCAGAATGCGACGATGAAACCGAAGAATCGCGCATACTTTGGACCGGCGCTCTCCGCGGCCCAGGTGTATATGGAACCACTCAGGGGAAGTGCAGAACAGATCTCCGCGAGGACAGCGGCTGTCATCCACATGAAGACGCAAGTGATGACGTAGGAGGACCACATCGCTGCCGGACCACCAGCATAGATGCCCAAGAAAAAGACAGCGCTTGAAGAGAGTGAGAAGACGATGTACAAGCTCGGAATGGATATGCGTACCGAACGCCGTTGATGAAGTCGAGAGCAGCGAAGCTAGCCGCAAAACTTTCGATAAAGTGCCACGAACGGTGCAAGGTCTGACCAGCTCATCAGTACACTTCGGTGCACACCATGGTCGCTGCGCAGCAATGCCTACCGGCTTATAACCGAGCTTTTGCTAAAGACATAACGAGGAAAGGTCAGTAAAATGTCCCTTTCAAGCCTCTCCCTTGGGAGAGGTAGATTGGAGCAACTCTAGGGGGCTTCCCTCCGCAGGTATGGACACTGTTCAGGTTCAAGCGGTATAATCTCAATCCAGTCATGCTTCCGGTCTCCTTCGTTATGCGCCGCTTGTCCCATGCCTTGGAGGGAATGGGAAGCGGACACATAAGCGAAGTCGACGTTCAGCTGACATGGATACCCGCAGCCCGGTTGGTTACTCCGCTAGAGAGGCTACGTTACCAGTAGATTATGGCTCAGGAACACTCCAATGCATTTATCCTGCGGACGGATCACCGTCCCAAGGGCGCCTCCAGACAGCCGTAATTCACCAGCTGCAGATCGTCGGTCGTAATTGACTCGGTGCCTTCGGTGTCGTGATGTAGAGCCATCGCAGTAATTCTCAGAAAGGTGGTAGCAAAGGATTCGAGGAGGAAGGGGTGAGAGAAGTTTTGAGGGAATAAAATGACCGAGCCATGTCCGCTTTATTTATCATTGGCGTGTTCGGCGTGCGCTTCCGGTCCTTCCCACATGCAACTCAATCTGTGGCGCACATCTTTCGTCGGGTGTTTCTGTGGCGGTCCGAACGGCAGTTCGGCTTCACCCTTTCGGGTTCTGATCAAAGGACGTGGGAAAGTGTGTACATTGAGGTTACAAGTGTGCAGGGGATATGCAACCCAGTTGTGCAATGTAGATAAGGGGATCAAAGAACTGAGGCGTGTCCTCATTGGATGTCCAATCTTGCCTTCAGTGCTACAATGAGGCGCCATTCCTCCTTCGATACGTCGTCTCGGAAATTCTCCTTCAGAACGTCAATGCTTTGCCGTGTGATGTGACTGAGGATCTCGTCCTTCTCATCAAAATGTCTGCCAAACATCTTTGCTGACTGATACACGGCATGCTCGATCTTCACGGCCACGCCTGCACCGGCTTGGGACTTCTTGACAATCTGTAGCAAGGTGAGCAGCAATCAAAACAGGTAGGCGAGAAGATCCTTACCTCCTGACTCTTGTGATTAATCTCAAGGGAGGTAACCTTGCCCAGATCGATGATTTCCTTCTTCCCAGTGGCTTGATCCACGTGAACGACGCACAGCGGCGTGCCAACACGGAGCGTGCCATCTAAGATATCGACACCGATGATAATGGGATCGCGCTTGGCAAATGCTTGGATAATCTTCAGACGGCAGGGCCAAATAGCTTGCGGCGCTGCGTCCCGTCGCCGAGCCTCCGTCATCTCTGCTGTATATGCGGTGAAAGCATCGAACAGGTGATAAATAATATCGGCTAGAGGCGATGATCAGGTTTGACGGAACCAAGAATGAAGGTTCACCCACCCTTGAAAATCCGAACACCGATCTCTTCAGCCATTCTCTCTGCATCTTTGTCGACCGGTACATCGAATGCAAGAATGCAAGCCAGTTCTCGTTGCCGCTCAAGCATGGTGGCCGCACGCATTACATCCTTCTTATGCACCGGACCTATGTTGATACCTGAGACGGGAATCTTGCTGGACTTGAGGAAGTCTAGTAGAGCCTCGAGTGAACCTAGGGTGCTGGCTTGCACGCAGACCCCACGACCAGATTTGTCAATGCTGCTCAAGAGAGTCGTCAGGTCCGACATGACTTCTTCCATCAGCTCTTCCTCGTCGTCATCAGGGCCAACTACTAGCAGCCTGGAACCCGCGATAGCGTTCTCCAAACCAGGCGCGGTAATCTTGACACCCATGGCAGCCTTGATCTCCTTGTGATGTACATATTGGCCCTGTTGCCGGGGTCAGCCAGTTCTAACGGAGACCGAGATGGGGATACTCGCCTTGACGCGCAGTTCTCTCAGCGGCTGTGGCGTGAGCAAAGCACGGACGTTTGTCACAATGGGCCCATTCAATCCACAAACTACTATCCTGTCACCCTCGTGCAGAACGCCGTTGGACAAAACGACATCAATCGTGGTCCCAAGGCCTTCTATGACTTTGACTTCAAGCACGGTGCACTCCAGCTCCGACAGATACATAAGGCTGTCGCTCATGCGCTGCTGTGTGAGGTTGACAAGCAGCTGAATCATGTCGGGTACCCCTTCGCCGGTGACTGCTGATGTTGGGACGAGCGATACGTTCCTGGCGAAGTTCTTGTTCTCGTAATACAGAACTGAATTCAAGCCTTGCTCAGCGAAAGCAACTATCGTCTTTTGCACCCGATCTACGAACTCGCGCTGCACAGCGGGCTTCTGCTTCGCCAGCGACTCTTGGAAGGCGCCGTCGGGCGTGGGCACCCAGCCATAGAGACGATCAATTTTGTTCAGCGCGACAATGAAAGGAGTCTTCTTGTCACGCAGCATGCGAAGCGACTCCAGAGTTTGAGGCTCCAAACCGTGCTATGATACAGTCAGCCTGTTTGGTGAGGAGAAGATCCACAAGACGCACCATGATATCAACGACGAGAATAGCAATATTACAGAGGGAGCTTCCTCGGCTTCGTAAGTTGGTGAAGGACTCGTGGCCAGGCGTGTCGATAACCAAAAGACCAGGAATCTTGTACTCGAATGACCCGTCCTTATTAAGGACTGCCGTCTTTTGCTTGATCGCATCAACCGGGAAGTATGTGGCACCGATCTGCTGCGTGATTCCACCAGCTTCACCCTCCTGGACGTTCGTCTGTCGGATTTTGTCGAGAAGCTTCGTCTTCCCCGTATCGACGTGACCGAGAATGCAGCAAATAGGACTGCGAAGGTTGTCCTTGCTACGTGCAGCGAGAGCAGCGGCCATACGCTCCTTGCGTCGCTGAGCGGCTTCTTCCTTACGCCGAGCGGCTATTCGTTGGGCTGTAGTCAAGCCCTCTTCGTCAGACTCCTCCAGATCCTCATCCGAATCCTCGTTCGAGTCTTCCTCTGAGTCATCTTCGTCAGAGTCTTCCTCCTCTGAGCTCGAGGGATCGGCTGCCTTGGCCCGCGCTGGCTTCATTTCAGGTTTTGGAGGCGCTGTTTTCTCCGAAGCCGCTATGGCCTTGAGTAACGCAGGGGCAGATGCCTGGGCTGTGGGAGCCGATAATTTCGCAGTGCCTGCCTTCTCCCTAGGAGCAGCCTTGCCATTCGCATTAGAATCGCCGGCCTTCGTTACTGGAGCAGCAGATTGTTTGATGGCCTCAGGCTTAGCAGGTTCAACCGCTTCCTCCTCCTCAGTACTCGCATCCCAATCGTCCTTGACATCATCTTCTGCTTCAGCATGCTTGGCTGACTCCTCAGGCTCCGAAGCATCCCAGTCGTCCTTGATGTCATCCGCGACTTCGGCTGCCTCTGGAGCAAGATCGGTCGGGGCCGTAGATCCGGGCGACTGAATGCTCGGGAGATCGGGAACACTCGACGCAGGCGTAGAGGGCGACGCCGGCAGCTCATTCGCGACAGCGGCTGGGATAGGCTTGCCGTTCTGGGTCGGTGCCTTCTTTTTCGGCTTGGCGTATGACACTTTCCGGGGCTTGCTGTCCTCGCCTTCTGCCTTCTTCTCCTGCAAACCGGCGATCTGCACACCAGAGGCCATAAGGGCGCGCAGGCGAGCTTCGGCAGCTGCCTTCTCCGCCTTTTGTTTGGGTGTAAGTAGTTTGCCTTCCTTCTTGAGTTGCTCGCGCTTTGCTTTCTCCTTCTCCTTGCGTCGTCGCTTCTCTTCCTCCTTTTGCCGCTCCTCCTCTTGACGCCGCTTCTCCTCTTCCTCCAGGCGTCTGCGAAATAATCAATACGATTACACGAAGTGGGAGGACGTCCGACGCACTTTCGCTCCTCCTCAGCTTTCCTAGCAGCCTCCTCCTCAGCCGCACGAGCAGCTTCCTGAGCGGCCCTCAGCGCAGCGAGCGCTTTGCTCATCTTCTTTGGCGGCTCCTTAGGCTCTTCCTTTGCTTCTGTAGCCGCTGGCTTCTTCTTTTTCTTCTTCTTGTCCTTTTTCTTTTTATCCCCACCGCCGTGTTCATCATCATCGCTTTCGTCCTCTTCATGAGCCTGCGCCGGCTCAGGTGCGGATGTAGGCGCAGCAGGAGAATCCTCGGGAGCAGCAGCCGCCTTTTTGGCCTCAGCCTGCGCCTTCTTCTTGGCCTTTTCTCTCTCCTTCTTCAGCTTCTCCTTCTCCTTCTTAGACAACACTTTTCCCCCGGCAGGCTCTTCCTCTTCTTCCTCCCGGGCGACGGGTTGCTTGGTTGGCGCAGACTGAGGATGCTCGGCTTCGGCTGCCGGGGCGGGCTCTTCCTCGTTCTCAGCAGTAGGTTTGCTCTTTCCGCCTGCGCAGTATTGAATGCCAGCAACAGGGGGAGAAATAACATTACTTACCCTTCTTGTCCTTCTTCCCTTTCTTGGGCTTCGCCGGACCCCACTCCTCGTCCGCCAGCTCTTCAGCGGTCATCTCCACCGGCTTCTGCGCAGCTGGAGTATCTCCGCCTGCGACAGCGGCCTCGCCCTCATCCCCCTCGCCGGGAGCAGTACCATCCTCGAAAGTGACGTCGTGTTTGTTCTTCTTTTTCTTGTCCTTTTTGCCTTTACTTTGCGAGGCTTTTATGGTGGACTATGCGGGATCATCAGTGATCGCTTTTGGGAAGACGAAGAAGAGCGCACCATAAGGCCGCCGAAGTCCTCCTGTTCATCCTCCTCTGGTCCACCCTCATCACCAAGTGCGGCAAACGCCGAGAATCCAACCTTGGGCTTTGGCGGAACGTAGTCGTCCTCGTCGTCTTCAGCAGGAGGTGGTGAGGTGATATTAGGTGAAACCGTCTCGCCCGCTTTCTCCCTGAAGATGTGAAATGGTCTCGATCAGTCCCATGTTTCTAGACGGTCACACCACACTGTCTCACCAGAAATCATCATCGTCCTGCTTCTTGCCCTTCTTGCCCTTGTTTTTAGGTGCCATTTCGGTGTAATATCAATGATGCCTCAACCCTACAGTTAACGCTATCAGCAAAGTTGACAAAAGGCTGGCTACGAGTGAGACGGTATATGAGTTGTGATGAGGAGAGATGGGGTAAAGCGATGACTTGCAGAGTTGCAGAGTGAATTATGGCCCGAACCCGCGAGTAGTAATTCCCAATGAGATGCGACGATCAAATTGCACCCGCTGACAATGCGCTTCCACCGCGTCACTCATTGACTCTCCCAAAGCGGCCGTCCCCTAACTTGCTACATTCAACGTTCAACCACCTCCGCCGGCGATGATGAGAAGATTAAGCATCGTATCGCTGCTCGCCATTGCAACCACCGTCGTAGGATTCAGAGGGACAGTACCATTGGTGGCTTGGTCAACAGAGCCGTACGTCTTATTCCATCTCCCGCTTTCCCTTGATCAAGTCACTGCAGTTGCTGATTGGGGGGACGCAGCTCATGTCACCTCGGCAACTTGCAGACCGAGGCAGCAGTAACGGACTGGGACAGCGCGTTGCGCATACTCTCGCCTCAAGACCTTTGTTCACATGAAGGCATCGTCCTCGTTCAACATAGCGGGGTGCGGTTCGAGTATCTGCCGTCCGTCTACAGACCACTGACCTTTCTCCGTGCAGTTGCATGCCTCCGATCTCTCTTTCCTCCCTTCCTCATCCCGCCTATCGCGTCGTTTGCGCTCGGCACCCTCCTCCTTCCAGGCACCACGGGTTAAGCTCCCCTCTGACCTGCCCTTCGACGCTCTTGCGAAGAATATCAGCTCGCATTGCGGACACGTGACGGTCGATGACTGGGAGGGGTCCGACCTTGGCTCATTCAGGCCGGATACACGCTATCTCTTCCGTATGGAGCTGCCTACTCTCGTAGGTAGCCCAGCAGACAGGAGGATTGCCATGAAGGAATACGGTATGTCCGCCTCTGGTTACCGACGCAGCTAGCCTCATACATGTTGATAGAATCCCTTCTCTCCGACAGGCTCGACGCTGTCGCCTCCCTCTTCCCTTCCCACCTCGTGCTCCTTTCGGGCGCACCTCTCGCGCCTTCTGCATTCGCAAAGCGCGCCACCCCGTCCTCGTCCTCCTCGGACGAGGTACTCTCTCATCCTCCCGCTCCATTCTGGGATACGATGCAGCTAGCGCCCACAACGCCGACGGGCACGTCCCTCCTCAGCAAATACCAGATCCTCACGCCGGGTCTTATTTCGGCGCTGCTTGTGGTGTTTGTCGTCTTCTTGCCTATTCTGATGGTGGGCATCGGTGCGGTGGCTAGTATCCAGAGTCCGGGAAGGATGGAGGCGCCGAAGGGTGTGACATTGGAAAAGAAGCACCAGTAGACTTCTTCACCGCGATAGCAGGTCGAGAGGCTGGAGTGAGGCTTATGTCGGATGTACCCGTGTCTGTCCTATAGTACAATACAACGAGACGCATGTTAGTTGCCCGCAGCGCGGCTGGGGCCGGTGGACGTGTCGTTCGAGAAGATCCGGGTGAGGCAGGACCTGGGTAAAATCAGAGGAACAGTCCGAGATTCGCTCAAAAGCTACCACAAAAGTAGGGAAGGGAGTTGTTCGCAGCATAATTTGGAACTGCCTTGAATTGAGAAGGAAACATAGAGTACAATGCGATTGATGTTAGTTTACAATGAGTTCATCCAGCGAGTGTTAGAGAGGGTTAAGCGAGAAACCAGAGTGTTGTACACAACCAACTTTGTGCAGGATAGTAACATACAACAGCAACCCAGGAAAACGATAAGGAAAGTGCGGAGGAGGGCTCGAGTCCGCGCTGCAGAACTCAACGCTGCATAGATAGCAGACGCTCCATAAGAACCACGGCGGCGATGTGCCAAGGCAGAATTGCGGATCCGATGGGTTTGCCCCACTTCTCTCGGCTGAGCAGTGCCAGTTCCTGGTAGTTCTGCAGCAGGTCAAGCATGAATTTGGACCGAGAAGGAAGGACGTGGTTGTAGTCCAAGAAAGAGTAGTATAAAAGATGGACACGCGTGGTGCTCATCGTCGTCTCCACTTCGTGCAGGTCGACCGCAGGGGTGAAGGAGCCGTTCGATGGAGCTTGTAGGAGAAGGGCGGTATACAATGGTCGGATCCACTCCTCAGGCGGATCGGAGTTATCCAATAATTCGAGGTAGGCGGGGTTAGATGAAATGGGTATATCTTGCTGCAGTCTTGCGGATGGGCTTGAGATCTCGAATCGCTCTGAGAGGCATAGCCCGTAGCTGCTACCCGAGGCATCCACCATATATGAGTGGCCTTCGGAAGATGCAGAATGTTGCGGCCGACGCCAGTCCTCCTTGTTGGGAAGCGTTTCCTGCCACGGAGCAGCTTCGATAGAGACAAGGAAGACGGACACCGTGAGAGGGAGAGATGTGCACAGCTTGAGAAGCGATTGCCATGCTATAAAGCGGATGAGCACCTTTCCTATGCTCCTGTGTGCAAGGCACTCACCCTCCACTTCCGCCAAGGTGCAACCACCCCACCGTGCAATCACCACCTGCCACTCTTTCCGTGCGCGTCTTGCAAACTTCCACGTGAACGCCCAGATCTTGGCAACCAGCGCTTCCGTCGTGAGGGGCTTTTCTCCTTGCTTTACCGACCATATTCGCTGGGTGTGAGCTTCTCCCAGTTGATCGATACAAGCAGCGAGCACCCAGTCTGAGGTCCGGCTGTAGGCCACATGCAGATACGCAACAGGAGTCAAAACGTCCGCGTTCTTCAGGGGCCACTCGAGATTGAACTGGACCTGCGGAATAGACGGAGGCGCTATCGTGATGGCCGGGTATTGCAATGCTCGCCTCTCCTCTGGCTGAACAGGGTATAACTTGCGCAAGGTTGTTCGCTTCACAGTGCGCAGGAGGCGGTCATACACGGTCGAGGCGGTGATGTCGAGGATATCCGGGCGGGAATAACCGGTGCGGGAGGCGTAAAGCAGGCACCACGCGGGCAAGACATGGACGAGTAACCGACCACACGAAAAAGCTTCGAAATTGCCTGCCATGACCCGCCCGACTTTTTGCAACTGTTCAGGGCTGCAGAACACGTATACGGCGACATGGGGAACAGCGGGCGCGATTTCGCTTTGCAAAGCGCCTAAAAGGCCGGTGAGCACGCGCTCAATCAAAGTAACGAAGGCGGCGAACCTAATTGAGATTCCAGGTCTTCCAGCTGTCCGGCTATAACGCCATTTCTGATATTCATGTCGGGCAATTCGCCAACCTTGTGGTGGCCATATCCAAGTTGCTGTTACGCTTTGTCAGCACCTCCCAATGATCAGGTCAAACTCAACCCACCGCATATACATCACCTATAGCCATTAACCAGTCCCGCAAGGCCGCTTGATTATCTTCTGCTTTGTATGCAGATCGATCGTAGATCGCAAACGCTAAGACGTCCTTTTGCCCACCCAACGGACCGAGCGACAGCTTGTCCCAGAATCGAACCGCGGCCAAGGAGACATCGATCACGGCTCCATCCAAGCCTACAGCGAAGGCGAAAGTGCGCTGAAGGACCGCGACTGAATTATCTGATTTGGCTTTCGTCATCGCGCTGCCATCCATAAGGACAGTGTCTGGCACGGAAAGGTGAGCAACCGATTCATGAAGATGGTTGAGCGGCGCACCTAATCTATCCACAACGTCGCTCACGGTGAGCGTCTTCGTAGATAGTATCGCGCCGTCAATCGTTCTTTTCAACTTCGCCATGTTGAAAGTACTTGTCCAGCGAATCTCTTTTGAGAGCGTCACTGTCGTCCGAAGTATCCACTCCGCTAAAATGGGATTCTCCAACAGCTGCACGCACTGAGCATTGACAGCATCTTCTTGCTTCCTCAGATTATCCTGCATCTGCGTGAAGTTAGCTGGTGACACCGGCGTCAAAGCTGCGATCGGTGGCGGTGAAGGCGCTCTCAGCAAGTCCGGAGGTAGAGGCAGTATTGGAGTAAACCCGGGAAGGTGGAAATGGCCCAAAAGGATAGCAACGGTCCAAGCGAGTTGCGCCGGCCATTGCACAAACTCGGACCTGACTTCAGGCTCTTCTTCGTCCTCGTCCGCCACAACCAACGTATCATCATCCAGCGTAGTATCCGATGTTGTGTCAAGCTCATGGTCCTCTCGCCTTCGTGCTTCCGCAGCCCTTTTGACTTCTTCCACGTCGATCCAGGAGCATCGAATACGTTTGACTGGCATCTCCGCGATCGCTTCTCCTCCAAAAGCTGTACTCCTTGTCCGCTTCAGGCCTTGCAAACGCTTGATCAAGCCGACGTGAGGATTGCTGTACGGTTCCATAAGCGTCTTCGGGACGCTGTTCCATGTAAAGAAGCAGGATTGACCAGGTAGGTCGTCGGCTATTTGAGGGAAGTCTGTCTTATCAATGGCGAATTTTCCCAGTAGATATTTTTCGTCCTTCCATTCTCGCTCAGCAAGCGGGCCCAGGGGATCCGCAAACTTCACGGATACCGACATGAGGGGCGACCCAGGCGCCACCGGCGTGCACTCGCCGTCACTGGGTGTAGATGGCGCCGGCTCAAAAAGTTCTTCGCCTTCGCTTTGAACTGCTGCAGCGGGATCCGAAGAAGGTTCCTGTGTAGCGGCTTCAGGAGAGCCCACATCTTGTAGGGTCTCGATAACCGGATTACGAGAATGAATGGGTTCCTCCGGTGGAGAGGGGAGAGCTGCAGGTGGAGCAAACATTGCGAAGGTACCATCTGCGACAGTAGAAGCAGGAGGAGAATCTGGCTCCCTGGTCGGCGCATCATAGAATGCAAAGTCATCCTCCGTCAGGCCAAGCCCGTCCATACCCTCGTCGCCAGACACGTCGCTTCTCGGCGCCAAAGGTCGGCTCGTTGTAGACGTCGTTCCCAACGATGTTGGGGGATTGAATAATGAGGGTATAGCAAGGGAGGCACCGTCGGCCGTTGTGTGTCGAGCGTTCCAGGTTGGAGAGGAGGGATTGACCGGGATCCGCGCTTCAGGCTGATCGGGAAAGTTATCGAAGGGTCCTTCCTCCTGTGCTTCAGGCGTTAAAGGCTCGTGGCTTCCTGGCATCTGCGACCTAGCTCTTGACGGCTTCTTAGGATGATACGGAATTGAAGACATGGACGAGACTGATGGAACAGTGGCCGGAGACGCCAGGTCGGTGTCTTTCGGGCTTTCACGAGCACTGATGTGGTCTACCTCGTCCTCCGGAGATAACGCCACTCCTGGGATGTTGTCAATCATGGCAAAGTCGCGCGTGGATACGGTACCAATTTCGGAGTCGCCGTCGTTGGATTCCTGATCCACATTTGTGGAAGCCGACACATCCGGATCGAAGGGTAGCTCCGAAGTCCTTTCACCTTCACGGCCCCGCTCTGTACAGGGTAACCACCGCATAAAGGCAGCTGCCAAAACCTGGGACGGTCGCCTTCCGGTGAGTTCGCCTTCTTGTTCCACTTTCTCTCTGTCCCGGTCCTTGTCACGCTCGCTCAGTGTTCGCCCTATGCGTGCTGCATCCCTAGCGGCGACTGCGCTTCGTGTAAATTCGTAAGAAGCCATAGAGTCTGCCAAAATGAGACGAATCCCATTCAACGCCCTCTTGCGCGAAGACTTGTCAGACGTGGCTGCATCGGAGGCAACAATTCGCTCTGCTTCAGCATCGACCGAGAGTTTATAATCGAAGCCATCGAGGGTGTTCCGCAGGATGTGATGGGATAAATCGGATGCCGAGTTCCATGGAGCTTTATAGCACGCTTGCTGACTCAGCTTTGTCCGAATCTCGTCAGGTAGCCTGTGCTGAGAGAGGGCCTCCTTCGAGAAGTCTTGTAGCACGAGGTATTCAGGCCAGATAATCGAAATTCCTTTGTTGGCGTTGGCAAGACTCGGAGGCGTGAGGATCCAACATTCCACCCAGCCAGTTTCCTTGTGGGCGAGGCTCCATGAAGTCGTACCGAATCCGAGCAGATAGGGATCCAAGATTGCAGAAGATATCGACGTAGGATGTCGCGATAAGAGGTATGCCGGGTAGCCGTGCGGGAGCAGCGTCACGGCAGCGAGCGAAGGAGGCTCGGTCGGACCAGAAACGCAGAGTTTGCCGAGTGCGGATGGTCGCAGGGATGGATGGATAAAAAGACATCGGGGCTGGAGGGAGATCTCAAGCTGGGCGTGTATGATTCCGCTGCTGTCAAGTGAGTAGCCTGCATATATGCACTATATTTGACTCACGATATCAGGTCGTCCATATCCCATGCAGCATCAATGCCTCTGGTCAATCTATCCTTGGATTCGTACAGCATGCCATCTCCACAGCGGCAACCATTTCGCGCCGTTGCCAGACGGTCTAGGAGCTTGTCGCGTAACGAGGACAGATACAGCCATAGCGGTCGACGGTATTGCTCGCGAGGCACAAGAAGATGCGGTGTTGAGTCTGAATGATTGTCTGGCTTGCATTTCGGGCAAGGCCGGGGGTGACCGACACAATCCGGACATGGATAAAGCCATGACGGGTGAAAGTGACCTTCGATCCTCCCTGGAAGGAGATGTGAGCACATCATATCGGCCTCGTACTCCGACCAGACGAACCTGAGAGACCGGGGACGGAAAACTGGGCGATAGAGCCTGCGTCTCGCACATCTCCTACCTCAAATAGCCATAACTCTGATGCGCCGTCGCCGCCTCGCCGCACGCGTCCCACCAGACCATCCAGCAATCCCTCTTTCCATTCAGCGACTATCTTTCTCCTCGCATATTCCAACAGCTCCTCCCTCTCCCTTTCTGCCATCTCCAGATCTTCTTTGAAGCTGAAGACTTTCCATTTGACGCAGGCATCCTTTGGCCACTCGACCTTTGAGAGAGACAAGGGCAGTGAGTTGTTGAATGTCAGAGATGTTGCTATTGGGAGATGTGACGGCAAATGTGATGACGAAGAGGCATCCTTTGCCTGCGTTACTGAGCCAGTTTTCGGATTTGCAGGACTTGACGCCGACTGCGGGCTTGTGAATGTTGGCTTGTCGGGAAGACGGTTTCTCGTGTGCGAAGCCGGCTGCATCGCACACGTCGCCGTGAAGCAGCTCAATAGTGTATAGAAAGACGACGGAAGGAGGGTATATGCGTGGTGTCAATCACACCGGGTGATAATGGCGGTTGAATGCTGCCAGTGCAGAGGTAGTTTCGATGGTGACGTGCCGGTGTTTGGGTCCCAACTTCCTGACGCATGGACGCAATCCCCGTCTCAACAGCGTCGTTGGGTTGACAAGAAGTGGGATCCAACCAAGGATAAGAAAGCGGCGGTCCAAGTCGGGAAGATTGGGAAGGACAGCGGCTGGTTGTGTGGATGTCGTACGCTGAATGGAGGCGAGGCAGGGGACGTCCCGTGACTCTAAGGGTTGGAAGGGCGCTATGTGGGGTTTTGCAGGGGTTGCCGCTCGTTTGCTGAGTTGCAAGTTGTGGCTATCCTGGATGCAAAAGCCAGGGGTATGAGGCTCCCACGGCACGATCCACCACGATACGCCAGACGTGGATTCTGTTGGCGTGGAGAGCTTTTATTACACCTTCCGTCGAGCAGTTCTTATTCAGCCAGCGACTGCAGTTGCGCACGGCTGCGATGGTCGCGTCATCACCCAGTCAGAGTACTAGCTATCCAGCCGGTTGTCTACCGCCTCGTCCGCGTTCTGGGCGATGGCAGTCATGATTACCGCATTGGGCTTGTCGGATGCAAGAAGTTGGCACAGCTCTCCGGCCGCGATCGCTGCGCAGTGCTGCCGAGAAGTTGGCTGCGCGATGCCGCCCAGTTCTACTCGCCCGTTGGCTTCAAATCCCTCGGGGCAGTCCTGCGCATTCATACATTTTTCCGTGCCACATTTCGTTCTGGCCCACTTGGCCAGCATCCTACTCGCCTTCCAGCGAAGCAGTTAACCCCCGGCTGTCACCGCCGAGTGCCCGCAGGGACACGACGGCTGACCACGAGCAACATTGGAGCTCTGGCCTCCTCTGGAGTAAACGTGAACCTAGTCACATGTGTTGTGGAGTGGCCTATAAGCCTATAACATCCACCCGCCTGAAACATAACGGAAGCCGCGCACCATAAGCAAGCAGTAGCCGTTTTGTCCACTTTACAAAAACAAGAGCACATCAGGCGGGAAGACCAAGCACCTCTTGAATACCTAAATACCTGAGGTCTGATCGCCGTATGGTACGATAATTTCCACTAATAAACATACTGCAACGCTCGCTCGCCGACTAATCTAAGAGGTTTTCTCACACCGTTATTATTCCAGCGATTCCCCAGCCACAGTACCCGAGGGTTTTTGCCAGCATTTTCACAGACAAACTGATGTGTATCTCTGCATGATAGAGCTTTGTACTAGTAGATGCAAGAACAGTCGGGGGTGAGCTGCATCTTCATAACTCCGTTCGACCGTTTCAGCAACGAAAGAACCTCCGCACGGAAACAATCGCGTAAACTCCGCTGGACGAGGGCAGCGAGCGCGCGCGATGTGGGCGAGGTCCATTTTTTCCTCATCGTACGCCCTGCATATCGACTATTAGAGCGGCACACTTCATCTCCAAAACACGTAGCAGCCTGTTCACATCGACGCCCTACGCTTCGCCAGTCATGTCTTCTGCGCAGTCAATTCAGTCTCCTCGTCCGCCGCCTACGACCGCCAACACCCAGGTCAAAGTCATCGACACGAACGGCGGTCGTATCCTATGTCTGGCGGACATCCGGGGCAAGATCAGCATGATCAATGAGCTGGCGCGGGAGACGGGTGCGAAGGCTGTTATCCATACCGGAGACTTCGGCTTCTTTGGTACGCATATATGTGGCTCATCAGGAGGAAACATGTGTTGATACCAGCGCTTGTTTACCAGACAACAACAGTCTCGACAGGATAAACGACCGGTATGTCTAAGATTTCTCGTGTATGCCACTCTTCAATGAAGCTATATGCGCATATATATGTCTCGCTTGCGTGTCTTGGCCGATATATCGTGTACTGACTTCCACGTCCAGCACACTGCGGCACCTGGTTCTTTATTCTCCTCTCATTTCCCCACAGCTACGCCAGACGCGGCTAGGAAGCGACGCCATGCCAAATGTTGTCCGACAAACGATCCTCTCGCATCCTACGCCGCTATTGAGCGAGTTTCCGCTGCTCCTTTCGGGTGCTCTGCGGCTGCACGTCCCTGTGTATACCGTCTGGGGCGCGTGTGAGGATGTGCAGATCCTCGAGAAGTTCAGGACCGGGGAGTTTGACATTGAGAACTTGACTGTTCTTGATGAGGCTACAACCCGTTGCCTGGATATCGGAGGAGTGAAGTTGAGGCTGTTTGGGTTGGGTGGGGCGCTGGTCATGCATAAGCTGTTCGACAACGGAGAAGGGAGGGCTACCATAGCTGGTGGTCAGGGGACAATGTGGACGACCGCTCTACAAATCGGCGAATTGGTGGATACAGCACAAAGGGTATGTTCAACTTCCATCTCTCTCAAGCGAAAGCGGCTTACTGATTCTCGCCTGACAGACCTTCGACCCGACGGAGACTCGATTGCTTGTCACTCACGCGTCTCCTGGCCGTGAAGGCCTGCTCGCCCAGCTCGGTCTTGTTCTAAAGGCTGACCTCTTCATCTCCGGTGGGCTTCATTTCCGATATTCGTCCTCCTACAATGAGTTTTCCGTCCAAACCGACATGGAAGCTTTCCGTACCAAGATCCTGTCAGGTCAGGCCGCTTTCAATAAGGTCTGGGAAAGCGTGAAGGTGCAAGTTGAAGCTGCTGCCGACGAAAATCAGCGACAGCTCTTCGATAAAGCCCTGAGCGTTGTCGCCCGTGTCCCTCAGCCCACAACCGCCACAGGCCCAGGAGGCGCAGCTGGTACTGAAGAGCCTGCTTGGAAGAACTGTTGGCATTGGAACTTATGCGATGCTGCATATGGGAACCTTATCCTTGATATCAAGGATGGCCGTATCAGCGCTGATCTGAAGTCGCAAGGTTTCAACTACGCATATCGTCGGACTGCCCCTACCCCCGCCGCCGCACCGGCCAGCACATCGGCCCCCTCCCCTCAACACGCTGTCATATCCTCTTCGTCGCCTGCACCAACATCCGGACCGTCGCAGGCGAAACAGCAACTACCTCCTCGTGCTTCTCCTGCCCCTGCCGCAGGTTCTGCCCCCGCACCTGCCGCACCTGCTGTGCCTGCCCATACCGTTCGCCCGCCTCCCACTGGTCCGCGTGCTGCAAACGGGGTGCCTGTACAAGGGCCAAATCAACAGACAAGGAGAACGCCTAGAATTGACAGCCCAAAGGAGAAGGAGGGCTCGGACAAGGAGAAGAGTACGGGCAAGGCGTCCAAACCCGCCACCCCCAAGCCTGCTGATAAGACCGAAGCCACTGCGTCCAGCACGTCCGCTCCAGAAACCGCAGCTTTGCCTGAGGCGGCTAGTCCGGGCCCTGCAAAGGACGGTGCAAGCTCCGCCGGGGGACGCACCCCTACCACACGCCGACCGCCCAGAAATCCGCATACCCTTTTCATGAACAAAATCACAGACTTGCCCGTCACTGAGGCTGAGATCCGTGACTTCTTCCTGGACGCGAAGTCTGGCGTAAGTCTTGACGATCTTGTTTATTAAATTCCTTTCTCACGTCATTCAGATTACATTCGTTAAGATACCCATCAACCATCATACCCGTCAACAAAAAGGCTTTGCCTATGTGGAGTTCGGAGATGAGGAGACGATGAAAGCCGCGTTGGAGAAGCATGCAGAAGTACGTCGTTAGTCTGGCATCTATCGCCCGTGCTAAACAGTCACTTTGCAGAAACTCAAGAATTGCACACCCCGTGTTGTCATCGCCGAGCCTCGCGACAATGTGGAGGCGGACGGGCCTGCTCCTTCGAACCCGCCCACTCGAGGAGGTGGCCCGTTCCGCGGCGCTGGGCGAGGTGGGCGAGGTGGATTCGCAAGGAATAGTGTAGTGGCAGCGGCCGCTGCTGCTGCCGGTCCAACCGGTCGCCTTGCAGGTCGCGGGAAGGGCGAGAACGGGACCGCTGATGGTTCAAAACCTGAACCAGCTCCGAGCAGCTCGCCCGCGTCTGCTCCGACTTCCACTTCGGCTCCTGCTGAAGCGAAGAAGGAGGCGACCGCGGATAAGCAGGGGGAATGAAATTTGCATGACCTGTTGTGGAAGGGAGTTACGTTCGGATTCTGATGTTGTCCAATCATTTTACCCTTTACTGCATTGCTCATCTGGGTTCGTACTTGCAATGAATTGCGTTGGGCTAATGATCATTTCTACCAAAGGAGGTATACACGCGGTGCAGGGCAGAACTGGAACATTGGAAGGTAGCCAGCAAAGGAGTCGCACGTGGCGTCGCAGACGGCGCGGCATAGCAGCTTCGACGGTCAACGCTGAACACTCGTTCGTCGTTCATAGCGCTTCTCGGTTACTTGGCCATGCCATCCGCAACAAAATCTAAGCCCAGAAAACGGACCACGGGTTCCCAAAATGAGGCCTTGGACGGCGTTTGCGGCGCTGATGCACTGGTGCTTCTGTTTTGCAGTGTCTCGAAGTTTGGCCGACTTTCATAGCCCATTATCGTTCGCCTTCTCGCCTGTGCCCATCGCTTCTCCTCAGCCTTGTCCTTCGACTCCACCGACTCACCCTCCTTCGCTTCTTTCGCCTTCTTGCCCTTCTTGGCCTTTTCTGGTATTGGCGGCGCTGGCGTTCGAGGGGGTGGAACGTCCTCCAGGCTCTGGTAGTAGTAGAACAGCCGCGTGGCGATCGAACAGGCCAGGACCAGAAAGAGGAATGCATCCCTTGGCAGGGTGCTTATCGCGAATCGACGAGAGACTCTTCTGTCCATGATCGCCAGCGTGAGGTGGAGGCCAGCATGTGTGGCGAGCCAGCCCAAGAGGAGCCATTTCCTCCGCACGGCATAGTCCCGTCTGTTGCTGGGCGCACCGTCTCCGAAGGAAAGGGAGAGGTGGGCAATGCACGGAACGCCCCATGCGAGCCAGAGCGGGGCGGTTCGGAAACCGGCCAGCGCGCAAGTAGACGTGATGATGAACATGTCTGCCCAATATGTGGGTTGACGGAAGGGCGATGTGCGGGAGAAAGGCGAGTACGGCGCCTCAAGCCAGGCATCGATAGCCTGCTCGATCGACTTGACTGACTTGAAAGACGGCTTCGTGGGGCTGCTCGGATTCCCAGGGATATTAAACTGCACTCTGGTCGGCGACCGCGTTGTTGGCAGCTTATCGGACGTTGGTACTTTCAGCATGTCGGGCAGCGCTTCGGGTGTCTAAGGCGAAGTTGGGTCAGTTGGGGATGTGAGAAGTTCGGAATAGCATCGCAGGCCGGAGACTTACGCTTCATATAGCAGCAAGCATACTCCAAGCCCATCCACCCGGGTCATTGTGCATACCCAACCAGCCTTCACGTCATGCGTTGGCTCGCAAGCATAGTGGACCTTACCAGCCATCTCAGCCGCCACAGATCTCAGACATCGGTACGGCGGGCTGATGATAACAATGACTGAACCAGGGGAGTCCACTCAGCCATTGTTCAAACAGTTCGGTTCATTGTCAAGAAAGAAGTACCGAAATCATCGCGGAAGGCAGTGAGAAGAACAAGTTTCGTAACAGCGACGGGGTTCAGTGCCGTAACGAATCGCTGTCAGAAGTCGTCGGAAGGGACGGCATGCGACGATGTTCACCGGAAGCAACCATTCGAGAAGCTTCCGGCTGAGCGCCCTGTCCCTACACCGCCGGGCTCGCCACCCACACCAGCCCACTTCACTCGCAGCATACATACCCGTATACAAGTCACACATTCCTCCTCCACTCCTATTCCTCTGTTCTTTCACCATCTCTGAGACAAAGGATGGCAGACTCGGGCGACTACTCGGCCTCGGGATACGATTACTCCAACCGGTATTACAGTCAGTACGGAGCCGGATACGACCCCTCGGCTTACTACGGCGCTGCCGCTGGAGCATCGACCTCGTCATACTTCCCCGGAGCGAGCAGTAGTGGAACGGCAAGGCCAGTTGTGGCCAACGCGGCGGAGTACGATCTTGGAATTGCGGCTCAGCAGAGTGCGTATGTGCCAGGCGCGCAGCTGGGAAGGGGCGGGGCGGGAGGAAAGGTTGCGCCAGGGCAAAAGAGGACGACTGTGCTGAGGAAAGGGGCTGGGAAAGTCTGGGAAGATAGGACCCTGCTGGAGTGGGACCCGAGTACGTTCTCTTTCTCTGGTGTGAGCGACGTGTTCGCTAACCGTGGTATAGAGTGGTTCCGGCTCTTCGTGGGTGACTTGAGTAACGACGTGAGCGACGACATACTGTCGGATGCGTTCCGCAAGTATCCCACGTTTACGAAAGCACGCGTGATTCGCGACCGCCTGACTCAGAAGGCGAGGTACGGGTTTGTCGCCTTCTCAGACCCGGAGGACTTCTTGAAGGCCTGGAAGGAGATGGATGGTGAGCACCGTCTACATGCGTTTTTGAGGGACGTACTGACTATCAATTCAGGCAAGTACGTCGGGAACCGTCCTATCAAGCTCAAGAAAGCTGAGACACAGGTGCGGCCCGTGGAGATCGGTGCGCGGAAGGCGAAGGCGCTGGAGGTTGAGCGGAAGAAGAAGCACAAGAACTACTGAGTTCGCTCGCATGTCCATCCGGTGGGTTGACGCACTTTCCGGAGAGACAGGATGGTTCAGCTTCGATCAGACATCGGTGTCTTATTATAGATCAATGCATTCCTGCTGTATCGCTATGTTACAAGGTCGGTGTACGCTGTCTTCACCTGAGTCAGATACGCTGCTTTTTCCAGTCTAGATTGCACGCATACACGTAACCCGGCCGATGAGACAGCCTGTAAGGTCAACGTCACGATCTTCGCCCTCTCCTCTCCATCTCCCACTCCTCACCGTACACTTCTCGTGGTCCTCTTCGCATTCTGCCCGTCGGAGTGTACTGTATCGACCGCGATCCTTCCACAGCTGCTTCCCAAAATGCCCTTGATGCCCGTGCAAGCGGTCCTCCAAGACAGGTCGAGAGTAAGAACCAAAAGATCAGACTGACGCTGTGCGCGAATGTCAGTATGATTAGCATGTTCTTCGGTGGATAGACATACAATAGCGTTATGAGGAGAATGATCAGCCAGTAGAGTGAATCCATAGCGTGGGGCACGGCACCGTTTTCGTGGCCTGATGGCATGCAGTCGATGGTAGACTGACGTTTCTGGGGAATGGTCGTACAGGCGATAGTGGTGGAACCCTGCCCCGCAAGACGCGTTGGAACTTCGATCGCGTCTCAGTCGCACCAAATTCCGGACGCCTGCGATCAGTACTTCCGGCGCGTACAGAGAGGATGGTGAGCCGTAGTTAAGCGGTCTGGGAACGTTATAGATGAGGAGCTCTCTAAGATAGTGTCTAATAAATGGGGGCTCCTTGAATTGAAGATGAGCCAAATATAAACCATCGGATTCGGAAGTCTCAAGCGCTTGGCGCCCTATGCATCGAGACAGACTCGGTTTCGAGCGTCTTTCTTGAGGAGGGCACAGCCGATCAACTCCATGCCGTATCTCTACACGTCGCTGGCCGTCGCTGCTGCTGCCCTCCTAGTCACTTGCATTGTTAGCGGCATGGGTAAAAAGTGGTCACCTAAAGGCAAGGTACGCACCGTGTTGCAATTCAATGTCAAGAGTCGAGACTAAGAAAGGCGCGCAGCATGTCTACGTCACCGGCGGGTCGCAGGGCCTAGGACTTTGTGCTGCCTTGCAGCTCGTTAAGGAGGGTGCGAGCGTGTCGATCGTAGCGCGCAACCAAGCAAAATTAGACGAGGCGCTCAAGCAGTTGGAGGTACGTTCAGCTCCCAACTCTGGCACGGCAGCTCGATCCTCTGACACTGCACGACGACAGGCAGCGCGAACGTCGCCGTCCCAAAAACTCGCAGCTTACTCGTACGACATCTCCACTGTTCAAGGAGCGGAGCAGGCATTGCAAGCAGCGTGCGAACCTTTCGGGGGACAGGCACCAGATGCTGTCTTCTTGTGCGCTGGCGCGGCTCGACCAAGATATTTTGTCGAAGCGACGGAGGAAGACTTCAAGTGGGAGGTGGACACGATCTACTATACTGCATTATGGACTTCCTGGGTACGCATCTGTAGCCTATTTACGCAGCAGAAAGAGTGCTGATACCGCCGTAGGCCGCAACAAAGCTCATGGCCAAGCAAAAAGTCCAGGGCAAAATCGTGTTCGTATGCTCCACACTGGGCCTGATGGCATTCGTCGGCTACGCTCCTTATTCCCCGATGAAGTTCGCTCTCCGTGGTATGTACGCCTTACTCCGTCTCACGCAGGTTTTGCTGACAAGTTACGAGGCCTGGCGGACACGCTTCGGTCTGAGCTGCTGTTGTACGGGATCGACGTGCATATATTTTATCCCTGTGGGATGTTCACACCCGGGTACGATGAGGAGAACAGGGACAAGCCCGCGATTACGAAGAAGATCGAGGAGGGCGATAGGCCGATGCCACCCGAGAAGGCGGCCGCGGTGATGTTAAAGGGTGAGCGCCAGTTCAGCACTACTGGTGGGCGAGAGCACAAACGACTGACACCGCCGTGAAGGAGTGAAGAACGGCACATACTCCATAGCTGCCGACTTCAACACCAAGGTCTTCCGTGCAACCACACAAGCAACGTCGCCATATGGGAACATAGCGGTGAAATTCGTCTACGAAGTGATCGGCTGGGTAGGCAATTCACGTTACGCTCGATCGCGAGACTGATCGTCATTCTCTCCAGTTCGGCGTCCCAATTTGGCGACGAGGTGTGGACGCGGACATACGGAAGTTCGCCCCAGAGCATGAGAAATATCTTAGGGAGAAGGGGTTCTTTAGCCAGGCCGAGTAGGGTGTCATGCAGACGTTGGATGCGGACGATGTTTGCCAGGCACACATTATACCAGGGTTTCTTCGTTTAGGTTAGTCCCATTCAGGGTGGTAATCGGTACTTGCATCCAGTATTGGACAGAGCTTGTTGCAGTTTAGGAGCTTGTGAACGCCGCTCCGGAAGAACCAAGGACAGCACCAAGCCAAGAATAGCACCCAGCGGAGTCTGCGAGGCTCCGAAGGCGGCACAGCGATGTTTCCACTCCCAGAATGAGTCGAATTCTCTAGCATGACAAGTTTCTTGCCATCCCAGTCCCAGGTCAATGCCCACTGAAACGCAGATATGCCCATCACATAGCATTCATAAAGCGTAGTGCATGCAACATAATCCACTCTCCGACCCACACATCCCACACGACGACCGATACAACATGATGACCCGCTCAGTGGGCCCTCCTGCTCTCGGCGATAACGTTGGTGAGCTCCTCGAGCTTGCGCTTGGAGCGAAGTAATGTGCCGAGGCGCTTCTTGGTGAGCTTGCGGGCCTTCTTGTCCTTCACCGACGGTTAGGATCATCATTCACGATAAGACATGCACATTTACGCACCTTGCTGTTCCTCAGCAGCTCCATAACCCGGCGCTCATACGGGGCAAAACCAGCAACCTCTCTCACGACCGAGCGGACGAACTTTGTCTTCTCGCTCTGCACGCCCTTGCGGTGGCTCGGCTTGGGCGCCTTCTCGATGGCAGTCGTCTGGCGGCCGGTGGTGGTACCGTACCTGAGGTCTATCAAGCAAGTACGTTAGATACTATTCTCCGAAGTGATGATACGCTAAGCTCACTGTTGCGGGTAGGTGCCATTTTGATGTTGTCGGTTGTCGGTGGTCTGCGAGGGACGTTCAGCGATGATTGCCTAGCGTACATGGCTCAGAATGCTTCCGATCAGCCAAGGGTGCGCGCGAACACTTGCAGTTTCAAGCCACAGCTTTGTTTAGGGTAGGACCCTTACTGGTCCGAAGCGCTAGTGCTCCTCTCTTCCCGCACCCACCATCTGTACCAGTGTAACAATGTCCATTATTTCGGGCGATAATAACTACCTGATGGTCAATAAAGGACCTCGTGCATCCTTCACGAGTGATCAACGCATCGGTATGGGTGATCTCTTGGCTTCTCAAACCGGGAATAGGTCGAGCCTTGCGTGCTCGTGCAGGATGTGTCCCGGCAGGTCCTCGATTTCACAGCTTGCTCACAGCCTAATGTCGAACTGTATCCTGATAACCGTAACAGTTCGAGTCGTCTCTGTGCTTGTCGTCTTTCGCGGTGCACATCTCTCCGTCAACTCTCGGCTCGTCGGATTTGCTTCTGAGATGCCCTTGAACCCTGTCTTGGCAACGTTCTTGGCACATTCCCTGCCCATCACTCGTCCTTCCAAAGCCTGAGGCGCCTCCTCTGTTATGGTCTTTCGGTAGGCGGAAGTCTCATAACGACCCGATTCCGTGATGCACGGCATAAGGGATGGGCAGTGACTCTCCCTCGCTGGTACCGGTCTCGACTTGCTTGGCTCACACTAACTTGTTGTTCTCTCTTGGCGTCTTGACACCATGTGCTCCTCTTGCAACGGGAGGACCGCGAGGTCGTATAAGAGTCCTCCTGCGAGGAGAAGGAGCTCGGCATTGCGCCTCTCAGCCTTGTCCGAAGCACTCTGTTCTCTATTCTTCCTGCCGACAACATGAAGCTGTCTACCTTGCTCTTCACGTCGATTGCCTTTGCTGCCTTGGGCGTGGATGCCGCCGATTCGCGCTCCATCCTCCGCTCTGCCGTTGAGAGGAACACGGTCTCGAAGAGGTCCCACGGCGACATCGTCAGGCGACAAGCGACAAGCCAGTGCGCGAACGCATGTGCGAGCCCTGGTGATGCCGCGGCTGCCGCCGGTCTGGAGAGCTGTGATGGGAGCGATCTTGGTTAGTCCTCCTGCAAACTATGCCTGTCCTACCTCACGTTCATACATGGCATATAGTGTGCATCTGCGGTTACCTCTCACAAATCACCGCCAACTGCCTGAGCTGCGTTGCCACGGCCGAACAAATCACCCTCGGCGAGCTCCAATCCGGCTGCGCGGCCGCAACAATGAGCGCCCCACTGGACTCGGTCACAATCACTGGCGGCTCGACCATATCCATGACGCCCACTCGCACAGAATCCAGCTCGGCAGCAAGCGCCACTTCAACTCAATCGAGCTGTCAGTCGCTTTGCTCGTCTGCGAGCGACCGCGCTATCGGGCAGGAGATCTCGGTATGTGCTATTTGTCGTCTCCAAAGGGTGTAATCATTGAAGAGCTGGGCAGCAATGTGACGATGACGATACGGCGTGTATCTGTGAAGCCAGTAACAGGCTATCTTCTGCGTGTCTCACCTGCATTCTGCAAATAGAAGATCTCACAGGTATGTGCTTTGATGAGCCTCATTAAATAGCCCGGCCATCTTACACCGGACGCAGCTGCCGACTTCCAGGCTGTCTGCGCCGAAGCTTCGGGGAGCAGCAGCTCATCTTCGACGACAGCGACGAATACCGGGGTGGTACCACCCATCTCATCAGCGGCAACTCGCATCTCGTCACTCGCCTCATCAGCTACCAGAACAAGTAGTGGCAGCTCCTCGTCACACAGCAGCAGTACCGCCCGTACATCCAGCTCCTCTACCACGCCGAGCGCGACGTCCGCGAGAGGTGCGGCGTTAACGAACGCTGCGCCCGTAGGATTGATGGGAGGGGTGGCTGTTCTCCTAGGTGTTGTTATGGCTTGAGCGGGCTCCGGATTTTGCCGGCGATAATTGTTGTCCTGGATTATATCAATTTATTGGTTGTTCTGCTCGGGCCGGTGGTTGCAAGCTACGGTAAGGCGGAGAATTCGTATCCGTGTCCTCGGTTGCGGGGCGAATGGCGGAAAGCGAGGACTTGTCTTCTCCTGACGTACATAAATATCTTGTAATACTCGGCGACCGCAACTGCTTCTCGCCAGTTATTGCAGATGATCAATGGGATAGATCCAGTATCGCAAGATAGAGTGTACGATGATTCTAGAATCTATGCGGATAACAACCTTTGCCTCGTGTAGAGATGGACAAGTTGTGATTTTTGGCGTGTAGTAATCCGTAACCACGTTTCTCGTGGCTGGGCATGGACCGGGCGGCCGAGAACAAGGAGAGAGAAGACGGGGCGAGAAGCGATTTCTACTTCCGGACGCGCGGATTCGAGACCAACCCCCCAAGCACGCTGCCTGCGAGGCACGCTGCTGAACACCCTGAACGCGCAACGCTGCCATCGCCATCTCGCACTTCTTCGTCGACTACCTTCGTCGCACGACATCGTGCTCACACACTGGGTGCGCAGCCATATCTCTTCTCAGCACATAGACGGGGAACCGATACCTCCGCTCTAGTGCTAACCTCCTTGCACCCTCGACGTCGTCAACGCTCGCCAGCCTATGACAAGCAACTCGAGCGACATAGGAGCACTTCAGGCCGCCGAAGAGGACGCTGAAGGATTCGACGACGGCGCTGCTTTTGTGGACGAGGAGATCATGGATGACGCTTCAGGCAAGTGCTGGTCTTATCTCGCCTTCCTGCGCCTTTTGCGGACCGCAAGCGAGTGGCCTCCGTCGTCAAGCTATTTCTGTCCTACCGCACCCCTTTTATCCGCCTGCAGGCCGTCTCAGCTTGCAGCATCGATATTGACCAATGATCAAAGTAGGATCATCGACCCCCGGGTCGGGCTCATTAACATGGATCGCGTGGTTCTGTAGCCTGCCGGGGCACGAATACTTTGTCGAAGTGACGGAGGACTTTATCGAAGACGACTTCAACCTGACCGGGCTGAACGGAATGGTGCCTTTCTGGAAGGAGGCTCTGGAGATGGTCTTAGACATTGAGCCAGGTATATGCTCCTTATCTGCTCAGTTGTGGCCGAACTAACGCTGTCTGCAGAGGATTCGCATAAGATACCGGACGTATCGATAGTCGAATCATCCGCTGAGCTGCTATACGGCCTCGTACATCAGCGATATATTGTTACACGGCAAGGACTGCAGGCGATGGTATCCCTTCTCCGTTCAGCACTATGTTTAGGCCATATTGACGCATATATGCAGCACGAAAAATACCAATCAGCCATGTTCGGCACATGCCCAAGAGTATACTGCCAAAGCACACCCGTAGTCCCATGTGGACGATCCGACCTGCCAGGGCTTGAGTTCGTACGCCTCTATTGCCCCAACTGCAACGATATCTACACGCCGGCCAGCAGTCGCTACCAAAACATTGATGGTATGCTGCATGTATGCGTCCGGATACGGCAGGAAAGCTGATTATCGCTGGAATAGGGGCTTTCTTTGGCACCACATTCCCGCATCTCTTCTTCCAAACGTATAATGGGGACCTGCCAGCACCGTTCTACCCGCCGTCGGCAGCTCGGACCGCTTATTCGCCCGTCCGCTCTCCGCAGGGCACGCCAAATAACAGCCAGGCGGTTCCTTTCGCAAATCCCAATCCTTATGGCGGGCAGAAGCTTCCCTTGGCACGAGTATACACCCCCAAGATATTCGGCTTCCGCGTATCCGAGCTGGCACGTAGTGGACCGCGCATGAGATGGCTACGGGCTCGACCGGAGACTTATCAGGAGCTGGACATGGTCGATTGGCGAGGCCGATGGATCCACGGGGACGGGTTTGAGGATGAGGACGATGAAGACCAGATCATGGATGATCGGGATGAGCCTGAGGAGGACGATGATGCCGAAGAGGAAGAGGAGGAAGAGGAGGAGGAAGAAGACGATGTCGTGGCTGAAGCACAACCACCACCTCAGCCGTCGAGGAACACTAAGCCCTTGAAGAGGGCAACTGGTGTGCAAGCGGCCCAAGATGTTGCCCTTCTCGGTGCCATTGGCGAAGTTGACGAGTCGGAAGAAGCGATATTGGCTGGTGAGACGGCGGCAGAGGATGACGACGACGCGGCGTCTCTATTGTCCGACACGGGGTATGAGGAAGACGACGAAGATGATGAGGTCCCGGCCGCTTCTACTCAGCCAGTCCGATGGAGCAGCGACGTTCGGGGTTGGGACTGGCAAGGGGAGGTGGATGCGGCCACGAAGGTACCGGAAGTCGAGCGCACGCGCATCTCCCCACGGCCAGCTGTTGCGGAACGAACGATGGTCTCCGATTCGGATACTGCTGTCGAAACGCCGGCTGAGCAACCGACGAAGGCCAACCTGCCGTTCGCGAAGCACACCATCGCCCTTCAAGTGACCGAGCCAGACGTAGTGGTCCTCAAGCAGCTCGCCTCAGGAGAACAGTATCGGGGCGCTGCTGTAGTATTGTGAGAGCTTGGGATGTAGGGTGTGGGACGAGGGGTTGTAGCTATTGTAGATGATTCTAGGCTAAACACGGTTTGGGGATCCCTTTTCTATACATTTTACCGGCCCTTTCTGGGTTGGCGCCTGTTCTGGACGAAATGGACATATACCCCGCAGCAGCGTTCGACGGTTTCTGGTTGTTGTAGACAATTCATGCGTGACTTGCTATGCAATTGCGATAGTCTCTTGCTCGACTGAGTATCGGATCACAACTAAGTATGCTAGTGCTCGGGGTTCCGGCGAGAAACAGTGCGGATACGGTATCCAGATAATTCATAAGCCATCGCCCAAGGCACGAGCACCCACAACGATAAAACCGCACTGCAAACACCGTAAATACACATCTAACAGCAAACAGCCTGCAAAAAGTAACAAAAAACTTAGGCTTCGGTTGCACCGAATGCAACGATATACTGAAAAATTCGCAATACGGCATTAGCGGACAGCGGACACGGTATCCTCTAGTAAAAGGCGAGAGGGTAGTACGTGATGTCCACAGCCCTGCCGTTAAAAGCCTGCGGACGGAGGGAGGGGGGTAGGAGCAGGGTTTGGGTTTGACGCGAGGGTGGGTGTGCACGGACCTAGCTCCCTTTGGGGGGATGTTTAGGGCAGGACCCTGAGCACTCCGGCGCTGAGGCCAGTGAGTCGCTGGCCTGCTGGCATGGGTTACCTGAATGTAGCATGTCCTTTATTTAAATGTATCGTCCTGTTTCCGAAATAACGGCCAGTATCCTGTTATGAATCTCCTTTGAAGCCTTGGCTGTCGGTGAGAATGGCTGAGTGGACGACTACTGACGCACTGATGGACACAACCGAATCGTCGCCCTCTGGAGTAGCATTCAACCCCTTTCACCCATCCCGCCGGTAAGACCGGTCGAGGGTGATATCCGTATTCTTCAGCAAGCGCACGAACAGTACTGTCGGCGTTATAAACGTGTAGAGCATTAACCAACTAGTGATACAATCCCCACCCTTCCACACAAGCGGGATGATCTATCTACCCAATCCAATCCAATCCAATCCAAATAGTTATCGCCAATAACAAAACAAGCACTCGTTTCCTTTCCTTCCCGGTCTGCAGTGTGAGGAACATGAAGATCGATGTTGAGTTTGAGTGTCATGTGTTGCGTGTTGCGTGTCGAGAAATGGATGTAGTCGTACACGGTGTTGATGGAGTGTTGTTTGGTCTTGCGTTGTCTCGTCGTCTCGTTCATGAAGTTGTTGATGTCTGTCGGCCCTGCCTGCGCCGGGCGTCTTCTCCAGTGAGATCCCATAGCGTGTTGGGGACCTCGGCTCGGCGTCGTGCGTGTCAACCTTGCAAAGCCGGTGGGTTTCCACCCGCAGCCGCTGACGAATTCCTTCGTTGTGGAAAACAATCGTAGCTGTACGGCGTCCTAGCGAGTCTTGCCACAACAAGGGAGAGGCCGCACTCTTCCCAGCGGAAGTGGCGGTATCCTTCCCCACCAACCCGCACCGAGCCAAGACGTTCGCCAACAACAGGTCGTCCTCGTCACGATCCTGCACGCCAGCCCGTGGGAATAGAGGCTCATCCCTCTTTACTCGGACCCCTCATTCTCCCTGCGAGACCCGCTCGTACCCCTCTTCCTTCCTTCCCCAAGCCCACCCCCCCACCCACCCCAAGCCCTAGCCCCACCCCGCCGCAGGCCTAGCAGTGCTCACCTCCTCCTCCCCCTCCTCCGCACCACGCTCAACAGCAGCCACCCCCAACCACCCCCTCACCCACCCCTTCATCAACACCGGCCCCGCGCCCACCAGACTAAGACCCACAAGCCTCCCCACAACCCCAGGGCGCCTCAAGACCTCACTAACACTCTGCGCCCCCAGTCCTCCAGCGCCGAGCTCGGACAAAAGGGAGCCAATTTGAGCAGTGACGGCACACCAGGGGGCGCAGCCTACTAAGCAGGTCCAGAGGATCGTTGTTGCTGGAGTACGGTGCAGCGCTGCGTAGATGTTTAGCAGGGACCAGGGGGCGATTCCGGAGAGGCGGAGGAGGACGAGGTGGGTTGGTGTGAGGTGGGGGAGGGAGACGAGCGTGTTTGGTTCTCCTTGTGCTCCTGCTCCTGCTCTTCCTGCTGCGGAGGAGGAGGGAGGGGAGGGAGGAGAAGGGGAAAGGGAGAATGACGGCAGAAGTGGGACGGCGGGGAGTGTTAGAGCTGTTGCTAGGAGTGAGCCCACGGCAGTGCAGGTAGTGAGGAACAGGGTCGAGCTGATCGGGGAGAGGAGTACTCCGCTCAACACGTTTAACACGATACTCCCCGGGATGGACCACGCGTTTGACCAGAGCAGCGCATAGGCCAGAACGGTCAATACGTGGATCTGGCCCGACCAGAGTTGACCGGGTGCGGAGGTCGTTTCCGCGTACGTGCGCAGTTGACTTCCTAGTGCGGAGAGATCGGCGAGCGTGCGTGGGAAATGGGCTACGCGCACGGGGAGCGAATAGAGAGCGGCGAGGAGGAGGGCGGTGCTGATGAAGAATAGCGAGCCGAGGAGGAGCACGACGGTCGATATCCTCGCTCGCGTTAATGGCCTACCGGTGGCGGTCGATGAGGAGGAGGAGGAGATGGAGAACGCGGCCGTTGTTGGGCTGCTCGCGGGCAGGGGGAGGGAAGTCGAGTCGAGGATTATTGGCGGCGGGGATGGGGGTGGCGTAAGCACGTCCAGTGGGATAACCTGCACGGCGGGCAGGGCGATCGGTACTGAACGCAGGCTCTTAGAAGGAGGGACGCTCTTCTGCCTCTTGTGGCCCCATAGCCTGCCCAGGGCGGACTTGGCGCCTCCTACTGCCCCTACTGCAGCGGCGTATACGGTGCCGGGTCTGTCGATGGCCAGTGCTACTGGTGCTGGGAGATATGTGCCCGCCTCCTTGAGTGCGGAGAGGTGCGCAAGTTCGTCAGCCTCGTTTGGGGGCGAAGGCGGTATAACAGTATAACCGACTCCCATGCCTATCTCGTCCTCGTTGTTGTGCTCTGCTATGACTGCCGCTGCTGCTGCTGATGGCCCCGAGGAGGATGGGGAAGAGGAAGAGGAGGCAACAGCGTTAGCCGCCCCCGAGTTGGACCTTGGCCTGGTTGTCGAGAGCTGCGCGAGGGCCAGCGGCTTCAGAGCGATGGAGGACGAGCGTGCGCGGAGGGGGGAAGGACGGAGCGTCGTATATTTTGAAGAGGATGAAGAAGTCGAGGGCGTCGAGTCCATCCGTATCCGCTCTGTTGTCCCGTCCACGGGAAGAGAGGAGGGGGAAAAGGGAAGGGGCGGGCGATGCACACCGTGGGGATGGGATTATGAATGCTGCAGTTGTTGGGTCAGCGGTGAGCGTGGTGATGGCTGACGGCTGCCGGGGCGTGGAGGGCGAGGGAAGTGCAGGGCGAGTGGGTGAACGCGCAGTCGATGCCGGATGGGTTGACGGTTTAGAGTGGCCGGCACAGGGCACAGAGTAGGGGTTCGCCAAGTCGCAATGGACGATTACTCAACGCCGTCAGCGTTGATGCAATGCAAAGCAGAAGAAAGAGAGAGGAGTCAGAGGATCGAGAAAGTAAGGCAGGAAAATGGCAGCCGATGCGAGCAGGTTAGGCATCAAATACGTATGTCATCACTCATCCGACCGCACTCAACAGGAAACGGCCGATCCGGTCCCCTGCTCTTGGCTCTGCCGAACACTCAGAAAGGCATCAGAGCGCGTTGCGTAATATGAGCCGGGTTCGCCCGCCGTCCTCTCGGTGGGCCCGCGACAGCCCTGCTAAGCCTGCAGGGTACTCGGCTCTGCAAGTGGGCAGGAGAGCGGCGGGCGATGAGCCGCCTTCACTCATGGAAAATGGGTGGCTTACCCAATCCCGGCTCTCGTGCGCGGATAAGCTGCGACCGCGCCTGGGAGTGAAAAAAGCCTCACACCGCATCACACATCGTCAGCTCAGCTCACTCGCTCAACATAAGCGGACGGGCGGGCGGGCGGATCGATCGGCAGCCAGCTGGCTCGTGCTTACCCCACACCAGCGGGCCCCTGTCTGCGTTCATGGGCCGGAACGCACACCGGACGAAGATGAGCTGAGAAGACGCGCGATGGGTGGCCGGGAGCGGGAGCAAAAACTTGACATCGGCATGCCTCTGGGTTTACGTGTCAGCGTTCCTGACGCATTTGATTCCGCCGTTATGGCCGATGAGGTAAGCTGGGTTGGTCAGCGTAGGCTGCAACAGCTGTTGCTGCTGATGCTTGTTGTGAGAAGCTGGATTACGCCTGCGACTGTAGAGTACGATTTCGTCGACTGGATCATGTCGACCAACGGCCGTATCGCACGTCTATAGCACTTGCAGCAAGTCGGACGATCTTATCTGAAACATCTCTCCCCCCACGGGCAACAGTCGCGCATACATTGTCTTACCTACGAGGAGCGAAACCAGAAGCGGGAGGGTTATCCCGCTTCACATACCAGGTGGTCCGAGACACTATCATCCCCTCCGTCCAGGTCTACACCATACGCGCTGCCTTGCTGGCTATTCCAAGACAAGACTCGCGCATATACTCAGGTTGTTGCTATGTACGAGTCCGGACCCGGGAAGCGTATCGCCCTCGTCCAGGGGCGATGATGCTTGATACCGCGTCTTGCCGACCGTCGCATCCACGGCTGCCCCTCCCATATATACGACGCGCGTTTACCCGCTTATACATTGTTTGCCAACAGCAAGGCAAGGGAATGTCTGACGGATTGCCCTTCCCCAGAACGCCTCGCCATCATATAGTATGAGACAGACCAGACGCGTATATGCAGCTACGATTACGAACGCTCGTGAGACCTCCGAGACCTAAGACAACGTACGTACTGGAATGGACCGAGACACCCCCCAGCCTGGGCTCTCATCGCTACCTGTTACATCCCCTTTCCTTGCCGGGCATGTTTGTTGCTGTTTCCGATGCCGATCAGACGTTGGTTTAGCAGCGACATCAAGACAACTTGAATGGGGGTTTACCTTTCTGGTACGTCATACCCACGCGTTCCCCTTGTGAAACTCCAACTCCTCGAGCCGCATCATCCCTTCCATACATAGTTCTATGATAGCGTCGTCCCCACCTCTTTTCTTTCCTCTCAGGTTTTCACCTGAGGAGACAAGCTTCGGACCATATGACAGAGGGATGGATTGGGCGTCAGGGAGAGATTAGAAGGCGCCTCTGTAGACGGGTGAGGAAGGGTGAGGGATGAGACAGGCCTATGTCTGGGATCTCGTTGCTCGCTCCCTTACATTCCACCTTACTTGCTTGATATGTTTCTTGGTATTTCCGATTTCGATCAGATGCTGGTTGATCAGCGAGTCGCGGTGATATCGAAGACATTCTGCATTACCTTTCTGGTACGTCATGGTGATGCGATGGCGTCGTCAGCACCTATACAAAGCCCACAATAACATCGCCCTTATTTCTCTTCAAAGGGTTTCTCACTCTGAACACGCAAGTTCGGGCCGGATGTGGGAGCGAAAGGTAGAGGGCCAAAACAGCAGGAAAATCCATTCCACCCTGCGCAGACAAACAAGGCATCAAGCCTGAGTGCCACACCGAAACGCAGGGCGGTCTGTATCTAACTACTAAAAAATACAACGCTGCGGCCAATTTCTGCGAGACGAGACGACAAAACAAGAACCAGAACGGAACGGAACAGAATGGAACACAACACAAGAGTCTCGGGCGTGGATTGGGGATCCGACGCTGGCGAGCTGTACAGGAAGGAAGTATGATACGAGCAGAAGCAGAAGAACTGAACGGGAAGAGAGGAGACGGAAGGGAGGCCAGGCTGTGGACGTGTATACCAGCAGCTGATGGCGCGAGAGACGCAGACGAGAGACGAAGCCGGGCGAGACGAGAGAAGTCGGCGGCGGTGGACGTGTATACCATCCGCGGACGACCGGAAAGAGACGCAGATGACGAGCAGCCAGAGGAGATAATCAGGCGGAGGGCGGGTATTCCTCCTTCGACTTCGACTTCGGTCGCAGAGGCAACATTTGAGATTCGAGAGAGAAATATGGAACAGATAGAAGACGTTGAGATGAGCTGATGTTCGGTCGCAGGCGCTGCTGCTCAGGGCCGTGCTGGTCGACTTGACTGATGAACAGTACTTGACGAAGTCGACAGCACGTGGGCAGAGGCGAGCGGAGAGCAGAAGGCAGAGTGGAGGGCTGCAGGGTATTGGAGGCTGCAGCGCTGGCGCTGTTCTTCGAGGGACGGTCGTTGGCGAACGTGTTCCGACTTGCTGGCGGCGGAGGAATGTGGGAACGCCGTGAACCGGGAGTCGCGAGACCACGAACTGCGAGACCAAGCCAGACCCGGAGGACCCTGGGTCTGGCGAAGAACAAAAGCGCGAGTTGACCAGAAGAAACAAGAGAAAAAGAAGCAGGAGAAAGAAGATGGTGGAAGGGAACAATGAACAAAGGACAGGTCGATGAACGGACACAGGGACGTTGATCTGACGACCGCCGACACGCTGCTACACGTTCCAAGAACTGCCAAATGAGATCAAGAAGTAAAGATCAAGCCCTGGACATGATACACCCCTGCAACACAGGAAAACGCGGGCGAAAGGGAGAGGAAAAGATATACGAAATGGTACTAAGCAGTCGAATAGAACCCACCGCCCGGGAAGGGGGGCGGCTGGTAGAGGTGCTCGGGCGGGTCCACCCAACCGTTCCCTGATTGGAAAAAGGCATTAACTTGAAGCAGACCGTTCGGGAGGCGGACGGGGTTTCGAAGAGCGCCGTAGCGAGCCCAGTCGTATTCTGGTTCGGGCGGGTCTGCAGGTGCCTCGTGCAGATCAAATGGTGATAACGGCGGTGTGAGTGTCCCGTCTCGGAACGGCCCTGGCTGGTATTGGGACTGGGCGTGTCCTTGCATCCCAACTGGTTCCTCCGAAGGCGCTTTGAATACCTGCTGGGAACCAGCCCGCACGGGCGTGGCGACAAGCGTGGTGCCGCTGGCACGACGGCCGTCCGATGGCCCAGGCGTAGGCCCTCGGTTGACGTTCACGTTGAGCATGGACGCGTTGCTGGGCTGGCGAGGTCGTTCCACCAGAGTCAGGGTCGATGGGTCGACGCCATACATGTTCTGGCGCATCCCATGGGGAAGAGAGGTTCCAGTGCCTCCGTTGTGGGGCGCTGGAGGAGTAGGGATAGGCGCTTGGGCAGCCAATTCGGACGGAGTCTGCACATTAGCCCGCCAACTCTCGATCTGTGCCTGCCTCTCAGTCTCCCGCGCCGCCTCGATGAAGATCTGCTGAATGTGAATGAGGGCTTCAGCATCCTCCTGAACAGTCCGCTGCCGCCCGCCTGGCCCAGGCGAACGCGGGTTTTGGGCCCACTGAGTTGCTATATGCCTGACGAACGAAGGGACATGCCGTTCCGGGATGGTGCCAGTCATACCAGGCATGACCACGAACGTTGTAGGGGCGGGAGGCGTGGAGGGAGGCGTGGGTCCCGCACCAGCAGGCGGAGGGGGAGGGGGAGGAGGCCTGGTTCCTGCACCGGCAGGGGGAGGGGGAGGGGGAGGAGGAGGCCTGGGTCCCGCACCGGCACGGGGCCGGACGCGCTGTTGAGGAGGCTCACCCGAGAAGGTCGGCGGCAGGTGAATCGCCTCCCCTTCGTCGGTGTCCATGGAGTCCGACGAGTGGCCGATATTGTTCTGAGAGAGTTCCTCCGCCTTCACCTCGCTCAGATCCAGGGGTGACATGTCCCGCTCGTGCGCCAGACCGCTCACTTCGTGGACCCGGCCCATTCCAGGACGGCGACCCGTTCCTTTCGAGGAGCCAACCCGGGTAGCATCATCCCGGGCGTACGGAAGCGTGGCGGGCGCTTTGCCCTTACCCTTGTCTCTGCCCTTGCCCTTCCGGGAAGGCCCTGCTTTCGGTAAAGGGGTGACCGGGGACGAGGGCCCTACGCGCCGACGCGATGCCGGCAACGGTCTGATGACTCTGGGATCGCCGGATCCGGATGGCCCTTCCATAAAGACATCTGCACCAGCCGGTCCGTCATTGGCAGGTAGGCGGTCGTCGGAGGGAGCGGGCCTCTTTCGCGGCGGCGCCGGGGCTCGATAATCGGCGGGAGCACCCTGACCATCGTCCGGCGAGGCCACGTGTTTGCCTTTAGAGTCGTTCTCCCTGGTTAGGGAGAACTTCAAGGAGAAGCCATGGCGGAGGCCCTTATGCAGCTGGCCAACCACAGTATCGTCATCGTAGACACGGTAAAAGCCGTCGGCGCCCCTCCAAAGATGTTGGCGGATTTGCGCCTAACAATTGCGTCAGTCTATGTGTAACAGCAAGCACGCATCAAAACCTTGCGCACCTGCCAGTCCCATTTCGACTTCATCCCGTCCTTGGGCATGTAAGCATGCAGCTCGGGCCATGCTTCCAAACAAGCATCGTATATTTCATTCACCTCCAAGCATTTGTTGGGCGAAGCCAGAATGATGATTTGCAGAATGCGAGAACAAGCCACGGGGAACTTGAGCACTTGGCGTCTGTCGTCGCGGCCAAGGGGCCCTAGCCCATGCAAGTTGGGAGGTGGGAACTGGTGAACCAACTTGGCGTGATAGGGAGGAAGCGTCGACCCCGGTTGGCGAGACGCCTGAACGTGCTTCCTGACCATATCATCCCATTCCTCTTTGGTGGTAGGGTTGGGCTGCAAGCGATAAAGTCCACGCGCTAGACACTCTTCATCTGTGGCGGTTCTATGGTTGTCAACGGGGCGTTCCTTTCCATTGTCGGGCGCGATAGGGTGCTCGTCCACGCTAGGGGCGCTGGCATTCTGCCCCGACACCTTGCGACGCTTGCGGGTATCCGACAAGTCGACGGGGACCTCCTCCGTCTTGACGACAGGTTCGCACACGTAGTCATTGCGTGGAACTTGATCGGCGACGGTGTTCATCGTCGGTTGATTGTAAGGGATGGATGGAGGAGGTGGAGGAACGCGGAGAGGAACATAAGATGGTTGTTGGGAGGAAACGCTGGCAGACGGAAGAGTTTGCTCCCGCGTTGTTCTCATTGAGGCAGAAGGACCAGGAATATCCACGTGCTGAATACGAGCTCCGCTTCCGTTCGTCTCCGTGTTTGGCTGTGCGCCTGCTCCCGTCTCCAAGCGCACCTCACGTACACGCGAGTGGCTTTTGTTGACATCGACCGCACTCGTGGGAAGAACGGCTGGATTCGGGAGAGCTGTCGCTGGGCGAATCGTAGCGGTGGGATAATTAGGGTTCATGCGGACGGGGCCCGGCGCGGACTGCCATTGGGAGGGGGGTGCAAGTCCACTGACGCCGTTGTGGAAGCTGGCGGGGGCTCCGTTGACGACAGGGACGGACACAGAAGCGGGTGTAAGGTGAACAGGAGGAGGAGCGGCGGACTGGGATGACTTGTTCATCTTGAAACGCTTCAACGCTTTGGCGCGCATGTCCTATCCTCCATGTCAGTGAACGTGTCTAACAGCTCTATCAGCAGGACTTACCGCCACAACCGTGTCGATTTCTTCCTGGGATGCACCCATGTCTGCGTACTCGGCAGCCACTCTGGCACAGCTCGCCGCTATCTTAGCCTGGACGGTCGTTAGAAGAGTGTCGATGATGGCGCGTACCGCACTTACCGCATCCTCTGGGGAGATATCTTCGGGCATCGGGTCCAACCTCGAAGACTGGACATTGGCCATCGGAGTGCCGTTGTTGGCAGAGTTGAGGGAGGAGGGACCAGCAACGACATGCTCGTGGGCGAGAGCCATCGCCCTTTTGTCTTCCACGGGCGTCTGCTGCTGGCTCTCTTGTGTGACGCTGGAGGGTGCGTCGCCGTTGAACTGCTCATCGTCACTGAGACTGTTGATCAGCTGCTCGAACGTGAGCTCGTCTTCTTCAACCTGCTGCGATGAACCATTCGTCCAACCGGCGGTACCCCAGGGAGCAACAGCGCTCGAATCCGGATTGGGAACCTGAGGCTGGGTGGTCGGGACGGAGGGGCCAGCCGGTTGGACGACCGAGTGCTGCTGGACGGGTGCGAAGTACGGCAATCCGTACTGGTCGTAGAAAGGTCCGGCAGTGTTGTAGAACGCGGCGTGGTCGTGCGTGTTGACGTACACTGCCGGGGGTGGTTGATTAGGATTGAAGTTGCCACCGTTGATGATAGGCTGCTGGTGCCTCGAGCCCATGATGACAGCGGCGACGGGGGGACACTTTCTGGAGGTGCTATAGTGGAGAAGGGGATGTCAGGTGGTGGTAAGAAGGGAAGAGGAGGAAGGGGGAGCGAACCGGCGAGCCTTGGGCGGCTTTGGGTAATAGAGGCCAAGGGCGGTGGGCTTCATGCTGAGGGTCTGGTAACCAGGTGGACGGGCGGGGGTGAAGAACAATGGGCGAGAAGGTGGGTTGTGGTCTGAGAGTGAGTGAGGACGGGGCTGGTGAGAAGGACGAGGAGAACCCGAGGGTGAGGGGGAATCATAACAAAACGGTGGGCCTTTTATGCGATTCTGCTTCTCCATGGAACGGCCATTTCAGCCTAGGTTCTGGGGTGCACCTGACCCGTTTTGGGAAGCGAGTAGCAGCGAGTACGGAACGGGGGGTTACACCGCCGGTGATCGAGCCTGATATCGGCTGGGGTGCCACCCGTACGACAACCTTCGATAGTGGTGACAGTTGTTCGCGGGTCTTCGTGGCAAAGCGAATAAGGAAAACAGATGTGGGTCTGGACAGCCGCTCAGCGTGTGAATTTGCATCTGTGATTTGAATGGGGTCCGCCACTCACCACAGATCAGCCCCTGTTCGGTGGAAAAGGCATGCGGTCAAATTCTTGCAACTTCCCCGCTAGTCCGCGCCAAGCTGGCAGGGCGGCCGAACAACGCGGCGTGGCTCCTCTGCCCTTGTGACCTCCCAGGGACAGGATTCGTCGTAATTCTTCCCCAAATGGCAACAGGTTGTTCAGCAGAAGCGTCGTCATAGGACAGGTCTGCGGCGTTAGAAGCCTGCACAACACGTCGAAACGTAAAATTGTGGTCCACAATATTGAATTGTGGTCCACAATATTACGTTTTGACAGATCGCTCACTGTCTTTTGCCAGTGCTCTTGATAGACGCACCCGCAGTGCTTCCTAAAGCGAGTTCAGAACGCTCCGTGTATGCGCACTGGACGCAGTTTGTCAAGAACCCGAGCTTCAGCAAGCTCGGGTTCTTGAAAAGGCTACCTGGTCGGAAGGGAGGTGGGAAATTCCCAGTCCAGCGGTAGCTCTGGCTAAATGTGGCCAGAGCTACCACTTTGGAGGAGACTTGGCTGGCCCTTTCGCCACAAACCACAATCGAGGGCAGCCACTTGGATAACTTGATGACATATGCATGCTGATGAATACCTGGGTCATTTCCGCCTGGTATCTGCCGTCGGTACGCCAATATTCCGCTCTACAGGAGCTAGCGGAAGTGGGGTTGCTTCTTTAGTTTCTGTTCGCGGGGTGGCTGAAGCAAGTGGGAAGCAGAAGCGGGGACCGGGAAGCAGGACGCGTGCCGGGATGAGCGCTTCTCGCGGAGGGCGGACGCGCTGTAGTATAGGACCCTGATCTCTGTATAGCGCATACATCCTGCCCTAGTTAGCACACTGCACATATTGTCGTAAGGCACAGTATTTCGAGAAATGGACATCAATAAGCTGTTCAATGTGCGTAAAATATTGTCTTATCTGCATGTTTGTATCCTAATGCGAGATGGGATAGACGAGCTCGGTCCCAATCACCGGTAACAAGCGCAAGATGCGCGAGCTGCCGCCACCTGGTACGCACCTTCCTTCGGTCGTTCCCGGTGAAATGATACCTGATGCTCGATGTAGAGGTGCTAAAGCGCATGCGGTTAGCATCACCCGAGCGGACAGAAGCGGTGGAGTTTGCCCCGCCCCCCTCGAAGCCGAATAAGGGGAAGGGCAAGGCGGTGGAGATCGAGGACGAGGACGAGGATGGCGAGAGGGAGGAAGTCGGCGAGTTCGCACCTGGGGGCGATGCGGACTATTTCGCAGAGGAGGACGAGGAGGGCCGGTTCTACGGAGGAGGGTTGACAGGGGAGCAGAAGCAGATCTTGGATATATTCGATAATGCCCAAGGGGAGGGAGCGATTGATGTGCGTTTGTGGTCTCGGATTCAGGTGTGCATATATGTGACTTACTCCTCGGAACAGCCAGAGAATATTACAGCACCGACTGTGCGACGCTTGGCGCAGCGGTTCGAGCGCGCTGCGAACAAGAACCAGGATCAGCGCTCGAAATACCCGGATGATCCGACTAGGTTCATCGACTCTGAGGCGGATCTGGATGCCGCTATTCGGGCGCTTCTGCCCCTCGCTCAGGCACCGGCTGTCGCATACCCGGAGATTGTCAAGGCCGGTACTGTGGAGCGGCTAGTCGGACTCCTGGCGCACGAGAATGTCGATATCGTGATCAGCGTGGTCCAGGTCATCCACGAGCTGACGGATGAGGAAGTGGGCGATGAGGTGCCAGAAGACGAGGAGGACGAGAAGAAGAAGTCGGAGACGATGAAGATGCTTGTGGATGCTCTGATAGCGAGCTCCGCGCTTGAGTTGCTCGTCGACAACCTGCCGCGGTTTAACGAGGAGGAGGAGTCCGACCGGCAGGGCATCTTCCACACCCTGGGTGCGTCTCACCATGTTGAGAGTTATCTCCAGAAGCTGACCCACTGCAGGCATATTCGAGAACATGATTGAATTCGACCCGCAACTATCGCGGACGCTCGTGTCCAAAACGAGCGTCATGAAGTGGCTCCTCGAGCGCATACAAAGAAAGGGCTACGACGAGAACAAGGGGTATGCGGCCGAGCTCTTGGCCATCACGCTCCAGAATAACCGGGAGAACCGCCTCGAGTACGGGAAACTTGACGGCGTGGACATCTCCCTCCGGGTACTCTCGGTGCGCCTGATTCTGTCCAAATATGCACGGCGTCGAACTAAGCCAAATACAGCAATATCGCAAGAAGGACCCCGAGGAAGGCGACGAAACCGAATTCATGGAGAACGTGTTCGACGCCCTCTGCTCCGCGCTCGCCGAGCCAGAAATCAAGAAGCTCTTCGTCGATGCGGAGGGCGTCGAGCTGATGGTGATCATGATGAGGTGCGTCATGGTCCACTCTTGCGCGCTAGCGCGGGTCTCAACATCTGTCTGACATCCGAATAGGGAAAAGAAGGTCGCGCATTCTCGGTCGATCAAGGTGCTCGACCACGCGCTCGCCGGACCCTCAGGCACTCCAGGGTGCGAGGCGTTTGTGGAGGCGCTCGGCCTCAAAACCCTATTCTCGGCATTCATGGGCAAGGGCGAGAAGAAGAAGAAGGGGTTGGCAACCGCGGCTGAGGACACGGCGCATACGCTCGGCATCATCGCGAGCCTATTCACCAACCTCGCCTCCGACTCGCCCGCGCGCATCCGGCTCCTCGCCAAATGGGTCGAGGCGGATTACGAGAAAGTTGCCCGATTGATTGAGATCCGCGAACATGCACAGCACAGACTGGATGTGGCCGAGCGGGAGATTGAGCAAGAGAAGAAGGACCTCGAAGTGGATGGCGTCGAGATGGGCGATGACGAGGCGATGGTCTGGTACCTGCGGAGACTCGAGAGCGGGCTCGACGTGCTCCAATTGGTTGACTACATCGGCGCGTGGATCAGCATGGAAGACGACGGGGTGAGTCGCAGCGCGCGCTAGCATGCAAACATTCGCTGACATAGACTCAGGTTCGAGTGCGCATGCAAGAGCTCCTGAAACAGAAGGGCAAGTCCTTCGCGGACATGGTAAAAGTCCTGATCGAATTTCACGACAACATCGACGAGGAATCCGAGAGCGACCAGCAATCCGATTCCCCATCGCAACGCACTATCCTCGAGCAGTTGATACCCTTCCTGGAGGCATACGGGTGAGGAATTATATGTATTATACAATGCTAATATATCCAAGCATCTATCGTGATTGGGTATCAAAATGTAACAACGTATATAATCATGAGCTCAATGCAGCGGATGCAAGAATCATATCGAGTGCGCCTTGTAGCTGTCTCAACTCTCGCTGGAACCTTAACTCGGCCTCGACTTTTCGGTGTAAGGAACGCAATAATTGGTCAACCAAAGGCGACTGGCCGATGACCGGCCGATAGATATCTGCAGAATGCGTTAGTCTGAAGTGCGAAGCTAAACGCTATGCCGCGCACCAAGTACGATCGCTGCAACATCACACACAGCGTCGCTGAAGCGCGGATCCGCAACATGCTTCAGAAGCAATCGCAGAACAGGTTCGAGGAAGACATCATCTCGTCCCGCAAGCGCTGCCCGCAATCCGTCGCGCTGAACCAGTTCTTGGATAAGAGAAAATACCACCGTCGGCGCTTCCTGTACCAGCGTAAGCCAAAATTCCACGGTAGAGCGGAATGCGCACCCCCTGTAGCACCGTATCCAGGGCAGCGCCATACTGGAACTGCTTGAGCATCACATCATACTTCTTCAGCTTCTTCCGCTTTTCCTGCTTGACCTTGACCTCTCCCTCCACCGGCCTGACAGGTTTTGGGGCCTTAACCTTCCGCCTCCCCTCGCCCAGATGCTCCAACTCGCCACCCATGAAGAACTCATACGCTCCACTCTTTAGCGCTTCCCGCTTCCCGTCCACCTCCGCGCCTTCGCTCGCTTTCGGCTGTCGTCGCCGGATGGAGAAGCTTCCGTCTGTCATCCCTGCCGCAATATGGGTATCATCCGGTGATAGCGCTAGTGAGAGGACCGGGGCTGGGTATCGCATCGAATGCACAACCTTGTAAGTCGAGACATCGTACACTTTCACCATCTGGTCCAGTCCACCTGAGAGCACGCGGGAGCTATCGCCATTGAATGCAAGAGAGGTGATCGTCTTCTGATGGTTCGAGAGCGCGCGGACACATCGACCTCCCGCTACAAGATCCCAGACCCGTAGAACAGGGCCAGAAACGGAAATTGCCATCCCGCCCGAAGGGAACATGAGCACGTCTTCGACCGGCGCTTTGCACGCCATGACCATTTCTGCTGCACCCGATCGCGCATCAAATAGACGCACAGTGCCATCATAGGACCCCGAGAGGACGAGAGAGGGGTTGTTGGAGGAGACGAGACCCGATCGGACGTAGTCGGCATGTCCGCGGAAGAGGGAGACGCAGGTTTGGGAAGGAATGTCGAAGAGCCGAACAGTGGCGTCGTCCGAGCAGGAGAGGAGGTGGGTGTTGTCCGGTGAGAACTTGGTGACGTGGACGGGTCTGCATATCGTCAGGTCCATCCCAACTTGTCTACGAAGGAATGACACGCACTGCTTGTGATCATCCATAGACCGCAAGATCGCCCGCGTGCCCATATCAAACAGCTGTATCAACCCACTATCATCACCCGCCACCACAAGCTTCCCATCGCCCCTGATGTGTCCACTCCTCGCTATCTCTTTGAACCTCGAAATAGTCTTGACGACCTTCTGCGTTCTCGGAGCATAGATCTGCACCCTCGTAGACGCCGTGACGGCATACCGATGTGGCTTGGACGGTGAGAAATGGATGCATGTGACAGGCGCATGTTCTTTGACGAATACGGGATGTTTGAACCGCCGCCAGTAGCGTGACTCGGGGTTGTGCTTCGCCGCTGGTCGTGGCTGCTTTTGGACGACTACGGGTTTGTAGTCCATTTTGATGAGGAGGCGAAGGGAGGATTGTTAGGTATGCGGACCTCAAGCGCCCGACAGCGTCTGAGGGTCCTCAATGAAATTTCGACAGGTCACGTGCCTACGAAGTCCCATGCGGGGCGCATCGTTCTCTCATTCCTCTCACCATCAACGGGATAAGAAAATCGGAGAACGCCTTATACTACTGGGATTTGGAAATTGCTCAAAAATAGTTTACTGAGTTGGGTTCGCACGGAGTGAGATGTGCTATGCGCATATCTATCTTGCAAAAACTGGGGCGTGCACCGTGCTACGGGGCAGGTGCGCTAGTGCGCAACCAAGCACGCACACTTCAAGTCATTATGACCTGCACTCCAGACTTAGGGAGGTGCAGCTTGTGTACCAACAGCCCGTCGGACAGGAGTGCACGGATACATATCAGGAAGGCGGTCCATCAGATGTGTGGCGCGTCGAGTTCAATCTGAGAAAGCTGGCCGCGGTCGCTAGAGGTCCCCAGTTTTTAGTATGTTTCGGATGCAGCGAGGTCAAGGAAGGACGTGTTGGTCTTCCGAAAGGAAAGAAGTGATGCATTCTCCCAAAAACATGCAGATGAGACCCAGCTCACTTCGATGCGCACTGGAGGGGCATGGCACCTACTTCCGGGGTGGGGACATCATACCGCGCTTGGCGGACCTTCAGGACTCTGGCTGAACGAATGGATATGGGTCTCGATCTTCCAACTGATGGCATGGCACAGCTTCTGCAAACTGTATTAACCTGCATTGAAGCTTCCATACAAGTCTGTATAGAACATTCTGCACGGTAACACATGCTACCGCTGCAGTCCATTTCCGGGTCTGAAAAACGCATCGAGCACATGTCAAAACCCAAAATCGGGGAAGCGTGCTGCAGAATATCACAGACTTCGGCGGTATTTGCGTCCCGAGCCAAAAGAGCCTGCGCGAAGCCCGTGAAACCAAGCAACCGAAGATCGCGCGGTGCTCCAATACACTCCCCGATCCCTGAGATCTTTGTGCGCTTTATAAGGCTTAGCGCAGGTAAACTTTGCGCGCTGCGACTCTGCCAGGAACCGTGTGAGACCCTGCTCATTTCGGATGCAAGCAGACGGCTTCTGCCGCAGAAGACTTTGACGTGGTCTTTGGATGGGTCCACCCATCAGAATCATCAGCAGCTCCCAAAAGGGAGTGGCCGATCACTGGCGAATTGTGGCACTCGTACACACAGCATATCTGTTGGGTTTTCTTTTCCGTAAGCGGGGGCTCTAGACATGATGCAACCCCAGAAATCGAATGCAAAGTTCTGCGAGCATTGGCTGATCCGATCGTGATGTGTGACCAAAACTACTGGCGCGAAGGTGTGATCCCGGCGACAACAACCTCGCGCAGGTATTTCGAAGAAATTCCCCGACATCTGATTCCATCGACGGAGATCGTCAAGATATTCGCTCGATCTAGTATGCTGGGCATTTCACACCCCGCGCCACATCACAGAAGCGACGGTGGTGCAGCCCCTCTGCTTAATTTGGAAAGTAAGGCGCTCGACGCCTGCCGCAGAAGGTTCACGCGCGCGCACAATGTCTCAAGTCACACGGTGAGACAACAAGACATTTGATTCTCTACAGCTAGACAGACAGGATGACGACGGATAGGGAGAGTACGGAGATCCGGAGGGCGGGGCGGGGCGGGGCGGGCCTAGTCCACGCTAGTCCAGACTCGTTTAAAGTTTCACCCTGTTGTGCGCGAATAGTCAGCGATTGGTCCGGCACGGGTTTTGGGGCGCAAGATAGACGTACTCCTTGACGCCATCCTTCCAGACGATGAAATAGGGCTGTACGACCATACGTCAGCTTGGCTGTTCTAGAGCTCTTCACAACAAAGGGAAGCGGCCACGCGTCGAAAAATAGGGGGACCAATGCCCGAGGAAAGCGCGGAAGCGCGCATGCCGAAGCGAAGATGTGGCACGGCGGAAATGAAGACTGTTGACTCACCGTGACGCCGTCCTCGCGGTAGTTCAGCAGCAGGACCATCCCGTCCGGGTTCATCGACTCCCCGGTATAGAACTCGTAGTCCTTGAAGTTAGCCACGACCTTCTTAGCGTACGCCTGGGCACCCTTCTCGAACGCCTCCACGCGCTCGGGGGCGTGCTCCGCAAGGTAGGCCTTGATGGACTTCATGTAGCCCTAGAGATTAGAATAGACGCCGGGTCAGTTTCGCGTCCGACAAGAAGATAGGATAAATGTGATAGATCGGGTAGGTGCGTGTAGGAGATGCTGGGAGGACCGCGGAGGTCGGGAAGGGGCAGCATCAATGCCACAACGGTGGAGCAGTCGCCGTGGATCGCCCTTGGGCACGCAGATCGACGGTAACGACGTCTCTTGCTTCTAGCGCCGGCGCCTCCTATCCGTCAAGCGCCCCAGTCCGCCGTACGCCGCCGTGGCGTCCCAAGGGAGCACCCCAAAACTTCCCAACGCCGAAAGAAGCCAAAATCCGACCACAAAGCCGAAATGGGAATGAATGCAACCGAACGCACCTTCAGATACGTCAAATAGCTCTTCTTGTCGAAGCTCGTCTGCTGGAGACGGAAGGAGTAGACGACATTGTTGACCTGCTGAACGCCATCCTCGACCTGCTCCTCCTGCTCCTCCGCGCTCGCGTTCGCGCCAATGTCGACATCGCCCTCCTTGACGGTGATCAGCTTTGAGTCGATCTCGTAGACGATGTCGTCGACGAGCTTGGGGTCGAAGGCGTCGGAGAAGATCTCGTCGCCGGTGATACTATGGCCGAGGGGTTAGCATACAGTTGGTGCGGGAGCCGAGTAGGGGCGCAGGGGCGTAAGGGGTGATACGCACACATCAGTGTAGAGCAACACTGCAACGCAACGAGTCAGCCCGCCGCCACCAAACCCCTTGTAAGACGAATACGCACTGGTTGGTTAGACGAAGTGGTTGACAGTACAAATGCACAGATGCAGACAACGAGCAAGAGAAAAGAGAGATGCAAAGAAGATGCAAAGCTGAAGACTTTGGTGTCAGGTCGTCCCGCAGGGGTCTATAGCCGTCCTCGAGGCACCCCACCGCCCACAGAGAGCCAGCGCGCCAATTTTCGCAACGGGTCTTTTTTGGCACGTGCTCGGCTACCCGCGCACAAAATCTCCCCAACTGGCACCAGGCAGCGACTCCCTCCTAAGCTCAAGGTCTGACAATACCAATGCTCTACAGCCTGCTCTTGTCTATCTATTTGACGGGGCAGTAGACTACCTGTGGGGCTATGGCGATGACCGAGAGGAAGCGCTAGGGAGGGATATAATGCTTGTCTCTGCTTTTTTTGCGGTGCGAGAGGAGCTTCGCTTTCCTCCGACAGCTGGTTCACTAATGGAGTGACTCTGTTTCACTTTCGATCTTTGCAAGGCGGTTGGGCGGTGGTTGCTGGACGGTGCGATATGGGTGGACTAGTACTGTTTGGGATTGGTTGGGGCGAAGCTAATAAGTTTGTCGGGATATTTACCGAATTTAACAAGTCGCCTGCGGCGATACAGTGAGCAATGGCGCACACCAATTCTCATTAACGTACATAGTGCTTTCGTTCCAAGAGAGCAGTTTGCGAGATGGTGATCGGAGTATCTTATGTCTAGCGAGGACATGCTTTGATCGACTCCGGTTTGTTATGATCCACCTGGGAAATGCATTCGTAAGACACCTCTTCTCGCAAAGATTGTCGATCACGGCCATAGCACAGGATCTCGATTATCCGGTACTGGTACATTCCAATGAGGGCATATAGCAACACTTGTTATTACACTAGACGCACATCCCCTCAGACAAGACATCACAGAAACACGCCCCCATCCTCCTCTTCTCCCCCTCCGTCGCCCAGCCCCGGCTCAACATGCCCATCCCCATTCCCATTCTGTCTCGCAGCTCGATCGCCTGGCGGCTCAGCCCCGTTGGTATGAGGTGCCGTCGTCGTCGGTGAGACCCGGGGAACGGGTCGACCGTTCATCGTTAGCACCGCTGGGTCGTAGTGCCCACTTGAGAGGGCGCCGCCTTTCCTCTCTATGGCGGTTTGGAGGATAGTGATACGTTCTTCTTGTGCTGCTCTGTGGAGAAATCAGCACGCTGTCTGCCTACCACACTATACTTCACAGAGAAGCGGGGGCGACAGCGACGGTGGGTGCAAGCAAGCAAGAGGGAGGAGGGGACGTACATCGCACCCTCATTCTCCTCTACCGCACCTTCGACCTCCAAATCCCGCTCCTCGCTCTCCCTGATATGTTCCCTCAGCGCTTCCTGGGACGACCGTAGATGCCTGATAGAGTTCTGCAGCCGAGCGATCTCTGATACTCGTCAGCTTTCCTGAGAGCATGATGAGTGATGCAGAGGGTCACGGACCTTGGGTGAGGGTGGTGAAGGGAAGGAGGACCGCTTCGTCTAGCGTGAAGGGGTGGGAGTGCTTGGGTGTTGGGTCGGCCATGCTGTCCTTCCGTCCAGATTGCTAGAGGACTACGTTCAAAGCCGGACAACGCGCTCGAGAGGGTATGTATGCTCTTCGCTGACCCACGACTCACAAACGACGCGTCATCTCCGGCCGGAGCCGAGGTTCATCCACTACGTTCCAAGCCAGAGCTGTCGATCGCCCGATCACGAGAAGGGCGCACGTGCATGACGTCTTAACCCCAACCTCCCGCCCAGAGACAGAGACGTGGGGAAACGCCCACCCGCTGACGCCGGCCGATGGGTCGTCAGCCGTCCGCACAACGTTCCGTTCCGCCCTCTCCCTTCCACCGATCAAACGAGCTCGTCGTCTCTGTCCTCCTCTCTCACACGAGCCATTAACTACCTCTCTTGTGAACGCTTGCTAGGATCTTGTTCTGCCTAATTGGAGAAGCATGCCGCCCATCGCCCTCCCTCCGTTCTTGATCGACGTGCCGCGCAACCCGGTCCTCGCGGTTGGGATCCCCATCGCGCTCGGATGCCTGAGCGGGTTCCCGACGTTCAACGTCGTCAATTCAAGCTGGTATAACGTGCGTCTCTTCCCTTTCCATGTATTCCAGTCGCGCATATAGCACGCGTCGCAGTCCGGCTACCTTACCTATCGCTCGTCTTTCCACGCGGTGGCAGAGCAGCGGTGTCTGGATTGGGCTTGATGGGTCGGCGAGGTGCATATATGCTCATTCTTGTCTGCAGGGCCTGAAGTTCCCCCCCGGACGTCCGCCCCGCCAAGTATTCCCCATCGTCTGGCCAGTCCTATACGCCGGTATGTCCCCCTCTCCCCCCTCAACCCCCATTACTACCACTGCATAGCGCATACATGAACTAATCTCGCTTACTAGCAATGGGCTGGGCCTCCCACCTTGCTGTCCGGGCTCTGGATACTTCCCTTTCCCCTTCTACCGCGACGGACGCGCAGGACGGGCTGGCGCTCTATTGGTCTCAGCTGGCTTTGAACTTGGCTTGGACGCCGATTTTCTTCGGGTTCAAGAACGTGCGTTATTCCCTCGCTCCCCTACTTTATCGCACACTCGCAGTGGCCGCTACCTGCTGGTAGCAGCCGCTGCGAAGTGAAGAGAAAGAAGGGGCGATTGAGGAGTCGGAGTTCTGACATGTATCGCAGAGACTTGTGGGACTGCTTGACCTTACGGCGCTTACCGGGACGGCGTACTATTTGACTGTACGTCCTTTCCTGCCAACCTTTCCCTTATAACTCTGCTTTCTCTACCATCTCAAGTTCCTCGCATTTTGATCTCCCTCCTTGGGCACCTCTCCTTTCTCGTCCACCTTCTGAAAACTCTGCTTCTGTTTCTCCCCATCGCCTTCCTCTCTCCTTCTTCTCCCTTGCTCCCGCCGCACATGCTGACGTCTTCTTGCGCGACAGTACAAACTCCATGGCCCCACGAACGGCCAGTCAACCTACTTCCTCGCACCCTACTGCGCCTGGCTCACCTACGCAACCTACCTGAACGGCGGTGTTTGGTACCTCAACCGCGTAAGTCTCGCTATTTTGCATTTCCTGCCGTAGAACAGTGGGCTAACGCGTGCGGTTCAGAACTACGAGCTCAAGGGCAAAGCCAAGGACATCTGAGCGAGTTGTGGCAGGATGACCGCGATCCGCTTGCTGACGCATGTAGGTGGCGGAAGACTCAAAATGTTATTTGCATGTATTTGCATGAAGTGAATACTAATCGATATTCTTTTTGTTGCTGTGCAAACCTGGCCGTCGAGAAAGGGCGCTGCAGTCTGAGGTGAGGGTGGGTACTAAGGAACCTGCAGAGAAGCCGGAGCATGCAAGGATGACAGAGAGTTGATGAGCGTGTTGAGGAGGGATGACCGCGCCGTGTTGGCTGTATCCGCCGTGTGTCTGATCGGGAGACAATCTCCCTCGATGAGGGCTCCTGTCCAATCGCCTCTACCCACGTGGTTCAACTCTACTCTCCAAGATCGTACATTCCGCAGGCGGTAGGAGGATTGCTGAGTTACTAGAAGCGCGGAGCGAGCAGTGAATGTGCATGTCTTGACAGATTCTCTGTGTATGGTGATCGGGAAAGAGACCGCAGAGCTCCGATGGTTGCAGTACTTATCATATCCCTCCCACGTGGTTCAACTCTACCGTACAGTATCTAATCATACACTGGCATTCCAGATGATGTCGAAAGTCAGCTGCAGCGATCGAGACGAAATTTACATTGTCTGATCGAGACATGATCGTAGATCGGCAACCAGGGTTAATATTGGGTTATCACATATCTTCAGGAGAAAGTCAACTCTACTGTCTTGAATTGCGCATTCCAAGGCCTTAAAATGCCAAAGTATCCTGCTAGTAGTGAAGTACAGTCGTGAGGAAGTGAGACTCGGCCGCACACGGCTCGGAGGGCGGGTGTGCGGCCGATCGGGGCGTCTCCTAAAATAGCAACCCCGCATAAGGCTGTTGAGGGTGGCGATCCCTTCCCAGCACATCCTCCCCTCACCGTCTCACATCTCTTCCTCACAACACCCCTCCCTCTCCTCCCTCCGTCACCTCCTTGCCCTTTTGGGCCAACGAGCGATGGCTCCTGGCAGCTCCCCCTCCCGCTCCTCCCACCCAACCCTCCCTTCACCAGTACTAACAGAAGCTCACGACCCCCCTCACTCCTCCGCAACAGACACAGTCTCCCCCACTCACCTCCTCGCTCGTCGTCTGAGCACCCGGCTCTTCCCGCCGCAAGAGGGGATCTCCACATCCACATCCGCCACGCCCACGCCTCCGACCAACAACGATGACTCGAGGGACGAACAACCAGCGGAGGAGGAACATGAGCTCGTACCGCCTCTACGGTTAGAGAGGATGCTGACGAGTTTGTCGGCGACGAGGGCGGCGGAGGAGTTGATGGCCGAGAACGAGGAGGCGGTCGAGGATAGTCCGGACGACGAGTTCCCGCCTCAAGCCGCTATTGAGCCTCCTTCCACATCGGACCCGTCCTCTGGCTCTGGAGGGTCGGACGGGACAGCAGTGTCGGACTCTGCTGCTCCGCCTAGGAGAAGAGAGTCGCTCTCCTCGCGCGTCTTTAGGCGGTTCTCGACTACCAGCCGACCAGGAGAAGGAGAAAGCGAACTGGACGCCCTGGGCCGACCAAGGATGAGACGAAAATCCCTAAGTGAGAAATTCGTCGAAGCGCAACAGGGCAACCAAGGCATCCCCGTCCCGTCCCCTCCTTCGCCCACCTCCCACCCCGTACCCCTTGCCGCCGCCGAACGCGCAGCTGGGTGGACACACGAGCGACCCGAGTCTCCAAGTCCGAGCGAGGCGATCGAGCCTCCTCCTGCGCGGGTGAGGAGCTACCACCCGCTCGCGCTGGAGATGCTGGTGCTGCTTATGCCGGGGAGCGTGTTTGGTGTGCTGGCGCGGCTGGGGCTGACGGCGCTGGATACGTATGATGGGCAGGGGGTGTTTGCGCTGGCGTGGGTGCAGGGGGTGGGGTGTCTTGTGATGGGGGCTTGTGTGGGTTGGAGGGATCAGATTACGGCTTTGTGAGTCGAATACTTCTCTGCTGTTCTCTCGCGAGAGTCCAATGTATGCGGCATAGTCATCCACCGCTGTATACGGCGATCGCGACTGGCTTCTGTGGTAGTTTGACAACGTTCTCGAGCTGGATGTTGGACGTTTTTCTGGCTTTCTCGAATGGGTATGGGTATGATCGGATATGGATATATGATGTGCGTCACTCCTTCCTCACCCTTCGTTCCTACGTTCCTATCCTCGTGCTCTTGCTGCTGCCACAAAATTCTTACTTCTTACTGGATTTTGCTTGATTATCTTTGGGGTTGGTGGCTCCGCTGAAGTGTATGCTAACCCCCGCTCGCAGATAATGGACGGCCTCACCCGAACATTCATAACATTCGCCGTCTCGCTCTGCGGCCTCTCCCTGGGCCTGCACATCGCATCGTACGACCTAACACACAACCACCTCCTCCGCCGTCTGGGGAAAATCCACATCTCCCTCCCTCTGCGGCTCTTCCTCGTCTCCGCTTCCCTAGTGATCTACCTGCTCTGCATACCGATGTACTTTGTCCTCTCGCCCCGCTTTCGCCCACTCGCGACGTCCGCGCTGCTGTACTCGTTTCCGGGGACGCTGATGCGGCATATTCTGGGCACGCAGCTGAACGGGAGACATCCGTATTACCCGCTAGGGACGTTCCTGGCCAACGCGCTCGGTACGGCGTTCCTGGCGATCTTTCATGCCATCCAGCGCTTGCCGCCTTCCTCGTCCTCGGCGGGCGCAGGTCCGATAGGAGCGACGTCCTGCGTTGTGCTGCAGGGGCTGATTGATGGACTGTGTGGGTGTCTGAGCACGGTTAGCACTTTTGCGGTTGAAGTGCGTGGGATGCAGGGACGGGGGAAGGCGGGTAGGAGGGCGTGGATGTATGCTGTTGGGAGTTGGGTGACGGGGCAGCTGTTGATGGTTGCTATTTTGGGAGGGAGTACGTGGGGTGGAGGGGCGAGGGAGGGATATTGGTGCGTTAATAGGCTGTAGATGATGTGAGCGACGGATAGACGTGCGGAAGGTCCTTAAGGTGACAGTAAGTGCCGGATTTTATCTTGGGTGGATGGAAGCTGTATCGATATCAAGGAGAATGATACCATTAATGTCACGTCAGGAGTAATCAGTCATCGTCAATGTCGTACAGGTATCCGCCATCAAGCCATGTGCATCTTCAAGCCCAAAGTACTGTATCGTATCGTCCCATACACAAACACCACAGCGTGGGCATCATGTCATCCCAAGCACGGGGACCTACAGCACGTCCTCCTGCCAGTCCCAGTCATCTTCATCTTCACTATTCCATTGCACGGCGAGTCTATTGTTCTTCGTCTCGTTGTCCGCTGTCGTGGGGTATGTCGTGGTGGGAACGGCAGGGGCAATCTTGTCCGGCCAACGGACTTCGCGTTGTTTGTCGAGCGGTTCCCCGGATGCCATGGAGATGAGCGCTTCGAGCGTCCACTATAATTATATCAGCTAGTGCGCTCGTTAGAAGAGAGTAGACATACATGGGCGTCGTTTCCCGCATTATGCCAACCACCAATCTTGTTCACATCCGCCAAGCGCATAAGCTGGCACATCCGCTCCAGCTGTCTCGAGATACGATGATTCCCTTCAAGCGCCTTGAACAGCTCCTGCGTATCGATCGTAAACAGATTTGGGAGCTCGGCTTCCTTTAGCGGCTCGGCGTTCTTGGGCCGTGGGGTGGGGACCGTCGCAGGCAGGTCGTGGGCAATCGTGGTGATTGGGACACCGCACATGTTCAGGTAGGTCCGATCGCCCGCGCCGCCGTGAAGAACGAGGTAGAGGGGGCCAGGCATACCATTGGTGTAGACGAAGTCGTGTACCCGCTTGCGGAACTCGGCATCCTTGATGATTTCGGAAGTGCCGAACTTGTAACCCTGCATATATGCGCTTAAGTTGAGTACGGAACGAGTCACGAGTAGGTAGATGAGCTTACACGGCGATTCTCTTTAACGAATTGCCCGTTGAGCAGATTCATGTTCTCCTCAACACACCAGTGGCCATCCTCGCGGACTTCCTTACCCTTCTTGTCCCACGTCAAGAGCGAGTAGCCAAATTCGGTGAGCGCATGATGGTCGTATTCGAAGCTCTCGAAGTCGATGGCAGCCCAGACACCTTTCTTCGCCTGGAAGGCAGCGCGCACGCGCTCGAACATGGTGCGGAGGTCCGTGAGTCCTCCCGGAGAAGTCTTAAGGCGCTTGCTGTGATAAATTAAATGAGCATATATGCGGCGAAACGAGCGCATACACGTACTTGAACTTGGACAGATCGCGTATCGCGTGCTTCAGTTCCTTGCCCGTGAGATACACGACTGGAGAGACGCTCTTGACTTGGCCCTCGAGGATCAAGTACTCAGTCGAAGGAAGAGGGATGTCCCCCAACGATTCGATCACCTTGGCCGCATGAAGCCAGTAGCGCATATACTCAAGTTGCTTGCTGGAATAGCAGAGTCTCTGTTCGCCGTTGGGGATAGTGAGAAGGTAGAGCTCGACGCCCTTGGATCCGGGGTGCCAGGGGTGATCGGGGTGCACCATCGCGTCGGCGTTGAGGAAGGCCTTCATCGCGTTGCGACCGCGTTCGGAAGGGATAGCCTTGGACCACTCCCACTGGACGTCGGTATAGCGGTAGTAGCCATGCACGGCGATCTTATCACAATCGGGCGCGACCATGATATCAGAAGTATAGCTGGTGGGTATGTTTGTGGGTATGAAGGTGATGGTTATAAGGAGAGAAGCGATGAACGAGAAGTGTGGCGAAGTCCCAGTCTCAGGCGGCGTTCGGGCGGCAATAAACGCGTCTAAGTCACCGCGGAGGCATTCATTATCGATCGCGATTACTCCTAGGGTCTCGCCTTCTTCTCCTGTCTTGCCTCCCCAGAGGGACAGCGCTCTCCGCGCTGAACCACCATGTTCAAACCGCTGGGACTGTTCTCAGACATACAATGTCCGGAGAAACTGTCTTGTCACCGAAATCCATGCCCCTTTTCACACAAGGATCCGATCGTTGGGCAGTCTCGCGCATCGCCCTCTCGCGCGTCACCGTCTCCTGTGCCACCATCGCCGTCAACGCCAACCCGCGAACGTGTGATTCAGAGGAAGGGGTCTCCGATTCCGGCACCTCAGACCGACAAGGTCATTCCCGCCAAGAGACATTCCGATATCAAAGCGGCGGAGCAAGGACCGCCGAGGAAGCTCAAGGCTGTTGCTGCTTCGTCTGTCCCGGAATCCCCAGCATCGACTGTACCGCCTCGACGACCAGTCCCAGTCCCGGTCCCTGCGGCGGTAGCTGGATCTCCTGTACGTCCCTCTCGCCACATATGAGTTCGCTTACTTGAGCTTGCTATAGACAGGGCCGCCTGTCCTCGCCATCAATGCTGCCAACTCCAAGATACCCATGAAGGATAGGCAGACGATGGTGTCGAGGCTGTGGGAAGAGTTCAGCAAGCTGTATGCTAGTATCAAGCCCGATCCTGGGCCTGATCTTGCGAGGGATCATGCGCTTAAGCAGGAAGCTGAGGTGTATGACAAGACGAATAAGATGACCTACCGGAATGTGCGCATATATCTGCAGTCCCGTGCTGGTCATGTATACTAACCCAGTACATAGGCTGTAATCACGACGATTGCCGGGCTCAAGAAACGAATACCGCCTACATCTGTAGCGCATCCATCTGTCGGAACAGAGTCACAAGTCGCAGCCAAACTACGAGAATCCCAATCCCTCGCTGCTCTAGTCGTCACCGCCGCCGACCTCGAACCCGCCGTTATGACGAAAGAAGAGATGGCCAAATGGGAGTACGTCGTGGATGCACCCGAAGGACCCGGCGGTACCCGAATACATGACGAAGGCCTTGCTCGGACGTGCGAGCGCTGCAAGACCGAGTTCATCGTGAAAGGCGAAGGGTTCGACACGACCGAATGCCGCTTTCACTGGGCACGGCCGAGGACGCAGAAGGTCGCGGGCGGGAAAAGGGAGAAGTTCTACGCATGTTGTCAGTCGACGGACTCGAACGAAGGGTGTCAGCTTGGGGCACATGTCTTTCGTGAGACGTCGGCGGAGGACTTGCATGCGAGGCATCCGTTTACGCCTACTGCGCCGTTCGCTGCTGATAAAGCTCATGGGAGCATGCTCGATGTTGTCGCGCTCGATTGCGAGATGATCTATACCACGCAAGGGATGAGCTGTGCGCGGGTTACGGTGGTTGATGGGAAGGGCGATGAGGTGCTTGATGAGCTTGTACGGTTGGACGAGGGTGTTAAACCATTGTGAGTGTTCGTTGTAGGCTATATGCTCGAGGTTCGCTAACTCGCGGCGTTTGCAGAGACTATAATACAAGGTTCTCTGGTATCAAGAGCCTTGACGACGCCGTCCTAGACCTCGAAGGCGTCCGCTCCGCCCTCTCGCACTTCATCGGCCCATCAACAATAATCATCGGCCACGCACTCGAAAACGACCTCAAGACGATGCGTATGCTGCACTACCGAGTCGTCGACACAGCCGTAATCTTCCCTCATCACCAGGGTGCTCCGATCCGGCATGCGCTGAGAGAGCTCGTGAAGGTGCATTTGGGACAGCTGATCCAGACTGCGGGGGCGGAGGGACATTCGAGTTTGGAGGACGCGAGGGCGTCGTTGAATTTGGTCAAGTTTTGGGTGAAGAGGGAGAGGGAGAAGCGGGCTGCTGGTGTTGGGACTGGGTCGACTTCTGCTTCTGCTTCTGCTTCTGCTTCTGCGGCGAACAAGGCGGGAGAGAGCCAAGCCGTGGATGGGAAGGAGACTAAGACGGCTTGAACAATAGGAAGGAAGGAATGCATATGGAATGTTGGGTCAATGATACCAGAGATATCCTGCAATACCACACATGTATAGTAGCAATGTATCACCATCACTCATGACACTCATGTCCAGCGATAAATCCGATGGATTTTGGTAAAAGCATAGCACGCATAGCCCATACACCATATGCAGTACTACATGGAACCGGCACCAGCCAGCAGCAATGCAGAAGACACGATCTACTCGTCGTCCTCCTCTTCCTCCTCCTCCTCCTCGACGGCCTGAGCACCCGACTGGAAAGCCTTGATCTTCTCCTGGATGCGGGCCTGCCTCTGCTCGTGCGTCAGGCGGGGCACCTTGTACTTGAGCGACTCTGCCTTCCAGTCCTTGTCCTTCTCCGTCGGCTCGAACGTCGGGTTCTCGCGGATGGCCGCGTACGCGTTCTGGTAGATCTCCTCCAGGTCGTCAGAGCCAATGTCGTCCGCCAGGTAGGTCGCGAACTGCTTCTTGAACCGCTCGTCGTCCTCCTCCTCGAGGGACTCCATGTACTCTGCGACGTGGCCGCCGAAGATATACTTCTTCAGGACCTCAGCGTCAAGCGTCTTCGACTCGATGTCGTACCCCGGGAAACGTTTTTCCGAATGGGGGATGTACAGCCCGCCGTCGGAGGCACCCTTCATAGCGCCAAACACGCGGGAGCCCGTCGACGTCCGCTTCAGACCGGCATCGAGGTAGCACTTGAACGGCCGGGGCGCATCCTCGTCCTCCAGCGCCTCAGTAAGCTTCATCTCGCCATCGGGCTCCACCTGACCCTCGTACTTGTCCGCCAGGCCGAGCTTGGTCAGTGCGCGCCGTGCGCAGAGCAGTCCAGTGGCGTAGGCAGCAGTCCAGTTCGTCAGACCGTGCTCGATGCCGTATTTCGGCAGCTCGCGGGACTGCGCGGCGCACAGGATGAAGTCGCCCTGCAGCCGAGCATATGCGATCTGGACGATGATGTTCTTGTTCGTGAACCGGACAACGAGGCGGTACTTGGGCGCGTTGTACTTGTTCTTCGCCTGCGAGATCAGGCGCTTGCGGGCGTAGTCTACCCACACACATCGTCAGCCTCCGCAACAGTACTCGATGAACGAGCAGGGCGTACAGTCCGTCTTGCCCTCTCTGCGCCGGCGGTACTTGACCTGATACCGGGAGAAATAAGCGTTAGACTTGACGGTCTTGACGAACGGCATCTACGACCAACAATCAGCATCCATCCCTTGACTCGTTCATCCATCCCATCCTTCGTCTCCCTCGCACGCCCGGCACCTCCATCAGGTCGGAACAGTGCTTAGGGGACGAGAATGGGGGGTTGGATGGGGGGGTTCGGGGACGTACCTTGGCGAGGGGGACGTCGGGGTCGGTGAGGAGGACGATGAGGGAGCTAAGGAAATTATGAGAGGGGCGGACGACGCGGCAGGAAATGATTCCGTTGCTTCTGATAATCCGCCTCCGAGGGCAGATGGGCTCTCTTGCCTCGTTGACAAGTATGGTCCGCATTCCGGACACTATGTAGATCATAAATACAATCTGGTAAATGGATTTGATACGCCAGGATGTGAAATGAGTCGACTGGGCCGTCCAACAGTTGTGCTGAGAGACTACATGAATTCCGAAAAATCGTACAATGCTACTGTACAGATACGGGGAATGCAGAGAGTCACAAGAAGCTGGAGGGAAGCCGTCTTTCAAGCCTGAAGCCTGGCCGCCAAAGACAGTCCCAAAATTCCCAAATATCCCTTCCCAACAAAAATCGACCACGACGACCCCAGTCGACGAAAACCAAGCGCCCAACTACGCTCAAAAACCGTCCAAAAATCCCAACAACCCACCCCTCTCCCTCTCCTCCAGCTTCTTCCGCTTCTCGAGCCTGTTCCGCTCCAGCATCTCTTGCAGAGAAGATTTCTTTTTCTTCCTGGCTGCACTCGTTTTCGGAGTCGCGGTGTTAGTTGTTGATGAGGAAGGAGCGGGAGAGGGGGAAGTGATTGGGGTGGTGGGAAGCGAGTGGGGCGAGTGGGTGGAGGTTGGGGGAACTTGGACGGATGGGGAGCGGCTATGAGGCGGCGGGTGCGGCGTTAGAGCTGTGGATCCGGGCTCCTGGTCGGGCTGGATGCCCCGAGCTAGCGGAGTAGACGGAGTCGAAGACGCCTCCCTGGACGACACAGCGGAGCTCGCAACATCAGCAACAGCGCGAACATCACCGCTAATCGCAATCGCAGCGCTCCTCCGTCGGCCGACAGTCCTCGCCGGTTCAAAAACCGCTCTCCCCTCCCCACTCCCCGGCAAAGGTCTGAAGTCCGTCAAGCCGCAAACATGGCAGTCTATCCTTATTCGCGCCGGCGCTGGGGTTGATGTGCTGGCCGTTCTTCTAGTTCGGGATCGACGCGTCTTCCGTTGCAGTCTTATGGACCCTTGGCCCGGGACGAGGAACGTGCCGCATCGAACGCACGTTAGTGTCGCTGTAGCCGTATCTCTCTCCTTCAGTCTAGCATTATGGAGAGCAGCGAGGTTGGGAGAAATGGACTGGAGAGCCGCAGCGAGCGTTTGCTGGTACGCCGACGTGACGGAGGATGCCATGTTCCGGCGGCAAGTGATGGTGGTGGTGGTGGTGGCACCAACAAGGAGCGACAAAGGCCGGATGCGATTCGCCGCGGATTGATTCCCCCAAACCGCACAGCCACCGGAAACTAGCCAGTGTGCTTCGCTGCTTCTGACCGCATGCTATCCAATCACAAGCTGTCATCGTCGTTGTTTTTGTTCGTCCCCCGCGAAGCACCACAACGGATACTCAGAATGTTCACCCGTATGGGACGTTCCACCCCCCGCAAAGGGCACAAAAGACGGTGGTTGTCCTCCAGCAGTGGTGGGCATTAGTGGCTTTATCCCCTGGCGTCTCCCTTATATCCATCCCTACAGGGCCACTAGAGCGTACCAGCATTGTCAGGCCCATTGTCTCCAGAACCATCAAACCCTCTGAACCCTCTGTGGCGCACCGTGGCGCATACTCTTAACCATCGCACCCTCTTTGTCCTCCTCGAACAATCATCCCCACCTCGCCCTTACCCCTCACTCTAACCTTCTACATCGAACGTTATATCAACAATGCCCGACCTGCGTACACGCAGAGGGAGAAAGGACTCCACCGCCGCACAGTCAATAACAAGCACGAGCGACTATTCTCTCTCGACAGACGATACCTCTCCTCGTTCTCCTTCGGCCTCTCGGCCCCGCTCGGCCCTGTTCTCAACGTTTGGCGAAGCGATGGCCTGGCTCTCCCGCACCCCCACCACCCCCACCACTCCCACCAGGCCGGGCTCGCCAACTCACTCCGCGTCGACGTCAAACGGTCGGTCGCCGAAGTCTCCGAGAGCTAAACCTCGGCTCGCGGTCGGTACGCCGCCGCCTTCGCCGCCTAAGGCTCGGGCGCCGGGGTTGCCGATGATGTCGCCGTCGCCTAAATCGAGCGGCGGCAGGGATGAGGCGAGGAAAGCGGCGGCGATAAAGACGAGGGAATATGAACAGTCGTTGATGGACCCGGAGATCTATACTGTGGGACGAGCGAAACTTGTCAACCTGCGTGCTGTCGATGGCTCCTCTGCCTCGGTGGTCCGGAAAGCCAATGCGGCGAGCAATGGACCTGCCCCTCCGGCGCTCCAGATCCGTCCTCCGCCTAAGACGGCCACCCCGCGTCGGTCATCCATGAAACGTACCACTACATCACACGACGCCGTCCCCCCCTCTCCTTCCTTCCCACCCAGCTCGATCGCCCCCTTCAACCGGCTCGTCGTAGAGCAGAGCGCTCTCCCGCCCTTCGAGCCGCAGCTCCTCGCCGGCCCTCCCCCTCCCGGGAGTTATAGTAAGAACAGCCTCGTCACGCTCGAGACGTCAAGCATGACCCTCCGCACAACGATCGACACGCTCACCTCTCGCCCCTCCCAGCTCGCAGCGTACATCCTCTCCATCTGCCCCGACCCGCCGAACGGACCTCCGAAAGTGCCAAGCGAGCAGATCCATATCTTTTTGGATAGACCGTCTCAGCCATATCATATTATCCTCTCTTACCTCCGTCTTCCCCGGTCGAGGGATAACGCCCTGCCCGCCCTCCCGCGCGCTGTCCAGCTCCCCTCGCACGCGCAGACGACCTCGATGGTAGGTGTCTCCAAACTGGAAGCCCTCCTGGACCTGAGGGACGAAGCCCGCTGGCTGGGCCTAGAAGAGCTGGAAGCGATGTGCGAGGCCGAGCTCCGTACTGCTGGGCTTGTCAAGCCGCTTGTCGGTTTGAAGCAAGCGACGATCGCGGAGGAGGTGGAGGCTGAGCCGGGGAAGGAGTCGGAGAGCGACCTCCCGCCGACTACAGCCTCGTCCGTGGCGAGCGTGGCGCCCTCTTTCAGCTCGGTGCGAGAGGAGGCGCTGAAGGTAGGGTCGGCGGGGAGGAACATGCCGACGCCGCCCGCGTCGGAGGATAGCGATAATACCCCTTCGGCGAGGATGAAGAGCGGGTCGACGCCGCCTGCTCTGACGGTTGTGAGGCCGCTGGCGGTGCCACGGACCGGGACGACGAGGACGGCCGGTCAGCCAAGGACGCCGACGAATGCGAATGCGAGTGGGAAGATGGAGTCCAGGCCGTTGCCCTCTATTCCTCCTGCTTCTGCGGGCAATACGTCAGCAGCAATCAAGCAACCCCGCGCAGGCTCAGCACCAACCCCACTCTTACCTCCCGCTACCATCCTCCCCCAAACAACAACAATCCCAACCTCACCTCAACCTCGCCCCGCCCTCCCTCCTGCATCCAAGCCCGTCCCGTCAGCCTCGCCATCCCCGGCCACAGCGGCAGCAGCAGCAGCAGAAGAAGAAGAAGAGAAAGCCCGCCGCGCCCGGGAAAAGTTGAGCGAGGCGCTCGCTCTTCGTGCGCGGGTGCGGCAACAGAGCACGTTCACCTCCCCTCCCACTACCATATCCATTGCCAGCTGCATCTCAGGCGCCAGCGCCAGCTCGACCTCGAGCTCGGGTTTGGTCAGAGAGTTCGGACTGATGACACCCCCAAGAGGATCGATAATGAGCGCTAGGAGTCTAAGCCCTTCACCTGCGGGGAGGTATATCTGATCTGACCCTTGAACCCCCCGATCCCATGGGGGAAGAGATCAACTCAACTCTACGCATTCCATGGACCAACTCTACGCATTGCTTTGATCGAGTTCCTGCCTCTCTTTCGTTGCTGTTTGATGTTCGATATTTTGGGAAGTCCTAGTCTTAGGTTTTGGTGGTCTTGGGGTTTTTGTTTCATTGTTTCATTGTGGCATGTTCAGGTTGTACGCTGTGCTGTGCTGTGCTGTGCGCGCCTCGCTCATTCCTTCGATGTTGGAGTCAGTTGGTGTTGTATATCTTTTTAGATCGGTTCGCGGTTCGCGGTTCGTTGTTGTCTTAGGTACAGGAAGAGACAAATTGCATATAGTTTTCGATGATCATCTCACGATGAGCACAAATCGACCAAATTGACGATCGTGGATATGTTAAATGCGCATCGGAGTCTCAGACATTACACGGGCACGCCGCCGGCGCTCCCCTAACAGCGCGCATTTGGCTCCGACGCATTCCAGCCCTCTCCCCTCTCCCCTCCCTCTTCCTCACACGACGACCACACCACACCAATGATCGAGTACATCCTCCTCGTTTCCCGGCAAGGTACCCCTTCACCCTGCATATATGCGCTTATACTGACCGCTCGCGGGGCAGGGAAAGTCCGGCTAGCAAAATGGTTCACCACCCTCCCCACGAAGACAAAGTCCAAGATCGTCAAGGACGTCACTCAGCTCGTCCTTGCCCGCCGAACGCGGATGTCAAACTTTCTCGAGTACCGGGGTGCGCCTTCCACCTCTCTCTCTCAAATGAGTGGCCAGTGGGTGCTGATGCGTGGCTGGGACAGATACGAAAGTCGTTTATAGGAGATATGCCTCGCTCTTCTTCGTATGCGGCATCAGCGCGGGCGACAACGAGCTGATCACGCTCGAGATCATACATCGTTATGTCGAAGTCCTGGACAGGTATTTCGGGAATGTGCGTCCTTTCCTCCCTTCTACTCTCCTTCCACAGCTAACAGGGTGATAGGTATGCGAGCTGGACCTGTGAGTATCGTTACTGAGCGGGATGGGCTGGACGGGAGCTGATGTGGGGGGGGGGGGTTGTAGGATCTTTAACTTCCAGAAGGCTTATGCGGTGCGTTTTGGCTTCGTAGATGCGCATATATCTGGCTTATTTGTGCGCGTTAGATATTGGACGAGCTTATCATTGCAGGGGAGATCCAGGAGTCGTCGAAGAAGTCGGTTCTACGAGTGGTGCGCCCTAGGAGTTGCATTGGTTGGCAAGGGTGCGCTGATCAATGAGAGCAGGTCGCGCAGGCAGACACGATTGAAGATGCTGAGAACAGTGAGGACACGCTCGCGCGTCTCGGCTCCCTCGGTTCGCGCGGCAATTGATGCGGAACATGACAGTTTCGAAGAACATGGACGACATGGGCTTCGTCTGATCGAGCACGAGCACCATACCATATGCAAACCACACTGTACGCTGTACGCTGCAAGCAGAAGCGGGGCAAGCACCGTTGTTTAGTAGAGGACTGCGCACAGGCAGATCCAGGAGTGTATATTATTTTGATACGGGTATACGCCTCGTCGGCTTTGTATCTATGAAGCCGCCGGGTGTACGGGAAACGAGAGCGGTAACGAGCAGTTATGCGATCCAAGCAACGCGAACGACAAGATGGTCTGCATATAGACTGTCCGCTTTGCCGACCATGCGCTGCTATGATTGGGGCCCATGCTCACTCTTCTTTGGAGAGCTTCTCGGCGATCGGCGACTCTTCGGGCTCGTCTTCGTCGTCTGAGCGTTCATCTGCAACAACAGAGCCGAAGACGGCACTACGAGCACGAGTTAGCACAAGGTCATTTCTGATGTGTAGTATGGACATACCGATAAAGCACACGCCAAGCCAGCAGGGACCAGAACATATTCAACAGCTGAATGAGCGCGATAGGGAAGAAGATCAAGTACTTCATCCACCAGACCATCCACACGCCCCTCGAGAACGGCTGGAGGAACTGGTTTTCCGCCGGGATGAGCGGGAATTCGAACCAGACGGACCAGAGCATCTTGAGGTTTAGCCAGTGGCGGGTGTATGTCCACCAGACGATGAACCAGAGGAAGGAGACGACGGACGTCTTTTCGAGGCCGGTGTAGTTGATCGCCTTTGACAGCTGGACTCCTTCCGTCAGTACATGTTCTAGGAAATCGATTAGGGTAGGAGGAACGCACTCCGAGCCAGATATCGCTAGAGTCCATGGTGAAGAACACGGCGTTCCCGATGTACGTCAGGTTGATCAGGTAGCTCCAGAAGATAAGCCAGAGCGTGACGATATGGTGCGCTACGAGCTCTTTGAAGTCCTTGCGCGGCTTCTCGATCCGAAGGACGAGGACAAGGAACTGTTGCAGCCAGTAGGCGGACTGGAGGAGGTAGTAGGTCTTCATCTTTGGGGTCATTTGCCAGTGCGGGTAGTCTATATGCGCCTTAATCAGACTGCAAGAATAGTTGTTTGCGTAGAGTGCGAACCGATCCAGAAGTACTTGGTGTCGTACCACCATGTAGGCAGCTCGCGCATAACGCTCTGTGTATGCACATCAATCACACGAAGAGTATGCAGCTCGCGAAACGTACCAGTCCGAAGGCGGAGAAGATGCCGAAGTAGATAACAGCATAGCACTGCTCCGCGAACCGCTCAATCTTGCCCTCCTTCCGGATGCCACATCGTCGAGCCAGAGGTCGCAGCACATAGACGAAGAGTGATTGGCGAACGAATGACCAGACGATGATGTAGTACGCGACGAAGAGGAGGTCCTGTAAGACAAGTTAGTCGTAGTCCCTGAAAACGTGGAAGAATAGCGGCGCACCCAGTACGTCTTGCGATATTTGGGATCATCGTCTGGCGTCTCCGGTATCCGACCCGAGATGAGCAGCACACGCGAGAACGGGTTTGGCTGGTTTGGTGCGAGGAAGTGCCAGTTGAGCCAGAGCAGGATGGGCACAGCGAGGAGTTTGAGGGACGAGGCTGAATTCAGGGATCAGCGATCCCGAGCTACCTTCCATGTCTTAAGACCAATTCACCTGGAACACGCATCCAGCGCATCGTCCGCAAGTCCTCCATCAGCCCTGCGGACCGCGAGTTCTCATCGACGGCAAATGCGACTTTTTGCTTTGGTTTCGCATGTTTAACCCGCCCAGTAGGGTCCTGTGGAGGGTGCGCAGGGACCGATGGGCTGCAGGGGACGCGATCTTAGCCTGCTGTACCGGGTAAGGCGATGGCCATTATCGACTCACGTGTCGTGCACAAATGGCCCGACCAGATGGTGGTTGGGATCGTGCCTGCGTGTCCGGGTAAGATGGCTGAGCAGTGCGGCGGCCGCATTAGAGGAACGCACTCTATCTTGTCCAGAGTGTCCGCGATCGAACTTGCGCGTGCCCGCATTTTTGCGTCAATTTCCCAATTCTCAGACAGCTAAGGTTAATTGGCCCGGGGTGAATCGGCTGCCCTTAGCCTAGCCTGGGTCGTTGCTCGTCGTTGGGTCGGTGAAAGGAGTGCGGTAATTGACGAAGGGAAAGAGAGAGTTTGGAGGACGATGAGCGATGATATAGCTCGTCTGTTGGGCGAGGATGAGAACCCTGATTTGATGCGCCCAAAAGTGAAACCTTGGGCTGGGGTCTGCTTCCGGATTCGGACACCCTTTACGCTCGTCTATCTACACTACACCTCGACGCCCATGGTGCATCCATCCACGTCGGTGCATGTCTAGCGCTCGTAGGGCCACATACACGGACGAGCGGCCGTTGGATAATATCCTCGGCTTGGTAGACGCGCTACGCTCGATGATGCTGGTTAATTACCGATCCGAGGGAAAGGGGCGACTTCTAACTGCATCTTCTCCGTTTACGGCAGTAATTATCATCTTGCCAAGCTATTCGGGCCAATTTCGCATTATCGGACGCGAGACCGGGCGTTAACCGCGAGCAAGCGCCCACGTTGTGCACAGGCTACAAAGCGAGGAATGACGACGATGGCGACCCGTTCGAACTCTGGAAATAGGGTTTCATTGCATTCCTCCGTGCCTCGCCATGCTCTCGACTCGCGACTCTTTGGCCTATTGCTTTCTAGTCTGAGTTATGCTGCCCTGGATATGATATGACATGCACCTGACATGGCTCTGTTTACCGTTGGACGGTGTCGGTCGCAATTCCTCTCATACCTTTGCCCCTGGAGTCTATTGCCCTCGCAGCCGCATCTATGCTGACACGGCCACTCGTGCCGATATGCTCGCCGGCGGCCCATGCCGTTCCTTTCCTGGCGTTCTTTCTGATATGCTGTTTCCCTGGTCTCCCTCGTAATCTCCGGCACGCATTACCGACCCGAATTCCTATGGCGGCCTAGCATTCCTCGCGTTCATTATGACAACGCAATGTAGCTTTCATTAGCCTTGGCAAAGCGCTCTCGTTGCCCTCGTCGTCATGTATAAGAACACGCACCAAGAACGTCCCACTATTCTCCCATCCCAACAGCTCTCCCTCAACTTTCTCCGGCTCTTCCCCACCTTCGCTGCTTCGGCTCGTCCTTCCTTACCCGCTCTCCCAAAAAACTCGACTCTCTCTCCGAGACCCACTCTCTTTCAAAAACACCGCTCGTTTAGCGACTCTCTCCCCACGCAGCAACAACACCAGTTCTCAAGCGTATCAAAAATGGTCTCCTTCCGCAAGTTCATCTCTGTCGTCTCTGTCGCCATGCTCGGCGCAACTGGTGCGATGGGCGCTGCCCTCCACCCCAAAATGGTCGGCACCTCGGTTCAGCCGCGCGTGCTCGAGAAAAAGGCCACGGACATCTGCGCCGAGGTCAACCTGTCCGCTGCGGTCAACGTGCTCAGCATCCTCACCCTCGATCTCTCGCCCCTCAAGATCTGCCTTTGCCTCAGCGGCCTCGATCTCTTCCTCCAGGCCGACGCCACCGTCGCCGCGCTCGTCCAAGTCCTCGGCTCCCTCGCACAGGTTGAGGCAGTCATTAAGGCCCAGGTACGTTGTGTATTCCGCGCTATCCAAACAACCACTGACCAGCTGCCCGCAGATCAACAGCAACGGCCAGCAGTGCGCATACCCCGTCGGTGCTACGCCCCACTGCTCCGCCTCCGAGCCGTGCGGCTTCACCTGCCCGCCAGGCTACTTCAAGCAGAACGGCAACTGCATTCTCGCTGCCTCCAAGCGCGCCGCTCGTCGGGATATCGGTCGCTGCTCTGCCGGCTTCACCAAGTGCGGCGCTCCTTCCGGCGCAACCGCCTACGAGTGCATCGACACCCGCTCGTCCCTCGAGAGCTGTACGTTACCTCTTGCTACGTAATGCCTACCGATAGCTGACACGAATCCACAGGCGGAGGCTGCGTTATGCCCTTCCCTGGTATGCGCCCCACCGGCCAAGACTGCACACAGATCGCCGGCGTCTCCGACGTTGCCTGCATCCAGGGCACATGCCGAGTCTCCCGCTGCGTCGAAGGCTACACACTGAGCGAGGACGGCACGTCCTGCGTGGCGCTGCCGGGCAACTCACAAGTCGTGCTTGCATGATCGTGGCGCTCACCTCCGACTTTTCGTGTTCTCCCTTGGTCTCCTGCATCCCTTCGCATCGCATCGCCTACCGCCCTCGAGCGCGTTGTACCACCACCGCTTCGCTTCGTTCCGCCCGTCTTGTCTTCTCCCGCCGCCTGCCCCAGCGCACGCCGCACCGTATCCCCAGCCCCGGTCCTGGACAATTCTCTTCTTCTCTTCCCTTCTTTCCCTTCGCTTTCAGCTTCTTCTTCCCACCAACCCCGGGGGAAAAGACCCTGCCGCCGCGCGTGCTCGTGCTCCCTTCCCCTCCCCCGGCACAAGCGCCAAGCATATATGCTATCATACCAAGGCCACCGCTCAGCCGGAACGCCTTATCTTACCTTACACCTTCGCACACGTTGACTGATGTTGACGGAACTTGCACCCTCGCCTTAGTCGAGACCTTGATTTTTGACCCGTTCGCTGGCTTAGAACTACTTTACTGCTTTTGCTTTCTAGTTTTGGCTTGATCGCTTGATACGCTCTTGTCGTACTGTGTACTGCTGCTCTTTACCCAACCAAAAAAAAATAGGACGATGCCGAACCACATTTGTGCTGTGTGTGCGAGTTGTGCCCAACAAATGACTCGTCTGTGAGAGCCTCCTATCTCCCCTGGCACTTGCGGTCGCATCACCAGGGACCCCGACCATGGAAGGCGTCCTTGTTTCCGAACGTCAACATCCACCATGCACGCAAATACAAGTCTTGGCGACAATCATCCCCCAACTCCGTACAACCCTCAAAGTCAACAATACTCTCTATAGCAATCACACACACAAGATCGCCCGTTCCCACTAAGTAAAGAAGCTGACTCGCCACCGCGAGCACCCATCAAATACCGGCAGCTTCCGAATTCGCGTGGTTCCCGCTGATCTTGAATGATCCGCCCCGAACTACCACCTCATCGGCGGGCCCGATCCCTCGGCGCTTCCTGATGACTTCCGCCGGTTCTGGGGTGGATGCGTCTAGCCCCGGAAGTTGAGGCTGGATGGGCGGCGAGGGAAGACGAATACTGCCCTTCTTGGACTGACGCGTCTATCCCTTGGTTGATCAGACGCGTCCTTCCTTCCCTCGTCTTCCAGGCTGGTTCTCCCTTCTTCCTGGTTGGCAGAAGCTGCTCCTCGACCTGCAGCAAGGATCAGCGGTACACGGGCGTCGAGATGAAAGGCGTCGTTCAGGTTAATGGAGGAGGTGTTTCAGGGTTATTGTCAAGCTGATCTCAGGGTTGCCGCCAGGCCTTATCAGGCGAAAGGGCACAGCGGATCGTCCTGGATTCAGCATCGGCTTGAACCGGCTTTTCGTACGCGGCTTTTCAGTACCTTTCTCACAGCTGTTTGCAGAACCGTTCTCAGACTATATTATAGCGCTGGCAATAGGCATCGTATTTATGATAATGACATGGACATTCCATATACATATTGAGGAGAGTCGTACCGCGCGGCTTGACTATCACCTCCTTCTCAAGACACCTCCCGCCCGCCTCTGCAGACGGACAATCACCTCCTTCTCAAGACACCTCCCGCCCGCCTCTGCAGACGGACAATCACCTCCTTCTCAAGACACCTCCCGCCCGCCTCTGCAGACGGACAATCACCTCCTTCTCAAGACACCTCCCGCCCACCTCTGCAGACGGACAATCACCTCCTTCTCAATCCTCATCCTCATCACCATCGCCCTCATCATCTCCTCCATCGTCCTCATCTTCATCCCCGTCTCCGCCCCAGCCGGGAAGAGTATCGTCCTCCAGGTTTCGACCTCCTGACAATCCCACTGTCGTTGTCTCCGCCTGCCACTCGAAGTCCTCCCCGGCCGCTTCCTCCACCGCCTCCTCGTCCTTGCCCTCTGGGAAAGCTTTCCTCTCTGCTTTCCAGATGCGCCGTATCCACCTGAATTGCTGGTATGTTAGCGCCCTGGGACCTTCTAACAGCCTTCTACTTACTCGGAAATCTGGTCTGCATCCTGGGCGCAGTGCTCTTCGATGCCGCGCAGGCTCGAGTCGACGTACTTCCAGTAGCTCGTAAGAGGGGGCACGCTCTCCGACTTGTGCGTGAACGGGTTGAGCACCGTCTGCTTCTCTTTGTCCATCTGGAATCGGAGGATTGACCGCTGAACGTGCAGGTCAGCGACCTGCCTTTCTTCAGCCAGAGGACTCACGAGCACTGCAATACGAGCCCAGTTTGCAGGTTCAAAACGAAAAGGCGCCGATTCCAGGACCAGTGCTTTGCGAGTGGCCGTGAGGCTCATTGCGAGCGTAGCTATGAGCTAGGTTCTTGGTCAGCAGCGGCGTAGACGTATCACTGACCGCCCACCTTGCCCTTGACCCATGACTTCCGGTTGGAAAGCCGCTCGCTGAGGAAGGAAGAGAGCGCGTTGCGCTGCGCTTCTATCTGATATGTCGAGTCCGGGATCTTCAGTCGGTCCTTGTGCTTCTGGCAGTGTCGCTGAACCCTCGTCAGTATCTTGTCGATCACCAGGAGACAGGGTGTTGAGAAGGAGGTGATTGTCGATGCGAAGGGGGGCACGAGTTGAGGAGACAGGGTGTTGAGAAGGAGGTGAATGTCGATGCGGAGGGGGGCGCGAGTTGAGGAGACAGGGTGTTGAGAAGGAGGTGAATGTCGATGCGGAGGGGGGCGCAAGTTGAGGAGAGGGTGTTGAGAAGGAGGTGATTGTCGATGCGGAGGGGGGCGCGAGTTGCTTACCATGAGGGAGCGCATCATCGCTCTCGCGGAGTACTTGCCGACGCCTGGGTTCATGACAAAGCAGTAGATCTCTTTGGTGATCTCCTTCTAATGCAGTTGTCAGCGCCAGTCGCCTCGTATGAGTATCACTTACTTGGCACGCTACCGTCAGCTTCCATGCCTCTTCATCTCGTTTCTTCATGGATGCGACCGTCTCCTGCAGCGTCGCGAGCTGGCACATCAGGTTCAAGTACGCTACCGTTGGGTCTGCCAGCCCCTCCCTCGCAACCTCCATGATCGCAGCCTCCTTGTCTTTCGGTACCTTCCACCGCGCTACAGCCCTCTGCGCAACATCGCTCAGGTCTTTCTTTTTGGGGGCGCGGCTGCCCACGATCTCTCCCACCCCACGACGGGGGGCTCGCACGACCAGCGCTGCCTGCGCGAGGGAGGGTAGATCTCTGTACTCAATGAGACTGTCAGCAATGTTCCGCACAGTTGAGAAGGAAAGCACGCAACTCTTCATCGGAGAGCAGTCCTTCCCTGGCGTCCTGCTCTGGAGCGTGGATCCTCGGTCTCTTCTTAGCCACGACTCCCGGCCCCACAGATCCACCCTCCTCCATCTCTCTCCGCTCTCCCCTCGACCCGTTACCTCTCCTTTTCGCCCCTCCTCCCCCCCCAGCACTGTTCAGCGCAGCGCGGCCGTGAATTTGACTCGACGCCAAGTTGCTCGAGCTGCTATCTGCTGACGGAGTAGCGCGACCATCCTCGGTAGCAGCGGCAGACTCACCAATTAGGACAGTGTTGAGAAAGGCAGCCATTCATAGAGCAGCAAAAGGGGGGTCAGCGTGCAAAAGGATAAAAGAGGATAAGGCAAAAACTCTATCGCCAGCAAAGCCCGTTCAACCTTTCCTGCCGGGACCTATTCCCTTGATGACACGTGGACATCCTTGATGCTCACCTTCGCGCATCCTCTTACCGTTCGCATCGCCACTAGAAGTTCTCCGAGCTGGTCAACAATCACCTCCTTCTCAAGAGGCGATTGCGGTCAAGGGCCCAGATCGACAATCACCTCCTTCTCAAGAGGCGATTGAGGTCCAGCGCCCAGACCGACAATCACCTCCTTCTCAAGAGGCGATTGAGGTCCAGCACCCAGACCGACAATCACCTCCTTCTCAAGAGGCGATTGAGGTCCAGCGCCCAGACCGACAATCACCTCCTTCTCAAGAGGCGATTGAGGTCCAGCACCCAGACCGACAGTCACCTCCTCAACACCAACTCGTCCCATTAGCCGATCTTCCTAGAATACATAGCCATGGTTGTCCCACTCGTCTCCTACGGACTCGGCGGCATTGTCGACCTGTTCTTCCCATGCCTGGCTCTCGTTCTCTGCGACTGGGTCCTTGGTCTGCCGGTTCTTGTCGAGCTTGAGCCTGGTCGCGAGCTGCAGTCTTGCCGCTTTGGACACCTTGTCGAACATCGCCGTCTTCAGCTTGTACGGGACCAGAGAGCGGATTAGGCCACCGTTATGGAAGCTGAACACGTTTAGCAAGAATGCTGAGTCGGACCGGTGAGAGATGAGCGTCTCCGTCGCTGATGTGATTTCTCCTTCTTGCCGCTTGCGCTTCGTAACTCGACCGGCGCAACCGTTGCCCAGAGAGCAGTCGTGTTGCACATTAACACAAGCAATGATATCCTGTTCGTCCCGTTCAGCTGTCTTGCGGTGATACGATCACTGCGGCATGGCGAACCTTGGGCTGAAGCAACATCTGCGCACCAGTGGGTATGAGCTGGGGGCAGGCCAGCTTGTCTTTCGCTTCTCCGACCCGGAACGGCTCTATCAGCACATGCCGACGGCGGAACTGCTTGTCTGAGCGGGCGTTGTCCTGTTCGTCTACCAGTATCTCCCGAACTCTTCCGATGTGATTCTGCATCGCGATTAGCGCCAGCAAACGATCAGACTGCAGAACTCACCGCCTCGTTCTTGAGATAGACCACAAAGGCGGATAAAGGGGCTCTATCTCCGTTTGTGGCCGTCACGGATAGCGCACGGCGTAGTTTCTTCGTCGAGGGATACTTCGCCGGGTAGTACCTTCCACACAGGCTGTCCGCCCAAGCCACATACTTGGTCGCAGAGAAGTCCAGAACAACATCTAGCAATTGTTAGCTTGTTGTCTAAGAATGTGAGCATGGCGACCGACAATCACCTCCTTCTCAAGAGGAGATTGGGCGACTTACCTTTAACAGGCTGTTCGTCCTCAGATCGCAAGCCCAGGTGCTTCGCCCAATGTGGGTGATCTTCTAGGTGTCTGATAATGCCGGGAGACGCACAGACCCATTGTTGGACGGAGGAGTCGTACCAGTACCCGCCCTCGACCGTATGCCGTAGTCTGTCCGCGTTGGCAAAGGCACGACCGATATCGCGACTGGGTGCTTGGTGATTGCTGAACACCGAGAAGGTCCGAAAGACCTTGTTGAAAGACTCCCATCTCTCCACGCTGAAACCAAGCGCCGGCCCAAACGCTTCTATGTTGTCGGGCAGGTGTAGCAGGATATGCGGTTTCGCCTTGTTGATGACGATGCTCGGTTCAACCGTAGCCATCGCTTGCAGGAGAGCATCTATCGCCAGTCCGAGCTCTTTCCGATAGCAGGCCCGGTCAGGAATGTCGTGCATCCACGCCAGAGAGAAGACCAGTCCAAGGATCACCCAGCACTCGAGAATCTCCGGCGTAGCGAGGTCGTAGAGGACGAAGACCATAAGCTGCACCAGGTCCCGGAAGTGCTTGCCGTTCAAAGCACCTCGATACTGAAACACATAGCCCCAGTCGTACTCGGAGCGGGTCAGGCCGTCGGTGCTGAGCGACCGCAAGCGCATTTCGACCTGGGCCATCGGAGTGCCGGCTAATGGGCGGGATACGCCGTCATGCCTCGTTGCAGCGGGCATCAGCGATCTCCACGTCATCGTCCACATATACTTGATGACGCCGAGAGGACCCGTATGAAGTACCTCCACGGGCGTTTGCCGATGAATGTCGAGATCTGAATTAGCGTCAGCTCCTCGCGTCTAACCAGCGCGGATCATCACTCACAGTCCAGCTTAAGCAGCGGGTTGATACAACCCAGTCCTCCTCGAGAGTCGAAGTGCTCCATCAGGGCTGCCTCTTTCTCCCTCTTCGACCCCTCCGTCTTCCTGGCGATCTCTGCTAGCTCGTCCAACAGCGACTCAGCGACCTGGTCTTTAACGCCGTGCTGGGAGCGCATCTTCTCTATCTGAGCCAGCTTGCCGTGGCTCGTGCTGAGCTTCAGAAGGTTCTGCACGTGGTTGCGAGTCACCACGGCGCAGCGGGACGGTGCTATCTCGAAGAGAGCCGCATATCCCGTTGGTGAATGCTTGTAGGCCTTCGTGCCGCCCACGCTGCACATCCGGCAGAAGTGATTTGCTTTCAGCCCGCGGTGGCTGCATAGCTCGGCTTGTGCCGGGTTGTCCCCCGCGAAGAAAGCCGGCCAGGCGGTGAAGAGAAGCTCCGCATGCGTGTGAGGGTCGTAGGCGAGGGCGCCTTCTTCGGAAAGGAACCTGGAGCAGAGGTCAGCGGGTGTTGAGAAGGAGGAGATTGTCGGTCAGGGCACTCGACCGCAATCGCCTCTTGAGAAGGAGGTGATTGCCGGTCTGGGTGCTGGACCTCAATCGCCTCTTGAGAAGGAGGTGATTGTCGGTCTGGGCCCTTGACCGCAATCGCCTCTTGAGAAGGAGGTGATTGTCGATCTGGGCCCTTGACCGCAATCGCCTCTTGAGAAGGAGGTGATTGCCGATCCCTCCGCAGGCACTCACCTCAAGCGCTCGACCACCCCGCCATACATGTCGACCGCAGACACTGACTTCGAACAGCTGACAAAGTGAATGTTGCGCTGTTTGTCGAGTTCTCTCCTGGGTCGAGCTAGGTTGGACATGCAGATGATATTGTGTTTGCTCCACTTGCGAGATATGTTTCCCGAAACGTCATCAGCCCAGAGAGCGATGGGGACCGCTACGACTCTGCGACCTGCAGCTTTGACACGCATCGGGTGTGGCATCGCCTGTCGGATCCAAGCCTGCTCGTCCGGGAAGAACAGCTGGCCGCTTCGCAGATCGTGCAGAAGATCGAGATATGTGCTCTCTATGTCCTTGATGTTCTTCAGTATTCGGTTGTCCGTTCTGACCGTCAGCTTGCCCTGCAGCAGAGGTCAGCGTGCAGACAACAAGCCTCATAAACAAGCGTACCGTGCTGGAATCATGCTCCACTGCCCAGCCCCATGCGGCAATGTCGGCATCGTGTCCTGCTTGCGGCTCGCCCAGCTGAACCAACCGCTTCGGGACGAAGTAACCCCCCGCGTGGAGTTGAACGAGCTCGTCCACAAAGATGTGCCGGCCGTTGTGGATGACCATCGGGGTCAGACAGCGGTCGGGCATGTCCCATCCCCAGAATGAACCGTGCCACGCCTCGCGCATGAATCGGGTATTGACGACAGGATAGAATTGCATATGGCGACTCTTGACCGGATTTGACAGCTCCTGTGGCACAGGTCAGTCACTGTGCAGTACGACGACCCAATGCTTACCCGTCGCAGCAGATGGACCGGGTCATTAATGTAGTAGACGGTACCTTGAGGGGTTTGATACCGTAGCTGCGGGTTGCCCATGGCCTCCAACGCCTCCTCCTGGAACTTGGCCAGGCGAGTGGGTTTAGGTACGCAGCTCCCGCCCGCTTCCTCCGCATATCGCAGTATGCTCCTTGCTTGGCCCGCCGAGAACTGTTGATGGAGAGCGCCGAACTGCAGGTCAGCAAGGTGCACCTGACTGGTTGTCAGCGTGTTGAGAAGGAGGTGATTGTTGATAGAGATGTACCCCCTCGTCGGGATACGGGAACGTGTCCAGCTCCTCTGCTCGACCGAATAGACGATTCATACGCTCCTGAACGCTCCAGGAACCGGTCTGCGATATCGCCGGCTCCTGCGGCGGAGCCCCCGTTGGCAAGAGGAGAGCACCAGCAGAGCGGTTTGGGTAGAGGTCGCAAAACTCGCCTTGCAGGAACAGCTCGTCCTGCAAGGCGCTCGCCGAAGCAAGCTTATCCACCCCAGTACGCAGCCAACAGTCGTCGTTATCGGATAAGACAGGTTCGTCCCACTCGTACTCCCCCGATTGGGGCGGGGCTTGGTGGTCGGTGTAGCTGAAATCGCGATCGGAGGAGTCCTGGTCCTCGCTGCCCTCCCAAGCTGTGTTGCCCCCTGCCATTGCATCCTCGACCGGATATGTGGTAGCAGAAGCCTGCGGAGAATCGGCACCATGATCGTCATGCCAGCGCGCATGCATGATATGCTTCTCTGTAGCCGAATGCTTTGAGAGCTTGCTGCTCGGCGACATCTTCGGCTTGATGCACCAGTCGGGGCATACCAAGCAACGACCCTGAGTACCTCGAGCGTTTAGAGAGAAATGGGCTTCATTTAGACCAAGCAACTCATACACAGACATTATCAAGTAAGCAGTTCCACGAAAGCAGGTTGGCGTCAGAATAGCAGTCCGATCAGAAGGCCGAGATAGAAGTTCCTGGTGAAGGCGTGTCCGAGAAGACCACGCGCCAGGACAACAAACAATGGCAGTGCGTCTGCACGGGCCCTGAACATCCTTTGCTCCTCGACGTCACCTCGACACGACCAGTTATCCGATCTCTACAAACCGCCGACAACCGCAATGTTGCTCACAAGCTCGGTGCAGAGGACTCTGGAGGGTGTTAGGATTCGGGTGGACGTGACAGCCGACGATGGAACAACGGACGAGCACTTTGTGAGTCTGGTCATCATCTCCTCGAGCTACGTGCTGACCATCAGCCAGGAAGTCCTCGTAAAGGTGCCGAAGGACAATTCGGGCGATGTGCTTGTGATCACCGAAGATGGCACGCTCCGGATCGTGCACGACACCAAACGATCGAAGTCGGCGAGCAACGGCACACAGGCGTGGCTGGCGCCCTATCAGTCCATCTCAGTATCGAAGAAGAGTGAGAGACATGCCGGGACGATGAGCGCGGTGGATGGGCAGCTGGGCAAGCGGAAGAGAGGTGGAGAGCATGCTGGGGATATGGGGAATGTACAGTTGACGGAGACGGCGGACCATACAGTGTACTATACCGCCGAGGCGGAGAGGATGAACGCTTGAGTCTGTTGCCCTATGTCATTGATCTCATGACGGTGTCATATTTGTTCTAATCTCACGGAAGGAACGGAAGGATGTAACAAATGCTGCGCGCGGTTCAGGATAACGCATGGATACACAGTACTACTACGGAGCGAGCATTTGGGATCTACTAGCTAGACAAGACACGGTCTGACGACAGGGGCGCGATTCTCCGATTTACCACCACCTCGGTACAACCTACACACCGCACAAATACGCGGTGCCGGCGCGATTGGCCCGATTCTTTCCCATCATGTTTGCCGCGATGTTCTCCACCACGTCGCAGGGAGCTGTCGCGACGCGGTAGAGCCACTGAGTTAGCTGAGCGCCGGTGTCGAAGCAGCTCTGGCGGATAAGCTCCGTGCGATCGGTCGCTGTGTTCTTGAGAAGGAGGTGATTGTCGATCTTGGCAGACTGGCCAGAGTGCTCATCCAGCCTGTTGAGAAGGAGGTGATTGTCGATCTTGGCAGACTGGTTGGAGTGCTCATCCAGCCTGTTGAGAAGGAGGTGATTGTCGATCTTGGCAGACTGGCCGGAGTGCTCATCCAGCCTGTTGAGAAGGAGGTGATTGTCGATCTTGGCAGACTGGTTGGAGTGCTCATCCAGCCTGTTGAGAAGGAGGTGATTGTCGATCTTGGCAGACTGGCCGGAGTGCTCATCCAGCCTGTTGAGAAGGAGGTGATTGTCGATCTTGGCAGACTGGCCGGAGTGCTCATCCAGCCTGTTGAGAAGGAGGTGATTGTCGATCTTGGCAGACTGGTTGGAGTGCTCATCCAGCCTGTTGAGAAGGAGGTGATTGTCGATCTTGGCAGACTGGTTGGAGTGCTCATCCAGCCTGTTGAGAAGGAGGTGATTGTCGATCTTGGCAGACTGGTTGGAGTGCTCATCCAGCCTGTTGAGAAGGAGGTGATTGTCGATCTTGGCAGACTGGTTGGAGTGCTCATCCAGCCTGTTGAGAAGGAGGTGATTGTCGATCTTGGCAGACTGGTTGGAGTGCTCATCCAGCCTGTTGAGAAGGAGGTGATTGTCGATCTTGGCAGACTGGCCAGAGTGCTCATCCAGCCTGTTGAGAAGGAGGTGATTGTCGATCTTGGCAGACTGGCCAGAGGGCTCATCCAGCCTGTTGAGAAGGAGGTGATTGTCGATCTTGGCAGACTGGTTGGAGCGCTCGTCGTGGTGCGCATCGAGGAACTCGATGATTGCCTCCACGAGAGCCTCGTCATTCTCCTTCCCGCACCCGATCCCCCTCACAAGCCCGATGACACGATCAACCAGCTCTTCAGCAATGTTGAGAGGGGCCGTAGCAGCAGCATAGGCCTTCTGAGAGAGATCGACGCCGATCGCATAGCACGCCTCGCGGCGATCCACCGGAGAAGAGAGGGACGTGCTGTCGGTGATGCGAACCTTGTCGCCAAGGACACGGATGGTAAAATCCGGCAAGACCTCTACGAACATCTTCTCGTTGCTGTTGGTGATGTCGATGTACAGAGGCTTCGACATAATGTGAACCTGTGGATTCAAGAGCGGAGAGTGGCTAAGAGGAGGTTCTGTTATCGCGGTCAGCCACCTTAACGCCCACGCCCTCCGACGGGCACGCACCAAGTCGAATCGATGAGATTGTCTGTATGCCAGGAGTGAGTAGGGTAATATACAATATGAGCTGAGCATACTCACAGACTTTGGGATAGTGCTTAGGTATACTCAGAATAGTTGCTTCGAGGTAGACGTCGATTGCGAAGTCGAGGACTTCGAGCTGGACACGGGTGAAGGCCCGGCAGCGCCATCTGAGTCCGTGCTCCGCGTGATACGCCAAACCCCTGACACCATTGATATCAACAATGCTCGACAATGTAATTAAAGCTTCAATTTTGCTTGTATTTACTAGTCCTTTTGGGTGCATAAATTACAGGTTATTGACTGCTCAAATGTGCAATAATCTGGAGAGTTATGAAGTAAAGTGGCGAGGAATGGGCGAGCTTAACCCTCACGTGAGACAGGGGTCCCGAACAAGCGAAGACCCTACATGCGTGTGCCTCGAGGCCGCCGCTCGACTCTTTAACATCAACCACCACCTCCCGCTCTGCCCCGCTCTCTTATAACCCTTTTGAAGACATCGACGACCGAAAATGGATACGCCCACTGCCGCTGCGAACGACGACTCGGCGAACGTCGCGAACGACGAGGCGGCGAACGTCGCGAAGCCGTTGAAGCTCAAGGTGCTGGTCGACTGGCTCGCGAGGAGGGACGGGGAGTCGAGCTCCCAACCCGCGAACGAAGCCGAGGGAGCTGCCAACGAGGCGGCTTCCGACGACAGCGACTGGGGCGACGAAGGACAGGATCTGGGCGTCGAGGAGCAGGAGGAAGACGAGCTCGAGCTCATGCTCGATGAGGAGGCCGCCCTGCAGGGGATCGCGCTGCAGGTGGTGAGTCCGATCTGGCCAGTCTGCCAAGATCGACAATCACCATCATATGCGAGGTGTATGCTAATGTTCTCAGTAGCTGTCGGCGACCGTGGATGGTGTCTCGGGCACCACGGTCGCTCAACCTTCCGAGGTCGTGCCCATGGTGCGCACAAGCCGTACGCGCGAGCAGCGGGACGCCGAAGAGCGCCTGTACGACCAGCTCCGCCGCCGGCACATGCAGAGGCGTGGCGCCAAGACCTTTCGCAGCTGGGTCTTGTGCGTCTTTGGCTGCGCTGACCCCGCCGTCACTGGATGCGGGCATTGTCTCGAGGACGCCCGCTCCTGCGGCTGGATCTGCAAAGGGGGCTACCTCTTCTCCCTCAAGAAGGCGAGCCCGAAGGACATCTTGCGCGCGCTGGCCGGCGTGCTCATCTGGGCGGTGATCGCCATCCTGGCGGTCTACGGGTTCAAGGGTGAGTAGTTTCCATTATTCTACCTTCCTACCTGCAGCTGACAATGTTTGTACGTAGGCGGCAAGTGGCTTTGGACCCACATCGACATCACCTTCGTGCACGGCTCGCTCACGATCGGCTGGGTGGCTCCCGAAAACACCACGACGATAGACAACGCCTTGACGAACTCGACGATGAAGCTCCTGGCGTAGGTTCTGCGATAACCCCTCCACGCGATACCTTTCTCTTTCTCTGCAATGTATTCCCGGTAGCGCTGCACGATGAATCAAATGCTTGTTGAGTCTTGACTATACGCGGCTGACGGGTGAGAAGGCGGTGATTGTCGATCGCGCATTTGGTATTATACTTTAACAATAATGACATTGATAACCCTACCTAATGCTAAACTAAGCCTGAACAGCGGGCGAGCAACGTCTTATCTGTGCCTTGACGACTAAAGCTGAACGAGGCCTGAACAACGCCTGATCTCAGACACCGGAGCCGACAACCTTGTCCGCGCCTGATCCTCCTTTACCCGTGTACTCTGTCGGCATGCGCTTTCGTAGCCCGCTTCGAAGCTATTTCGAGGCTGCTGCTGACGTCGGATCGGCCATTAGCGCCTGAGCGCACTTTTCACGCTACGTTGTCGTCTCGTACGACTCACGGCTTGTCCTCTTGCCGTCCATCTAGCGTCGTCGGCGAAGATCATCCGACACCGGTCTACGAGCTCTACGGCGCTTTTTGAAGACGATTATCTGCCGTTTCTTAGCGGCTGACGTCGGATCGGCCGCTTGAAGCGCATATATGCTGCTTCAGGACCCTATCCTGCCCACAGGTTGGTGATCACCTACATCATCATCTCGTACGGCTCACGCCTCAAGCAGCTTCCAAAGACTTCACATCCGGTTCCTCGGTACATGCCTGGTTCCTTTGAGGGTACTGGACCGCCGGTCTGGTCGGACGAGGCCCTCATTCTTATACCCTCTTCTGGCGCGCTCCGCTGTGCTGGACGGTCTCGGCATCCCTGCAAGTGGAAATTGCTCGTCTCGATCGGGACAGCGTATCTTCCACGTCCAACACGACACTCAACCCTCGTCCTTCTTGCCAAGTCACCCCTTCGGAGCAAGACGCACCCTCAGCTCGTATGCTGTCCCCGGCCGTATACGGTGCCGGTTTCCAAGCGCGCCAATTTTCCAGTGTCGTTCGGTTCCACCGACCGTAACGACGGGGCGTCACCGTCGTGTTTCTCGTCATCGGTGATCCGTCTTCCCGGACGGTGTGGTCGATAAGGCAGAGGAGTATAAGAATGTGCACACACCCCTTCGCCTGCCTCGCACAGGGTGTCCCCTCTCTGCGCCTTCCCCATCCCCTCCTTGAACCGCCCTCTGCGCTCTCTCGGCCTCTTCGCCCTCGCGCACCCACTGTATCGCTAGCTCCGGCAAAACATAGACAACTCGAAACCCAAAATGCTGTTCGGACTTCTTGCCCTCTCCTTCCTTCTCCCCTTTGCCAGCTCCAGCACACTCAAGCGCAACATCGACGTCTGCGCGTTCGTGGATGCGGAGCTCATCATTAACGGCATCGACTTTGGTATTGTGAGGGAGTGCGTGTGCTTGGACATCATCGATGGTGAGCGGTACTTCACCTCCTCACGATGGACTGGATGCTGATGTGCATACACAGCGGTGATACAGTCTAACCCGGTGGCAAAACATGCGGCGGATAAGACGTCGACGTCGAAAGTCAGGAATGCCCTAGCGGAGAAGGTAAACCTCGTCATTTCGAGCGCATATATCTGGTGTACTGACTTCCCACTTCTAGGTCAACAACTCCGCCGGCGCGTCGCAGTGCGTCTACCCGCCTCACTCCGACCCGGTCTGCACAGCGACGGATCCTTGCGCATATAACTGCGAGGTTCGTGTTATTTCTTTGCATTTTTAAGTGCGAGTTGACTTACAAGCTCGTATAGGCACCCTACGTAAAACGCGGCGGCAATTGCGTCCTCCCCGGCTCGAAACGTGCAGCCAAGCGAGATGTCTCCCCTTGCTCGTTCGGCCTAACCCGATGCGGTGTCTGGTCCCACTGGGGCTCAAGGTCGTACGAATGCCTCGACACCTCCGTCGAGCTCGAGTCCTGCGGCGGATGCGCGATCCCCTACGGGCTAGGCGAGCAGCCAACGGGGATGGACTGTACCCAGATCCAGGGGGTGAGCGACGTCGAGTGCCAGCAGGGCAAATGCGTTGTGAACCGCTGCAGGCCTGGGTGGATCGTGAGCGAAAATGGCGCGGGGTGCGATCGGGCAGCACCTATGTCAGCTGGGCACACGCAGACGCTTGGAGCTGCCGCTGTAGAGGTGAACGAGTCTGTTCCGGCTGGGACCTCGCCAGCGGCCGCCGCGGGGATGCACATCGCCGGCAACCTCCTGCAACAAGCCTTCTAATCACTTTCTGCCCCGTCGCTCGCTCCTGAACTCTACAACCTAGACCTTCCTTCAACCTTCCTGTTCAGGAACCAGCATCCTCTCATCCTCTCTTTGTCTGAAAAGGGGCAAGCTGAAGACGCTCAAAGTGTCGCTGCCCCTGCCCGCTTTCCTATCAACCCTTCTTTTCATTCGCTAATAGCTTTCTTCGCGCTCTTCCCAGGACAAGCTAAAGACGCCCCCAGGTGTCGCTGTCCAACTCCCAGCGCATCCACTCCCTGCTCCAACGCTTTCGTTCTTTCCCTTTCTTTCGTTAACCCCCCTCTTTTTTCTAGTAGATAGTTTTAGACCGAGACCGTCCTTACGTAGAACGAGGTAGATTACGCCCGTTTGAAGGGTCGAAGTTCTGTCTTTTCCTTCCTTTTTTCTTTTCTTTTTCCATGATGCGCTTTTGATGGTGCCTTTTACCTCCTTCCTGTGTGTGCGCCAGTGTGTGGGGCGTTATCTATGCTTAGAGAAATATCATTTGTCGTTGTAGACGTAACCTACCAGTCTCCCCGAACTAATCAATCCAGCGAAATGCGCCAAGGCAAAGTACCCTTCCACGTAGAAAATAACGCGCAGTAGAGCCCAGACCGTCCCGATAGTGCGGAATTAGTGGATTGATTGTATGTAAAGAATCAATGGACTAGCGAGTGTGCGCATACGATCAGGTCATGATAATGCGAGAGTGAGACGAGACGGAGTGAGAGAGCGGGTTTTTGGCATGCTATGTGATGTGATGGTGTGATGATAGGATGAAAGGGTGAAAAGACAGAAGGAAGAGAGTGAGTGCATATCAAGATACAGGATGAAGCGTGCGCGGAATGAGGGCAGGAAAAGGGAATCACGTGCCGAACAGGAGGCAGACAAATACGGAAGAGTAAACAAGAGCGAATCCGAGTATGCGGAAATTGCGTGTCCGTGCAATAAACGTGGGTATCAAAGTGGAAAAGGCAAACGTCCGAGCAAAATCCATAAACACGAATAAGTTGTGACAAAAGAAGAGAAGAAGAGGAGGCAGGGCGATCATCAAACTTTGGCTCGATCGAGAGCTAGATAGAAGGTAGGCTGAGCGGGGTTGAGCGTTGATGTGCTGGATATTGCAGAATGTGAAAAGCAGGAAGAAATGAAGACGAGGCCATCCTTCCATCCTTCCCTCGTGTCCTCCAAGTGGGGTTGGAGGATTCCAGTTCCGGTAGAAGGGTTCCGAGCTGGCACGTATCCGCTTGCAGTCTTCCAGTAACGTATATCCAGTCGTGTGATTGAGGCGTTGTGTCCTGGTGTCCTTCCATATTCCGCCTTCCAGCGCCGGCCAGCTACAGGCAAGAGATCACCTCACCTCATCTCAGCCCAGCAAAGCGAAATCAACCGTCTGTCTCCTGCTCCTCCTCCCCTGCGTACCTCCCGTACCCGTACTAGGCAGAACGACGCTCTGCCTCTTCCCCACTCCACCACCCGCACCCATACCCGCGCCAGGAGAAGCTGCGGACATCTGAGCCATCTGCGCCTGCATCTGCTGCTGCATCTGCATCTGCTGATATTGGAGTTGGAGATGGGCCATACTCTGGCTCGCTGCGATTTGCGCTTGGGCCTGGGCTTGCATCTGCATCTGCATCTGGAGCTGTATATGGGCTAGAGACTGGGATGCTGCAAGTTGAGGGATGTGCATCGGCATTGATGGGATTGACGGGATAGTCGGGAGCGGGGAGGGGGAGGGTGCGTATAGGGGCATCCCGGGCATGCCCGCGAAACTGGGGGAGGGCGAGAAAGCCTGAGGCTGGGCTTGGGCTTGGGAGGGGAAAGTAGGGAGGACGAGCATGCTCAACGGTCTTTCCATCGCACCTCTCCTCCCAGCAGAGTTGGTTCGCGCCCTGTCCCTGCCCGAAAGGGATGGCTGAGTGCTTTCCGGTCTTGGGCGACTGGAAAGGGATGCCTGGGTGCTCTCCGGTCTTGGGCGACTGGACGAGCGAGCACGTGAGGCGTGGGCGTCGGGCTTGGAAGGAGAGGAAGAATGACTCGTCGCCGGGGTGATCGTTTCCCCCGCTTCGGTCCGCGAGTCTTTCTCAGTGCGGGAGGAGACAGAAGCGGGCGCAGTAGCAGTTCTGCTCCTGGCGGGCCTCGAGGAGATCGACCCACTCGCTGTCGGCGGAGGCACAGTGCTGGAGGTCTGCGGCACCGGCCTGCCAACACCGCCTGGAGGAGCAGCAGGAGGGGAAGGGGAAGAAAGCAGCATCGCGCTCCTCGGCCTGGCCAGCCCCTGCCCATCCCTCTCCCTCGCCCGTTGCTGATCTTGCTGTTGGCGGAAAGAGAGGCGGTTATTAACGTCCCAACCCTCTCCTTCCCCAATCGGGGAATCATCTTCCCTCCCGCCTCTCCTAAGTCTCTCACTGCGCTCCCTGGCACGGCGCACCTCAGCTCTGTACTTCTCCTTTTCCCTCTCCCTTTCCCTCTCCCTTTCCTCCGCATCTGCTCGCTCGACCCCCAAAAGTCGCTCGCGCTCCCGCTCAGCGCGTTGCACAGCCCGCCGCTTCCTCTCCTCCGCCTCAAGCCACTCCGCTTCCTTCCTATACCCCGGAGGCAACAAGTGCAGCCCTGCACTAGCAGGTACGAGCGGCATAGCCGGGTTCCCGGGGGTGCCGTATTCCGCTAAGGGGGAGAAGACCTTCGCTTTCTTTGGCGCTGCTTGCGGGCTGGGGGTTTGGGGAGAGGGAGGGGAGTGGTGTAGGGAGGGGGCGTGGGAGGCGTGGGGGTAGGGGTGGTCGAGTTTGGGTAGGTCGGAGCTGTTGGCGGCTGAGGGCAACGTGACTGAAGTGGCGGAGGTGGGCGAGATGACTGAAGTGGGCGAAGTGGCCGAATTCGGAGAAGTCGGAGAAGTGGGCGAAGTGGGAGATTCGGGGATATTCAACAACCCCGGAGTTGACTTCCTCCTTTCCCTGGCCGTATCCTTCTCCCTCTCCCTCGATCGCTCCCTCGTCCCTCCGCCGCCGCCAATACCACCAGCAGCAGAATAAACAGACATCACACTCCCCGCCCTCCCAACACCCCCACCCCGCGCAGGCACCTGCCCCTGCGTATACGCAGGTGCAGGTGCAGGAGCAGCATCCTTCCCACTGGAGCTGGTAATAACAGCCGCCGGCGCGAGAGGCGCCAACACCCTCTCAGCCAGCAAACTCGCCCTCCTGGGCGCAGGCCTGCTCAGCATCCTCCCCAGCTCGTTCACACCGCTCCCATTACTCCCCTCACTCGCTTCACTCTTGCTCGCTTCGCTGTCCGAGCTCTCCCCATCAGTGCTCTCGCTGCTGGTCTCTTCCTGCTCCTCCTCCTCAGAAGAAGAACCAAGACCGCGCGCAAGCGCTCTCACCGCCTCCGACTGACCCTGCACCACCCCACTCCCACACCCCCTCGCCGGCCCAGCCCCAGCCCGCGCCCTCGCAGGTCTCACAGAATCGCGTACCACCTCGTCCCGCGCAGGATCATACACCCACACAGCGCACCGACTCTCATACCCCTCCCTCTTCACCCATTTCCCGAGCATAGGCGGCCGCGGGAGGGTCTTGATCCTCCTGTACTCTACTGAACTGGGACTGAGCGGGCGCGCAGGAGCGGGAGGGGGCGGGAGGGGGCGGTAGGAGAGGTGGGCGAGTTCGGCCAGCTCGGGGGGGGTGAGGGAGTGGGGTGCGTATGACGTTGGGGAGGGGGTGTTGGGGGAGTGTGGGTGGGGGTGAGGATGAGGATGAGGAGCGAGACGCGAGAGGATCCGATATTTGTGTAGCCTGCGCTGGGTGGGGGAGGCGCTGGCGTGCGACGGGGGTTGGGGGATCTGGGGGCCTACCGCTTGCTGGTGCCGGTGCTGACCCTGCTGACTATGCTGGTGGGGGTGGTGCGAGTGCTGCTGGTGCGAGTGCTGCTGGTGGTGCGCCTGGAGTTGAGCAGGGTGACCATACGAATGCACCAGGTGAGCCTTGGGCCTATAAACCCTCGTCGAGCTCGGAAAAAGCGGCGTCCCCTCCGGATGGACCAACAACGGATGAGGACTGACATGCGGCGGGAGTGACATGCGGGTTATAGTCGACAATAATACCGGTATATGTCTGGGGTGGGGGTACGGGACTCTTTTTCTCTCCTTCTCCCTTTCCGTGTCTCTTGCTCTTTCCCTGTCGGAGGAGGGAGGAGCACCGGAGGAGGAAGGAGCACCGGAGGAGGAAGGAGCACCGGAGGAGGGAGGTCGTTCGTAGATGTATGAAGGAGGGTCGGAGCCGTGCGCTGGAGGAGTTTGGAGCGGTTTGTCCCTTTTCCCCACAGGCGGCGGGGGGGTCAAGGCCCGGAGGTGCAAGCGATGTTGTTGGAGCGCTTCCGGCAAAGGAGGCACGGGGGGCAGCTCCTCCTCATCCCCTCCTCCGTCCCCTCTTCCGGGGTGGATGGAGTGCACAGACCCAGGCGCAGAGGTGGTCCGTTTCCCACCTCCTTGCCCCGAGCGAGTCGAGCTGCCCGACTTGGTAGAAAGCCATGAAGACATGCGCTTGAGCGTCTTCAGCCCACTCGACGGAGTCCTCTTATGCTCCCTCTCCCTCTCCCTCTCCCTCCCGCTGCTCTCCCTATCTCCCCGCCCCTGCAGGCCGACCCCGAGGGGCAGCCCCTCCCCACCCCCCACAAGCTCGACCCTCCCGCCCAGAAGAGTTGCGTCCGGCAGCCTAAGGCCCGCAAGGCCCGCAAGCGACGAAAGGGACTTGGCACTCTCCTCGGGGAGCTCGTCGGTCGGGGTGTTGAGGCTGCTGGCGTCGCTCCCGCAGTTACTGCTTCCGGCTGAGAGAGGAGGTGGGGGCTCGAGGAAGGCTGGTCTTTTGACTTGTCCGATTGGGGGGGCGGAGGTGGGGCTGGGGGGTGAGCTTGCTGAGCTTGAGTTGGAGTGGGAGGCGGAGTTGGAGTTGGAGTGGGGGGTTGAGGTTGGGCCTGGAGTTGGGGTTGGAGCGGGGGAAGGGGAGGGTTTGGGGCGGAAAAAGGAGCGAAGGGGGTTGTACGAGGTTTGCTTTGTCTTGCTGTTGCTCGTGCTGCTCCTTATCTCCTGTTGAGCGGGAGAAGGAGGGTCAGGCAGCGAGAGCGGGGAAGGTTTGGACGCTCGGGGGAGTGTGTGTCCGTGTGGATGGTGGGATGAGTGGGAGGTCGCGCTGCTCGACGACGAAGCGGGCTGGGTAGGCGTCGATGGGTGCGAGGAGGAGGTTGACGAGGATGCTGCTGATGCCGACGAGGACGGAGCTGGGGTAGGGAGTGGAGTGGAGGAGCGGGAGAGGAGGCGCATCGTTTTTGGCCTTCGTGTGTGCGGTTGGGTCGACTCTGCCGCTGATAGCAACCGATGGAGGGGTGGGGAGGGGAGGAAGAGGAGGTCGCAGTGCACGACTACGACTCAGTTGAGGAGGAGGATGACGAGGAGGAAGAGAAGGGGAAGAGGGAGTGATCAACGAGTGTAACACGGCATTTGAGCCGTAAGCATAAATCTCAGGGGCGCACTAAAGGGGAATTCAAGAATAGTAATCGTACAAAGCCACCTGACAGCTTCAGCCAAAGGAAAGAATAGGAAACGGAAAGCGAAAGCGAAAGCGAAAGGAAAGGGAGAAGCACGGAGGAGGCAGGCGAAAGGGCGGGCGGCTGCGTCAGCCGCGCTTTGCCCATGCAGGGTTCATGCACCACTAGTGAACAAGGCGCAACTTGGAAGTGCGACAGCGTCCGCTCAGCTCGGCACGTCCCTACCGCTCAGGTGTCCGAGGATGAAGGAGCGAGGGGTTGGCTTGTCTTAGTACCCCTTCATACAACCCAGCGGGAGGCGAGGGTTGGGCGATACGCTATGCTAGAAGGGGGCGGGAGCAACAAACATCTCCCCACCTCCTCGTCTCTCGTTGATGAAGCTCGATCGGCCCGATCGATCGTCCCCTCGCCTTCTAACAAGTCGATGATAATATAACGATTGTATGCAATAAGCAGACGCGGTAAGACGCGCTGCGCTGACTTACCCCGCCTTGATCGGCGAATGGCGCGCCTCGAGCTACATACTGCTACTACTGTAACATTCCAGCTGAGGAGGCCGGTCTGCCGATCAGTGCGATATCTCACTCCCAGCGTCATCCTCGCCCTTGCTGTGCATGCCCAATGCAGGAAAGCAACAACAACGAGATCAACGACCGATCTTCCAACGAAGTTCGTGTGTGGGCGATGCCAGCGCACAAGCCGTCTTTCTTTCCACTCTTCCTTTTCCTTTCCTTGCCTTTCCTTTCCTTTCTATGACGACCCCCCTTCTACGAGGAACGCCGGTTGCGGTGTGGCGCTCCCCATCTCGCGCGCAACGTGTTGGACCCTATGTGTCTCACGTGCACTTTCACGTGCGCTTTCACGTGCTTGGAGAGAGTGCGCGTGACGCCACACCCGTGAGCTTGGCGCGGCGCGTCGCTCTTCCGGCTGAGTGCGGGGTTCCGTATGGCCGACCGCTCTGGCTCGAGGTTGTTGACTCCAGGCTTGGGCTTCTAGCTTGGGCTGGTCCAAGAAGGCGTTGCAATGCAGTATTATGCTCGACGAAGCTAGAAGCTGAAGTACTTTCTCGGGCTGCGCGCTAGAGGGATACGAGGTTCCAGCCATCGTCCGAGTGAATTGAAGGCGAGGCCTCAGGGTATGTATCTCCCTCTCACGGCTCAGCGGCAGCTAGAGGTCCAACATCATGTCGTCCGAAGCCGACTGAGCCGGACGTCCAGTCGACGACTCTGTCAAGACATGATCGACAATATTAATGGTAATACTCTTGTCGAGGGCTCGGCGCGCTGTTTGTCGTAAGCGGCTACTCGGCCTAAGTCAGTCAGTGTCATCATTATCTACCATAACTCGCAGCCAGACCAACCAAAGAACACCTCCTACATTAATAGGACTCAAAGCGCCCCAAAAACGCAGACGGAGCCCTCGCCTGGCCCAGCTGGATAAAACAGCGGGCTCGACACAGACGTGATCATAAGCAAAGTGCGCGAGACAAGTAGGAAGCCAGATGAGGCATATGCATATGGGCTGATTGAGCGGATGTACTAACGTGTCCCGGGAGTCGTCGGAAGATTGCCGGTACTGTACGTTCCCCTCTTCCGCGAGCTCTGCGGCGCTCAACCATCTCGCCACTGAGCGTTCTGCCATTGATTATATTGAGTAACTACTGTAATTGAGCATGGCTGATCTGTATGTCATACAGAGATATTTGGGAGGAACGGCTGATGCCCGACGGCAGGGTGGATCACTCTCGGAAACCAGCTAAGAGGGGACCAGATCCACTCGAGCCCGACTTACAAGAACGGATGCGTGCGAGGCACGCTCATTTCCTCCTTTTTCCTGTCTACCTCTCGCTTGAAGAAATGCATACTGATACTGCGTACAGATATCCGGAATGGTACGTTCAGTCGGGCTGGGCTGGGCAAGGCGGTACGGTATGCACTCTTCCCAAGGAGGGCAGGGCGGTGTACCCGGTATGCAGAGCATGCAGGGGATGCAGGGCGGTATTGGGTTGGGATGGGGATGGTGCGGCGCTCGTGGATCTTTGTTATGATGGTGGGTTGATGGACATTGGACGATTGGGTATGGACGTTGTCTCACACGCTCGTACATGACCATCTCCCCATTATCTGATAAACAGCTGTACTCCTAGATCGTAGCAACCGCACTTACATCCTCACGTACCGCGCGGATGGTCTAGGTGCTCAAGAACGCAGGGCGTCGACGTCCTTTATCAAAGTCCCCCGACCTCCGCAAAATAGGCCGCTTGACAAAGGGATCCAGTTTCCGGAACGGTGCAAGCTGCAGGTGTGGCACTCGAACGGCCGCACACCAATACAGCACCGGTAGTCTGTCGAGCCGGTCTCCGAACCGGCACTGAGAGGGAATTCCACGCCGTCCTGCTGAAGAATCGAAGAGTCGGTATGTATGAACAGAACTTCCCACGGCGATATAGTAGTACAAAGGCACTATTGAGCCAATCGGACCAGGTTCTGAGCAGCGGCTTTCCGAGAAGCACGAATGTAGTTCCGACGGCCGCATACCCATCGGCAGGGGTTTGTGCTCTGCTCTCGGGACCGCAGAGCATAGACATGCCGCATCCGGGATGGGCAGAATCACCGCTGGAGACTGTAGAGGTGCTCCGTACTGGACGCGAAGCCGGCGCGCGTAAATAGGTATAAATAGGTCTGGTTAACGTAGTGCCTCACGAACACGCAGCTCTTTGACACCTCCCGTACGGTGACGGCCTAGCATCCTCAGGTGCGTGTCCGCCTTCTTTCCGTTTCAAGCCATACCCACAGACTAACATCTTCCGCTGGGCAGATCATAGATCGATATCCTCCCACCAGAATCCCAGACCAACAAGCCCAGTACTACCCAAATGGCTCAAGTGATAACGCTCGAAGACTGCATCGTCTCCGTCGACCTCACCGGCAAATGGGACAGCGTCCTCTTCATCAAGTCGGACAACACGACCATCGCCTGCTCGCCCGGCTCGCCGGTCCAACTCGTGGGAGTACAGATCAAGGCTACGCAGGTGTTGGAGGGGCATCAGATTGGGCCGATGTTTCCGGTCACGGCGAATCATACTTATTTGAAGGGGGCTAGGGTGGTTTGTTCTGGTCCGTCGCTGTCGGCGTTGACTTGCTCGAGGTGGACACGCGCTCACGCTTATGCGGAGCTCGGGACACTGGCAGGTCCGGAGTATGGCACGATGACTTGGGCGCTCGAGGAGTAGAGCTGTGAGGACCGCCAGTGGATGGGAGGATCATCCTGGCTCTGTCTATGTGCAAGTTGAAGTTGATAAGGGCGGACCCTCGTGGCCTAGCCGTCTATAACCTGCCGATATTCCCCGCACATCACAGTATGTAGCAGACAGATCTTGATCTGGTCCTGGGAGATCCCTCGCCAGAGGAATTCCTATGGGTTAACAATCCTGGCTTCCCACGCATGGGGCCCGACATCCACGAGGGCGTTATTAGTAAGTTACTGTATGAGAATGAGACAGAACAAGCAAGTCTGATAATCAGCCTATGACGAACGGACCAGAGTAGGATATTGTTATGGATCGATGCGTACGAGTCTTGACATCTTGACATCGTCAACTGGACATTGGACGATTGGTACGGACATTGTATCGCACTCACGTTATTCACGCCTCATGGGTCATCCCTGCCACTACGCAAGCCTCGGTTCGTATGCTCCCAAACCATCGTCTTATTGTCCGTCGGACCTAGTACAATCAACCACCAACACCTCTCAGCACCCATCCGCCTTCATCAAACCCAACGACGACAACGTACCAGAGCACAGCACCTCAGCCCCCTTGAAATATGTAACATTCGCCGTCACCGGCCCGGGAAACGTTGGCCCCACCTGCAGCCCATCAGACAATTGCGCAGCCTTGATCTGGACTTTGACCAGCCTGACCGCGTTACCGGCCGAACAGGCGATGGAGGGTTGCCGGCTTGCCCCTGAGATTAATCACGCTTGCGCTGACTGGAAGGCTCAAAATGCCGCGTTACACTCGTTGCTCACTCCTTCCCTCTTCCTCCTCCTGCTCGCTCAAGCGGACGGTCATCTTCCCGCGCTCCTTCCCCCACTCCTCGTCGGCCACCTTCGCTGACGTGCATCGGCATCAAGTGAGGACGATGCAACGCCTCTCCCGCTCCTCTGCGCCTCTCCCTTCTCCTCTGTCCTAATCGGCATCAGCATCATCCTCTCCCTGCTCCTCTCACCAGTACCCTTCAACACTTGCTCTGATGAGCCGTGGATTGCGATTTAGACACTCTTGGCGAATGTCACCGAGGACTGAGAAATTCCGATTAATTTGCATATATCGGCAACTTCCTCATCACTGAGATTTCTCGGCCTCTGATTTTCACCCCTAGCGCGCAACGACAGAAATAGGCCCAGACCTCCGTGGCGTTTTATGCCATAGAAGGCGTCAATGCAATTGTTCTTCGTCTGGCTTCTGATTCTCTCCACAAGCTCATCAAGCTGTCCTTCCTTGTAGTCCTGTCCTTCCGTACCCAAATACCTCTTGATATCGTCCGGGGTAATCTCGGCCGCTTTGACTTTGACGTGGTTGCCGCCAGTCCGAACACAATCGACGATCGGCCGATCGCGGGCGATCGTCTCGTCGCTCTGCAGTGTGGGCCGGTTTAGCACCTGCGCACGCTCGGAAGAGGGGACGGAAGCGAGGTAGGAACGCACCTGGATCGTCGCATCTTCGGTTTGTGGCTGCTTCTCCTGAGGGAGGGCGTTGGTAGGTGCGTCTGTTGTGCCGTTGCTCTTTGCCGCCACTGGCTGGGTTTGAGGGTAGGCGGTCACGAGGGTCGGGATGAGGCCGTCCGGGCGGTCAGAGATGAGGGGAGCGAGGAATGCATCGGCGATATTGAGTTTTGTTGAGCTTGTGTCGGAGGTCGTGAGCTGGCTGAGGGGGATGATAAACGGTACGCCGAGGGAAGCGGCGGAGCGAATCGTTTCCTCCGTTGGGGGTTGGTCGCAGAGCACTAGAAGGTCGCCTTTGAATGATTGTTGGAATGACTCGATCGCTGGATTTTCCAAGGCTTCGTTGAAGTGCAGGAGGACAGCGGCTGCGTCGGAGCGGTTGGAGTCTTTCCCCAGCGTGAAACGCTGTACGAGCCTATGACTAGGCAAGCCAGCAGAGAGAGCCTCGTCATACGCCGGCGAAGGGAGGATCACCCGATCCGCACCTCCGTCGAGCCAAGTAATGACCTGGTCGACCGAAGGCTGCTCGTCGGCAGAACAGAGGATAGTGTAGTTGCATGATGTTGGTACGCTGCTTGTGTCGGCAGAGGAAGGGAAGAGGACATGACCCAGCCGGTATGCAGGTTGGATAGCGTCAGAGGAGAGGTCGTCAATATAGGGCAGAATAATCGGAGGCGCCATAGTTCCTTTCCCTTTCTCAAACTAGTAGTAGCAGTGGTGGTGGTTGTAGTGAGAGGAGAAGTGGGGAGACGAGGATGATATCGTCGAGTCAGCCAAAGTACTCCGCCGCTCCAATCCTCTTCAAGCGACGGGCAATAGTAATGATGAAGTGTGTCAGGGAGTCTGGGAAGGAGTCACCTCAGTACTATGATCGGATGATGAACCGATCATCAGCACTGCCACTGAGGTGGAAGATGGGCTTGGCGCTGGATTGATGGACTGAGTGAGTCGCTGGAGTTGCATACCGGTCATAGCATCGAGCTCGGATATTACGATTCTTGAGCGCCGAGATCTAAGGTAGAAAAGCGATATCTTATTCATCGATCTAAAAACGTCGATCATCTCTCCCATCCCAACAACGAGAGACAACCCCCTCCGCTGACAACCACCGATCCACACCACCCATCTCACCTACAGCACATACCAGGCAGCACCGATCGCATTCCACCTTCAACATCACAAGACAAAACCCAAAATGCCCCCACCTCAACACGCTGTCACGGACCTGCTCGAGTCCTTCCTCCTCTCCCAACCACCACTCGCTTTGCCGCAGAAGTCGAAGGACCTTATTAGGCAGTACGTTCTCCTACTCCTCATCTCACCCTCTCTTTCCCTGGTCCTGCTGACTAGTGACCATGCAGGCTTGTGCTTGCCCGCTCGGCGGATTGTAGAGAACTGGGGCTGAAGTTGTCCGATTGGAGACTCATCGATCAGGCGCTGCGAGAACTCGAGCAAGGGTGGGAGAAAGGCCGGGTCAGGCTTGAGGAGAGAAGCGGTGAGGTGATACTCGCTGAGGCTAGCGTGGGCAGGAAACGGAAACGCTCTGATGACGGAATGGACGAAGGTGCGTCTTCCCCTCCGCCTATATGCGGCATATATGCACTCAATATATGCATGCCTGCGTGTCCAGATCTCACCTCCCTCTATATAGACACCCCTCCGAACGGCGCCTCCGAGCTAACATCCCTCGACGCTCTCCGCTCCCTCCTCCAAAGCGGTACCGCCCGCTCCCGTCTCCTCGCCGAGCGCTTCCACTCCCCCAAAGGATGGGCATTCGAGCCCCTCTGCCCCCACATCACAAAACTCGCCTGTGCCAAGTCCCGCCAAGCTCTCACCGGCACCTTCAGTGCCTGCTCGCTCGTCCATTTCCGCCCCATTTTGAGGCCGCATACGGACCCTTCGTTGGGTCATTGTTCGTATCTCAACACGTGCTACTCGGAGCCGTCCTACGCGCTGTCGCCTAGTATCGGGCCTCCACCGGCGAGGCCGAGCGGGAGCGTCTACCTCCCTAGTGGGCTAGGAGCGGGAGGAAGGGGGAAGGAGAAGGCTCCGTGCAGGTATCTGCACTTCGAGGTGGACTATGACGGTGAAGATGGGCCGGACGGGACGGCTATCACGCCTTCCGCCGAGGAAGCCGAGAGAAGGGAAAAGGAGAAAAAAGAACGAAGGCTTCGGTTGCCCGAAGATCAGCGCTTACCTATTGGGAGCGGCCCGGAGGGGACGTACAGCGCTAACTTGGTTCGTTCTCCTACGAGTATGGTGATCGGTTATGATTGATGTGTTTGTCGGGCAGTTTCCGCCTCAGTGGATAAATTGCGATTTGAGGAAGTTCGATTATTCTGTGTTGGGAAAGTTTCATGTTATTATGGCTGATCCGCCTTGGGATATACATATGAGTGTGCGTCTCGTTCCATGCGTCTTTCCTGCTTGTGCCTGCCTCTTTTCTCTGTCCTTTCACTACCGCCTGCTTTACTGCACTCACTGGCACAGGTTGAATGCCATGTCAAGTTGAGCATACGCTGACGGTCCCTCCAGCTCCCGTACGGCACGATGACCGACGACGAAATGCGCAACATGCCCATGTCAACCCTGCAAGACGAAGGGCTCCTCTTTCTCTGGGTAACAGGCCGAGCCATGGAAGTAGGACGAGAGTGTTTGAGGGTGTGGGGGTATACGCGTGTGGACGAGATCGTGTGGGTGAAGACGAATCAGTTGCAGAGAGTTATCAGGACGGGGAGGACGGGGCATTGGTTGAAGTGCGTCGACTGTGCTTTTTTTACTCCTCCTCCCCCGCTTCTCCCATCACGCCTGCCTTCTCACCGTTGAGTGGACCGACTCGGCAAATGACTTGCCCCGAACTCCTCTCAGTCCTGCCGGCTCCAAGCCCTGCCTACTTCCCACCACCGTTCCAATGCATAAAAGCTGACACACTTCGCAGCCACACGAAAGAACACCTCCTAGTAGGGCTCAAAGCGCCCCAAAACGCAGACGGCACCCTCGCCTGGCCCAGCTGGATAAACAGAGGGCTCGACACCGACGTAATAGTGAGCGAAGTCCGAGAGACGAGTCGGAAACCAGACGAGGCCTACGGGCTGATTGAGCGGATGTGTCCCGGTGGTCGGAAGATCGGTGCGTCCGGGATCCCCACGTTCATTCCGCCGTCGAACGTCCTGGCATGGAGGGATTGAGCACCGCTGATGCGCGACGCAGAGATATTTGGAAGGAAACATAATGCCCGGCCGGGATGGATCACACTCGGGAACCAATTGGGAGGGGACCAGATCCACGAGCCCGACTTACAAGAACGGATGCGTGCGAGGTACGTCTCTTTCCTCCTTTTTCACTCTACCTCCGCTCGGAAGAAACATGCGCTGATGGGAGGTAAAGGTATCCAGAACGCTACGCCCAGCAAGGCCAGCCAGGTCAGGTACCAACCGGCCAAAGCGGTATGCACGCCTCGCACGGACCGCACGGCGGTGTACCCGGTATGCAGAGCATGCAGGGGATGCAAGGCGGGATCGGGTTGGTTATGCAGGGGATCAGGAGTCCTATGGGGATGGGGATGGTGCCGGGCTCATAGAGCTGTGTTTTGATTGTGGGTTGCAGGACATTGGACGATTGGTATGGACATTGTCTCGCGCTCGCACATGACGATATCCCGAATTATTCGATAACCAGCTGGACTCCCTAGCATGCAGAAGTTCGTAGCAACTGTACTTACAAGCTCACGTACGGCGCGGATGGTGTGGGTGCGCAAGGGGGCAGGCGATGGATGTCTGTTATCGAAGCCCCCGACCTTCGCAGAATAGCACGCTCTGGAAAAGGAATCCAGTTTCCGGAACGGTGCAAGCCGCAGGTATGGCACTCCAACGGCCGCACACCACTCCAGCACCGGTAGTCTGTCGAGCCGGTCTCTGAACCGGTACTGACAGGGAATTCTACGGCGTCCTCCTGAAGAATCGAAGAGTCGGTATGTATGAACAGAACTCCACACGGCGATACAGTAGTACAAAGGCACCATCGGGCCAATATTCGAACCAGGTTCCGAGCAGCGGCTTTCCGAGAAGCACGAATGGGGGGCTCCGACGGCCGCATACCCATCGGCGGGGTTTTGTGCTCTGCTCTCGGGACCGCAGAGCATAGACATGCCGGATCCGGTACGCGCAGAATCGCCGCTGGAGACTGTAGAGGGGCTCCGTACTGGACGCAAAGCCGGTACGCGTAAATATGTATAAATAGGTCTGGTTAACGTACAGTAGTGCCTCACGACCACGCAGCTCCTTTGACACCTCCCGTACGACGGTGTAGCATCCTGAGGTGCGTGTCCGCCTTCTTTCCGTTTACAGCCATACCCACACACTAACATCGTCCGCTGGGCAGATCATATCCCACCAGAATCCCAGACCAACAAGCCCAGTACTACCCAAATGGCTCAAGTGATAACGCTCGAAGACTGCATCGTCTCCGTCGAGCTCACCGGGAAATGGGATAGCGTCCTCTTCTTCAAGTCGGACAACACGACCATCGCCTGTTCCCCCGGCTTCCCGGTCCGACTCGCGGGCGTGCAGATCAAGGCTACGCAGGTGGTTGAGGGGTTGCAGCTCGGGCCTTTGTTTCCTGTGATGGCGAATCATACGTATATGAAGGGGGCAAGAGTGGTCTGTTCTGGTGCGTCTGCGTTTGAGTTTGCGTTTGACTCTGGCCGTGATGGTTCAAGGAGAGGGAATGAGAGCTGATGAGTCCCTTGTGTAGGGCCGGAGAATAAGAGGATGACGTGGGCGCTCGAGAAGTAGAGCGGGTGTGTGCATGTGGGAATGGTCACTTCTGGCTGTACGACGCGTTGTACAATATATCGAGGACGAGTAGTCGTTTCCCGGCATAACATTCTGGAGTGTGAAACATGAGCGACGTTGTCTTCCGGTAATGATGAAAGTGTCCTGGACGGGTTCGAGGTTCCCTGGTATGCGCTCGCTTGCACCCAAACATGGCAGTCGCTCCGTACCCAACTAGACGGCCGAGGGTTCTTGGGCTTGTATGGTGCTTCGACAGCCCGCGCAGGAGTCCACTAGATCAGGTCTAGTCTTACAAATACAGCCCAGCCTAAGGAGCGATGATAGTCGGCTTTCCTGCCAAGCGACGGGTCCAGTTTTCTCCCAGGACGAGGATTCCGCGACTTGCTCAGGAAAGGGATAACAACGGGTCGACCGAGCTTCTATAGTTTTGAAACGGTCAACCGAAGAAGGAAGGGCGCGAGGCCAGCAGGACTGACGGGAGTTCGGGGCTTGTCATGTGCCGAGTTGAACCAGTGGATAATGGAGAGGCAGACGAATGCGAGAAGAGCGGAAGAGAGATTAAGAAAAGAGCAGACAACGCACTTCAGCCAATGCCCCGTCCTCCCAGTCCTAATAACCCTCTGCAACTGATTCGTCTTCACCCACACGATCTCATCCACCCTCGTATACCCCCACACCCTCAAACACTCCCGGCCGTGCAGGGGAGGGCCAATACTAGGCGACAGCGCATACGAAGGCTCCGAGTAGCACGTATTGAGGTACGAACAATGACCCAACGACGGGTCCGTATGCGGCCTCAGAATAGGTCGGAAATGGACGAGCGAGCAGGCACTGAAGGTCCCGGTGAGAGCTTGGCGGGACTTGGCACAGGCGAGTTTTGTGATGTGGGGGCAGAGGGGCTCGAATGCCCATCCTTTGGGGGAGTGGAAGCGTTCTGCGAGGAGACGGGAGCGGGCGGTGCCGCGTTGGAGGAGGGAGCAGAGGGCGTCGAGGGATGTTAGCTCGGAGGCGCCGTTCGGTGGGGTGTCTATACAGAGGGAGGTGAGAACTGAACACGTAGAGAGGCATATGCAGTGCATATATGCGCATGGATGGGCAGCGGAGACGCACCTTCGTCCATCCCATCATCCGAGCGCTTCCGTTTCCTCCCCACGCTAACCTCAGCAAGTATCACCTCGCCGCTATTCTCTTCCAGCCTCACCCGGCCTTTCTCCCACCCTTGTTCGAGTTCTCGCAGCGCCTGGTCAATGGGTTTCCAGTCGGACAACTTCAATCCCAGTTCTCTGCACTCGGCCGAGCGAGCTAATACGAGCCTGCATATGCCTTAGTCAGACTCCTGTGTGATGGAACGGGAAAGAGAGGAGTAGTAGGTAAACGTACTGCCTAATCAAATCCTTCGACTTCTGCGGCAAAGCGAGTGGTGGTTGAGGTAGGAGGAAGGACTCCACCAAGTCGGTGACGGCTTGTTGAGATGGGGGCATTTTGGGTTATTGTCTTGTGGTGTTGAAGCTGGGATGCGATCGGTGGGGCGTTGGTATGTGCTATAGGTGAGATGGGTGGTGTGGATCGGTGGCTGTTGGCGAGGTGGGTTGTCTTGCGCTGTTGGAATGGGACGTTCGTTATCCGGCCTTCAGTCGATCATAACAAGTTCGCGATTGCTGCTCCTGTCTCTTCACGTCTCAGCGCTCCAATCATAGTAAAACAAAGGTTCGAAGCTGACCGGAATGCAACTCCAGCGACTCAGTCAGTCCACAGTCCAGCGCCAAGCCCATCTTCGCCCATTCCACCTCAGTGGCAGTGCCGTGATCGGCCCCTCCCCCGATCACTGAGGTGAAGCAAATTCCTTCTCCATTTGAGAACCCTGACCCGCTTCATTGCCCATCGCTTGGAGGGGATTGGAGCGGAGTGCTTTGGCTGACTCGACGATATCATCCTCTCCTCCCACTTCTCCTCCAGCTACAACCACCACCACTTCTGCTACTACTTTGGAAAGGAACTATGGCACCCCCGATCATTCTGCCGTATATCGACGACCCCTCCGCCGACGCCCTCGAAGCTGCGTACAGGCTTGGGCATGTCCTCCTCCCTTCCTCTGCCGACCCGAGCAGCATCCCAGCGTCCTGCAACTACTCAATCCTCTGCTCTGCCGACGAGCAGCCCTCAGTTGACGAAGTCACTGCTTGGCTTGATGGGGGTGCAGATCGAGTCATCCTCCCTTCGCCGGCGTACGACGATGCTCTCTCTGCTGGCTTGCCGAGTCAGAGACTGGTGCAGCGTTTCACGCTAGGGAAGGACTCCAACCGCTCCGACGCAGCTGCTGTCCTCCTTCACTCCAAAGAAGGCCTGGGAGGTCAAGCGATCAAGTCGTTCCAACAGTCTTTCAAGGGCGACCTTCTGGTGCTCTACGACCAACCCCCAACGGAGGAAATGATCCGCTCCGCCGCCTCGCTCGGCGTACCCTCTATCATCCCACTCAGCCAGCTCACCGCCTCCGACACAAGCTCAACAAAACTCAATATCGCCGAAGCGTTCCTAGCGCCTATCATCTCCGACCGCCCGGACGGCCTCATCCCGACAATCGTCACTGCCTACCCTCAATCCGGGCGTTCACTCGGTCTCGTCTACTCTTCTCGCGAGAGCGTCCGCTATGCCTTGTTGTCGGGCAAGGGCACCTATTTCTCCCGGAAACACGGGCTCTGGAAGAAGGGCGAAACCAGTGGAGCGACGCAGGACTTGGTCAGGTTGAGCGCGGACTGTGATGCCGACTGTCTGGAATTCGAAGTTGTGCAACACGGCGCTGGGTTCTGTCACCTCAACACCGCCTCCTGTTTCGGCCCCTACTCCGGTCTCGCGGCGCTCGAACAAACTCTGCAAGCGAGGAAAGCGAGTGCGCCGGAGGGGAGTTATACGGCGAGACTGTTTGGAGATGAGGAGTTGTTGAGGAGCAAGATTATGGAAGAGGCGGATGAGCTCTGTCGTGCGCGGACGAAGGAAGAGGTCGCTTTTGAGGCGGCTGATCTGGTTTATTTCGCACTGGCGAAATGTGTCAGTATGGGCGTTGGGGTGGTGGATATTGAACGGAACTTGGATAAGAAGGCGAGGAAAGTGACGCGGAGAAAGGGGGATGCGAAGCCTCAGTGGAGCCAGTCCAAGACGAATGGCTCTGCTTCCTCCTCCCAGGCGGGGAAGAGCAACGGCACAGCAGACGCGCCGACCAACCCCCTCCCCGAGGAAAAGCAGCCCAAAACGGAAAGCGCACCGATCCAAATGCGTTCCTACGACCTCGCTTCCGTTCCACTTTCCGAGCGGGCGCAGATGCTCAAGCGCCCTACACTCAAGAGCGAGGAGATGATCGCCCGCGTTAGGCCGATCGTCGATTCTGTCCGGAGTGGCGGCGACCAGGCTCTGAAGGAGCTGACGGAGAAGTTCGACAAGGCCAAGCTGGACGAGGTCGTCATTCGCCCGCCATTTTCGCCCGAGTCGATGAAGTTGCCTGAAGAGGTGAAGAAAGCGATTGATCAGGCGTATAAGAACGTCTATGCGTTTCATGCTGCTCAGGCCGACCGTGGCCCCCTAGAAGTCGAGACCATGCCCGGCGTCGTCTGCTCTCGCTTCGCCCGCCCGATCGCCCGCGTGGGGCTGTACGTGCCCGGCGGCACCGCTGTCTTGCCCAGTACAGCACTCATGCTCGGCATCCCCGCCCAGGTCGCAGGGTGCAAAGAGATCGTCCTCGCCACCCCACCCAGGCCAGACGGGTCCATCGTCCCAGAAGTGATGTACGTTGCCTCCCTCGTCGGCGCCACTTGTATCCTCAAAGCCGGCGGGGCGCAAGCTGTAGCTGCTATGGCCTACGGCACAGCGAGTGTGCCCAAAGTGGACAAGATCTTTGGGCCGGGGAATCAGTGGGTCACGGCTGCTAAGATGTTGGTGCAGAATGATACGGATGCGCTGGTGGCTATTGATATGCCTGCTGGACCGAGTGAGGTGTTGGTTGTGGCGGATCATACTGCCGATCCGGAGTTTGTGGCCGCCGATCTGCTGAGTCAAGCAGAGCACGGCGTGGACTCGCAGGTCGTGCTCGTTGCCGTCGACCTCACCGCCGACCACCTGCGCGCCATTGAAGAGGCCGTGGATCGCCAGGCCAAGGCGTTACCGAGAGTGGAGATTATGAGGGTGTCGGTAGGAAAGAGCTTGATTGTGAAAGTGAAGGATGTGAGGGAGGCGATGAACTTCTCGAATGAGTATGCGCCGGAGCATTTGATCTTGCATTTGGAGGATGCGCCCGCTGCGGTGGGGTTGGTGCAGAATGCGGGAAGCGTGTTTGTGGGCGCTTATTCGCCTGAGAGGTGCGTCTATTCCATCTCCCTTTTTCTCCCTTCCAGTCCCTTTCTCTCCCTTCCATATCGTTTCTGTCCATGCTTTCGATGTCTATGTGGTATGGGTTTTGTTATGGAATGGTTGATGCTTACTTTCATGGCAGCTGCGGCGACTACGCCTCCGGCACGAACCACACCCTCCCAACAAACGGCTTCGCCCGCCAATTCAGCGGAGTAAACACCCAAAGTTTCCAAAAGCATATTACTTCACAGCGCGTGACGAAGGAGGGGTTGGGCGTGTTGGGCCCGGTAGTCGTGACGCTGGCGGAATGTGAGGGGTTGGGGGCGCATGCGAATGCTGTTAGGGTTAGGTTGGAGGCGTTAGAGCGGGCGAGGAAGAGCGCTGTTTGAAGGTTGAGGTTCAGACCAAATGAAAGGGAAAGACGGGATGGGGGTTGTTGTATGATCTTGGATAGGTGAAGAGTGCTTGTTCGCTGAAAAATGCGCATATATGCAGCCAAAAGTATCGCGTTGATGTAATTGATTGTCTTACACTTATTATCCCGCCTTGAAAGGCGGACATGCTCTAGCTTTGATTTGTACTCAGCGACGTGAGCCGCGTTCTCGCCTCCGGCCATAGCTGGCGCCGGGCAGCGCCGAATGCAGTTCGACGAGCAGAACGATCACCGAATGCAGTGGAATTGAATGTGCAAGACGTCTATAAGGAATAGAGCGCTTTCTGCCACAAAAGAACAGAGTATGAGCCGGATAATCGAGCAAGGTCACGATGAGGATTACTGCCAACTCGACCAGTGAGTGCCTACTTATATGTTACTTTCTGCACGCAAAGTAATGCCGCCCCGTTAGCCTAGCGGTAACAGCGGCAGAGGGCTACTATATCGTGAGCCTGCGGTGGCTATATCGCGCACCCTTTTGTCCGATGGAGAGGTGTTCGATTCCCTTTTCTCCCTACATAAAAAACTTTTTACTGGCTGATTCGTCACTCGGAGACGCGGTTCGGAGAGTGAGGGGAGCATGAGGGGAGCGGGAAGATGTTGGAAGATGGTCGGAGGCAATTAATGTCTTACGTCCGATAGGGAGTTGGCTGTTAACTAAAGTCTTTCGTAACGCGAGGTTTCGTGCTGGTTTTACTGCCAGAGGTTGAGAAATGTACCTACATGTCTCGCTGTATGGAGGTGCATTTGAGATCTCAGATACATGGGATAGCATCAACAGGACGCGACAAGACACGGATGGAGGCCATGTCTTGGCTGGAACGAAATGTACAGCAACAACTTCTAAGTAAATTCATGAGTTGAGACAGAAGCATGTCGATCAGCTTGTTACTCGCTCTGTCGCTCTTGTCGTAGATCGAATGAGACCGAATTCTTCGTGTGACGCAAAATTCGTTTTTCTGCCTTTGTCGCATCGTCGAACTTTCCAACCCGAAACCCGTAACAACCGCCCCCAGGAGAAGACCGATCGTGCTTGCCGAGTCCTATCGCCGTGTGTGGCTGTGTTTTCATTGGTCGCGATCGAGCTGTGTTCGGTAGAGTGCGCGCTGGGGCGTCCCTTCCTTCCGCGGGAGACCCATTCATTCCATCACCCGCACACACTGCGCTTTTACCCTAACCACCAACTCCCCCTCCTCCTCCTCCCTTCTCCTCCTCATCGTCCTCCCTACCCAGCGTGATCATCGTCATCCTCCTCCTATCAAACCCAGAGAAGAAAAACCATCCCTTGATCCCACACGCCTTGTCAGGCAGCACCGTACTCCCGCTCAGCCTCTCCCTTCATCCAAAGACCAACACCCGTCCCTTGCCCCACAAGGAGCGGACAGACGACGTTCATCATCCGAACCGGCTCGAACGACCGACCTTGCACACACGCAGGTCGACTATTCGCAGCGGCCGCACGCATTCCCATATCATATTGTAACTTGATCATCACAAAACGAAACGTCATAACGTGAGTTCTGCGTCCCCTCTTGTCTTGTCGCGTGCTGTTCCCCGCACCCGGAAGCAAGTGCTGACGAGGTGTATGCGCAGCTTTCGTTAGGTTGTTGACTGCTCATTTGCCTGTACTCGAAAGAAAAGAAGAAACACCCGAGGCCACCACCGTCTCAACCAAAAAAACACTCAAAAGCCAAAACACCAAAAAGAACTGAAGATCCTCTCATACGACTTGCGTGATGACAGACGTCGCTGCTCAGACGCCTCCGCCCGCTCCTGCGGCTCCGGCTGGTGGAGAGAAGAAGACTGAGGGAAAGGCAAATGGAGGAAAAGGCGGTTCTGGAAAGAAGAACACGCCTGCTCGCTCCAACTCTACCAGCGAGAGGGATCGCGAGGGCAAGTCCACTTCACGCCCGACATCTCGCGGTAGCCAGAAGAAGAACAACAGCGGTGCCAACAACAGCGGCAACGCTAGCGCGGCCGAGGGAGAAAAGAAAGGCGAAGGCAGGCCACGGCGTGAGAACAGCCAGCGTTCGGCTGGACGACGCGGAGGTCAGAACCAGGGTCAGGCACGTAACGCCTCCGGCAACAAGGACGCCTCTGCCTCTGCGGCTAGCGGGGCGCCCGCCCAGCCTGATGCGGCGCTCTCGTCCCTTCAGAAGATGATCAACGACATGAAGGGCCTGCAGCCTCCATCCGCTGCTGCTGCTGCGACCTCTCCCCCAACTTCGCAACCTGCTCAACCGTTCCACTCCAATCTCGCGCCCGACGCACCCGTCTTCCAACCTGGTGTCATCTACCCTCCGCCTCAGGAGAGGCAGAAAGAAGCCGAGGTTCCTCCTCGCCACCGCAAGGCCGCAAGCATGAGCGCCGCTCCTCCGTCTTTTAGCGGCTACTCCCTTGCTCAAAGCAACTCTGGTTCTGGGTTCTCTTCCCAGCTCGGAGCTATGGCAGAAGACGTCGAGGACAACAGTGCCGTCTACGAAGAAGGCGAGATCCCCGAGCAACAGCAGCCGATCTACTCCAGTGGTGTGCAGCAACAATCTCAGCCAGCTTTCACCGCTCCTCGCTTCGCTGCCTTGGCTGCACAGCGCCAGCAGCAAGCTGCTCAGGCTCAAGAGCCCGCCATTGGCCCCAGCGGCCGTCCCCAGCTCGCTCCTTCCTTCGTCTTTGGTGCTCGCAAGCGTGGTGCCTCCGCTGCCGGTGGAGTGCAAAGCCTCGGTCCTGCTATCGGCGAGGAAGATGGCGAGTACAAGCCACAAGGCGACTTCGGCGAGGGCATGCAGATGCCTATGCCTGTCCCCACTGGTATCGGGCTTGGCCACGGTCGCACGCAGAGCGAGCTGCCCGGAATGACAGGTTTGATGGCCGAGCAGGTGCGTCACCAAACCTTCATATATGCGCATATATTAATCCATTTTCTTAGATTGCGCTGCAGAATCAGATTGAGGCGCTGCAGCAACAGCAACAGCAGCTCTTGCAGCAGCAACTCGCCGCTGGCACCGTCATCCCTGGCTTCCCCGGTATCAGCCCCTCCCAACTTCCTGCCGCCGCGGCTCGTAGCGCCGCTCACCGTCGTATTCAAAGCCAGCAAGTCCCGATGGGCAGCCTTGGCATGATGGGCGGATTTGCGCCCACCGAGTTCTCCCAGCCGGGCTTGCCCGCCATGGGCCCCATGGGTATCCCAGGTCTGCCTTTCGGCATGCCTGGTATCAACCCTCAGGCTACGCCGCCTATGCCTATCCCTCAACCTACTCCGCCTCAGCCTGCTGGCCGCGGTGGTGCCCATGGGCGCAGGCACAGTGTCAACGTGCTAGCTAAGGGACATCAGCCGCAGCCTAGCATGGGATATAACTTCTACAACGAAGGCTTCGATGAAGGCTTCTCGCCGCCTAATGCTCATTCCCGTCAGACGTCCAGGGCGGCGGAGAGCTGGAGGATCAGTAAGTCGCAGGAGTAATGGAGCTTATCGTCCTTTTCTAATATATTTTGTAGATGGCGGCGCCAATGCTGTTCAGAACGAAACGCCTTTCTCTGCCGACCTCGCGCAGGCCCAGGCGCAGCTGCAGAGCTTGCAGCAGTTCCGTGCTGCCTCCGGTGGTCATCACCAGAAGATGGCCTCGTTCAGTTTCCCCAACATGCTGCCCAACTTCATGGCCGCCAACGCGCTCGGTATGCCCGGGTTCAACCTCTTCCAGCAGCAGCAACAGCAGTTCCAGATGCAGCTCCAGCAGCAGTCTAACCAGCCGCAGCGCAAGTCGCTCTTTGCGCCTTACCTCCCTCAGGCGTCGCTGCCGCCTTTGCTCGCCGCTGGGAAGCTCGTCGTCGGTATTCTGCGTGTGAACAAGCGCAACCGCTCGGACGCCTACGTTTCCACTGAGGTGCTCGACGCCGATATCTATATCTGCGGATCGAAGGATCGTAATCGTGCTCTCGAAGGCGATATCGTCGCTGTCGAACTGCTTGACGTCGACGAGGTCTGGGGAACTAAGAAGGAGAAGGAGGAGAAGAAGAGGAAGAAGGAAGAGAATGCCGCGTATGATATTGTCAAGCTCAATGCGGGCAAGAAAAACGATAAGAAGAAGGATGACGTCGAGGTCGAGGGGCAGGGCCTCATGTTGTTCGAGGATGAGGAGTACGCCGATTTCTTTTCCTCCTGTTGTGCTCATGCTAACAATTCACACAGGGTGACTGATGAAGTCAAGCCTCAGTTCGCTGGCCATGTCGTTGCCGTCGTTGAACGCATGCCCGGACAGCTCTTCTCCGGCACTCTTGGTCTGCTCCGCCCCTCTTCTGCCGCCACCAAAGAGAAGCAGGAAGCTGAGCGCCGTGAGCGCGAGGGCGACAAGGGCGAACCCGAGGAAAAGCGTGGCGTCACGGAGCGCCCCAAGATTGTCTGGTTCAAGCCGACCGACAAGCGTGTGCCGCTCATCGCCATCCCGACTGAACAGGCTCCGCCCGACTTCGTGGAGAACTCCGAAGCGTACGCCAACCGCCTGTTTGTGGCGTGCATCAAACGCCACCCTATTTCCTCGCTGCATCCTTTCGGTACCCTCGTTGAGGAACTCGGCACCATCGGCGAGTTGGAGGTCGAGACCAGCGCGTTGTTGAAGGACTGCAACTTCCCAACGGAAGACTTCTCGGACAACGTCCTGAAGTGTCTCCCTCCCCTGCCGTGGACTATCCCGGATCGCGAGTACGAGACTCGCCGCGATCTCCGGAGCGACCGCGTCTTTACCATTGATCCCAAGAGCGCGAAGGATATGGACGATGCCGTCTCCGTAAGGAAGAACGAGGATGGGACATACGACGTTTCTGTACACATCGCCGATGTGTCTTACTTCGTCAAGCCTGGCACGGCTCTCGACCGCGATGCGAAGAAGAAGGCTACCAGTGTCTACCTCGTTCAGCGTGCTGTGCCCATGTTGCCTCCTGCGCTTAGCGAGGAACTGTGCAGTCTTGTCCCTGGAGTCGACAGGCTGGCTTTCACTGCCATCTTCAACATGTCGCCTCAAGGCAAGGTTATCGGCAGCTGGTTCGGCCGTACGATTATTCGCTCGGCCGCCAAGCTCTCGTACGAGAATGCCCAGAATGTTATCGAGGGGCGCCCTCTCGGCGATGTTCAGATCGCTGCCGAGCACAAGGCTAGCGAGATCGAGGAGGATATCAAGATTCTCTATGTACGTTTGCCGTATTTCCCCATGATTGTCCCAGTCTGACGTTTTGGTAGGATCTCGCACGCAAGCTTCGCGAAGCCCGCTGGGAAGCTGGTGGTCTGCGCATCCACTCGTTGAAGTTGCATTTCGACTTGGATGAAAACAACATGCCGCTCGATTGCGCCCCTCAGGACCGCAATGAGGCCACTTCCTTGATCGAGGAGTTCATGCTTCTGACCAACATGAGCGTCGCGAAGATGATTGCTGCAGCTCTTCCTGAGCAGGCGATGCTGAGGCGTCATGAGGAGCCGATCCCTCGTCGTCTCGAGCGGTTCGCCGAACAGGCCAAGCGTCTCGGTGTCCCGATGGACATTTCCAGCGCCGGTGCTTTGCAGAAGTCGTTCAACGCCATCGAGAACAAGGAGCTCCGCAGGCAGCTGGAAGTCCTGGCTACGAAGGCGATGCATCGTGCTAAGTACTTCTGCTCTGGCATGCTCGATATTGCGAAGTATCAGCATTATGCGCTCAACGCTCCGCTGTACACTCATTTCACCTCGCCGATCCGTCGCTATGCGGATGTTATCGTCCACAGGCAGCTGGATTGCGTGCTTCAAAATCGTACGTGCTTCCGTTAACTCCTACCAAATTACATCTGACCCTTGAACAGCTCAAGATGCGGAGAGCAGGTTCAACATGGACCGCGATGCCGTTGCTAAGGTTGCTCAGCATTGTAATGTGTACGTATTCCCTCTTCCCCAGTGAGAGTATCAGCCTCATCCTCGATACAGGAAGCGCGACTCGGCCAAGCTGGCCCAGGAACAGTCTGCGCATTTGTACCTGTGCTTGCTGCTCTCGGATCTCTCCCAACGATATGGTCCTGTCATTCGCCAGGCTCGTGTTGTTGGTATTTTGGATGCGGCCTTCGACGTCTTCGTGCCCGAGTTTGGAATCGAGAAGCGCGTCCATGTTGATCAGATGCCTATTGAGGTATGTCCTAGACATGCTCTCGAGAACGACAATGACTCACCAGGTCTTGACAGAACCACGTTTATGACGAACACTCGCATACCCTGCAAATCTACTGGACGACCAAGGATGTCATCTCCTGGTTGGCCGAGACGAGCAGCGACGATCCTCATCTTCAGAAGATGCGTCGTACGGCCGAGATGCATGCTCGCAATCAGGAGAACATGGAGTTGACGTCTCGTCAACCGACTGACGAGAGCGCTCTCTTCGAGGAGCCGGAGGACGACGAGCCGGCCGACACCACCTCGCCTCAGATCAGTGCCTCGAAGCAGCATGCTATCTCCCGCAAGAAGGAGATTCCGCCTTTCGAGGGTCTCAAAGATACGGGCGGGCACAAGATCCAGGAAATCAAGGAATCCATGCTCGTCCCCGTCATCGTCACCTCGGACATGACCAAGAGCCCGCCCGTCATCAAGGTCTACAGCGTCAACCCGTACGCCGAGAAGAAATGAACGAGGCATACTCAGGTACCGCCTCGCTTGCCTTCTTCATCCATCCTTCCCGTGTCATGATTTTACGTTTGCTTCTCTTCCTCACTTGCTCGTACCCCTTCATCCCGGAAACCCTTGCACTCGAAACGATTGTCTTCCTCATTTGGGGACATCCGCCAGCGCGTCACATTCCCCTTTGTGTTTGAGGCGCAGTCACCGCAGTTACGTTCATGTCCTGTACAATACGCTTGAAATGATCATTTATGCCGTTAAAGTCGTGTCCCTCAACCCCAATATCTAAACACAGTCTAATCGCGGTACCGTCCAGGTCTACAATACATCCTGGATGCTGACAATCTCGCAACCCCACTTCCGCAGCTCATCAAACACCTTCTCCGTGGCCGCGGCGTCTACGCCTCGGACGGCTTCCCTGACCACCAGCGTCCTGAACCCAAACTTGCACGCATCTATGGCAGTAAACCGTACGCAGTAATCAGTCGCTAATCCACATATGACGACAGTCTCGATATCCGCCTTATGGAGGGCTTTTATGAGGGGCGTGAAGAATGTGTACTGGTTCTGGATACTCCCAATCAGCCAGTCTCCGAGTAATTCAAAGGGGTAGGAAGGAGACGTACATCAGCGAAGGCAGAGTAGGCATCAACGGCGGGATTGGTTCCCTAGTCACATCGTCAGATGCTGGTTCACGACCGCCAAGCCGTCGCACCTTTTGGATAACTACAACCTCCTTCCCAAGCTTCGCTCCCAACTCAGCGTCGAACTCGCACCCCTGCCCTGACCTCAGCCTTCCCCACCCTCAGAGGGCAGAAACGCGCAAGCTTACATGCGTGCCCTGCACACAATGATCCGGCCATAACATCTGCTGCACTGTCTCCCCCTCTGGGGCATTCAGCTTTGGCACGGGGATGCTCGTGAACGGCTGTTTGCCATGCGTCGAGGCGAACGAGACATGGCCGTGCGGATGGTCTGTCTTCGTGCTCAGCAATGCTTCATAAACTCAACAGCATAGTCATATACAGTCCTATACAATACATGAGGACTATAAATACATTATCTGAAAGGGCGAGCAAGCACCGCGCACTTGGCTAGCCACCACCAGATCCCATTTCCCCTCCTCTAACAGCCGGTACACGTGTGGCAGTATGTCCCTCCCCTCGGGGACGGCGAGCGACCCGTCCGGCGGTAAGAAATCGTTCTGAATATCGACCAGTAACAGAGCAGTTTTTGCGGATTGGGATTGGGGCATGGCTGATGGGGGGAGGGAGCGGAGCGGAATGGCGGAGTCGGGGAGCTGAGCGAGTCGATCGATGGATGTTGGCGGAGAATGTCGCCAAGCATAAGGGTCTTCTGATATGCACGGTCGGCCATAAATAGTTTGGCGCGTACGTCGGCGTGGTGAGCTGGACCAGTGTTGCCGCATTCCTGCTTCTGGTGTTTTGCCCTGTCAACGATACCGCTAGACTGTCATGGCTGCCTCGAATGTCAGTACTCGGGATTTGAATGGGCTGGTTGATGTTGCGCTGACAATGGGCGACGCTAGACTACCCCGAGGATGCGGGACCGCATGACTGCGTATATCACCTCGCTGCAGAAGGAGATCACATCCGCGCTAGACACGCTAGACCCAACAAACACATTCAAGGAGGATCACTGGGTGCGGGCAGAAGGCGGGCTAGGGAATTCGTGCACTGTTCAGGGAGGCGAGGTGCTGGAGAAGGCCGGGGTGAACATCTCCGTCGTGCATGGTAACCTGCCTCCAGCCGGGATTCAGCAGATGAGGGCGAATCATGCGGAGATCGCGTGGGATCCGAAGAGCGGAAAAAGCCTGCCTTTCTTCGCTGCTGGAATCTCGCTCGTCATCCATCCTCGGAACCCGCACGCGCCGACGATGCACGCGAATTATCGATATTTCGAGATCGACCATCCGCCAGAGAGCGAGGAGGCGAAGACGGCGGAAGGGCCGATGGCGTGGTGGTTCGGCGGAGGGAGCGATCTGACACCGTCCTATCTCTACGAGGAGGATGCCGTGCATTTCCACACCACGATCAAGGCTGCGTGCGACCCGTTCGGACCGGACATCTACCCCGCTTTCAAGAAATGGTGCGACGAGTACTTCTACATCCCACACCGGAAGGAATGTCGCGGTCTAGGCGGCATCTTCCTGGATGACCTGTCAAGTGGACCGCACGCCCGCCTGCCACAAGGGGCAAAGAAGCCAAGCACGCCGGACGAGATCTTCGCTTTTATCCAAGCGTGCGGCAACGCGATCGTGCCGAGCTACCTGCCAATCCTGGCACGCAGGAAGGACACGCCGTACACCGAAGAACAGCGGCGATGGCAGCTTATCCGGCGGGGCCGCTATGTCGAGTTCAACCTCGTGTATGACCGAGGGACGAAGTTCGGCCTGCAGACGCCTGGGGCGCGCATCGAGAGTATCCTCATGAGCCTGCCGGAGACGGCGCGGTGGGAGTACATGTCCGATATGGGCAAAGAGGGCACGGAGGAGGGCCGGCTGATGGCGCTTCTCCTGAAGCCGCGTGACTGGGCGTGAGGCGGTGATTGCCTGTCCGACTAGCCCCTGAGGGCACGTTGGCGCATGACGACGAGTGACCAGCGCACCAGTGGGCACTGTATTATTAGGCACTACCGGGAAAAGAAATGAAGAAGGCGCACCGCTCAAAGATGAAAATACATGTCCCTAAAGGCCGCTGTATCGCCGTCATTGCTGTGATTGGCCTGAACCCAAGGCTGTCTCCCCGTCTTCTGATCTTCGCGGAATCGGAAGCTTCTCCGAAACGGAGAAGGCAGGGGTTGTCCGGGGGAACAGGGCACATGGCCCTATCCCTAGCATCTTGTGGACCATCACTCCCATCACCGCAGGCCGACTGCCCATCAGCCGCTGTCGGACTAGCGCACGGCATCAGGGCTGCATCAGAAGGATAGAACCCATCTGATTTTCTCAGGCCGTTATCGCTGAACAGGCTAAGCCATCTAAGCGCCTGTAGCACCCGTCGCCGCAGTAAACATGGCCTTGACTCGTCGCTCGGGTCGCCGCGCGCCTATATATATGTCAGTCCTCGATGCCGCGGAGCTGTTCCAGCCCCTTTCTTTTCAGTCATCCTGGAGTCTACTGCCTCTACCACCCACCCTTTCGAAACTCACCAAACCATGCATCTCAACCTACCCGCTAAAGATGCTGAGGAGAACAATGACCACCTCGTGGCTAGCCCTGTAGAAAATGTCGCCGCAGCGTTCCCCGAAGAAGCTGGTACTGAGCCGGGGGTTCTCGAAGATCCTGCGGACACCGTCGCCGCAGACATAATTGGAACCTCCGCCACATCCTCGACGCCCCCCTCCGAGACCACCGAAACCGTGACCGTCGTAGAAACACTGGACGAAGCAGTAGCCACCCCCTTGGAGACGGAAAGCTACCTATATGCGCTCGGGAAGGCCACCGTCGCCGCCGTCAACTGGGACTTCATCGTCTTCGCCGCCGACCTCTTCCATGGTTCCTGTGGCAAGCCGACTCTGGGAAAGCTCGCCTATGGGTCGTTCAGTATCACTCAGGAACTCATCTTCGACGACGCGACGTGGATCTGTCGCGTACCCCTCTTGCGTTCTCTGGATTTGCCACCGTCGGCGAATGAGCTCCAAATGCTCTCTCAGCAGATGTCGAACGGCGTGGCCTCCCTAAAGTACGTGGCCGAACACACCGATATCGCCGTGCCGAAGATACATTTCTGGACTACATCCGAGGACGGTTCTGGGGCAGGGTTACCATTCCGTTTGGAAAGCGTGCCCGCTGGCGTTCCGCTCTCGCAGGTCTGGGAGGACTTGGAGGGAAGCAACAGGTGGCGGTTCCTCGAGCAGCTCTCGCATGTCTACCTTGAGCTGAGCTACAAGTGTCGTTTGCCTGCCATCGGAGCGCTCTATGTGGATAAGAAGTCCTCTCTGTCCAGCCAGTCAGCTGAGGACGTGGTCGAGCCAGCGCAAATTATCTACCCACCTCCGACTCGCAAGCACTCCACGGCACGCCGTCCCTCCGGCGGCCCGCACAATTATGGACTCGATTACCTCAAGGAACAAGCCACCGCCTGTCTCGACTCCATTCGCGCAACATACTTCGGTAGCAAGGAGAACGCGTCGCGCTACATCAGTTGCTGGGTGATCCGCTCCCTTCTGCCTCATGTCTACCATTTCGGCCACACCATGGCTGACGGCCAGGGATACGCGCTCTTCCCGGCCGACTTCAGCACGTCGAACATCATGGTCGACCTCGGGGCCGAAGGCGGGATCAAGCTAACCGCTATATGCGACTGGGACTTCAGCTCGACCCTGCCGAACTCGTCATTCGTCCAGTTTCCACAATGGGTGGAGGACTGCCCACCGTGTCCCGGATGCGTGGCCTGCGACGGAGGATGCATGAGTGCTGCTCGTCTGAATACCGAGCAGAAGACTATGATCGCGTACCTGATGGAGCACGAGATGCATCACAATAAGTGCCTTCCTCTGATGTGCAATATGGACTTCAGCCAGCTCCCTTCCGCCGTTAAGCGTGCGTTGCAGGAGCCCAAGCCTGGCAACGATCAAAAGATCTGGGATATGGTACATATTGGGAACCCACAGAAGTCTGAGATGTACCAGGAACTGGTGGAAGGGCTCGAGAAGGGAGAACTCAGCGAGCAGATGAAGGCGTTCGAGATGGACGTGAAGATTCGCGAGAAGATCGTTGAACGTCTTGGTCGGGATGGTGACGCCGATATGGCGGGAGGCAACGCCTGCGAGCTGCTGGAGAAGATCAAGGATGTCCCGGAGCTCGAGCAGGAGAAGGCGTACCTCGAGGACGTGCTTTCGAGGTAATCTCAGATAGGTCGGCCCGCAAGCTAAAGAAAGATGATCCCAAATTACCGTGTTTCCATCCCTGTCAAATTCCCCCTCCTTCCGTAGTACACGCATTATAATACTTCTTGCTCATCTTGCGATAGACCGACCCTATGCGGCCCAAAGGGCGATGATCGTAGCAAGCAGCTGAGCGGCGACAACCAACCGGGGGTTGCCGCTCCGACTGGCAGTGTTCTCAAACGCCATCATACCCGGAAAGCCCATGACGCTGCCGTTGACGACGCCCGACTGGACGGGTAGGACCATCCACGTCTGTACGGTCGTCGACGAGGGTTGCATGGCCCTCATGAGCCCCGACTGGCTCGGCGCGGCCGATGGGAGGGCAAGGGTGCTGTTTCCGTCGGTGGTGTTCGTGGCGCTCGCGAGTGCGAGTTGACCGTTACCCCAAGGTACCGCGTCGCCGGACGGCTGGTTCGCATACTGAGGCGGGTCGACAGTCCCGCTCGGGTTCGAGATCTACTGAACGAGTCAAAACACGCGCATATATGCGCATATATGCGCTAATTTCGCAAGTTACGCACCGCAAAACGCGTCGTCCATGCCGGACTAGCCGTCCCAGGCTGAGAAAACTCGTAGAAGTATATGGCGCTGTACGGGTCCACTTCCGGACATATCCAGGAGAATGGCGAGAGGGCAGGATTGGTGCCGTCTATACCTGTTGCGACCGTAGTAACGGGTGTCATGGCCATGTTTTGCCCGGACATCAGCCCTAAAGAGGAGAATGGGGCGCATATATGCAGTTACCTGAGGCTGAGGGAGAAAGGGGAAGGAACGGACGTACGGACAGTCATGTTCGTCCATGTTCCTGTAGGGTCTGGTGTCCAGGATATGGGGCATGGCCCGCCGGCAGGGTATACGTCGCCTGGTCCTGGAGCGGTCGGGACTAGCTGAGCGCGAGAGGCGGCGGGGAGGGAGAGGAAGCAAAGGAGGACGAGGAGGGCGGTGCTTTGCGACATTGGCTGCGATTAGGGGTGAGAGTGGGGAAATATGTGTGGGATGTCGATGTTGATGTTGGTAAGACGTGCAAGGCAAGGGGGGGACAGGCGACCGGCGACTGTTGAGGGGCAAAGCGAGCGTCGGATGCGTGCGGGTATATGAGGATTTTGGCGCATGCATGTCGCAGAACAGAAGGACGCGTAGAGTTTGTCGCAGAACGCGCTATGCGCATACATGTTACAGTCACACAAACGATAGACGTTGAAAATGATCGGAATGCGTGCTCCATAGGGTACAGGACGATCGACAGAGCTCAGCGATTTCCTGCCAGAGTCCAGAGCTGTAGCAGAGTCATAAACCCTCAGCGTATGTGAAGGTGCCTCGATCAGAGCTAGATGCGGCGCTGCAGACCATTTGATCGAGATCGCAGCGAGAACGGCCAGGGGGAGAATGCAACAGAGGGTCGCACGACGGCTCGTAGACAAACAGCTCAAGACAACGACCCAGGGACAGATGTGCGATCGGCATGATGATGACCCATATAGTCCGATCAAAGAGACGTCCCGCATGCTGAGGAGCCTTGGGAGACGGAATGTCGCAAAGCTCTCGCGACGTTTTGTGGACAATTTAAGACAATGGCGCAAGCTGAGTGAGGAGATCGTATGCAGATGCTGCCGAATTCGTTCAACATTGAGGCCAAGTCTGGTGTCTGAGCAGGGGAACCGGTGCTCAACCATGAAGAATACCGCACGATGTCTGATCCAGGCAGAAGTCGCAGTTAGAGCAGGCACGCCTTGAGCCAGAACCGTCTCAGATGCTGCCAACGTCAGACATCTTCGATCATTCGATCATGGTGGATGACAGAAACATCGAAATATCGATCAATAGCAGGAATGTAACGATTTCAGGTTGATGATAACGAACAAAGTGATCCAACCAACCAAACTCAAGAAACACCATTGCCACCTTCCCCCACCTTCCAGCTTCTTTGCCTCCGTCCAGGCTTCCTCATCGGGGCTTGCGGGCTGAGGCTCTCAGTCAAGGCGCGAATCATGCTCCGCCTCGCGCCGCGGCTGGGTGAGGCCGTTGGCGCCTGCTGAATTCGTCACTTCTCATCTGTATATCACACGGCGCTTGTTCTTGCTCTTGATCACTATCTTATAAACTGTCTGAAGGCACAATAAGGGCTTACTGTGATCGAGTCAACAGAACCAAGTCAGACCTGATCGGCGCCACCAACCCCTGCTGCGGACCCTACCTACTTCCCTCCTGCCCGCCCTTGCCCAGGATGTCAACAATGAAAGCGATCAACAGATTCTTCTACGGCCCCACGCCGGAAGAGAAAGTGCGAGCGTGGCAACAGAGGCTGAAGAGCGAAGGCCGGCAACTAGATCGCGAGATTCGACAGGTACGCTTCCCTCTTCCTCCTGACTCCTATCCAAGTTCCATCTCGCGAGGGGCCAAGAAGAGTGGGACTGACGGGTTTGTGGGTAGCTGGAACAAGCGCAAGCGAAGGCTCGGGGACAGCTGAAGCAGCTTGCGCAGAAGGGAGATGTCAAGAGTGCGAGGATTTTGGCTAAGGAGGTCGTGAGGAGTAACAAGCAGAAGGAGAGGCTGCATGTGTCGAAAGCGAGGTTGGGGAGCATAGGGGTGCAGTTGTCCAATCAGCTTGGTGCGCCGCCTGCCTTTTGCTCTTGTGAGGTATTGGGGTGGGACGCTGATGCGGAGGGTGTAGCGATGATGAAGGTTACGGGGAGTTTGCATAAGAGTACGGAGATTATGAAGCTGTCGAATCAGCTTGTGAGGGTGCCGCAGATCGCGGCGGCTATGCGGGAAATGAGTATGGAGATGATGAAGGTGCGTTTCTGTAACCAATTCTACTCCTTGCGCTGCTGAGAGAAAACATCCAGGCTGGGATAATGGAGGAGATGATGGATGAGACGTTACAAGCGGTGGATGATGATGAGGAGCTGGAAGAGGAGGCGGACGAGGAGGTGGATAAGGTGCTGTTCGAGCTGACGGATGGGAAGCTCGGGCAAGCAGGGACGGTGTCGACCGAACTACCCGTACGTCTCCTTACCATCGCCGTTTACGTTTTGAGCACTCATGCGTGTCATCTGCGCAGAATTTGGAGGACAAGGAGGCCGAGGAGGAGCCGGACATGCAGCGGATGCGGGAACAGCTGGACGGGCTGTTGAATGGTTGATAGTCGACACTGCCGGTCCTCCGATCCTACCCGCACGTTCTCATACCCTACAGTTTCTCTCACCGTCGCGGTCATGTACTTGTACCAGTTCCAGCAGCATACTATTTCCCTATCTTCGTGTGCATGTACCGCCAGCACAGACTTCTCCGGGAACCGCGGTTGGGCCCGTATAAATCACGTGCCTTACATCATCGGCGTCCCTGTTCGCCTACATACGTCGTTGCCCAAAATTGCTTCCTTTTCGAACCCCTGCCCTGGGAGTTGCTTGCTCCGACATTGTCCGTCCCACTCGTGAAGAAAGAGTGTGCTCCTCGTCACTCTGCTCTCTACCACTCACTCCCCTACCTTCCGGTCCTCCCTCCCCCCTTCCCCTTTCTTGTCCCCTAATTTACTTGGTCGGACCGGAAACCCAAAATGTTAAGCAGCAGAACATTCACCGCTGCTCTGCGGTCTCGCTCCGTACGTCTTCTCCGCCAGCTTTCGGAATATTGTGCGAGTTGTTGACCGGCTGGTATTTTTGGGTTGGGCGAATAGGCACTCGCACGGACATATGCGACGACGAGCAGTGGGCCGACGGCTAAGTTCCAGGGGCGCAAGAACGCTCAGGTGGGTAAATCCGGTCGACGCTTCGCCAAGCGGTGGACTAAATATGGTACAGGGCAAGTATGTTGTAACGCTCATTCCCGGTGATGGTACGCTTTGGTCGTAATATATCTAGCGACTCATGTTGACACCTTGTCCAGGTATCGGCCCCGAGATCTCCGAGTCCGTCAAGCAGATCTACAGCGCTGCCAAGGTCATTCTCTCCCCTCCAGGATTCAGGAAAGGATGCTCATAGTTTGGTCAGGTCCCTATCGAGTGGGAGGAGGTGTCAGTCGAGCCTATTTTGAAGAATGGGAAGACTGCTATTCCTGATGCTGCCATTGAGTCTGTGAAGCGGAACACTGTTGCTCTGAAGGGTGAGCTGCGTTGCTGATGTTGTGTACAACTGCATTCTGACGCATATGCGCAGGCCCATTGGCTACTCCCAGTATGTCAATGTATGAGAGCAGAGCAGGACAGCGCTAACTTGAGATGTAGTTGGGAAGGGTCATGTTTCGCTTAACCTCACTCTCCGCCGAACGTTCAACCTGTTCGCCAACGTCCGTCCTTGCGTCTCGGTCCAGGGCTACAAGACCCTGTACGACGACGTGAACACGGTCCTGATCCGAGAAAACACGGAGGGCGAGTATTCAGGGATCGAGCACGAAATTGTCGACGGCGTCGTCCAGTCGATCAAGCTGATCACCTACCCCGCCTCCGAGCGCGTTGCCCGATATGCGTTCCACTACGCGCAGGCGAACGGTCGCTCGCACGTCACGGCCGTCCATAAGGCCAACATCATGAAGATGAGCGACGGGATGTTCCTGAACGCGTGCCGGCAAGTCGCGAAGGAGTACCCTGACATCAAGTACGACGAAGACCTGCTCGACAGGGTCTGTCTCCAGATCGTGCAGAACCCCAAGCCCTACTCAGATCGTGTGATGGTCATGCCCAACCTGTACGGCGACATCCTGTCCGACATGTGCGCCGGCCTGATCGGCGGTCTGGGCCTGACGCCGTCCGGCAACATCGGCCGCGACGCGTCGATCTTCGAGGCCGTGCATGGGTCTGCGCCGGATATTGCGGGCAAAGGGCTGGCGAACCCGACCGCGCTACTCTTGTCGTCGTTGATGATGCTGAGGCATATGGAGCTGTACGAGTTTGCCGATAAGATCGAGAAGGCCGCTCTTGGTGTATGTCTCCCTCTCTTTCTTTTTCTCCCTTCTCCCCTTCTCTCCTGCCCCTCTCCTCTATTTTCCCTTCTCTTCCCTTCTCTTGCTCACACATTCTATGTAGACCATCGCCGAAGGCAAAACAATCACCGGCGACCTCGGCGGAAAAGCCAACACAAAGCAATACACAGACGCGATCATCTCCAAGCTGAAATAGACGCCGCCACCTGCCTGTAGATTGCTCAGCGGCCGAGGCGAGGAGGGGATGGGTGTTCTTGTACTGCCACCACCTGCTGCGGGAGGTTCATGCTGTAGTGCTGTACTGGGCGTGGACGGACTGCAGAGTAAAATTATTCCACAAAGTACATAATGGAATGTCTCAATAATGAGTGTGGATTTCCGGGCCGCTCAACCAGCGAGTGCATGCTCGAATAACGAACCTACTCTTGCCATACGACCAGTCTAGGGAGTTGTTAAGTATCGAGGGATCATAGTTAGAGAGGACATATTGAGCCGTTCAGAGAGCTTGCCTGGCGCATACATTCCTCTCATCCACCTGAACAGATTACAGTGCTACAGTATATAAACGATAGACGATGCCTATTCCTCCTCAGTAACAACCCACCTCATCCCCCTCTCAAACCAATCCACCAGCCCTCCCTTTCCCTCCTCCCCTTCCTCAGGCGGCCAAGCCTTCCTAAGACTCTCAACCCTCCCCATCCCCGGCGTCCCCGGACTCGCCCCTTCCCTCCCGCTCGCGCGCTTCGACCAGACCGCCTCTACCCGGACTTGCCAGCCTTCTCCTTTTCCTTTCCCATCTCCTTCTCCTTTTCCATTTCCATCTCCTCCTTCTTTCCCTTCTCCCTTCCCTTTTCCTTGGCCCTCCCCCTGGCCCTGCCCGTCGCCGATCTTGATCTGGAAGCCGACCGCCCCCGAAGCCCACTCGCCCCACCCCCTCCCGCCCGACTGGACAACCCACTCCGCCCCTCCCGCCCTCCCCGCCCCACTCTCACCCAACACCCTCCCCCCCACGCGTCTAAACTGCTGCGCAAGCTGGTCCGCAATCAACCCGCTCAGGAACTTCCGCAGCTCTTTCTCCGAAGTGACCACTAATCCCGTGCGAGGAGTTTGGAGTAAGAGAGTGCAGGGGTATTCGACGCTCAGGTAAATGGGCGCGCATCCTTCTAGTGCAAGCCGGACTTCTCCGCCGAGGGCCCAGGGATCTTCTCCAAGTAGAGCGCGCCAGACAGAGGGAGCGTCGTCAGACACCAGCCTTTTCCTGATCGACAGTGCAAGCCCGGAGGACGAGAGGCCAAGGGAGAGAGAGGAGAGGGAGGAGAGGAGGAGGGAAGTGAATTGCGTGTATTGGAAGAGCTTTATTAGCGGTGTGAGGAGGGAGGGACGGGTGCGCGGGAGGTGCAGGAGGGGGAGGAGGGAGGCGAGCAGCTGGATCGCTGGCGACACTTGCTCTTTGCCTTGTGCTCCTTGTGCTCCTTGTACTCCTTGTGCTCCTTGTGCTCCTTCCGCTCCTAGTGCTCCGCCCGCTCCTGCGGCGCCCGGTGCGCTGTCTTCCGACAGCATTGCGGAAGAAGAGAGGTCGCCCGGGTCGACCAACTCAAAAACCAACACCAACCCCGGCAGCGGCCTCAACGCCACCACCCGTTCCCTAATAACCGGTTCCATCTGTACCATCTCCATCGCCTCCGCCCTAACGCGATCAAACACCTCCCGATCCAGCACTTCCTTCTGCGCTTCCCGCAGCTGGGCATCCAACTGCGCTGCGTCGCCCGCATCCCTTCCGGGTAAATTGGGGGGCTCGAGCAAAGAGCTGCCGGCGAGATGGGCGAGGGGGGATGGTTGGACGGCGCGCAGGGTGAGCCGGAGTCGACGGCCTGTACGGGTGGGGAAGAGCAGTTCGCCCGCTCCGCCGCCGCCGCCGCCGCCGCCTGTGGGGCTGAGGTGGGCGACGGCGCGAGCTCGGGAGGGGAGGGGGGCGCCTTCCATCCCGTAGTACACTTCGAAGTCTCTCGCTTCCTTCCCTGCTCCTCCTGCTCCGGCTGCTCTCCTCCGTCCTCCTGGCCCGAACCCGCGCTCAACACGAGGAGCTAGCCTCCATCCCTCGCGTAATGAGAGCGCGCGAGAGAAGTAGCGTGATTCTGCTTCCAGCGAGCGCTCGATATCCGAGGCTGCACGGTCAAAGATGTGCGCTGCGTGTCTCAGAGACCTATTTTTGAGCCCAGCGACAAGCTGGAGTCTTTTGAGTTGCGTTGAGGTTGAGGGTGGGTGAGGAGTGGTGAGGGTTGCTGTCATTTGTGGGAGGCCGTCTAATGGGATTTGGGGTTGGGGGGGCTGGGAGTGGTGTTGAGGTGGGGGTTTGGGAGCGCTGGAGGAGGAGGGGGCGGAGGCTTGGAGTAGGGCGAGAAGGGTTTGGGAGGTGAGGGTTTGTTGCATTGCTTGTCTGCAGAGTACTCGTTAGCGAGTCTGGCAGGGAAAGAAGACAGGGAGAGGGGACGTACTGAAGCCTCATCAGAACCTCCTGCTTCAACCTCATCAACTCCTCAGGCCTAATGCCCTCTCCCTCCTCATCCTGATCACTCTCCGCCTCCCCATCACTCCCACTCTCCTCCCCTTCCCCTGCCCCTGCTTCGCCCCTAGCAGCTCTGGCCCGCTCTTCCTCCTCCTCCCGCTTTAGACTCTCGATACTGATGTCAGCATAGTCCCCCCTCTCCCATAACCTCCTCAGGTCTTTCGTAAGCTTCTCAGCGGCTGATAGGGGGGGCTGAAAGACCGGTTCGCCAGAGGGGAGGAGTTCGAGGAGTTTGTCTGCTCGCTGGGGGTCGCTGGGGGTGGGGTTAGAGGAAGAGGAGGGGGCGAGCAGGAGATGGGGGGAGAGGTGGAGCAGGAAGTCGTCCGCTTTGGAATGCGGTTGGCGTTGAGAGGGGGAGGTGAGGGTCGTTGAGGTGGTGGCCATAGTGCCTTGCAGGAGATAGTTGCCCGCAAGTAGAGGTAAGTAGGGAGCGTGTCTGCGGCAAGAACGCGATCGGGCAACTTCTTGTGAAGGACCCTTGTGAACCGGCGGCTGAGCTTCCTTCTTTCACTTAAGTTGATCGCCTTCAGATGATCGTCCGATCAGAACACGACCGATCGGGACACACGATCACAGATCAAGACGTAGTAGTATGAGGAGCGTGACCTCACCAAAAGAGCGTGACCCACCAAAAGAGCGTGACCCCGCCCAGTCCCTCACTTACAGTGGCGGAGGTAGTGGAGGGCGGCCCCGCCGCCCTTTCGCCACTCACCTCGAGTGGCGCTCACTGGCAGGAAGCAGGGAAGCCGGGAAGCCGGGAAGCCGGCGCGGTCAGCATTACCCGATCCGGCAACCTTCCCTGACTGCTTCCGCCGAGAGGGATGGCCGGGCCGAGACTCTGTAGTGGCCTATCGGGTGCCGCTTTCGATGTGTGATGAGACGGGTTGTGTCGAGTCAGGTGTAATGTAGCTTCTGGGCCGGCCCTTCATTAGAGCAATTGTTCTTGCGAATTGTTATGACATTCAAGTTAGAAGATGTACGGATCACACGGTAGAAAGTAGTACAGTATTATGTAGGGTTGAAGCACAGTAAAACCCGGTGCGGTCCCATTCCCGGCGTATGTAAGCATCCTCGTGCTCCGGCCCATAAGGCAGAATGAGGTGAGACATCCACCCGTCGGTGCAGACTCTTCCCGTGCTCGCCTAGAGAGGGGAGCGGGGCGTTCGGACGACAGGTTGTGGTGTGCTGGTGTGTATCTTGCTCTCGACCGTTTACTCCGACCGTCCCTCCCCTTGCTCTGAGTGTGGTCTGTCCCCTACAGCGCCTGTGACGGTCCTACCCTTGCTTGACGAGCGAGGCGGTCTGCTACGTAGGCACGAGGAAGATCACGTTCCACTCGAGTAGGGATTACTGTACGGTCTAGCCCTCCTCCCACTACTCTCCGTCCCCAACAGCGCCCAGCCAGACCACACGACAACGAGGCCTCGAGGCGCGCATCGCCGGTACTTACACCGCTCTCCTTCCGCGAACATCCACCGTCCTCGCTCCTCTCACCAGGCCTTCCCATCTTCCCATAATCGGGCACGTCACTCGCCCTCCATCGCCCTACCCTGCCTACCCTTCCCCTTCGCTGCCTCCCTGCAGGCAGCCTGCAGCGTGGCCTCACTCCCTCATTCATTCCCCCATCCCATCGGCGCTCCGCGCTGCCGATCCGGCGATCGATCTCCCTTCCCCTCCTTCCTTCCCCCTTCCTCCTTCTCCATTCACGGCTTCCCCGCTTCTCCGGCTCTCGACCTCACCCGCTTCCGCCTTCCCACTTCCAGCTTCTGGTCAGGCGGACGCGGACTACATAACCCCCTATCCTCCCACCCCACAAAGCGACGAGGATGGTCGAGCCCTCCTCAACGGCCAGCTCGACTTCCCCCACCACCGCCCACCCTACCGCCTCCCACGAGCAAGCAGGCCGCTCCACTCCTCAGGGGAATATGGCAATGTACAGCGTCTCGCTCACTCCTGACTCCCACCAGCACCACTCTTCCTCTGCTGGAGCTGCGGGTGATCTGGGCACACCGGTCAGTGCGAGTACCGCCACTGCTGGGCTTAAGAGACGCGCGACTGGGGGGACTGAGAATGGGAGTGCGGGTGGTGGAGGAGGGGCGAAGAAGAAGCAGAGGACGAGGGTGAGCTATAGTTGTTCGGAGTGTCATAGGAGGAAACAGAAGGTGCGTCCCTCTCTCTGTGTTTCTCTTTCTTCCTTTCTTTGCCTCTCTTTCCACCTTTACCCGCCTGTCCCTTGCCGATCTACCCCGTCCGCCCTCCTCACGGTGGGCTGGGGATGCCTTGTGCTTTCTCATGTCGTTTTGTCGAGGTTGATGTCGATGTGATCGTGCGGACGCCTATGCTAATGCCCCCACCAGTGCGACCGCCAAATCCCCTGCTCGCACTGCATAGCGCGCAAAGTGCCCGAGCTCTGCAAAGGCTACACCCCCGGCAAAGCCGACAGCGACCTCGCCGCCCGCCTCGCCCGCGTCGAAAGTATCATAGAACACGCCCTGCCGCAATACGCCTCCCGTCTCGGGTCCTCCATCCCCCAGTCGCCCAGCGAGATGGGGGACGACCCCGGTGACACGGACTCCGTTCTCGGTCGGGGCGAGAGCAGGCCTGGTCATACCGGCGGCCATGGGATGGCCGACGAGTCCGACCCTCAAGGAGGGATCCTGCAAGGAGGGAAATGGTACGGCTCGTCCGCCTCGGGGAGCGTGACGACCCAGCCGCTGCTCGAGCAGCTGCATGCGCAGTCGGGCGAGCTGGGACCGGTGGAGGAGAACCAGACGCCTGCGGAGAAGCTGTTGAGACTTATACAGGACTGTGGGGTGAGCGCGACGAAGGTGCCGGAATTGTTGAGGGAGCTGCCGGAGAGTAAGGCGATGACGGATCGGCTGGTGGATTTTTATTTTCAGCAGGTGTACGTCCTCCTTCCCTCTTTCCCTTCTTCCTCCTCTCCTCTTCCTCTCCTTCTCTTTCGCTTCCTCCTCTCTTTTATATCTCATTCGCCTGCCGCTGCTCCTGCCGCTGCCTTGTTCCTTCTTCCTTCGCAATGGGTGGTGCTATTGGGGGCAAAAGAGCCAAACTGACGTATATGCGCACGCAGGAACTACACCCGCTACCCCCTCTACGAACCCGCATTCCGCGTCTCCTACGAATCGATCTACGCAAACGGCGGCAAGCTCCACCCGAACGACATCCGGTTCCTCCCGCTGCTGTTCGTGATCCTGGCCACTTCGGTGAGGCTGGCGCCGGAGCATTTGGTGGGGAACTCGGCGGCGAGGAGGATTACTAGTTTGAGGTATTATTGGGCTTGTACGTCGCGCATCCTCTTTCCGTTCTCGGACTCGGGAGATATTGATATGTATGCGTGTGTAGCGAGAAGGAGCTTGCTTATTGCCGCGGCGGTGCAGACGGACTCGCTTGAGCTTGTTCTTGCGAGGTTGTTGAGTTTCAGGTTCTTGATCTTCGAGAGAAGGATCACGGAGTGTTGGGCCCAGCTCGGCGCAGCGGTGCGGACTGCTCAGGCTCTAGGACTACACAGGGACGGAACGAAGCTGGTAAGCGCCTCTTCTCATGACTCTGACTTCTGATAAAGACAGATGCTGATGAACGCGCATAGGGCCTGGACGCATTCAACACCGAGTACAGAAGACGGATATGGGCCTACCTGTACCACGCCGACCGCACGCACGCGCTCATCCTCGGTCGCCCACCAAGCATATCAGACGACTACACCGACACGCTCCCGCCCTCCAACATCCCGGACGACGCTTTGCCAACCGCCCAAATCGTCATGCCCCAATCAGAGCCCCTGACCAAGCCAACGCTAATGACGTACCAAATCCTGCGGCACTCGCTCGCCACTATCATCGGGCATATCGTGCATCATTTCCAGAACTTGCGTGGCCATTCGCACTATAGCGATGTGGTAGCGCTGGATCATGAGTTGGAAAACTTTGTGCAGCACTTACCGCCCCATTATTCCCTCGACCCGGATACGAGCCTGGACCACGTGTACCACTTCGTCCCTGTCCACCGGTTCCTCATCATAACCGAGGTCTTCTTCGTCCGCATGTCGCTCCACCGGCCCTACCTCCTCCGCAGAAGCGATCGCTACAACCTCTCCCGCTCCGCATCCTTCAAATCCGCGCGACTGGACTTCCGCGTCCGGCAGCTGTTCAAGCGGTCCGCGCCGAGAGAAGTGATGGGCAGCATGGGCGGCGGGTATAGGGAGTTCCAAGCCGCTATGACAGCTGGTATATCCCTCGTCCTGGACCCGGACGGACCGGAATCAGACTCGATGCGGCAGATAGTGGACACGTTCATCCAAGAGCACATGAACATGGGCGACGAGCTGGACGAGACTACCCGGCGCGAGCTGAAGGTCATAGAGCTGCTGCAGTCGAAGGCCGCGAAAGGGCATAGGATCTCACTGAAGAGCGAGCCTGACGAGCCAGCTTCCGCTAGCACAGCGACGAACGGCTACGAGCCGAATGGGCAATTGGACCCGCAGACGACCGCCAACATCCTGCTCAATATCAGTCAGGCTATCCCTCCCACTGCTGGCGTAGGATCTCCTTTCCCGAGCGCGGTATCCCCGAGCGCGCAGATCAACTCACCCAGTAACGGCTACATGCCCTACCGCCACCCGTTCGCCCCTGGCCCGGGCAGCGACCAGCCCAACCCTTACCCGGCATTTTCCAGGATCATCGAGCGTCCGCAGAGCACGCTCTCAAACGGGAACGGAGCCCAGCTTTCCCCGACGGACGACGAGTCCGCCCAGGCCTTGCTGGACAAATGGTGCGACACCGCCGCTGGTTCCTCAGCTATCGGACTCCCCGGCGGGTGGTCACTGGGCGACGGGCTAGGCGGGGCAGGTATGACCCTCGAGGGAACTTTGGGGATGGGGGATCCCTTGGCGATGCCGATGGGGGGAGCGCAGTTGGGGGGGACGCAGGAGGAGTGGACGTATTGGGATAATCTGGTCGAGACTATTAGGGGGAGCTCGGTTGTGAGTGCGCAGGGGAGCGGGATATAACACGATGCAACCCAACCCGACGCAACCCAACCCGACGGAGCGCGATCATGTTCAAAGTGTAAAGAAGCAGTGGGAAGTTTCTTGGTTTTCTGCTTTGATACTAGTACGTATGTGGATCTCTTTTTCTCTTTCTGTCCCTCTCTTTCTGTCTCCCTTTCTCGCTCGTTCGCTCTCGCTCTCGCCCTTCCGCTTACTCTGTCCTCTTGTTGTCGCGACGAAGACGAATCTATGCTGTATGTGACGACGCTTGTATACTATAGACGGACGTCGAATAGAATGTTGTGCTGTTTCCCTTTCCCTTTTCCCGTTGTCACCTTCTCCCGTCCTCTGGGGCTCTCATTCTAAGCAGATAGCGTGGCAGTAAGGGATGGACAATGAGTGAATATGATTCCTGCGCTGTTTGACCACGTAGTGGACCGGCCCTAGAGATACGTGGAGGACTAATTGATAGTTGATACATGCGAGGTGAAAGAGAGAGAGGTTGAAGGTTGTGGACAATGGGATGTATATTTAATCTTTCGCTCACACTAGGTTCCTTCCGTTTTCCTCTGCCGAGCTTTTATGCATTCGCTACCTCCGCTACGACAGCAGACTGCTCTAAAGCGATACGGTAACAGGGCAGTTGACCTTGGGTCACCCGCAGAAGTTCGGTCGGCGTGCTAATCAACATCCGTCGCGACCATGAAAGGGTCTTCCAGCAATTCACTTGCTGTTGCTCTGTCTACAGGATCTATCTGTAGAAGCCTGCGCATGAACCGCAGAAATTCACCCTTCTCCTCCTCATCAACGTGAGCGGAAAGCTCTTCCAGGGTCGTCGATGGCACAAGAGCTTGGATGGAGGGCAGAAGCTTTCCTATAACCACGTCCAGTAAGTTAGGGACATCGGCTATAGCTTGAGCGCTCCGCACCGTGCTCATCAAAGAACTGTCCACGGTTGTTCCCGGAAAGGCCAAACCCTTCCGAGGGTGCCCCGAACAGCCCGACCAGCTGAGCAATCTTGCGCTCCAAGGAGAATTTTCCGTCCTCGTCCAGTCCGCTACACAGGGGCTTCCCTTCCAGCATCTCCCAGCTCTGAATCAACTATAAACGCGCTGGTAGGGGCGATCTGACTGCAACTCACCATTACTCCCAAACTCCAAATATCGACCGCAAACCCCCATTTTTGCCCCATGATTACCTCAGGAGCACGGTAGGGCACAATCTGGATGGAATGGGTATAAAACCACTGCTCATCGCTGATCGGAAGCGCAAGATCAAAGTCCGTCAACTTAGGTTTTCCTATGCTTGCTGTGGTCCATTCGAACTCTGACCTGCTCATGTATATGGTCCGGTCGGGTAGCACCTTGCGAGGTGGTGGGGACTGGCGTTCTTCCTCTTCGACCTTGGAGAAATCAAAGGTCGATTCAAACCCGACAAGCACATTTTCCGGCTTGATATGTACTAGACTTAAGCAAGAATGAAAGTCTCGAGCTGAAGAAAGGCGACTGTACCCGTATGAACCACATTGCAATCATCGTGCAGGTAGCACAAGACGATCAAGAGAATCTTCATGTATATCCTTACAACGATGAAGGGAAAGCGACCGCCTTGCATCCTCTTTTGAAGAACATTCAGCGGCTCCCGAAGCGGTATGAACACCAGGCATGCGTGGGTGCCGTGCTGAGTCTCGATGTCGAACGTATCGTGCAACAGGCGAATGAAGTTCAGGGCTGGATGGTCGGGATCGACCGAGGCGATGTACTTCAATGACTCGCGCTCGTGTTCCGACATCCCATCGTTGGCGCAGACTTTGAGGGCAACGTACTCGATGTGCCCTGGAGATCTGATGCAGAAAACGTTGAGGAAGCTTCATCAAGGCTCGAGCCGTCTGCAACGTACGCATTCAGGTCTTTAGCCAACCACACTGTAGACCCTGCCCCCCATCCCAGCTTGCAGATGACTCGGTAGCGGCTGTTCAGAACTTCGCCAATTCGAACCGGATAGAATCGCTCAGGGGTATAGTTGGGGAGCCTTTCTTCCTCAAAGAGGACGTCTGCTGGGATCAATTCCGGCTCTTCAGGCTCTTGCGGCGCCGTGGACATGATCACTGGCCAAGATGTTGCAGGAAGCGGGGTCAGCTACAAGTAAGTGGAAGCAGCATAAGAACCTAGAAGGACGCCGATGCACTGGCTTAAGTCCGAGCACGCTCATCAGTCGGATGATAGCAGTCTTGCTTGGAAGCATGCACTAAGCATGCACTCCAAACTTGCAACACGAGGCCATACGTTTGCGTCCGAAGTTCTGTGGCGTGCGAGCGCCGACTGTTTGATAGATGAATGTACCAATTGTTTTCGTCGGATCTTGCTGATGTCCTTCTCCAGCAATGAGGACGCATAGCGTTGCATCCGATGCTCTTGTTAAACGTGAACTTTGCGGTGACACATGCTCACAATGAACCGAGCCCTAAATGCAAGTAACAATTCGTGATCATGGCGACATGAGCGCGCAGAGCTCATGCGAGAGCCAAGGAACACAGTGAACCGAACGCAACCTTACCGCCAGGAACTGCAGATGTATGTTCGGATGTATTCTTATGCTGAGAGTGATCGCTCTTGCCCTCGACGATGAAGGAGGGAGGTGACAGATGCGACGATGAGGAGCCGAGACACAGACAGTCTCAAGCACAGACCCCCGGCAGGATAGCATCCGCAGCCTAGCTGCATGCGTGCCCCCTGACTTGCCTGGCCCGTCCTGCTGAAGCTGGCGATGCTCAAGTGCATAGAACGGAAATGAGTACGACCAAACGCTATCTGGTCTCTTTTTGCTATTCCCAGGTTTCACCAGACTCTGCTGTGGCTTGCGGGGGCACACCTCTGTGAGCAGTTTGGCGGTGAGCACTTCCTCTTAGATCTGACCTGTATGATGTTGATCTTCCGACAGCTAAAGCATCTGCTCGTACTCCGTAGCCTATGAAGTTCCCTTGCTCTAGAAAGGCTACACCTCGGCAGGGAAGACAGCGTTCCTGGGCGCAAGTTTCGTCCTTGTGGAATATGTCATGGCCCCGCTCTACCACGACCCGCTTCCTGTCCCCGCTCTTTCACCTTGCCTTTCACTCCGACATATGCGACGAAGTTACGTGACCGGGGCGCGGTGGGATCCGTTCTGGGCAGCTTGGTGGGCAAGAAGACTCCGATTTGCAGCACGGTAGCCTCTGAGGCGGAAAATGGTCCTGGCGCTCGAGCGCCTCGGGACCGACCGCCTGCCGAGAAGCAGCTCTTCAGGCCCTTGCAGGGTCGTGGATGAGTGCTATCAAGGTGTCGGAGGCCCGTAAGAAGCTGCGAAGGGTGAGGAGGGTAAGGAGATAACGGATTGGCTGGTGGATGTTGGGTTTCACCAGATGTATGCAGATGTGCGCCTTTCTATTTCGTCTTCTCCATCTGCCCCTTGCTCCCCTTCGTCTCGCTCCTCCACCCCTTGCTCATCCCCACCCAGTCCCCGCCTGCGAATGCTTCCTGTCCCGGAAGAAGTTGCTGATGTATGCGTTCGCGCAGAAACTACACCGGCTGCCGCCTGCATGAACTCGCATTCCTCGTCTCCCACAAATCTACCTACGCCGATGGCGGTAAAAATTCCCTCTATCCGAAAGATATCCGTTCCTTCACTCTCCTAGCCGTCATACTGGCCACCTTCGTTGGCTGGCGCGGCCGCAGTGGGGAAAAAAGGTCGGCTTCGCGGAGGATTTTGAGTTCGCATTTACGCTTGTACGTGGCTTATTTTCTCCCTTCCTGGTATTGGAAGATGCTGACATGTATGTGCGTACTAAGGGGAGGCCTCAGCTCGCTACTACCGCTGTCCAGATGGACTCGCCTGAGCATGTAATGGGCCAGCAATGTAGCTTCCAGTTTATGATTTCGGAGGGCAGCATCACGGGGTGTTGCGCTCGGCTCGGGGCTGTAGTACGTACAAGCCAGGCACTCGACCGAGACGGATGGCATAAACCTGGTATGGAACTCTCTTCATCTATGGAGATGGAGACGCTGATGGTTGCATGTAGGGCTTGTGCGTTCCGCACTGGATACAATAGGCCGATACAGCCGGCTTGTACAGCGCGACAAGCTTTCACCCGCACCAATATAGCTGACGACGCATCGCCCACCGTGATAATCCCCATTTCTCCTTCGGGCCCGCCTACTGAGCCCACGCTCATGTTCCACCAATTCTGTTATTCCCCGCCATCATCACGGGGCATATCGCCCATCATTTCAGAACATCTGTGGGCACTCGCATTATTCGGTCATCGTAACGCTCGACCACGAGCTGAAACATTACCGGGAAGGCCAAGAGCTTCTAAACTCGCATCGGCATATACAACAATTGGGTCATTCGCAAACACTATACAACTCTATAGATATGATGCGGCGAAGTGGGGCCTCGTCTCGCGGCTCCACAACTGGGGCTTTATTTCTTGCCTCCGTGGACCGGCGCCGGCTTGGTATGGGCATGTCCCTCCGGCGGGGCAGGGTGGCCTGCCTTCTTCTTCTCCTCTTCCGCCTTCTTCTTCTCTGCCTCCTCCTCCGCCTCCTTCTTCTCTTCCTCCTCTGCTTCCTTGATAGCTTCCTCATAAATCTTCTCCTCCACCTCCCGCTTGGTCAGCTTGTTGCGATACTTGAGAGGCTCGCGCCCTTTCAATGCCGAAACGACGCGCTTCTGTTCTTCACGGTATTTATTATAGTGCTGCGGGTCCTTGGCAAGGCCATCTTCATAGCGCGTCTGCACCTTGGGATCGGAGAACCGGACAAAGGCGCCGTGCACTGGCTGGCCATCTTTGTCAACATACGCGTGGGCCGTCGTGAGGTACTCTTTGGCCTCTTTCTCGGATTGCTCTTTAGCGGGCTTGGTGAGTGTTCCTGTCAACCGCAGAGATAGACGGTCCGTAGGATCTCCGGGACTGCCGTGCACATTGCCCCTGACAAAGCATTCAGAAACGAGGAGGAAGCATTGTCGAACAACATCACCGACCCATAGACGCCTGCGGCAACATTCTGGGCAAACCCGGCGACGTTGGCAGCCTCTATGACGTTGTCCTCCAATTCCTTAGCAGGCTTGGCCTTGCCGGTGGTGAAGGTAAACTTGAAGGGTTCGTTGACGCTGGCGTTCTGCATGATATGTAGGCGGGAGTCTTGAGCTTTAGGCTGGGTGGGACCGAGTGTACAACTAATGAGGACTTCTTACTGGCTTGTCTACGTCCTTAAGTACTTGCGGAGGGACTGAAGTGGCTCGATCTCTGTCATGGCCAACACCAGCAGCTTTCTCCCACTCACAGCCTTGTGATCGGAATGATCCCACTTCACCTCCTGACCATTGACAGAGATTGCGAGCCCGCATGACAGAAGGTGAGAAATGGTGTTGAAACAAGGGTATGAGAACCGGCGTTTCGTAGCTCTCACCTCCGAAACCTCTAAACGCTGCTTTTACAGTCACCCATCAATCGCAAACATGACTCCCCCGCTGGTGACCGAGCGGCCCATCACTGATTGGCTTTATCAATCATCAGTAGTCCTGGGGGTTGTTGGGAAAGAGAACCCAGGAGATCAGGCTTGCTCAGGCTCAACATGAAGCGCCCGCGCTGTTGATTACCGGATCTATTTATGGGCAGAGAATCAATCGTTGATTGTGCCCGGTACGGTATGTGAGCCCGTCAGCGAAGTCCCGTCGATGTCCAGCTCAAAATCAACCGTCGCCGAAGCCTCCTGAGTTCCAGCGCGGCGAACATGCACTGATCATGCTCAGATGAACATGTACCCCCCGGAGCCGGATCTTGGTATCTTTATCACTCCGGTGAGGACATCAACAGGGGCGTGTTCGGGAAGCCATCTTCTCGGTCTGATGATCCACAAGCTGCCATCTCCCGGTCCCCCGTTTACTGGCCGAAGTTGTCTTGGATGCACAGCTGATGAGTGTCGCAGACGCTTTCCAGCAGACATTTAGGGCCATGATTTGGCAGCAAGGGTGGGGACAGCGCCTTGCATCGAACTTTAACCTTAATCGGACTTGGGAAAGTATTTCTTCAAACAGAGCAGCCACTCTTCATTCACAGTAGCTACCCCTGTAAGGAGGCAATGCGTACTACTTGACTTTTGCTCCCTCGTGTGATGAAGCATGAGCGAAGTTCCCGATGGTGCGTTCACGGACCAAGGGACATGGTTGACAACATTGGATCTTTGAGGAGCCCCGCGGCGGTTGCCCTGGCTTCCGGTTCCCATTGAAGCATCCTCCTCAAGAACACCACAAAATCCCTCTTTGTTTCTCCACTCAATCGGGTGATGCTATCTTCTAGGGAGACAGACGGAACGAGTCTTCGGACCTCGCTAAGGAGCACACCTTCGTTCGTAAACACCATGAGTTAATAATAGAGTATCGAATCGACACTTGCCATTCTCGTCGAAAAAGTCCCTGCTGTGCTCTCCAAGCTTGGCGAACGATGCGGGCGGCTCTCCCAACAAGCCGATTAGCTTTGCAACGTGACAGCGTTCGGAGTAAACCCCATCTTCACCAATGCCGTCGCAAAGCGGCTTGTTTTCCAACAGCTCGAAACTCTGCATACAGGGTTAGAATTGGACTCGTGCAACGTAGCAGGGGAGCGATTATAGGCGAATGACGTACCATGGCAGCCGCGCTCCATATATCCGCTGGATAATACCAGGCCTGCCCTAACACAACTTCAGGGGCTCGGTATGATGCTAGTTGTATGGTGTGGCCGTAACGCAGCCCGTCCCGGCACGAGACAGCCAGATCAAAATCCGTAAGCTTGGGGAGGCCCAATCGTCCCTGGGGAAAGCCGAAGCTCGGGCGAGACTCATATATGATTCGATCTGAGAGTATCTTCCTTGGAGGAGGCAACTCTCTCTCCTGCTTCTCGAGTTTTGCCCAGTCGAAATTCTTTTCAAATGCGACGAGAATATTCTCGGGCTTGATATCTGCTCATAGTTAACGGTAGTGCCACACCTGTGTGTCGCAGGCTCACCGGTATGGACCATTTGACACTCATCGTGTAAATAGCTCAAGGCCAGGAGCAACGCCTTCAGGTGCGCCCGAAGAGGAGGAAGCGTATAGCAACAATCCACCAACCTCTTTTGAAGTACATTCAATGGTTCCCGCAACGGTGGAAAGACCAGACACGTGTGGCTCCCAAAGGGGCTTTGCACTTCGAAAGAGTGGAGCAACAGGCGTATGTACTGGATGCCGGGGTGGGTTGGGTTCGCAGCCGCGATATCTTCTAGCAGATCTCGTTCGAGGCCAGGATCGGCATGATTAGCTGCGCAGATCTTGATTGCCACATAATGATGTCCACTCTCCGAGCTGAAACAACCAGTCAGCGAGACTACTGCGAGCACGCAACAGCGTGTACCGTACGATTGTAGGTCCTTCGCCAACCAAACGGTCGCCAAGCTTCCCCATCCAAGCTTGAGAAAGAGGCGATACCGTGATCCGAGAACCTCGCCCAAGCGAGCGGGATAGAACTCGATCGATTCCTTCAGAAGGATGTGCTCCTCCTCGAACATGTCGTCGGCAGCAATCAAAAGGGGTTCTGCAGCCGTGGTTTTCGTATCATCCTCAACCGACATGCTGGACGAACAGAAGCGCGGAATGTATATCAGCGAGCAGGAGAACAAGGTAGCCGTATAGGGGTAACGCGGCCATTGTCAATGCGGCGATGTCTTGCAACTGTTGAACGAGGTCCTGCGGTTCCCCAGTCTTCCGATGCAACACGAAACAACCTTCTGTCTCCGCCTTCTTGCCCTCGGCAACATTTGCAAGCGGGTTCGCCTGCACCCGAGGGATGGACCTTGGGTGAAATCTGGAATGCATTGTTACAGCATCAATTTACTCTACGATTTAAACTATGAACCAGAATTACTCGAACATACAAAGAAGGGAAGAATAGAAACGAACGGCTCCATGCAATAACAACAATAAACAGGGAGCGAAACACCCACGTTTACAAACGGAATAAAAAGCCAAGGTCTTCCGGCGTCAGACGACCCATTGCGGAGTCGTCTCTTTGAAGTGTCGCATCAACCATGGCGGACTTCTTTTCTTGGAGCTGGACGATACGGCTCTCAATGCTGTCCTCTATCACGAGCTTGATTGCTTGCACCGGGCGGTGCTGACCCAGCCGATGGATGCGGTCCATAGCTTGGTATTCGACAGCCGGGTTCCACCAGCTATCCATGAGGTACACCCGAGAGGCCTAATGGGAATGATCAGTTCTGTATCGCACCCGACAAAAGGAGCGACACATACCTCGGTCAAGTTGAGAGCCACACCTCCGGCTTTCAAAGAGACAAGGAAGACAGTAACATTCACGTTGTTCACTAGGATGAAATCAGGATCGAACGTCCCTTGATGCCTTGGATGACTTACTGAAGTGTTGAATGGTGGCGTCTCTTGCTTGCGGGCTCATGGTACCTTCCAACCGGCAGACAGTGAAACCAGCACGTTGCAAGCGGAAGTTGATAAGGTCCAAGAAGTTGACAAACTGGCTGAATACGATGCTTTTGGTGGTCGCGTCTTGCTTGCGGAGGTTGCTCAGCTCCTCGACAAGAGCCTCAATCTTCGACGAGGAGCGCCATTCGTCAACATCAAGACGACCGAGGATGCCCTGTCTAGCTTTCGAATTCGCCTCGGCTTCGTCTTCAAGGGCGGGAGCCTCAAGATCGATGGAGAGAGGGACGTGACAAACAGGACAATGAGGCTGATGCTCGACAGAGGTGTTGAGGTATTGCTTGATGCATTCGCGATCGAAGATATGGTTGCAGCGGGATTTGATGGCATCCTCTGCAATATCGTTGCAAAGACGGCAGACGGTTGCTTCGACGATATCACCAGAAAAGGCTTTATTCGTCTTGCTTTTCAAGACAAGATCAGGCTGTCATCCGTCAGCCGGTTGCCTATGATAAGCAGCATATATGCTCACATGACAAGCCATTTGTCTCATGCGCGTGATCAAGCTGAAGATATTGCTGTAGTCTGTTTTCCACGTAAGCTTTAGCTTAGGCCTGACCGAACGTGATACTCACTGTTCAACAAGGTACCCTGATCGACGTAGGTGGAGAACTGCCTCTTCGCGTCTGTGAACAACGAAACATACAACTCCTTCTCCTCAGGCGAGAAATAGTCCCTGCGGACGATGACGGTCCGAGGCGGCAAGCCAAGATCGTCAGCCCGTTCCAATTTCGTGCGGCGAAGCATCATTCGATCCAACAAGATCTTGAGCTTCTTGAACGCGACTCTGCCGACGCCGACCATGCCATATCTCTGTATGGGCGAGAGAATTTCGTTGTTCCAGAAGCAAGTGTGGCTCATGGGACTGTGGCCACACTGGTCGCATGTTCGGCGGTCCGTAAACTTCCAGTGAAGAGACTTGCAGTCACAGCGCATGCAGAAGTAATGAGAGAATGGCTCGCCACCCAGGAACCTGACCCAAAATCAGCCAGGATGCGCAGCGAAGTTATGACGGTAGCGTACCGAACCAAGCTGTACAATTCGCCGACACGATTTTGAAGAGGAGTACCCGACAAACACCATTTGTAGTCGCTCTGCAGCTCGAACGCGCCCTTCGCCGTGTTCGTGGCACGCTCCTTGATGTTGTGAGCTTCGTCGAGCTACGATTGAATCAGCATACGAGCCACGTAATGATGTGTTCCCACTCACGATGACCCTCTTCCACTTGATCTGGTGCATCGCGCTGAGCTCCTTGACGATCTTCCCCTGCCTCTTGAATCCGCTCTGCTGCTTGCGATAGCACGACTCCAGCACAGCATATGTTGTCAGGACAACATCGTACTTCTGGAGCTCTTTTACGTCGTTCGACCTCGAGGCACCGTGCCAAATACAGACCTTGAAGTCTTCCGTGTTCGCCTCGATTTCGTTGCGCCACTGCATAATGGCGACAGTAGGAGCAACGACGAGGTTGGGCTTCCGCCGGTCGTGTACGAGAAGAGCGATGGTCTGAATGGTCTTGCCCATGCCCATCTCGTCGGCAAGCATGCCGCCTTTCCAGGGGCCTTGCTCTTGCTTGAGCATCCAATACAGACTCTCCTGCTGGAAAGGCAGCAGGTTGACTTTAAGCGACTTTGGTTGAGGAGCACGTTCAGGAACGATGATCGGGATGGAAGCGGCGAGATCACCCCAGCAATCCTGCAGCTCGGGATGATGCATCTTCAGAGCGATGGAATTCCGCTCGGCGTGGGTGAGGCGCTTGCGCCCGAGTTTCTTTGTAAGAAGCTTCTCTTCCCTCCGTCGCAAGTAACGATCTTCGGGCAATTCGCGCCTGGCGACGCCCTCCACCCTCATGTACTCCCAATCGGCAGCCCGTGCAATGCCTCGGCTCTCAACTCGGATCGGGTCTTGCTCCAGTTGTTCCTGGTTCTCTGTCTCACTATCGTCCTCATCTTCGTCGTCGTCGTCCACCCTTCCGAACTCCAAGAGAAGCTTCTTGTCGAAATCGCGATTGGCGCTCTTTTCTTCCTGACTAGGTTTGTTGGATGACCTGACGCTTTTCCGTACGGCTTGCTGCAGAGCCAATGCTTCCTCCTCACTATCTTCGGCGAAGTCGTTTCCAACGTATTCGCTCTCCGACGGATCGGTCAAGTCGCTCTCCTCGACATCAGGATCCACAGCGGCCTTGCCCTTTCCTTTCGTTTGAGAAAGCCGCTCGGGTTTCCATTCGTCCGCAGAATCTTCATCGGAGGACTCCTCGGCCATGACAGAAGAAGCGTCCGAGATAGGGTCGTCATCGGAGACGGGTTCTGCCTTGGCTTTGCCTCGTCCGCGGCCCCTTGCGGGAGCCTTTCCTTTGCCTTTTGCAGGCGCTTTGGGCTCCTCGGCTTCGGTCTTCACAATCTGCAGGCAGGTCAATGGGAATGCGGAGAGATCTTAGCGCATATACCCACCCGAGAAGGGCGCCTTCTGAGCGGGATCTCCACAACCACTTCAGTCTTCACGCGCTTGCTTCTCCTTCTCGACGTAGTTGTGGCAACTTCGACGACCTCCTCGTCCTCCTCGACCACAATACCAGCATCCTCGTCTATATCGATCACGCTCTCGTCCAGTTCTTCCGCCTTGCGTTTTCCACGCTGCACACTCTCCAGGTTGATAGCGTTCAGGTCAAGCGTTCCTGCCGATTTACCGAAGCCCTTGACGCTGCCCGAGGGCGTGATCGACGCGGCCGTTGCCGGTGTAGACACAAGCGTGGACGACGACGCGCGAGTGGAGACCGATCGAGCAGGTGTAACGGTGTCTACCTGCATGTTGGCAGCAGACGATCGGCGGCGTGTCATGACCATGTTGGGCAAGCCTGTTTTGCTGGCAAGAGGGAAGAGAAGAGGGGAAAGGTGGCAAGAGGCGAGTGGGAGGGAGGAGGAGGGGGACGAGGAGTAGGAGGAAAGGCCGAGTTCGCTTGTCGCCTCTCTCACCCCACAGAGGCGCGGGAACAGGCACTTCGGTCAGAGATGGAGGCGGAGACGCGTCAAAGGGACCAAATTTCACACATTGCGATCGGTGGTTACGTGACTGTGCCGGTTGAACCCTATCGGGTCATCGTAGGAACCTTGTGCATTTCCGTATCTTTTGTATACAAGCAATAACTGTGGGCAGAAAAATCACACTTTGAGCTGGCTGATAACCCAAGTTACAGGAACAGTGCAGAGCTATCGGTCTATGAGTGGAAATTTGTCTAGTTTCGGCAGCGCTCCGCTTTGTGCCGTCCCCTAGTTGAACCCGACCGGCCACTCGGCTAATTCCCAGACATCCGCTTCCGGACGCGTCGATGACTCGCTCAGCCTGCAACCACCATATCCGCGGCGTGCCGATGCAGAATCGGGACATCCTGAGTAATTAGATTGCTAATGAGCAAGCGGTCCCTTCGTCGTTAATATACAGCAAGGTAGATCATGAGGATGAACAAGGCATGTGATGAGAGAGAATCATTGCGCTGATGAAGAGAAAGATAACCGGAGAAAGGAGTGTCGGGATTGTCGTTGCGCCATGCCGTAGAGAGCGGAAGAATGCGAGCAGGCCGCAGGAAGAAAGATTGGATAGCTGATATCGAGTCTATGCGTCGACGTGAAGGAAATCGCAGTCGTCACCATTCCGGCACCTAAATTCCCAATTCAGTTCACGCTGTTTCTCACGCGGATGGATTCGACTACTACTTGCCTTCCTTGTTGGTAAAACTGACAAGGGATTCGTCTGTGCGGCTTCTGATGTGGCCTCCCGGGACCACCTCGGCCGCCTCTTGCCTGCCCACGGCCACGACTGTTCCAACCTTGATCAGACTGTCCTCTATTAAAGCCATTATTGTCTGCCTGGCCGTACCCTCCCTCATTAAATGCTCCACCTCCCCAACCCGCAGCCTGATTTCCGCCTTGATTCCAATCACTCCCGCCAACGTGCGTCTGCTGATCTCCCATCCCTGGCGGTTGCGGGGGCGGCGTAGGAGTAGAAGTCATACCCGCCTGCGCGAGTATACTGGCTAACCGCGCAGTATCTATGCCAAGATTGGCCAACGTATTGGCAGGGGGCACCGCTGCAGCTGAGGCTGGCTGCTGCGTGGAGGCCTGGGACGGCTCGTGCATACCACCGCTGATCTGTTTCAACAAATCCGCAACATTAGGCACGCTCTTAGCAGCAGAGTCGTCCTCGTCGCCCTCAGGTTCCACGTCAAGCATGTTGGGTGGCACCTTTAAGTGTTGCACATTTGCATCATCAGGTGTGGCAGTCGGCACATTTGCAGGTTCTTGAGGGCTGTCCGGGATCGAGTCCGGTAGGTCATAGTTTGCCGGTTCAACGCTGCTCTCCCGAACATCTTGCGCGGTTTTCTCTTGGCTAGCCGTACCCCTCTCGTAGAACATGTCCGGAGGATCGTTGGGAAACTCGATTTCTACGAAATCATCAGTCATAGGGACCAGGGGTGAAAATAGGCACCAACCTTCGGGCTCGTACCAATCAATCTCCTCATCAAATATCGCATGCGCGAGCGCGCGCCCTTCCGCCCTATCCAAGTCTCTTGCGCTCTCATGATGTTCCGGAGGGTATTCATCATCATCGTACACAGCAGGCTCGATCATCTTGATTTGTCGCAAATTGTCTCCTGCGGCGAAAGTAACGCTCTTCTTCTTCTTTGGTGCTTTCGCCGGCTCCGGAGGTGCGGCCGATCCATCCCTCCCGTCCGATTTGCCTTCCACGGGTGGAGTACTCTTGTCGCCAATACCGCTTTTCTTGTTGAGGGATTTCAAAGCCTCCTGGAAAGCGTCGGCGTTGTTCACAGCAACCTTCGGCTTCTCAGCAGCGGCGCCGTCCTTGGTCAGATCGGTTACAGATGTGACAGCCGATGTCTTCTTGAAACTCGGCAGCCTCGATTTTGGCTTAGAAGTGGTGAAGAAGCCGGAGTCGCCAGTCGCACCCTTCACAGTCGTTGTCGCCGTGGTCGTCGTCGTCGTGGGTTTCGGCTTGTTGACTGTGACCGTCTTCGTTACTGCAGCAGTCGGCTTCTTGACCGAAACCGGACCAGCTGTAACAGGTTTTGAGCTGCTCGCGACGGTCTGTTCGACCTTCCGCTTTTTCCTTGCCTCTAGATATGGAAGCCACGTGTTAGCTAATGCGGCATATATTTAGCACACGGACGTGACGCACCCTCTGCTGTGACGGCTACGCGCTTCTTGGCGCTATCGCCCAGCGGCGTGGACTCCTTATCCGAGTCCTTGTTTCCAGAGGCGAGATGTTTTGTAATCTCCTCTTTCCAGCGCGTTTCCAGTTTTTGGGCAACATCCTTGATGGCTGCAGATGACGGGGCACAAGTTAGCTACTATTCTTTGCAAAGCGCAGAATTGTGTATCTAGATGAAGGACATTCCGAGCACAACATATGCCATGCGCGCTCAGCCTTGGAGCAAACCCCGATTTCCCAGAAAGATCTCCCGCAAAGCAGTATTTTGGCATGGAAGGACAGAACTTACCAGTTGTGGGAGACGCCTTGACTGCACGCCTGACCGACTGACCGATCTTGGTCGTTCGTAGGGCGTCAATCGTCATTGGGATTCGCTCGATCACCTGAGATGAGGTCAGAAACATCCCACAAGGACAATCGGTAGTATAACGCACTTGTAATAACGGCATCATGACCTCTGCGCGCGGCCTCTCGTCATTCAACACATCATCCAGCCATCCCTTCAGCATCTCCACAGCATTCTTGTCCTTGGCCCACGCTTTCCAAAACCGTTCCGGCGCATGCTCCCTCAACGTCCTCAAGACCTTCAGACGCGTCTCCAGGTCTGGCGGATCGGTCTTCTTGCCCGTTAGCTGGATCAAGAGTTGGCTGGCAACTGCGCTGGGGTTCTGATCTAGTTTTTCGGGGGAGAGAAGCGGGTCAAGTCCGGAATGAGAGGATTTTGATGATGAAGAGGCACTCTTGCTGGTCTGTTGGGACGGCCGGCGCGGCATTGAGCTGGACGCGGGAGGCGAAGCCGTGGCGGATACACCGTGGGTTTGTAGGAGCGGTTGGGGAGATAATGAGTCGGGTAGATGAATGGTTCGTGGATTGGCAAGTTGTGGTCGCGGATGCAGCATTTCCGGTGATATTGTATGCTGCGATTGTTGCTGTTGCTGCGAAGGCTGAGAGGAGAAAGATGGAGCCGCCGTCGGGTTCATGACAAGCGAAGGACTAGATGCGAGGAATCAGCTGCGCTAACTCTTTGAACTAGAATTGGACGTACTCTAGCATCATGCTATCAGAGGACCCAGCATCTCCCAATCCAAACGCGCCCCAAGCCTGATCGGCCCCATTCGTCATTGGGAATGGATATGTGTAGCCAGCCGGTAGTTGGCTGAACTGGGCAGGTTGCCCATTTTGCATCTGATATTGCTGTTGTGGTTGGACCTGGGACGCATTGGCTTGCTGAGGTTGCGCTGGTGGAGGAGACGCGTAGGTGGGCTGTAGAAAGTGCATATACGCGTCTTTCGCCGAGTTGGGCGAGAGAGTGGCCAAATACTGTTGGAATGCGTGGGGTGAGAGAATCTGCTGGGCCTGCGATGGGGTTGGATTACTCGGACCTGCTGTAAGGGAGTCAATCATGCGCGAATCTGGAGATGCCAATCGGCGTACCTTGTTGGGGCTCATCACCCGGAAATCCCTCTTGCAGCGCCGCCATGATCTGATCATAATCCTCCGAAACAATGGGCGGAGAGATATGTTGCTGCACCTGGTTGGTCGCCGGTGCCGGGTACATGCCGAATTGCTGAAACTCTTGACCATACTGCATACCATTCGGTGTTGATGTCTGGGAGCCCTGCGGTTGCGGAGAATGCGGCTGGAATCCATACGCAGCTTGCTGTCCCGGTGAAAGGTAGTGGCCATATGCGCCAGGCTGTTGCTGGTCTTGCTGTGGCTGAGGCGACCATTGCTGTTGCCAGCCTTGAGACGTCGTCTGGTCCATAAGCCGGTCTTGCGAGCAGGGAACGCAGCGGTGATGGCAGGGACACCACGCTCCCTACGTCGGAGGCGACGTGCGTTTGCGCGATCGACGGCGATGTCCGGTCTGTAGGATGTTGATTTCAGTCTCGACCGTGTATGGCCAATGACGATAGATTCCACACGCTTTGGGTATTTTGGGGGATGTTATTTTTCCCCTGGCTCGTTGGCCTGGTTTGCTCTGATTTCCTCGTTCCTCTGAAACTTGCGTCGGATTGGATAGATCGTCGGTTACAACCGCAAACGATGATGTATCACGCCGTCTCTTTTGTGTGCACGTTCAGTTACGTCCACCCGACCTCGTGGAACTGATGATGGGTCTACACGATGCAACACGCGAACGATTGCGGAAAACAAAGTCCCAAAATCGCTCACTGACCCGTACGCTATGATGAATGCGGATTGGTCACACAGAATATGTGAAGCAGGAGTAAGGAGGGACGTATAGCCGGGATAATAGACGTGAGAGCAGACGCTTGAACGGACGAGAGAGGAAGCTGGCGCAGGTGAGGAAGAGAATGCACTGCAGGGGACCTCAGGGCGGCGGGGCGGATGATGCACAACGCCAGCGGAAGAGAATCGTTGAACGAGTAAGAGCGCGACGGAGTCGGAATATGACAGCAGGGCGGAATCAGAAGCGCTTGGTAAGTGGCAAAAGGGCGGGAAATAAGTCGAGGATAAGGTTATGGCCTGGCTTCGTTGGACCTGACCCCGAACAGTATTGGTTCCATTCACAGACGCCATCTAATTCGCATCCATTCCATCACTTGCATAAACAGAACGATCTAGTTCGAATGTGCGCGGGACTTGATCTCGTCACGCGACTGTGTTTCTGGGTAGCACGGAGGCTAATATATGAAAAAATAGTATACAGAAACCCACATACCACTAATCAGTGTTACTCAAATATACACGCAAGACAAACAACCCGCCTTTGTAGATCGGGCAGCGCCTCGCTACTAGTTTAAACACGCCCCCTTATCGTTCCACCCCCTCTTCTCGCTTATAATTCCCCCCCGCCCCTTTCTATTACTCCTTTCTACACTTTCGTCCCCTCCTTACTCTTGACTCTTGACCACCATGCCCCCTAAAGCTGCTCCAAAGCAGTCGGACGAAGGCAAGGATGAGGTGAGCCCCTGTCCCCATAATCAACGCGTCGCCACCCCCTAACACGCGTATTCAGGTTGTGGGTGCCTTCAAACAACTCTCCGCCGCCCTCAAGAATGCAGCAAATATCGTCGAGACGTATACCTCGGCGCTGTCAAAAGGCGGTATTAGCGTCCAGGCCGCTGGCGAGGGCTATGCAGCTGCTCTGTCCGCCCTCAACGGTGGCGCAACAGTAAAGGAGGAGGGAGGAGCAGTCGTACCGAAGAAACGCGGTCGCCCGTCAGCTGCCGCCTCCGGAGATGGCGCCGAGGGTGGTAAGAAGAAGCGCCGTGTCATGAAGAAAGAGAAGGATCCCAATGCGCCAAAGAGGCCTGCGAGCGCCTACCTCCTCTACCAAAACGACAAGCGAGCTGAGTTCGTCGAGAAGTACAAGGATCTCCCGTATCATGAGATGCTGGGCAAGATCTCCGAGAGTTGGGGCAAGTTGACAGAAGCGGAGAAGGCTGTGCGTTGTCCGTCTCTCGTTGCCTGCTTCCGAGTTCTGATCGTACCTTTAGCCTTACCTCGCCGCTCAAGCCAAACTGAAGGAAGACTACGCTGGTCGCAAGGCGGCGTACGATACGTCCAAGACGGAGGCAGCAGCCGCCCCCGAAGCTGAGGAAGAAGACGAAGATGAGCTGGACGATTCTCCTGCGCCTGCCAAAGCAACGAATGGCGAGGTGGAGAGCGAGGATGATGACGATGACGATGACGATGAGGAGGAAGAGGCAGCTCAGGTCAACACGATTGTCGCGAAGACCAAGGCCGATGAAGAGGATGATAGCGAAGACGATGACGACGATGATGACACCGACAGCGATGACGACAGCGAGTCCTCTGAGGATGAGGAGCCACCTCGTAAGGTGGCCAAGGGATCGGCACCGTCGTCGACCACCAAGAAGGCGCCTGTGCAGGCCAAGCCGGCGAGCAAGCCATCCAGCAAGAAGGCTGCCGCACCAGCTCCGTCAACGGAGAAGAAGAAGAAGAAGGGCAAGGAGTAGTTAGCTGATGTAGCGCCTTCATTTCCATCGCGAGACGTGGACTTGTTTTCTCCTTGCGTAGTGGCCCCATCCTCCGGTTCCAACCTTTCTTTCATGTTGTACGACCGTAATCTTTCTGCTGTTCGTATAGTACATTTTGCTTAGTTCGTCGATTTCCCTTGCATTCTTTAATGCACAAAAGTTCGCGCCCGTTGGCTGAAATCCTGCCTGAGTAACCAGTTGGTGGTGGTTCAGAAGAGAGTCGGCTGCGGCCTGAGATCGATATCGGCACGGACCCGACTGGCCAGCAGGAGGCGGTCTTCTCAACTTCCGTTCGGCACTCACCGACCACGTTGTCGCCCTTTGTCCACCTGCTTGCCCTGTCTCCAGATATCGAGGCTTGCTGCTGTTGACCGTCAAGATGGGGTTGCTCACCATAATAAGAAAGAACAGGTACAAAGAGAAGGAGATGCGCATCCTGTTCCTGTCCGTCCTCCTGAAGCACTGCTGCTGCATTTTTTTCGGTCTCTGACTTGCCCCTTGTCTCATGAAGCGGACTGGACAATGCTGGCAAGACGACTATTATTAAGAAGATCAACGGGGAAGACATATTACAGGTCAGCCCTACACTGGGATTCAACATCAAGACGTTCATACACGGAAAGTAAGTCAGCTGTATGCGCCTACCTACCCATCTGATCGGTATGTAGATATACCCTGAACATCTGTAGACGGTTTGCCAGACTCACTAGGTTTGCAATGCTGATCTATGACCAGGGGATGTCGGTGGTCAGCGATCACTTCGGCCATACTGGAGGAACTACTTCGAACAGACAGACGGCCTAGTATGGGTCGTCGACTCTGCGGACCGATTACGAATGCAAGATTGCAAAGAAGAGCTTTTCGGCCTCCTGACCGAGGACGTACGTTAACCTAATACTATCCAGTCATCCTGCTCACGGTTTTGTAAAAGCGCTTAGCAGGCGCCTCCCTCCTCATATTCGCCAATAAGCAGGACATCCACGGCGCTATGTCAATACCGGAAATCCACGACGCCCTTGCCCTGGGGTCCATCAAATCGCATCGATACCGGATCTTACCCTGCAGTGCCATGACAGGCGAGAATCTCATAGAAGGCTTCGATTGGATCGTTAACGACATCGCCTCAAGGTTATACTACAGTTCCACCGTAATTCCAGCAAATCAGCCACCATGATGTGATTGGGAGACCGAATTACGATTCAGGTTGGCGGACGTAGATGTATAATGTACAGTATGACCATAACAAGATCCTCCCATCTTCTCCTTGGCCCAACGGCTACACATCGCATGACCGGTCAGGATGCTGTTTCGACTACACCTCCTCTCGCGCCAGGGAGACCTTCCAGATCTTCCGTATCAGTGCGGGGCTGTCGGGATAGTAAGCACCCTCAGGGACGCGCAAGTCACCCAAGACGACAGCCTCCAAGGTGTTCGCGTAACTGCGCAAGTAGGAAGAGTACTGCGAAAGATTTAGACCAGCACTTGACGAATGATGATTGCGACTTACGTAGGTGCAGAAATGGCGGTACCATCCCCAGCTCTCCCATGAGGACCAAAGGTCGTCGGGCCACTCACTCCGTTCTTCCCACGATGTCTGCTCCGGCGAGTACACCAGAGTACGGGAGAAACCAGTCAGCGCAGCAGTTAACGAGTTCTTCTGTTCCTTGGTCAAGGTGGCCAGCGCCTTCAAAGCGTTACCCAACGCCGGTGAATCGACCACGGGTGCGGGAGCAGCGAATGCATCGGGATTATCAGCCATCGCGTAGTCATCTCCGGCACTCGCTAGCTTGGCACGCGCTTCGTCATCCTCCTTCCGGAGCGTGGCTGCCCTCTTTTTCGCGACCGTAACACGTCCATTGGCCTTGTCCAAAGCAGCGCGTAAGACTTCCCACTTGAAGGTGGTGAACCACCTTGATTGATGTCCATGATATCCGTTCTGCTCGCCATCTTGTTGCGAGTTCGAGGCGAAGCACCAGTTGATGATATCGACCGGATCCAGAATCTGATATTGCATCAATTTGTCGAAGACTATCAGGACTCGCTGTTCATCCTGCCGCCAGAAGCGTTTGGTTTCGTCGAGCAATTGCTGGCGGTCACCAGGGGTTTTGGCCAAATTGCGTAGAAGAGGAAGATACCGCTCGATCGCGTTGAGCAAGTGAGAAAAGGAGCGGGCGCCGATATGCAGCAGGGTCTGGAAGGTAACGGCTCGGGCAGTTCGATCGGCCTTCTCAGAAGTATATTCTCCTTCGGCCAGCTGCTCCCGGAGGCGGTTCACTTCGTCAATGACTTCCTGAGGGCTACTGCGAGGTACACCCTGGGAAGGGTTCCCTTGCATTAGCCTCGCAAGCGTGTTGGACGCTTCATGATGCTCGTTGTCTGGTCTCGGGATAAGAAGGACGCAGCCGGCTCTGAGCATTATTACGTACCCGGGCTGCCGAAATCGAATACTGCCGCTGGAGCATCATCAGGCACCACACCCGCTGCCGGGTCGCGAATCGGAGGAGGCAAAGTCTGCATGATCCGGTCATGATATGCCAACCGGATCTCGAGTTCAATGGCGCGTCGCATGAACTTCCGCTTTGGATGTGCCGGTGGCAGAGAAACGTCAGGTACCCTGAAAGCCCCATAAGCAAATTTTCGACCTGGAACATGCGCGTACATACCATTCTTTCCAGACCCAGCCGAAGTTGAAGTTGCTCATGTGGACAGAGAACCATTCTGCAAAGCGCCGTCCAACTTCCGGCAGAAGACCATCACCCAGAAGGCTGTAAAGCTTTCGTATAGACTTGCCCACTGCCGGACCAGCAGTCTGCGGCGCGAGCTTGCAGAGCTCGGTGAGCAGACTGTGGTAGTACAGCGGAATTTGTTCTGGTCTTGGAAGCGCGAAACAGTGTGACAGTATAGTCTGTCACGATGTCAGCCATGCATCACATGACATCTCTTATATAGGCTTACCTCGACAAGCAGGGGCTCGAGTTGCCAGTCGCCTTCCGCCACGCCTTCCGCATTCTTCACTTTCAGTAAGCCCGGTCGGCACCAGCGAGGGAACTCAGTCAGGATGCGTGCTGCCTCTCTCCTGTTTACTTCGTATATGTTCACGGTATCGGCGGAAAGGGTCCGCAGCAGATATCCAGTTAGACTGGTAGGACTAGGCGTGGTCTGTCACACGGTTATTACATGAGGCATACACCAGTGATGCTCCCGCTCACCTCGTCGTCAAACAGTCGAAGATATATGTTCGGGAACTCCCTTGCAGCTCCGGCTGGTGCACGAGGCTCCGCGCTGGTCTCTCCTTCTCCCTCCACCTCAATAACTTCGGGTGGCACAATGAAGGCAGGAAGAGAAAATTGCGCCTCCGGGTCAATGTCCTTGAGAGAGAGGGTGGCGTAGGGCAATGGGTAAGGTAACTCGGTGCCGGCGAAGCCCGATGAGACTAACGATCTCAGTAGTGTAGTGAGCGCCGAAAGGACCTATGCACCGGTTAGTCGCGCATACAAAATTCGATATGGCGGTCAGTCACCTCGTAGGACCGCTCGTCGGTGCCGTCCCCCAGATCGTACTGCTTCATAAAGGGAACGACCACCGGTTTTGCCGATGATGAGGAAGAGGAAAACGCCTCGAGAGAAGAGACGATAGCCTCTACCGCCTCTGGCGATTGCGCTGAAAGGGCCTCTCCAGCCTATTGTAGTTTGTCAGTGGGCGTCTTGCTGTTCCACACCAGAAGGCGCACGATCAAGACTCCTTCTCCAGCGCAGAGTGCGGCTTGCAGTCCTCGATAGTATGATACGCCAAACTCGTCCAGAACCGCGGTGAACGTCTGCAGCAACTGCAATAGTGATCCGGTAGATATTGTTCCAGCCCGTGCCAGATGGGCAAAGAAATGAATCTGCGGGACGCAATCGGTTCTCATGCTTCGTTGAACAGCTGAAGAGCGACGTACGGTTTGTCTGATGTCCCTCCAACGCAGCCCATCCAAGCTGCTTTGGAAGCCTTTTATCACATCTTCCATTAGTCCGGACGATCCACTCGCAACGTCCGTTTCAGCATCTCCATTAGTCTCTCCATTAGTATGTGCTTCCACCCGATCTGGGTGTACCATCAACGCTAGGAGGGTTGCGTAGATGGGAATTTTGTAGGGTTGCTCGACCGCCCTACTTCGTGTCAGTCTCCCGCATCTCTCCACCACGATAACACACGTACCCAATACGGATCGCATCTGGGATCGCATCTTTTACGTTCGCTTCTGTTGCTGTTGCCCGCCGTGACAAAAGGCGTTTTGCGAATGGCGGAATCTTGGTTGTAGGGAATTCCTGAAGTACTGTGAGGGTTAAAAGAGGTGGATGCTAGAACTCGACGCACATTAGGATCTGAGCCTTTTTCATTGGTCGGGTTTCCGAAGGAATAGATCTCCTTTCTTATGGTTTGTTCTGGCGTCTCAGGATTATACGCCTCTCGCCGATGCGGCCCACGACCATGGCCAGCACCCGCGTCGCCGTCTAAGAAAGAGTATCGGTCACTGCGGTCATAGTGCAGGGAGTTCTCCCTTTACCATAATATCCTCTGTCACGTCCGCCGCCATGGTGGCGCCCACGTCCTCCTCTATAGCTCATGTTTTAATGCTGTAGACAAAGACCGGTCCTTTCGTGAAATAGGTGGCGAACAGCCAGGAGAGATGCAGAAGCGCCCAACAGGGTCGAGTGGCTGTGAAGCGGAGCCTTTTGATCGAAGTTGGCGTCTCTTGTGTTTCTCCTCAAACCATGCTCATTCTCTAATGATCGATGCAGTCCTCCGCAATCCTCGTTGCGCTCCTGTTGACTACTCTGCGATTATACTTCGGCTGGACCAGGAGATGATATTTCCCTTTCTGCTTGACTTGCTATCAGTTCATGTATGCGGAACTTACCAGTCCCGGCAAGTCCCCCTCGATGGTCCAACACCTTCGAGGGCGCGCTCGACGCTCCACGTCCAGTCAATCTCAAATGAGACAGGTGACGAAATCCGCATGTTTTGTTCCCAAGTGAAACGTGGTGTGATCGGAGAGATGTTTGCCTACGTCGATCGTCTGGACCTCGGTTGGGCTGGAACATGATGCAGCGGAGCGAAAAGTCAATCACGTGTCGGCACGTGCGACGCGACTCTCCCATTAAAGTCGCGAGTCCCGGACGCGTTCTCCCTCCTCCTTCTCTCTCTCCATCACCTCGGATCACAGCAGGCGCTCAGGATGGCTTCGAACTCGGTTCCCTCCACGCCGACGCGATCTACCTCTTACTCTGAACAACCTGACTCTCCTTCTGACAAGCTCGCCCGCGCTCGAGCGGCTCTCTTCTGCACCCCTGGTTCTCAACGGATTGGACTGCCTTCTTCCCACAGTAGCCCTCTGTCGTCTGGTTCTCCTAAAACTCCCGAGTCCAGCCCTCCCAGCTATAAGTCTACGCACGCTAGTCCTACATCGCCTACGTCTACCTCGACTAAACGGGTATACTCTGCCTTGGGTTCTCAAAGCAGGTCTGCCGCGGATGACGATAACGACTGGAGACATCGCGCGGAGAATCATGGCATAAAAGTGACGAATGATGCCAGATCCGAGCATTCCAGCAGCTCTAGCGACGAACAAGGTGCATATATGCGCGCATATACCTTGCTTGCACTGACTTCGGACTACAGATGTGTTTCCCACACCTGCCTTGGCACATTCGCGAACCTTTTCTGAGCAATCTCCTGAGTCGTCTTTGTCTTTCTACAGCCAGCTGGACGAGGATATTCGGACATCCCTCTTCACAACTCCTCCGAAGCGTCCACTCAGCCGTCTCAGAGGCAGCGTGTCGGATCCGCCGTTGACGAGAAGCCGCTCATACACCCTTGAACATTCGCCTGAGCGCATAGATGCTTCCGTTCAAGCACGCCTTCGGGCAGTTCTGCATGATAATGATCTCTCTCCCACGACCGACTCGCCTTTGACCGCGAACAACGGAACCCGGGTCAAGTTCGAGAGCCGTCCCCGCCTCAACCCCAGGTTTCCCTCGATAGGAAAGTCTCCAGTTAGCCCGACCGTCGCTTCTTGCTCTGTCTGTGGTATATGCTCATCAGTGCCCGCTCGTTTCTCTATTCTTGAACCGTGCCATCACTTGATCTGCTCGAACTGTCTCACTGGCGCTCTTAATATCGTCCGCGAGAAAGACATGACCTGCGTCTTATGTCGGTCTCCTGTTCACAATTTCAAGTTGCTCGCACCTCTGCCTCCGTCTTTCGAGGAGTCCTTCACGCAAGGAACGCCTCCGCGCAAACTTCCCACTAGCAGTCCTAAAACCACTCCGCCTTCGGCTACCTCTCAACGCACTCGGAGCCTTCAAGAGTTATCTGTAACGGGTCCCCAGCCGGCGCTGGCCTCCACCGTATTGCGCGTCGACAATGTCCCTTGGGTACGGACCACTCCATACCTTGGAGAACTGCATGCCTGACGTTACATTGCAAGGACATAACCCCTAAAATGGTCGCCGAGTGGGTCGGCGAGCCCATTGAAGCAGCATATACCCTCATTGATCGCCAATCTGGAAAGACATTCAGTCACGCGTTCATCGAATTCTCGACTGCTGAACAAGCCCGCGCGATCCTGCGCAAACTCCAAAATGCTGTTCTCGGGAAAGGCAAGCGCACTATGGCTGTGACGGTAACGATGTCGTCGCAGGAAGAACTTATGACCGAGGTGGGTTGTCCGCTTCAGAATGCATCACCGATTGAGAACAGATCTAGCTGTATCCCTCATGGACTGGCGAATTCATCGGCTCATCTCCAGTCCTCACGAATTATACCAAGTTACGCAGTCAATCCTTGCCGCCCAGCTTACTCACCCACAAAGAGCTGGACTCGTTGGTATTGCTACTTGAAAATCCCAATGTAAGATCGCGTCGTCCAAATGCAGCGTAATAGTGCTGATGAAGCCCACAGCCTCGTTTCGTAAAGTCTCCAGCTCTTCCATACTATGAACTTATCGGCATCCTCAAGAAGATTCCTCAACAATGGTCTAGCTGTCTCCCAACTGAGGTCAGAGATCATCTCTATAGTACGTGATTTCCTCATGGTGGAAAGGCGCGCTGACTGGGATTTGCTCCAGACCTGTGCTCGTGTACGTGAATCAACACATGGGGCCAGCGCATGCTGAACGCTCTTCTCAGACGGTTCTAACCTTCTTCGAGCGCAAGTTCAACAGAATTACAACAACCATCCTGATATGACGAAGGATCTGATCCGTGAGCACGAGCTGGCGATGCAGAATTGTGCTGGTAAGTGGTTTGCAAATGTGTATTCGTCGGGCTTATTGTTGGATAGCTTTCGATGACAGCATTCCTGTTGCACGCTTCCCATTTGCTCCTGCTACCTCCACTCCGGTAAAGCGTGCACCTCCAGTCGCCCCTATGAATCCCATCTTTGTATCGCCGATGACATCTCCGGTGACGTCTGCTGCGAGAAGCAACATGATCGAGCGCTTTGCTAACGAGTTTAACGTCCACCCGGAGATTGTGGCCAGCCTTGCTAACAGACTTGCAAACCTAGGAAATTAGGCGGAAGGCGGGAAGGTACGGTATTCAAACTGCTAGCTGCAACACAAAACAACGGAATGAGTGAATAGTAATCAAATTGTATGCCGAACAGTTTGAGTTACCGCGCCTTCGCAACCATATCCAATAATTGGCAACTTGATCGCTCGACTGCGGTGGGAAGAGTTCACAAGTAACGGTGGAGCTCGTCAAGACGCTTCCTCATACACCCAGAACCGGGATTGATCTAGACGTGTTCCAACAGCAACATCTCCTGGGGCTTTTGAACGACCCCCGTACGAACCTCCAACCAATTCAACATCAACGGCTCCACGCACTTCCAGACACATCCAAAGCCACGCGAATGAACCGCAATACAACGCAAGAAAAGGCCTAGCAACAGCCGCACCTCCACCTTCTCAATATCCATTGTCCCTTCTTATGCTCGGAAATCAGCGACATTAAGGGGCTTCGAGCTTCGCGAATCCGAAGGACGAGGAGAAGCAAGGAAGAGCTGGCCAGATCGGGCGATTAAACGACGGACAACGCGTTGCCTCACAATCTAATACAAAACTGAGGATAGGTTGGCGCAATTGAACGGCTGATGTGACCATTCGGTAGGCCGGCCAGGCTGGGCCGTCAAGATGTTCCTTATTCTACATTATACGACGGGCGACTCAGGCGATACATGACCCATCTGATCCGTCTTCTGCAATTTACGGCCCGCACACGCTCGCCCCGTGCTGCCCTTCCGGCGCTAGCCCGCACGCCAAACATAGACATATCTGACCCTCCTACTCGCACGCTCAGCCGAGCAGACGGGTGATAAGCCAACATAACAACCGAACGGGCACGGGCATCGCCGACCCCCTTGCCTTTGCCAGTTTCAAGATCCCAAGATCCCAAGCTCCTGACGAAGAACAGTTCGAAGATGGACAATGGCGGAATCTTACCGCTTGCTCGGGGCGAGAAGGACGGTTCTTCGCTCGTGGGCGAGAAATTGGGGAAGGGGATTGCGAAGGGAGAGCGCCTGATCGGGGGATGGCGAAGGGAAGGGGAAGGAGAAGATAAGCGGCCGCAGCATGCCCCGCCGGAGGGTCGGGGGGGATACCGCCGGCTGCTTGGTTGAGCTATGTAGCGCATGATCGAACGCGAAGGCGGGGCGATCCTGCTGGAGGGGCTAGGGGAAGGGGGAGGTATATAACCCGGCATGTCTGGAATGCCCTCGAGAGAGATGTCTGATACATACCCTTCCCTTGCTTCCCTTCCCCTCGCTTGACCTCCCGGGTTCGCTGGGTTCGCTGTCTCATCGTCGGGTCGCGACGATCATATTATTGCCGTTCTTACGACATCAACGGCGGCACAGCAATCGCGATCGGGCCGTCTTACACAAGGCACGACAGGATAAGGCGAGACAGGGCAAGGAAGCGCGCTCCGGGTCGTGGGATCGTGGATCGTGTGCTGTCAGCCGAGGATGGATGGGCTCATCAACAGGCTGTTGCGTAACCAGATGAGATGGGAACTGAGTGGGTAAATTGGGTGAGTGGGCCGACAGCCGCCGGCCGAATGGCGGAGCTGTGCCTGTGCTGATTACGATGCGGGGAATCGGGGTGCGTAGCAGCAGCGGTCTTCTGAGTGCATGGATGGCAGACATATATAAACCGGCCGATCCCCTCGCCTCGCTCATCTTGCACCTCTCTTTCTCCTCCCCACACACACCGACCCCCTTTTCCCTCGACCGGTCGAGACTCGAACGACGCGGTTGGGTGATGTGTGATGCGGGTACCTGTTCTGTGGAATGCACGCCGGACGGCACTGGAATGTTTGGATGGATGCGACATTGTCAGGGCCTCTTCCGCGGGTGGTGTGAGTGGACAGCTGAGAAAAAGGTGACGCGGTTTACGTCAACGGCGTGGCTCGGCACGGACGAGACACACCGTGCGTCTTTCTTTCGACCGGGTTTCCTGCGCTTATTGGACAGGGAAAAGCGAGCGATCCACCTGGGGTAAGGGCACCAAACTTGCAAATTGCTTGGAGATGTGTGCCACGAAGATGTATCTGGCGTTGCAGTGCGCGCCCCGCGGCCCGCGCTGCGACGTTTCCCGGAGCCAATCGGAAGCTCCCTGTGCGCTGGGCGCTCGTTCTGATGGCCTTGGGTTTGTATTGGTTCCGTCTGGTTCCGTGGCTGGAAGATGAGGTGGGGAATGAATAGGCTAGCGCTTCCTCAGGCTTGGTGGGATTGATGGAGAACGGGGTATATTAAGGGACTCGAGCGCGGGGTTGTCCTCTCTTTCCAGGTCGGTCGAGAGTTGTTTGTAGCATAGTTGTTTCTTCTTGCTCGAGGGGGTGAGCTTGGATGTGGGTGAGTCGGAGAGGGAAAGCGGATGCAAGGGGGGCGGTGCAGGGGTGGCAGGGGATTGCAAGCCGCGTCCTGCGCTTTGCCCGCCCCCGCCAGCGGCCCATCCATACTGCACACTCACACAAGTCAAGTGAGAGCAGCGAGTGCATTGCGCCCAGTCAGTCATATCGACCGACATTAGCACACCCAACTATACACCTCTTACTCAACCCCTTTCTCGGCTCCTCCCTTTGCTTTTTGCTGTCCTATCCCCGCCGGAGCGATATCCCCGAGGCGCGGTGACCGCCGCTGTTCCCCCATCCCCCGTCGCCCGTGTCATCCCATCCTCCGCAAGCAAAGCAACGCCGAAGCCAATCGAGATCCCATATTATCCATACCGTATCCCCCTCCGCTTCCCTCGTGAGTCCATTCTCCAATCTAATCAATCCATTCACTTTGTCTTGTTTGCCCTTTGATGGCCCTACCCTCCCTCGTCGAGGAGGAGGAGGACCCTGTGGATTGTCTTCTCCTCCTTCAGACAAACAACCGCGCGATCTAATCACACCACCCCGTGAAGAGGGCGTGACTTCGCGTATCCCTTCTCCGGGCGCGGCGCCACCCTTCTCTGCCAATAATCCGCCGTCCGAGGTGTGAGCGTGCCGAACAACGCGCTGGGTGCGGTTGCCGCTGGCTAGGAGGGCGTGCTCGCTGTCGAGGACGACATCCCTCCTCCATCCGACGGCGTGGCGGGCGCTTGCCTACCGCACGCCACCCTACGCGACGCCCTCTACCTTCGTCTTGCTCTTTCTTGATTGTCCAACTCACTATCATCGAACAACAAGCTAACCATCTCCTGCAGACGTCGATACCCCCCTCCCCGAACGCCCGGAATGGCGACATCCCTCAGCGACTTCTCCCTCTCCCTCTACCCACCACGACCATCCCCTTCCCCAGCACACGACACACCGCGTGCGTGCCTCTCCTCTCTCAACCCTGCTGTTAGCTTGACTGACGCGATGTTTGGGTGTGCAGCACCGCCTGCGGAAGATGACTTGGACGCGGCCGACGCTGATGCGGCCGACGACGACCTGTTTGGGGACTTTGACCTGGACGCAGCAGCGGCTCCAGAACCAGAGTCGACGTCAAATCCCGCATCAAATCCAAATCCAAATCCAACACCAAATCCCCAATCAGATCAAAATCCACCTCCTTCGCCCCTCTCCAACCCCGCACGACCCGCATCAGCCGAAGCAGGCCCCTCATCACCCTCTCCCAAACCACCTTCTCCCTCCTCATCGGCAAAACCTCCATCCAGCCCCTCTCCTCCTCCGTCGCAGCAACAACGAAGATCTCCGACATTCGCCTTTCCTCAACCTGCGAAGCCTGCTACGCCTGTGCTTACGCGTACTGGACAGGCGCAGAAGAGCCCGCCTCATCTGCCTAAGAAGAGCAGTCCGTTGAGGGACGAGATCCGGCTCGGGTCTCGAGAGCTCGAGGAGTCCATACCTGCGCCCGCTCCAGCACCTGCAGAGACAACGCAACCTTCCGAGCCGTCAACATCGTCCGCTGCTGCCCCTGCCCCTGCCCCTGCAGAAAGCGAGCAGCAAAAACAAGAAGAAGACGAAGACCTCAGCGCGCTCCTCTCCGGTCTCCCGAGCGGCGACTCCGACTCCTCGAACGACAACGACGACGAGCGCACCTCCCCCCTCCGGACCAGCGCGCCCGCAGCGGGCTCCGGGTCGGGGGACGAGAACGCAGATCTGGAGGATATATTCGGGGACGTTGATATGGACATCGAGTTGCAGATGGAGATGAATATGGATATGATGGATGAGGAGCTTGCGGGGCTTTCGAGGCCGGCGGAGGAGGTTCCGCCTGCTCTTCGTGCTCTTCCTTCTTCTTCGACACATCCACAGGCTCAAAAGACTGCTTCCCCAGCTCCGCCGGATCAACCTGCCCAACAGCAACAGCAACAGGCGAGCCTGGCGTTCAACCTCTTCCCGCCCTCAGTCCCTCCTACGAGATCTCAGTCTGCTCAACCGCCTACGACGAGCGGGAACTCACCGCTCCAGTTGCCTAGTAGGCCGAAGTCTAGTTCGCCGCTCGACGGAGCTGGGGTGCAGGGGACTGTGAGGCCCGAGGAGCTGAGGTTACCTCCGTCGCTGATGGGTCAGGAGCGGGACGAAGGGGCGATGGAGGTTGATGCTACTACCGGCGCACCGGCTGAACAACCTGCACCGGAGGGAACAAAAGGTCCTTCAGAGGCAGGACAGGTCGATGGCGCCGCTCCTCTCGCACCGGCGCCGCCCGCGGTGAACGGCAAGACCTCCGACTCCGGCAGCCCTGGTTCTTCCCCCACATCCCCAACGCTCGTCGACTCCGTCCAGTCTTCTGCGCCTAACGATAGCAAGCCCGCTCCCACCATCAACGGTACCGACGCTCCCCAACCTACTCAACCTCCCGCTCCGCAAGCCGTTCAGCAGTTGGCTCTCCAGCAACAACATCAACATCAACAGCAGCAGCAAGCTCAGCAACTCCAACAACTTCAGCAGCAGGCACAAATGCAGCAGCTCCAGCAGCAGCAGCAGGCTCAACAGGCCCAGCAAGCGCAGCAGGCCCAACAAGCGCAGCAGGCTCAGCAGGCCCAGATGCTCCAGCGCACGGGGCCGGCACTGGAAGCTGCGAATATGTTGCAGGAGCAGGCGGAGATTATTCTGCGGATCAATGAGGAGCTGTTGATGATTTGTTTGAGGCTGCAGAGAGCCGGGAAGAAGGATGGCGAGTATATCGAGTGCGTCACTCTCAACTTGGAAAGCAGAGGTTGGAAACTGATGATACGTGTTCATCCGTTGTAGGTTCTGGGAACGACTCAAAGGCAACCTCTCCTGGATCCAAAACCGCGTCATGCTCGCCGCCCGCCAGATAGTCCTCCCCATGCAAATAGACCATATCAAGCCTCCTCCCCTCGTCCCCGGGCTCGAAACCGACACGCTAATGGAGCTCTATCGGCGCGCAGCCGAGATCTTCAAGTCGGACGGGGCGAAGTACGTGAGTGCGAATGCTGGCGGGATTGTGGGTATGAAGAGGCCTAGAGAGGGGCAGGATGAGGGGAGGGAGGGGACGCCGAGTAAGAAGGTGCTGGTTGCCCCTGGGGCACCTGGGGCGGTTCCGGCTACGCCTCAGCAGCAGCAACAGGTGGAGGAGAATGGCGCTCAGCAGCAAGAGGCGCAGAAGAGGACGCAGAGCCCGCCGGAGCCGCAGCCTCAGCCTCAACCAGTTCAGGTTCAGCCTCCACAACCTCAGTCTTCGCCCAGTCCTGGTGGATCTCAGCAGCAACAGCGGCCTCAGACGATCCGCCTCTCCCCGAGCGCCACGACCCAGCCTCAGCAGCAGCCCCAGCAACAGCAGCCCCAGCAACCCCAGCAGCAGCAACAACAAGGCGGAAAAGAGCAGAGCTACCGCCAACAAGCGATGGCCAACCAGCGTGCGAAAGCCGAGAAGGACCGGCAGTTGGTCCAACAGCAGCAGGCTCAGGCTCAGGCGGCTCAGCAGCTGGCCCAGGTTCAGGCTCAGCAGCAGCAGCAGGCGCAGGCTCAAGCCCAAGCCCAGGCCCAGGCGCAAGCGCAACAGCAGGCTCAACAGCAGGCTCAAGCCCAAGCGCAACAGCAGGCCCAGCAACAGGCTCAGCAAAGGGAGTTGTATCTCAAGCAGCAGCAGATGCTCCAGCAGCAACGGCACGCTATGATGCAGCAGCAGCAACATCAACAGCAGCAGCAGCAACAGCATCAACAACAGCAGCAGCAGCAACAGCAGCAGCAACAAGCCGAGCAGCAAGCGCGCGAGAAGCAGCAGCAGCAGCAGCAGCAACAGCAGCAGAGGTCCCAGACGCCTCAGCAGCAGTCAACGCCCCAGCAGCCGCAAGCACCTCTCATCCCCTCTGTCGCTCAGCCCGCTCCTCAGCCTGAATCTGCTCCCTCGCCCGCTCAGCCCGCTCCTCAGCAGGGCGTGCCTCAGCCCCAGCTGCGTTCTAACCCTCCTCAGCCGGGCATGATGCAGTTCAACCTCACTCCGCTCGACAAGATCCCTCAGCATCAGCTGCCGGACGTGCTTGCCAAGATCAGCAATCCGAACGACCCAATTGTGAAGATCATCAAGCAACAGGCGCCCGGGTACGATGCTCAAGATCCGAGTATCAAGTGGATGCAATATCAGGAGATGCATGCTAGAGTACGCTCTTTCGTTGTCTCATGCAGAGCTGAACTAACTTGCTCTACAGTGGCTTCAACGGATCAAGCAGCAACAAATGGCCAAGATGCAGCAGGGCATGCCCGTTGGACAGCCGCCACAGGGTACACCTCGCCCTCCGAGCGTGCGCCCTCGGATCCCGTCTGGCTTGAACCCTCAGCAGCAGCAGGCAGCGTTCCACCAAATGGCCATGCAACAGCAAGCCAACCAGCTCGCCGCTCAAGACCCTCATCGGCGATCAGCCAGTGCCAGCTCGAATGCCAACGAGTTCGGCGGCCAGGTGATGCCTATACCGCAGCAACGTCAGCTGTCGCAACAACCTGCTGTTCACCAAGGCTCGCCGCCTACTGCAGGCATGGCACAGCAGCCGCTCCAGCCGGGTCAGCAAATGCAACAGCCGTTTGGTCAAATGCAACCGCCGCAGACGATGCCGCCCCCTGCTCAGCCTCAGCAAGCTCAGATGCAGAATATGTTTCAGGGCATGCCTATCAGCAGGCAGCACGTACAGCCACCACAGCAGACGCCTCAGCAAACGCCTGGTCAGCCGCAAATGCAGTTACCGCAATCTGCTCAAATGAGCAATATGATGTTGCCCAATGGCATGCAAAATGCGACCCCTGAGCAAGTTCAGTCTTATCAGCAACAGTTGCTCGCCGCCCGTCGTCAGCAGCTCGCCGCTCTTCAGGCCCGTCAACAGGCTCAGCAGCCGCAGCCCATGTCCCATCTCCAGCAACAACAGCAACGGGTTGCTCAACAAGCTGGTGTCATGGGCGCAAACGGCATGAACATGGCTCCTGGAATGACACCGGGTATGGGCAATGTAGCGCTTATGGGGCAGAACATGCCCAATGTGGCGAACATGGCTGGCCCGATGGGACAGAATCCTGGTAATGCTGCTGCTATGATGGGAGCGGTTCCTCCCGGTGTGGACCCACGTATGTGGGCGCAGTTCCGCCAATCCCAGCAACAGCAGCAGCAACAATTGGGCTACGGCTTGCCGAACGGCATGAACCCAGGTATGGGGGCGACGCCTGCTCCTGGCACCCAAGCTGGTCAACAAATGGGCATGCCTCCACCCCAGCGGCCGGTGCAGCGACAACAGCGCAATCCTAGTCAAGCGTCTCCTCCCGGAAGCGTCCCCCCTGCAACGCCTCGGATGGGCGTCCAGCAGCCTGGTCTGAATCCCCAGCAGTTACTGCAGCAGCAGATGCTGTTCCAGCAACAGCAACAGCAATTGCAATTGCAGCATCAGCAGCAGCAACAACAGCAACAGCAAGGTCAACAGGGTCAACAGATCCCCGACGCGGCCCACCAAGCCCTTCTCCAGGCTCAAGCGCAAGCGCAAGCAACGGGACGGATGAGCTACGGGCTGCCTGGTGCTCCAGGTTGGCCCATGGGGCAAGCGCAAGCGACACCCCAATCTCGCGCACCGTCTACCGTCCCTCAGCCCGCTCAGACGCCTCAGCAGCACCAACAGCAGATGCCGCCTCCGCAGCAGCCGCACGGCATGTACGGCGCAAACGGGGGGATGATGGGCATGTCCGGTGTTCCCGGTTCAGTGGGGCACCAGCATACTTCTCTCCCGCCCCAATCACCCTGGCAGCCCGCTGAGTCACCTGCCCACTCCCAAGCGCACCCAACGCCGCGAGCGACAAGTGTCCACCTGCAGGGCGGACCTGGCGCTGGATATCCCTCGTACGGCCCTTCACCGGCAGCGAGCGTCAATGCAGGCCAGCATTTCTCGCCGCCTGGGTCAGCTGCGGGGAGTGCGTTGGGCGGGAATGGCGGCGGCGAGGATCTGTGGAATGAGTGGATGGCAACGGAGGAGATGGGCGCCTGATCGCCTTTCGCTATCGCTGCCATTCCTGGCTTGAACCGGCGAGTGCCGACGCTGGACAGCTCTGCGCTGCCAAACTGTATTCATCTTACACCCCTCAACAAGGGGTACATCTATCAACTGTGCATACCGGATTCGCCTCTTCCTTTCTTCACCTGTAGACATTTCTTTTTTCTGCGTATATCCTTGTTCTTTCTGCGTCTCATTTCCTGTGATTCCTATTTCCTGTTTACCGGCGAATTTGTCCTGTGCGTCGATCCCATTGTCCGTTGTGTCCTGAAGTCCACTTGGGCAAAGGGTTTTGCGAGTCTCTCTGTAATATCTGTAGAAAGATGGTCCTAATTCACTTGGAGATTCTGTCCGTTCTCACTCTACATAATCGCGTGTCTCGCCGTCCCATCCCATTTTTCCTGGCTTTGCTCTTTCGTCCCAAACCCGATCATGGCTTACTCAGCACCCTCCCAGCGCCGCAACGAACAGCTTCGGGTCGCGTGCCCTCTATTCAACCCCTCCTAAACGGCAAGCTCGGCATCCCCTTCGCCAAGCGGGAATAAATTATCCGACAAAGCCGGAGCCGTAACACCATAACACCCCACTGCTCCCGCGTATACATTCCACGCTGGGCCAAGACACGTCCCGGTGATAAGATTAGGGTTTCACTCGTTCTCGTCGCTGGCAAAGGCGGGTCTTGATTGGGTGGGTTGCTTGGCATGACTTTACCCCCAAGGCCGCCCTTACCGGCGGTTTTGGAGGTTTTGGAGATGGAGGGGAGAGGTGCTGGCAAGGTACGACAAACGTGCAAGCGCAGCAGCAGTTATTCTTGTTGTAGTCTCCAGGATTAGAACGCGCGCAGTAGTAAGTAGAATCCTCCCCAGGAGTTCTGCGTAATGTCCGTCAGGGACGGAAACCCCGCGGCCGGCGGTCGCGAGGGTCTGCGCGGCACGCTGTAAGAAGAGGAGGAAGAAGCGCGTGCGACCCCTTTAGGACCCTTGGCGTTTGTGTTTCGACTAGAGCAGGGCGTAATGTGCGGAAAACGATTGCGCAGCAGTTCTGTTACAAAAAAAGAAGGGCTAAGAATTGGGTTGATATTGTTGGATTTTACAAGCCGACAACAGGCTGACAAAGCACGTCCCTCTTCTTGGGAAAAGAAGAGTGCAGAGCTCGGCACGAGCGGGCGGGGATGGATGCCGACGGGCCTGTGCCGCCTCGCGCCAAGGAGTATTGGCCGCGTCTGAGAAGGAGAGAAGATACCTGATCGGGAGGCCAAGATGATCTGCCTTCTTTGTAGCACGGATGCGGCGATGAACGAGGGCTTGGCAGCCTTTTCCCGGCACTGCGCAGCACCGCTGCATTGATCCATACTTACATTCACTCTCTCCTCTCTTTACCGTCGCTCCTTTGCTTTGCTTTGCTTCGGTGTTGCGCTAAGGCTTTCGCTCCCCTCTTACTTGCATTCCTCTTATCTTCGCGCTCTTCTGTCCCGCCCGGATCGATCACAGACGCGTTCATCATCTAGGGCTCTTTCCTGCGCCACGATCTAAGGGATTCTCATCCAGCCTAACCATCTCTTCATACACGATCAAGGGAATATCGATACCCCACCTTCCATCTATTTGGCTACGACGCGCCCGCTAGCCTACCCAAGCAAACGGGATGCCTCCCCCCTACCCCTGGGAGACGCGCCGACCCTCATCCCCCTCCTCGCCAGGCGCAGCATCTTCAAGCACCTCAACGTCCCGCAGCACAAGCAACACCCCCTTCCTCCAAAGCGTCCGATGGCAGCCCCTCACCCTCCATGCCCGTCGGCTCACCCGCGCTCCCCGTCTCCTCATCACCTTAGCTCTCACGCTCCTATGCGCCCTTTCATACCTCGCCTACCGCCCTTCTCTCTCAGAAGACGAACTCGACATGCTCGAGCTCTCTGCCGACCCGCTCGATCAGGGATGGGTGCGCCTCCCACCGCCCCCGCCCGGGCAGATAGGGTTTCAGGGGAGGTTGGAGCAGAGACGGATGCCGTGGTGGGGGAGTGTGGATGTGGGGGGAAGGAGTCCATGGGATCATGTGCCGAAAGTGGGGGGAAGGAGGCAGAGGCTGCTCTTTCTGCTCAGTGCGTCCAGCTCCCGCTCAACCCATTCGAGCAGCCAGCTGATCTTTGCGTCATAGCGTACCAAGACTACCTCGAACGTCCCAACTCCGTCTTCTACGAGATCGTCGACGCCGCCCGCCGACACCAAGGGCTAGAAGTAGCCGATGTCTGGGGACCAGGCTGGGCAGGTTGGGACGACACCCTTCCCGTCTCTGTCAACCTCGCTCGGAGGGTCTTGCCGCCCGCGAGCTGTAATTGGGTTGAGGAGGATGTGGAGATATATGCGGGGGGGCACTGTAATGCTAGTAATCTGGAGGTTCCGCAGGGCGGGGCGGTGGGGTGTGGGTTCTATGATTTGGTGCGTCCTCGCTTCTCGCTACACCTCTTCTTTCATTGATGCCGATGCCTGTTGACGCGCAGGTCTGGACGTTCTCGGAATTCAAAGACAAGTCCGACCCCCTCATGGACTACCCGGGCTGCGGCACCATCATGCTCCACCAGCTGGGCGATTGCCACAGCAAGATACGCTGGGTTTGGATGCCGGACCATGATATGGAGGTGGACCATGATCCGGATCAGAGTTGTGTGCAGTGGTTTTATCCTTGGCAGGGGAATGTGAGCGCTTTCTCCTTTCTCCTCCTGCTTGCAGGGTCTGCTATTCGTCGGGCTGGGAGGGTCGGTTGGCCCGTGCGAGGGGTTGGAACGGGTAGGCTGTATGCCCTATGCGCCGGATCGGTGGATCGTTGAGGGCAGAGGAGGATGGCACCAAGAGTGGCATGAGCCGAGGCTGACAGCCGCAAACAGATCACAGTGTCCAAATACGCATTCGAGATGCTCGAAGTCTTCGATTACACCAGGTTGAGACGGCTGTATCCGGGGATGCAGATGCAGCTGTTTGGCCATTCGCCTGACTCTGCCAAGTGCGTCGTCTCCTTCCTTTCTCCTCTCTTCGGGGGCCATGTATATGCGCTCTTCTCTCCGTGGTCGCGCCGTGCGCCATGTATATGCGCGCTTTTCTCCTCGTGGTTGTTCTTGTGAGGCCCTGAGCGCGTCGCTGACGCCGTTCGCAGCGAATGGGACTACTACCCCATCGACTGGAACAACAAGCGCCGAGACGCCGTCGTCTTCGGGCACGACGGTCTCCTCTACCCCCTCCGCACAACAATAACAAATGCCGCCAAAGCCCGTCCTCCCCAAACCTTCATCGAGCACCACGTCGCTCCAGAGTTCACGATCGCCCACACCGAGGACGACTTCATGTACAACGTCCCCCCGACATATTGGCCGGGTCAGCCGAAGTATAGGCCTCAGGTGGCGATACGGAAGAATTTTGCGAGGGGGATGAGGGAGGCGAGGATATGCGTGTTTGATAGTGTTGTGGAGAGGAAGATGATCCGGAAGTATGCACAGGCTTGGCTGAGGTGCGTCGTCCTTCCTCTTCCTCTCTTCTCTTCTCTTCGTCCTAACTCTTCTCTCGCCTTCCTTGCCCCTGTCCCCGTTCTTCGCGTGCTGGCCGATCCGCTCGCAGTGTACTGACTCCTGGGATAGTGGATGCGTCGTCGCAGCCGACATCCCCACAGAGCAAGAAGGCCCCATCCGAGAATTCATGATCGAGCTCAAGCCCTCCTGGTCCATCGAGAAAATCAACTCTGTCATCCACGCCGCCCTCCAAAACCCCGACGAGCTGAAACAAAAAGCGCTCGAAGGGTTCGCCCACGCGCGCCAGCACCTGACAAACCTCGCAAAGGTCTCGAATGCGCTGATGCTTGCTGAGAGGTATCGCGCGGGGGAGAGGGGGTATGACCTGCCGTTGGGGCTGAGTGTGAGGTGTAGGAGCTATCATTTTGAGGAGGGGGCGTTCAAGCCGCCGTGGTGTGAGGGCTTGAGGGGGCTGGAGGAGTAGGCGTCGGCTCAGTCGAGATGGAGCAGGATGAGCCTACCGGTTGTCGGTTGAGAGGAGGAAGGTGGGATTCGCGAAAGGGGAGGGCGGATCAATTACTGTATGACTAGGCTCATTTTTCTTGGCTTACTTATGTAGGAGGATGGACTATTTTGTGGATTATCTTTGCGGATGGATTCGTCATTTTTGGGACCGATTTGCGGCTCTATCAAATGGGCCGCAACTCGTCGGTTTTTGTCGGTAACTTGCCCTGTGTTGACGGAACAGGGCCGTTCCTGACTGGCTAGGGGAGCTGGTTGAAGCCAAGCCGGGTCACGTGCCGTGCACAACATGTCCACCTTGATGGCTCGACTCAAAGTCTTATCATTCTGAGAACTGAGGTCCAATGACTGGAAGCGCCCGCAAGTAGACGCGGTAATGTCCGCCACGGACCAAGCTATCGTCTCCGTACTTTATTTGAGGGCCATGGTTGCCGCAGCGAAGGGCGAATGAAACAGATCCCGGCAAGCGCGCTTTAGGTGTTCAAGGGTTCTTCCGCCGCGTCTTCTCTCCCAACCAAGCTCTTGCTACTGGACGACAGCTATAGCGAGTCTACTCCACATCTTGACCGTACTTCAGAACGCTAGCTGGAGTGAGCAAATCTGGAGCTTGTGCCTGAATATGATTGTCTTGACCCCATATCTCGGTTGTGCGGAGCTTCCTTGGCGCTCATGTCACTAGTACTGCGGCGCCTATCTCTGAACGCGGGGATAACGCCATCTTCGCATTCAATGAGCACACCTCTCTCACCCAGAGAGCGCTTCCTCTGACTCGTTCTCTCACATCTCCAACCTCCGTCAACCTGTCTACAAAGCACGCGATAATGTAGCAATCTCCCTCCGAGGGCCATTCCGGAGGCCTGTTCCTGCACTTCTTGGAGCGTTATACTGGAATCTGCGTATAAAACCTCGCTGGCGATCGAGCACATGGACCATTTCTTCCATTCAGTTCGAGCTTTCTCCCCGGCCCGCTGCGTTCCAGAGCTTCAGACATGAGCCACACAAGGAGGGACGAGGACGAAACGGAAAAGCCGACGACGGCATTCGTGATCGCCGATGGAATTGCTGGGGCCCCGGAAGTGCCGGTTTTGGAAAGTGAATTGCCACCTCCCAAGTCAACATGGAAGCGACATATCTGGTCAAGTGCGTTGTTGCGGACTGATTGTAGGCGCTCGAGCTAACTGGTCGTGTGTTTGTAGCTCTCGATGTCTCTCCGGAGGAAGCGAAGTTCTTGACCAAGCTCGACCTGTGCCTCATCTCCTCGGCAGCTTTGGGCGTGATGATCCGCTACCTGGACCAGTGAGTGTTTGATATAGAAGGGGCGAATCAAACATTACTGATCCGGTGTGCTCAGGGTCAACATCACCAATGCATTCAGTAAGCTCGAGATGCCCGCCGAAAGGGGTCCAACCCTAACCAATGCATAGACAGCGGCATGAAAGAAGATCTCAAGCTATACGGCAACGAGCTTAACTATGCCAATGCATTCTGGAGCGCTGCATACGTGATCGGACAAGTTCCTAGCAATCTGATTTTGACGCGAGTAAGTCACTCTTTTCCAGAGGTGGATCGTAGCTGAGATAGTCCATAGGTTCATGCTCCGTACTATATCGCCTTCCTCGAATTTGCCTGGACCGTCTTTACCATCGCCACGTCGGGTGTCAAGAACACCAGCCAGCTGTATGCCGTCCGATTCTTGTACGTCTACTTCATCCCTGTATGATTTCACCGCTCACTCTCGTGCAGCGTCGGGCTGTTCGAGGCCGGACACTTCCCGGCCGTCATGTATGTTTGCTCCAGCTACTACAAGCCGCATGAGCTCGCCAGGCGCAATACGATCATTCAAGTCTTCACCGCCGTGGGTCCGCTGTTCTCTGGCTTCTTGATGGCTGCTGTCTACACGGGCCTGAATGGACATGCTGGCTGGCCTGGTTGGAGGTGGCTCTATGTGTAAGTGCCTGAGCATGTGGTGGAAGACGATTGATCTGACGCATCGACAGCATCTGCGGGCTTATCTCCTTCCCTTGCGCATGCTGGACTGTCTTTGCCATGCCCGAGCTGCCTTCTCGCATCAAGCCTAACTGGTGAGGATCTTGATGAACAATGTATGACAGTGAAGTAATTGGATTGACAGGCTGTACTCTGCCAAGGAGATTGAGATCGCGAAAGCCCGCATGCCCGGGGAGACGAAGCTGTACACCGGGCTGTTCAAGTGGAAGGATGTGGTCCGTTGGCACAAGACTTGGCATGTTTGGCTGTGTGAGTTCATCATCAGTGACGTGGAGCCAGTCAACGGCGTGTTGACCCGACATTCAGTCCCTCTGTACTTCTTGTGCAACTCGCAGCTCAGCCAGCCTGGAGGATCCAGTAAGTACTTCTCTGCCCATCTCTGTACATCCGCTGATCTTGCATGTAGTGATCTTCTGGGTGAAAAGCTACAACGTCACCGGCCAGCCACCAGTGTTCTCAGTTCAAGCCATTAACATCATTCCGCTGGGCGTACGTTCCCCGCAAGCTCAGTGCATGCACGGCCGCTAATCGTTGGTGTAGATCAACATCATCCAAATTATCGGAGCGCTTGCATCCTCCTGGGTGTCGGATGCACTTCCGGGAAGCCAGCGGTGGCCATCCATGGCGTTCGCAGCAGTTTCCGGTATAATCTTCTCCGTCGCTCTTGGTGCTACTCCCGTACATCCGCCGAACAGAGGTACCCGATGGGCACTGTACTGTGAGTCATTCTACGCATTCGGGCTTCGCCGCAGACTGAGCCGTCATTTAGACCTCACCGCTCTCGCCGGCACCTCTGCAGGTGTCACCTGGACGTACGTGAACGAAACAAGCCGCCATGACCCCGAAAAGCGGGCTTACGTATCCGCAATGGCCAGTCCATCACTCCCTCTCATCCCTTCCTTCGCTCACGTCTCTTAATCAGATGAACGCCTTCGCCTACATCTTCAGCGCCTGGGTGCCCATCTTCACTTTCCCAACGCAAAACCAGCCATACGTTACCACTGGTAACTACGTCACGGCTGGCTTTGCCGGTCTTCAGCTGCTCGTCGCTTTCCTTATCGGCTACTTGGACCAGCAAGACAGGAAGAGGGCGAAGGCGAATCATGAGCTCGAGGAAAAGCAGAAGAAACAGCAGCAGGCTGATGCCGAGTCGAGCAGGAGTGATGAGAAGGATCTGGCTGAGTAAAGTGTACAGCAGGTTATCTAAAACTACATGACTTGATGTTTGTTACGTTTCTACGTGGTATGACTACTTAGGCTTTTCTCTCTACTCGGTTGAGATGAAAATGACGCTGGTGGTGGCTACCACAGCTAAAATACAGTATGATCACATGTCGGTCACACCGTATTCAGAGCACTCGTGCTGCCCAACTTCGCGGGAGGCACACTGACTGTAGCTGAATGCACGATTATACAGTATTATATGGCAGGTAATCCGAGGTAAAATGTCTACATGATGGTATCTTCCCGTGAAGCGGGCCCGCGGGATGGCTATACCCCTATGTTGGTGTCATTATGCCGCTACCCACTCCTCCGTCATGCCTCGCGGCCGCACGCATGCAAGGATAAACTTGCATGACATCACCCCGCCCAAACCAACTCGATGCCCCTTCCCCTCCCCCACTTATTCCGGCTTCCAATCCCCCCTCACCCAATCGACGACCGTCCTCAGCCCCTTACTATTCCTCAACAACGCACTCCCATGCGTCCCCTCCGGGTCATACAAACACCCTTTGCTCACCCCATTCCCCTCCAAGTACTTCTTGACTCGTTCCGTATCGACGATCGCGTCCTTCCCGCCGAGGAGGACCATGAACCTCTGCGGGTCGCGGGCATGCATGATCTCCTCGAACCAGAGGATATTGCTCGACCAGACGAAGTGGCGCTGCAATGCGTTGGCCACGCCGAGCTCGGCACCGACAAAGTACCACATGAGGAGCTCGATCGCGCTTGTTGGAGAGCGGTAGACGAAGTTGTAGCAGACGTCGCCTTCCCAGAGACAGAATGTGACGGGGTCGACGAAGCATGAGCGCCGGAGGAGAGTAGGGTGGTCTTTCATCATCCAGGCGTGGGCGATCGTGCCGTTCGAGTGGGAGAGGAAGACGACACCGCCTTTGCCTTCTTCGTCCGGGCCGAATCCGAGCTCCTCGATGGCGGTCTTGACGCTGTCTACTGTCTCTTGGCGTGTGGGCGGGTGAAGATGCTGAGGGTGGAAGATATCTTGCGAGATGTGCGGTTGGAGAGGGATAAGGAGAGGATGGGTGGGCAGCTCGCTTGCCAGGTCATCGAGGAGATGTTTGTACTGCATCAACCCAATCCCGAGGCCATGGAAGAGCACGACCGGAGCCCGCTTCTCATCCTTTCTGCCTTCCTCCGGAGTCCACCCAACAGGGATACGCAAGAGATACTCGAGCTCGCCAAACTTGCGCAGAACGAACCCGTGTCGATGTTGATACCACAAGCGCACACCATAGCTCAGCACGCCCACAAGAATGTACATGATCAGCGGCCTGCCCCAGACGTGGATGGGATCCATCGTCAGCCTGAGCGGGGTGACGGTGAGCGGGCCTTCAGGGAGGACGGTGCCGGACCGGCGTTCGATCAGCTCGAGCGCTTCGTACAAGACAGTACGCCTGACTGAATCTGCCAGACAGTCGGGAAGGGGAAGGTCGAAGCAGCTCCATGCAAGCCAGGTGAGCATCGATTCGCGTGTGATCTGGTCCCACGAGACCTTCCTGAACCTGCACTACCGTATCAGCGCCTGCTCATCCGAGTTACAGTCAGAGGAAACGTACCAGGTCCTTATCCTGAGCCGGAAATCGATCGCACGCGGATCGTCCACGCTCAACTTCTCTACATGCTCAAGCGGGGACTGAGGGCGGGGCATATCCTCCTGCTCCAGTGCAGGTACTGGAGACAGCCCCGCTTGAAGGACGCGGAGGAAGATCTGTCGGAGAGTAACGAGGTCATCCGTCGGGCGAGGACGAAGCTTTTGGATGAGCTGGGCGAGGTAGGCGTGATATATGCTGAATGCAGCCTGTGTCAAGTGTAAACAACTACTTCTCCTTCCGAGGATGGAAGAGCGGACGCACCTCAAGCAATGCCCACGCAAGTAGTACCCTTCCTCCTACAGTGTGTGGACGTGCATACAACGCGCATACAGCAATGTACTGCCAACTGAGCGGGGTGATGCTCCATACGGCGATGACAGCGAGGAGGGCGATCCAGAACCCAACCGTTCGGCGCGGCGGCGCGTGAGGGACATATGATGCGTCAGAAGGCGTTGGTGACATATGTGTTTTGTGCCTGGATTGTGGTTGTATGCTATGCAGCGATGGGAGGAGATGGTTGAGTTTTCTGACGTCTGCAGGTCTTGGAGGCTGAATGTATGCGCGATTATTGTTGGTGGGGAGTGATGCTGGGAAAAGGGATTAAGGAAGTCGGACAGCGGGTATTTATTAAGTCTAGTAGCAGCAATCCAAGGGCGGTCGTAAATGCGGGGGTGATGTCGGCGAGGGCAAAGTGTTGGGCGCCTCGCTATTAATGATTGTCGCCAACAACGAGGAAAGGAGCGAGCGAGAGAGGGAGGGAGAGAGCAGTGGGCGGCTGATGGGAAGTGCCTTATGCAGCTTCTGCTGAGATGTTCCGGCGCATATTTTCACATGGGAATCACAAGGCACAGCCTCTGATCGCAAACTGATATTATGTCATTCCACCAAAATCGGAGGGATGCTTCCGGTCACGTGATGACCTGCGGCCCAGCACCAGCCAGCGTAGTCCACTATGAGCAGCCCTAACTTCTACACGTCGCACAGCAGGATTAGTACAGAGATGTACCTTGTATACAGCGAGATGGGATAGTCAAACTCCACGATGAATGGATCCATTCTTTAATCGTGAGGGAGACGATGACGCGCTCTTCTTCATCTTTGCACGAGCCTTTCCCCTTGGCGACGTTTGAGACGCCACGCTACGATCTGAGCATATACTAGCTCTCCTGGGCCGCTGTTGATCGAAGGTCATCCTGTTTCGCACGACAGGGCCGCGTCTGTCGGGTGCGTTAAGCTCGCAGCGATCTGCGCGGTGTCTTGAACGCCGTCGCTGAGAAGGACGTAAGTCAAGACAGAGACTATGGCTGCAGTACATACCGCACGTGAGGATCGTGATCACGTCCGTGATCTCGCCAGACGTGGCAGCGTCTACTCATCAGCCCAAATCATGACGCTCGGCACCCAGTAGACCACACCCTCCTCCGCCTGATCGTCAACCCAGCAGAGCCCATCCCGCATGAGCATATTCTCCAGTGCGGTCCTCGCCCTCTCAAACGTCCATTTCTTCCTCAAAACGAGCGCAGCCTCGTTCACCTGTCCCCCAGCCTCCTGCGCAACCTCCAGTACCGCCGCTTGGTCCGTATCGAGTTCCTGAGGCACACTGCGGAGCATCTTGCGGTTCCCGACTGTGACGACTTGATACCCCGCCCCTAAGACACCGAGGGTATGCACGCTCCGGACGATATCCTCCTCCGTAACGGCCTCTGCGTCGTCCGCATCGCTCAGCGCCCGTAACCGTCGGATGATCCTCAACAGCTCATCCATCTCGATCAAACCCCCATTCCTCTCTCTCGTATTAACGCAAATCTCCACAATCTGGATCGCCAGCTCGTACGTCCAGTCCCCATATCCAATCAGCTCGGCCCACCAACCTCCCTTCCTCGGCCCAGCCAGGGGGTCAACACCGATCGCAGCGCACATCCTCTGGAACTGTTGTCGGAACTCCGGATCGCGACGGATATCGTTCCTGTGCTCTTTTGCGAACCGGGTAAGTGCCTCTCGGAATGTGGAGAGCTGTTGCTGCAGGCCGTCGATCTGCGAACGCGAGATGGCGCTCGAGAGGGGTTTGTAAGCCTGGGTAGCTTGTGTTTGACGCTGTAGACCGCCGATACCGGCGCCGCCTAGCCTGTGCATCTTGCTATTCCGTACTGTACTGTACAGTATAGTAGGAGGAGGATCGTGACGGGTATAAGCAGAGTGACGGTCAACGCCGAAGGGACGGGCCGAATCCCACAACCCCGGACAGCCACGACCCTGATCCCTGCGCCTCTCCCAGAGTCTGTCCCGTCACTGCTGCGGGGTACAGCAAGCACTTCACCCTCCTTCCTACACACATACTTAGACGGGATGGCCTCTATACCCCTGAGCGAGAAAGCGAGGGGAAAACAGCGCGCCGCTCCTGGGGATATTCAGGATGACCTTCCGCGCAATAGACCGATCACGATTCGGTTCACGGAGGGTGTGCCGGATTTGACGCTGAGGATCCAGGAGCGCGACGCTATACGGGATGTTAAGCGACAGGTGGGCATGTTTACTCCAAGGGATACAGTACACCTGATGACGATGTGCGGTAGATACGAGAATATCGACCTCAACTACGGAATAGACGACTCCGCCTCATACATTCGGGGCGATTGCTGACGGATGGGATCATACTATACGACTGGCTAGCAACACTCGAAGAACGACAACGGCGAGCAGCGCCACAAGCACTAGCGAGCGAGCTCAGGGAGGTGCTCGCTGAGGGAGCTGTGGGAGGAGATGCCAAAGGGAAGGGAAGGGCTAAGTCGAAGGATGCGAAGGAAGAGGAGATGGCTTTCCTGCATTGTAGTATCGGGGCGGAGATGGACGAGGAGGGTGAGGAGGACCGGGTACAAGTACGCTCTTTCATTCAGAGAAAGCGTAGAATATCTACTTACAGTGAGGTAGACGGCTCAGATCACACCGTTACGAGGGTTTGACCGCCTCGCTAATGCGGGGTTCACGCCGGAAGATATCGAGAGTATGCGCCGACAGTTCTATGCGAGCAGAGGGGAGTCTGTACCTCCAGAAGGGGTACAGGGGGACGATGGTATGCTTTCTAAGCGCAACACAAAGGTACGAACTCATCATTCGTTCACAGCCGAAGAACACGCCAGAGCCCTCGAAGAACAATGGATAGACGACATCGACAACCAACTCGCCGCGGCCGACCCTATGATGGAAAGCGACGGGGAGGGGATGTACATGTCCACACTACAAGGCCTCCTTGTTGGGTTCTTCTTCCCCATCATGCCTTTCTACTTCATGCGACAACCACCACCGCCGACGATGTTCACGGAGAGGCCGCTGGAGCCGGACACGCCCTTTCCGGACATGGTGCAGAGCGTGATATTCTCGTCGGTGTGCTTCTACCTCCTATTGATGCCCGACACTGACTGGCCGTTTAGACGACGAATGCAGATAGCAATCATCCTTGGACTTATCGCCAACATTACCTACGCCTTTCTACGTATGTTTCACTAGTCGGCACCAGCATTGTACAAATACCGCTTGTCACTCTATATCCCGCTTACTTGCAATACCTATATGGTATACCACGGGCTATGCCTTTCTGCACCCTCTAGTCCCGACTAAGCGTGACAAATTCGTGAGCATTCTTAAGAGGGCGACGTTCTTATAGAGGGCGTTGAGGAAACAACAAAGAATAACTCGGTCTACGAAATATTTGAGGGTCCGTCCATCCACTTCTCCGTCCCTCCTCCGTCCTTTCCACCTCTTATCCATCCCCAGGAAGGTTCTCACTCGAAATGGAGAGAGGCGGCCTGGTGGAGTCCACCCTTCTTTCCCACCTGCCGGCAGTGGCGACCATCATGCGAGGGAGAATAGCCATCACGGCAGCTATACACCTGGCAAGATCCGCGGACGCAAGCGACATCCTCGACGCCTTCCAAGCTGGTGCAGTCGACACCTGTGGCGGTCATCTCACCGGGCAGCGGAGTGACGCAACCACCGCCTATGCTCGATGTTCAACTTTGTATCCAAGGTCACGGATGAAGGGACCCACAGCTCTCAAGATCACGAGCAGTGTCGATGCATTCGAAACCGTTGCGGGACCAAGGACCGGAGACGCCGCAGGCGGTGTGCATCGCCGGGCAGCGGTTGTCGCTAAGGATCACATCGCGCTACAGCGAGGCTCCTTCAGCGTCCTGGTGCAGGACGACAGGAGGAAGGACCGACCTTGCCGATTTCAGCGGCTCTCTCCAACTTGGGATATCCAGAAGGCCAGTGGCCACGCTCCTGAACTGCTCTCGCAGACGGTCCCCAGCGCTTCGCGGGCGTAGAGTCCATGCGAGGAAGGGCGAGCGACTCGAATGCGCCTGCGCATAAGACGAGAAGAAGGGCGAGGGTGGGGAACTTCATGTTTACTGAGGGCGAGAGTCACTGTGAGCGCAACTCAAAGCCTGTCGATGGAGAAGATTAGGAGCAGAGGTACCCTAAGCACTCAAGGAGGGAGTCAGGGCGACTTGAAATATACAGGCATGGTATCCTCGCGGCTGGTAATATTCGGATGGTTGCAGTGCATCCTGCGCGGAGCGAACAACGAAGACGGAAAGCGATGAGTAAACGAAGGCAAGACTGTACCGTTCTGACCGAAGTTGCGAGTGTTCTGGAATTCTCTGCTGGGCAGCGGCCGGTGGTTCGAGCCCTGTTCGGCTGCGGTCGGGTCGGTCCTCCTCAAATAGCGCTCGCACCAATGTCGCCTCTCTTCGCGCTCCAAGTTCGGGCGCTCGTTGTTTCCTTGTGTAATCACCATGTGTTGAAAGCGCGATAAGAGGGAAGCATTCAGGCATTGATGCTTACAATCCGATCATCGCTCTTCCGCGCCGAGTTCATCCAGGCTCATTGCACGGGATCATAGCATGTTCATCTGATAGAGCATCTGTCCTATGCATGTTGGGCAAGTGCCTTGCGACCTTGATTCATGAAGACACCGGCCAAGCAAAGGGGTGTGCAGGCACAGGTACCGGGAGGACCTCCGTATGCAGCATAGCAAGAAGACCAGCATTTGGACCTGCTTATTCCTGTTTAGACGCTCGCTAGAAGCAGCAACATGGCGCCATGTATGATGTAGAGTATCCTTAGTCCATGAGCGGGTAGACGAAGTGCCGACCAGGTCGGGAACACGAGGCATCACCCGGTACCGAGATCGTTTCCAGGGCTTTCCGCCTTTAGGAAGGAAAGACTGTATAAGCGGAGCTGCGCGTCAGAATCCTTCGCGGGCGGTGCACAAAGAGAAAGAAACGTGATGCGGCCTAGGTCCAGCAAGATGCGCCTGCAAAACAATACTTCTGCCGGCGGCACCAGAGCCGCCGCTGGGCCGGAAGCCTTATTTGGGTCAATGCGAGGTAGGAAGGCACGACAGGGTTGATGTCGGTCCAATCAGCGAGTCATACAGCTTTGGTGACTTGACCAAACACGTTTGACCCCACATCGGCATGATGTCAAGGCGGGACACAGGGACACCTGCACCGACGAGCTGGCGTTGACGAACTGCAGGTCACTTCGGCCGTGATACCGGACGTGCACCCGTGCAACAGTTCCGAAGAGTGTGGCCAAGCAGGACGTCGCTGGTTGCTTGAGGTAGGAGTCAGGGGTATCCCTTTTCCCGCGAAAGATAGATGTTTTCTGCCGCGTTGGGCTCGTATTGGCGTCACAAGAAGCGATGAACACAAACATCGAATGCCTATTGCCCCATTGAGATCCGGCAACTAGGAGCCAGTTCAGAGGGCCGTGTGTCCACCAGTAGACCCGAAACCGCCTGCTCCACGGAGGGTCTCCTCCAGATCCTAGGGACGGATGTGAGCGATGACTCGAAGGCAACCACAACGGATAAGACATACCGCAACCTCCATCACCGCTGGTGTCTCGATCTTCTCGATAATCAGCTGTGCGATGCGATCACCTTCCTGCACTGCGATAAGGTGCATCAGATCGGCATTCGAAACAAGAACGGCGATTGACTCACCCTCAAAGTCCTTGTCACTCAGGTTGAACAGGAGCACAAACACGATCCCGCGATAATCGGCGTCGATAACGCCTGCACCGGTATCGATCATAAACTTGGACGCTACGATGGTTCAGGATGGTGATCGACGTGTTTCACGTAGGTATATGCGCACCTAACCCGCTCCTGGGTGCAACACGACCATATGTGCCTATGGGAACGGCGATCGAGATCTGGGTGTCGATGAGTGCCTTTCCGCGCGCCGGAATGGTCTTCTTCTCAGCACTGTTTCAGAGCATGCTCAGACCGGAGCTGGTGACGTATATGCGCATGGACTTGCCTGTAGAGGTCATAACCGGCTGCCAACGCGCTCCCTCTGGTTGGAAGGCGTGCCTTGTCGCTGTGCTTTTTTATGAGGAGCTGGCTGGTCGGGGCGGGAACGGAGCTGCCCTCGGGCTTTGCGACGTCCACCTTGTCGGTTGTTCCATTAGTAGAAGACATTTTTGCAGGGGGTTCAGCGGGATGAGGGGCGGATGCCTGGCGTTTGTGGGTCGGGGTGCTCATGTACCTTTGGAGGGGAGGAACGCGTCGAGCGAGAGACGCGACGCGTCCCTGGACAACGTAGTTGTTCAGGTCTTCCCAGAAGAAACCTTTTGATCCCGGTGCACTTCCTTCCTAATTAGGCCACTGTGGCGCGCGGAAGTCCTTCGGTCAGGCCATGTATGGTGAAACTAGGGTGCTTGCCCTTCTGCAGCGGAAAACTGGCCAACCCTCGCAATAGCTCATGTAGAAGTCTGCGCAGGCCGGTCGTGCGGTGTTTGGGGGAGAAAGTGTACAGGCCTGCCTTGGCGCATGGGCGGAGGATGCGCAAGCTGAGCTGGAGGGATGTATGAGGCCGGTCATGGTGCGTTGTGTGATCCTTTCCTTCCCCAGGTGTGCAGGAGAGATCTTAGGTGCGATGGGCAGGTAAAGATCGAGGGGAAATGGGACGGCGAGATCGAAGTACCGAAACGATATCTCGTTTCGAGAAGGCGGTGCGGGACGATTCGATGGGGCGAACGAGACGGGCTTCACGATCCGTAGTGGTCATTCGTACCTAACTTCGTACCTACCGCTACGATATATGTAAGGTCTAGGGCGAGTACCAAATTTTACCTTCACTCCGGACGATACCGGAGTCTCGCCTCGAGATTTCAGTCTCCGCCCGGACCGGCTAACCGTTCCGAGATCTCGAGCCGAGCTTGCCAGGCCTAGATCCCGTTCTGAGATCTGGTCGCGACTACTGGTTCCGAGATTCGGCGCTCAGGGTCCATCGGCCTCGAGTAACCACCTGTTGCCTCATTCCCCGCTCAGGAGGAGAATACTCCTCACATAGTCCTAGGAACTTCAGACGCGGCCTCCCACGGCCGCCCCCTTTCGCACTCCTCTAATCGTGTTGATTACTCGGCCCGAGAAAGCGAGCGAAGATGCTTCTGGGTCGAATGGTTCCGGCCAAGTGGCGCTGGTGCGCCCTTTGTCGTGTCGAACTCATAATGAACCAGCCGACACATCGCTCGTAAACCACCGCCCTCGTCATGCCTACTCAAGGTCATCGCCGTTCGCAATTCTGGAAGCCACCCTCGGATATCCGCCTCTCCGTGCCCGACGAACCCTGGTCTTGCCCTTTGCAAGCCTGGGATGGATACCCTGCGAGATGGCGCGAGTTTGGTCCGTTTGTAGAGCGGACCGGCGAGATCTGGGTACGTCCCGCTGATTGCCTTCATGGCCCTCGTCGGGCATTTCGTCTGACCGTTTTTCCAGACGGACCTTTGCCGGGAAGCGAATGAACACGATGAGTGGCCCCTCGCCAAGAGAGACGTGCTGGCCGGATGGCTCGCTTTCGTCGCCAGTCGCCGACAAGCGGGGTGGTTCACGGACCACCAATTTGGCTGTTTTTCGTCGCTGCTCGAGACCGCCCCAGCCAGAGTGTACCGCCGCGCCCTGCGCTACTTGGAGAAGTGGGGACTGGTGGACGAAACGGGTACACCTCTCCCCGTCTTCGCCAACCGTTCATCTGAAGCCTCCGACCGGATTATCCCTTCCGATTTCGACCCAACCCGCCGCAACATCGAAAACGGTTCTCCAATCGAGATTCATAGCTGGTGGTATTCTCGGGGCGGGAACCCGCGGCGAGAAAGGGATCCGATGTTCTGTGATGAGACCACCCGAATAACGGTCGCACAGCAAACGCTCTCCGGCGACTACACCAGGCGACTCTCCCTCGCCTACCTCGAGCTCGTGCTTGGACGATTGTGCGGCGAGACCGTTCCGGGTCGCGCCACTAGACTCGCTGGCTTGGTGGTACGCCCATCCCTTTCTTTCCTCCCCATTTTCTCACACTTTCCTTCTACACAGCGGACGTGCATTACGCATTATCGCTCGTCCTTCGTCCCGCTAGGCGACCTTGCCATCATCCTTACCGCCGTGCTCCGCCTTGTCCTCGAATGTCACTGGACGGCCTACGACGAGCTGAATCCTTTCCAGCTTTTCGGTCCCGGTTTCCTTCTCCGTTTCCGACTCCCAGCCGAGAAATCGGAACAAGAATTCGCCGCGAGATTCGAGGAGCCGGTTGGCGCTAAAGAAAACCGCTCGTACCCAGTCGACCGCGCGATCCGTCTCCTTGCTGGCTCCCCTTACCCGTCCTCGCCCCGAAAACTGGTTAAATGGGCCAGCCGCATCGCAGACACCATTAACTCGCTTGCTGCTACCCTCGGACACCATCCCGATCAAGCCACCCCCCTCATCTACTCCATTCTGTATGTCTACACCGACACCTTGCGTGGTATAGAGGTCGAGTGCGACGTCGCGTCCGACGTGGATTACCGCAGGCTCGAGATGCTCCACCCCGAGTTCGGCCCCTGGCCTCCCGCCGTTTCTTACCGAAAGGACGAAATCCCCACCGACCTAGGGTTGTTCATGGCCTATGCCGAGGGGTTGGCCAATCGCCTCCCGTCTCTCGATGGCGACGTTGCGACCTTGGGGGAAGCCCAAGAGTGGTCTTCCAAATTATACCCTCTGGTACGTCATTCTCGCGTCGAGCTCTCCGTCCCGTTTCTCATTTCGAATTCTCCAGAGCGTTCCCCTACGCCGTTTCTTCGATACGAGGATTGTCTTTAGTCCCGGTTTTGACGAGGCCGTCGGTCGCATTATCGACACTGCCGTTAAACTCCGTAATCGATTCCGGATCCCTATCGCACTTCCTATCGAGACCCTTTCGCCTTCTTTCCTCCGCGTGCACGACCTGGCCGAATTCATCGAGTCCGGCGACGAAACTGACGGCGACATATCCTCCTCGGGCCACATTTCCAGCCCGGCACCTTCCCGCCATACCATTCTGAAGGGCGGACAGATTCTTGCGTGCGATTCGATGCCCGCCGACGCTTTCCACGAAGCCGTCTTCCCAGTGGAGACTACTCGATATGTCACGCGCGGGGTCGCGTCCGGCCGCGCTTCCTTACGCCCGTCCGACTCCAAAGCCCGTGCAGAAGAAGAAGGCGACTCTTCTCTTCCTTCCGGCTCGGAATTCGCCCCGGATTCTGGGGCCGAGACTCCGGATTCGGAAAACGACGTCATCGAGATTCCGACTCGAGATCTCAGATTGGGCATTCGGGCCGGGCGATCGGGTCCAGCACCGCCACGCGGGACCAGAACCGCTGATCACATCCAGACGCGCGCCAGCACCCGTCATTCCGCCACTCTTCCCCGGACGCCATCTTCTTCAGCTCTCGGCCTCTACTACAAGATGCCCTCGAAACGCCCTGCGCCCTCCGATGCACTCGAGTGGGGCCCCGTCCTCCCGCAGCCCGACCTAAACGCTCGTCCACGCCCTCGCCTTGATGACCCCGACCGCATTCAAGAGCTCCGCGACATGTTCGCCAATTTCCAAACGAAGAGCAAGGTCGTCGCTGGAATCGACCTGTTCGACTTGCTCCTCCCGTACGACCCTGTCGTTTTCGATGTGCGGAGCAACGGCGGGAAGGGACCTTCCTACTCGCAGGTGAACAAGTGGCAGTTCGTGCAGGTTATTGGGCATAAGTTGGCGACGCAGCGCCCCCTTCTGGTGCGCCTTCTTTTTCCTGCTTTCTCGCCTGGATCCTTCGAGCTGATTTCTCAATTCGATAGTTCGCTGGGGAGTTCTACGGTTGCTCGGGTGACCACCACGTCCCAAAGTCACAAAAGTACGGTTTGCTCCGATTCTGCATCCGTTTCGTCGGATACCCCTGCTTCAAATGCCAGTCTGGCACGGGGTGCTCCTTTTGGACCATCCGGTATTCCGATGGTGCGCCCTGCCTTTGCCTTACCAACACGTTCCCCTCGCTCACTCATGTCCTGCAGTTCCTTGCCGATTTGTCGACTTGCCCGACGAGCGCGCGCCCCCTTGGTCGCAAGCGACATACGACGACGAGTTCGAAGACACCGTGATGGGCTGGTTGTACCCGAAGCCCGACCGCGCGAAGATCCGAGGCGAGAAGTGGGACGTCCCAGTTGGGGACTACATTCCTTTCAAGGCGCAGCGCAGCGCTGCTAGCAGCGAAGCCACTGCAAGCCCCGCGCCTGCCCGCGTAACCTCTCTTCCCTCCAAACCCAGTACGTTTACCCGTACGAGCTCTCGTTTCGAGATCTGACACCCGTTTCTCGATTTGGTTTTCCAGCCCGCACGTCCTCCCTCGCCTCCCCTGCTCTTCTCGAGACGCCTACGGCAGGGGCGTCCTCTACCCGTCTCGGAACCGCGTCCCCTGCTATCGAAATAGTGGGTGGGACGAAACAACCTCGTCCTCTCTCCCCCGTCCGGTCCACTACACAAGCCCTTGTCCCCACCGGCGCACAGCGCGTCGATTACGAGACGCTCGTGGAAGTGGTGCGCGGCCTCCGTAAGTTGTCCGATATGCTGGAGCCAGGTGGAGACGTGATGATGGCAGAGCCCTCCGAGATGGACGGACTTCGTCGGGAAATCCAGAAGGAGCTCGTTCCCGCCTGGTCCTTCCTCCTGGCGCTCTCTTCCCACCTCCGCGACCACCCCTCCTCCTAGTCCGTCAGTTCTTCTTTTTCTCCTACATAAGTGGTAGTAGCATTGCCTGTATTCGGTCGGTATAATGGGATTTTGTGTTTTGCCCACTTCGTCTTCGATTCACGTTTTGAGATTTCGAGAAGAGAATTCGAATTGAGAAAGACGTCTGCGAGCGAAAACTCCGTTCGAGAGTTCCCAGCGAGTGTTGCCCACCGAAACGGATGTCCTGGTTAGCCTGTTGTGGTGTCTATCCTTGGCGAGGGCGTGTGTCAGCGAGTATGGCAGCGCGGACGCGAATTCGACGTGTGGCCCTTGTTTTCTTTCGTCCAGCTTTCTTCTTCCGCGGTCCCTATGAACCTTGATTCTGCTTCTATCCCCTTTTTGCCCGCACTCGCGTTCACCCAGTCTACGTTTTTTCTATACTTTTGTTACTGGATCACGCCCCAAAATCTCGTCTTTGGTTCTGGCATTCAATTCTCGAATTGAGACTTCTGGCCTGGTTGTCATGACGCTAAGGGCCCTTTCCCCTCCTAGGAACTTCTGACACCGCCTCCGGCGCGTGCAAAGGCCATGCTTCCGGAAGGCCTTAAAGAAAGGGGCACGTTGCCGTCTAACGCCGCTCGACGCCCTTTGTGTTCTAACTGTCATCTTCTGTCGATTCCCCATTCTCACATCGAACGTCAAGCAAATGATCGCCGTGTTGGACGAAACGCAAGTGGAGTCCGTGACCGCCTCGGAGGTGGACGAGGTCGATTCCACCCCGGCTACACCTGCGCAGAAGCTGCGCGATAAATACGCCGTGATGTGGAAGGCTACCGGCCCGCCGGTGACCGATATTCAAGCCGCTCTCGCGTTCGTTCGTCGCTCCTTGGGTGATTGGGTAAGTGCGTACTCGGTGGTGGTGCGCTGTCTGCTGACGAGTCGCAGCGCGTTATCCTCACCGCACACGTCCAGGAGAAGGTGACGTTGGAGCGGGACATGGATGAGGCGCTTTGTGCCTGGTTGGCGTACATCGCGGAGCTGCGCAAGAGGAAAAAGTTCGCTTTTCGACTCGACCCCGCCTTAGTCCGAGCTGCTACAAGGGAACGGTATGCGTCGCTTGTTCTTGCGACCAACGCGGCTTTGGACGATTATGCGGGTCCATCTGGCCCATTGGTGCGAGGCCCTTCGGACGACGGAATAGCGGTTGGCATCCTTCGTGGGTGCTTGTGGTTACGATTGCGGGAAATGGTGGTGTTGCGCCCTGGCCGACAGGCAGCCCCCGAGGCGATTCGCAAGTGGGTGGACAATGTGGTGAACGCCTGGGTAAGCTTGATATCTCGAGTCGAGCGTCCGAGGCGACATCTTGAACCGAGATTTCGCAGGGAGATTGCCAAAGCGCGTTGGAATCCGTCAACGTACCGGTACCGGAGGACTGGAAGGACGAAATCACCGCCTTATATGGGGAAATCGACAACTTCGCCATGAAGGACGACGACATTCAAGTGTTTCCGCCTAGCTTTGTAGGAAAGCGGTCCGTTAGTAGGGACGTAACTTTTCGCTACGCTCTAGACGACGCGATCCAGGACGTCGCGGTTGCCGAGTCCGAAGTGGGGAAGGCTGTAAAGGCTGTGCTGAACGCTCCCCTGTCTCCACCCCTTTTGGTCCAAACCCTTTCGAAGTACAAGAGCTGGGCGAAAACGTGGATCGAGAAATGGGTACGAGTTCTCAAACCGAGAGTTCAGATCGTGGCTGATATGATATGTAGACCAAAGTTTTTGCCGCCATGAAAGCCGCAGCGAACGCCCACCCTGCACTGTTAGCGTGCCTTGCCGTATACGTCGATATCGAGCAGCAGTGGGCCGACGTGTACCATGGGGAATATCGTCCCGCGCTGCCTCTAGGCGAACTCGACTTAGCTCCTGTCGGTTCGGTCCCGCGTATGCCCCCTTGGGAGCACTCCCCCGCCGGCGGGCGTGCGAAGGTTCCCGCGCGACTTCTCGCTCCGAGAATGGCGGTTGTGTTGCGCCTCGCGAAAACAGCGGCTCGTGGGGGTGCGGTGTTGTCGAACCCCGCCGTCACAAACGGTGTAAGTGACCTTTTTTCTGGTCGGTCGTACCCCGTTAACACTCTAGCAGCTTAGCGCCCTCCGGGTCTGGTACAGCCTCCGGGCTCCGGAGATCACGGAAATCAACGCCGCAGCTGAAGCCTTTCTGGTCAAATTAAGAGGTTGTGTTACGGGAAATCGTCTCCTCATTCCGCAGCCTGCGTCGTATCTCCACCCAGCGCTCACCGGTATAATCCCCGCGAAGTACTGGATGCCTGAGCCTCCGGTGGATATGGTGGCCATGCCTGGCGACTGGGAGGACACTTCCCCCGCCACGAAGAACGTCCCTCTGCCTGAAGAAAAGGCTTCTGCGCGAAGCGGTCCCCCGCCACCCCCATTAGACTCGGCCTCCGTATTGGTCGACTTCGTTGGCGAAGAGGAGGAGTGGTATGAGGATATGGGAGGCGCCCAACGCCTCGACGTCGTGTTCGCCGGTGTTGCGCCATCCGACGATGGAGGGGCGGTTGATGCTCCCACGCCTCGGGAAACCGCCGCGGAGACTCGCCCCGAGAACTCGGGTCCAGATCTCGAATCAAATACTCCAGCCGACGCGGGTAACGTCCCCACGCCTGCCGCAGCTGATGCCCCTCCCCACGAAGAAGCTCAGGATCCCGAAGCCGACGTTCCGACCCCTAAACCCGTCGGGGACGCTCCCGGAGGGGACGACATGGATGTGGAAATGGGCGACGATCGCGCGACGACGCCCGAAACCATCGCCCCCGCCTCCCCTGCCGGCCGAAGACTCCCGGGCTACTCCTTCCGTTCGTGCCGATGGCGAGTCCGTGGCCGAGGCCAGCCCTAAGACGAGGGCTGCCGTTCTCGATCCGAGTTCTCGCGTCGAGGAACCTGCGGAGGACGCCGCCCCCGCTCGCTCGTCGCGAAGCAAAGGCAAGCGTCGTGCCAACGCGGATATGGATACGAGTTCGGGGGGTCGCACGCCATCCGTTCCCCCGCGTTTCGAGACGCCCTTTCCCGTTGGAGGGCGCTCTGAGTCCCCCGACCCATCGTGGGGTAAGAGCGTTGACGATTGGAGCGAAGAATCCGAACCCTTCGATATCGCCTCGCCCGTCGTTCCTACCAAGCGATCTCGGGGCGGGGCGTCCAGCATCGACCGCGAACTCGTCGAACGGCTACGCAACTCCGCCTCTCGGGCGTTAGACGTCGTGAGGACTAAAGGCGGTTTGGGCGTCGCAGCCCGCGATGGAGACAGTTTGACATGGCAGATGGGGGTTACCCATCTCCATCAGGAGGTGTCGGATCTCAGTAGGGCCATGTCGTCGCTTGCCGCTGGTATCTTGGAGGACGAGGTGAAGGGTTTGCTTCCACGTAAATAGATGATCGGTTTTCTTTCGCTCTTCGGGAGTTTTTCTGGCGTGTCCTTTTCTCCCATCCTGTCCTTACCGTACCTACCTAGGCGCCCTGAGCAATACACGCTGTTTGACGCCGCCCCTTTCGCTATCATGTAACGATCCCGTTGCTCGTAGCGGTTCTTCGCGTGTATGTGTCGATCCGACTTCTCGAGTCGAGATGTCGATTCGTGGGTATCGCACGCACAAGTCGTCTCGAGTTCTCGAGACGAGGTATCATTTCGGATGTGTTACGTGTATGTCTTTCGAGTTGCTTGCTCAGATTTGTTCGATTAATAAGGAGCGACCTTCTTCTTCATCCTTGCGGTATCAGTCACTCGCTCTAGAGAGTTCCTAGGAACTTCTGATATTTTCCTCCCCGGGTATCGGGTATATCACGAGGTATTTTCTTGTTACGCGTCCTCTTCGTCGGGGACGACTTCCTCGCTCGGTTCCGGTAACTGCTTCGCGAGAGCCTCTAACTCTTCCTCGCTGATTCCCGTCAAGGTAGTGACAGGTACGGCGGTTCGGCGCCGGGCTTCGTATGGCACTAGCCTAAAGGCCGCAAACACCATTCGAATGACCACGCCTGTCACTTCGGCGAGGATATACGACGAGGGCGATTTTCGTCTTATTACCACCATCGGCCCGAGGTATCTTGGCTTGGTCTTCCGGTTCATCTCCTTTTCGACTCTGGTATTCCGAACGAGGACCATATCGCCCGGCTTATGATCGTAGTCAAATATCGCGTGGGAAAACCGTTTCCAGAATTGCTTCACGGATTCCTTTCTTGCGGCGAATACCCGTTCCGAGATCTCGCGCAGATCGTTACCTCTCTTCTCGAGCTGTTGCGCCCTCCAAGCGACCAGCTCTGTGCGCGCCATGCCGTCGGGGAGGGGCTCCATCAAGTATGTGGCCTCAAGGACATCAAACGGCAAGATGGGTTCCACCCCGTGTACCATGAAGAAGGGCGACAGCCCCGTCGATTCTGGTACTGTGACTCGCTCCGCCCATAACACATGGTGGACCTTCGAGGGCCACGCCGTTTCGTCACCGGAACACGTCTTGATCAGCGCCTCCCTAAAGTCATAGTGCCTTCTTTCCACTACACCGTTCGCCTGCGAGTTGTAGGGGGATATCCGGATATGCGTGACGTCGTAACGGTCCTTCAGCTCGTTCACCGCTGCCACAAACGAAGCCCCATTGTCGGTCACGATCTCCGAGATCGCGCCCCACCTGCAGATGACTTCTTCGAAAAGGAAGCTAGCCAACGTTCCCGCATCCTCCCTCATGAGCATCCTCCCCTCGCACCACGAGGTGAGGGAGCACCGGGCGTGTACGAAGGAGGAGTACTGTCGTCGGCCCGGCCCGTATCGCGCCGGGGGCAAGGACATGGTGTCCACGTACACTTTCCCGAACAGTCTGTGGGGCCGAGGAGTGGTAGGTGGTATGTGGATCCTCCTCGTCTGTCGCACCTGGCACTCATGACACGTCTTCACATACCATTTCACGTCCGTCAGCAAGCCAGGCCACCAGAACCGCGCCAACAACCTAGTCCGCACCGCGTACACCCCTTTGTGCCCGAGGTTGTCGTGTGCCTGACGAAGCAGCGCTAGCCTCTTCTCATAGGGGATGACCAGCTGGTGCCTTCCGTGCCCCTCCTTCCGCCATAACTTCTGATTTCTGACGAAGTAGCGCGTCGCACTATTAACGAATTGTCGGAACGAGTTGTCGGACTGAGTTTCAGGTCGCTTTCCCGACTCGAGGAATGCCTGAATCTCCTTCAACCGTTCGTCTCTCTTTCGGCTCTTGGACGTTCGAGGCAGGAGATCTTCGCCGCTAATCTGGAGCACGCGCACCGTCTCTCGGGTCACGGCAACCTCGGTCTGGGGATCCTTCCCGAGATCTCGGTTCGAGATCTCGAGGAGAAATCCCATTGTCACGTCCAGCCACTCTTCTACCTGTCCTGGCGACTCCTGCGGAGGGTCGGAAAGGGTAGTTTCCCGACGCGATAGTCCGTCCGCCCCTTTGTGCCGGTCAGCCGGTACGTGGACCAGGTCGAACGAAAACAAATGAATTCCCGCAATCCATTGATTTATGGTCGCGTTGGGCTGTATATCGGGATTGTTGAGCATACCCTTGATATACTTCGCGTCCACCTCCACCCTAAGGTTCGGTACACCAATGAGATAAAGTCGAGTGGCCTTCAGCGCCCGGAATAGCCCATACAGTTCCAACTTCGCCTGCGAGTACCTTGTCTCCACTTCGTTCCACGTGATCGATCCGAACCTTGACGGGTATCGCTTTCCGTCCTCCCCAACCTGGGATATCACGTACCCCACCCCGATGAACGACGAGTCGACTGCCAATATCACCAGCCGCCCGCTAGCATAATCGATTGGTCGTAAGGCCGGCGACGTGATGACGAGCTCTTTCAGCTTATCCATGGCTCGCTGTTCCTTCTCCCCCCACTCAAACTCTGCGTCCTTTTTGGTGAGGCTCACCAGTGGTCGGGCATGCTTCGCGAAGTCCTTGATGAACATCCTCACGACTCCTGCCACCCCTAAGAATCCCCTGACTTCCGTGACTGATTTGCAGGCCGGCCAATCCCGTATCTTCTGTACCCTGGACTCATCCGGCACTCTCCCTTCGTACGTGCACTTGTGTCCTAAGATAACCACCTCCGGTACGCAGATGTGGGACTTCGAACCTGAGACCGTGGCCCCTGCGTATTCGATTCGCTGTAGCACCCTGTGTGCCGTTTCGCACACCTCGTACACAAACCGGCGGATTCCTTCATTTTGAGGTATCGTTTCGTACCTTCCCGGCGAGATCTCGTATCGAGATTTGGGGCCCGGACACCCTATATCGTCTATGAAACAGACCGCAGAATGCGGTATCTCGTCTCTCAAGATGAAGGTAACGTCCCCATGAAGTATTTGGACCGAGTTCGTCCATCCCATCGGTAGTGTCGTCAACCGCAACGCACCCAAAGGGGATTGGAACGCGGTAAGGTCTCTGGATTCCGGTGCGAGCTTCCTCTGGTCGAATGCAACATAGAGATCAAACATCGAATACCCCGCTCGCCCCGCGAAGGATTCCGCAATCTGCTCCACCATCGGAGGTACTGCGGCGTCTTTTATCGTTATCGCGTTGAGTTTCTGTAGGTCGTGTACTATGCGGAGCGACTTCCCGTCCTTCTTCACCACGCAGAACCACCTGCTCCTATACGAGGAGTTCGAGGGTTCGTATACCCCTGTGTCGAGTTTGTCTTTCATTATCCCGCATACTTCATCGAATATCCCTGGTGGGATAGGCATGTTCCGTTCTGCCCACGGAATGTGTTCCACAGTCGGGATCACTACGGGCTCGAAGTATTCGTCCTTGAAGGCTCCCCGCTCTTCCACCGTAAAGGCGAACGCCTTCTCGTGCTGGGTCATCACCCACGCGACGAGCTTCACTTCTTCCGGGGAAAGAAACCCGTCCTCTCCAATCCGTAGCGCGTCCCATCGCTCCCGCGTCACCCTGCCTCTCGGTTCGAATTCTGGCGGCGAGGTTGGTAAAGGAGCCATACCCTCTAGAGGGTCACTCGGGAAATGCCGCCCTACGCGGAAGTGTTCCGGCAAGGTTGTCGCCACCGGTACCACCCTGCGGTGCACCGGTTTATATTTCTTTCCAGGTTTGGGTCGTCCGTCCCCTTTCTGGGCTGCAAATACTCCGACCCGCCTGTCGAAGCCAAACATCGTTCCGTAGGTCCGCGCCCTTAGAAATTCCTCCGGTTGGGCGTCCATAGGATAGAGCAGCGGAAGTAGTCGTCTGAGAAACGGTGTCTTTTGCCCGTCGGTTTCCTCGATAGGCGAATAGAAATAGGATATGTTTTTCTGTTTGACCGGCTCTATGCCTTTTTCCATTGTTTTTGGTCCGAGTTCTCGCGTCTGTTTCTCGTTTAGGTTTCTCGATTCGAATAAATATAGGGATGCTTCGTTGGTATATGTCGTATGTTTTCCGGCCTCTCTTTGCGAAACTGTCACGCTGCTTACGGCCAGCGCCTCCGATCGGCCCTCACTCAAAAATCCTCTAAGACCTCTACTTGAGGCTGCCTGCCCCTCAGGTGCGTCCTCGCCTTGGATGACTTCTCTTTGGTCGGCAGGGTAATCGTCTTGTGCGTGTTCGGATCGTGAAGTGTGATGTGCTGGGTTCCGTCGAGGGAGTCAGCGGTCCTGCAGGAGGTGAGGACGAAGAAAGGCCTTCCTAGGAGCAACTCGAATGGAGCTTCCTCAACCACGTGGATTTGGAGATAGACGGTGCAGCTCCCGATCGTCACGCCGATGTTCTCCATCAGTCCGGCGGTGCGCGACAGATCCCCCGCAGCTCCTTCCATTACCCATACTCTGTCCGTAGAACACGGAAGCCCCGTCGCCTCCCAAAGGTCCCTGCGAAGGGCACAGATCTGAGCCCCACTATCCAGGACCGCCGTTACCCCAAGAACTCCTCCCACGCTCGCATCGAGAATTCGAAGCGGGATCGAGTCTTGAGCCACCACGATCTTGGGTTTTCTGTCTCTCTCTGGGTTGCCTCCCGCTTCAACAAAGTAAACGTTGTGATAGGGTGCCGTGTCCGGCGGCGCCTCCTCCACCTCTACCCCTTTTATGTCCCCCATGGGAATACGGCGCGTGGTGATCATTTCCTTGATCCTCTTTCTCAGGTCGGGGGCGATGGCTAGCAACTCCCTCTGCGTCAACGAGACACTGGTGTCCAAGGACCTCTCGAGGACTCTAGCCACTACCGTTGCGTCTTTGATCGGTGTCTGGATCTTGTACTGATGTTGGGGTTCCTTCCGTTCCTGCGGCTTATCGGTTGGGCGCCCGGTCTCTGCATTCGTAGGTTTACCCGCCTGTCGCCCCGTTGGTTCCCTCCTGGTTGCTTCGTCCTCCGTCCTCCCTTCTCCCGTTTCAGGAAGTTGCTCTATGGTAGCCGCACGATCCTTCGCAATACCTGCCGGACGGTTCGACCGCGTGATCACCACCTCCGGGACAAGCTGTGTTCCCTCGATCCGAGTTCTCGGCCCCGGACCGCGCCCGGGTTCTCGAACCGAGTTCCCGTTTCCAGCTCGGCCCTTTCGTTTCTTTTCAACCACCCGCTTTTTCTCGTTAATCATAACCTCTAGCCTTTCGAGCTCCAAGGCATCTTCATCCGAATCCCGGAGGTCGATGTCTCCATAGGCGTAGGCGGCCTGTGGAGGTCCCACGTCTACGTCCAACACGTAGTTGTCGGCCAGTTCCATTACTTCGTAAAGATTTACCGACGCCGTCTGTCGATCGATTTTCCCTGCCTCCTGGCGCGTCTGGCGTTCATGGTATGCATCGATTTTCTCCTTGAACGTCCCCGTTGGATCACGCGTGACATACGTGCCGTCAGGATACATGGTCCTGCCCGCCTCATCCCTTCGGCATTTCCCGTCCCTGATGTACGCGGCTGCCGTTTGGCACTGGAAAGTGCAATGTCCTTGCCCTCCGCAGAAGAAACAGGAGAGGTTGAAGTGCGGCGGAGGTTGCCTATACGAAGCTTGCGGACCGGGCCCTGCCGCATTGGGCGCCCCGTTTCCCGCTTGGGCGTCGAACCGCACTCTAGGACCGGGATACGGTGCGTTCCCACCGCGGTAAGCTGGCACCGAGTTCTCGGGTTGAAATCTCGGGCCGGTGTCTCGGTTCGCCAATAGCGTGAGCGTTTCCTCGATCCTACGCATTCGTTCTTCCAGAACCGGTGCAACCTCTTGGATCTCCGTCTTTACTCGCGTCCCCGGTTGAGAAAAGCTTCCCGTCGGAGCCCCTCCACCCGCTCCTACATCGGGGATCACCCCAGCCATAGCCCCGTTATGAAGGTATTCAGCAGCTTCGCGCGCCTTTTCCCAGTCGAACGGTTGGTCGAGGGGATGAGAAGTGTCGAGGAGCATCAGTCGATTCAATATCTGGGCCCGGAAAGTCGGCTCGAAGCCCCTCATGAACGCCTGGTTCACCTCTCTCGCCGACACCTTCTCTCCCTCCCTCAGGAACGTAGCTACCGGGAGAAACTCCCTATAGTACCGTCCCAAGTCATCCCGAGAGGAATACCTTGTCAAGTTTCTACCCTCCGTAACCCGATCGAGGTCGTCCAAACGGAAGCGCCTCTCTCGATCCGATCCGGGGTAAAGCCTCATGACCGCTTTCTTGAACGCCGGGTAATCCGCCGGCACCTGCCTAGCAGTGGGGAGGGTCTCCCACAGTTCCGCCGTCTGGGCGTCGAGGTAGAGTGTGGCATATTCGATTTTCTGGGAATCCGACAGTCCTGCCGCCTCGGCAAGCAATTCCAGATCCTTGAAGTACCTGGATAGCCCGAGGGCGGTGCCGTCAAAGCGGGGGGCGGCTGGACTGTTCCGGGTCGGCATACGCATTGCCGGATTCACGAATTCCTCATTTCCCCCCGGCGGGGCTGGTGGGGTCGGCGGCATTGCTACCGAACCCTCCCTTATACGTAGTCTCGGACCGAGATCTTGAAACGATTCTTCGGACGTGGAATTGGAAGAGAGAGTCGAGGATGTGTCGGTTCGACCTTCCCCCGCTCTGCGGAGCGGTATTCGTGACGCCGCTGTCGATGACGTCCCCTGTCGCTCCGTGGCCTTCTGTGCCGTCGTACGACGAGTCTGCCGCCTATCCGCCGTGTTAATCTATACCTGTCGAGTCGACTTTCGTCGGCTCTTCCAGCCGGTGCCTGAAGAGTGACTGCAGGCTGCGTAGCTAGAACCCCTCGCGTTGGGCTCCAATTTGTGTGATCCTTTCCTTCCCCAGGTGTGCAGGAGAGATCTTAGGTGCGATGGGCAGGTAAAGATCGAGGGGAAATGGGACGGCGAGATCGAAGTACCGAAACGATATCTCGTTTCGAGAAGGCGGTGCAAGACGATTCGATGGGGCGAACGAGACGGGCTTCACGATCCGTAGTGGTCATTCGTACCTAACTTCGTACCTACCGCTACGATATATGTAAGGTCTAGGGCGAGTACCAAATTTTACCTTCACTCCGGACGATACCGGAGTCTCGCCTCGAGATTTCAGTCTCCGCCCGGACCGGCTAACCGTTCCGAGATCTCGAGCCGAGCTTGCCAGGCCTAGATCCCGTTCTGAGATCTGGTTGCGACTACTGGTTCCGAGATTCGGCGCTCAGGGTCCATCGGCCTCGAGTAACCACCTGTTGCCTCATTCCCCGCTCAGGAGGAGAATACTCCTCACAGCGTGTGCTTAGCTCTCTTTGCCGCTCCCTGTGCTCATCCTTGTGCAGGCTTATGGGGGCTACTCTTGATATTGTTGATGGCAAGATATGTGCGGGCGAAGTGCAACTGCCTGCATCGGAGTTGAACCGGATGTACACATTCCAGCAAGTTGCTCAGCCTGCGCAGGCTGCTCAGCCTTCTCATCCTCCTTCTGCCTTGCTCGAATTGGTGGCGACCGTCCCCGCTCTCCTCACTGTTTACGATTTCTTCAAGCGTGTCGACTTGGAAGCTATCGCCACGCTTCTTGGCATAAATCTGCCGAGGCGCGCAACCTGGCATGGTGCTAAGATGGCTTTGATCCATCACACGTCGAACATGCTGCCAGCCGAGGAGCTGTACGTGTGGACCTTTCTCCCGCTACGCCAACCACGGCATTATGGAGGACTTGGCCGGCGGAGGGCACTGTTTGCTGTTGATGGGGCACCTAGGAAGAAGAGAACACCTACCCTATTTGGCGAAGAGCGAGCACCAAGTCACTCCATCTCACCGCCCACTCCTCCCACACGTCCCGAGCCTGCGCAGCCTTCGTTCCCTCCCGAATACGACCACGACCTGGTACGCGATATCATTGCAGAATACCAGGCCGACACCTTGTTCGAGAATCTTGTCGAAGGGGTATGCGCAGCCTGCGCAGAATCTGTTAAGAAGGTCGATCTGAAGCATGTTCCCGTTGAAGATATCGATTTCACCGTGTTGCAAAACCCCACGCTTCCGCTGGACCTGCATCCTCTCGGATATAACCTGGATGCTTACAGCAATGCTGTTCTCGACAAGCAAGGGCTTTCAGACCCAGACCAGCTTGCGGGAATGATTGCTCTTTGCGCAGGCTGTAATGCCTTCTTGAGCGAGAACGATCTTCCACCATTGGCTCTAGCGAATGGCCTATACTATGGTCATGACCATCTTCCACCCGAAGTCTGCGCAGCCTTCGAACAGGCAAACTCCATCGAGCTCCACTTGGTCTCGCGATGTTCAGCAAGTCGGATCTGCTACCGGTACATCGACAACCCGAACAGCCGGTTATATCGAAAGGGTGTGGATGGCATGCAACGTTACTCCCGAGGCAATGTGCTTGTCCTACCGCAAGAAGTAGCCACTCTCTCCAATGTCCTACCTCTACCAGCCGAAACTCTGCGTACACACTTCGTGGTCGTCTTCGCTGGCGCAGAGAAGCCAACACCAGAAAGCCTGCACAAGCTGCAACCACTGAAGGCAAACGCAACGGTTGTAAAGACATTGGCAGACTTCCTTCTCGCCAAGAACCCATCCTACCGGTGCATCACAGAGGACTTCCCCCAACCTGCCACGTTCTCACAATCCAACTTCGACACTCTTTTCCCCCAGGGAGCATGCGCAGGCTCCGACATCTTCTTGCCTCAAATTGAGGTGGGCCATGTCCCTCTCAGTGAGGGAGAGATGTCAGGAGAGTCAGATGCTGCTGATCGAAATGTTTACGAGGGTGCGCAGGTGGATGAGGGCGATTTCCTGGTCTCTGCATCCGGTTATGGAGCAGACGTCAAGGCTGCGCAGGCTTATGAGGCCATGAAGGCAGATGCGCTTGCGCATTGTCTGAACCAAGGCGCACCTTTCTTAATGTCAAGGCATGGCTCACAAGCGATACACGACTTGCGTAATCGACACACCCTTACCTGGATGTTCCCCCACCTTGACCCTTTTGGGTTAGGTGGTTTTGACGATCATCGTCGAAGGAAACCAATACCGATGTCAAAGCAGCTTGCGCACCTCATGCGTAGAGCCGATCGAAGGTTCCAACTCGACCCAACATTTGCATTTGTGTTTCACAGCATCTTGCAGAAGAGACGTGCTCTGCGGAATGTCCGTTTTCGTGTCAAGGAAGGCGCACACTCGGAGATTGTTAAGGGCATTGAAGGGATCGATCCCGAAGTGTTTCTTTGGCTGGGGCGCAGGCTGCGCAAGGATGCTGGTGCTAAAGCGCAGTCTCCTGATGAAGCGCTTGCACTTAAAGTCCTTCGAAAGGTGCATATGCTTCGCATGGACGAGCCGGGCAGCGATGTGTACAAGCGTTGTCGAAGAAATGAGATCCGAGCGTTAGTGAATGAGTTGGGCATGCCTGCCTTCTTCATCACTCTCACACCCAACGATATCGATGGCCTGCTATGTCAACTAGCAATCGATCGCTATGGTTCAAAAGAGGCTGCGCAAGCTGGAACAACTTCCCAAACACGTTTCAAGAGAGCGATCAAGGTTGCGCAGAACCCGGCAACTGCGGCAAAGGTCTTCCATGAGACTATGATCCGCTTCCGGGATATTGTATTGCGGCCAGGTAATGGCAAGGGCCTTTTTGGTGAATGCACTGGATGGTACGGGATGGTTGAGGCGCAGGGCCGGGGAACGCTACATTGTCACATGCTGGTCTGGCTTGCTGGCAATCCTACACCATCCAACTTGCGCAGCCTATTGAAGGACGATGTGTTCCGTGAGCGGATGTTGCGGTGGCTGGAAGCTCTTATCAAGACTGAGCTACCTGGTGATACAGAAGTGATTGCGCAGCCTCCAAGCAGCTTGCGCAGGCCAACAATGTCAAAGGAGTCCATCGATCCCCGGTCTATTCCAGGCCCTGATATCCGCTCCATGTCGACATCAACCTTTGAAGCAGCATTTCGAGCGCATGTTAAGGATCTTGTGGAGCGGAACAACTGGCATGAGCACCGAGAAACATGCTGGATTCATTTGCGACGAGGTGAAGAGCGAACGGACGAGAAATGCCGCATGCGAATGGATGGTCACACGCAGGCAGTCTCAGTGGTTGATCCCGACACAGGCGCAATCAGCCTGCGCAGGCTCCACCCCTGGATTAACGAGTACAATGACGTGATAATGTTCCTGTTCAAATCGAACATGGATATACAGTACCTTGGCTCTGGGGAGGAGGCAAAGGCTGCGCTGTACTACATAACCGACTACATCACCAAACCATCGCTCAAAGTCCATGATGGTCTCTCTGCACTCCAGTACGCCATTCAGAAGAACAAGGAGAAGTTTGCGCAGGCTGTTGACGCATCAAATGGCATCCGAGACAAGAGTCTTGTCACGAAGATGGTGAACAGCATGATGTCGCGGCAAGAAACATCGCACCAGCAAATCATGGCCCACTATGTCGGCCAGGGTGATTACTACACAAACTATAATTTCAGCACGCTAAAGTGGGGCTACATATCAAGACGGCTGGATGAGGAAGATCCGGACAACCAGGGAGCGCAGGCTGCGCAGGCTACCGCCCGAGAACCTCAGGAACATGAAGATCAAGAGGACAATGTGTCGGCTGATGAAGCCGATGAGATCGAGGTGCAATCTTGACAGACAAGTGATCTTGTCCTGTCATTCAACAAAGGAGAAGTCACCGCTGCCAGCCAGTTTGCCGACTATACCCTTCGGCCCAAGGATGACCCTTTCGAGACCATGTGCTTGTACGATTTCATCAGGACGACATATAAACAACCCATTTCGAAAAACAAGAATCTCCCTGCTCTTGTCAATGCTCAAACCCGTCCTCGCAGGCTGCGCAGTTCCTTCCTATCAGAGCATGCGCAGGCTGCCTCCCATGAGCTTCTTCTGCGTCCCACCCCTCATATACCAGTGCTCCTTGGCCCCACCCTCCCACGCAGAGGAGATGATGTACCCCCAGAAGAATGGTGCCGGGCTATGCTCATACTTTTTCATCCCTGGCGTGCAAAAGCCGATTTGAAGCCTGCGCAGACTTCGTGGCAAGAGGCATACTTGGCCATTACCTTTCAACCTCGCCTACTCAACATACAACTCAATCTTGACATTTTGCGCCAATCGAAAGATGCTCGAGATTCAGACATGAGAAAGAAGTTGCGGCGGAGACAGCTGGCAAAACTCGAGTTATCCAAAGCATCTGCTGAAGAGATGTCACGTATTGAAGACTTGCTTGCCAATGAACCTGCTTCCATTGACACCGAAGAAGGTGGCCTGCATGAGCATGCGCAGGCTGTGATTTCTCTCGATGCGGCACAAACACACCTTAACATGGGCAAATATGATGGGCACATCGAATTCTTGCATGAGATCCTTCCACCGCTAGTGGTTGTACCTGTGCAGCCTGCGCATCCTGACGTTCACCAACTTGAAGATGGCGACGAAGCTTTGCTACATAAGCTCAGTCAAGACTTGCTCGTGTGGAAAACAGAGCAAAAGCATGCGCAGGCTGGAGTTGGAGACATTCCTTTGAATGTTGAACACCAGCCTGCGGTCGAACTTATGTCTGTGGTCCACCAACATGCTAGTCTACAACCTCTCCCAATCACGACCACGCCGCCGCGTTTCACTGACATCGAACGGGAGCTTGCGCAAGTCATCAAGGATCAAAATCTTGCGAATAACAACGAGCAACTCCGTGCTGTGAAGATTGTGGCAGAGTATCTTGGTCCTCGTCATGCCGAGCAGCTGCTCTTATACATTGGGGGGGGCGCAGGCTCAGGCAAGAGCCACGTCATCAAAAGCATCGAAATCCTCTTTTCCAGGCTGCGCATTCGTGGCTCCCTTGTTCTCAGTGCACCAACCGGTGCAGCGGCAGTCCTCATTGGCGGACAAACCATTCACTCTCTAACACTTTTGCCTGGGAAGAAGCATGCGCAGGCTAACCGAGAGGCACTCAACGACATCTGGAAAGGGATACAGTGGCTTATAATCGACGAGATTTCCATGATCTCCGCTGGCATGCTCACGGATGTATCCGAAAGGATAGCGCTTGCAAAGGGCACCGATGACTCCTTACCCCTTGGTGGAATCAATGTCATTTACACCGGCGACTTTGCTCAACTCAAACCCATGGACTCGTGGCCACTTTACAGTTTCGACCTTGTAACACCAAGACTTCGATCGCAGATTGCGCAGAAGCCAGGTGGACAGAAGGCTCTTCAGGGAGCATTTTACTGGCGACAGGTCAACCATGTCGTCATGCTATCACGGAACATCCGCCAATCCGCTGATGAAAAATGGGGTAACCTCCTCCATCGCATCAGGGAAGGCATCCCATGGCTGGGCCAGTCTGCGCATCTCCCAACTCAACAAGGCACCGGCATCAATTACGCATCCTCAGACATCGACATCCTCAACAGCCGACTGCTATCCTCACTTCCGGAAGAGGCTGCGCAGGCTTTTGCCCTGGCCCCAGTCATAGTGACCACTCGTGCCTTGCGTGACGCTATGAACCTCAGATTGGCACGAGCACATGCGGCCTCACTTTGCACAGAATGCACCCTGTATTTTGTATGTGATTTCGTGCGCAGCCTGCGCACGCCTCCGCACCTTCAAGACGCGCTCTGGAAGTTGCCTGCCAAAGACACTGGAGACATACCCTCGTTCATGCCATTTTTCCTCGGAATGCGTGTCATGCTTACCGAAAACATCGCTGTCTCCCAAGGCCTGGTGAACGGTGCAATTGGGGTTGTCTCAAGAATCTTCTACAACATGGACTCCGACGCGCGGAAGTCTGCGCAAGCTGTTTGGGTGGACTTCCCAGACTGCAAGGCTGCGCATGCTAACGAAGTGGCCGGGCGGGTCTGCATTCAGACAAGGCGAACCCCGTATTCGGTTATCATTGAAGATGAGACGTTGAATGTCTCTCGGCAGTACCTTCCTCTCTTACCAGCATACTCATATACAGACTACAAGAGTCAGGGTCGGTCTCTGGACTATGCTATTGTGGATCTTGCTGACTGCCGATCACCACAAAGCGCATATGTGATGCTTTCACGTGTCAGGCAACTTACTGGTCTAGGCATACTACGGCCTTTCTCTCGAAGCAAAATTTCTCGCAGCCCGCCGCAAGATTTGCGACAGGAGATGCGCAGGCTTGCACATCTTCATGCTGAAACGGCTCGCATTTTTCAGGTACCCACATCTTCTCCATAGCTTGCGCAGCCTTTCACCCCTAATCTAGTTAACCCAATTCATGTTCAGCTTCCGTCGATGCCCTGTCTTTGAATTGGGGTGCAAACTGCTTCGCAAGTTTTTGTGGAGAGACAATGCACTTAGTGTGCGCAGGCTCTCATATATAAGGGTGAGTATTCTTATGTGCTACACCACAACCTCCAACCCACATGTCTGTCCGACCTCGTCGCCTGGCTGCACTCTCGAAAACTTCTCAACGCAGGATGGATGGAACACAGGAACCGGTGTTTGACTCAGATACGGTGTGTAGCTCAGGGTGCGCACGCTTCTGCTATGCCGGTGTCTCACTCTCTAACCTTAACGCAGCCCTCCGACGCCCACTATCCAGGCTCCAGTCAACATGGGACAGCCTGCGCAGGCTCTTTATGATCCTTGCAAGACACCCCCGCATACACCAGACTCTCTCTCAACTGGCGGACTGTTAACACCGCAATCATCACCAAACTCCGAGACAGGGAGCCGTTGGTTGCACATGCTGAATGATGTTTTGCAAGCATGCGCAGGCTTCTCTTTCCCTCTTTTTCCTGTGCTCACATCTAACTAGGCGCATCCTCTCAATCCGCACGTTTGTCCAGCCAACAAGAGGTCTATATTACATCATGGAGCTGCCGCTCAACCTCAAATTTGGCCAAGATGATATCTTCGACCGAACCAACTTCATTGTCCGTCAGCAAGACAATGAATCCGTCCGTGCATGGATTGTGGGTCGGGTGGTTGCTTTCACCTTCAAGGATGAGTATGGGGAGTGGGCAAACTCGATCTACGTGAGTATTCTGCCCCTGTTCAGGGAAGATTATCTGGCAGCAACAAAGATCGTCAATGAGTATTCGAAACCAAAGCAGAGTATGTGGTCTCTCAATCTTCATCACTCAGCCTGCGCAGACTCTGTCCTGACACCCAACAGCTGGAGTCATGAACCCATTCGGCACAGTCATTGCGAATCGCTTCCAGAAGAAATACAGATCGGATGAACCTGTAAGCACTCGGTCTTATTGTTTTTATGTCTTCTCAAGCATGCGCAGGCTACAGAATTCCGCTCCGTGTTTGACGCCTCTGAAACGCTGAAGCAACGTAACCTGATGAAACGATATCCTGTGGCACGTCTCAAGAAAGGCGATATTGTCGTGCTTGAGGTCAAGCTTCGCAAGCGACACGACACACGGGACGCTGGCTTCAGCACGGCAAGCGGAAAGAAGTACTTGCCATGGACTATGGCATTCCAGCTAAATGCGATCTTTTACTTAGGAAGCACTGACGAGCCGGACGACATCAACAAGGGACTGGAGTTCTCTTTTTGATAGCCAAAGCCTGCGCAGCCTATTAGACTAGGTTAATCGATGCTGAATTGCTTAATCACATCTGCTTAAATGTTCCCTCAAGTCTGCGCAGACTGGGCAGGCACAAGTAGATTACAAGCAGGGACAAGCGATAGCATTCATACGGACAACACGGGTACACTTTGTTCACAGACACTTCATGAGCCTGCGCAGGCTGACCTGCGCGTGTTACGAGACGGACTGAGAGGCTTGCAGCTTACAAGCCTGCGCATACTGACAGATTCACGGACAAAGAAAAAAGAAAAAAAGGGGATGCGGCCCCTACTCGTCGACCTTGTCGAACTCGATAGCGATCCAGGATTTACGCCCTTTGAACTGTTTGTGCGTCAGGTGGGTAGAAGCTTGCGCAGGCTTATGCACTCACGGGTCCCACAGTCTCAGTGGATGCCTGGAATAACACATGGAAAAGGATTTGCCCGGCCCGGTCCAGCTTATCTTGATATTCTGCGCGCTTTGCAGCCTGCGCCCTTGTCAGCCTGCGCAGCCTGAAAGGAAAAGAATGGCTCACATTCTTCTTGCCCTCCTCCATCAAGGTGCGCATATACGTAGCATCCACGCCAAAGAGTTGTCTGCCAGCCGTGTTGAATGCGAGTCCGGGGCAGGAATCACCTGCTAGATCGAGGAGATGGAACACAACGTAGAACCTGCGCAGGCTTCAGCATGAGAATTGCGCAGGCTGCGCAATACGACACAACTTACTTGCCGACAGGCACCGTAAACACCGTCCCACAGAGAGTGCAGCAGTAGGAACCGCCAGTCTGCGCCATCTTCGAGATATTCATGTTGCATTCCGAGCTTGCGCAGCCTGGATAAGCAACATGTTCGTTCTCAACCTTGACGAAACCCTCAACACGAAAGAAGTCAGGTGTGCGACGAGTCCCCAGCTTGCGCTCCTCGATTTGCTTGACCGTGATGAGCTCCACAGGGAGATCGCCCACGCCAAGCTCGCGGTTCGCGACAGCTCCGTCCGCACTGCAACTGCGAGTCAGGTGCGAGTACAGGTCGATGTTGTCCTGGACCTGTGCAAGGCTGCACAAGGTTAGCTTGCGCAGGCTATAACGCGCAGCCTCGAGAGCAGCTTGCGCAGGCTAAGACTTACTCGTGCATCAACGACATGGTGTGCCAGCCACCATCATCCTCGAACAAGACCCTTGTAACACCAGTTTGCGTTTTCAAACACACCTTGTCGCGCAGCTTCTTGTCGACCACAACGTCCTGCATTAGGACGAAGTACCCATCCTTCCCCCTGAACATGTCGACAAACTCGTCGAACACGACGAGGCGAGCAACAGCAAGCGAGCGATCAAAGATCCAGACATCGCTTCGGGTGGTAGATGCACCGGCGGCATACCCCTGTATCCTTTCTTCAGCTTGCGCATACTAGCCTGCGCAGGCTGCCTGACCTTTGTGCCCTCTTCCTTCTCTTTACCACGCATCACAACGCTGACCCGACCAATCACAGCGAGAACATCTATACCATTTGTGAGCATGCGCAAGCTGAATTATGCCCGTACACTCACCGACAGACTTGTTGTGCGGCTGGGCGGGCAACGAGACAAGCGGCAGCGGTTCGAAAAACTGCTCTGGTATGTTCGACCGATCGTCCTCGACCTGCAATCGGTTAGCTTGCGCAGACTTGCCCCATCACTGCGACTCACTTCCGCATACCCGCTACCGGCGTCCATAGACAACTGGGCACGGTGCTGAGTGCGGCAGAACTTGGCCACCGATTTGACTGCGCTCAGTCCATAGAAGTTATAAACCTGTATCATGTTAGCAAGCCTGCGCAGGCTCCCACAAGTACCCTCATTACCTTGCCAACCTCCAGAGAGACACCAGCCTTGACCTTCTTGTAACGAATGACCATGTCCATACGAGCCTGCGCAAGGGAGTTAGACAGTGTTTGCGCAGGCTGGATAACTTACCGTCTGGTCATGTAGGACAACATCGATAGTCCAATTCTTCGGATGCACACGGTCAATCCTCGCTCGCGCGCTGATTCCCGTTGCTCCAATGTCGACGTCGATCAGCAGCATGCGCTGAGGGGGTGAAGGCGTCAGGGTTGGCATTTGGGGTGGCGCAGTCTCGCCTTCATCATCGTCCGGTTGCGCAGGCTCGTCCCCTTCGACGGTGCTCTCCTCTTCTCCTTCCCCAGCCTGCGCAGCCTGAGACAGGGGGAGCTTTGGGCGCCTGTGCTCGTCCACGTTTTTCTCCTCGTCATACAAGGGCAGGCTGCGCAAGATCTCGATCGGCACCCAGGAGAAGTCGTACTTCAAGCCCTGGTTCCGAACCTCACGGTAGCCTGCGCCGGGATGACCTGCAAATGGTAGACTGGCCGGCCTTTTGACCATTCGCCCGAAAGGCACGGTCTGCCGGAAGTGGTGCATGATGATGGCGATGCTACGCAGAGTTAGCTTTTCAGCCTGCGCAGGCTAGCCCAACACTTACAGCTCGCCATCTTTCTCAACACGCTCAAAGCCGATCGCCTGTCCAATCGCATAGTCCGGGATACGGTATTCTCCCCCTACCTGGCTGAGGGCGAGATGCATGCCGGCGAAGACATCGACGAAATGAATCCCGTCACTGACGACAAGCCTGCGCATGCTCTGTCAGCTCCATACAGCCTGCGCAAGCTAGCATATACTTACCTAATGAGGGGGGGGTTGTACCAGTTCCCCATGGCGTCTATCTCCTCCGTCACCCCGAGTACCTGCAACGTCGGCACTTCGTGATCATCAAGCGTGCCTGCAACTAAGCTTGCGCAAGCTCCACCTGTCAACAAGCCTGCTAAGACCGTGCTAGCCGTCGAAGACTGCGAAGACGTCTGCGTTGACGCTTCTCCCTCTTTCTTCGTGCGACCGACCTGGGTTGGAGGAGTGGACGTTGGGGTAGGCTGCGCAGGCTGACCAATGCCGGTCCGCACGTTCAAGTTGTCGAGGTCGAAGCCACCGAGCACTTCTTCCCCCTGAAGAAAGGAGCCCGTCATGCTTGAATGGTACACCGTGAGCATCGAACGCATCCCTTCCGGCACCCAGTCGAACTCCTCGCGCAGATCGGCCTCATCAGAGCTCCTCATATGGACCAAGACGGCAGAATACGCATGGTCGAGCTCGTTCGTAAACTTAGGGAGACGGATCGGTTTCCCCAGGATGCCATCGTAGCGACGGATGGTGCGGACGATAGGCAAGACAACCCCAACCCTAACAAGCAGTTAGTATCGAACAGCTTGCGCAGGCTTGAGCTTGCGCACCTCTTCTTGTTATCCACATCCTCGATGCTCCATGCACCGACGAGCTGCACAAGCTCGAACACATGGTGCAACCCCCGGGTCAAGGCAAGCGCCAAGTGAAAGCCTGCGCATGCTTCGATATAGTACTTGCCGTCGCTGATAGTGACGCTGTTTAAAACATTAGCTTGCGCAAACTACGCAACTAATCTTACTCACCTCCACTTTGGGGGCTCGATATGCCTACCGTCGTGGGTGAGATGCTCGACAATGTCGATGATCTGCACAAGGGCAAAAGAATCGTTCTTGTACGTGCCGTCTGCCAAGCTTGCGCAGGTCCCCGCATCCAAGCCTAACATAGCCCACACGTTGGCAGGCGCGGGAGCTTCTTCAGCCTGCGCAGGCTGGGGCGCCATTGAAACGGGAGAGATCGACGAGAGCGGAAGGATCGGCAGCTGAGACAGGTGAAAGGATGTCCTGGTCGAGGAGAGCAGAGCCAGCACAACGGGGGAATGTGTGGCACCGGGAGCAAACACGGCTAAAGCCTGCGCAGACCCCCATGCTGGTGGCGGAGGCAATGGGCCTGCGCAGCCTGACTCAGCCTCGCGCCAGCCAATCGGACCCTAGCCCGTGTACGGCCTCCTCCCTTTTGTCCAGGGTTCGCGCGGAGCGGTTGTCTATAGAGACATGAGAGCATGATATCCACGTGGGCGAGGCGTGTCGAGGAGGAAGCGGTCCCTTATCGTGCCCTCGCATATTTCAGCCTGAGACAGCGGTCTATACCTGCATACACGATCCTAACGACGACCAACATGCCTGGCAGACTTCAGAACAAGGTCGCGATCATCACCGGGGCCGGCTCGTATGTACCAACTCACATTTCAGCCGCTGAGCGTGCTGACCTTGCATCCGCAGAGGCATTGGCCTGGAGTCCGCACTACTCTTCTCGTCTGAGGGTGCCCATGTTGTGCTAGCAGACATTAACGTAGCTGCGGTCGACGCTGCCGTTGAGCTGATCAAGCAAAGAAGTCCGGAAGTGGGTGCACTGGCTGTCAAGTGCGACGTGAGCAAAGAGAAGGAGGTCGAGGAGCTCGTCAAGACCGCTGTCACAGAGTTTGGAAGGCTGGATGTCATGGTGTGTGGCTCATATTGCTCGAATCCGTCCTGGGACTGACGCATATATGCAGTTCAACAACGCGGGGATCATGCATCCGGCAGATGATAATGCGATCAACACCGAAGAGCGGATCTGGGACCTGACAATGAATATCAACGTGAAGGGCGTGTGGTTTGGCTGCAAGCATGCTATCTCTGCCATGCGGTTGAACAAGCCGGATCCTGCACGGGGTCTGCAAGCTGGTGGCAGTATCATCAACACTGCAAGCTTTGTCGCTCTCATGGGTGCAGCTACCCCTCAGCTTGCTTGTGCGTACGATTAAACAGTCGCTAGAATGCCAGATGACGACAGTCTACAGACACCGCTTCAAAAGGAGCTGTTCTCGCGATGACCAGGGAACTCGCAATGGTGCATGCACGAGAAGGCATACGCTTCAACGCGCTCTGCCCTGGGCCTCTCAAGACACGTACGTATATGCTACTATGAGTTGTGATGCAGAAGCTAAGTCACGTTCCAGCACTTCTCATGGACTTCCTCAACACGGCTGAGAAGCGGGAACGGAGGATGGTCCACCTGCCTATGGGTCGTTTTGGCGAGGCCATCGAGCAAGCTCGCGCCGCTCTCTTCCGTACGTTCCCCTCGTTCCAGTACAATCACTTATCTCTAACGACTTCCGCATGGACAGTTGCAAGTGACGACTCAAGTTATATCACCGGCACTGACTTCAAGGTTGATGGAGGCCTAACGAGCTGCTACGTGACTCCGCTCGGCGAGCAGCTCGTTCCCCCGCCCGCCAATTTGGCTCCTACCAAATAAGTCACCGTAGTTGATCCCGAGTGAAGTGAGAGAGTAGTCCTTCACTATGGTCGGTGGCGCCTTAGAACTTAATGATCAAGAGAGTCCATCTGCCTCGTTGCGACAGCACGTGAGGTGCATTAACGCACCCCCGCGTCGTGCGGCGAAATGAGAAATCATGACGTTCCATCCGATAATCATAACTAGTTATACCGATTCGTAAAGGATACAAACACTAAGTAGGGATGCGTGGAGCCATACTCGCGGCTTCCATGTATTATAACTGGTCCACCGCGACCGCAACCTTCTGCTTGCGCAGAGATGCCTTGACTGGATGAGGATCGGCGAAGATCGCGTCGATCTCCTCCAGACTCCGGTCCTTCGTCTCGATGAAGAAGAAGTAGATGGTGAAGATGCCGACGACATCGATCTGGGCGGAGAGTGAGATTGCGGCCTTGCGAATAGCCGGAAAATATACATACCACGAAGTACAGGAAATAGAACTTCCAGCCGGAGTTGGTGATACCGACAGGGGCGGCGTAGGTGTTGATGAAGCTGACAATGTTGATCCAGAGACCAGACATGCCGAGGCCTTTTGCCCTAGCGTTGTATGCCAAGACTTCGGACGGGTACAGCGCTTGCATGGGCGTCCAGACGAAAGCGAATGCGAAGAGGAAGACGTAGACGAACGAGATACCTGCGAGACCGATAGATGGGTGGCCCTCCTGCTTCAGACTGCAGATGATGATGATCAGGACGCAGAGGGAGCAGACGGTCGACGACCCCATGAGCATTGGCCGACGGCCGTACTTGTCGATAGTGTGTACACCAAGAAGCGTTCCGATGGTCATGACAGGGCTTTGAAGGGCGTTCATGAGCAGCTGTTGCTTAGTCGAGACGATGCCGGCGGTCTGAGCCATAAGCGGCATGTAGTAGCTGGTCGGCGGGAGATCGATCTGCCCGAAGAAACCGACGCAGAGGACGAGGAACATCCGATGACGGGCGGCGCGGGTGTTGAAGAGCTCACGGTAATCCCACCAGCGCTACACAATAATGTCAGACTAGAAGCCATCTCAACCGAGATGTACTCACAGTGTCGGAGCCAGAGGTATCGATAGCCTCGCGCATCTCCTCCATCTCGAGCTGAACGAGCTCAGAGTCGGGATCGCCCTCACCATGATACTTCGTCAAGATGCGGTGCGCCTGTTCATCCCGACCACGAGCCACAAGCCACCGAGGCGACTCGGGAAGGAACCAAACAAAAGCGAGGACGACGATGCAAGGGATGCCCTGCATAGCCATGGGCACGCGCCAGTTGATCTCGCCCGCCGTGTCGTCGACTAAGCCATATTCCAGCCATGTTGAGACAATAGCGCCGATGAAGTAGCAGCCGTTGTAGAGACCGACAATCGTGCCGCGGTACGCTGGATAGGACATCTCCACTACGTAGGATGTAGCAGAAGGTCCCAGCATGACTGAGCCAATACCGAGGACGACGCGTCCGGCGATCATGTCTCGACGTTGCATTGCAGCCGCCTGAACGATCGTTCCGATCAAGACGATGACATTGGCCAGGACCATACCCTTCTTCCTACCCAAGTAGTCCGCCGCTGGACCCGCGACGAAAGAGCCAATCACATTGCCTGTACTTACATGTTAGCTTCACGGAAGTCGACAAGATGTGTTTGCTCACCAAGAATGTAGATGGCGGCGAGGAAACCGTCACTGGCTGCTACGTTGGTACCGAAGCGAGCTTGGAAGTCGGGAATCGCGGAGACACCACCGAATGTGTTTCCATCGAAACCATTGGCAGCGCTGTTCATAAAAGCGACAGCCAATATCGGATAGAGCAGGAGCATTGACTTGGAGAGCGGATTGGGCTTGTGCTTCGCCTGCAGGGCAGCGAAGCGCGAAGCTCGTGTCTCGATGATTGCGGCGCCCTTGGGCAGGCTTGGGCCACCATTCTCGTTGTCTGGATTGGATGACTTCTCATCGATAGCCGACTCGATGTGGTCGATATCGTGAATGGGTGTTTGTTTCTCGTGATCCATTGTTGCACCTTAGCCTTAGGTCGATGGGGGGCAACAACGAGGTAGCGGAGTACGAGATGAAGTTGTGCTTCTTTTCGAGCCTAGCATATTCGGAACTCGCCCATCGCATTTATACGCGATACCTCGCAGGCGTCATGAGCGGTCCGCTGTATTGGGCTATGAGCCGACCCGGCCCAAGGCACCATTTCTTCGCCTTCTGGAGGTGGAGAAGAGGGAGCCCCGGACATTCCCCAGACCTCCCGAAGTTCCGGGTCAACTGGGGCCCCGCGGTGAGAGCGCCGATTGGTGGGTCGGAATACATGCAAGATCCAGTAAGAGCGGCATGGGCGAAGCGAGTTGCTGGCAAGCATGCTTCGCGAATACAATGTTTTGATGTAGTTCCGATGTTTTACCGCCGTCCGCGAAAACGTGATCGAATGACGCGTTCGGTTGAGGACCAGCCCACTTGCGGAAGATACAAGAATAGCAACCAATATAGTGTCGCGGACCGGCAGAGGCACAGAGGCAACCTTGTTGACCTGCCGCCTGAGCCGACGGCCCTAGTCTTAAGTTACAGCCAACAAAGAAAAGGAATTCAAACCACGCGAAGTCTGTCGGGTCTACCGGATTTAGAAATTCGCCCGCTCGGTGGCGGTGCTTTCAGGCATTCAACAGGGACAACAGGAGGTGATGTATCGATTCGAGTTCGAACCTGCCCAGACCTAGAACCCAAAAACAAGCAAGATGAAAACTGAAAATGAACATGAGAAGGAGCTTGGGAAGCGAAGGTTTCGTGCGTTTTAGGTAAAGTACAGATGGTCGCAGAACGTTTTTTTCCGTGTCAGGAAAGGGAAGTGAAGTGAAGTGACGTAGCGGGTGAAAAGCCGTTGGTCATGCAAGGGTATAAGTCGAAAGGATACGCCGTAGTCTATGCAGTAGGAGAGAAAGAAGGGGAGGAGCATGGCTGTCGTCCAATATAGCTGGAGCATGTGCAAGTCCTGCCCCTTTCAATGCGCTTCAGGACTCGGACTCGTCTCGACAGACTTGGGACGAGGCGAGATCTCCCGTATAGTCTCAGCGGGCGAGTCCTCATCTTCATCATCAAGCACGTCCTGCAGCAGCAGGGACTTCGCCTCATTAGGCGCAAAGACGTCCGGCGGCGGATTCGGAAAATAAGGACTGATCGACTCCGCCGACTGGGCACGTCGGTCGTCCACCGTCCCGAGGGCGGTACCTTCCGCCGTGCTGGGCTGTGTGAGCGGGCTGGCGGACAGCGTCTCCTTCGTTCCTTGTGCTAGGAGAGGCACTGGACCCGGAGCGGGGCGAGTAACGCGGGGAGTGGGCGTATCCCTCTCCCTCTCCGTCGAGCTTTCTCGGTTCTTCGCCGGAGGGCCGGGGGAAGGGCTGTTTCTCCCCGACCGGTTTATCCTCAGCTGATCGCGTATCTTCGCCCCTCGCGCCGCTTGACCGCTCGAGAACCCGCGCGTTACGGCTGAGTCTGCCCACATTTGGAGGGCTTTGATCGACCCCCACTCGATGATTTTCTTCTCGAGCCATTTGAGCGAGACGGGCTTTGTGAGGAAATCGTTGCACCCCGCTGCGAGCGCGGCGAGTCGATCGCTCTGCAGGGAGGAGGCGGTGAGGGCGACGATGATGACTGACGAGCGGTGGGGGGAGGACTGGGGCATGGACCCGGGCGTGCCTGGTGGTTTGCCCAGGAGTGAAGGGGACGCGGCGCGGGAAGAGGGGTCGCCACCGGGCGGAGTAGTGGGGTAGGAGCCGACATTAGCGAGATACTCCAACCTCCGAATTTCTTTCGTAGCCTCAATCCCGTCCATAACAGGCATCTGGATGTCCATCTGCCGATCAATTGGCATTAGTAAACGTTCAGGCTGATCAAAACGGCATGGAACGGAATGGAAGGGGAATGGAAGGGGAATGGAAGGGGAATGGAAGGGGATGGAATGGGAAAGGGAAGGCAGACTGACCAGAATCAGATGATACCCCCCCGTCTTCCATTTCTCCACCGCCTGCGCCCCATCATTCGCAGTCCCATACTTGATCTTCTTCCTTCTCATGAACGTCATCAGGATCGTCTGGTTGATCGGGTTATCTACGCACACAACCGTTAGCTCAGCATATGAGTAGGCAGGGCATGGAGCATGGGACATGTGGCATGGAGTATGGAGTATGGAGTAGAGAGCAGAGGCAGGGAAGGGCAGGGGGACGCACCCTCAGCGATGAGAACATTAATAGGCGGAACGATCGTATTATCCCCCACGGACTTCTTAGTCCCCCCCGGGGAAGTGATCGTAGCCTCCGAGCTCCTGCGCCAAGCCGACACCGCCGGCGGCTGTGCGTGGTGCGTAACAGGCGGCACATGCGGATGGGTAGCAGGCGGGGAGATCGGGACGGGTACGGGCGAGGGGGCTTTATGCCCCACCGGTACAGAAGGCGTTAAATTGATCGAAGGGATCGTCGGCCCACCCCCACCAGCCGGAATGACAGGCGCGGGCTCGCCAGCGCTCGCCGTTGACCCCGCTGTTGTTTCCGATCGGAGAGCAGACGAGAGCGAAGACGCAGGGGCGACAGCCTCAACCCCAGCCTGGATAAGCTTCCTAATGTTCTCCCGCTGGGTCTGTTTGTCCGGATCGATCGGTCTCCTTTCTGCGCTGGGCGAGACTTGCCCCGCTCCTGCTCCTGCTCCTGCTCCTGCTATAAACCCTGCGCCGGGGAGCTCGCTGGAGGGAGTGGCAGTCTCGCCAGGAGAAAAGTTCATAGATCCAGCACTGATGATCTGCCCCGACGTGCGGCGCCCCGTCAACCGATTCGCAGGACCAGGACCAGGGCCGCCGCCGCTGATGATGATATGACTGGCCGTGCCCGTCGGAGCGCTAGTGGTGGAAGTTGTCGACCCTCCGCTCGGGGCTCGAGTCGACCCGGGCCTGGAAGGCGGCAGCGGGATGCCCGAAGCGCCCACACCACCGCCACCACCAGCAGCAGCAGCAGCAGAAATAGCAGATAGAGAGCCCGTTGCGCCCCCGCTGGCCGACCTCCTAGCCCTATACCTCCCCCCCGCCCCACCAGCCCCACCAGCACCCGCATCCCCAGACTCCTCATCCCTCCCCGGCAACAAAAACGGCCTCGTCTCAGCCGTCGTCACCCGCTTCAGCTGTCTCCTCATAGGTCGCGTACTGTTGCTGCTGCTGCTGATGCTGCTGATGCTGCTGGGGAGATGGAGATGGGGCGGCCCTTCGGCCCCGGGCGAGTGGTAGGAGTCTATTATTTGCGTGGGGGAGAAGATCATCCCTGGTGGGATTTGCCGGTGTACTGAGGAGGTGGGGTCGTCGGTTGTGCTCGCACTTGGGCTCGGGGTGGGAGGGGGAGGGGGCTTGGTGTTAAGCGCGGGAGGTTTGGTGTCTGCTGCCGGGGCTGGGGCTAGTGGTGCGGCTGGAGCGCTGGAGGTGGAGGGAAGATCCGGGACGGCAGAAAGAGGCTCAGCAGCAACAGCCGCCAGAGTAGCGCTCAGGTCCCCAAGTCTCCTCATCGCACCCAACAACCCTAGGATACTGCCAGCGGGGATGGGGACCATACAGTTCTGCGCTGACTGTTCCTTCCCTCCGGCCGTCGCAGGGGGAGGGTCGAGGACGTTGAGGATGTTGGGCGGGGTGAGATGGACAAGGGTCTGGGTGATCGATTGCACCGAGTCGGCTATTTCGAGTGAGAGCGCTCGGAGGTACTCGGCCGTATGAGGCTGGGGCTGGGCTTGGGCTTCTGCTTGGGTGGGCTGCACGGAGGGTGGTTCGAGGGCGGAGGAGGCGGAGGAGGCGGTTTGAGCTGGTTTCTGGGAGAGAGGCGAGGAAGGGGAGGGGAAGTACGGGTCGGCGGACATAGCCGTCCTTGGCGACGTGGGGAGGGAGGAGAGGGTCGTACTAGCGCTCAGGAGAGCGGTGGGCGAGTCGCTCGTCGTCGTCGTCGTCGTCGTAGTTATGGTGCTGGTGTACCCTTCTGCACCTAAGGAATAGGCCGCTCCGTACCCCACTGTTCCTGAGAGTACTCTGCCGAGAGGATGTTGCAGGTGCCGGAGCTGTTGTGGGCCGGGCATGGAGGATGCTCGTGTCATACGGGGTAGGACGGGGAGCGATCCAGCAGCGGCGTCGGCGATCGTTTGCGGGATCTGAGCGCTCGAGGGCTGGAGGAGGGTGGCGGAGAGCGGGATGGTGTGGTTCACCGGGCTGGAGGTTTTGCTGGATGTACCAGCTGTGTTGACGGTAGCTGTGGAGACGACAGTAGCTGTCCCGCTTGATTGACCTGAATCGGAACCTTGGACTGTTGCGGCTGCCGAAGAGGAACTGCGTTTCCTGCGTGCTGTGATTTCGGCCGCTGCGAGAGGAGTGTTTAGTTGGGTCGAGATGAGGAGGGCGGCGGTGGGGCTCGTGCTGATGTTGTTCCTGCCGTTCAAAGAACCGTCCTGGATGGGGGAAGCGGGCAGGTCGTCCATCGTCGCCGGACTCTCGTCGCCTTCTCCCTGCCCACTTCCACTCCCGTCCCCATTCACCTCAGCAACGTCCCCGTCCTCCATCCCTCCCAACTCGCCCTCCCCCTCTCGATCGGAGATCTCGTCGCTGCTGCTACTGGAATAAGGCGCGTACGGGTCCAAGTCCGGGTGCGCGGCGGGTGACGAGAGTGGGACGAGGCCGGAGGGGTCTTCGATGTCGGATGAGGCGCCTGCTCCGTGCGGCGGGGAGTCGGAGAGGAGGGTTCGGGGGGGTTCGTAGGGCATCGTGCCTTGCGATTGTGGTGGTGGGGGGGAGCGTTAAGGGAGGGTCGGTAGGGGGGAGGAATGGAGGAGGAGGCGGGAGGAAGGGGATGTCGAGGAGAGGAAAGGAGAGAAAGAGAGTGAGTGATGTTAGAGTGCGAAACGGAAAGGAGGGAGGAAGGGAGGGGTGTGAACCTCCCAGAACGCAGGAGACAACCGACCTCACGCCTCTCACAACAATGAGTGCTGCCAGCCCGCGCACTCAGCTAGATCTCTCCAAATCTCCAGAACACTCGATAGCCTGCCTGTGCGCGTCGTGCCCCCTAGTCGACGTCGGCTATCTCAATCACCCCTTCGTCCCAACGTAGTAATGGTCCAACAATAGCACCTAACCAAACTGTAGGGAGAGGAGAGAGAGGAGAGGAAAAAGTCGACGTGGTGAGGGTGGCGATACGATCCAAACTTGGCCTGCTTGTGCAGATAGCACCCGATAGCCTTGTCCTGTCGACTTCGGTGTGTGCCTGGTTGCGCTGCGCTGCCTTGCCTTGCCTCTTGCTGGCCCGGCGGTTGAAGGTCGGCGGCCGCGTTCCTACGGCGTTTTTGGGTGGTCTACCGGTCCGTTGGATCTGATGCCGACAGTACTGAGGCGAAGGCGCTGTCGGAGAGGAGTGGGGAGGAGTCCGAACGAACACGCGAGGCGCGGGAGAGGCCGGGGGAAGAAGCGGTCAAAAGCAGCGTCACAGTCGGCGAACGGTAGCGAGAAGCGAGAGCGTATCAACCGCGCCTCCAGCGTGCGAGTCTATCCGAGCCGTCGTAGTGTAGCACAGCGAGAGCGTGCGTAGTGTGCGATGTCTTGTCTGCCCCCGCTCCCTTAGCCCCTTTGCTCCAGGTTGGGTGCAGCTTGCCGATACCCACGGTCCTGAGACCCCTTCAGACCGATTACAAGGGAAAAGGGAAGCAAGGGAACCGAATATTAGGTTTTGCCCCCATTTCACCCTCTCACCCCCCCTTCAGACCCCTGCGGGTTTAAGGGCTTCCTTCATTGGAGGGGTGCGGCCGAACGATGCCGAACAGCGGATTCAATTGTAAGGTTTGGGCGGATGTATCTGGGGCACCGCCACGTCTCGCATGAATTCGAGCGCCGGGAGGGGTTGGCCGCTTACACTTACATCTTCCTCCAGGACGGCTAGAACGGCCCCACTCTGCCCCGAGACTTCCTGTTAACGCACATTCTACTATTGACTCTCGGCGCCGGCTGGACTGCGCGGCACGACGTCCTTCGGTGCAGCACGCAAAGGAAGATTCGGACCGAGCGACAGTCCTGTACAGTACTCTAGCCCCGAGACGCCCTGGTGCCTGAACCTGACTTGGACTCAACTTGGCTTTGGACGCAGTACTTGCTGAGCTGGCCCAGGCTTGGCACGACAAACCGTACAGCACTATCCAAGCAAGTACTTTGTCAGTCCGAGAGCCTGCTAGTGCCCCCCTGTCAGGTCCGGGTCCTGGTCGAGCAACATATATGGCTTCCGATACATCGCCGCCGCCGCCGCCCCCTCCTCCGCGCAGCTCGCAAGACGAAATAGACAACCACTACATCTCGCTTGCACTTGCCCAAGCACGCGAAGCGCTCTCGGTCGGCGAGGTCCCGGTCGGGTGCGTGTTCGTACACACTGAGAGTGGGAGAATTGTTGCGCAGGGAAGGAACCGGACGAACGAGTTGCGTAATGTACGCCTTTCTCCTCATACTTCTCTTCTCCTCCTCTCGTGCGTCTCCGGTGCGCATCTCTCTGTCCAAGAGTTGAACGTGATGGGCATTGGCGCGGATGGCGGGATATTGGGTTGGATGGGATACTGATGCACCGCGTGCAGGCCACTCGCCACGCCGAACTAGAAGCCATAGACCATCTCCTCTCCCCCCTCTCTCCCCTCCTCCCCCTCCCTCGCCCCTACCCGCTCCAAAAAATAACGCTCTACGTAACCGTCGAACCCTGCATAATGTGTTCCTCCGCCCTCCGTCAACTCGGTATCCAACGCGTAGTATACGGCTGCTCGAACACGCGGTTTGGCGGATGTGGAGGTGTTTGGGCCGTACATGAGATCCACCATCCGACGCATGGGGGGTATGAGGCTGTGGGCGGGTGGGGGAGGGAGGAGGCGATTATGCTGTTGAGGAGGTTTTATATTACTGAGAATAAGAACGGTGCGCCCCCCCCACCCGTCTTCTGTTCGCTTCTCCTTCCTTCATCTCTCCTTCCTTCGCTTTTTCTGCTCCTTGATTGGCTTGCCGTGTTCTGTGCGTGTCGAGCGGGAGTGGGTTCTGACGTGTTTTTTTTGCTTGTGATGAGTAGCACCGGTGCCGAAGAGGAAAGATAGAAGAGTGCTCAAGACGGATATCCCGCCTCTCGAAGCACGAGCATCCCCCACCACGAGCTAAAGTCGGCGCCTGCGACACGCGAACTGAAGCAAGTAGCACAACACCACTTCTGGTGGTCTACGCCTGCAGACTGCAGGTTATGGCCGAGTAAGTCGTCGGCAAGCGCTATACACCGCCAACGCAATATCTCATGAACAAGCACTAGGTCAATGACTCATCCCGGCAAGACTCCGTTGAAGCCCTTACGGGCACGACTCAACCGGCACGATCTTGTCCGCTTCTGGACCAACACGTTATGGAAGGGACATCAGAGGATGGAGAGCCCGAATCCGGTCGTGTCCACCTTTGTAAAGAGAACTCGTGCGCCCCCTCCAGAGGTCCAGGTATGGACACCTGGTGGGGTCGCACGGTCCACCTCTGCTCTACAAACGCGAAAGCGTAGAAGATCGTACGTGCTCCCCACACGGTTACTTGGAAAAGGAAGTACCACAACCGCTCGTCCAATCCGTTTGAAACGAACTCCGAGCAGCGATTTTGTAAATGCGGCGGAATTGTGGTAGACTTTACATTCCCTTACAGCTCCTATGTCGTGACTGTTTTCCTCCTGCAGAACGAGCACCGCATGTTTCAAAATAATGGATTTGGTGAGTGAGAAGCCCAATAATCTGATGTGCTATCCATTGCCTCGCCTATCACGGAGGATGTATGCGCGCTCGCTTCCAACCCAGTCCAGTCCTGCTGCGCTACATCTCTCGACCCAATTGCGTTACTTACTCTACATAAAGCGAAATAACCGTACGTCTCGGGCAGGAACCCTCAAGCGCCTTTCCACGCCTACATTCTGTGCGTACTGAAACCCCCCCCCTCCTCCTAGTGATACGACTGAGAATCCCGAAGCCAAGCATTTCGTGCATATATGCATATGCATTTCCCTTACGTGCGGTTCATTTTCGTCGGTAGGGCTCGCATTCCGGCCCGGCCCAGTTGAGGAACTGGCCAGTGAGATCGTGCGAGCCCTTTACAGCTAGGGCAGCGAGGGCCTGCAACACGCAGTAAGCATATGACCTCCGTCCCAAGCAAGCAAAAAGAGAGCGCAGGGAAAGATCGAGGGAGAGGACGAGGAGACGTACGTAACCGCTCTCCTCCGGCTTGACCAACTTCCCTTCTTTCCACGCTTCTACGAACCGCTTGTGCTCTTCGGGTTTCATTATACTCTGTACTTCCGGGGATCGGATCGCAGCTTGCATTGGCGTGTCGACCATGCCGGGTCTGACCGCGTATGCCGAGATGAGTGGTTCTTCGTTCGCCAACGTTCTGCACAACTCGTCAGCCAGTCTCAGCGGGCGGGAGAGGAGCAATCTGAAAGAGGGAAGGAGCTGAGGACGCACCGACACAAAGAGTTCAAAGCTGCCTTGCTCGAGTTATACGCCGCCCAGCCCGCCGTATCCCCCGTCGCGGCCCCGCTACTCACAAACACGATCCTGCCCCTATTCTCCCTCAGCGCCGGCAGAGCAGGCACGATCGTATTAATGCACGAGAAAACATTCAGCTCAAACGTCTTCCTCCAGTGCTCCAGGGTCGTTTTTTCCACCGGGGCCAGATCCGCCAGACCAGCATTCAGAATGAGAGCAGTCGGCTTGGGGAAGAGTTGGAGGGCTTTGAGCGAGGTCTCGGGCTGCGTGATGTCCCCTTGGACGAGGACTACGTCCCCCTCCGGGTGCTTGTCCTTCAGCTGTTGCAGCTCAGAGGTGATGGACCGCGAGATGGTGCATACGCGCGCGTGGAAGTCTTCCAGCAGGATACGGGTCACGGCGAGGCCGATACCGCGCGAGGCGCCGGTGATGAGCACGAGTGGGCGGGAGGGAATGGGGGCCATGAGTACTCTTTGCTCTCACTCTTGATAGGTAGGTGTGCTAGGATGATGTTTGTGCGGGGAAGTACTGGTCGAGAAGGAGAATGGTGGGAGGACGATCAGGGTCGATGACGATCTTCACGTGGTTTGGATAATGAAATTCCCGGGTTTGGGTCGTCCCTTACCACAACCAGCGTGGCACCAACAGCACAGAGGACGACTTTGTGGAGGACAACCTCCACAACCTCTAGCAGAGGGACAACTCGCCGCAAAACGACCCGGCTTGCGCCTAGGTGAAAGTGCCATGCGCTGCGCAACGTCCCCAGCAGGACGAAGGACCGACATTTGCCGGTGTGCGGGATCTGAGCGGGTGTTGTACCTAGTACCATGTAGAAACAGCTGATAACGGCTCGCTCCGAACGTGTGCGGCATCTGCGCAAAGAAAGACGATAACTTTTTCACTTTGCTAATGATATGATGTACGAAGGGTAGCGCCGGCTTGTTTGCAGAAGCAAGTAATAGGTGAATTGGAAGCAAGCTGATAGGAGATAAGCCATTGATCGGCGAGTGAGTCGTGCGACCGTCGGCCGGAAATGAACGGCGGCGCGGTGCGGTTCGGTCGGCTCGGCGCTCCTTTACTTCGCTTTGTTGGCGGTGGTGTCCCTTTTGGTCGGCGCTGTCCCCGGTCGGATGTGGGACCGCTCGGTACGGTACATGCGGATGGGTATACATTCATATATGTGACCGCTGGACTGCAGGCCTGTCCAATCCCTCCCTTCCTCGTCGGCAGTGTACATAGGCTCGTAGTCGACTATCTCCCCCTTCTCTCCACTACCATCACACCCGTCCTCGCCCTCAACCGCATTCCCCCAACCTGACCGATCGAACGACCACCAGCAATGGGAGAAGCACGCACATCCGCCTCTAACTGGAACTGGGACAAGCTCACCTATGGCCCGCCGGACGTCGAGTTCGCGCGGTTTAACTCCCGTCGCTCCGTCGTCTATTCCGCAAAGGGCATTGTGAGCTGCACGCAACCACTGGCGAGCGCAGCGGGGCTCGAGATCCTCAAGCAGGGCGGGAATGCCGGTGCGTCTTTTTCCTGTCCCTCGTTTGATGAAGGATGCTGATAGGTTGGTGGGGTGATAGCGGACGCTGCTGTCGCTTGTGCCGCTGCGCTCAACGTGACTGAGCCTTCGTGCACCGGTATCGGCGGAGACGCCTTCTGCCTGTACTACGACGCGAAGGAGAAGACCGTCAAGGGGATGAACGCCTCCGGCCGCGCACCCGCCAAGCTCAGCGTCGAGTACCTGCGCTCCCGTGGTATAACGGGCAACGCCATCCCGCTTACGGACATCAACAGCGTCACCGTCCCTGGCGCTGCAGCGGGCTGGGTGGACGCCACAGCGGCTTTCGGGAAGCTGACGCTGGCTGAGAACTTGGCTCCTGCTATTAAGCTCGCTGAGGAAGGAGTGCCAGTCAGCGAGCTCCACGCGAACGCATGGAAGAGGAGCGAGAACCTGATCAAGAATGCTTCCCCCGATGCGCATGCTATGCTGCTGAACGGTCGTGCACCCATGGCGGGTGAGATCATGACTTTCCCCGATTTGGCGAAGACGTTCAGGGAGGTGGCGGAGAAGGGCAAGGATGGGTTCTATAAGGGGAGGGTGGCGGAGGAGATCGTCAAGCTGATTAAGGCGAAGGGTGGGGTGATGGAGCTGGAGGATCTGGCAAAGCATGAGACGACGATGGTTGAGCCGATCAGCTACACGTATGGTGGAGAGGATGGCGTGACAGTTTACGAGGTGCGTCTCCTTCTCTTACTGAAGACTGTCGCGTTGAACGGGTCATAGTGCCCACCGAACGGTGGAGGAATCACCGCCCTCCTCGCGCTCGGTATCCTCGACCAAATGCAAGAGCTCGGCAAAGTGCCCGACCTCCTGTCTCTGCCTCACAACTCCCCCGAATACCTGCACGCCTTGGTCGAAGCGCTCCGCCTGGCCTTCGCCGACAGCCGATACTACGTGACCGACCCCGAGTTCGGCTACGTTCCCGTGAAAGAGATGCTTTCCAAGCCCTACCTCCGCAGCCGGGCGGAGCTGTTCGACCCTACGAAGCAGAACCCGAATATCAAGCATGGCTACCCGGCCAACTCGAGCGACACTGTCTACCTAAGCGTGACGGACCAATGGGGCAACGCGTGCAGCTACATCCAGAGCAACTACGCCGGCTTTGGAACAGGCGCGATCCCGCATGGATGTGGCTTCACGCTGCAGAACAGGGGGGCGAACTTCGTACTGGAGGACAACCACCCGAATCAGCTCAAGGGAGGGAAGAGGCCGTATCATACGATTATCCCCGCTATGGCGCTCAGGGGGAAAGAGCTCTTCTTGTGCTATGGCGTTATGGGCGGGTTCATGCAGCCGCAGGGACACGTGCAGGTGCTCTTGAATGCACTGAGGGGGTATACGATGCAGGCTGCGATGGACGCGCCGAGGTTCTGTATCTCTTCGGGCTCGCCGGACTCCGGCGTGAGGGGACGCGGCGATGTCGGCGACGTGAATTCCGACGTGTACTTCGAGGAGGGGATCCCGGATGAAACACTCGAGAAGCTAAGAGGTACGCTCTTCTCCAGACCTTTCGCGACATCTGTTCACTAACGCGTGCTTCGTCAATACAGAGATGGGACACGATGCCCGCCGAGTCGCAGGCTTCGGACGGGGCATGCTCGGCAGAGGACAGATCATCCAGCGCCTGACGGATAAGACGACCGGCCGACTCGTCTGGGCTGCAGGCTCCGATCAGCGGGGTGACGGGCAGGCCGTTGCGCAGTTCTGAGCTCTTGCTTCAGGTGATGCGCGATCTTGAGGGGATGTATTGGTAGGAACTAGGACAGCTCTTTATCTAGACTAACTATGGGAAGCAATCGGAAGTCACTGATTCAACCGGTGCGCGAATGCTCTGTATTTGTGTCACATCAATTTGAGCCTGCATATTTCTTCCCACGGACGGGGAGTGACCAGCGTGTTGACTGGAAGCTCAGGGCCCTCCCAAGCTTCGATGCCACACTAGTCATGGCCAAAACAGGACATCAGTAAGGCGCCCGTTTTGTGGTCAAGTGCCTTGAGACCAAGTCTGTCCAATCGGCCGGCACTGATGCAATGGCTCCCTTTCCCCCCATAACTCGACGTTGACCGCTCACAGCAACTCGAGCTTTGTCGAAGCATGACTGGCCTTCCTTCATTCGGATTTGTGCAATTCTTGGCAGCCTCCCAAGAAGCAGTAGCAAATCCGGATCTTCTGCTCGTGCTCTTCGTCCGCTTCCACGTTAAGCCAGCATCATAGAGCAAGACCGGTGCATCATTCATCGGAGCGCCTTTCGCAGCGGGCCCGCTCTCGGAGTTCGACAGTGAAAGTACGGGCAATCATCAAAGGTTGCCAAGCCGGAGATGGACCGACGCCGTCCGCATGCCAAAAAGGGTCTAGCGGCACCCGGTGTGGCTTTCTTTATGCGATCAGTCACCCCGGGCAAAACATGTAAACACGACATTTGCTATCAGCCGGGTTCGGTGATTCGGCGAGAGTCAACTTGCGGTGACGATCACATCTTCCAAGTACTTACATCAATATCGTCGTGATTGTCAGTCCGATCAATGTCTCAGCCGCGAGTGATGAACGGAGACAAATGTGGGCTTCTTGCAATTGCGGACGGAAGAAAGAAGCATCGCGATGAACTGGATGACCACCATCTCTCTGTCTTAGGAAGGGCGCATCAGTGCACGGAACATCCTAGCTGCACCCCTGTCCTCCTCTTGAAAATATATGCTACGTGCTCGTGTTCGTCTCTTACGTGTCGTTTGTCGCTCTCTCTCCACTACTACCAAGATGTCTACTCGCGCGCAAGAACCTATCATTATACCAGAAGACCAGATCTTCGAAGAGGAACATGTTCTTCGACGTAGTCCGGTCGCTTATTACCCAGCTCGTATTGGCGAAGTCCTCAATTCGCGATACAGCATCATCTGTAAGCTTGGATGGGGAGGAGTCTCGACTATCTGGCTGGCTAAAGACTCGAGACCGTACGCTATGCCTTCAGCACTGCGGGCGCCTATCTAACTGGTGCTCTTCGCGCAGAGCATCTGAAGCAGCAAAATATGTCGTCGTGAAAATTTGCGCAACCAACGACATATCTGCGATGCGCGAGCGGGACTTACTGCTTGAAATCGCAAAAGTCAATCCGAAGCACCCGGGCATCACGTACATTCGCTTGCTCCTCGACTCATTCGAAGCGAAGAGCAGTCATGGCACGCATACATGTCTCGTCTTCCCGCCATTGCGGGAGCCCTTGAATGCGTTCCAAAAGAGGCTGCAAGATTCCTGCTATCCCTTCCAAGCTATCCGGATATACCTGAAGACTCTGTTTGCTTCTCTGAGCTATTTGCATGACGAGTGTCATATCGTACACACAGGTAAGCCGCTTAATACCAGTATACCGTGGTTCTGATCTCTAGTCCAGACATCAAACCTGAAAACATATTGCTTGGCTTCGAGGACGACTTCGACTGGGAGAAGATCGAAGAGGAGGAGAAGGTGGCTCCTCCACCCAGGAAGATACTCCCCGATAGGACCATCTACATGTCTCGCCCCAGCTTCGGACAACCGGAATCACAGGTCGGCCTTCCGAAACTGACCGATTTCGACCTTGCGCTTTCTATGTCCAAACATAGACGCTACAGCCATAGGATCCAGCTGGATCCTTATCGTGCTCCGGAGGTCACGCTGGGTCAAGAATGGTGGTATCCCGTCGACGTATGGAGCGCTGCGGTCATGGTACATACCAAGCCTTTCTCACCCTCGTATATGTGCTAACTACTACCACCAGAGCTATGAACTATTGGAAAACGAACCGCTCTGTAGTGGGATCGATGAGAGCGGCGTATACAACCCGCGCTACCAAATTGCGCAGCTCGTGGGATTGTTGGGCGAGCCACCTAAAGCGTTCGCAACTGCTGGTGAACATCACGCAGAATATTTCGACGGAGATGGTGCGTGTCAGTTATGCGTCGAAGATCAAACGCCTGATATGCTATCCCGATCAAGGGTCTCTTCTTCCCGAAATCCGGTCGCTTGTCCCTCAGGAGTCGCTCGAAGACAGGATCACCCGCCTCTCCGGTGATTCCAAACGGGAATATCTCGGATTCATGAGGCGGGCATTACAGTGGACCCCAGAAGACAGGCCGACGGCGGCCCAACTTCTAGACGATCCCCTCCTGATAGGAATCAGCCTCGATTAGAGATAGACGCCGCACAGCCTCGCTTGTGTATGCGGTACGCTCTGCTTGCCCGATACTTTTGCGAATCCATCGATCAACATGCCCCTATCAACGCCCGTTGACTGGTCTCGGCTTTCGCGAACTTCCGCCTCACTATGTGCCAAAGCGTCCGAAGGACGCTAATTTGGCGGTCGGCGGTGATGTCTGATCACGACCTCCTTTGAATCTGTTTGAATCCCTGAGGAGGCGCATTCCTTATGTCAAACGGCCGCCAGCGATGAGCATCTTGGAGACGGGGAGCCATCGATATCAGTTGTCTGGTCAGATGGGATCACGAGTGAGTCCATTGTTGAAAGGTTGGTATGTGCGCTGGACAGCTTCTCTATAGCCGAGGATGTCCCATCAGAACTGCGGAGACCCCATCGGAAATCGATAACACGGGGCCAAGACTGATCCACGGAGGGGCATTGCTTGCGGGGCTCCGCGTACGATATCTACCGCAAGATGTCAGAAGAACTGCGAGTAGAACTGGGAACCTCCAGCGGACGTTGCCCTTTACTCTGCATGATGCCCCTGTCACCCAAGAATAACCCTGAACGAGAAGCATTGCGGCCACAGCAATCAACCGGTCCTCGACCTACTTAAGCGTTCAAACGTCGACCCACAAGCAACCCATCCTTACCAGTTGCAACAACTCTTCCAAACCAGATATCCTCCCTTCCCTACATTTGCAACCCCATTACCACTCCACTCACGATGGATAAAGGCAACGTCCACCAGACCATCACATTCAAGTTCGACTCCGGCAAGGCGCCTGTTACTGATGCCACGAAGGCTCTCGAGAAGAATGTTGTTGAGGCAGCCAACCTCGCCGGTATTGCAAAAGAAGTGACTGGCGGAGCCTACGTGTGAGTTACTGCTTGTCCGGTCGACTGTCTCACAGCTGATCATATGTCTGAAGTGGGGCGGTACATGACAGCAAAGGAGATCCTACAATGCGACTCTCGGTCAGGCTGGAGGCCGGCAGCGGAGAAGCGTCGAAAGGCGAGAAAGGTTACCTCACGTCTGCTCATGCGTATGTGGACGACAAGGGCAAGCCTACCCAGGATGGCATTGTGCGCTTTTCGGATCCGAAAGTACAGACCCGCTATGAAGATGCTCTCATTCAGCATGGGCAATACGAGAAGTACAGGGCGGAACAGAAGCACGTCGCCGAGAGGCTCAGTCCAGCAGAGCGGGTCAAATATCAGAAGGCCCAGACACAACGCGAGAAAGCCGAGAAGATCTATGCTTTGGAAGAAAAAGCAGGAGAGAAGAAGGAGTAGCCGTAGACGGAGGGTCAGCTGCGAAGGAGAAGCGAGGTCACATGAGTAAATGGCAGAAACGGCAGGCGTGTTTCGAGTTTCAGATGTAATTATATGCAGGCTACGTTTCCCCTACAGCCACACTCGTGTCACATACCTCGAAGCTGTCTGTCCCGTCTGCCAATGCCGCGCTCATCGACCTCGGCGCCGACCGATTCGACCTGCTAAGCCTGGCGCAACCCATTACTTGGAGTCTACAAACCATACTTCAGCGGCCGCTGATGATCATGGAAACATTATATCGGGGACTGAGAAACGCCGGTTCTCCGGCACCGTTGACCGCAAGTAACTGCGACGCCACATCCTCCGTTGTTGCCCTGAGCTGTATACGTCGAAAGGCGCCTCATCATATGGACAAAGGCTTCAGGCACACGACGGAAGTCCTGTTCTAATGCTGTTTCTCTTGGAATTCAAGTATTTAAACCGTCAGCATTGAGCATCAGAGGCGTGCAGCGATCTGTGCCATCATGTCCTCAGCCCCACTCAAATTCCAGCAGAACTTCGGCAGCGGGAAGCTGTCTTCCGATACGAAGAAGACGATCAGCGTTCATGCACCGATCAACTTCGAGTTAAAGCCGAACAAGGCACCCAGGGCGGAGGGACTAGAGAAGAACATCATCACGGCTGCCAACATGGCCGGGATTGCCAAGGACGTGATCGTGGGCGCCTATACGTACGTCATTCAATCCATACTGAAGCGTCTTGTTACTGAACATACCTGAATGTATAGTGGCAAGAAGCATAACTCGCCAGGCGATCCTACGGAGCGACTTTCCGTCAGGCTGACCGTCAAGCGGGATACGAAGGACCAGCCTCCAACAAAGGAAATCAGCGTCCACGCGTACGTGAACCACAATGGGGAGGAAGCAGCCGACGGGCCCGTCCGTTTCTCGGACCGATCGATCCAGATCCTCTACGAAGACGCGCTTGAGAAGGCCGGGCTATATGACCAATACAAAGCAGAGCGGGATCTCATGGTCTCAAAGCTCAGAGAGGACGAGGTGCAGAAATACGGGAAAAATCTGACCGAGCGCGAGAAGAAAGAGGATATTTTCAAGAAAGCGAAGCAGGGAGCCGGGGGCAAGGAAAAGATCGAGCCCAAAGGTAACAAATGATGGTCCGGGAGCGAACGGCTTCTTTCCCGATCTCGCATCACTTGGGGTTTCTTCTCCCTCCTCATATGCCTTCTTTCCATTCTGATGATGTATATCCCGTCGCTCGAAGTACGCAATGCCCTGATGCTCGTTTCCTACGTTTGCAATGATCCATAAGTGAGACTTGCAACAAAGTTGGACGAAGACGAGACAATGGGTGACTCCGTGTTCGTTCGTGGCCTTGACTGATCGGCTTCGATCTTGCTGTTTTCTAGAAATCGGAGTCTCAGCGCTCCGTGCGAGGGCTTATGCCGTGAAATCCAGTTGAGAGCCCACTTCGCAGAAGTCATTAGAGAAGCCCTTTAAGCCAGAGACAGTGTTTGACTGAGATCCCGACGGCGATGCATCATCGTACAGCGAGTCATCCGAGGCGACCAGAACCGCGAGAGCCCTCTTCTAGTCCGTTCGACAAGAATCAGATAGATCCCAGGCAGGCAAAAGTAAGGCGATACCAGACACAGGCGCGCAGCAAAGCCCCAGTAAACGACAGCTTCAGGACTTAAAGTGCGATACGGTGCAGAGTCGTCATGAACACGTACATGGGACGTACTGACCACAACCAGCCGGGTTCAGAATGCGCCTATGATGACTTCTAGCGCCGCTCTGCAAGCGAGCCGCATTCCCGGCGGAGGTAACATACCTCGGCCCGAGCTTCTCATTGGACCATTGGTCCAGTCATCGCAACAGCATACAGCATCACGGATTTCGCCACGTCCCTCTCCCCAGCAGACAAACCCTACCAGACAGACCCGCGTCGACAATGAATGACAATTGATAGATCCGGGAGCACGTTATCAGTCGGTTGGTTCTATGGGCGGTACCTTCCAATCGCAGGTCAGCTCCCGTGCAGCGCATGGCATGCGCACCTCCAACCGTGGTTGGTCGGCATGGCGTGGATGTACATACGGAGGACAATAGTATCCGCATGCGATGAGCCAATTAGGGCAGTGTGGGCGGATTTGGAGGGGAGGGGACATAAGCGGACATTGACTGGACACGTCAGTGCTCACTTGGCATCATTGGCCTGACTACTTCTCGTCGTCGGTGGACTTGTCGCCTCCCTTTGTGTTTTGTGGCGAGGCATTGCTTCAGAACGGTTATATACCTCGAGGCCCTTGTTGTCTCTCCTTCCTTACAACCACCATCAGCAGTATACCACCGGTGATCAGGGAAGCAAGTAAGCATGAGTGAGAATCCCGACAAGAGGTACGTCTTCCTACTGCCAGCGTTCCTCGTACCGCATACTCACAAGGTGTATGCATGACAGGCCGCTCCCACCCGGTTGGATAACCCAGTACGACTCCAACTATAAGACCTGGTTCTACGTTGACACGCGTGCCAACCCGCCCCGCTCGTCATGGCAGCATCCGGACGATATCGCCCCTCCTTCATACGGACAGCCGCTTGCTCCTCCTCCTGGTGCTCCGCCTCGTGGTCCGTCCCCTCAGCCTGGATCGGGAGGACAGACGGACCGCGGGTTCTTCTCGCACAATGACAACAACCAGCAGTACGGGCCGCCTGGTGGAGGATACGGACAACAAGGAGGGTATGGTGGTCCTCAGCAGGGATATGGACCGCCTGGAGGAGGGTACGGCGGTCCTCAGGGAGGCTATGGCGGTCCTCAGGGCGGCGGTTACGGCCCGCCTGGCGGTGGGTACGGTCCTCCCGGAGGAGGGTATGGTCAATACGGCCCTCCGCCTGGTCAGTACGGTCCTCCGCCTGGACAATACGGTCCTCCTCCCGGTCAATATGGGTACCCGCCGCCTCAGCAGGGAGGATACTACCCTCCTCCTCAGCCTCAGCCTACGCCAATCATCATCCAAGAGCAGGCTCCCGTCGCCGCTGCTCCTGCCAGAAGCAGCGGGTTCAACCCGCTTCTTGCCGGAGGCGCTGGTCTGCTCGGAGGCATGCTCATCGGTGACATGATCGGCGATGCTGGCGATCACGGCGATGGAGGAGACGGTGGAGACTGGGGCGATGGAGGTGACGGCGGGGATCATGGGGATGGCGGAGACGGCGGCGGGGACTGGGGTGATGGAGGTGGGGACGGTGGAGACTGGTGAACGCCCCGCGCTTCTGCTCGTTGAAATGCTTTGCTGCTGCTAGACTGTGATGACTTGCTCTTTTCCCCCTCTTATGACGCATCATTGGCCGGCCTCTATATGTACGCTTAGAGGCGATGGGTTAACATGAGATGAAATGCCGATCGATTAGCATCTGACTGCGCCCCCGCCGACTGACATTTCTGACGGCGAAAAAGCCACAGGCGAGATATATGCTCTCGGACCGCGAATAAGGATACAAAACTCCCCGACCGCTCGTATGCCTCCTACAGCCGAGTGTGCGGCCCCTGTAATGGCCACCGCTCCCAATGTACTCCAACAACAGACGGGATCGCTCATATACTGATAGCACCCCGACTCCTCCTCATCCCCAGCCCCATCTACCCCACGCCAACCCAATCAGCCCGTTTCCCACTTCCTCAAGACAACTATAGAGCACCCACCTGACAAGTACAAAATACCACCAGCGCCGCATATACGAGCGCAGCGACATACAGCGTCTGCGCAACCGCATGTCCGTCTTCCGGGTCTTTTGTGCTGCCCATTACTGCTTCGTACTAAGCGTGGTTTGTCAGCGTATGTGAGGGAGGGCGGGAGGGGAGATAGTACGTTATGGTCGAACATCCATCCGAACTACCCAAGAGGTGTGAGTTACGCAGAGGGCGTGAGGATAAACGGGGACGTTACGGCTGCTAGGATGACGGCTCCGAATAGGGATATGACGGTGCACATCCCTGCGTTCCCCATACCGAACATCGGTTGAGCGAGGAAGGACATCTTGCACCTCGACAGACGTTCAGACTAGAGGAGTGTAGGAGGTATATGCGCTCAGAAGGTGGGCGAGGGACGGATGGTCGCCGATGGCAGGCACGAAGAGTGGCGTCGATGGGCCCAGTCGGTGTGGCATCGTCATCAGGGCTCAGCTTGCCAAGTCGGCGTCCCATCCAAAATGGTTTTGTCACTATCATGTCATTGCACAAATATGCCTAACTAGCCCTAAATCAACTAGCAAAACTGGGATCACAAATAGGATGGCTACATGGAATGGATGGATCGAATCGAATGGAATGAGAGAGATTGAACATATATGCTTTCTCTTGCTCAGTACTGCAGCTCCACGTCGCCTTCCGCGACCGAGTCCATATCGTTGTACGACACTTTCCTGCCTGCACGGGCGCGAGGGTCTTCCTTCGCGTTTGGAGGTGGAGAGCGGCGCATGGGCGGAGGAGGTCCTCCTGCGCCTCCCCTTCGCGGTGGGCGACCGCCTGGAGCTTCGAGCGCCATATCGAGCGCGGCGATGGGCTTTGCTGGTAGACCTTCGGGAAGAGCCATAGGGAAACCTCGCCCTCCGGCCATGTCATAGACTGGCGAACGACGTGGGTCTCCGTATGGTTGGTCGCCCCATTGTGCAGGAGCAGCATAGGGAGCGCCGTACGCTCCTGGCGGGAAGCCACCGGCATAGTACGCCCGAGGGTCGTCGAGCCGCAGCGGTAGAGCGCGATCGTCTTTTTGATCTTGCCTATCGTTTCGGCGAGGAGGTTGCGTGAAAGCAGACGCGTGTTGCTGTGGAGTGAGATGTACAGGATCGAGTGCAAAGTTATTGATGAACGGAATCTGTCAGGTACCGTAAGCGTTCGCTCGCGAACGTAAGGTAATTGTCTTACAATATCAAGCTGCTCCTTCAACAATTCCGGGTGCTTGTTGAGTACATGCTTCTCCACGAAGTTGCTCGCCTTGAAGAGCTTCGTACAGACCTTGCACCGGAACTTGCCTTCGTCTTCCTGCTGCACATGTGGGATAACAAGCCGATGTACTTCAGCGTCATAGTTCAGTCCGCCGTAGTCTGCAGGATCGACTTCAGGCTTCTTGAGTAGGAGCACAACCCTCGTATCCAGCCATTCGATCCACCGGTCATCTGTAAACAGTATGAGTCAGGAATGCTTGCGCATATATCGATCATGTAACGCACCAGCAGGTCCACGCTTCTTCAACCCCTCCCTCTCAGCCTCTTCCTCAGCCGCTGTAGGCTTCACATACGGCATGCGAATATGCTTGACGCACTTGCGCTGCAGCGCCTCCACATGGTCGCATACAAGTGCGCAGTAGTAGCAGGTATTGAAAGCGCCCCGGAGGTAGTTAAGCCAGAGATCGAGTTCGAGGCGAAGCTATTCAGAAGTAAGACCATGTCCATGGAAAGTAATGTATATGCGCACCTCAGCATTGGCCAACTCTTCCTGATCAATCTCGCCATCACCCGCCTTCTCCTGAGCCTTTTCACGCAATCGCTGCACGAGCATCTCAAACCTCTTCTCAACCCTGTCTGTACCCCGGAAAGGCTCCTCGCTAATCTCCGGCTCCTCCTTCACGCCCTCCGCCTGAGGTTCCTCCTTTTTGACATCATCGTCCATACTGACATCGCCCTCCTTCGGAGCAGCAGCAGCAGCCTCAGCAGCCTTCTTCTTAGCTTCTTCACGGTCACCCTTCACTTTCCGTCGGATAGAGTCCCACTCAGTTTCGAGGACAGCAGCGAGCTCTTTCACGTTTTGCAGGTCGATCCGCATACGTTCTGGCTTGTTGGAGACAGGAGGAGCGACGCGGACGCGGGAAGGGTATGGTTGAGTATTATGTACAACGTGCATCGTGAAGCCATCAATCTGCATCTTGCTTAGCACATCCGCAACGAAATCAAGCGCGTTGACTCACCCTCTGTGTGCCGAAGTGGGCCACAGCTGAGCTCATATCAGCCTCATCATTATACTTCACCCAGCCAGGCCGGTAGAAGCTCTTTTTCGGCTGCGGATCGCCCAGCGCGAGGTAGATGAAGCCTTCAACACCCTTGCAGACTTCCTCGATCTTGTTTCGAGGCAGAGCAGGAGGGATGGTACGGATGAGCAGTTGGTTGCCTTCCGGATATACGTCGACAGAAAGCTCAGGCGGTATGCGCGCCTTGCCGTCTTTGCCACGACGATCGCCGTTAGCTGCATTAATGTCGGGTTTCGAATCTTCAGCGGCTTGCGGCTTCTCCTCTGCACCCTCCTCCTTCACCGGACTATTCAGGTCGTCACCTTCCGCTTTCGTCGGTTCAGCCTCCATGCCCTCCTCGTGCTCATCCTTCACGCCGTTCTCGTGCTTGTGCTCAGTTGTCCCTTCGGGTTCTGAAGGAGGCTCGAGCGTCAGTTCCGGATCCCACTTCCCGCCTTCGAGATCGTGCAGGAAAGCCTCGGGTTTGCCAGTCCAGCCCTCGAGTCGTATCCTTGCACGCTGCGACACGTAGTCCGGCGAAGGATCATAGCGCTCGATGAACCAGGAAGACCCCTTGTGATAATTGAAGACTCGACGTGTCTTCAGGCAGTTATCAGACAGTTGGGCAATGACTCAGCATGGTATACGCACGACAACTTGAAGATGCTCCTTCTTATATGCTTCGTAACGTTTCGTCCATGCCCTACGTCCTCGGTCCTCCGTTTGCCCCTCTACGGGTGGCTCCTTCTCGATCTCAAGCCTGATCTCTTGCTCAACATCCGGGTTTGTGTAGCGCAACCAGTCACAATAGTGCTTGAAAGAGACGGGGAAGTCGCCCGCGAAGGGATCAGTGGGACCTGGTCCCCGACGGTCATACCCGCCGTAACCTCTCGGTGGCGAGTGGCGCCCTAAGCAATGTTGAGCCAAAGGATTCTGATAAGGTAGACACACACGGCATACCATAATCGTCGTATCTCGAGCTCCTGGAGTCGTACCTATCGTCCCCGCGACCGTACGGCGAGCGAGAGCGACGTCGGTCACGTCCACCTAAGCGCCACTTTTAGCAAAATGGAGGCGTTTGTTGATGCATACAACGCACGATCATCCGGACTTCTACTCCGACCCCGTCCTCGGTAGTCGTCGTAATGACCTCCATATCCGCCGCCTCTGTAATCCCTATCCCAATCGCGAGGAGGGTAGCCGCCGTACGAGTGATCGCCGGCAGGCGCGGGATACGCTGGTGCTGGATAGTACGAAGTCATCTTACCTCAAAGCGAGGAGACCCGGACGGGGTTCGAGAGGTCGTAAATGTGCACGAAGCTGCGTGCGATGGCTCGTAAGACGTGAGAGACCTGTTTAAAGTAGAGATTGTTGATGGTGGATTCAGGGAGGGTGGCAAGGAAGAAGCAGAAGGAAAGCAGTGTCAGAGCGTGGCATCATAACAAAGCAAGCGGTTAGAAACGAACTTAGTGAGTTGTGCCCGACCACGCTTGCTAGTCCACTTTGAACGCACTTGCGTATAGCCCACTTGTGGTGAGATGTGCGCAAGACGGTGTTGATGGACAGTGGTCGTGACTGAAGAAGGAAAGAGAGAGCCGCGCGCACGCACGAAACAGCAAGACATCCCCAGGTCGGCCGGCTTTGCCGCACGGACCATTTTCCGACGAGAAAAGCGGGATTGACGCCTTCTAAATCAGACATGGTGATGGAGTTGGTTCGAGACTGTGCCCGCTCAGTAGCACTATAGATGATTGCTGGACGATTAATTTGTGTCTATTGAAGAATACGATGCCCGCGAGCTAACCACTGCAAAGTGGTGGAAAGGGGGCAACCCACGCAAATCCGTCAGACGACGCGCAGCGCATTTTCAGGCTTTGCGGATGTTTTCGTGTGCAGGGGTCTAACTCGAATGCATCCGCTTCTGAGCAGACCCAAACCCCAGACCATCGGCGTTGGACAGAAACGGTTCTTGAGACCCGAAGGTTGGGATCTCGGACTAAAACCGAACTCGCTGGGTATTTCGCCTGCAGAGTAAAACGGCCTGGGGGCCGGAAAGAGACTTTCACTCCTCAGCAGCGGACTGCATACATCTACTTGGACAAAACAATCTCTGTGTACTATGCTGTGCCGGGCAATCAAGTGAGGTGGAGAACGACAAATGCACGGCACTCCCAATAGCTGCAACGTGCGCTGGCCGCCTTGAGGATGTCACACCGACGTGTTGACCATATATGGTGCTCGCGCCAACCTCGACTTCTGCGCTTTGTATGCCTAGGATGATGATCCGATGCCGGCTATCACTCCAACAAATCGATCAGGGCGATAATGCATTTCCCCATTGTCTGGCGTGCACCCTGCCAACACCGCTGGTTCACCGCTTTAACTGGCTCTCGCGGTGCGAGCCGGAGCCGCTCGGTCGAACGGCAACGTACGGTGTGTCCTCGTGTTTGGCTGGTTTGCCGTGAACGCCCGGCGCAGTTTTGCCTTACTATGGCTGAGCATGCGCACGGTCAGCGATAGTAAGGCGCTACCAAGCCGTCACACCGTCGACGCTCTGTCGCCTGCCCGGCACCCTACTCAGCCTCGAGGCCGGACGTTCGCTTCTTTATCCCCGCGTGGACCTGGCTCCCTAATCACGCACATGTGAAGCAAGGATTCTTCGTTGCCGCGGTTCAACCCCTCCTATAAGAAGCCTAAGGCTCGTGCGAGCTAGCTCTCTTTACTCACAACAAAGGTTTGGGGACTTTCTTGACATATATTGCTAATGAGCGCTTGATACCATGTCGTAAGCACTTCACATTATGCAACTTGCACGTGCGACTGACATTCATGTCTAGGTCGCCATACTCTGCTTCCTCTGCTCCTCCTCGTCCGCCCACACCTACCTACTCCTATGTCTTTGTATGTATGCAGCGCATATATGCTATATCCTGCTAACCCATATCAGATGGACATCGAAATAGGAGGTGAACGCGTCGGTCGCTTTGTCATCCGTCTCTTCTCCAAGGATCTTCCCATTACCTGCCGAAACTTTATGGAACTTGCTCGTGGCGTTCATGGATTCGGCTACAAAGGCACCAAGTTTCATCGTTGTATTCCTAACTTTATGATCCAAGGTGGAGACTTCACCAGTAAGCAACTCTGATAGTTGAGACAAGCTACGAGCTGACTGACTCTCCTTTACAGCCGGGGACGGAACAGGTGGAAGATCCATTTACGGTCCCAGATTCAGGGATGAGAATTTGTATTTTCCTCCCGGTCGCGAACTTGGAAGCCGTCCTAACACCTCCCGCAGTATATACAAACATACCAAGAAGGGTCTGGTTGCGATGGCCAATACGGGTCCGAACAGCAATGCGTCGCAGGCGAGCAATGATTTTCATCGCGGGCTCTTCCCCCTCATGCTGATGCAACACAGTTTTACATCTGCTGCCAAAAGACTAGTCAGTATTCCCCTGCCTCGTTGGTATCTGAACCTGATCGACGTTTCACAGGCCACCTGGACAACCGAAACGTCGTCTTCGGCGAGGTAGTGGAAGGCATGGACATTGTGCACAAGATCGAGCAGTGCGGATCACCCGCTGGCGACGTGAACCCCGACTGCGTCATCATCGACTGCGGGTCTTGCGACTGGGTTCCCACAAGACGTTAGGTTTTGCACTCATATGGGTTCACATTCTCGCTACCTTGTTGTATCGGCCCCTGTGCCTTGCTTGACGACAGATACGTAATACGACGTTACCATTGGAGCATCAGATATGCAAATTCTCTTCGCCTTCTTCGATACTCTTTTCGGATGACCCGCAAGTCCGAGGGATTGATCATGGGACGGGCTCGTGACGTCGGACCGGGAAGATCGCAGATGTTGCTGCAACCGTCTCTCAGCACCCGCTGTCTCGGCCTCGCCACTGGCGGAACGTGCATGGCCTCCTCTTCTCGTACCCCTCCCCATAGACGCAGAAGAGAGCAAGCCGAAAGGCACCATCAACAATCCCCCAGCCCGGGCACACCTTTACAACAGCTGGCAAGGCCAATCGGCGGAACAACACGCCGCTTATCAGTTAACTTACATCAGGCTGCAGCCCAACGATCCGAGACCTTCCAGGGCTGATGTTGGGATCACGCTAATCAATCGGGACTCCGACAAAGGAAAGCTTCTGCGCCCAGGGAATAGCGGTAACCCGGGCTCCGGGGGCGGCAGGCAATCTGGCACGGGAAACGTCGGGTGTACGCTCGGGCTTATGAGCGGAAGTGTGAGGATGTGAGAATTTATGATGCAAGCCGATCTGCGACCATTTGGTTCGTTACCGCTGTTAATCTAGGGCACTCTCCCTGTTCAGGGGTATCCAACGGCCACGGTGGTGATACGGACGTCTGGTCGCGCGAACCTTATGTGGTCATTCACTGGACCACACTCAAAGTCTTTGGAGCAACCAGCGTGCACAAGTCTCCATAGACCGCTTGAATGACTCAGTAGCTCCAGCAGTAGCCTTCGTACCCGAACAGCAACAGACCACCGACTCATCCCCTGTTCTGAAGCGAGTGTAGCATCCGCGGTATCGTGCTCATGTGTTGGATCATGACGGGCGGTAACGGTGCCTCGGTCCTGGACGACAACAGGGGCGATCAGGGGGCATGGTGTATTTGGCAGGCTCAAAATAGCAGTGTAATTGCATCGTTTGCAAGATAAAATACATGAGGCGAAGCACTCCTGCTTGAGGGCCATGATGCTCATCCTGGGAACGAACTGATCGAGGATATCGATGCGTGCGATTGTTCAGCCCGATATATGCACGTCGAACATGGGTGGTGCATTTTCGTCATCGATGAGTGCCCCGTGATGTTGCGTTGTGTCGCATAGATGACCGTCAGGAAGGAGTACCCTTCTGGACTGAAATCGATGATCATACGTTCTCTCACTGCATTGACCCTGTAGAGCATGAGTAATAAGACGTGAAGCATCACAAGCACGCACATACCAGGCTATCGCTTCCACCCCTCCCTCTCAACAACATAATACTCCTCATCCACCGTCCTCTCCGCAAGCCTCAACAGCTCCTTCCCCTCAGGCTCCTCCTCCTCTTTCTGCATCCCCTCCAAGCCCAACGTCATCCCTCCTTCCTTCGTATAATCTCGCACCTGCATCCCTCTCCCCACCTGCCAGATCCTCCCATCCGGCACTTCCCCCTCGACTTTCACACTGCTGACGTCGACATCTCGGACGGCATGGACGAGACTGACCATATCCTCTAGCTCTTTTGTGAGCTTTTGGTGCTCGAGTGTGTGAGGAGAGGGGGGGATGAGGGCGGAGAGTTTGTGTAGGTGGGCGAGGGTCTCGGGCGTTATGGAAGGGCGGGGCGAGGCGGCGATTTGTTCGCGGACTGACCAGGTTGGTTGGGTGGGGATGCAGAGGTCGTCTACTTCGATGTCGTCTGCTACGGTAGACTTTAACCGGACCAGGCGCCTCGCCGCCGGTAGGGACGCTCTGCGGGCTGGCAGCCCTCGCCGTGAGAGTCCTCGGAGCATAGCAGCGGTAGCGCGAGCGTCCCAGGCGAGAGAGAAGCAAGGACGAGGGGACCCTTAGACTAAAATTCCAATAATCAAGCCCGGAGAAACTCGCTTCTCCGAACAGCATATAGTGAAGCATCGTCAGATCGTTATCGATATATCTACAATACACATCCCTCTCGCACACTCTAAGCCTGCACCCCAGCACTAGCAAGCACCCTCTCCCTCCCCCTCCTAGTACCCACCAACACCCACGTCCTCAGCACGAACCGCCTCACATCACTCCTCGTCAGCCCGCTCCTTCTCCATCCATACCTGAGCAGCGCAGCGAGCGTAAGCAGGAAACTGAGGTCGAGGAACATACGCCTGATAATGGCGAGGAGCGGACTGCGGTGGAATGCTTCGTTCGAGAGTAGGAACCCGGCTGTTCGCTGCAGGAGAGAAAAGAGGTAGGAAAGCGGGGAGATGATTATGCTCCACATGCCCCAGCCTTCCGCCCACACTATCCGATGTGGCCTGCCTCCCGGTCCGAGCCCAGAGTTCTGACGACTACGACTGCCGCCGCCGGCGGCGCTTAGAAGGGGACTGCCGGCACGTTCGCCTCTCGTGGTGGACTCGATCGATTCGAGTCGTTCGTGTAAAGCGGCTAGGGATGCCTGCATGCTTTCTAGTGCTCGTTCGAGTGGAGGCCGGTGTGCTCGACTAACACCGGGAGCGGGGAGTGGAATGGAACCGGGGAAAGGGACGCCAGAGGCGGAAGACGTATCGGGGTAGGGGGGTTGAGTTCGTATATGGCCGTACGGGTGTGGGTAAGGCGGGTATCCTGCTGCTGCTGCTGTTGGAGGGGCAGCGGAAGGGCCATATCCCACTGATGTCCGGCTCGACACGGGCTGAGAGGAGCCGGACGTCGCATGCGCGTAGGCCGATGGAGTGGCGTGCCTCGGTATAGGTTGTACGGACGGCAAAACAGGAGCAGAGAACTGCTGTACCAGCTGCGGCGGGGGAGGTGAGGTAGTCCGTTCGCTCATAGGCAACTGGATAGACTGAGTCATCGGTGTCCTGTACCGCGAGACGCTCGATACTGGTCTCGCGCCCGCTTGGGAGGTCACCTCGGAGGCGGCGTTATTGAACGCGTCTTCTTCCATCGCTTGGGTTATTGCGGAGCGGGAGACTTGGCCCCATTGTTCGGTCGAAGAGGAATGGAGGAGCTCGGAGTTCGGGTCGGCGGGGTCGTATAGATGCTCGGGGGGTGGAGGGGGAGGGGACATGATGGATGGTGAGGCAGAGGAAGACGATCGGGGCTCGTAGTCTTCTTCATCTGTACCAACAATAATGAATTCAGCATGCGCGGCTCGAGCGGAGTTACAGGGAGCAGGGGGACGCACCCATGGAGGTTTCTGGTCGGTAAGAGTCGAGTTCTCGTGCGAGGTCTCGAGCGACTGTCCGGCCGGAGTACTTCCTCAGTACTCTGAGTAGTGTTTCCACATACTGCCTCTTCGCCTCTCTGGGGTCCATATCGCGGTGTTTTGCCCATGCGTCCCTAGACGTCCGTCAATCAGTAAAATGACGGAGCGATGTCGAACAAGACGTACCACTTCGCCCTCCCCAGTACATCCCATATCCCCGGTCTTGTAGATGGAACATTTCCCACGGTAGCTTGCTTGTACAAGCTGCCATATCCTCAGACCCCTCCCGACGCAACGCAAGACGCCCAGATCCTCACCTGTACATAGCAAGCTTCTCCTCATACCCCGTCTGGATCGGCCCCGTCTTCGACAGCCTACGCCCATTAGTCACGCCTCCAACCGCATCGCTCGAGAACCAACGTACCCCTGAACGATCTCCACGGCTCTGTCGAACTGCCTATCCATCCCAACCAACTCCTGATCAGACCCTATTCAATCCAGATCGGAAAAGGGAGGCGAACCTGTCCAGCCAGTCCTGGCTCTCCTCCTCCATCTTCGTGTTCTTATGCGTTGATTGTTCGTTATCCTCAGTGATATACAAGGCCAGCCAGTAAGGAAATAGTCAAGAAGAGCAGAAGGAGATAAGGTATGTGTGGGGTTGAGCAGACTAGTCTGACAGGTTGACGATGGACAGGCAGGCGCGCGATCCCCACCGAACACGCGGCTATTCGGAGAGAGCAGCTCTGCCTCCGCGGTTCCGGCTATTACGCGCGTCTTTCACCGACGCGCCCCCGACCTCGCTCTTCTACCTAGTCATCTCGGCTCGTCCTGCTTCCCTCTCTCGACCTGCTTTGCTTGTGGTGAGATCTGAATCGGTCTATGCTTCCTACGATATGTAGAAGGGCACCTAGAACTGTCAAACCCAAAGTCAAGAAATTGGCGGCGGCCCTGGAAGTACCGCGAGAGCATGCATTTCCGCCGTTTTATGCTTGTTATGTACTTCGATCACTTGGCACGCGACCGAGAGGTCGGAAGACCTATATCGGTACTACGACCGACCCCGTAAGGAGGCTAAGGCAACACAATGGCGAACTTTCCCAGGTCTGTTCCCCTCCTCATTCCTTCCTCATACGGTCTCGCTGAAATGTCTTGTGGGTGTAGGGAGCTCGGAAGACCGCGAGGGACAGACCGTGGATCATGAGCCTGCTCGTGCATGGATTTCCGAGTAGACTGCACGCGCTGCAGTTCGAATGGGCGCTCCAACATCCGTGGAAGAGTCGGCACTTAGCGAAGCATTTCCCATCCCTGGTGGGGCGGATGAAGCTCTCGCGGATCGTTTCGTACGTCCCTCTCTCACCGAAGTCTAGCACCTTCAGTCGGCTGATGAGATTTTATTGTGGTGTGCGTTAGAGTGGTGAGGAATATGCTAGCCAACCCGTCCTACCGTTCCTGGCCCTTACACATAACCCTACTGGATAAACAAGCCTCCTCAGCCTGGAAAGCAGCCGCCTCCTCCACTCCAAAGCTCCCAGAAGGCTGCGAAATCCGGACCAAAACGCTCCGAGTGAGCAAATCCGGCTCTCAGGATCTCAGCAAGGCGGGGTTCGATATCACAGACTCGGAGTTTCGGGATGCGATAGTGAAGAAGGAATCTCGACTGCTTGCACTTGCTACTTCCTCGACGTGCAGCATTTGCAAGGAACCGGTCAACCTTGCTCAGTCGCTGGACACGACCATCTGCCCCTCGGACGGATGTACGAGTGTGGCGCACATCCCATGCCTAGGAAAGGACTTCGCCTCGCAGTCCTCGACGGCGCCGCTTCTGCCCCGAGCTGGCAAGTGTCGTGAGTGCGAAACGACTGTTCTGTGGGGCGACGTCATACGCGGTTGTTATCACCGGCTGCGCCACAGAACTGCGCTGGCTGACGTGGAAGAGGATGAACTGGAGGTGGACGATGAGGTCGAGGAGGCGGAGGACGAGCCGGGCTCGGAGGCTTTGCCCGTTAAGAAAAGGTCGACGCGGAAAATCAAGAAGAGTACGACGAAAAGGAAGTCGACTCTTACGAAGAGGAAGACGACTGACACAAAGAGGAAAGCGACTGCAACGAGTCGGGCAAAGACGACGGCTAAACGGACGGCGAAGTCCACGAGTGGGAAGAAAACACCTCGGAAGCGCATAGCCAAGGTGACCTCACCTAGTAAGGCTGAATCGAAGAAACGTGGAAGAGTTAGGAAGACAGACACGGCCGGAGAAGCTTCTTCACCAACCACGCCAGAGCCGAAGAAACGCGGGCGATCGAGGAAGACGGACGTTGTCGGTAGGGCATCACCATCAGCCATGGCAGAGCCGAAGAAACGGGGACGACCGAGAAAAACGGAGACTGTCGTGAGCGTTGTTGTTAGGGCTGGAGGCAGTCGCCCGGGTCCTAAGGCAGGAAAGCCGAAGAGGCGGTTGACGGCATGAGACCATCAAACGAGGGGATCAACTGTATCGATAGGAAAATGCAAAGATTGTATTACATCGCATGTAGACAGCATATGATCTGTACCGTCATGACCAACACAAAGTGCGTGGCCGTCCTTTGGGCCTTCCGGCAATAGCCCTATGGTCCCATCGCTCACACAGTAGTTACTCTCGGCATCGCGAAGCACAGGCTACGACAGTGGTTGGATCTTCATCATGCATCTGCGGTCGCAGATGGGGGCAGCGCCTCTGGCGGTAGAGGCACGCTCGTCACGCTCGCACCCTCTGGCAGGCTCTTCGGGAGAGGTATCGGCTGCGGTCCAATGGTCGCCCAATAGTACTTGAGTCCGCCCCTAATCTCCTCCGCACGTTCCGACACGACCTTGCCTATAGCAACTTCAGTCAGAACGCAGAAAGACGACCGGCCATGATGGTAACGTACCCTTCCAGATGAGTCTTCCCCACGCCTTGCCCCTCGTCCCGTCAAGCTTCAGCTTCACCCTGCTAATCCTCCAATAACTCCCCTCAATCCCCTTGTTATGCCAGCGCGTCTGTACGACTCCGAACCCAAGTCCGTCGTTCGGTAGCTGGGAGAGGACTTGGTAGAGGGTTTGCCGAGGTGGGATGACGCGGTGACCTATGCTCTGGATGGGAAGGACGACCTTTGGTGCTGAGGTCGACGCTTCCCTCGCTATTAATGTTGCTAGCATGCTGGTGCTGGTGCCCTGCCTAGTTGTTTCCCCCTGACAAGAAGAGGACGGTCGAGGGGATAAGGGACCGTTTGTGGGCTCGCGACGGAAATCAAAAGTTGGTGAAAAAGCCTCCGAGCCGAAATAGGCAATCGGCAGTTGAGCGTCGATCGTCGTTCAGCTCTGTGCTCACCCGTCGACGTCCGTCCGCTCACCGCCCAAAAGGCCCATCGCCGACGATGCCGAGGTACAACCTCGCCTTGACGCCGCTGAGGACGGACCAACCACAGAAGAACCTCTACCACCTTATCTCCCGCACTAAAAATTCGCACCCTCCCAGGCAGGGCGACGGCCAGAAGCTCAAATGGGTCGCTCCAAAGGACCGCATTAAGTGGTGGAATATCACGCCGGGGGATAAGGTGCGGTTGATGGTGGGGAAGGAGGAGTTCACGAAGAAGCATAAGCTGGAGGTCGTCGAGGTGGACCGGGAATTGAACCGGGTGTACCTGAAGGATGGGCCGCAGGTGCGTGCATATTTCTCGCATTGAAGGGTGGTGTAAGAGAACTCTAATGGACTACACACAGCTCGTTCACATGGTGCCTAATCCGACAAAGGATCCCGAGACGCCCAAGCACGTCATGAGGCCCATGCCCGTACACTACAGCAACGTGCAGCTCTACATCGGTGACTTCGAGTTCCCGCCACTACCGGGAAGAACCGAGCCTCGCGTCATGCCGGTGTACGCAACCCGAGTAAACCGAACACCGCCCACGTACGCGAAGAACCTTGGTCGATATATCTGGACACGATACGCTGCGCAGACGACACCCCGTCTACCGCCGAAGTACGACGAGAACGGGAATAAAGTCAGGATCGAGATCCCCTGGCCAGAGTACACGCCCCGCCAGGTCCCGGAGCGTATGTTGTTCCTGATGTTACCTGCCCAAACATCCTGAAAGATCTTTTCTATAGCGGGCCCGCTGGACGCCACTGCAGAAGAAGTGCTCAAGGTGACTTGGGTTCCTCCGCCACCCACCATCAACCCTGGCGCATACAGGAAGCACAACCCAAGGCCCGAGGACCTGTATCTGAAGAGCCAGGGTGCAGATCCATCCCAGCCGATGGAGCACTTCGTCGCCAAGGAACTCTCCTCTTACTGGTCGCGCAAGAACAGGACGCGTCGCTGGCAGCTACGGGCCGAATACCGCCAGAAGCGGTTGGTGAGATGGATCAAGCGCGAGAAGAGGGAGAGCGAGACGTACGCGGATGGCCGGACGAAGAAGGAGATCATCCTGGACGCTACGTACAAGTATGAGCGGGCGGAGGAGGAGCGCCAGAAGCAGAAACGTCATAAGCGGTTGATGAACACTCCTCGAGGCCAGAAGATCGCGCGGAAGATCAAGCGGACCGCGAAGAAGAAGGCGAAGGCGCCTTACAAGGTCAACAAGGTCGTGCTCAAGCCGGCGAGGAACCAGTATATCCCTCCTGGTGCGAATGTGGTGGAGGAGGTGACATGGGCACGGTCGCAGAGCGAGAGTACTATGCGGAAGAAGGAGAAGGCACAGGAGAGGAAGAAGCAGCGGAATTGATCGTGCATGTGGGTATATGGGTAATGATACAGTTTGCTAGGGATGGGCAATCTATAATCTCCCTTCACAACCTCTCCCCCCGTGGAAAAGTCCTCAGCCTCCACGGAACGGATCACATCCGCAGATCCAGCCTCGTACTGCAAAGCTCAAGATTGAACCAGTCAACAATCCTCCCATCAGGCAGAAGCTTGCGACAGTCGCAGCGGTATCGATCTCCTCTCTCAACAGTCTCTTGTTGTGTTCGATGCTCGGTGCGGCCATCATGATGTTACTGCTGACCTGGCCATTCGTGATGCCGAATAGAAGCAGAATGAGGAGGTACAAGAAGTCGGAGTTGATGATCGGAGTGTTGCCGCTCGTGAAGCCTTCAACGTTGCACATGAGAAAAAGAGGGACGAAGACGGTTCGCGCGAGTGACCAGAGCATAAGGTTGCGCGGCTTCCAGGTCAGGAGATCGGGATAGGTGCAGAGATGGCGACCGACCCAATCGCCGACATTGAATGTCAGGAAATGAAGGGCGTTGAAGACGAGCGGATTGAACAAGATCGATGATGAGGCGTCGTGTACGGATCTGATCGACGTTGTGATGGGCGGGAAGACTGCCTGCAGGACGATTAGTGAAATCCCGGTGTGTTGTGAATCCTCCTTACGAGGGTGACGATGAACACGTAGGCGACAGCCAGATTGTAGGTGAAGTTCTTCCGCGCGACCTTCCACAACGTCCTCGCATCCCTTCTCTGACCCAAGGTCACCGTGCTTTCCACGCTCTCGCCGATCGTGGTTTCTCCCTCTTCTTGCAGAGCCGGAGTCGTGCTCCCGACCGTTCCGCTAACCCACGGCTCCATAGCCCTTGCATACACCCTCAAGCTCGTCAACCAAGCGTGCGCGAACAGGCATCCTATAAGGAAGACGACACCCACGCCAAAGAAGCCGAACGCGCTTGTTGACGCTCCGGCAGGAGACGCGCCTGTGCCCACTATGCTGAGCCAGGCACTGATAAGTTGGACGAGAGAGACCAGGACGCCGATAGCAGCTTGACCAGACATAACAGACTGCATGGCCATCGGGCCGAAGATAGAAGCGAGAGCAACTGGTTGAAATGTCAGGACGCTCGCCAGGTTTGTTTACAGGCATACGTACCTAATGCATTCGAGGTATATGACCCGGCAGAAGCGAGCAGCATCCCAATAGCAATAGAGAAGGCAAAATACACTCCAGGGGGCGTCGGAACCAAGGTGGAGAGCGTTAGGAGGATAAACATGGCAATGATAGCTCCCATTGACGCTCGTATTCGAAGAGCAGATTGGGCCTGGCAACATGAGTGACGGTAAGAACAAAAGAGAGAATAGTACTCACCACGTTTGATGTATACGTCGCGTAGCCCAGTACTACGAAATTCGCTGCGGTAAAGGAGGTCGACAGCCAAGAAGCGAACGAGCTCTGCAGCGATGAGCCCTCGAGTCTCGACAGGAAATAAGGCATGGCCGTGATCATCGCTGGCAAGTTGTATCAACATCAGGGGGTGCAACGCACTGAAGAAGGGACGCACCGTTCCATGGTAATAGTACTGCTGCACCCAAGCAGAAATGTACCCACTTCACGCCTCTGCCTAACGGCGGCACACCAGTAATCTGCTGCTCCAATGCAGGAGCCGTCCTCACTTCGGTCGGGTCTTCCGGTATCGGTGCATAGCCAGCGCCCGGTGTGATGCTCAACCGCCGTCGTTTGCTATGGGATGGCTTTCCCGTTATCAACGAGAACAGATAGGACATGAGGGACGAGAGTGAAAGGGATGAAAGGAGAGGAGTAGGTGGGAAGAGGAGGTCGTCCGACCCCTCGATTACCCCTCTTGGCTCGACGTAGTGGGCGACATCAGTAGGGTCCGGACTAACAAGCACCCATAAGGACGGGAAGTGACCGGCAAAGCACGGTGACTTCACTGAGTGAAAACGATGCATTTCAAAGTATATACATCTCTGGGACTACCAAGACAGAAGCCCAAAACAACGTCCCGAAGGGACAGTATCTACAACAAAGCCCATTATGATGGTACAAAAAGAAATGAGACCCCAGGAAAGGGTATCTGAGATGTCCGTGGATATGTTTAGTGCGTGGTATGTATCGATTGGCGATCAATCAGCTCTTGAGCCGCTCTGCAGTCTTCAGCAGGCTCATCTCCCTCGGCCGCGTCAACGTCCTTGTTGCCGTCCCTCTGCATCTCCTGCTGATACGGATCTTGACATGCTTTGCGTTCGGCCCTGAGACGCCATCGTCAATGGCCCCCTGCAGCCGTCCGCAACCAGTGCTGAAGCGATTCTCGTCTCTAACAACATTCCTGCTCCCTCCCGATCCCAAGTACTTTCCCATGACACCCCGCCGCTCCGTCGAACTGGTCGAAACCGCCCCTCATAAGTTAAGTTTAGAAAAGAGGACGTGTTTAGCCAAATTGATAACCATCCGGGCTTTCAGCGGCGGGGTCAGAGCAATTTGGCATCCTCCACTTAGAGGGGGGGGTTTCGATCCGCCGTGTGAACCGCCGTCTTCCTTGGCAGCCCACACTCCATGAGGCTGTTGCTGGAGCGTGCTTGTCGAGTGTCGTCTTGGGTCGCTGTCTTGAAATCGTGTCGGAAGTGCAAGCGAGAGTTCTCGTGTCGCCTTTCAGGAAGAGGAAGGTCTTCAACCTCCCTCGTACTGGGTGAGTCAGAGCCGATGGCCCGTCCTGGGCTTGGCAGCGCGACTCTTGACTCACCACTCCTGAAATCGTCCACGTCGTCCGTCTCGTTCGCGTCCCTCTTGCCGTGGGGACCAGGCTAGCCCCTCCCAATCTCAAGTACCTTCCCATGACGCCCCGCCGCTCCGTCGAACTGGTCGAGTCCGCCCCTCATAAGTTAAGTTCGGGTATAAGAGGACGTGTTGAGCCAAATTGATGACCAACCGGGCTTTCAGCGGCGGGGTCAGAGCAATTTGGCGTCCTCCACTTAGAGGGGGGGGATCCGATCCGCCGTGTGAACCGCCGTCTTCCTTGGCAGCCCACACTCCATGAGGCTGTTGCTGGAGCGTGCCTGTCGAGCGTCGTGGGTCGATATCTTGAGATTGTGCTGGAAGCGCAAGTGAGAGTCGTCGTTTCCGTTCTTCACGAAAAGGAAAGTCGTCAACCTTCCTCATGTCGGGTGGATTGAAACAGTCAAGAGCCGATGGCCCGATGGGGGCTTCGTGAAGCGACTCTTGAGTAAATCCTCCTAAAGAACGTCTTCGTCGTCCTCGTCCTTCTCACTCGCGTCCTCCTGCTGGTGGGACCACACTGACTCTTCGAAATCTTCAGTACCTTCCCATGACGCCCCGCCGCTCCGTCGAACTGGTCGAATCCGCCCCTCATAAGTTAGGTTCAAGGTATAAGAGGACGTGTTGAGCCAAATTGATAACCATCCGGGCTTTCAGCGGCGGGGTCAGAGCAATTTGGCGTCCTCCACTTAGAGGGGGGGGATCCGATCCGCCGTGTGAACCGCCGTCTTCCTTGGCAGCCCACACTCCATGAGGCTGTTGCTGGAGCGTGCTTGTCGAGCGTCGTCTTGGGTTGGTATCTGAAGATTGTACCGGAAGTGCCAGTGATAGTTGTTGTTGCTGTTGTGCAGCATAAGAAGGTGGTCAACCTTCCTCGTGGTGTGTGTAAACCGATTGGGGATCAAGGGGATTGTCGTTCGCGGTGGCGCTGCGCCAAGCCACGAATCGAACAATATGACGGAGCGGGAGATGGCTGGGTGGGGAGTTAGCAAGGTCAGGCGACCTGCGTTTCTCTCCCCGATGGTTCGCCCTTGCTCTCGACCTTCGCATCCAAAGATGCTTCCAGTCGCTTGCAAGAGACGAAGGCGTACCAGAGCGTGTTCCGTAACGAGAGCACGTCCTGTTTCCAGACCCTCTTGAAGTTCTCCGCGCGGAACTCTCTCGTCAAATGAGCGCAACGATCGACGTTCTCAGGGGAAACGAAGTCGACCGCAACCTTGATCGCGTCGGTTAGATTACACACCTATAGCGGCGTCAGCATCCATGATATAGGCTGAGACCAGCGATAAGACATACCTGGTGTGCACAACCTGCAGGGATGAAAACCGCTTCGCCTTGTCTTTGGTAGATCCGCCACGACCGAACGCCGTATTTGTCGAACATCTTCCTCCGCAACTTCGAGTTGAGGTAGAACAACTGCGCGTGGATAGGATCTCCGGCCTTGTGAGCGGGGTATTCCTCCTGCAGGAACTTGCGAATCGTGTCCGAATCGCTTGCAGGGAATATATCCCATACTGCGCAGCCGTCTTGCCCGTTCTTCGGTTCTGCGTGGACCATGATGTTCACGGCATCGGCCATGTCCATGTGCAGTCGAGTAGAGCCGTATCCGCCAGGTAACTCGCTTGACTCCTATAATATGCGTTAGAAGAAGGCGGCGACGCGGAATGCAATTAACGCACCAAGGCACAGTACATCTTTGGACCGATGTCTGGCCGAACAGCGTTTGTCGGATAGTGGGACGCGATGTTCAAGACACCGTCGCGTCGTGTGTAGTTCGGGATAGGTACCATTTCATGGAAGTCCTCGTATAGCTCGGGGAACGCCTCCGAGAACTCCGTGGTAGATGGCCAATCCTGGAAGACTAGTCAGAACGCGTCCTGCTAAGCTGAACGAGTAACGTACCTTCAGCTTCCATACTGCTTCCCTCCTCTCGCCTGTCCCGAATAGCTTGAAGAAGTCCGCGACCGTAGTACCCACCATGGGTGGCTTGTCGTTGTCGCAGTCGACGATGTGGCACGATTGATCACCATACTTCTGGATGAAATACTCTGGCGACCACTCGATGTGCGCCTTCTGCAATACATCCGTCACCACCAGCGTCTCCCCGCGCTCCCACATCTTGCGGAATGTGGGCTCGTCCAGGTCAGAGTGGTGGAAGTGCTGAACGGGGATGCTCTCGATGCCTGCTGGATCCGACGGTGGAGTCCATGCGGGCGCATCGTGAGCATTGTTCGAAGGCGCAGGAACGGTCGTCGTGCTTTCGATCGAGCGACTCGGTGCTTGAGGAGCGCTGGTGCTTGAGTCACTAGAGGACGTGAGAGTGAGCGACGCGTCCGAGTTGGTCTCCATCGCGCTCGTCTCAGCGAGACCGCGCATCTCTTCCACATGAGCCGTCAGCTCATCGTGGTTGAAGGCGGTCATCGGGATGAAGTCGTCGGCGTAGTGAGGTGCACCGCGCTCGCGACTGACTCGGCATCTGACGAGATTCCTCTGACGGTCGGTGAGGTGCATGTTCTTCAAGTTCGGACGCTCTGAGTAGTCGCTAGCATCGTTCTTGAGGGGCAGAGCCTTGAGTTCGTCGTAGCAGTCGAAGCACTGGGTCGTGCCACAGTGCTTGCAGAAGTAGGAGCCGGAGAAGATGGATGTGGCGCATGCGTCTAGAAGATATCAGCACCTCGTGGAGCAACTCATACGGGAGAACGACGTACCACACGAATTCCGCAGCTCCACGTCGACGGGCCGGCGCACGGCGTCTCCACGAGATGCGTGCTTCAGCTCCGCCTCGAGCACAGGGAGCATCGCTTGACTGACAACGGTCTAAAAAGCGGAGATCAGCATGAATGGCTGCGAAGCGAGGATCGCACGTACCTTGATCCGCTGAAGGTGGTGACGTTCAGGGGCGATATTCCAACTGGAAGGCCAATCCAGTGGTCTATCAGGCGCTGTTGACGGCAAGAAGTAGGGACCCGCGGTGGCCACTTCTCGTCCGGTCGCCTTCTTCCCCTTACCTCGCCTCGTTCCTTCAAGCCCGGAGGTCTCGGGTACCACGTCCTCCTCGTACTCATACTTGAAGGATCGCACGCCCAGGAATCGGCACTCGTCAGTGCTGAAGTCCTTGCCGATGCAAGCTCGACAGGGCTGGGAGTGGAAGGCTTTTAATGAGGTGGTGAGGCAGCGCGTGTCTTGTAGGCGCACCCCAACCCCTGAGGGAGGTCTCGTAATTGCCGGTGCGACCGGCTTGCTCCGTGTCCTCTTCGTCTTCGTCGCCGTCGTCTCCTCGATTTTCCGCTTCTTCGCCTTGGGTTCGTCATCCTCGGAGATGGGATCCTCATCGCCCAGGTGGTTCATGATCGCATCGTCCGTGATGGCGTCTCCGAAACGCTCTGGGGCGCTTCTCTTGCGGCGACCAAGGTCCGTCACCGCGCCAACTGGTAGGACGTGAGCCGATGCTGCGGCTTCTGCTCGAAGCGCGTTGGCCATCTTGACTCGTTGCTTGTACTCGCGATCGTAACAACTACATAGAATGTCAGTAGGTCTCGATAATGATGAGAGATCATGCGCACCTGCGACACTGAGGGGCAAGCGTCTCCTTCTGCACCTTCCAGGTCTTCGCCTCTTCACAGCCGCAAGTCACGCAAGGACCGCCAACGGTCGCCCCGCTCGACTTGACCTGCTTCCCCTTCTTTGGCTTGACCTCCTTTTCCGCCACCACCTCTTCGACTTCCATGGCCTCACCAGCGGTCTCTTCCCTCACGGCTGGAGCAGCGTCCTTCATCACTTCGTCGCTCGGCTCAGGCTCCAACTCAACGGCGGTCTCACTGGCGGTCGACGTTGGCGCTCGTCGTCGGGGTTTGGAGGGTCTCTTGATCTTCTCTCTGTACTCGCGATCGTAACAACTAGAGAGAACGTCAGCAAAGCGTCAAACGAGGTCAGACTAGGGTGCGCACCTGCGGCACTGAGGAGCACGCGTGCCCTTCTGCAGCTTCCAGGCTGTCCACTCTGTGCGGCTGCAGGTGACGCAAGGTCCACCAGCGGTCATCGCGCGCTGTGCTTGCTGGCCCCTCTTCGGCTGGTCCACGTCCACCACGGTCTGGATCTCCCCAGCCGGATCTTCCATCACCTCGTCAACGGATTCCGCCTTTGTTGTCGGAGCGATGTACAGCTCGGCGGCGACGTCGTCTCTGCGTGATGCGAGTGCTGGCGTTTGGATCCTTCTCCTCACTCTCTCCCTGTACTCTTGGTCATAGCAGCTAAATAGAGGATCAGCTACTGTTGAACATGTTTGAAATAAGATGCATACGGTCGACACTGGGGCATACCCGTCCCCTTTTTTGACCTCCAGGCTGTCGCTGACTTGCAGCCGCAATCCACGCAAGGACCACCAGGGGTTTTACGTCCGCCGCCCTTCCGACGCTTGCCTGTCGTTGTCGGCCGCTTCTTCGAGTTTGTCGTCTGCATCGCCTGGGTATGGCTTGTCGGCTCCATCGGCTCGTCGTTCATCTCTTCTGTCGTATCGTCGACGTTGTCCATGGTTTGATGGTCGTCGTTGTCCTTAGCGGTCTGACCCTGTTCGGTCGCCGCGTCAATCTCGTTTGTCTCCGTCCGACCCTCGCCATGCTTCTTTGCTTCGCTGGCACTACCACCGTCCTCGTCGGCGACGTCGTTCTCCGCGTCGTCGACTGCATGTCTCTCCGCTCCGTGAGGGTCGTCCAACTCCGCGTCGTCGTCGTCGTCCGCCTTATCCGCTTCCTTCTCTCCTTGGTCGACCATCTTCTGGACCGCTTCGTTGGCCAACTCAAGCTTTTCTTCTTCAACTCTGGCTGTCGTCGTCTTCGCTTCCTCTGTTGTCTGCTCTTTCGGCTCACTGGTGTTCTCCTTCTCTGCCTTGTCTGCTGATGCGTCGCACACGTCCGGGCGACAATCTGCAACCACAGCCTCATCTTCTCCACGCTCGTCCGCCGCCTCATCAACGAGCACGTTCTGCCCTTTGACGTTTGCACGAGTTGGGCGGGGTGGAGTTGCTGGGGCTGACGTTTGCATTCTGGAGTGCTGGGTCGATAACAGGGCGGGGCCGTCCTTCAGGCTGAGAACTGGTTGATGCAACGACATGAGGGTTGGCCAGAACGAAGCGTCTCGGCAAGGCCTTGATATTGCGTCTGTCAAGATCGTCAGCATGTCTTCTTTGTCCGGAAAGGAAAGGGCACCCACTTACTGTTGTCTTCTGCAGTCGACATATCCTCTTCAGGCGTTGCTGGAGGAAGGACTTCTCGTCCTTTACCCTTGTCAACCTTAGTGGGCACTGCTGGCGGGACGACTTCTCGTCCTTTGCCCTTGTCGACCTTTTTCTTCTTCTGCGCTGGCGTTGTCGACTTCGACTTCATCTCTGCCTCCTTTTGCTTGCTCCTTGGTGCAGCCTTGGGCTTTGGGATCGTCCTGACTTCTGCGGCCTTTCTCAGTTCCTCCGCTCTTGCCTTTTCGGCCTGGGCCTGCGCATATGCTTCCTGGCTTTTCCGATATTGCTGCTCTACTTGCGCACGACGTGCAAGCTCTTCTTCGGAAGGTGGCTGTCCTTCCCAGTCGTCCCCGTCTAGGGGATCACGATCATCCTCCGCAATGTCAGCATCTCTCGCTTCAGCAGGTGGTGCGGGTGGTGCGGGTGGTGTGGCTTCAGCAGGTGGTGCAGGTGGTGTGAGTGGTGCAGGTGGTGTGGATGGCATGGGTGGTATAGCCTCCGGCATTTCGCTGTCGGGCTGTGGCTGCCACTGTGCCATCTCTTGATCCCAGTCCTCTCTGTGGACGTTGACAGCACGCAGATCAATCACAAAGCCTGAAGCAGAACGTTCCGCTGAGTCCGGATTTGGGAGAGTCGAAGCGGGCGGAAGAGATGGGTTGGCAGGAGACGGATTGACAGGGGTCGGAATCACCGGAGTCGGAATCACTGGAGTCGGAGTACTCGGAGTTGGAATGGTCGGAGTGTCAGATGTTGTTTGAGCACCTTGCCGTGCTTCCCACAACCGGAGGTCTGCCAGGACTTCTTCATCGGTGAGCAGCGGCCGCCCTGCAGCATCCGCAATGACGAAAGTGCCCATGAAATTGCTGGTCAGGCCGGAGTTGTCATCAACAGCCATAGCTGATGCTGCAGGAAAGTCGACCGTATCCAAGGAGCTTGCAGAAGCTGCTGGAGCTAGGGCAAAGGCCGGGGTTGCGGTCGGTTGAGACAGCTGAGCAAGTACCTCCTGCACCGTCATGTTTGCCCCGGACATAACCACATCATCCGAAGATGTGACCATGGGGTGGTTGGCTGCTTCCAGGACCTGGTCCATTTGCTCATCGCTGAGCACAGGAGGGGGAGCTTCCAGCAGAGGAGGGAAGGCCGGAGGCGGTGCAGCAGTTGCCAAGGTCGAGGCAACTGTGGGCTGGAAGTCGGTCGGCTCCAGTTCCATGGCAACATCTGCTGCAGGTGGAGCAGGCAGAGGTGCAGGAGCCAGAGGGGGAGGGGGGAGGACAGCCATTACTGGGCTAGGGGTAGGCAGCTCAGCGACCGGTGCAAGCAGGATGGCCGGATGAGGAAAGGGGAGGGGCGGCTTTGGCTTTTTCAGCAGCCTCCGGATGGAGGGAAGGGGAGGAGGTGGCATTGCTGCCTTTGCTGCCTTTGTTGTGGTAGCCGGGACAGATGCTGAAGGGGTGGGAGGGGCCGGTGTGGGGGTGGGCAGCAGCACAGGGGCAAGGGCTGGGGCTGGGGCCGGGGCTGGAGTGACCACAGGGGGAGGTGTGGGTGCAGGAGCAGGTGTTGCTGGCTGCTCCGCCATGTCAGCAATTTCTCTGAAAGAGAACCGCTGGAGCCGTTCGGCCAAGTCGTCCATGACCCGGTTGAAGCGCTCCGTGGCTGGATCAGGCTGGGGCAGGGTGTTCAAGTCCGGCTTCAAGGGGAGAGGGGCAGCATCCGGTTGAGGAGGAGGGGCGGCGACGTCCGGAGTGGGAAGGGGTTGGGTAGCAGGGGCCGGGGTGGGAAGAGGCGGGGCAGCAGAGACCGGAGTGGGGAGAGCGTCTGACATGAGGATGTCGTCCTCCGGGTCCTCTTCATACGCAGCTGTGGCTGCAACCAGAACAGGAGCAGACTTGATGTCCTTCCCACAACCCTCCAAAAAGAGGTCTTCAGGGTCGGACATCTCCACGTCCTGCAGCGAGGGGGAGGAGGTCGTATTGACCAAAGAGGGGAGCGAGTCGTTGCTGCCATTAGCAGCGTCCGGGGAGGGGGAGGGAGAGGAGTCGTCCTCGTCGATCTCCATATCGCTGCCCAATGCAGCAGGGGCCGGCGCAGACATGGCTTTCTTCCCAGCTTTGCCCTTGGCAGCCTGGGCCAGCCTCCCCACGAACCGAGCGACGACCTCCACCCCCTGCTCCCTAAACCTCTCGAACGTCTTCTTCCCCACGAGCTTCTTGCCCTTCTCCGCGAGCGCGCGAGAGCGCGGGCTCAGCTTGTTCCCAGCCTGAGCGGAGGAAGGGTCGACGTCCATGTCGCCCTGCTCGACGCGGCGCGCGTGCAGTGCGTCCGCTTTGAGCTGGACGGCGAGGGAGGTGGTGGTAGCACGCGCGGTGGAGCGGAGTTTGGCCGGGAGGGGGGTGATAACTATGTAGAAGGCACGAGGGTCAGCATGTGTTGACTAGGCAGAAGAGGAGGGAAAGGGGGAAGGGGGGGGACGTACTGTCTTTCGGGTTGGGGACGATGAATTTCGACCGGCCGGGGTTGGTGATTTTGGCGCTGGCGCGGGGCGGCATCTTGGTGATTGTGAATACGGATATGAACGCGATGTGTTGGGTACGGTTGGGTGAGGTCGACGTGTACGCGGGTACGAGTCAACAAGGTAGATGGGTGCGAGTACGGCGAGTACGGAATGCGGCGACGACGAATGTGGCGAGTTCTCGACGACGCAGTTGGCAGGGAGAAAGAAGACGGGTCTCGCGCAAGAGGCAGCAGAGACGGGTCGACCTTCTTCGAGTAGGGGGAGTACGAGTACGAGCAAGCGACGGAGGCGAGCAAGTACGCGTAAGGCGAGTGAGGCGAATGTGGCGAGAGGCGAGTTCGACGACGACGAGCGACGAGGAACGCGCAAGTACGGCGAGCAACGACGACTGGCGAGGAACGGCGAACGGCGGCGACTACGAGTAACTTGACTTCGACTTCGACAGAGAGCAACTTCAATAGAGCGCAAAGAGCAACGACTTCGACAGAGAGCAACGAGCAACGAGCAGAGCACCCCAGTCGACTAAAAGTGGTAAAACACTCGACCTTTCCCCTCAAGGCCACCGCTCCCGCTTTATACCACTGTCCACTCCCCCCGGAGAGCGTGGGGCGCCAAGTGGACGCCTTTTCCCGTCCCATGCGGCCCTGCTCCCTTCGCCCTGGGAAACGGGAGAGCACGAGGCCAGTCCCGAGTAAGTGGAGAGCAGTGGACGACCCCGATTCTTCGACATTCTGAACTGTTCGTACCCTCGCGCGCGCTGAGCAACGGGCCTTTTGCTTATTCAGGCCAACGGGCCCAGCGGGGTTTTTACCCCAGAGTCTGGCGGATGTTTTCTGGGAGGACACTGCCACTCGCACCTGATATCTGATCCCGAGCGCTTTAGGGACCGAATGACGGGCCAGGACAAAGGAAGTCGCAGTCTATTTGGGCTGAGGGAGATGCCTCCGTCAAAAACCGATGCTTCCGGGCTAAATGGTGCCGAGGAATTTCTGGGGAAATTCGGGATTTTTGGGTCGGCCGGCGGTGGGCCTCGCTCTGGGGCCGGTGCGGCCGGTTGACTGGACGCACTGGGCCGCGTCTATTCATTTGGTCATTTGTGGACGTGGAAGGGGGCGCCACAGTGCTCCGAGATCTTCTATCGCCACTATCGCCTGCACATTTTCTCTACTGTAACGTACTTGCCATAGCGATGCAATTTTGCTTGCAGTACTACGTTATCGCTCTCAACCCTGGACCCACTCCAACCCCAATGTTTGCGCTGCGAACCCCCATTTATCCGCTGCTTCCTGGATCCTACATGCATGTATCAGCTTCTGTTCATGTCCCGCAGACAGACAGGGGCAGGAACGGCGGAGATAGACAGTGGAGAGCGCAGAGAAAGAGAAGATGATAGGTGGGAGGGAGGGAGGGGGACGTACCGCTTCTCCGTACTCTTCCCAGCGCCATGCCCGCTCTTAGTATCAATCCGTATCAGCAAAGGATGCGGGTTATGGGCTTTGACATATTGCAGCGTCGCGGCCAGTTTGTACGAGTGAAGGGGGACGACGCGGTCGTCATCTATTCACGCATCACGCAGTTCGAGTCAGCTTCAGTCAGCCTCAGCGGAGGGGGCGTAATGTAAGTCGCGCGGGTACGCGAAGAAGGGGAAGCAGGAAAACCGGAAATGAACGCGCGGAAAGGGAGCCCGAAGTGCGGAAGCGCCGAGACTCCAGCCAATGAAAACTTGCAGAGAAGCCAAAGAAGCACAGCAAAGAACAAGAGAAGCACCGGGACCAAAAGGAGTGAATGGACGTACGATCGGCGGTCAACAACAGCATTGGCGGGTACGTTTTCTTAGGGTCAACATTATGCAGCGGCGAGTAGTCGTAGATGAAGTCAAAGTCTTTCGGGTCGGAAGGAGCGCCAAAGTCCGCTTCCCAGGCTTTGCCGATCGTGAAGAGCGGGAACTGCGGGAGTTGCGTCAGCAACTACTGCAGTACTTCTCGAGAGCGGGAAAACGTCTCCGCCGTGGAGCGGGGTGATAGTGGGAGGGGAAGTTGCTAGGGGGAAGCAAGAAGGTGGTATGTGGCGAGAGGACGCACCTTGAGCATATCCATCACCCCGACATCGGCGATCGCGCACCCAAAAGTGTTCTCCGGCGCACGGTTGACGCACGCTCCGACGAGCAAGCCGCCGTTCGACCCACCGTTGATGATCACTTTCTGCTTGCCGGCTATGCCGCTCGAGACGAGGTATTCACTACATGGGACCTTGGGTTAGCAACTGCTGGGGGTACGACGTGCTCCAACGCGCTCCTCGACGGAGGAGGAGAGGTGAGGGAAGGTGAAGTGAGGGAAGGTAAGGTGAGGGAACGCGAGGTGAGGGAGGAGGGGAGAGGAAAAACGTAGACGCACGTAGCAGCAATAAAATCATCAAACACATTAACCTTCCTCTCCCTCGTTCCCGCCTCATGCCACGCCTCGCCATACTCCCCCCCACCCCTAATATTCGCCACCGCAAACACACCCCTAAAATGCTTGATAAACGTCAAGATCGCAGCGCTAAAACTCGGCTTGATCGAGATCGAGAACCCGCCATAGCCGTACTGCACCGCTGGGGCTGTTCCGTCCCTCGGCGTGTCCCGGTGACGGACGACGAACATCGGGATCTTGGTGCCGTCTTTGGAGGTGTACCAGACTTGCTCGGCGGTGAATTCGTCGGGGGAGAGACCTTTGACTTGGGTGCTGCGCCAGAGGTCCCAGGTGCCGTAGTAGGCAGCGCTGTGGCCGTTTGCGCCGTTGGTGTGCGTTGTGCCGTTCGTTTTCGCGCTCGACTCGGGTGGAGAGAGGATGAACCGACCAGCAGCGCCGGGCGTGGTGAACCCAACCATGTACAGCCAAAACTCCTCACTGTCCCTCCTCCCACTCGCATCAATAGTCCCAATAAAGTCCTCCGCAATGCGCCTGAGCGGTTTCCCGGCTGAGTCGTAGAGGTAGACTTCGTCCCTCACGTCCCTGGAGAATTGGACGCCCCAGAGGCCGTGTGGGAGAGCGGTGACGTCTTCGAGTTTGCCGCCTTTCGGGTCTTCGGCGAGCCATTCTTTCCATTCTGGGGTGGGGGAGGCGATGTCGACGGTTATGACGCGGTAGCGCGGGGCGTTCAGGTTGGTGTAGAAGTAGAAGAGGGTGTCGTCGTTCGCGAGGCTGCAATCAAAGTGTCAACAATCCCCTCATCTGTTGTGCGACAAGGAAACGAACTAAGAGTAAGCAGCCTCAAAGTTATCGACCAGCTTAGTCCACTTCATGTTCTTCCCGATCTCCTGCTCCTTCAGGTCCGCAATCCAGAGGCGGTTGGTCTGCACTCCACATCAGCAACAATATCGCGCAAGAACGGAGGGGGGACGCACGGGCCCAGTATCCTTCGACGTAGTCATCATCAAGTACCGCCCATCCAGCTCAGAAATCTCAGTGCCCCACATATAATGCTCGTTCTCGGGATCTTCATGCACCAGGATATCCTCAGCTATGCCACGCGTCAGTGAACGGCAGAGAAGGGGGCAAATTAGAAAGACGCGCATACATTGAGCCGTGCCGATCTTGTGGTAGAAGAGCTGGGCGTTCTCGTCCATCGTCGTCTCTGTGCCCGCTTTGTCCTCCGTCGCATCTCCATGTTCTGGACGGGTAGGGAACCGTTGGTAGAAGAAGCCCTGCTCCGCATTCAGCCGCGCATTCCTACCACCCTCAAGCGGAGGAGAGAAGAGAAGAGGAGAGAAGGGGAGAGGACAGTCAAACGCACCTTCTCATCATGCGTCCACGTAATCCCCGAAAACTTACAGAACCGCACCACGTCCTCCAGCCTCCCTTCCTCCGGGTTGCCCGTCCACGGCTTCGTCGTATCCCTCACATAAATCGTAAAGAAATCGCTCCCCGACAGACTGACACCATAAGCCCACAGCTTGCCGGACCTCGAGAACTTTGCGGTGGCTATGGCGGCCGTGCCGTCTTTGCTTAGCGCGTTGGGGTCGAAGAACACTTCCCCGCCTGCGCTGGACAGGGCGGAGCCGGTGGGGAGGGTGAGGGAGCGGTAGAGCACGCTTTGCGCTTGTAGGCCCGAGTTGTAGTACCAGTAGTAGTAGCCGTCTTTCTTCTTTGACGCGGCGCTGAACTACCCGTACGCATCAACACTTCCATCCGCGTACCTGCTAGCCAAGGCAAGCCGAGACAAGGAGAAAGGGACGCACGCGAGGATAATCAAAGTTCTCCTTAATAGCCCTATACAGCATATCCCTCGGTCCCTGCTCTATAAACCTCTGGGTAAACTCGACCTGCTTCTCGACCCATTCTTCCGTCTCCTTCGAGTTCTCCTCTAGCCAGTTATAGGGGTCGGGCACGCGCACTTCGCCGTGCAGGGCAGATTTGTACGTGTCGACGTGGTCGGAGCGCCGGGCGGGCGGGTAGGGGGTGAGCGAGGGGTCCCAGGGGGTGGGAGGGGCCATCTTTGGGCTGGTGGTGCTGAGCGTGCGGAGGGAAGCGAGAGGGGGGGAGACCGGAAAGGTGGGGCGGGAGAGCAGGCGAATAGCGAGAGACACCGGTGTGCGGGGAAGGGTTGAAGGAAGGAAGAGACGGGCGAGCATGCACTTTATATGCGCTGCGCCACGCTGCGTCGCGTCGTGTTGTGTCGTATCACCTCACCGAGTCCGATCGTAGCAGGTGGCAGATAGAGAGATACCGCAACCTTGGCCCTAACACACCCCAAAAACTCTCAATCGCGCGACTTTTGCTCAGCGAGCGAAATTGCCTCAGTCAAACAGGTACTTCTCGACACGTCCTCTTGAACGTGCAGACGCGCAAGAAACGGGGAAGAAGGCGTGACTGATGCGGTTTTCCCGTCGTCTGCTGTCGCAAGGGCTGGTAACAACTCTAGACTGGCGCGGTTGGGGAATTCGAGCGAAACCCTGGTCCTGCAGGGGATTTAGCCTAATTCAAAGCTGAGTGGGCCGTGGAGATATGCTTACCTCCCTGACCGTTGATGGGGACACAGGACAGAATTGGAGACCTGGGAAGAGGGAGGAGGCGGAAATCCGGTGCGAAAGCGCGGATCGGGGACGCGCAGGGGATCGTCTCGTCTCGTGTCTCAGCTCGTCCGCTGGTTTTCCGCCTACCCCACAGGCTCTTGGATACCATTCATCTTTCTCCGTCTAGCCAGCTGGGGAGCGCGTCTAGGACAGCGATGCATAGGGGAAGGGGATGAGCTGAGCCAAATTCCTGGGAAGCGCGAGCCCTGGACTCGCGTTTGCTGGCTTGGTGCGAAGATGGAGGAAGGAAGAAAGGGAAGAAGCGGGAGACTGAGAGATTGAGCTTGATTTGCGAGCTGCCTCATGCCCGCCATACAGGGCGTCGGGGTTGGACCAATCCTTTCCTCGTTGTTGGTCGGTCTGCTTGGGTGGGTAGGTTTCAGACTAGCCGCTAGAACTACGGCGTTTCAATGCCGGGAAGGTCCTGGTCTAATATCGACGATATACTAGCTGGACAGCTGCCGGTTCATATTGAATGATAGCATATATCCCGCACCCCGCTTCCTCACAACCGCAGAAATGGTCGCGAGTCATATCTGGCCGGGACTGATAATATCAATGACTCCCCCTCCGACGCTCCTCGGCCCACCCACCTGCTGCTTTAGACCGCCAAAACCCCGCATCGCGCGGATAAACGTCGCTTCCGAACTAGTGGCGGTGCCCAGAGAAGAGCGCTTGATTCCTCGGCGGAGTGCGTCGAAGGGTCGCCGCTGACGCACAGAAGGTCGACGTGCGAGCGCTCATCCTGCTGAGTTGAGCGAGTACTGCAGGCGGGTTTTGCGGTCGGGTGCTCTGGGCGACTGCTAGCTTTTCTGGACCTATTACCTGCTTGAACCATTGGCTTAAGCCGGGATATAACCTCAAGAGTCTTTCTGGCGGGCCTGCGTTACCCGCTAGTGACAGTCGCCAACTGGCGATGTCCACCAACACTGCATCTCCCTCCGCCGGCCCAAGCACCCCCTCCCCCTCTCCCTCTCCCTCGCCCTCCGCATCCCCACCGCGCCCACAACCCCGCTCCTTCCTCCCCTCCCCCGTCCTCGACCACGCCTCCGCAGGCCTCATAGCCGGCTGCATCGCAACGCTCTGCACCCACCCCCTAGACCTGCTCCGCACGCGCTTTCAGGTCTCTTCCACTCCCATCTCTGGTGGGCCTGGGCGGGCGATATACAATGCTCTGGCGGATATTAGGAGACAGGATGGGTGGAGGGGGTTGTATAGGGGGTTGGCGCCGAATATGGTTGGGAACGTGACTGGTTGGGGGCTGTATTTTATGTGGTGCGTGCGCTGTTCTTTTCACGAGATCTTGTGCTGGTTCTGATGTGGAATAGGTATGAGCTGCTGAAGAGACGGATAGCGAAGCGCGACCCGGATGCGGTTCATCCTACCCAAGGGGGAGGGCATGAAGTCCGTCTTTCGCCTGGAGGGTATCTGCTCGCCTCTGCCGAAGCCAGTGCGTCCCATCCCCGGTCTACCCCCACTCCCTCGCTCGCCCTGCGGTAAGAAACGATTACTGACGATCCCATTGCGTGCGCAGGCGCCCTAACAGCAATAATGACCAACCCCCTCTGGGTGGTCCGCGTCCGCATCTTCACCTCCCGCCCGGGCGACGCACACGACTACAAAACTCTCCGCCGCGGCCTCTACAAGATCTACAAAAACGAGGGGCTCAGGGGTCTGTACAGGGGGAGCACGTTCGCGTTGATTGGGATCTCGAATGGGGCGCTGCAGTTTATGGCGTATGAGGAGCTGAAGCAGGTGGGGTTTGGGTGGAAGAGGAGGAGGTATGAGCGGGAGGGGAGGGTGTGGAGGGAGGGGGGGGAGAAGTTGGTGCGTCCTGTCCTTATCCTTGCTTTTCTCTCTTTCCGCTGCTTCCTCCTTGCCTGCCTGCCTGCCTGGCTGAGCTGGCGAGCTGTGTATGCGTGGTGGCGGGCTGGGCCGGACCGGGTGGGCGGGCGGAGGGGTATCATGATGATGAGATCTGAGCAGAGACTGACGCCCGCCGCCCGCAGAGCAACATCGAATACATCCTCATGTCCGCCACCTCCAAGCTCATAGCCCTCTCGACGACCTACCCGTACCAAGTGATCCGCGCCCGTCTGCAATCGAACAACCCCCTCTACCCGAACATACCCACCATCCTCCGCCTGACCTACGCCCAGTCCGGGTTGAGAGGGTTTTATAGAGGGTTGGGGACGAATATGGTCAGGGTGCTGCCGGCGACGTGTATTACTTTTGTGGTTTATGAGAATGTTGCGTGGGGGTTGAGGGCGTTGGGGAGGGAAGGGGGGGTGGTTTGGAGGGTGGAGGAGGATGGGGAGGGATGAGCGGGTGAGCGGGTGAGCGTGCCAGTGGGGGAGGTGATGATGAGATTACGGCTATGCAGGCTGTTTAGGGAGGGAATGGGCTGGCCAGCTTGCTTGAAGCGGTTGCTAATCCGAGGAGGGGGGTGCATGTGCCAGGTCGACACTTTTCGTCGGGAAGAGGGAAACAGCGTGAGAGAGGATAACGATACGATAGCATTTGTAGACTAATAACGCAAGCACTACTTCAGCCCTCGGCGACCGTTTGCCTGTCCTCAACCGCTCCTAGCCCGCTTGCTCCCCAGAACGCCAACCCGCAGAACCACGCAAGGCAGGTATCACCTAAAGACAGCACAGTCAGCACACGTTCTCCTCCAAATACCCAAGACCACCAAAAGAAGAAGAAATCGCATCAGTGTAACTATGAATCCAACCTCACACCACCGCACGCCCCTTCCCGACGCCCACGACCAAGCTGCATAACGCGGCTCGGCGCATCCCCCGCTCCCGAGAGAGAGAGTGAGGGAGTGGGGAGGGGGAGGGGTTACCCGGTTTTAAGGGGCCGGTGATAGGACAGAAATCTCCTCGTCATTTGCGATGACAATGAAGCTCCCGTAGGAGTGGGAGAAAGAGGGGGGGGGGGGGGGGGGGAGGTAGGATTGGGGGGACTTACGAGTTGGGTGTTGCTGGTGAGGGGCACGAGGTGGGTGGAGTGACAACTGAGTTCTTGAGAGATCGAGCAAGAGGGGTATCAGAGCACCAGAAGAGAGTATTCAGTCCATATCCCTCCACAGTCCACAACGACGGCAAGCACCAACCCAGCAAGCAGAGATTGATGAACTGAACGAGTCGAGCGAAAACAGCACACTTCCTGCACACGACGCGCGCCCGACTAAAAATCCCGAGGGCCTCGAGTGCACGGACCCAACCAAACGGTGCTTAGCTAAGGAGCCCGCTCATTCTGCTTCCGCTTGACTTCACAGCCACCAAATCCCTCTCTCCTTCCCTCTTCCCGCCGGTGTCGAGGTGGGACCCTTGTGCGGAGGGGTTATGTCATCTTCCGCTGTTGTTGACGTCGCCCCGTCCGACGTGCCTGGCGAACTTCCCGGCGCTCCAGGTTATGCCCTTCTGCTGAACCATAGACAGGAGGAGGGGACGAACGTGACAGGAACCAGAGCCGGGGAGATCGGGCAGGAACGTCATCCCCCACACCCACATCTCCAACTTGTGGGCTCGACCTTGCCTGGCTCGGTGTGCCAGTGTGGGTCGGAACGGTACGGCAAGGCGTCATCCGCCGACGAGCGAAGTGGCTTCCTACTCCTCCCGCCGCCCAAGCCCTGCCAAGGAAGGAGAGTTGACATACGAGATCTTGGGTCGCTAGTGAGGAGATTCTCACGCCAACTGGGTCAACATGCTCTGATGTTGGAGGCCGGCAGATGAACAGAGAGGGCTAATAATATCATCTGCGTGGGTTCATATCGTTCTGCTGATACCGCGGCAGAAGGAGAACTCTAATCAGTTGGAAGTAACAGATAACCCCAGACCGGCCAACAAACGGCAGGCTTGCTTGAGTTGATGTATGCATGCGTACGGTCCGGTGACCCCCTGAAGGGATCAAGGTGCAGAGTCTTGTCTCTCGAGTCCCTGAAGGGCTGGGGCTTGGCAGGTGTATATAACATTCCCTTTGGATGGGGGTTTGGACTGGTCAGTTACCCAACCCCTCCCTGCTTCGCACCCCCAACCTACCAACCACTCACCCTTACCAGCCCTGTAGAACGCGCTCAACCCCCTCCCTGCTACACATCCCGCTCCCCAGTCTAGTCCACAAGAAAGCAAGACCGTGACAGGATGTCCCTCCCTGAAGAAGTCGACGTCCTCATCGTCGGTGCCGGCCCTGCAGGCCTAACGACCGCCTGCTCGTTGATCGTGCACGGTACACCTAAGGAGAGGATCGCGATAGTCGACCAGCGGCTAGAGCACGACCAGCAATACTCTCGCGCTCTCGTCATCCACGCCAAGACCTTGCAGGTGCGCTCGCTCCTTCCCTCTCCTTTACCCTCTGCCCTCCCTCCCTCCCACAACGAAGATGAGGGAAGGGTGGGAAGGCAGTTGGAAGTAATGTGCTGATGCTAGTCGTTTTGTAGATGCTAGAGAAGATCAGCGTTACCGACCGCCTCATCTCCCTCGGCCGGACCGAAACCCACATAACGTTCAACTCCCTCTCTTCAGGCCCCTTGATCTCGTACGACGCCTCCACCCTAGCGAAATACACCAAGTACGCGTTCGTGCTCATCATCCCGCAGTCCGACAGTGAGCAGGTCCTTTACGGGAGGTTGAAGGAGCTGTTGGGCGAGGGAGGGGATGTGTGCTGGGGGAAGAAGGCGGTGAGCGTGCGGGAGGATGAGGAGGGGTGGAAGGTTGTTAGTTTTGAGGGGGGTGGGAGGGTTAGGGCGAGGTATGTTGTTGGCGCTGATGGGGGGCATTCGGTCGTACGTCTTCTCCTTCTCCTTCTCCTTCTCTCCCCACCCTATCTCTCACACCCTGCCCCTGCCTTCTTCTTCTCGGTCGCCCTCTCGTTACATGTTCTAGTAGCGCGGCCTGAGCTAACCCCCGGACCCCCCCCAGGTCCGCCAAGCAGCCAACATCCCCTACCCCGACCCCTTCGACAAGCCCAACTCGCAAAAAGCGTCCCCCCAACCCCCCCAACTCGACCACCCCTCCAAAGCAGACGAAGTCTTCTGTCTCGCCGACCTCCGCGTGTCCTTCCCCCCCACCCCCCCACCAGGCGAAAAACATCCTCTCCCCCGCTCGGGCGTGAACGCATATATAACCCCCTCCGGCCCCTCCCTATGGATACCCTTTACGCAAGACAGGTACCGCATAGTAGGGCAGATAATGGACGGCTCCGAAGCGCCCGCAAAGCCCACAAAGGAGTATATGCAAGCGATGCTGGAGCGCCGGTTCCCGGCTAAGGGGGTGGAGGTAACGGAATTGGTTTGGTCGAGTCGGTTTTATGTCAAGTTTAGGTTGGCGGAGAGATATTTTGAGGAACGTGTGCCTGGGAGTGCTGTGCGTGCTGTGGGGGAGGGAGAGGGGGTGAAGGGCGGGTTGTGTGTGGTGGGTGATGCGGCGCATGTTCATTCGCCTATGGGTGCGTTTCACTCTTCCTTTCGCCTTTCTTCCGCTATCTGGCCCTCTAGCTCCTGGGCTCCTAGCGGGCTCGGGCCTGAGTGCGGGCGTGCACTTGGGATGCATGTGCTGACCGAAGGGACAGGCGGACAAGGCATGAACCTCGGTATCCGGGACTCGATCTACCTAGGCCAAGCGCTCTCCCACTGCCTTACCCCCACGAACCCGCTCACACCCACCCAAGCCCGAGACCTCCTAACCCGCTGGTCCTCCGACCGGCACGCAGCCGGCAAGCGTGTGATCCTCCTCGCCGGAGGGATCACTGCGTTCGGAGCGAATAGTGCTGGGTGGATAGGGTGGATCAGGGATTGGGCGATGTGGCTTGTTGGGCTTGTGCCGGGGTTTAGGGGGCAGGCGGTGTATATGCTTAGTGGGCTGGGGGAGAAGGAGGCGGAGTATTGAACGGAGTCGGTACTTCGGGATGGGCTGGGTCTTGAAATGGTCACAGCGCTGGTGGCCGGTATGTAGTTGGAGGTTTGTGAGGGGAAGGAGGACGACCTCTTGATGATGAGTACGAAAAGACTGACGCACCGCTCCGAACTTTATCTCTCTCCTAGCTCTTGTTATACATACCTTCTAACGAATTGACCTCCCCCTCCCAACCCCAACTCGACCTATCGCTACGTAACCCTAACCCCAAGTCCAGTGCGGCACAACCCTAACCCTACCTCCGCCCTTCCCAAAAAAAAGCGCCCAACCCACAGAACCCTGACGCCCTCCTCCTCTTCAAATTATTTGCCTCCGCCCTCTTACTTCCTCAGTCTTTCGTTCGCTCTCACGACCACCACAAAACTCGACCAAGGATCCGTGCCGTGAGGTCGACCACCCATCCACCTAGTACAGGGACGAGAACAAGTACAAGACCGATCTACAGAGTGTCACGACCTAGAGATGTCTGCTCCTAATCCCAAGGCCTTTCCGTTGGCTAATAACGACCTCACCAATAAGGTGCGTCCTCCCCTTTCCCCCCCAGCCTGGCCGCTGCCAGTAGTGGAAAGAGCACAGACTGACCGAGTGAACAGATCCTGGAGCTCGTCAACCAAGCTACCTCCTACAAGCAAGTCAAGAAAGGCGCTAACGAAGGTCCGTCCTCTCACATATCTTGCCGCGCGGCCGAGGGCAGAGCTGACATTGTGGTGTGGTACAGCGACCAAGACGCTCAACCGCGGGATCGCGGAGTTTATCGTCTTGACGGCCGATACGGAGCCAATCGAGATTTTGCTGCATCTTCCTCTTCTCTGCGAGGACAAGGTGCGTCTCCCTTCTTCACTCCTCTTCACCCCTCTTCACCCTCTCTCCCACCTCTCCCACCTCTCCCCCCAAAGCCCCGCTCCTGTTTCGCTCATGTTGAGAGGTATGCTGGTGCGGCTCGCTGACTCGCCCCCTGTCGCGCAGAACGTACCGTACGTCTTTGTCCCCTCTAAGATCGCCCTCGGCCGCGCGTGTGGGGTTTCGAGGCCTGTAATCGCTGCGAGCGTGACGACCAACGAGCAGAGGGAGCTGAATAGCCAGATTCAGACGATCAAGAATGAGATCGAGAAGCTGTTGATCTGAGCTCTCGTCTCGCCTCGCCTCACAGCAAAAGCGCCTTTTGCGGTGGACCTCCGCGGCCGTTTGGAGCTGGAGGGCGGGTAGGGTAGTGCTGCTGATGTATGTATGGGGTGAACGGACAGGCAGACAGTCGTAATATCATCAATTTGGTGGTCGTGAACAAGTGTGCGGGTATCAGATCGTACAGCGTCCGCGCCCCCAATCAAAAGCTCGCGCATAATCCTACAACAACAACAACCCCTCTCCCTCGCACAATACCGTGAGAAACTAAGACGATCAACCGCTATCCTCCACCAAATCCCACCCCTCGTCCCCCTCCTCAGCCCTCCTAACCTCCTCAGCCCTCAAACTCCCATCAGCCTCCTTAGCCGCCTCCAGTACCCTCCCAAATTCCAGCTCAAACCCGTGCGTCGGGGGAGGGAGGTGCGGGCGGGTGGCGTGACTCTTCCTCCCCAGTGTGTCGGAGATACACAGGCGGATGAGTTCGTTCAACACCTTGGGCGGGAGTTGCGGCTCGTTCGAGTGGGCGGAGAGAGGGAGAGACTGCGTATAGAGCAAGTAAAGCACGTTGTACCCCAGCATACTGAGCGCAGTCGTAAAGCTGCTCGGCACCGCCCCTGTCCCCGAGTACCGGACCACGTCCGCCTGGGAAACATAAAGCGGCTGCTTGACCGTCCACCTCACCCAATCCCCGTCCTCTGCCGTTCCCTGACTCGCGCGGATCGTCGGTTTGCCCACTAGAAAGCGTCCTCCGGACCAGGTTACCACGAAGGGGAGCTTGATCCCCAGGTAGTAGGCGAGGAGATGCAGGAAATGGAGCGTGTGGGAGAGGACGCCGTTTATCTGCTCGGGCTTTGTGTGCCTGTGGTCGCCCGGGCGCGGAAAGGGAAGGCCGACGATGGTCGCTTGCGCGGCCGTGCTGCTGCCCCCGGGCTGGGGCTGTTGGCGCAGGTCGAAGACTTCCATTAGGAGGAGGGCGAGGCCTCTGCGGGCGAGGGCGAGCCGGTCGGAGAGGGTGTCGAGCCTCGCTTGGGCTGTGGTGAGGGGTGAGAGGGTAAGCGGGGAACTGACGAGTTGGAGGGCGCGTTGCAGCGCTTGCCGTCGCCGTAGGAGCTCGGCCTTCCGCTTCCGGACTTTTTCTCGCACTACACCCCGCACCAATCAGTATGGAGGGGACGGGAGGTAAGAGGAGGGGCATACGTTCGAGGCTTCGGGACCGTAGACGGTCGACTTCGCGCTTCACCTCCCTCGTCCGGTCCACCAGGACGGCCTTGGTAGCTCTCTCCCTCCTCCTAGGCTCCAATTGCTCCAGTAAGCCCCTAACACCCTCCTGGAGCCGCTGTTTCTCCGCTTCTTGGCGGGATAATATCTCTCTGAAGTTCTTTATACTACCCAGGATCGACCCTGGTCAGTGCGTATAGAAGAGAGGAGAGGAAGAGGGGCACGGACTAAGTAGCGACACATGATGCGCAGACGAACCGACGTTGACTTTGTTCGCAGGTTGTGCATTCCATCGTGTAGAGACTTCTTCGTCCAGGCGTGGTCGAGTTCTCGTGCACTGCTCGGGCGCTGGTCGTTGCGGCAGAGGAAGAAGCCCCTGGAGCTCTCCCCTTCCCCCGAGTTGATGGACCAGCCTCGGTGTCCATCGTTCCATCCCGCTTACTCGCGCTCCCACTGGCAGCGGTTCCGGAGTTGCTTACGGATGCTCCTGATGATTGTTGTTGTTGCTGTGAGACCTTCCTTGCCCTCTGCGGTGTACCCGAGAGCGTGCGTTGTGTGAGCATATAGGGTGGGTGATGAGTCGGGTGTGGCGGGTGTGCTGGGTGGACAGTCATTATTAGATACGCGCCCATAGGGGGGTCATTGTTAGGGGCTGTGCTCTCAGGGGTCGCCAAGAGCTGAGGGTTCCGCTTTCGGAAGTTGCCGACAAAGTTCTTTACTTACGAACAACTGCAGTCTGCTGTTGAGGGATAGAGCGATCGTATATTCTGGCTTATTGTGAGAAGCGAATCTTGGGGCTATTACTGTGAGTACGCTGTGGTGTATGTGTTCTTGTGCGCGCTTGCTTATGATTTCTGTAGATCGCAAGCTTGTCAAAACTTACCACTCGTTTAGTACCGCTGGTACTGTCGACCTCAATAATGTCACTCCACCGAACGGCCGCAGCTTGTATAGCAAGCACCTCCCGAACAATACCCTCAAGGATATCGTCCACCCTACCGACCATCAGCAGGCTCCCAATCTCCGCCCGTCCATCCGTGTCCGTGCTACCCTTCCTCCTCCCGCAGCCTGCCCACCCGTATTCGCAAGCCCACGCCGCCCGTCCCGCGCCCGCGCTCGCTCAAAAGGTCCACCAGCAAAAAGAGGCCGAAAAGGCATCCAAGAACCCGCTCGCCAAACCGGGCACGAAGAGAGCGTCCGGCAAGAAGAAGAAATCTAGCGCTCCTCCTCCACCGCGGAACGAAGAGATCCCCACTCCTTTCGTGCGCGTTCTGGACCGCAAGACTGGCATCTTGTCCGATCCGGAGCCGCTCGAGCAGGTGCTGGCGAGGATCGATAGGGAGAAAGAGTTTGTCCAGCTCGTCAGGCTTGAGCCTGCTGTCGTTAGGGTCGTACAGCTCTCGGCGGAGGAGCAGCTGGCTTGTCAGGCTGCGGCGGAATGGCCGAAGTGGGACGAGATCCCCATGCCTCAAGTCCAAGTCCTTAATCCGGAGACTGGCGAGCTCTCCCCCCCGCAGCCGACGACGGACTTGCTAGGCCGGCTGGACAAGACGAAGGAGTATGTGCGGCTTGTGAGTACCCAGCCCGCGGTCGTCGAAATCCAGCCTGTGGTCGCGCCCGTCTTCCTCGCCCACGGACTCGCCCAACAGATCTTACGGGAAAAAGCGGCTGAAGCAGCGGCCCAAAAGGCGTTCAGGAACCCGCTCGTCAAGCCGGGCACGAGACCGTCCGCGCCCGGCGACCAGAAGGACAAATCGGGCCCTCCGCCGCGGAACGAGGAGATCCCGACTCCTTTCGTTCGGGTTGTGGACCGCAAGACTGCCGCTCTGTCCGAGCCCAAGTCGCTCTGGCAGGTGCTGGCAACCATCGATAGGAAGACCGAGTTCCTCCAGCTGCTCAGGCTCGAGCCGGCTGTCGTGAAGGTCGTGCCGTTGTCGGTGGAGGAACAGCTGGCTTGTAGGGCCGCGATGCAGTGGCCGGAGTGGGACGAGATCCCTATGCCCCAAGTTCAGGTCCTTGACCCGGAGACCGGCGAGCTCTCCCCTCCCGAGCCGACGGAGGACTTGCTAGACCGGCTGGACAAGCGGAAGGAGTATGTGCGGCTTGTCAGCACCCAGCCGGGGATCGTCAAGGTCATCACGATCAAAGAGGATAAAGAGGCCCAGAAGATACGCAAGGCGCAGAGGAAAGCGGCCAGAGCGAAGGACAAGAGCGAGAAGGAATTCGTCATTTCGTGGGGTGCGGCCCCCGCGGACCTGCAGCACAAGATCGACAAGATCCGCGAGGCGCTCGAGGAAAAGAGGAGGGTCACGATCGCGCTTTCTACAAAGCCGAATACGCCGCCGCCGACGGATCAGCACCGTGCGCTGGTGGAGAGGAAGATCTGGGAGGCGGTGAAGGGGCTCGCTGTGGAGAGTAGGGAGGCAGAGCGGAAGAAGAGGCACACGCTGCTGTCCTTTAAGCCGAAGGGCAGTGATGCAGAGCCGAAGGACAGTGATGCAGATGAACATATTGCAGGATGGGAGACGTAGAGCAATGATCAAGGATAATGTACATTGGCATCTTTAATTATTGTTACAAAGGGTATAGAAATGGTAATGCGTTGCTAGATGTCCGTTCTTGCTCCGATCCGAGAATTTTGAGACGCTTTTCACCCTGGGAAGAAATGACCATGACACGCGGTTGCATGAGAGAAGGAGAAACCGCCGGTTGCACCTCCTCGCGCTGCGACTCGAGATGCGGTTCGCTCGCGGCGCTCTGGGCGGACACCTTCTTGTTGTACTTCAGCAATAGCTTCTCCCACTGCTTCGTACTCCTGATCCTCGGCCGCTTCGCCGCTTTCGTCCGCGCCCAGTTCACCATCATAGTCGCTATCGGTGCCTTCAGCGTAGCAGCCAAATCCTCCGCCGTGACCTTCTTCGACTTCCCTCCAGCAGCACCCTGCTCCACCACCGTACTCGGCGCGACAAACGTCGCCGCTAGCTGCTCCCCAACAGCACGAGCATGATCGAACCACCTATAAGGCGTATACCTGCTTCCCCTTCTTATAGGCAGCCCGCGCTCCTTCGGCACAGGTATCTTGTACGCATGGAACTTCTCCCTATATTGTGGATAGTCGAACGGGGCCACTTTCTGCCTATTCCGGATATCGGCCTCCGTCAGCTCCCAGTGCACGAACCTGCGCGGGTAGTCCGACCTCGGCACAACGTGTGCGAAAGCGAGCGGGATGGGGAACCGGAGTTGGCGCATCCATGCGAGTATGTCCGGAAGGTCTGGATCCCTGTTCTTCCATACGATTCCGAAGCGGCGCTCGAGCTTCAGGATGCGGCGATAACGCGAGATCCAGATATGGCGTTTGCGCCAGTTGTGTCGCGTCCGTTGGGCCATGCCGATCTTCCGCCCGAAGAGGTCGAGGCAGGCATTGAAGAATCGCGCGTCAGGCAAAGGACGGCGACGGAATCGTTCGAGTGCTTGCGGATCCCACGAGATCTTCTCCGGAATCGCAGGTATCAACCTTCGTGGGGCCAGGCGACGAAGCGCCCTCCTTCCGCCGTAGCGAGCTAAACGGAATAGCCTGAGCCCCTGCCGCCGCGCTGCTATCCACCGGGTCCGGAGTTGGGCAAGCTCGACAGCTTGCTGGTGTAACGCAGTTCGACGTTCCTTAGTCACAGGCTTGAAGCCCCACCCTACCGCAAAGCCCTTATGCAACCCCATCTTTGTTGCATACGCGAGCCGTAAGCGATTGACTTGGCCGAGGCGGTATTTTCCTTCCTCCGCGTAGAGCTGCATCATCAAGGTGTACACTTCGATCCCCAAAAACCAGCCGTGCCGCGCTTCACCCCACGGACCGTTCGTCCAACTGGCACGTTCAGCTCGAAGAGCTAGTCTCCATACCCGCTCTGCCAGCCCAGTTCTCTTGGTTTTGACGCAGGCGTTCAAGAGCGTAGCGATTGTGGAAGGCCCAACCAAGACCGCGCGATGCAGCCCCCGAATGGCCACCTCGCTGGTCGTTTCACCCAAGCTAATGGATGGCAAGATGTGCGGCACGAGTTGGACGACCAGATCGGGCCGGCCAGTGGCAGTATAATGCGTGAGCATGGAATTGATCACGTGTTCATTGGCACCACCAACTTGTCCCAAGTCACTTTCCGGTATCGGAAGGTCGTTCTTAGGCTGCTGAGCTATCGCGTGAGACCAAGCGATGCGGGAAGCGAAGCCCTGCCGCTTGGGCTTTCGAGGATGCACTTTGTCGATGCCAGCGATAACCGACAGCATTTGTTGGTCTTTCGCCGTTGCGAACCGCTGGAGAACTTCAGCGGCCGCATCGTTCTGTCGCAGTAGAGTAGCCGATCGCAGCAATATTCCGTAAGTTGCTTGATCGGGCTGAGCTGAAAACCAGGCCTGCTGCTTCATTTGTTGCAGGATACACGAGGCCATGGGCGATGAAAGACGATGTCTTAACGCATAGTGCAATAGTGCGTTGTAAGACCGAGTGTCGTACCAATGTAGCCCTGACGGGCCTTCCCCAAGCAATTTGATTCGGAGGATTTCTCGGCTCAAGGTGGCATGACAGAACCGATATGCCGTGCGCACTTGAGCCATTTGCTCCCCCATTGCCTTCTTTTCTGGAGGCCATGGCGTCTTCGTCTTTGCAATCGCATACAGACTCTTCACCACCAGGGAAATGCAGGAGAATGGCATGCCGCAGAGCATCCACGCCGTAGCCAAGGTGCCGCGAGCTTGATCGCCCTGTGGACTTGTGCGATGCTCATAACCGTTGAGCTCCCAAGTGATGTTATTCATCATCCTGAACGTGTCGCTCGAGTGATCACCTTCAGGCAGTTCGGCGCATTCGCCAAGTTGCCCACGGAGTCGCTCATACAACGCCTTTGTCTGTTGTTCAACAATGCGGATCTCTTCGGGGTTGATGAACAAGCTACGCATGGCTTCTTTCGCTCCCGGAGCATCCATGATCGCACCGAATTCTTCGGGAGCTTGTTCCTGCTGATACCCGTGCTTATGCCTCCGGATATCGTACAGTAGAATAGCGAAAAGCAGTGCGGCAGTCGCGATCTCGCCTTGGAACAGGCAAGCATCGACAACCCGCTTGTACATGTCGTTCGTTCGTCTTTGTTTCGTTCGGCGGGCTTGCGCTAGAAGGGCGATGGCCATGCGTGTTGAAGCATCGAGACCTCTTCCAGGCGGAGGACGGGAAAGCTGGGACCATTGTTCTCGTTCGAGTCGGTACAGCTTACCGAGATGATCGCGTTCGGATTTCTGCGCGGGTGCATCGTCCGTTTGTTGATCATCGCGCTGCGTCGCCCACGGTGCGGAAAAGGGGTTGGAGGGGTTCGCAGAGTCTCCACTGGCAGGGCCCGGAGGTGAGGATGTTAAGGGATCTTGAATGGGCGGACTATTGCAGGGGACGGAGAAGGGATTGGACGCGTTCGGTGCCTGATTTGCAGAAGTTGCAGAATCCTGGAAGGAAGGGGAGATTGGAGGTGCAGGGAAGGCGTTGGACTTTGCAGATGGGGCTTCACCAAACACAGGCGAGAACACTGACGGGGGTTCCTGGGCTTGGCCGTTCCAAGGCACAGAAAAGGGATTGGCCGCCTTTGATGGGTCTCGAACACGGCGAGGAGCCCATATGGGAGTCAACGAGTCAGGACTCTCCGGAGGCGGTAGTGGCTTGGGTACGAAACCCTCAGAGACCCAAGCAAGTCGCTTGCGCCGCATTATCCGATCGCTCTCCGACCTCCCGACCTGACCAGGGAAGAGTTTGGGACAGAGCGCCTGCACCACAGCGTCGATCGTCTTCGTCTTGAAAAGATGTTCTTGTGCGGGCATGACCTCCCGAGCAAGTCTCGCCGCTTGGTGAATATTCTTCTGGTGCAGCAGGCCATGGACGAGCGTAGTGCTTGCCAGCCGCAGCGGGAAACGTCGCTCTTCCCCTGAGCTCTCCCTTTTGTCGTTTGCAGCACGGAGAGCGGAGAGAATGATGACGGCCTCGTCCATGTTGTTGTTCCTCAGACAGGACCGGATGACTCGAGCAGCGGTTCGGGACACGGCGGCTGGTGACAACGCGTGAGAAGCGGACAGAACAGCGATGAACTCTCGCAGGTCCGACTGTGGTGGTGGTTCTGCCGGTGGCAACACGATGTGCTCCGAAACTGCCCTCGCATGTCGGTTGCCGCTATGAAGGGAACCGGGAACGGTCAGTCGAGACGCGAGTGCTGCCGCCGTCGCGCTTGAGGAGCGAGCTGCATGACCCAGTCGGGCAGGACTACGACTGAGAACATGCAGCACGCTAAACATCGGTTTGGTACTGCGGACTACAGTCAGGCCCCGCACTATACATCTGTCTCAAGTTTGCTTACATGGGGCTATATGGTCATGTCGAGCGATTATTGTGCGCTATGAACGGCGCTGGGTTGTCGTAGATGCAGTAGGGGACGAGGACGACCGTAAACGGAAGTCGGGAACTTCCGCTCATCATTAACACAGCCACTGAAAGTTCTCAGTAACTGCACCCAGCAATCGCCTGCAAACAGAAGTATGACCACAAGCATTTTCCTCTTCACTATGCTCGAAATATACGGAAACTCGCCAACTGGATCTACCTCTGATCATCTTACCTTGGGGCTCGACAACTGACTGACCACTCGACGAGCACCAACCAGTGTACATCATATTTCCGCTCGGTCACGTGAAAATCCCGACGAGATGCCTCCCAAACTAACAAGAATAAAAGGTGTCAAACGGCCCGTTTGGTCATCACAAGTAACAAACGTGAACCGTTTCTCAACGTCCCTTTTGCTGCGGTCAGAAGGAAAGCAGTGAATTGTCTGCTTCCGTTTACTGCGAGGAACGGCCCGAGCCCCACGCTGTCAGTGGCGAAAGAGATGGACCCCAACTCCCGGTCCTCGTCCCCGGCATAGCTCGCAGCACTCTCCGGAGCAGCAGCCAAGGGGCTTCCCCACAAACATCCTGCGCATTTACCATCAACATGCCACCAATCAGGATAAAGCGCTCTCAGGCGCTGTCTGTGGACACTCAAAATACCCCGTCGACCTCACCACCAATCGTGGCGGTTGCAGGACCATCGGAACCGCCCTCCGCGACGAGCGACGCTCCTATCAACATGCAGTCAATGCCAGGCACTGCGAGCACACGACGGACCCGGCCACGAAGTAGAACGATTGCGAGCATCTTCGCGTCCTCACCAACCCGTGAGCCAGGCGAGGGATACCTTCGTCGAATCACGAGCGGTCAAGATGTACATCACATGTCTCGTTCGTCGAGAAACTATCAACAGCTGTCGGACGTCGCTCCCAACAGCGCGCCAGCACCGGGATCTCCGAGCTCTCGAGCTACTAGTGCAACTCAGTTTCTTTCGACGCCCGAGCAACAAGCTGTCTTCTCCAGCCCATCATCCCTTCCCGAAGATCCGCTCGAACACTTTCCTGCATCTGCCCCCGCAGCCATCTCTCCCCTATCGGCAACTAGGCCAAGATCAAGGGACAACTCGACAAGCTCGTTCGCACCACCCGTGAACTTTAAACTGCCACAAGGGGAACGAGGTATCACAGATGAAGTGGTGCGTCGTACGAGCCTGGAGAGGGCCTCGATGGACCTACCGCCATCGGTGCGGAATGAACTGCGCGCAAGCTTCGAGAAGGCTCAACGACCAGTTCTACCTGAAGGAAGTCCTGTGCGTGAGCTGGAAGAGGAGCTAGAACAAGAAGAGGAGGAGCATCATCATGACGAAGTTGTCGAACATCTCGACGTGATAGGTGCGCCCCTTTTGCCATTTCAATTCACGCGGGTGGCCTCGCATCAACGAATTCATCCCGCGTCTTCGCGCCCGTCCGCCCTTGCTCCCCACCTTCGTCATAGCCTCGCGAGACCCCTACGGCATCCATCAACACGCTGTCTCTTTTCTTATTCCCTTATCCGCGTATCGCTGGCCATTTGCTAATGCTTGTCGATGCGCTCGCCAGACCCAGGCGTTTCGACGGTCTCTCACCTCGCAAACGCCGCCAACACGATCCTCATCCCCCCTATATTTGCATCTACTCGCAAACCTGTCGTCACCCTGCCCGAGATCTCTCTACTACCTTCCAGTAGTCAAGCTCAGCTTTTGCCCGACCGCGATCAGCTGGATCAGGCCGAGAAGGGCGTCGTCATTGGCGTCGTGCCTGGCGGAGAGCGTAGACCGGAGGAGTACGATGAGCTCGATCTTCACGTCGAGCATGTCCTCCGAAAACGCGACAAGGCCAAGCGCGCTCTTAAAGGATTATGGGCGTTCCTGAAGACCCGTACGTCGGCTTATTCGCTTCCCGATTACCGGCACGTTCTGATCTATCCACAGCCATGGGCCTGTTCACCGCCATATATGGCTTCCTCTGCGCCTTCTGGGGAGCTGCTATCGTCTTATTCCTCGTTCACTGGATCAACTTGCATAACGATTACTCTCAAAAATTATGGATCGAGATATCTTGCCAAGTCGAAAATGGGCTGTTTACTATCACCGGAGTGGGATTGATACCATGGAGAGCCATTGATACCTACCGTATGCGGTGCCTCTTTGGTATATCTTGCAGCGATACTCAGGGTCTTCCAGGCATTGCTCGCATTACGCATTACAAGATTCTGTCTCGCAAAATACGAAAGCAACGGGGCTTGAAGGACTTGCCCGATGAGAATGACCTGCCCGATCCCGCAACGGGCATATCGCCAGAGGAAGCGGTTTTGCCAGAGGCTCAACAAAAGGCTCTACGTTATCGTACGTTGATTGTTTCCTTCGACGCCATCAAGATTGCTCAAGTTGAATTTTGCAGAACAAGAAAAGTTCATGAAAAGTCAGACATGGTATCGACCGCACGAGACGGAGACGCACCGCGCGTTCCCGATAACCACTGCACTCTGGATCTGCTTGCTCATTGATGGCAACTCGATCTTCCAATGTATGCTCTGCGGAACGATGTGGGGTCTGAACATGTACAACCGCCCGGCTTGGACGACTGGCTGCCTCGTCCCCGCCAGCTTCCTCTGCGGTATCGCCGCTGCCATCCTCATCTGGCGAGGCGGCCAAAGCACGAAGAAAGTCAAGGAGGTCGAGGACAAATTCAGGGATGCACTAGGCGTTCCTCCTGAGGACGCACAGTCACCCAAAAGGAGCTCGAGCTTGAAGCGAATTTTCTCCAAGGCGAGCGGCAAGTCGGGAGTAAGCGGAAACGTAGAGAGGCAGGAAGTGAAGGAGGAAGCGCGGGAAACGGCTCAGGGAGTTCTGGAGCCGGGACCATCTACTCGGACAGCATAATATCTCATAGAATTTTGTTCGTCATGTTTTGGGATCTGTCGCTTATATACTGTATCCTTAGCGCTGTAGATCTGCTTGCACGCCAAATTATGCCATATTATTATCTCGCATGAGACACAGGCAGATCAACTGCGGGGACCACGGTGTTTCAGCAAGTGATTATCACGTGCCCGGACGCATGGACGACCCCTTCGTCCGGGACGCGGGCGACATCATACCGTCGTCCGCTCGGTAGGGGTTTCGACCTCACACCCCGACTCAACATCCTCAAACAACCAATACCGCATTGACGGTCGTCCCGTCCCCTTATACGAATGACTATACTTGCTTAACTGTCTTTGTAATCCTACAGAATCGAGCGCCGTCTGCGTTCAATCGACATGAACGGCCTACTCACCGCCGGCGTCGTAATCCTTTTCACCACCCTCATCCTCGTTGTCGTCCGGTACGGATCGCCCATCGTCCTCCGAAGTATATTCCCACAACTTCAAGTCTCCTCTGTCTCTCCACGCTCCGTTCGAGGTCTCAAGTGGGATGGAGGAGTGTTCGGCCTGTCCGTTGAGCGGATTGGGTTTGGCTTGCATAGGCCGAGCGGAGAGCGAACGAGCTGGATCTCCATACAGGTGGAGAAGTTCGAGCTGAGGCTGCTGAAGCGCCGGCCGTCGAGCGGACGAAGCAAGCCGAGTACACCAAGAGTGTCCGTGGAGGCACCTTCAGGAGAACGCATCGACATTCAGAGCCCGAGGAACCTTGCGAGGCCATCTCCGCCAACCCCGCAACCAACGAGCCTGGTCAAACTACTCGACGCTGATGAGGAGTATGCGCCACCACTGGCTCTTCTCTCATGGTTTCTACCACTATCTTATGTGCGGTCCATCGACCGCTTCCTACGACCGTTCTTCCGAGTCCTGCTCACGCATGCTCTGCGCACGCTCTTTCGCGCCCTGCCCAGCGTCACCCAGCTGATCCAATTCGAGATGGACCTCTGCACCATAACTATTGAAGAGCTGGACGGAGCCGGCGCAACCATCTCCGATGTGAAAGTCAGCACATCGATGGAGTTGCAGCAGATGGATGAGGTGGCGGAGGATGATCAGGATTGTCAGCAAGGGAGCGGAGCGGCGAGCGCTAATGGGGCGAATCGCCTGCGGGCAAGGATGCAGAGTGGGATGGCGAGGCTGTGGAACCGTGCTTGGGGAAACGCGAAGGGTCTTGCCAGCCTGAAGGTCTCAGTGGGGAACGTCAAGGCATTCTGCGGTGAGGGCGAGGACAGTCCCATCGCGAGATCCGCCTCAACAGCATCGATGATGGCCGCCATCCCAACCCCTTTCACTTCTACCACACAATCTTTTTCCGAGCTCAGCGCATCCACGACCGCGCCCTTCTTTCCAAGAAGAGTCTCCCGGCCGTCTAGCCCGGCGAGCACGTCCGTACCCCCAACGCCGCGCGAGGGCCCACCTCTACCCCGCACGCCCCTTTGCCTGCTCTTCCCGCCAGAGCTACTCTTCATCACACATGAAGAAACTATCGTCCGAATATCCATGCTCCTCGAACCGCGCCGTGGGATCATCGGGGAGGGCTCGATCAGCATTGATGTGGACGTGCCCCCCGCATACATGTCGGTAGGAGCGCTGAAGAGGGTTGGAGACGCGCTCAAGAAAGACGCCGACGACGTTGACAAGGAGAGAGAAGAACTCTTGTCTCCTATGCTGTCACCCGAGCTTTCCCCGACAGACTCAGAGGATGGCCATAAATGGGACTGGTCCACAGGACTGCGCAGTCCTATAACGCCGGGAGGCAGCATATCCAGGGGTTTCAAGAACTTCACGCAAGGTGCACGGAGGAGAGCGAAGTTGGCGCGACCAAAGTCCAAGAGGGTTGCATCTGTGAGCTTACCGCCAGTGGAGACCGGATGGTATACTGACTGCTGCGCATATAGCGGTTCGCCCAGCTCTTGAGTTACATGCATATCCGACTGCAAACAGTCGACATAGCTCTAGATCTGGAAGAGCAGTCGCATCCCGATGGCATGACGCTCTCTTTGAAGATATCGGAGCTACAGACCCGCGTGGAAATGAGCGATCCTACCAGAAGCGAATGGCACCGTGCCTGGCTCGGGAAGAAAGGCACCCGCGGTGATAATACCGACCCAGCCGCCGTCATCCTCTCCGTGTACGCCGAGTCGTTCGCCATCGATCGCGTATCTTCTTTCGGCATCCTGGACGGACCATCCAGTCTGTTTGAAGTGAGAGGCGTTGCTTTCGATCTTCTTACGACTGCCGTACCAGGCCTCCGTCCAGAATCTGCACCTTTTGCGCACGACGAGAATGCCGCCTTGGTCATTTCCAAAATTGTGGTCGAGAGCATCGACTTCCACGACGAGCTTGATGCCCTTCAACGTACGATCAAGCTTCTCGACAGACCGAAGAAGACGAATACGTCTTCCCAAAGAACGTCAATACAACACATTCCGTGTGTGATAGCGGAAGTCGAAATTCGTACCGTTGGCGTATACCTCGGCATCTCTCCCACTACGGAGGCCGAACCTCGTCGTCTGTTCCTCAGCTTGCGCAACTCCGGAGTATCTATGCATGCGCAATCATCATACGTGGACGTCTGCCGAAGAGCAGGCCTATACAACCCGGGCAAAGCGTATTGGGGTGGAGAAGATGCGCGACGATTGGACAACGAGGGGTCTTATTCTCTGCGGTACAATTTCGACGTCATCGCTGCGGTCGAGCCGTTCACAGTCCAGCTCTGCTATACCGATAGCAATGATACGAAAGACACTCTGCACATCGAAGGCGATATCTTCAATATCGGCGGTGTGGAGGTGTCAGCTGTGGGTCATACCCTCGGAACGAGTTCCTCGGTGGATGGCAATCACGAAAGCAAACTCGATATCTATTCGACCATGTCGGACGTACGTGCCAGTGTTGAGAGCATAGGTGTCGATATTTGGAAGGGCTCTGTTATTGAGGCCTTGCGTGGAGCCATAGAACGACAGCCACCACGGTCCGCATCCATACCTCGCTTATCCGGTGGTTCTGTCTTTGACAAACTTCCTGCTGGAGTCTGTCTGTATACGTCGATTGGGCGAATTGTCGTCCTAGTGGCTGGTGAAGATCCCACTATTGGGGAGGGATGTCATATCTCGCGAGGGGTCGCGCTCAGCAGTGGCCTGATCCTGCAGTATTGCTTCTACCAAACGCTGCGCCATACAAACCGAACGAAGAGGCAGCTGAGCGTCAGCCTTGCACGCCAGCAGCTCTCTCTTCCGGAAGACCTGAGAACACAAGCTGCCGCCGTTGCCAACGATCTGGACTTTCCCGATGAACTGGCAGCGCTATGCAGTGTTTCGCTCTGGGACACAAGTTTGCGGCCAATTGTCAACGCGGAGAGGGAATCCCCTATGTACAGGTCTTCGACACCGCCGCCTGACACGTTGCCGAAGCTAAAAGAGGCTGTCATCTGTTCCTTACCGCGTGCGACTATACGCATCCTCCTTCGTCGACGCCGTACCGTTGGGTCTCCGATGCGGAGCCACAGCGATTCTTGCGACGTGATGGTAGAAGGACCAATGATTTCTCTGCATGCCAAACTTCTCAATATATTCTGCGCTTTGCTCGCCTGGAAGAACGTACCCATTCGCCGTAACGGTTCAACGATACACAAACCTAAATCAAACCGCCTCGTTACCAACAAGATCGATGTATCGGTGCGAGCAAGCATTGAGGTGCTCGACATAGCGTGTCATCTACACTCAAAGGACCGTCTGTATTTCCGCATTGGACGGCTTGCGCCAGAATGGAGGAGCGGTGTGGCCAATATCAAATGGGCCAGTCTCTATGCATGGGTCCCCAGTCCCGAGGTAGAAGGAAGATGGGAAGAGTTCCTCCGGTTGCGCGACTGGAGTCTGTCGATAGCTCCCGCCACGGAAGTCAGAAATGCATCCTTCGACGTTTCAGGCAAGGGAGCCAGGATCCATATTCCCTACAAATACGTCGTCTATGAACTCACCCAAGGTATCACGGTCGGTGTCAAAGCGATCGTCCATCTACTTCATTGTATCAAGGTAGGGACCTTCGATGAACCGCCAATGCCGCACGCCAAACCCGCAAGAAAGGTCCCGGACATCCGGATCCGCATCGAGACGCTGGCAATGGAGGCCGTAGACGCACCCTTCGAGTCCCGGCTCAATCTGATTTGGAGAACCGGCTACAAGGAGCAATTGGCGCGTCTCGAACGGGAACTGGCCTTCGAGGCCAAGGTGCAAGCTGTGAATGGCTTTGTTGAAGAAAGACCAGGCAGCCGCGCGTCTACCGCAGCCTCCAGCGTAGGCTACAAGTTTTCAGGACAACACAGCGTCTCCACCGAGGAGGCCTACAATCGCCTACTCATGTACAACTCACAAGCCTGGATAAGGAGGCACAAGTACACCAAGTCTGAGCGCGATAGGAGAGAAGACGGTGTGTACAAGTCAATACACGGAACACCATTTCACTTCGGCCCGTTCCACCTGCCCATATCGATCCACACGCCGGATAAAGCAGCGCCGCTTCTACGTATAATCTTCAATGGCCTGTCCTTGTCTTTGTCGGAGCCCTCGTTCCAGCCCGACGCACTGCCGCAATTCTTACACGATCTTGGCCGTGGAATCCCCCTCGATACAGAATATACTTTGTTGGTCCCCATGAGTGTACGATGGACCATGAAAGACGCGAAGGTGACATTGCGCGACTACCCCTTGCCCATATTCCATCTTCCGGGTCACTCAGGCAAGAGCGAGCCGTGCTGGTCTCTCACCTCGAATTTTGTGGTCGCCGAACAAGTGGGGCCACCTTCCAGCATCGCTTGGGTGAAAACCGAGGTGGTGCCCAGCGACACCGGTTTGTCTGGAACCCCTGGGCTCTGGTTCACAATACCGAAGACATGCATGCCCATCAAGACCTTCGCAGAGCCTCAAGTGCACATAAATTCCACCGCCGTCACCGAATTCGCTTGGGGTGTGTCATACAACCCAGCTATCCATGATGTGATGCGCGTCATCGATGCGATCACAACCCCGCCTAGGGACCCTTCACCTACTCTGGGCTTCTGGGATAAGCTGCGGCTCGTCTTCCACTGGCGTATCAAGCTCGGATTCGCGAAGGGAGGCGTACACTTCCATATCAAAGGTTCTCGGGACCCATACCATGTCTCGGACATAGGTGCAGGCTTCGCTTTGTGCTGGCAAGGATCGCCAAGCATATCCGTGGGCTACAGCGAACAAGATCAGGAGCTCATACAAGTCTCAAGCGAACGAATGTCCCTGGTCATCCCGAATTTAACTCACTTGGACGCTCAAGAGCAACCGGCACCGGAAGTAAGTGCACTCCCTCCAGGTGCTGATCATCCCAGAAGGTTCCGAAAGATCTGCGCAAAGTTCACCAATGGAGTACGCTGGGGCATAGGCTTTAAGTTCGAACGCACCTGTCGGCCCGATGAATGCAACAAGTGCAAGGGATCTATTTTCCAGAGGCAATGCCGTTTCTTCGAGTTCCGGCCACATTGGACCGTGCATCTGCGGGCTCCGCCTACAGGTGATCCGCCTGAAGGTGGTTGGCCAGACTCGTATGCTGGCTTTAGGAGCGACTTCATCCATATGAGCTTATCGTTGACCTCTCCAACACGAACCACTGCTCTACATAACACCGCGCGAGCCAATGGAGCTGGGCTTGCTGGCTATAATAGCTTCCACCTTACGCCCAAAGGTTTTGCCCATTTCTGGTCATGGTGGCGGTATGTAAGCTCATGCAGGCTCCCAATGATACTCACCCGTTCCTTCTTAGATTGTTTGATGGAACTATGTCAGTCCCTATTCGGCAAGGCAAGCTATTTCCATCGGTCAAACCGCCGTCGAAGAAATTTGGGAAGCACTTGGCTACCATCAAATATCGAGTATCACTGGCCCCTCTGGTGATATCTCACAATTACCGACAGGATTCGAGATCTCAGTGGGCTAAAGGCGAGACTGGTGCTGTCGGCATCAAAGCGATGATCGAACAATTCCAAGCCGATCTGCACCAACGCCTCCAAGAAGTCGTTACTTTCCACGATAAATTGCAGACAACAAAGCGACGAGCCCGCAAGCGGTTTTCGGCCGCTGATGTCAATCTCACAAATGTCGAAATGCGCACAATGGCAGCAGTGTTCCTCGAACCCGAAAAGACCATGGTAGTGGACGGCCTTGCTGATAGTGATTCTGAAGATGCGGAGAGTCATCTCAGCTTTGTGTGCGATGAAGTAGAGCCAGGCTGGTTCGACCTTGATGATTTCGTGGATGCGGACTGGTCCCCTTCAGACCAAAAGCCGAAGATCCGCCTACTGAGAGTCGGCACCTGCCCTCGCTTCGCTTTCTTCAAACGGGCAAACGCGCAAGCGCTGAATCGCCGAGGATCGAGCCAATCTACCGTGTCGGGTATGGAGGTTAGCAAATTCGGGGACGAGGACACTCACATTTGTTTGGCTGGACAAGCGGATGGTATGTTTCCCACTTGTGGATGGGATGGTTCTAATGCTCTGTACAGATGCCTATAAGATCCAGATCAATTTGACCACCACGCGCATAGCGGAGCTGGAGAAAGAGTTCAAGGAACTTTCTCAAACAAAGACCGGGACGAACGGCACCGATGATAGCACCAATGCATCCGGACCCTCTGTTGTAAGATGAACACACAGTTCCGCGTTCCCCTGCTCAAGGAATTTTACAGACGGACAGAGAAGCGGACCTCCTAATGAAAATACGACTGCTGCGCGAATATATCTCCCGGTTGAAGAAGGCTGAGGAACAAGTTGGCGCTGACGGTGGCCTGAATCACTCGTTCTTCGAGCAAGGTGCCTTTGCACCCCATGAGCCGACCAGCAATCCGGATCCCACATCGACGCACGACTGGATGAAGTTTGACAACGTTTATGAAGCACACTTCCCTACGATATTCCTAAGCAATGATACCCGAAACGTATAGCCACCGCCTCATCATATTTCTGTTCTCGTCACTAACACGTATGGCAGGTTTTGCTGGACTACTATTATAGCTCTCGTGCACACCGCGGCCTTGAATACCACATGACGGAGAGGTAGGATACCTTCGCGTGCCCTCTAGAACGTGAGCCTGACCCCTCGTCAGGGCAATTAAGTTCATTCGTGACCATGCGAAGCCAGTGGACGAACGCGTACCTGAGCCAGACGATATGAAGACTGCTTCGCAGCCAGCCCTGAATGCAAGCGCGCAGAGTGGCCGCGTGCAGGGAGCTGCACAAGGGCTATTCCGTCTCTTTGCACATGATGGCCGTCCATCCGAGGATACAGCAAGGTGGCGACCACACCACATCGATGACATTTTCGAGGATCCCCACACTGGCTGGCTGGACGATGTCATCATCCGCAGAAGCCACATTGCAAGATTAATTAAGCCACAGCTTGTGCTACGCAGCGACCTCAACGCCGACTCCATCACGGTGGTTGCCATTCGTTCGGTCTACATACGCAATTTCACTGTGCTTGATCGAGAACATCTGGAGGACCCTATCAATGGTCCAATCATGCAGCGGTGAGTGCCTGGGTTGCGACAGAGCGAACGCACATTGACCTTTTGTAGAAATTATGTGTCTCTCAACGGACTCCAGGTGTTTTATCCTGCGCGTGATCAAGTATTTGCGACTTCTCACGTTTTTGTGCCGCTAGAGGTGTTGCTGGATATACGAAGTGAAACCCGAGACTTCGAGCGACTGGTTCCGTATACGGACGCTAAGCTTCACTATGACAAGTTCAATCAACTGCGGCTGCGGAAGAACATGCGCACCGCATCCGTGGATAGCCTTTCGCGTCGCAATGAACATCTCAAGCTCAATATGGATCGTTTGGTCATCGGCATACCAGCCTTCTCTGTGTCTGCAGATGCTCGGAATTATGCCGCCATTTACAATGTTGTGACCGATCTCCTGCTTTACCGGGACCCGGCTCAGAAGGCACGTACTCAGAAGCTCGAAACATTCTTGTATAGCTACGATTTCACCGATCTCGACTCTGCTGCGGACGTCGTCTCAGGACTTCAGAGGAGAATGCGCTACCTTGCCGAAGTGGAAAAGGCGAACATCTTGAGGCCGCCACATGAAGGTGCCATTCAAGAGCAACTCGCCGTCCGTGCGGAAATGCAGAGCTTGGCTGAAGAACTCAGTTTCATCTTCGATGCTATCAAGCTAAAACAGGACAAGGCGGGCGGCCGCGGTAGGGAGGGCGACAGCTCTGCTGTGCGTTTGGAGACCTACGTAACAGACATTTCGTGGATGATGCTCGACCCGCGGCATGCGCTACTCGCCAAATTGTCAGCGAAGGGCATCGCGTTTTCCTGGCTGAGCAGGAAAGATGGGTCGGCAAGCAGTACGGTTGATCTTGATGACCTCCTTGTTCTCAACAGCACCCCGGACGCGCTCTTCCCCGAAATTCTCTGCAAGTACGAGCGTCCGGCCAACCACCCAATGGTGAAGGCTGGCAAGTTCGTGCGGGCTTCCTGGAGCACGCTTCCCCCAGTATCCGGCATATCCATCATTCGCTCTTTCGAGCTGCAATTCCACCCCATCAGACTGCAAATCGAGAGGAAAGTGGGTCGTCAAATTATGGACTACATATTTGGGCGCAATACGAAACGAAAGGACGTTGATGCGGACGCTCAAGTTCGTCGGGCGAACGGCTCAAGCGCGGTGCAATCGACGGCAAGGTCTTCTGTGTTTCCTCTGAGCAAGCGTCACTCCAGTGGACCACCAGGTCCAGAGAGGAACGGCAACGTTGATGAAGTGGGCAAGCTGCAACGACCCAGAGTGGTCCTCAATCGACCCTCTTCACTGCAGGATGTCACTAAAGCGGGCAGCGAAGCGCGACCAAGAGTTTTGAAGCACGTGCCTTCCTCGGACGCCCTGATCAGCCCCATGTCTGCATCAAATAACCCGGATGCCATGGAAATGCGGACTCGTGCGGCCCAGAATCGCACGTTCTTGGAGATCAATGTGGCCAGCTCAGTTCTTGTTTTGAGCTACAAGGTGCGTGTGTGGACCATTCATTGAAGGACGAGATGCTGATACGCATTCGCAGAGTGAGAAGGCGAAGAGCATCACGGATCTATACGACTTCCGCTTTCAAGTACCCTCCTTCCAGTACCGCAATCAGACATGGAGTGTAGGAGGTTTCCGTCATATTGGGACCATAAGCTGATTCTTACCCTCAACAGTTCGAGGATCTCGTCCAACAACTTCGCAGGGACGTCATCAAGTCTGCCTGGCAACAGAAGGGTGCACTGTTCAAGGAAGTTGTGACCAAATCCCGACGTCCCCAGCATCTTCTCCAGCAGTCCAGGCAGAACAGCGAAAATGGTCGAGCCTCTAAGTGGTCCAATGAAAATCAGCCAAGCGCGGATCTACCCACTGGAAAAAAGAACCGCGCGACAAAGCTGTGGCACGCATTGCAGAATAGAGGGAAGCATAAGCGCGGAAAGGGATCCGAGTCCCCCATGGCACCCAGTGTTGCATCCAGTCAGGCCTCACCTAGCAATTCCAGCTCTGCGTCCAGCGCGCCGCGATCCCGCGCACACTCTGAGGATGAGATAAGGGGCAATGAGGATGAGGCTGAGGCTGACGTGGGACATTGGATGGACGACGATAAGGAACCGCACTTCCGCTCGACCTCGCCCGACCCGCTCGGATCAGATACCAGCGCAAGCTCCTCCAGTTTCAATTTTGTATGTGGCTCCCACAATGAATCTGTAGCGGAGTACTCATTGTTCTTACTGTAGCCCGTGGAAGAGGAGGACGTTTTCGAGCGCGAGCTGGCTGAACGACCCCCGCAAGGCACAACCCGCCCCTCTGTTCGCAGGCGCACCGTTTCCGCCCTTAACTGATCTATACTTAACCGAGTACCACTTGCAATTTTTTGTCATGTTTACCCAGAAAGCATTGTACACTACTCATGCACGTTTATTTGTTCTCTTCCTTTTAATGGTCGTTATAGCTGGGTAATTGACTATTGTCATAAGTCAGCTTCGACCGCAGCTGCCATGTCGCCTAATGTATCGAACTTCCAGTCATATCTCGCCTCCGGGGCTGCGTGACCCATGAATGCGTCTTTGCGAGAAATCCAAGCGCGGGCTAGTCCTAGCTTGGTTGCCGGTGTATGGTCGTGGAATAAACTCTGAGCGGTGACAAGCACCTCTTCCTTTTCAACGCCGAACTCCTCCTTGGCAACCTGGAGCATCACCTCGAAATTGCGCAAGTCTGGCTTGTATGAACCAATGTCTTCGGCCAGGAGAGCCTTATCGAACTGGAAGCCATGCTCTAACAGGCGACGGGATTGAGCGAATATGAGTCGATCGGTATTTGACAAGACAAGCAGCTTGTAATGCTTGCTGAGCTTGACGAGGGCATCCACTGTGTCAGGGAAGGGGTACCACTGGGCGGTGCTCGCCGCGAAGACGTCGGCCTCGTCCTGCGAAGCATCGTATGAGAATGTGTCCTTGGCAAACTTCTTATACGAGTTCGAGAGGATGTCGGTGTAGTGCATGTTTGGGTGCTTTTCCTGAAGTTCGGATTCGGTGCAGCCGAAAGCCTCCAGAGCTTCTTTCTTCGACCATGCACGGGACTCGGGTGTGCGCTCCAGCAATGGCTTCAGAGCTGTATAGATGCCCGTTTCCCAGTCCTTTTGCATACAACAAGCGCTTAAGTGCGGTGAACATCTCGGACAGCTACACGCTTACGATCAGTGTTCCGTAGCAGTCGAAGCACAACAGCTTGAAGTCAGTTAGCTTCTTGGAGGTTCGTGGCTCTTTGAGCGACATGGTTCTGACAGGTAGTGCAGATTCGTTCCGAATGTATCCAGCGGGGTTTCAGTCTACAATGGATGGAGGTGTCTCTGTCCTCTTTATCAAGCTGGATTAGAAGCAAGTCACGCTGACGAGGTAGTAGACGGACCGATGTCCAGTGACGTAGATCAGGGTCTGAGAAAGACTACGCCTTATGATGAGTCACCATTCTTCCGACGAGTTGTGTTAGTGCAAGCGGTCGACCGCAAACAAACAAAGCGCTGGGCTTCTCAATGCACCAAATCCGGCACATCCACGGCGAAGTCGAGACGAAATATGAGTATAAAATACATTGCAAGCCTACTCCGCCGCGTAAGTCCCACCTCGTTACATGGACAGCTCGCTATCGTCTCTCATCGCGATAATCTTTGGGACGATGTGGAGACGGGCGCCTCGGTGACCGCGACCTATCTCTACGTCGATCTCGCTCGTCGGGGCGACGATATCCCTCGTCGGAGTCGCGACGATCCCTCTCCCTCTCCCTCTCCCTATGCCGCCCTCCGCCCTCCGCTTCCTCGTCATGGCGACGTCGATCCCGTTGCCGGTAATCTTCCTCGTCGCGTGTAGCTTCCTTTCGTGCAGGTGGCGTACCATTCGCTCGTGAGCGGCTCTTCGACTTGTCCTCCTTATCGTCCTTCAACCCTAATCTCTTCAGCCGCTTCCTCTCTTTCCTTGCTGCTCGCTCCTCCGGTGTCTCGTCCTCCCGCTTTCGTTTCTTCTTCTTCTCTTTTTCCTTTCCCGCAGCTTTCTCTTCTTTCCGTCGCTGGAGGAGCCATTCCCGCATGGGATCCTCGGGATCAATGCTTGGTGCCTCCGATACTGTGTCCTCGTCGTCATCCTCTTCCTCTGCACATGTCATGAGAAATCCGAATATCACGCTATGACTGTAGACTCACCAGCTGTGATGGCCGGCAAGGCATTTAGCTGCTCCTCTTCTGCCTCCTTCATCTTTCCGTCCTCTCCTCGTTCCAGATTCTTGTACTTGGAAACATGGTCGACTCGTATCGTCCGACCAAGGATGTTGGCACCGTTCAAGTTGTCAACAGCCAGGACTGTCGATCGCTGATCTTCGTACATGAGGAAGGCGAAGCCCTTGGGCTTGCCCGTACCCTTGTCGCGGGGCATGTTGACGTTGACCGGTTCGCCATATCTTTTGAGCGAATCAGCAGAACTTCGTAGAGCTATACTTGGATTCTTACTGGGAGAATATCGTAATCACATCGCCTTCAGTGAGATCATACGGCAAACCGCCGATGAAAATGTATGCCGAGTCTGAACGGCGGCTGGTCAGTTTGGCATGAGCCTGGTGTTGGAGGGACTCTGCTCGCCCTTGTACTGATCATGCCATGACCCTTGTCCACCTAGTTGCAGCTCGCGTTCATTGATCCTCTGTATTTCTTTCACAACGCTAGATCGATATTAGCAACTGGTTCTTAGGAAGGCCACACCTATCAGACTTACTTCATCTCGTCGCGGTTGGTGGCCAAGGCAGCTCGAAAGCCAAAAGGACCCTGAGTTTGCTGACGAGAGTGCCATGACGTGAGGATGCGTTCCTTACCTAAAGGTCCTCTGATGCGGTCTGCATCGTTAGCAAGCATATTTAACCGGCCAACATGTCGCTCTCAATCGCTATATGTTTGTCCTCCTGACGGCAAGATCTAGAAACGTCTTGGCTGTGCTCCTTGTAGTTCTGGCAACACTTCTGGGATTAATAGGCTTTCGCGGCGGTCTGAAGCGCCTGAACTTGTCTCCCCTGTCGAATGCTGCTTTGAATCTGCATACTACTCAAACCTCTGCCATGTCTACTTCTGCTTTGCCCAAGACGCCAGAGGAATGGCGTGCGGCTTTGGACTCTCTGCCCGATGCTGCTCATAATGGTGGAAAGATCCCTGCGTTCTTCTTCGCTCACGGAAGTATGTCTCTTCATCCTCGCAATCGTTGCATCAGAGCGCCGCATACATCTACTTGCTAGGTCCTATTCTCGCTTGGGAACGTAAATTCGGAATACCTCACTACATGACGGAGATGTGGAAGTCGGCCGGAAATGAGTCACCTCATGCGGCCTTTCTGCGCGACTTCGGACGCGTGCTGCTGGAGAAGTACAAGCCGCGAGCGATCGTTGTCTTCAGGTGGGAGCTTCCAAGGCAACCTTGTTGTACATGATTGACGCGGCCTTCAGCGCACATTGGGAGACGAGCGGCGTTCGACTGGGTATGGCGTGATCTACTGTCGAGTTTGTATCGTGTTAACTCATCCGGCTAGTGACGGATTACGGCGAAGAGAACCCTCTATTGATGGACTACTATGGTTTCCAGAAAGAGGTAGCTTCACCCTACGAATAATCCCTGTCAGCGCTCATTCTCCTCCAGCTGTACCAGCTCAAATTCAAATCGCGCGGGGATTCCGAAGTCACTGCTCGCGTAGTGGAAGCATTCAAGAAGGCAGGCTACAACGCTCGCCCTACCCCTGTCACCGAGCCGAGAGGAGACGATGGACGTGGATTTGAAGGGCCAGGGCTGGACCACGGCGTGTTCATCCCTTTCCGACTCATGTTCGGTGAGACGCCGGAGGTACCGGTCGTCCAGGCGAGCATAGACGCGAAGCTCACGCCGGAGAGTGAGTGGAAGCTTGGCCAGGCTGTGGAGGAACTTCGGTCAGTATGCTACTAAGATCAGTTCGAGCGTTGCTGATGGCGCCAGTTCGGAGGGCATCCTTGTTCTTTCTGGCGGACTGACGACACACAACCTGCGCGATTTCTCAAGCTTCGCCGAAACTACAGCCTCAGCACCGTACCATGCGTGGGATAATGCTGTAGATGAGGCCATTTCGGTAGAAGAGGTACGTTTCTCGTCCGTCTACCAGGAAAAAGGACGCCGTCTCATACAATCCTGTCAGCCTGAAGTGCGCAAGAAGGCCCTCGTCGCTCTGGCTTCGCACAAGTCATTCCGTCTAGCCCACCCAAGGGAGGAGCACTTCGTTCCCCTCTACATCGCTGCCGGTGCGGGAGAGAAGGGCAAGTCCAAGGTCTTGCTCGCGCGGTATGGGCTGAAAGCCGTCGCGTTCGGTTTGGAGTGATCTGTTTACTTGTGCGTGAAGCATTGCTGTATCAACATCGATAGCATTTTGTGCGATGTGCTGCTGTCTGAGACATGTACGAGGCCGATGGTTACGGCAGAGCGCTTACTTACTTGAGGATCACGTTCTGCTGAACAATATATGTGGAGGTTCAGGGATGGCGGCGACGTCCTGCTGGTCCCCAACTTAGGATGAGCTGGCAGTCATATAACGCACAGCGCCTCGGCGAGAGCATAAGACGTTCTTGGACGGATTGTCGTCGAAGGGTTTGGTTCAGGCGTTCTCGCGTCGAACACGACACGAAGATGGTACATTTCATCGTTGATAAACAACGCAGAAGAGGCCGGGGAACGTGTGGTTCCCCGGACCGATGTAGCAGTTACCCCGCCTCCACTGCACGTGCCGCCTCCAAGGGACCCTTCTCCACCTCTTTCGCACCAAATCCGGCAATTAATGTCTAGCATGACCAAAATGGTGCAATACGCCGTATATATAAACCTCTTAGCCCGATGGAGGTAGCCAAGTAGAGCACAACACTCCCAGCTCAACGCTCGACGCTATCCAAAACACCTCTCCTCATTGACCTGACGATCTGAAAACCTGACGCAATGGCTCTCCTCCCCGCCCTCAAGCCGTTCTGCATCGGCGACTACGCCTCGCCCAACACGCTCGAGCTGTTCATCGACTATAACTGCCCGTACTCGGCCAAGCTGGTCAGGAATGGCGTGGATAAGGTCATCAAGCCCCTCATTACTGAAGGCGGGAAGTACGAGGGAGTCATCAAGCTTATCTTCAGGCTGAACCCGCAGCCTTGGCATGGTGAGCAAGCTGCCCATACGAGGGATAGAGTGTGGGCTTATACGAAGACTAGCATCGACCACCTTCATGCATGAGGGCTCTGTGGCCGTCGCCCTTGCCGCACCCGAGAGCTGGTACAAGTTCACGCTCCTCGTATGTCTGCCGTACTCCAGACCTTCGCGGTAGTGACTGACCCCTGCCCCAGCTGTACGACAACCAACAGCGCTGGTATGAATCCCAAGCCGCGCACCTGACCCCCACCGAGATCCGTGGCCAGATTGGAGAGTGCGTTCCCGTTGACTGATATCTTCTCCAGCTGCTGATCCTCCGATGTTGTAGGCTAGCTGCTGGTCTGGTCGGCAAGGAGAAAGGCGCCAAAGTGAAAGACCTCCTGACCATCCCTGGTGACGGGAACCGGACGAACAAGGTGACCGAGGAGTTCAAGTACAACAGTGCGTCTTATCCTAGCTTCTCGAATGCTGGTTGTACTAATGCAGTTCCCTGCGCTCGTGCAGTCAAGATCTCCCGCCAGAACGGGATCCACGTCACGCCGTCCGCATGCTGGAACGGCCTGCACGTCCCGTCCGTGTCGAGCTCGTGGGGCGAGAAAGAGTGGACCGAGTTCTTCCAGGAGAACGTCAAGCTGTAAGCGGCAGCACGAAAGAGCTCAAGGAGCCGCGGTGCGCTACTGGGCACGGGTACATGGGCGTTGGAATGGTGTATGCCGTAATGACACAGCGTGGGAAATGCAATCTCGTTACAACTGTGAGCGTGCACAGCTTCCCTCTAGACATTGTGAGCGCTATGAGTGGTACCTTTTGTAAAGGCTTGGTGCTGCATATTGTCTGAGCTGCGGGAAAACAACGCTATGGTCACGGCATTCCGGACCCGACTCCCGCCCAGTGGGATCCTCGAGCTCGTCATGTAATCGCAATCCCACGTCGCCCTCCTATAAGAGGACTGCACCCCCTCTCATCTGACCGCGGCTTCCTGTTCCCTGCCTACCCCTGCCATCGACCAGTGACCCGTAGCCCAAACCACAAACAACATGGCCCTCCAACCTAACCTCGCCCCTCTCCAGCTTGGCAACCCCAGCGCCCCCCACGTCCTCGAGTTCTACATCGACTACGTCTGCCCATACAGCATCAAGCTCGTGCTCAACGCCATCACGCCCGTCCTTCTGCCTCTTATCACGAAAGGGGGGAGATACGATGGCAAAGTTCGGATTATCCTCAGGCTGATGCCGCAGCCTTGGCATGGTGCGTCCCTCCGCCCGTGTATCTTCCGCATATACGTAGCAAGGTGGACTGAACGGCTTCGGTGTTGACGTATGAAGCGAGCAGCATGCTCTTGCATGAAGCCTCTCTGGCGGCAGCGCGTGTCGCCCCGGAGAAATGGTACGACGTGAACGTGCAGGTAGGCCTTCCCCCGCCAGTGCATACTCCCACCAGGCTGAACCCCGACCCAGTTCTTCAAACATCAAACAGAGTTCTTCGACATCCCCGCCTCCAAGCTCTCCCCCACGCAGATCCGCGCCCAGCTCGTCTCGTACGTCCCCCTCTCGCTCATGTCCTCGCGAGGGATTCGCTGACCGGACGGGGTCGTGTGACAGGCTGGCGAGCGAGATAATCGGCCAGGAGAAAGGAGCTCAGATGGCGGATTTGCTCGTGCATCGGACGACTCCGAATGGGGGGACGGCGGTGACGGATGACTTGAAGTACAATAGTGCGTCCTCTTCTTCTGGCTATGTCCGTTTGTTGTGCGTGGACGGCTGGGGCTGATGATGCGCGTAGTCAAGCTCGGAAGGCAGAATGGGATCCATGTGAGCCCTACGACGCTCTGGGATGGGTTGTTCCAGGGAGCGGTGTCGAGCAGCTGGGGCGAGAAGGAGTGGACGGAGTTCCTGGAGCAGAACGTCAAGGTGTGACAGTAATAAGGTCAACAAGCGACGGGATGCGATTTCAAAGCTACCGAGTGGCTGGAATGCCAGTGCTGTGTACAAGATAACAAATATCAAGAATAACAAGATGTGTCGATATATGCGGTGCTATCGCATCTGGTTCGGGTTCACATACAGGTGGGGCGGATTACAAGAGATATACACTGTCCTGCGCCAGCTTGGCGCGAATTTTTCGTTACACATCCTGAGATGACATCCTGTGCGCCTCATCAGTACAGGTCGCATACATCTGCAAACAGAGACGCTCACTCGCTTCAAGCCCACTCTCCATCCAATGCCTCGGCGGGGAACTTCTCCGCATCCATCATCACCTCCTTCATGACCTCCTCATCGCTCAGCTTCTTCCCTTCCGCCTCGGCACTGCTCTCGACTTCCTTCGCATCCCCCTCCGGGATGACCTGGCCAATATCCTCCTTGTCGCCAATCAAGATCACCTCGGCTCCCTTGAAGTCGAGCAGCTTGACCGGGTTGGCAGGGACGAACCGCAGGCCTTTCCCATCTCCCTCGCCCGCAAACTCAGCCTGGATGACTTCCTCCGGGTAGTCGGCGCGCATCTTGGGGTTGAGCCCCGCTTGAGGTGGGGTGCTCGTGGTGGGGTTCTTGACCTGCAGGACAAAGCTAGACGAAGGGAGGATCTCCAGTTCCTTCTGCACCTCTCCCGGCTCGGAAGGATGGGACAAATGGTAAGCGAGGTAAGTCGCGTGCGAGCTGGGCGGCCCGTCGGTCTTAGCGTAGATCACGTAGTTCCCTCGTCCAGCAAGGCGCGCTTCGCCAATATGCCGCTCGCCGCGCGTCTTCGTCTCGTAGTCCTTCGGCCCCAGCTCGGAGGCGAGCTCTTTCAGGTCGTCGCCGTAGGCGACTACGGCCGCCCAGAACGCTTCGCGCTTTTTCGTGGGGTCGGGGAGCCGTTTCTTGCCCACGGAGATGTAGCGGTATTGTTTGCGGGGCTTGCCTTGCGGTTCGGGCGGAGGGGCGGCAGAGCCGGATCCGCGAGGAAGGAGGAGGATGAAGAACTTCGAGACGTCGTCTATCGAGTGAACTTCTTCGAGCTCGACTTTAGGCCGGTAGAAGAAGTAGATGCTACCGGAATGGATGGTCAGCATATATGCGGGTAGGAGGGAAAAGAACCGACGTACTGGCCTCGCTCGAGGATGCCTTCGCCCTTCTCGAATCCCTTCGGGTCGGTTGCGCTCTCCCGCGCCTCGGTCATGCTCTTCGCCCCACCCTTCTTCTCCTTCCCCTCGCTGTCGTCCTTTGCGGTTTCTTTGACACTCTCCTTCTCCTCGCTCGCATTTTCCTCTTTCTCCTCCTTCCCAGTCTCCTCTTCCTTCTCTTCCTTGCCATTTTCAGCAGGCTTCGCCTCCTCCTCATGACCCTTCTTCTCCATCTCCTCCACTTCCTCCTTCTCCGCCTTAGCAGCGCTTACATCCTCTCCCTCTTCCTTCTTCGCCCTCTTCCCGCCTCGCTGTTTAGTACTGCTCTGTCTCTTCACCCCCGCCTCCTTAGGTGCAGCATGAGCTCCATTCGTCTTCCCAGCAGCTTGGCTCCTTGTAGTCGGCATAAGTGGCGTGCAGTAATCGTATACTATCGGCAACAGCAGACGGTGGTCGTAGTACTGAACAAGCCAGCACACATGCCCTCCCTCCGCTCGCTCTGGGTCTTATACATCCCCAGTGAGCGGCAGATCACTCTGTTCATGTGGTCTTGGTCTGGACGATCCCGAACCAACCCCACATATTCGGTGGTCTCTCCTCCATATTCTTCAGTCTTCGGCGAACCCCCGTTGGTCTGGGCCAGAAGGTGACGTCAACACGCTTCTTGGTGGGATTATGTAATCTGGTTAGATAAGATGCGGCGGATGAAGCGGGAATGTGTTGTGAGTTTGTGAGGGGAACGGGAGATGACGCATCGCGTGAAAATGAAGTCAGGGCTGCTGGTGAGGGATCGAGGCACGTTCCCCGTTCGGATGGAGTGGGTGAGGCTATTTTCGTTTGGTTTCTCGTCTTCATCCCCCATCTCCTCTTCCTATCCATCTCTCCAGCTCGCATCTACTCGCATTCATCAACATTCAAGGCACATCTTCTCGTCTGTAATCGCACCAACATATACCCCGCAATACCCGTCCACAATTCGCGATGTCCGACCGGACGTTCACCTCCCCTTCACCCGCCAATGGCACCGCCAATAACTTGACAATTCCAAAAGAACGCCCCTCCGACACCGACGCAGGCGACAGCGGCTCGATCATCTCTACCCATTCCCACTTACGATTCCATCCCTCCTCCGTCCGCCAGCCCCTCCCATTCTTCTACCCTACAGGCGGTCAATTCGTCGACTCGAAACACGGCACCTCGTACAAATGGTCCTCCCGCTCTTCGCGCAAGAACCGCTCTCCACCCGCACGACACCATATCGAGCCTCATCCCACTTCCCCACACCACGGGCCCACACCGCGCCTAACGTCAACAGCGAGCAGCCTCGAGGCCCGTCTTCACAAATCCCCGTTTAAGCCACATCTGGAAGCGGACTGCTCGTTCTGGGTAGCGGTGATCTTCACGGCCGGATCGGCAGTCTGGGTCGCCAATGGCTTCCTCGTCTTCCTCCCCCTCCTGAGGCCCGAAGTCCCGCAGTACACCAACGCAGCCGGCGCACTGGCGTTCGTCGGAGGAACGCTATTCGAAATCGGCAGCTGGCTCATGCTCGTCGAAGCCGGAAACACGGGGCACGAGCAGATGTTCGAGGGCCCACTGAGCGCCTACCTCCGCTGGCGACGACCGAGCGAAGAACGCCTGCTCGAATCCCAGGGCCACTCCCCGCACTCCGAAGACCCAAACGACTCACAAGACGCCGTGCCCGAAAAGCCTGGCCAGAAACCACCAGCGAGCAAGAAGTTCAAGTGGTTCGCAAGGCCCGCTTGGAGGGATATTGGCTATCTGGCGAGCTTTATCCAGCTGATCGCGGCGACGGTCTTTTGGGTGTCGACGATTGTCGGGTTGCCGGGGGTCATCCCGACGCTATTTACGGATCCGCCGGTGGTAGTGACGGATATCTTCTATTGGACGCCGCAGGTGGTGGGCGGGTTCGGGTTTGTCGTGAGCAGCTTGTTGCTGTGAGTTCCTCTCACCCTCTCGTCCTCAAACTGATACTACCCTCCTCATTCTCCCGCTTTGAATTGCGTGTGCTGACCCCGGCGGTAGGATGATCGAAACCCAAAAACACTGGTACCTCCCGAACCCCCTCTCAATAGGCTGGCAAGTCGGCTTCTGGAACCTAGTCGGCGCACTCGGTTTCCTCCTCTGCGGAGCATTCGGATACCTGAGTCTCGACGTGGAATGGGAGAACTACCAGAGCGCGTGTAGCACTTTTTGGGGGAGTTGGGCGTTCTTGATCGGGAGTTTGGTGCAGCTTTGGGAGACGCTGTGGAGGGAGGAGCCGCAATAGGATGGTTCAACATATTTCGCACTCGCATATGACAGACACTGTAGCCCATAGATTCAACCTTGTACACGAACATGATCTCACGACCGCATAATCCATTTTACTTTCCGGATTTCCACTATTGTGTGGAGCACCTTCGTTCAACTGCTTTTCATGCGGCAGTCCGAAGCAGGTCCACGGTACGACGCCGTCAGTCGTCTGTGCGCTACAGCGAGAATCTCGACTCGCAACGATCCTCATTCGGATTATTTTTGGTCTCACCCGAAGCCGTTCGCACGGTATTCGCCAGCATTAACAAGAGAGAAGTTGTCAATGAGAGCCAGACAAAAAGGCAAATTGTATAAGGATTTCTTTCGCAGCCCGGAAAAGAAGATTTGAATGATGAGAGTGGGATTCGAACCCACGCCCTTTCGGACGAGATCCTTAGTCTCGCGCCTTAGACCGCTCGGCCATCTCACCAGACGATGGGAAGGTTTCCCGAAGTTCTGAGATATCGGCCCAGCCAGTGTGAGGCCGCTTCGGGCTGCCTAACGCTCATCTCACACCAGTAACTCCGTAAGAACCGCCCTACAATTGCGCCCCAGAGTCTTGTTACGTATCCTGGTCGCATCTTCATCCCGAATCTCACACAAACATCAATTGACACCAATGCATTAAATCCCCTGTTGTACATGATCTAAGCAAACCTCAAGCCAGAAAGTCACCACCGTTCACGTGCTGAGTTTCGCGTTTTTCTGCAGCTCCGCCGCCGTATAATCCGTACACGTGAGTCAGTAAGATAGATAGATGATGATGTCTGGTCTAGAACGAACGGATGCGAGCCCTGAGGGGAGATGAGAGAGGTGGTGTAAGGTATATCTAGCGTCTAGGGCCGTCGGTGGCCGGAGTAGACTGAGGCGGGTTTCCCGATGAGTGAAGGTGATGGTGCGTAGAGACCAAGGGAGCAGGAGGCGATCATGCGGCTGCTGCGCCCAGCTTGACACCGAGAGCCTTGATGTTGTAGTTCTTGGTGAAGAGGGCGCAGAGGGAGCCGAGTGCGCCGCCAGGTACGCCGATGAGGTAGACGTAGTCAAGTGCCTTGACGTATGCCTGGACGATCGGCACTTGCTGTTCTGTGGGGAGTTGTTGGATGACGGTGACGCTGTCCTTGATTCCCTGGATGACTTCTGCGGGCAGGTTGGGCGCGTAGATCGCGAGCTCCTTCGCGAGTTGGTTGGAGAAGATCGTGCCTGCAATGCAGATACCGATGACACCGCCTACGAGCTGGGCGAAGGTGACGAGTGAAGTGGCCTGCGGGATCATCCGCTCGTCGTCGTGGTATTCGGCCTGGATGGCAATGACGACGTTTTGGAGGGCACCGCCGATACCAGCACCGAACAGGATTTGGAAACCGATCATCTTCGAGTTGGACGCGTTGGCGTCCAGGGTGTAGAGCAGGCCAGCACCGACGGAGGTGATGAGCGGGGAGAAGAACAGGAATGGCCAGTATCGGCCGGTGAAGTTGATCACTGCACCGGAGATAGCGGCGAACACGACGACGGAAAGCATGAAAGGAAGGATGTCGATACCGGACTGGGTGGCGGAGTGGCCCTTTGCCTGGTACTGCAGCGGGAGATAGTACGTCGCGAGCAGCAGGCCGAGCATGACGAAGAACGCCTCGAGGCAAGTGCCGATCTGGGTGCGCTTCTTGAACAGCTTGAGAGGGAGGACAGCACGCGGGCCCATGTACCACTCCCAAGAGATGAACATGATGAGGACGGCACCGAAGACGCAGAAGAGCGCAATGACCGACTTGTCGTTCCAGGGCTTCAGGTTACCACCCCACTGCAGCGGCAGGAGGAGCGTGACGACCATGCCGATGGAAAGGAGTGCGCCAATCCAGTCCATGTACAACCACCGCTGGAGCGCGGTCATTCCGTCTGTCGCTTCTGATCCAATGGCGGGCCGAGCCTCGATGAGGAGCATGATAACGCCGATCGAAACTGCACCGATAGGCAGGTTGATGTAGAAGCACCACCGCCAAGTGACATGGTCGGAGAAAGCACCACCAAGCAGGGGACCAACGACAGAGGACACGGCGAACACTGCACCGAAGGAACCGAAAAGGAGTGGTCGGTCCTCAAGACGAGTGATCTGGGCGATGATAGACAGAATAGAAGTGAAGATCCTGAAAAATTAGTCAGAGACAGTGCATATGATGCGCATATATGCTACTTACCCAGCGGCTCCGATACCGGCAAATGCACGACCGAAGATCAGAACGTTCACGTTCGGTGATACACCGCAAATGAGCGATCCGATCTCGAACAAGGTGATAGCCGTGATGTAGACCCATTTTGTCGGAGCGATGATGAGCAGTTGACCGTAAAGCATGAGGAAACCGGCTTGGGTGAGGAAATAGCCTGAAGCAATCCACGTGATCGAGTCGAGTGAGTTGAAGTCGGAGGCAATACGCGGGATGGCCGTTGCGGTAATAGTTTGATCGAGGGCGACGAGGAAGATGGAGAGAAGCATGGCACTGCAGTCATCATCAGCAACCTGTGTCTCTCGCCCGAACAATTGAAAGTAACTTACCCAAAGGCGAGAACTAACCGCAGACCGGTCAGATACCGCTTATCATCGGCCATGTCGAAAGCGCCGCCAGCCTTATTGGGCGCGGTGATTGCCGCTGCATTCACCACCTCTTTCTGGATGTCTGCATCCTCACTTCTCCTAGGCGCTCCGTCGGCGGCAAATCCGCCCGGTTGCCCTTGTACTTTTCCGTTCACTGATTCTGGTGATGAGGACGCATGTACGTCGGTCGTGGACATTATGGGCGTGTTGACCACCGTCGGTTCGGGGTCAGGTCCGGTCTCGTCGACCGAGGTAGATGCAGAAGCAGGTTTTGGCGTGTTTTCGCTGCCAAGGGGAGGATAGAGGGCCATGGTCGTGTTGTTATAGCCTTCAGTAGAGGTCGGCGTTATGCTTGGTAAGATATATGCTAGTTGTATGCCAAGCAGAGCGGGTTGCGTCAAGCCGCGTTCAAGAGGAGTCAGCGATGTGGCAGTCGCGATGATGCGGTGTGGGCGTGGAGATCGTCAGCCGCTGTACAGAAGCGGAAAGGGATGGCGTGGAGAGACGGCGAGTGGGGGAATGATAATCGTGAGGAGAGACAGTCGTCCCGTGCTCATGCACCTTTTAAGCCCACCGCGCAGTGATTTGCGTTTTCGCGCAATTTCGACCTTCGGGCGCCGTGGAATTTGGCGATGGACGGGCGCCCGTACGCCGCTCGGACGGACTTACCATTGCCGGGGATCGCGTCTTCCCCTGGGTGTATGCATGCATGCTGCCCCGACCACTCCCGGTCGATGTGGACTCCTCCCTTCCCCGGCGCGGCTGGCTGACGAGTTCCCCCGGCCGGGGGAAGAAAGTGTCGAGGATGGCCCCGCCCTTGTCGCACCCTGACAAGCAGCGAAAACTTGGGGCCCTTGGCGCATACACGCCTTCCCGGCGGCCGACCTTCTCTCAGGGCGCACCAACCTGGACCCACGCGCTCGGAACAACGGCAACTCTATGACTAAGCGGAATCTGATGCTTTGCACTGATTCGCTCACAGCTGGTGGGCGTTTGACGCCCTGATGACGCGAAATGACTGGAGTCATCGTGTGATGGGGCACCCTACCGGCCCCGGCTAGGGGCTGTGCTTAGGGGAAAATCGAAGGTAACTGCTCGACACTTCGTGAAAGTTCGCCTTCCGCTTGACTCCCACTGACTCAACCTGGGCTCAGCGACCCCCCAGAAGCACTAGTACTGAAAAGATAATCAGTCCCATGCCCAATCATGATGTGATTTCTGAGCGAGTCTACGGACATCGATATCGCTGATAGGATGTCATGCGTGCCCACCTCATCCGATCAACCGCTTACAAGACAACCATCAATTGGTTGCAAGACATTAATAGTTTCAGAAAAGAAGCTGACAAAGCCAATTACGACCTGATGATCACCGCGCAGCACAGAGAACGAGCATCGACCCACGCTCGCAGCATGGATCCCAAACGTCCAAACCCCTGCTCGCCTCCACAACGCATTCCAGATACCCTTACGGGAATCGTGGGCGGGCGCCTAGCTTCGGCGCCCTTTGAGAAGGGTTCGGTTGATGATGTTACGACAGCAAGCATTAATATTGCTGCCGAGCTTGTCGCAGGATGAACGGAAGGAAGGATCTGAAGTTCTAGGCTCGTTCTTGATCGGATAAGATTGAGCCGTCTTAGGACGTCTTACTCCCATGAACTAACCATCATCCGTCGCTGCATTTCCCCACCTTCGACCCACAAAGTTCAGAACGAGTCATCTATAAGTTAAAGCTAGGCGTCGAAAAGCGGTGCAAAAGTCGCGCGTGGCCTTGCCACGTTTTCGCGCCACGTGGCAGCAGAAGCAAAAGCGCCCGGCGCGCGGCTTTGGGCTAGGGACCAAGGGAAAAAAGGGGTTGGGGTCCTTGGGGATCTTAACAAGGCCCTTATTACTAGGGTTTTTGCGCAAATTATTGAAATAAGAGAGAAAACATGTAATATAGAGTTAAATTAGCATACAAAATATTGTGCAAACTAGATATGTTGAAATTAAAATCCTTCAATTGCAGTAGGTAATCAAATGCAGTAGGTAATATGGTATCGAGCAATTTGGGATGGGAATGGTGGAACAGGAAATGGAGCATGCAAAGTGCAGAGGCGAAGCCCACTTGCTCGGGATACCTTCTCAAGTTGGCCTTGACATCCTCCTTCTGCTTGAAGCCTGTGAACCAGAAATGGGGAAGGGACTACGGGAGACGGGAGATGGGAGACGGGAGACGGGAGACGGGAGACGGGAGACGGGAGACGGGAGACGGGAGACGGGAGACGGGAGACGGGAGACGGGAGACGGGAGACGGGAGACGGGAGACGGGAGACGGGAGACGGGAGGATTGGGGAAAAAGGGGCTCCTTGGGAGATAGGTGGATTAAGGGTAAAGTTGGAAAAGTTGCAAGACACAGTGGATGCGGAGAATTAAGGGAAAATGAGGTTCTATCAGAATGGAAATCCCCCTTATCATGGAGTGGAGCATTTTCTGATGCAAGAAGTTGATTATCAGAAGGAGGAAGAGTCATGAAAGAGAAAGTTACTCAAGATGAACCACCATGAATAGGCAGTTATTTACGCCATGTATCCAAGGGTAGGGGATTTTCCATGAGCACAGCATAGCATAGGTGTGCATGCAGGAGCCTGGGAGACATAAGCTACCTAAAGAATAATCTATCACTATGCTTGCTCCGTTAGCTGACTTTGCACACTTGACAAATACCACCATGCGCCACCGGAGCGCAGCGGAGGTGTGCAAGCATGGACTGAAAGAAGTAATCTACCTAAACGGAAGATTTGCATTACAACTTACTGTGCATACTTAATGACTTAAGTAGAATTGCTACAGAAAAAAGGAAACCAAAAAACATATATCAACATTTGAGGAACGATGAGCGAAGCGAGACGGGTTCACCTCGTCCACCTTATACCAAAACCACGGGACCATTCATTAAATACCTACATCAACAGCCATGCAGTCGAGGACTGAATCGTATGATATACTCTTGAAACCGCGTTAAAGAGGAATACACTTCCCCGCTTGCGCGGCCTCCGAGCCCCTGAGTCATCGGGCAGCGGGGAAGCAACCCGCGGAGTCGCCCCAGGGTATTGAGTGCCTAAGGCCGACTTTGTATGCGCATATAGTTGTTTGTTTTATTGGTGACTAAGCTTTTGTTCATCGTAGGTATGGGCTTTGGGATATCTCGTGTTGGACAGGACTAGACCATAATGAAATACAGCATCACATTGCTATTCGAAACCACGATCCTACATCAACGTGGCAAATACCACCGACACGAACAACAGCAAAAGAACAAAGGTATCTTCCTCCTCCCCCGCCATATTTCACCCGCCCTCCGATAAATACATCCTCCGATAAGAGGTCACAAACGCAGAAAACGAAAAAAAAATAAGCAAAATAAAGGAAGTCCTTGCATACATTCATCCACACAAACAAGCATATCAAAAACACCTGGGCGATGGCACGAACACAGAAGAGAGCAAAAGAAAAAGAACAAAAGAGCAGAGAGGAAATGAAGAAGTGGGATCAACCCCGCCTAAACAGCCTACCTTTCTTCTGCCCCTGCTGCTGCTGAGGCGGCGGCGTAGGCTGCTGTTGACCCTGCCAATTTGAGGGCGGTTGACCCGCCTGTCCCTGCTGGCCTGGTTGTGCAGAGGGAGGCCACTGCTGGCCCTGCTGTGCTTGTAGGGGATACAAAGCGGGCTGATAACCTCCTTGCGGCGGTCCGCTCCCTCCATACGGCCCCTGCTGCATACCAGCCGGTAAGGGCGGGACGGGCGGAGCGGGCTGTCCATATCCCCCAGGAGCGACAGGGATAGGGTATAACGATTGCCCACCCGGTATGCCCGCATATCCAGCTTGGGCTGCCGGAACAGGCCTGTAAGCCTGTTGACCCTGCGCAGCAGGAGGAGGAGGGGCGTTATACGCATTTAGGGGATTGAACGCCGGTGCAGGCCGTACGTACCCGGATGGAGCGGGCGCTGGGACTGGCGCTCCTCCGCCAGGTAGGCCAGGTCCGTTTGTGAGTAGAGAGGGAGCTGTTGACCACGTATTCGGGTTTTGCTGCTGCTGCTGTTGTTGCTGGTGCGCTTGTTTGACGCTCTCAGCGATCGGGGCGACTGATTCGGCCAGAGCTGTATCATACGGCCTCCCCCCCGCTCCAGCGCCGAGCGTGATACTAGACAGCCCAAGGCCGGAGCCAGAAGCAGTGAGGACTGTCGACCCCGACCCAGTCCGATTATGCGCGGGCGGTACTGCAGCCGGGGGGGAGGGGAGCGGGCTGGAAGGGTCGGACCTGTATGTCGGGGCTGGGGTGGTGGGCGACTGCGTAGGGAGGGAGTTGGGCGAGAGGGGCGAGGTGGACGATCCGGTTGGGCGGTAGGGGTCGGAGGCTGAGTTTGGGGAGGTAGAACTGGAGGAGCGGTGCGAGCTGTAGGATGCTGCGTACGCTTGGGCTGCGGTGGGGAACTGAGGCGGGGAAGGTTTGGCGTTGGGGAGGAAGGGGGTGACGGATGCACTGCATACATGTCAGTCTTGTCACCCACATATTCGTTGGAAGGGAAGAAGGAAGGAGAAAAGGAGGGAGGGAGAAACGTACTTATACAACTGTCTCACATCCCCGAACTTGCTCTCCAACCCCACAGCCCCACCAACAGCCCCGACCGTCCCGGCCTGCCCACCCGTCTCAGCCCCATAAGCGACCCTCGGATCGAACTGCAGTCTCTGGGAATACCCCATCGGCGGCAGGCCCTGTCTCTGGCCAGTAGACTGGATGCTCGTTCGTTCTGGCACGGCCGTGGGCTGTGTGCGATAGCTGGTGGTAGTGGGTGGAGCGGGAGAGGACGCAGCGTGCGAGAGGGGGGGCATGCTGTTCCTACTGGGATGCCTCGTCTCGGCGGGATCGAATTCCCTCTGCGCGCTCGGAGCGCTCTGCGGAGTCGAAGCCGACAGACTTTCCTGTCTCGCATGCCCAAGCTGCGGGTCAGAAACATACGCCCCTATCCTCGGTGGCGGCCTCATCCCCCCTCCCCCTCCCGATCCTCGGATCCTTCCCCCAGCGATGGGAGAAGTAGGCGACGCAATAGGGGAGAACACCGCCGGCGGCGGGGGGTCGGACGGGTAATCAGGACCAGGGAGAGGAGGTGCGATAGGCGTAAATGCCGGTAAGGGCTCCGAGTTCTCGTCGTATTCTTCTTCTTCTTCTTCTGGTAGATCTCTGAGCTGGGGGACGGTGCTCCCTGCGGGGGAGGTGCTGGCGGAGCTGGGCCATTGGCGGGGCTGTTCTGCCGGAGGTGGGGTATGGGAGGGGAGGGCGAGGCTAGGGGTGGTATCGGCACGCATCACTGTTATTGGCGCTATCGGTACCGTTGTTGTTGTGGAGGTGCTTCCTCCTGCGGAAGAGGAATCGCCAAGGCCAGCTTCGTAGTACCAGCTCGGCCGCTCTTTTTCGACTTTCGGACTTGCCTGCCTCGTGGGTTCAGGTAAGGGATGTTTGACGTCCATCGAGGGGAGGTCGCGTTCGGGGGATTTACCGTTCCCGTTCCCGTTCCCGCTTCCATTCCCGACCCCGTTACTTTCTCCTGTATCAGAGCCGGGTTTGTCGGCTGGGTAGTCCATTCCACCTCGCTCGGAGACTGGAGAACTAGGTCCAGTAGCCCGACCTTGAGGGATAGACGGCAGGGCCCTCAACCGTCCCCCTCCAGGCCTAGGTGGTGCCCTAGCACCCGACGGAGCCCTCCGCACCCGATTATCGGCTCCTTCCTGTCCCCATGTAGACGAAGAAGTGCTCGTACTCCCGCTCGGCGATGGCGGCGGTGGCGAGCGAGGCGAGCGAGGCGAGCCCGATCCCTGTGACCCAGTCCCCGATCCCGATCCCGGTGCAGAGGGAAGGGGAGGAGAAAGATTCAACTTGAGGTCAGTGTCGGACAGCCAGGAAGCCCGTTCTTTCCCCCCACTACCCGGTGAGCTCGACGCTGCCGGGGTGCTGTCTGATGGAGGGGATGTGGTTGCTTGTGTTGGTGTGCTGGAGCGGTCGGTCGATTCTGCTAGAGCGCGCAGCCGGAGCTCGTTTGCCCGAAAGATCTCTTCGTCCCATTCTTCGAATACCTCAAATTCCTGCGCCGCCGGGCCGGACGAAGGGGGCGGCGTAACCTGCACGCTGGGTAGCTGCTCCGCCACTGTGGGTTGAGCTGATAGCGGCGTAGGCAGCTCCGGCGCTTGTTGTTGCCCTGGCTGAGGTTCCGCAGGAGGAGCAGGAGGAGGTTGGGGCATTTCTCTAGGCCTGGGTGTGAGGTTCAACGACCGATTGGCGGCTTCGGCAAGCTTGTCGTCGAACTCTTTTTGCGAGAGCTCGTATGCCGGCGGGGGGAGGTCGAGCGGCTCAGTAGGGGAGTCCATCGGCGCCTATGCTCTCCACCACCTCAGAGGTTCGAACAGTATATTGGTTGGTGGACGTTCGCTCCTCGGTATCCGCAGGGCGGGGAGGGCTGGAGGGATGGAGGTCGGGGAGGAGGAGAGGGTGGTGGTGGTGGTACGAAAGAGAGGAACGGACGAAGGTACTGCTGTGCGGTGCCTGTGCCTCGCCCAAGACGACAGAGGAAGATAGGCGCCGCCTCTCCTCCCTTCTCTTCCTTCTCCTATCCACCCGCAGAGTGTGATGATGAGATGACGCTGATGCTGCTGATACCGCAGTTGTATGCGGCGACGACCTCCACCGGCGCTTTCCGATTCCTCTCAGATCAGTGAGAAGGCAAGTCGATCAGCGAAGCCCCGGTGGAATGTACAGCACGCTAAGTATGTAGGAGTCGACCACCCAAGAGCAGTCTGCTACTGACGCTGTCCTGTCCCCCACAACCCTCGGCCCTGAACGAGACCCCCTCCGCCGAGGTCGAGTCTCACGCGGCATTCCCGCGCCATTTCGTGCAAAGCCGGCGGAAGGCGTTCAGTTCGGGGGCTGTGTCCCTGAGCATGTGCGCGCCACCGTGACGGGGAGGGGTCTAGGGGATTCGGAGGGGTTCGGATCGTGCCTGACGGGCGAAGCGTATTCTTGGGTCAGGCTGGGCTCGCTGGCGGTTTGTTGCTGACGTGCTGAGCTGAGGTGGAAGGGAGAGGCGGTGTGCGTCGTTACGGCGGTGTTGGGCTTGTTCGAGGTGACGACATTATCCAGTGCTATGGCTGTTATTTTGAAATGCTGCTATGCTCAAACCAAGCGTTGTCGGGATTACGAGCGTCTGCAGTCCAGCAGTTTTGGGGAGAGGAGTCATCTCCTTCCGAAAGGGGAAGAGGATCCATAATACATAGCGGCTCCCATGCATTGAGGGTTCTTCTTTCGAACATCGCAATATTACATTCGTCTCCCATTCTACTGGTTTCCCTCTATCTTTCATGTGTTTGCCTTCCCGTCCAGGCATCGCCGCATCTAAATATCGCCATGTCCCTGTCATGATGTCTCCTTGAACACCTCCCTCCAAACGACCCTCAACTCCTCCAAACTCCCAATAACCGCATCAACACCCTCCACCACCGGATGTTCCCCCATAGCATGCCCCTCCTCCCTCTCAGAATAAAGCACGCTACTCCCCCACCCCAGCGCCTTAGCAGCCCTAACGTTGTTCAAATTATCATCCACGAACAGGCATTTCCTTGGGTCGGAGACGCGCGCCACGGACATCGCCTGTGCGTAGAAGGCGGGTTCGGGCTTGCAGGAGAAGGAGGGGAGGGAGTAGTCGCAGTAGAAGATACCTTCAATTAGGTCGTCCAGCTTTAGGATCTTCAGAACGCGATTGGCGTGCTATGCACAGCTAATCAGCCTATTCCCCGCTTCATGGTGTGGGGGCATACCGTCGAGTAAGCATTCGTCAGCGCCCATACCTACGGACGTGTTAGACAAAGTCAGGAGCGTTGAGTAGGTAGGGAGGTACGCACCCGAGCTTTCCGCCGATCAATATCCTCGATCAACTTCCTCACCCTCGGGTCGGGCTTCAAGATCTCCTCGAGCGGTAAGCTGCCATCACATTTCTTATCGAAGTCCAATGCGTCTACCTTTCCCCAGCACGATCAGCGTCCACTCATCCCATTCCGGACAGAAAGCAACGGAAGGGTCGATGGGATGGAGAGAATGGGAGGGGTGAAGAGGGTGGAGCGGCAGGAGGGAAGGAAAGGGGGAGGACGCACCGATATTATGATGCTTCATCAACCCCCTCAGCGCGAGCCCATACTGCGTATAATACTTCGAATGCAAGCTATGGGCATCTTCCTCGCTAAACCCCATCGAGAGGAAATACGCTGCGCCGCTCTCGGTCAACCTCACTCTCCTCAATCTCAGTATATAACGAGCTGGAGCGTACCGTGTATGCGCTCGCTCATGAGTTCGGCTATGCGGGTGCTGCGCGGGTAGAGGGTGTTGTCTGCGTGTTCGTTGTTAGAATGGATTGAATTGACATGGTGGGGGGAGGGGGAGAGGACGGACCTATGTCGAGCCAGACGATGTAGCGGTCATCTCCTGCCAGCCAGGTCAGCCTAAGCAGTCGCTATGTGCAGCAGATTATCTGACCGGGTGCGCCATTAGTGGTAGCCATTGTGAGCGTAGATCTAGATGGAGTGGAAAGGCCGAGACGATAATGACAATCCCGTTCGCTGTCAACCGTCAACAACAACTCGGCACCAACGTGCATTCAGCCTGAAACCGCGCCATCCACCTCAAGCGGTTCATTCGGCGTTAATTATGCTTATCTAATAAATGACGTCTGCACCTGTCAGGGTCCCAAAAGTCGCTTCGCGAACCCCGCGCCTTCATCCAGAAGTGGGTTGGCCGGGATCATGTTCCACATGGTGCAGAGCACGCCAAAGGTCTTGCGACTATCTTACGCCATCTTACCTTCCTTTTCATAAGGACTCACTTCTCCTTCTCCGCAAGGCAAGGTTGCAGGGAAGGGGCAGGGCGGAGCACGTCTTCGGGCGCTTGACAAAAGGCAGTACGACCCCACGAGGTCCTTAAGGGGAGAGGGGATGGCGTCAGCCAAGTGGCAAAATGAGTGATTGCAAAATCTCTCTCCTCTCACACCTTGGATAGTTGAGTCTCAGCTGGTTATTTATAATTGCTCACGTACTACTTGGCCCTTGGCTTGACCTCGGCTCTTGTCCCTTACGCCCTACATTTCTTCTAAGCCAAGTTTGCGCGAAGAGATGGGTTTCCTCGAGCGGATCCGACATGCGCCTGCTACGTTTGCAGGGACGACAAACGACGATGTGGACGAGAAGTCGCTCAGGCGTCCTGCGACCGAGGAGGGACAGGTCCAGCCTGTTCCGGAGGAGGACGCGACTGGTGTCCGGGAGGTGGGCGAAATCGCGGAGGGCGAACCGGGCTGGACGCCAGGAGGGATCACTTTTGAGGAAGATGTCGCTGGGGGGATGGGTCGACATCTCGGTGTTGTCAGCTGCACTCTCCTTATGTACGTCCCTCCCTTCCATGCACCGTCAGTGGTCCCGCAGCATGATTGCTGATCGCGATTTGGTAGTGTTGGGCGCATCATCGGCACTGGCATCTTCTCGACCCCATCCTCGATCCTCTCCGGCGTCGGCTCGATCGGCGCATCCCTCATGCTCTGGGTCCTCGGCTTCCTCATCTCCGTCTGCGGCCTCTTCGTCTGGCTCGAATTTGGGACCATGTTCCCCCGCTCGGGAGGGGAGAAAGTCTACCTCGAGGCCGTGTATCGCAAGCCCAAGTATTTGGCAACGATCATCTTTGCTACCAATGCTATTTTGCTCGGGTTTACCGCGAGTGGGTGTATTGTCTTTGCGAGCAATATACTCGTTTCGGCCGGGGTCAGCAACCCGAGCCCGTGGGTGTCGCGTGGTATCGCCCTAGGAGGTCGGTCCGCCCCACCTAGCCCACACTAGACGCACATTGACAAGACCTGTCAGTGATCTTCTTCGTAACGATCCTGCACGGCTTCACTCCCAAACTCGGCGTCCTCCTCATGAACGCCCTCTCATTCTTTAAAGTCTTCCTCCTCCTCTTCGTCGTCATCGCGGGCTGGGTCGTCCTCGGCGGCCACACCCGCGTGCAGAACCCGACTTCGCATTTCCACAACGCGTTCGCGGGCAGCTCGCATAGCAGCAACGATTATGCTACGGCGCTGTTTAAGGTCCTGAATGCGTATGCGGGGTGGAGCAATGTGAACTATGTGTTGAATAATGTGAAGGATCCTGTGAGGACGCTCAAGATTGCTGGACCTCTGGTATGTGCCCTGCCCACGGCGTGTGCACTTAAACTGACGCAATATGTTTAGGGCCTCGGCTTATGTGCGCTGTTCTACCTGTTCGCCAACATCGCCTACTTTGCCGCTGCCTCCCCGCAGCAAATCAAGTCAACAGGCGTGACCGTCGCCTCCCTCTTCTTCGGCAACGTCTTCGGCAGCCAAGCTCAAAAAGCGCTCACCGTGTTCGTCGCCCTCAGCGCTCTCGGGAACGTAATCACCATCACCTTCGCCCAAAGCCGGGTCAACCAAGAACTCGCCAAGGAAGGCATCCCCCTTCCCTTCGGGAACAAGATCTGGGCTAGTAACTGGCCTGCCGGATCCCCGCTCGGCGGCTTGATCATTCACTTGATCCCTTCGGTGATCGTCATCATCGCCCCGCCCGCGAACGTCGCCTACCCCTTCATCCTGGATATCGAAGGCTACCCCGGCCAAATCATAAACCTCTTTGTCGTTCTCGGCCTGTTCTACCTCCGATGGAAACGACCCAATGCTGTACGGCCCTTCAAAGTCTGGCTCCCGCTCGCGTTCTTCTTCTTGGTCGCGGCGTGCTTCTTGCTCGTTGCGCCTTTCTTGAGGCCGAGTAATGGGGTGGGCGATACGCCGCCGTTGCCGTATTGGCTTTACCCGATTGTGGGGATTGCGATCATGTTTGCTGGGGCGATATACTGGGCGGCGTGGAGGGTTGTCCTGCCCGTCGTGTTCGGTTATGAGCTTGTACCGAGGAAGGAGAGGCTGGCAGATGGGACCGTGGTTACGGTGGTACGTATCTCATACGCAGATCCAGAACCAGACTAAGCACCATTTCTGCAGTTCTCAAGAGGTAAGATCAGCAAGAACTGAGTCTATGCGCCGTCCCTTCCGGCCCGAAGCACCCGCTGACGGCCACCCAGTGGTTCGTACAAGGACGGAACGGCAGTATAGATATGAGGAAGTAGGAGAAACGGGAGAATTCGAGCACGGAACAATGGACGTGGCTCTGCAGGCTCTGAAGGACCACGGGCAGTCGGGTGTTCGTGTATCATATGTCGTGCCCGACGCAGAAGAGGATGACGACGATGACGGCGGATGAGCATAATGTCACAGTCTAGTCTTCCTAATGTAAAATACAGATTTCCTTCTATCTATCGTCCATTGACTACGTCATCCATCATTCTGTGCGATGATCAGCATGAAATTTTGGTCGAGAGGCAATCTGAATACTTACGATTCTTCTGATCGTCCGTTATAAGGGAAGTACGTTGAGAATCCGAAGCTGTTCCCGATGAAGCTGCCCGGATTGAAGACATGACATCCCTCATATGTCTCTTCGTATCGCTCATATTTGTCGGCAAGAATGACCTGTAACACTTCAGCTGGGAAAATATCGCAATACTTGTTCAGTGTACCGTTGTTGGTGTAGGGTATAATCGCATGGCATGGTCGAACTCCCACAATATCGGTTGCACAGTCAAAGGAAGCGGTGATAGGTGTTCTTGATCTATGACCATCTGCACGAGCTGACGACGGATTTCGGGTTAAGCCAGAACAGAAGCGGAAGTGAAAGTAAACATACATATCGCTTCAGCTCCTTCGCTTCTACCTCCTGCTTCACCCCAACAAGGTTCCTCAACACCCGAGCCATCAGGTCTTCCCGGAAGATAACGATCTCCTGACCGAAGAACTTGACTCTACACGGGTTGGACAAGAAGACGGCTCGGGGTAGTCTTGCTTTTAGGCGGGCAACGAAGTTGTCGGGTATTGATGGTCTTGGAAGGGTTGAGCTGCCCCATGGGTCTAATGGACCGGGGACGAAGAGGAAGTGGGAGGCGGCGGAGATGTCTTTGTACGAGCTTAGGAGGTCGCCCAAAGCGGTGAAGTTGTCTGAGGACATGATTAGTGGTTGTACCCAAAAAAGGTATGAGCAATGCGTACCGGTATATTGCTTGATCCCAGATCCACCACTGGCAATACCCTTGCTCGTGAAGTTCCCACAAAAGATGAACAAGAACGGCGTGAAGCCCGTCTCAACGCATTTATCCAGCACGGCACGTAGTCCATTGAGGGTTTTTGGGTGATCGAGCCAGAGATCGGAGATGACTACGAAGGCGAGATGCGGGAAGTCCTGTATTCGACGAGCGTACTCCTCCTATACGCGCATGTATGCGTTCAGTCAGCAGAACCAGCCGACCAGCTGATGACGCACGAACATCCTCTGCTGGTGTCGTTGCTCCCTTTCCTAGGAAATCGATGTGACCAAACATTGATCTGCGACGTTCCGTGAGGACACCATCTGGATTAAGAGCACCGACCGGCTGACCTAGCGGCTGCTCTCCTCTCGCTCGGCGGATGCCCAATCTGCCACACCTTCAGCGTGTCCTCATCCGTATATTCCCCTTCTACCAAAACGAAGCAACCCTCCGTGATGAGCCCTTGACATGGCGACGCCTCAGACACATCTAGCAGCACCTTGCCGTCCACATCTTCCAGACATAGTCGGCCGTCCGGCTCATGTGCCAACATGCCGAGGAGCATGAACGTCTCTCCTGCTCGGCCGAGCAGGTTCTTTGTTGACGTCAACTATCACCACCTATCAGCACCAGTAGAATCAAGGAGGATGTATGTAGACGGACCTTGTTCATGGTTTCTTGGCTCAGACCCGGTACGACAGCTGGTGTGAAGTGTTCGTTTCTCAGCACAACTTGTTTAATGACATGATACCGATCTCGCAGGAACGCTGCTCTTGAAGCAGCACTTCCGCCCATACTCGGTGGTGTTGTCGATCTAGTTAAAATTCTGTCAGCAACTGGCCAGCTGTCAACAGGTCTTGTACGCACTTCTCGAACGTATGCCTCTCAACACTGTACATCCACCTGGGCATCTCAAACGCATCAATGAACTCAACGTGCTGAGACGGATCCAGTTCGTCTTCTTCCCCAAGCGCATGTGCACCCATCCCTCCAGGACCCATGACCTCTCGCGAATCGACCTGCAGCAGCTCATACACCCGCTGTATCTGCTGTTTCGTGACCAAGTTGGAGTCGTCTATTGCATCCGTTCAGCATGCAGCTATATGCGCTTGTGTAGAAAGTGACATACATTCTTGGGCCATCCATACTTTTGCAAGATGCTCGAGCGAGTCGCTAACTTCATCGTCAGCTACGTTGTGCTCCCGCAGGATGTCGAGGATGAATTGGGCGGCATCGACCTGGAGCGCGAGCATGTACTTCTTCTGAAACTCCTAGAAGTATACATCACTCATAAGTAACAAGTCCAATATTGGCCGGGATATTCTACATGCCTTTACAATACTCGTTAATGTTGGCGGTGCCATTTTGTAATGAGTCTCTCGAGTTGGTAGATGAGCTCGCCGTTGTAGGCGGCAGTAATGCACGACGCGACGCGTCCCTAAGACGCGCGCCTGCTTTGGTAATGCGCCCTCCTCCTCGTGCACCGACGCCACAATTCGAGGGGCACTTGCACTGCCCGACGGCAGCGCACATGGAAAGCACGAGCGTCCCCATCAATTATCTCACAAAGTCATGCTGCTTGTTACCCCGCGTCATTATCGCAGCTCCTTTCTTTCCATGCGACCAGCACGTGCATTAGTTCATTCCAGTCGCGTTTTCAACAGCTTCATCATCAGGGATCCAAGGGTCGCGTTTGGGGTGTGCACATGCACTGTCGAGGAATAACCATGTATTCGTCGACTTCTCGGGTACAACATTCGTGCAGCAGAACTGCAACTATTTCACAGGAGGGAAAGAAAGGGGATTCGAAAGGGCGTTTAGCGTGAATGTGGGAGGCGGTCGGGGCGGGGAGGAACAGGATTGTAGAAGACATTATGGACAGGTTGTCCCAAGGGAACAGAAAAACACTGATGGCCACGAAAAAAGAAGAAAGGCATGACGGGAACATGACGTCAAAGGCCCATGCAAATGGTATCGTCTTGTGCGTGCAGGCGAACGGACGGATGTCAATCAGACCATTGGCTGACACGGAATGACATCAGCTTCTTGTCGATTGCCAACGGCGTGGAATCGTCCACACCTTGAACTAGTTCTATTGTCGTTCTTCTTCACCTTCCCGATCTCTTGGTGGCGTTGTGCGAGTGGCAAACACACCTGGCGGTGGCGGTCGATAGAAAGTGTGCGGAGGGGGTGGTATGCTCAAAATATGCGGCGGCGGAGCACCATGCATATGCGCACCAGGAGGCGGAGCGCCTGGCCCGCCAGGCACAGCGTTACGCATGATGTCCGCTTCGTGCCGCAAATGTTCTAGCTCACGTGCCTGCTCCTTGATCACATTCTTCATACTGGCGATGTACTCCACGGCTGTGCGCAAAGACATCAGAGGCACAGCTTTCAGGAAATCTGATTAATGAAACGCTTACCTTTGCTTAGGATCTCCCATTTGCTCGCCTTCATTCCTCTATCAGCTGGCAACTGATCGCGAAGCTCATCAAACAGATCCTTCATCTCTTTTCGTCGTTTCCTTTCTGCAAGTTTGTGGCTGACCCTGAGTTCGGGTGATCGAGAATATGGCGTTTCCTTCTGACCGGTACTCGGTGCGCTCGGGCTCGTCGGCGTTGGATTCCCGGTTTCTTGACCATGTGTGCTGTTGTCTGGCGTAGTTGTCCCGGGTGGTGGTGTATTGTCGTTAGCGCCCATGGGCGGCGGCTGTTGTCGTTCATCGCTCGATGCAGGTCCGGATTCTCCAGGTCCAGCAGGGAACTGTGTATTGGGTGGTTGACTGTAATATTGCCCCGCGGCGTTGGGATAAGCATGAGGAGGGGGAGGTCCGCCTGCGGGTGGCCAAACAAAGCTCTGGTAATTTCGATTTGGGTCTTCGGGACCACCATTCGAGCTGTAAGATGTCGGCGCTGTGGACGGTGCGTAGCCACCGCCCGCACTAGTGCTGCTTGCCATACTCGTAGCACTGAAGATGGATGCGGCCGAATCTCGTCGCTCGTCCGCGATGTGTGATGGAGGAGGCGGGGGTTGACCGCCGGCAGAAGCAGAGGAATAAGGGCCCGAACCCCAACGCGGTGGGCCGCCTTGCCAAAGGTTTGTGGCAGGACCGGAAGTCGGCGAGGTATTTGCACTATTGTCGAGGTCTTTTCCACTCATCTGCGGCAGCCGGCCAATATCGATGGCCGAGCTGCGTCGTTTGTTGGGATGTTGGGAAGACGGGTTGGCGTCCGACCTGCTATCGAGTTGTGTGCCAATCCTGGCGGGGTCGATCTCCGACGCCTCGGCGAAAGCTCCCTGAGTATTTCCGCTTGCAGGGGAGTTGCCAGAGGGGAGTTGGTCGTGGGATAGCTTGCGCTTCAGCGCCTGGCGCTGATAGGGCGCTTGCGTTACGCTATATTGGTCGTGGTAGGGAGAAAGAAGGTGGGCGGAGTTGGACGGGGGTCCGGCGCGCGCATTTGCAGTTGTGTGGCTGTGGCCGTTGTGGTGACCCTGGACGACCTCACCGCTCGCTATTGAATGTCGACGACCCTCATACCCAGCGTTCGGTGCACTCAACCCTCCTCCTCCGCCTCCTTGCATATCGCCAATCTCACCCTCGGCCCCCGTTGCTCTACTCGATATCTCCCTCCCTGGGACAGAGAAGGCTTGCGGTTGCCGTGATCCCGGCGGTGGTGAGAGCGACCATGGTCGACTGGGCCGGCCGATTTGATCCGTGGAGCCGCCGGCTGCGGGGTTAATGGGCGGACGTTCGTTTGCGGACATGTTGCTTCCCGCTGCAGAAGCAGGAATCTGGTCAGCTGATAACATCTGTCAGAGACTGGTCCAAGGACTGGGCACGATACTCATTCACCTGGTGGCTTCAGAGCGATGCGGGGGATAGTGTTGTTGGATGGAGCAGATTGAGTTGCGGCTAGGCTGGACTGTTCTGCTATATTAGATGTAGGAATGTCGTCCAAAGGTGGTTCGAATGAGGGATGCGACTTCTCTGCCGGCTCCGCTGTAGTCGTGGCTTGGGCGTCTGAAGGTGCGGTTGCGGGAGCAGTAGGGTCCATTACGGAGAGGGAGAAATGGGTCAAGTTTATGGGAAAAACGGGGGATCGGGCGTGGCGGGAGGCGTCTGGGGTCGGGTTATGGGATTCGTTGCCTCTTTGGCTGAGTGTAAGGATAAGGAACGACAAAGTCAATTGCCGGATCTGAAGGGGGGTTTGTTCAGATGGTCATACACCGCTCTAATTTACACAGGAGAGGGCGGGGCCGTAACCGGAGCGGGACCGGGGGTCGTGTTGCTTTTGAAGCTGCGTGTCCAAGGGACGGGGCCGGCGGTTCGTCCCTCCTCCCCCTCTTGGGTAAAGGGCAACAGGGAGTTCACGTCCACAAGAACTATCCCTGGACTGGTCGGATGCAGACCCACGAGAGCAGCGGGCCACGAGGTCCGTGCTCCACGAGGCGAACACGAGCCCAGCCGTATGATTTCGGCACGTTAGCAGCCGTTGTGCAATAGTCTTCTTGTCCCTGTCCGTGCAACACAGGTTATCCCGACTCAAACCACCTACGCTTCATTCACACGCGGCGAACCCGAACCTGCGAAGGGTAGTGGGTGGACCAGCCCGGCCTTGGCTTCAGGGAACGAAACACCCTTGCAGAAAGAGGACACGTGCGGTGGCAGCTCGGGATGACGTGCGAGATCCTTTCATCCCTGGCGCCACGCTGGGAGGCCCCTTGGAACTCTTTCTTCTTCAGACGGCAAATCAACCTTGTCGCGAGGTTCATCCCCCTTGCTACCCGAGCCCTGGTCTTCGATGTAAAACGTGATCAAATTACGCCGACTGGAGTCCCCTGCCCCTATCAACTGCATGCTTGAGTGCCATCATCCAGTATAGGAAGTCACATACCAGTCCATCGGTCAAACAAATTTCAAGCCTATTTTGCACCCTGGATACACCGCATGCGACCCAGACCCCGGTCAAAGCACAGCCATTCGTCCGGGTCGTCCTCATCTGCGACACGAGTCCCGGCATGGGGCTTCTCACGCTCCCCTCGACCCTGATGTTGCATTCCAGGAGGAACACACAAAGCGAACTGGCGCCGGGGCTGGAATGTTTGGGTAAGACAAATCAAAATCGTTCACCGTGTGTGAACGGTGTGGAGAACAAAATAATTCTTTTGCTTCGGAACGCGATCGAAGCCGGATAAGGAACATGGTCGATTCCTGTCCACTGGCTCTGATGAGATACATATGACCTACAAAAACATTGATCACTGGTGAAGAAGCGTGCTCGGGCAAGAAGGATCATGGCAGAGAACCGGGTGCATTAGATTATCAGCCTGTCATGCAAAGGCTGTCCCTTCTCGCCTCCTCGAGTGCCAGATCATCAAGCGAGATCCAGCGAGCGTACGGAAGGCGAGTATTCAACTTGGTGGCAGCCAGCCGCATCGGTCTTCCTGCGCGCGAGAATCTGGCGGCTTCCCGAGCTTCGTCGGCTTCCTCGCCCTTGTCATCCGCGTGCACCATTTTGCGGACGAAGGGCGCGTAATCGACGATGACTGCTGGGTGGGGCAGCAAGTAGGAAGATATTGGAATCAGCGGGGCAAGATACGTAAGGAGCCTCGTAATGCCAGCGTTGTCGGCCGCCGGCTCATTTTCCAAAAGCGGACTGATGTGGCTGAAATACGATATCGCCGTGGCGTCCACTTCATTCGCGAATTCTTCGTCATGAAGGTAGGCAGCAATGCCCACATCAGTGTCCGCAGGAGGGGGTTTCGCCATGGTAACGTGTCCTTGTTCGTCGTCCGTCAAACACTCGGCTCGATCCGGCTCGAGCGCCTAAACCCAATCATCATTCAGGTTATCTCCATTTCACTTTCCAAAAAGGCAACTTACCTGAATTATGCGGTGATCGGGCCGTCGAAGGTGTGCATCCACGAAACTTCGATAATCCAGGAACGAGATGAGGGGCTTGGGGATTTTCAGGCTACCGTCTTCCATTTCTTCGACACGAACTTTGCCGAGAGGCACGGAAGACGGCTGAGCTTCGCGACGACTGTCGAAGTCTTTCCCGCCCGAACAGAACCATTGTAGAGCATTAATCGCCCTTCTGAGATCATTGTTGGCCTCTCGAATTCCGTGTAGGACCTGCGTTGGCAACTCATGCCCTTCCACCCAAGCGATACGGTCCATGTAAGATATGAGCAAGTCAGCTGGGGGTGGTTGGAAGCAAAGGTGCTCTTGGAGCGGCAGGTCCTGTACCGGGACGAGTGAAGGATCTGCACTCCATCAGTCCCAAGTAGACATTCAGCAGTATATGCATACCATTGCATGTCATGATCACAGGTCTATGACTGTCTTTCAGCAGCGCCACCACAGCTTGCCAAAACCCCGCATCCTCGCGGAACAACACGTCAACCTCTTCGAGGAGAATCACTGATTGACGAACCGTACCGCCTTCTGGCGTTGGCGTCAGCCTCGACTGCGGAGCGCTTCCGTTTGTTCCAGTGGAAGGGCATGATTCGATGAAGCCGAAACCACTGTCTGGAGGGCTGGACGAGTCTATGGAGATAGGCTGACCTCGAGTGCCGGACTGAAGCGAGTGTCCTGCCGATTTGTCGCCAGCAAGCAGAAGCTTCTCAAAAGCAACCTTGTTCGCCACAGGGCCTTTCCGAACTAGGTGGTTTCTTCCCACTTCACCGACGAGCGCCATTAGGCCCTGTCCCGACCTCTTGCCAATGCCCGGATATACCTCAAAGACGTCCCAACCGAGTTCATGGGCACATGCATACACGGCTGCCGTCTTGCCGCACCCTGGAGGGCCGAAAAGCAAGATAGCGTTTGTCAGACGTTGCAAGAAATCGTGGATCGGTGGATGTCGGGACGGTCGTGGGGTAGCGAGGAAAGGCGGGGGCCCCGCGGAGGACGCGGTGGAACCATTATCAGAGACGGCGTCGCCATCTGCAGAGTTCCAATCCTCTATGGGATCGTCGGCTAACCCAGAACCGTAACCATCGTCGTCTGATGGTACAATCCAGTCGTCGTCTCTTCGTCGTCGCTTTCGGCGGCGGCTCTTGTCCACTGCTCGGATGACGGTCTTCCTTTGTTCTCCATTGACGCCTGAGCGGACCCCATTAGGGGCCGCAGAGAATTGATTCGCAGCACTTCCGTCAAGCTCAAGAGCCTGCAGCCAATCTTTAAGATAGAGCGCTTGAGACTCGTTCCCCAAAACTTCAGCGGCTCGCAGTGGTCGGTACTTCTCGCACCAGAGCTCGGAATGTTCCGATGTGACTGGTTGCACGAGCCGGGCGAGTGCAGGGTGTCGAAGGTGAGCGGATTGTGGGACAAGGACAGGTGTGGGTGATGACGGTTGTACGTGATTCGGAGAGGGTGGAGAGGGCGCAAAGAGATTCGGAACCAGAGTCTTGTAGTCGAGAGGAGCTAGTGCGGTCTGGTGTGGGTTATTCAGCTTGCGGCGCTTGAATGGCATATCACTCTCCGATCGCAAGGCAGTCTGTAGTGAGTCGACGAGTTGCCCTCGTACATGCTGGCTTTCTCCGTCAGGCCACGGGGCAGGGTACGCAGTCTTGAGATACGTGGCCGCACCGTTCGCTGCACTCGTACTAGACGCAGGCCTCGCTTGTCGGGGAGCAAAGAAGGGATGGGGTGCCGGTGGTGGTCCTTTATCCACAGTCGGGGACTCGTCGATGGATATTGGGTCGTTCTGACTCCCGGGCGCCTCCCCGTCATCGTCAATTACAATCGGCTCCGAAAATGCGCTGCCTTTCATTGATGAACGTGAAGAGGCACGGGAGATCGTGCGGCTCGAGGAGCCCGATGCCTCAGGAACTTGGAGCAGGCTTAAGGCTTGTCGAGCAAAGTCCTTTTCGACGATGCCTTGTCCAGCCTTGGCAGCGGGTTTGTCCTCGTTCACGTCTGTGCTTGAGCGAGCTTTACTGCTCCCTGCCTTCTTGGGGTGGATGGGGGGTTTGAGGGCTTGCTCGTCAGCCTTCCGTTTTCTACCCCGTTTCTTCTCGACGATGAGAGGTTGCCTTGATGCATTCTTGTCAAAGATAGAGTAGACATTTTCGGTTCTTAGCGGAACTAAGAGGGCCCTCGAAGATGATCCAATTTGCGCGAGGTCGTCTGCAGACAGCCGTCAGCGGCGAAGAGCGGGCGGAATCACTCAGACGTACCAAACTCCACCGTTGGGTCACCATGACTCCCTCTGACTTCTTCCACTTGGTGTCCGCTTTGCAACCCGTGCTCCTGAACGTCCTCCTCTGTTCTCCCAGGGACCGTCCGCTCTTGTGGCGAGCGCTTCCCGCTGAAGAACGCTTTGAGGTTTTGCTGATGCGTCGGCATAATACATCGGTTTAATGCAGCAGTCCAAGGATATCAACATGCGTCGTCAATGTATGTTACAAGATTGTGTGAGTTCAGAACCGTGCCATGAGTGGAGTGAGAGAAGTGAATACCGACCAAGTCGTCGTCTACGACGCGTTGTGCGAAACGAGCGCGACGCGTTCAAATCGGGCGTCATTCAGGGTGCCGCTTTGCCGTCCAGTAACTACTTCAATCAAGTAACCTGTCCTCGAATCCTACTGCTCGTACGATAGGAAAGCTTGGAAGCATTATCTCCAAACTGCTCTTGTTTTGGTCTCCTCTTTCACCAACTTTCACCTCGCAACCCACGCACCGACGCACTTGAAAGGCCGCAGGCAGCCGCTCTAGCTCCCGGGCTCGGTCTGGTCGCACATGAAATTCCCGACATACCTCGCCCAATTGGCATCGGCGGTCGCTGACCAGGATGCCGGGAACTTAATAAAGCTCCTGCAGGTCGAATCCAAAGTATCGAAGGAGCTACTGAGGGACGTGGCCAATCCTTCGGTGCGTGCGCTCATTCAACCTCCCCCTGCCCCAAAGCTGACCTGTTCGTTGCAGCCACTCGCATTGGCCGGCTTTAGGGGCGCATGCGAAGCACCATGGGATGATATTGCCATCACTCACCTACAGGTGGTAGCCAAGGTCAGTTCTCGTGATCACGCTGCAGCATATAAGCTGCAAGCAAAGCTGGTCGTGTGAGTGAAATCTGTTGGCTGTGCGTGAGTCCAATCGCTGACGTCTTTGCATAGCGACATCATCAAGTGGTTCCAACACCAAACCGCCTGGTTTCTTCCGGTGCTGTATAGCATATTAGAAGACTTGCGTGAGCTGGCTGCACGAGCACGTGTACCTACCTAGGTCATCAACTCCGTACTCATGGTGGGGATAGGCAGACGAGGACGTGATGGAGCACGGCGGTCCATCAAAACAGGCAGATTCGTTAGAAGATGCCGCACGCATAATCGGGAACTGCTTTTCAGCATGTATGACGGATCGGTGCGCAGGCTCTATCAAGTATATGCGACCATGCCACCGATCCTGACGCAATTTGCATAGTATGCACGGCCTGGACGTGTCGCGAAAATGGGGCGTGTACCACATTGCCGGTCTCGCCTTAAAATGCTACTTCCGAGTACGTTCTCCATACTACCAAGAACCTGGATAGGTCGCTCATGCCCTCGCCCAAGATAAGCAAGACGGTCCTGTCGAAGAACATCATACGAGCTATCCAAGCAAATGCCGATCAATTACCGCCCCTAGAACGATATCCGCGAGCTCATCAGGTTAGCACCAATCATGAGAGTGACTCGGCTGTATCGACTGACCGCAACCAGCTAACATGGCGATACTACATCGCACTGCTAGACTTCCTTGGCGAGAAGTACGGCCCAGCAGAACAAGGCTTCGTCTTCGTCTTCTACAACTGCCCCAAACGAGCCCACCGAAACCGCGAGCTCGCACTCAACTACCTCATCCCTATCCGGCTGCTGAAGGGCATCCTACCGTCCGACAAGCTGCTCTCGCGTTTCCCCAAACTAAGAGAACTGTACGAGCCTTTTACGGCTGCGATTCGACGGGGCGATATTAGGGAGTTTGATGAGCGACTCGCTTGGGCAGAGATTCGGCTTGTGGAAGCGGGGGTGTATCTGACTGTGGAGCGGGCACGAGAAGTCTGTTTGAGCAGGCTGTTCCGGAAGACGTGAGTCGCAGTTACTTTTCCGTGTCTGGCGTTAGCTGAGGTGGACCGCAGATGGAAAGCCCTCTCGAACCCAGGACCTCTCATCCGCGTACCGATATCATCATTCCGAGTCGCGCTACGCATCAGCGGGCTGGATATCTCGCAGGAAGAGGTAGAATGTCTGCTTGCGAACATGATTTACAAGAACTACATCCGGGGATATCTGAGTCACGGACATGGGCTGCTTGTGCTCAGCAAGCAGGCCCCGTTCCCTTCGCTCTTGACGCGACAGGAACCGGCTCCGTTATAATTAATATCGATGTTGTAATATCACCTTGTGCGGTAATCCATCTGATTCTCTATTTGAGTCAATTGTGTTTACCGGTCACAGACGAGAGATGACGGGCCCACAGTTACGTGTCAGGAATACTTCATTTGATTGTATCTGAATGGGAAAATGGAAGGGCGGTTGCCAGCCTATCGGTCCTATGGGATGAACACTGCATGCGGTGCTGATGGCACAGCGAATATCTTGTGTACGCTTATAAGTGGGGCGACAACATTTTTAAACGTAGCTCAAGCTTCCGAGCTGACCCGTGTTCTTCTTCTTGCGCTTCTTGTTGTCATATGCATTAGTCACCGGTGCTCCGGGAACCTGGCGCTGAACCGAGGTTACGACCCAAGCCGAAGTTCCGACTAAAATGATGGCTGTCAGATGGAGTGTGGGCGAGGGATGAAGCACTAACCGACGGGTCCTTTGTTTTGCTGCTTTGGTGCGGGGATAGGGCGGCACAGCTCCGGTACAAGAGAGGTGTACTTCGGCTTGGGGTAGGGTTGAACAAAGGACGAACTGTAGTCCTCGTCGAACCACGAGGTCTCAATCCATTTCTGACGCCAGCCTGGCAAAACATCAGTGTTGTTGGGATGTAGTGGCAACTGATTGTACCTTACCACGCTTCTGTACATCCCTATCATGACCGTATGTCGAGTAATAGATGGTGGATATGCGATGTTCGTCGTCCTTCGCGCAGTTCCTGAGGAAGCTGCCCCAACGGTGCTCGCCGAGGATGTTGTTGTAGAAGCCGTCCTTCTCGCGCGCAACGCTGACCAGGATCTTATCGTTCTACCAACATACAGTCCGTGAGTAACTGGACGGTGTAGGCTGGCGTTGATGGTGCGCTTACACGAGGCATCCAGTAGATGTAGAAGAGCGATTCCTTCTTGATGAACTGGCTAAGCTCCAGTTGAATGACGAAGTTTAACGCGCATATATGCCAGCTTACGCGAGCCACTGAGCTAGGAGGATCTCGACGCCGCTGTCGCCCTCAAAGTCGATCGGCTCAACCTCAGGGTAAGGAAGAGTGACGCAAAGAATGCGGGGTTCCTCCTCAGCAGGTGGAGGAGATTCGGCTCGTTTGACCATGTTTGCGTATCGCGGAGGTGTAAGCAGTAGAGCAGTCTTTCAGGGCCGAGGGGATGGTGGACGTCGCAACTCGCAACGAAGAGAGGAGTGACACAAAGGGCAGCGCGAACGAAGTGCGGCACTGTACGCGTCCGACGCGGATCTATATATGCGCTATTCGGAGAATAACATGGTTTGGGACAAGATGGGATGATCGACGAAGACGGCGGAATCAATGTTCTGGGTTGCCATCCGCGGAAGTCAGTACGGGGTTCCGTTGCCTATTTGCTGTCTTACTTTCACCAACGTCTCACTCAGGCAACCGCACACCCTAAACGGTGGATCACAATGTCTTGCACATACTAACTCGTCCCCTCTGGTCGAAGACCGCCGCGCGCATCATGGCATTTGCCCGGTCGTAACTTTCATTGGCGAGATATACTAGATTACAAGAATTGTGACATATAGCACATACACGCTTTCACTTTAGCGGATAGTCCAAGGAGCGTGATCGCTCAGGAATCGGCCATGCTCCGCCACATCCCAGCGTCCGCGAGGCCGTCGCTCGTAGCTTGCATATCGAAGGCCATCCGACGAGCTTTCTCCGAGGTGGATAGCCCTTCCAACTCAGCTGCTGCTGCATCCTCCTCGCTTGAGTTGCTGAATTCGAAGATGGGTCCAGGATCGACGTGGGTGTGCAAATCTCTCCGTGCGTAAGTCTCATTGCGGCGTGTCGCAGAAGCAGAGCGTTTCCCACGCGTTGGCGTAACTTCTTTACTAGAGGTACCGCTACGCATTGCCAATCGTAGCGGTGGTACCATCACGCCAGCGCGTTCGACGAGACTTGTTTTGGGTTCCAGTTCAATGTCCATGTTATGGTATCGAGACCGGCGGGCAATAGGGCTGATATCGATAGGAGCTGATGCCGCTATCGAAGGCTTGTTGCTTGTAACCGCGCCAGGAACAGCAAGGGCTTGTGAAGCTGGATGGATACCATCAATGAAAGCAATTGGTAACAACGCTGCTGAACCACTTACAAGTCGCCGAGGAACCACCACTTTCTTCGTAAAGATCGTCGTCCACCCCGTCCAGCGGCGACTTCTCCTGGAAGACCTTGGAATACAAATCCCAGCCCCTGCCGTCCTTCCACGCAGACCTATGACTGGGCAAGTAGCCTCCCACGAGCTCCTTCAGCTTGGCCTCGGTAGACGACATCTTCGACGGCAGTCCAGAACTATCGGTATCCAGCCTGGGAGGAGGGGAGCGAGGAAGAGTAAAGTACGACGGCGTTGAGTCCTGGTCTGCACCCATTACGGAGGTTGGAGAGGCACCAGCTAATCCAGGTGCTTTGCCCTTCCGGCTCGGAACGATAGTCTCATAACGCTTCTTCGGCTTCCTTCGTTCTGGTTGGCTGGGAGAATCGATATCAAAATCGAATATCGGCTCATCATCTGGAAAGGGTGTCAGATCAACTACAGATGGGCATAATTTCTTGACGCACCTTCCGCTGCCTTCCGAGATCTGGCTTCCTTGGATGCTTTTGGTGGCGTAGGCTCTTTGTCCTCCTCGAAAGTGACATGCTTCGGGCGCGGTTCTTCTCGCGATCGAGTATTGGGGGTCGAAGACTGAGCCTCTTCTCGACTCACCCGTCCGTTCAGAGCGGGATCTCTCTCACGAGGCGTCCGCTCTCGCGACGTTCTGTCCCTCGAGCCTCCTCGGTCACGTTCACGTTGTGCAGCTAACTCCTCGACACCGACACGTCCGCGGAGAGTGATCCGGCTCGTTTCCCGTGCAGAGTCGCCTTGAAGTGAGGACTTCTCCTCGATGGGTTCTAGCTTGCTGCGAGACATTGCCCGCCCTCGGGGACCCGCCGTCATCTGCGTGAGACGCAAAGACAAGGCCACATCCTCGAGATGAGAGCTGCCTGTTAGCTGCCGGATATGAGGCATGGGTATCGAGTGTTCAGGACCCTCAGTGCTGTCTTCGTCTGGAGTCGTGGGGAAGGACTGCTCAACGGAGTCGTCCTCGTCCGTACGGTTATCTTGTCCAGCCTGTGTAGTCGGAAAGTGAGGCAAACCACCTGTGCGCAAAGACATGGAAAGCAAGGAAACCGACGATGCCTCCCTTGACATCGGACGTGAGCGTTCTGTAGAACTGTCTCTCGTGGCAGCCGATGGCACGAAATCCGTGACGCGGGAGACGGACGGCGACGGCATCGCTTGAGCCTCCGCCTCGCGTTGCCGACGCAGCTCACTTTCGCTGCGGGATGACGCCGAATGGATCTGTCTCGACTCTCGCCAAGACGACCAGAGAAGCTCCACCTCTCGCCGAAGTCGCGCGTCCAACTGCTGTAATTGCTCGACGCGTTGTCGAACTAGCACGGACAGCTCCTCTTCTGCTTTCTGGCGGGCCTCGTTGGACGTGCTGCTAGCAAGCATGGCAAGATGCTGGAACATAGGGTGGGACGGAACTTGAGGTGGCGGAGGAAAGAGTGCGGGTATCTTCGGGAGGACGGGATCCAGGACTAAGCTGGGTACATATAGGTCCGACGGTGTCGTCGGCGCCAAGTCAGGTATGAGCAGAGAGAAGGTTGGCGAATAGCGCGGTGACGACTTTGCTTCGGCCATAGAGACGCCAGTCTACCCAAGCAAATCAACGACACGTTCGAGCGTAGAGTGTTGACCGAGCTCACCACGCATCCTGGTGTTTGTACATTGACCTCTATCCAACCATCACCACTCTTCAACACTTCGGTCTCGATCCAATCGTCGCTTGGGACCACTGGACCTTCTGTCAAACCACTGTCCAACGGGAAGGAAAGCCTCTGAAAGGTGCGGTAGGCCGGAGTACGACACGCCAAGCAAGTCAAAACGGTACAACACTGCGCGTATTCTTCCCCTTCAGAGTGCGATTGGATAGCGGAGCGGCTCCTCATAGTCATGTCCACATGCGTCTAAGAATGCTTCGATTAGCATTGTATTTGAGTTACTCTGGTGAAGTCTTACGATTTGGATGCCATCCTCTCCTACGAATATCCGTTTCCAGCCTGACGACTCCTCGCCTCCCGGGGCCACAGCGTCCACATTCGCTTGCTCATACAGCCGTACATTCAGGCAAGGACAAGCAAATGTCGGATCAGACATCAGACATCAGGCTTCAAAGTGAGGAAGGAGCGTAAGTGTCGTGTGTCTCCACACTGCAGCTCCAAGTGAGGTCTCATTAATATTGCCCCTAGCAGCGCGGAGGCGCGCTCAGCCGGCGGAGGCTGATTGTTGAGCGCCCATGCCGGGCGCTAACTAACGACAATGACTGTGAGTGCCGGGTCTTTGGAACGCGAAAATTTGTTCAGGTGGCTTATGTCCTTGATATCAAATACACATTACTTCTATCCATGCGATAGCTCATCAACCTGCTACCTGAGCATACAGCCCGTACAACTCTTTCCTGACCGTATAATATACATCACTTATATTACCTTCAACCTCCACTCGTCCACGACCCATTTTCCGAACAGACACAATGTCATTGTCGGACGCATCTTGCCCCTGACTTGGGCTGCAAATGAGAACACCCTCTCCAGCGAAATCCGCAGTGACTCCCAAGGCAGAAAGGCGGGCTTTCAGGGCAGTAAGCCGTAAGTCGCCAATCAGGGTTGTTTGCGGCAAGATCTGAGGCGTGATTGTTGCGATATCCTTCTGCTGATCCGGGCTTGAAGCGGCCTGTTTCGTGGCGGTCGGCTCTGAAGCTTTGGCAGGAACCGAAGGTTCTAGGACGGGTATGGCGGAGTTTGCATTGAAGGCTATACGTCCAGAAACGAATGCAACCTCATTGTCCTCGAACTTGAATTACAGTAAGAGAGGGTTACCCAGACGACGTTGAGAAACTTACTTTGGACATCTTCAAGGTCGAGAATAATGCCTCTCCGATTGAGATGGAATAGCTGTGGGTATGCTCTCCAATCTTCACATCCTCACCCACTGTAGGCGTCGATATCTCACGAGTCATGGAGCGAATCTCCCCACAAGCCTCGATGAGCTCCGTTGTAGCTTTGGGTTCAGCGGCAACGAGGATCTGCGCGACTGTTAGAAGAGCGGTAACGATACTGACAAGGGCGACGCACCATCTTTCTTGGATTGACCTGTGGAATGATCATCTTCGTTGCTCTCCCATCGTTCAGGCCCTCGAAGTCCACGAAGAAGACCTTGCATCTTAATTCCAGCACATGCTCCTCAGTGACGAACTTGGAGGGTGGTTCAGGGGGAGCTTTCTGTAGTAGGCATGAGCAACCTCTTCCTTCCACAAACCTGCCCGCAACTCACCTGTGCTTCTGCCTCCTCGCGCTGTTTTCGCTTGGCCTCTCGCACCTCCTGGTTCTCCTCCGTCTCCTCCTCCTCTTCCCACTGCTTCCCCTTTCGCATCCATGTACCGACATCAATGGTTTCGCCCCACGCGTCAATCCTTCGTCGTTTCTCCACGTATGGGAACATACGATATCGAGTCGCTTGTGGTCCGGAGCTTGACCTGAAGAACGTTGCACGGGCAACCTTGCCTTTCAGATAAATGTCGAACGACAGCTGTTGTCGTGCTGAATCTACGTCGTCTTCTTCCGGTCCGGCAGCTTTCGCACCTACAGCGCCCTCGGCGAACGGACGGGTCATGATGCCCTCTCCCGTTCCCCTTCCTAACTCTTCTTCAACAGCCAGCTCGCTGGACGCATCACTTGCTTCATCCTCAGAGTCCTCTTCATCGTCATCGTCTGCTTCCAGCAGTCTCTGCGGCCGAGCAGCAGCAGCGTCGGCAGCCGCCTTCTCCCTCGCGGCCTTCTCAGCTTCCAGATATTCTTCAAGCTCCGACCCAGTGAGCGGGACTTTGGCGTTGACAGTCAAGGTAATCTTGCCTCCGACGTGTATGGTGTTGCCAAGGCGCCCCTTGCCCCACTTCGAATCTTCTGCTTGCTCCTGCTCCCACCAGTCCCACATGCTACGAGCCAACGTACCCTTCTCGGCGATATTCACCAGAAGCAAGAGATTGTTCCGTGCGTGAGAGATGGTTTCGAACAAGGCTCGAGAAGCTCCGTGTGACATGGTCAACGGAGTAGCCAAGATTACTTTAGGCGTTCCAGCTGGAATCGCGGCCATCAGAGCTTCCACGGTTGGGAATATTTGCAGATGCCTAGCCTCTCAATCAGTCGATTATCATCCCCCTTTAAAGGCAGTCTCACCTAAATCGAAGGATCATGTTGGCCAGGAGGGCATCCTCATCCTCGATATCTTCCTCATCTCGACGGACTTTCCTCTTTCTCTTCTTCCCGTCCTTAGCAAGCGTCGGGACCTCGCCTTCCCGCGTGATCCACCCGCCCATCCACTCCATCAATGAACGCACGAAAGCGATGCATTCTTTTCCGGATCGAGAAACCAGGCACAAGGGCGCTCGCGTCTTGGCTTGAGTCCAGTGCTGGTCCAGGATAACCAGGAGCTCGATTAGTCGAGTGGAGGCGTCTACGGGTATTAGGATCGAGCCGGAAGCTCGAAGGGTCTTGGTGATGGACTCTGCGTGAAGGTTAGTGGACGGCTAATACAAGTATGTCCGACAACGCACCGAGAAAGGCCTCTTCTCGCTCTCGCCTTCGTACGCTGATTACTCCCACGCGCTGAGCATCGGTGATGAGGAGATCCGGTCGACCCAGTCCCTCTCCCACTCCTCCACCTCCCGGTCGCACTAGTGTCGTACCATCGAGATGCTGCTCCTTCATGTGGTTAAGCCCGACTGCATACAGAAGAGTTCCAGAGGAGGCGGATCGCAACTTCCATAGCGTGCCTCCAAGAGTGTGAGCCGCCGAATGCGCTGTAAGAGTGAGCGCTTGTAGTTTGCCCGTAAGGTGGGTTGCTTGAGAGTACTTCAACGTCGTAATGGAGTCGAAGGCCTCCTTGACTTCCTCCGCCGTGGCAATCGCCTTTTTCAGCATCATCGCTCCATCTTCCATCTTGACATCGCCATCAGGCGAGTATTCTTGGGGTGGTTCATTGTCGACATCAACTTCAGCTCGCCAACCTTCGACATCCTCGAGGGCTGCTATTCGGCCGAGCGCTTGAACAGGTAGAGTGGCAAAGGCCGGAGCCGTCAACCCAAGTTTTGCTCGTGCGTATGCGTATAAGCCAATGTGTTGAAGAGAGCCGTGCGTGAATAGAACCAGATCTATTTCAGGGGCATTCCTAGCCAAAATTCGAGCCAAAAAGGCGCATATATTTGCATTCTGCCCTGTGTACACTGTGGTAATCGGACATACCGTGCGAGGAGCTCTAGGTACTGTGACCACAGCTTTTTCGCCTCCCTTTGATTTGCGAGCTCATCCTGACCTTTTACGTCCTCCCCGGCGCCTAGTCTCCAGTCGGGTGCGCCGCAGTCAAGCAGTACTCGAATATCGTCAATCTGGAGCAAGTAGCAGAAGGCCGTCGGGATAGAGGAGGACTGCGCAGATCCACACAAAGGAGTGAACACGATCATGGGGAGGTATAGGGAGGATATCCACGTCGCATTGGACCCCGGTCAACTTTTGGACCACGTCGTGCGAGACGTTGAGCGCGCTGCGGCAGACGTTGACGACGCGATGGTGAGTCTGGTGCCGGTGATTGCCGGAATAGGGTACTTTAGGGTGAGCCAGGGGCGGTGAGACCCATCCCCCCACTGCCTCCTCGTTCCCTCCGTGGGCCACTCATCGCCTTCTCTCGCCCAACTTTTGCGTCCATCCAACCCACTCACGTCGTCCTCGTCCTCTCGCACGTCCTTCACGACTTTATTCATACGACAAGTATCCCTTCACAATGGGTCTCTCTATCTCTAAGCTTCTTGGTGGTCTCTTTGGCAAGAAGGAGATGCGTACGTTGCACTCACTCGGCTTGACGCGCAGCCTCGGCGCGGATCGGTAACGTGGAGGGCTCACACGATCGTATTTGCTATTAGGTATTCTTATGGTCGGTCTCGATGCGGCCGGTAAGACTACCATCTTGTACAAGCTGAAGCTGGGTGAAATCGTGACCACCATCCCCACCATCGGTCAGTGACGCGTTCCGCTGTGATAGCATGTTATCAATCCTGACAACGTGTTTGCAATGTGTTTCAGGCTTCAACGTCGAGACTGTTGAATACAAGAACATCTCGTTCACTGTATGGGACGTCGGTGGACAGGACAAGATCCGGCCACTTTGGAGGCATTGTAAGTAGCATACCGCTCGCTGTCGTGTGCCGTGCCTTGCCGTTACCACGCCGTATTTGGCATGACGTGGGCGTGCCGCGTGACCGCCGCAGTCGGGTGACCGTATGCTGACCATGCGTCTTCTATTCGTACAGATTTCCAGAACACCCAGGGCATCATCTTCGTCGTCGACTCCAACGATCGCGATCGTATAACCGAAGCTCGTGAGGAGCTTCAACGGATGCTGAACGAGGATGAGCTCCGTGATGCCCTTCTCCTCGTCTTCGCCAACAAGCAAGATCTTCCCAACGCCATGAACCCTGCTGAGATCACTGACAAGCTCGGTCTCCACGGCTTGAGGCAGAGGACCTGGTACATTCAGGTGCGTCCTTGGATAGTCGCGTCTTGGTTCCATGTTCATTGACGACTTCGCAGGCTGCATGCGCTACGTCTGGTGACGGCTTGTACGAGGGCCTTGAGTGGCTCTCGAACAACCTCAAGAGGCGCACCTAGTCAACACGTTCCCGTTTCCTGCTTAAGCGGTCCGTGGTCGTATACACCTGTTGTTCCTCGTATTATGGCCTATCATGCTCTTCTCACTCCCTGCACGAACTGACCCGTGTACGAGAAAAACGTTTCCTTGCTGTGCTCTTAACATCTCAAACTTCGTCGTCTTTGCACGTCGCCACAGTCCCCTGCCTTTCGCCTCCGCCAGTCTCGTCTCATGTTCCTCTTGGCTTGGTTCTTTCTGCAATCAAATCAAGAGCTGGCCTCTCGTTCCTGCGCGTACTTTACGCTCTGTAAATAATCATAGAGAAACGTTTGCGCGCAGATTCCTGGTCTAAAGCCGCTCCAGCTAGCGCTCTAAGTACTTCTCCACACGGGCGCCCATCTGCAGCCATACGAAATATCCAATCAGGGAAGGTATTGAGTTGATTAGGTATATGCACCCCGATCGATCTATCCGAACAACTGAGACACCTGAACGGCTTCCCTGCGCCGTTTCTCCGCCCTCTCCCGTTCAGCAGCCACCCGGCTCTGCGCTCCACCACGAGCAAGCTTGCTCAGCAGGTCGTACAACATCTTTGGTTGTACGTTAGCGTACTGGCCCTGCGGAGGTCGTCTGGACTGAGGCTGCATATACGTCTGCACCGCGTTTTGCAGGATGATGGAGCACAACTGTACATAAATATAGCATAAGCAGAGCTGTCAGCAATGATCGACCTGATGGCTTACCGTGCGGAAAAGTTTGAATCGAAGTTCCATGCCTTGCCGACCACGATTTCCAAACTCTCCTTCTAGGAAGTCAACGTCGACCAGCAGGTTTGCAATGGCAAGATCGTTCAGAGCTTGCGGGTTCGGTCCAACGAGATATCCCTGCCATATCATAAGCACATAGATTCATGCAAAAGAGGAGGGCGCGGACGTACCATGAAATACTCGCCGACGTAGTCCATCGCATCGTCATATATGCGGTTCCTGAGGTCCTCGCTCGCGCCAAGCGAGTCGACTACCGTAAACAGCCAATTGACCAGCTCATACAGAAACATGCTCGGGTTCTTCTCTGGCTGCGTAGGTAGCCAACTATACTCAGCCAAATCGAAGAAATCGTCCAATTTCGAGCGGATCAAGCTCCTCAGCCGGTCGAATGCTTGGTTCAGCAGGCCTTGCAGAGGTGCCGGGTCGAGTTTGACGGGCGAACCTGATCGAACGCGCATGCTTGCCAGCTGTTTTTCCAGATGGCGAATACCGTTCGTAAGTTGTTCGAAGTTGACGATTACTTGAGCGATTTGGGAGGGCTGGTTGAGTCGGTTCAGTCGTTCGGCCGACTTGCGGCAGATCCCTTGCTCGATGAAGACTTCCAGCGTCTATGACACCTTTTAGCCGGAGTTTCGGACGGCCGGTGGAGTCCACGTACCCTTCGTAGAAGATCATCCACATCTCGCCGGTTATCAACGCCTCCTTCGAGGAAGTTGTAGAATTTCTCGATGAAAGTTTGGAACTGCCGCTAATCAGCCTCCATTATTCAGCGCTGCAAGCGCAAATCTCACGTCAACGCAGCATAGGGGGAAGAACCGAGAGAATGGCATTGGCGCCGGAAGCGGTTGCCTGCCATGCTTGTCAAACGCATCCGCTGAGCGAAGGAGAATTATCGTACTGTGCCAGTTGCCGCAGCTCCTCCGTCTCCAACCAGCAGATGCCCAATGTCCGCGAAATGTCTTCTTCAGTTTCCAGCATGATTGGCTGAAGGTCGTCCTGCATCACGATCTGGTAGTAGCGTTAGTACGTGAAAGGGTCTCAGGCGAGGAGAGATGCGCATACATCTTCGAACGCCTGCCTGTACTTGTCTTGTATGATGGAGACATAGCGTTCGAACAATCTAAAGATCAGCGCGTGGACTTTGGAGGTGTCATAACCGTATCCCTGTCGTCCATCAGCAACTTGCTCTCACATGGCTGAAGGTACGACCTACCTCTGACGCCTGAGCCCAATTGCCGAGCAGCGCCCTACACCCCTGCAAGATATCCTGGTCTCTCTCGTCCCTCACCCCTCTTTCAACCGCCTCGCACACCCTGGGGATAACACTCTCCCACAATTCCTGCACGTCCTTCTCGCTCCTAAAACTCGAGCTCGCAGTCGTCCGCGCCACATGCGACTCAACAATAAAGAACCCCAAGAGCTCATTAAGCAGATCAGGGAGGGTCCTTGCCAGCTGGGAAGAGGCCGACAGGTGCTGGGCGAGAATTAGAGCCGCTTGCGACTTGCGGTCTTCTTGGTATGTGGATTGCATTTCTTCGAGTTGGTCCATGGCGGTGTGGATGAGGATGCATTGGTAGAGAGGCTTGAAGTCGACCGTGATTTGGTCGTTGTTGAGTGGGTCGACTGTGGGCACATCAGCAGTCGGTCCCATAAGTAAAAAGAGAGCATACAGTCAATCCGCTCATTCACAGCGCCTTCAACCGCGCTTCCTACAAGTCTTGCCTTCCCGACGCCCTCCTTCTCCCGCCTGCCTCGCCAGCGTCGTGCTCGCTGTTCGATGGCTTCCAGCGCAAGACTTCCGACAAGCCCGCTCGACTCGCGGATCTCAAGCAGCCATGACTTGGTGGACTCTGTTACGGCTGTCTTGATTTGGCCCCGGAGGGATGGGAGCGAGCTGAGGAGGTGGGTGAAGAAGGGCGTTTGGGACAGTTGGGAGGGCGGGAGTGTCTCGATGTCGTCCAGTGACTATAAGCGCATTAGACCAGAGGTGCCGTGGGTGGAAAGAAGCTCACTCGTAGTGCGGTGTAATATCGGCCATTCTTGACCATATCCCCCACCCTATTCACCAGGTCCAGAACGCGCAAGCACGCCTGCAGGGTATCGATGGCCTCATCCAAATTATTCGCCGTCTTCTTCGCTTGCTGCAACGCCTTCTTCTTCTTCACCAGCCCATGTCCTACTTCACTCACACTCGAGTCAAGCTCGCTGATCCTTCCTCTCAAGTTGGCAGTGTACGACCGCACGGTCAGCAGCGTCGACACGGAGCTGACAAAGTCTTGGTAGTTGTCTCCGCATATCCGCTCAATTTCGGCTTCTTTGCTTTCTATTAAGCCACCCAGTGTGCGGAGGAATGCGTCTTGTCGACCGGACTCGTGGACGGATTTGATGATTGGTGCGAGTTGCTCGATGTTCTCGGATGGTGAGGACGAGTCGAGGAGGTTGATCTGCGCGGTGGTTAGCTGACTCTCACATGATTGTGCCAATGAACTCACCTGTTGCAATTGCTGGTCAATATCCTGCTGGGTAAACTGTGGCCTCTTCGTCCTCGGCGGCATCTTGACCCTCCTCGCCGTCTGTGGTGTCGTGTGGGTCGTCAGGGACGGCTTCCTTCTCGTTTCGTCGTCACCGCCCTCTTCAGCGTCACGTGCTCCCCTTTCCCACCCGGCTATGATGCTCGCTGAAGGGATTCACGTGCCTCCGCCCTGACTTCCGATATGGGCACGTCGAACGGATCTCCGCAACCCCGCATCGAGCGGTCTCACCCGGCTCTCCTCGATCGAACCCGGCGGGTTGAAAGACTCATAAACACGTACCCTTCACTCTTCCCTTCCTCCATCTCTTGGGCCCTCACTTCTTGGTTCTCCTCCTCTTCGTCTTGCTTGCTTGATCGGAAGGATGTTCAAGTCTCTCGCTACCTGTACTACTCGTGCGTCTCTCGCAACCGCCCGGCGTCAGGCACTGCGGCTCGCCTCTCGGTACGTTGGGTTCGGATCATGCCGGGAGTGTACTCTGACTCTCACGCTCTAGATCTATCTCGTCCACGGCTATTCGACGCGAGCCTCAGCTCAACTCACTCCATACCTTCACCGACGAAGAGCAAATGCTCCGGGAGACCGGTACGTCGCCGCTCTCATTGGTCACGCGATCTTGACCCGCTGACCTGCTGCCGTCCACTAGTTCGACGCTTTGCGCAAGACGTCGTAGGTCCCAAGGTCAGGGAGATGGACGAGAAGGAGGCTATGGACCCGGAGATCATTAAGGGCCTGTTCGAACAGGGGCTCATGGGGATTGAGACCAGTCCGGATCTTGGGGGAGCGGGAATGAGCTTCACCAGCGCCGTCATTGCCATCGAAGGTACGTGCGTCCACCTCCGGACTGGACGTCAGCTGATTGCTGGGCACAGAGCTCGCGAAGATCGATCCGAGCGTGTCAGTCATGTGTGACGTACACAACACGCTCGTGAACACCATCTTCCGCACCCGAGGAACGAAGGAACAGCAGGAGAAATATCTACCTTTGCTAGCGGAGGGAAAGGTTAGCCCTCTAGGATGCTTTTGTCATCTTGGAGGAAGCTGACAATATCCACAGGTCGGCTCTTTCTGCTTGAGCGAGCCCGCCTCTGGCTCGGACGCATTCGCGCTCCAGACGAAGGCCGTCAAGAATGGCAACAAGTGGATCATCAATGGGTCTAAGATGTGGATCACGAACAGCTATGAGGCGGAGATCTTCCTGGTTCGTCTCATGACCATCCGCCGTATCCTCTCGGTCTGAATTGGAAACAGGTATTCGCCAATGTGGACTTCTCGAAGGGATACAAGGGCATCACTTGCTTTATCGTCGAAAAGGACATGGGTGTCCAGATCGCAAAGAAGGAGCAAAAGCTTGGTATCCGCGCAAGCTCGACTTGCACACTGTCCCTCGATGATGTCGAGGTGCCGGAGGAGAACGTCATGGGCGGTGAGGCTGCGATTGGGCAAGGTTACAAGGTAAGTCTCTTCGCTCGGGTACCTATGCCTCCGGGCTGACCAGGGGTGACAGATCGCCATCGAGATCCTGAACGAAGGCAGAATCGGTATCGCGGGCCAGTTGATCGGTCTCGCCCAAGGCGCGTTCGACAAGGCCGTCCCGTACACCTACGAGCGCAAGCAGTTCGGCAAGGCCATCGGCGAGTTCCAAGGCCTTCAGTTCCAAATTGCCAACGTCGCAACCGAAATCGAAGCCGCCCGCTTACTGACCTACAACGCCGCTCGCCTGAAAGAAGAAGGCAAGCCCTTCCTCAAAGAAGCGGCAATGGCGAAATACTACTCGTCGCAAGTCGCGCAAAAAGCCGCCGGATCCGCAATCGAGTGGTGTGGCGGCGTCGGTTTCACGAGAGAGACGGGGATCGAGAAGTTCTGGAGGGACAGTAAGATTGGTGCTATCTATGAGGGGACGAGCAATATCCAGCTGCAGACTATTGCGAAGATTTTGCAGAAGGAGCATGCGCATTGAGCGTTCGGCTTGGAGAGGGTAGGGAGGAGGAATGGACGGACGGGCCGCTTGCTCGTTGGTGAGGCAGCTGCTCTGGATGGACTGGAAGCATGTATTGTATCAAAAACCCACAATGGCGATATCTTGTTCAATATTGAAACGGTCGACTTAGCCTCGTGAAGGACAGGATTCTCTTCTCCTAGTGGCGGAGTTCATAATCCCACCTATTGGCCCCCTCACGTCTTGCGCAAAGGATGTCCCAAATAAGCTATTAGCAAGCTCACCTTGGAAGTACTTGGGGTCGGCAGGACCTCGAAGACGGCGCGAGAGAAGTCAGGTCACGTGCCATAATTTTGCCCGCGTCCAGCGGAAGCGTTATGACGGTCGCGTCACCCTTGTCAGGCCTTGTCATCCTTGCCATCCCTTGTCACCCTTGCCAGCCCTTATAACCCCTGGTCATCATATACCATGCCCTCCCAACGACCAGCCTCTAACATGTCGGCTAGCACGGCTGAGAAATCAAGATTGGTCCAGCCTATGATCACTTCGCTGTTAGCACCTGGACCTGTCACCGCTGCTAGCAAGAATGCGGCTGTTACTAGGAGGTCATCACTCCAGGTAGAGAAGAAAAAGGATGCGGGTAGAAAGATACTTCGGAAGAGGAAGGCAGCGTCGCTGGATGGAAATGGGGATGATCCGGATAGTACATTGGTGGAGGTTGACCCATCTGTACGTGGTGATGTCTTCGCTGGAGCTGAGATCATCGTCTTACCTATCGCAGCTCGTTTCCCCTCAGGCTGCAGCCAACAAGAGATCGTTCACTACACCTCTACCTTTCGCCAAACGACAGAAGGTCTCCCATGATGGGAACATTTCGGGAGATTCGCCGGCTGGTAATACGACATTAGTCGTAACGCCAGATAGCTGTGGCAGACCAAAAGTACGTTTACCGCATATCAATGATCACTCATTCTAATCGTACCGTACAGGTCACACCAGGAAGTCCGACCGAAACGAAGCGAAAGACGCATAAACGCATGGAGCCTTGGCTGAACGTGCAGAAAGCGTGGGAGGGTCAGAAACCCATTTCTGGCTCTTTCGTGCCCTCCAGTGAGACGATGTCGCAAGCTTCCCTATCCAGCTTCGGCTTCACTCTCCAGCATGACCGCGCATATAGCCAGCGGAATGTCCCCCACAGGACTGCCGTGTTCACCGTGCCCTTCGAGGATGAAGAAGACTTGGAGTTCGACGCTTCCGTGCCTTCTTCCCACACTGCCGGTAGTGCCTTGAATGGTAGCCCGACCAAATCGACCATCAGCTCCTCCCGATCCCCCTCCCCAAAACTGCTGTCTCCAGTCAAGAAGAAGCCCAAGCCTCTCCAAGAACGAATGGTCAACGCACTCTCAGTAGCACGCCTCAACATCCCAAAGTACCCGCATATATCAATTGTACCATCATCGCAAACTCAAGAACTCACGCCGCTTTCTCCGCCTTCACGTTCCCACTTCATCATACCCTCGTCGCAAACTCAATCTGTGTCGGTGCTTTCGCCGCCTTCGTCAAGATCGTCATCTTCAAGGTCATCAAGTTTCTTGCTACCGTCATCACAGACGCCTGTATTTACCCCGCTTTCGCCACCTTCTCAACTGCAAAGGATCCGTGTCGAGGCCTCTCCAAGGACAATTGCTGGGAGGAACATACCACCTCCGCAGGCTGGAGAGAACCCGTACGTCGGCGCAGCACGATCTAACGACCAGAACCAAGAGCCACATACACAGAAGCCCCTATTTCCCCTGGAACATGAACGGCCGTCTTCTTGTTCGCTTTACCCAGAATCTGTCCCTTTCACCATGCCACCTTCTCTCCCTGGAATTTCTGCATGGACCACAGTGGGTTCATCCGACCATACGCCTCTTTTCGAGAGCTCCATTGCAAGAAAGCTCTTCGACGCTCTGGAAGGATCGTCTGATCTTGCTCTCGACACGCTGGACGCTGCGGACGACCTGCGAGCTATCACGAGTCCTCAGGCTGTTTCGTACGAGTTCTCGAAGACTAGTGACGCACCAGCAAGGCGTGCAACAGCAGCATCAACCTCCACTATGTCGCAAGACACTGGATCGGTGGCGTTTACAATGCCGCCTTCCATACCTACCGGGACTCTGGGGGAGGTTCTGGCTGATTATCTCCCCCTGTTGGACGCATAAATCCGGAGGTGGAGTTACATTGCTGGCACAATAATCAGCGATAAGGACAATCGCAGCCAACTTGCCATATGGGCTTTGGCTGGAGGATATGGTATTTTTGTCATGCCCACGCATGCATTATTCGTATTGTAGCTACGTTATCATTATGCATAACACATCGACATTATAGGACGGTTGTCCGAATCGAGCCATCAAGTAGGCGACGGGATAACTCCGGTAGAATTCCCCTAGCGTCGCCCTGATTCCATCGGAAAGAAGCGTGGTCCAAGAAGTACCGAAATAATTGGAGCGGGAAGCGAGGGGACCAAGTTGACTCGCGCGAAGGTCCGGGTTAGGGAATAGGCTTGCAGAGTGACGTTGTAAGGGCGAGCGCCACACCAATCCCCCGTCTGGTCAGTGTCGTAGCATGAACTGAGCACCCGAAAACCGACAGCGGCGGCGACCACCCCAAAATGCTTCCAAGCGGCGACAGCGCGGGGTAACGGCGACGTGTCGGCGTATGAGCCAAACCTCACGGAAATTTCTACGACGTTCGTCTCTCGGGGCCATTGCCCAGATGTGGAGGGGCGACCGACGACTCACTCGGAGACTCGGAGCTCGACCCGGTCTGTCGCTATCCCGGCTGCATATATAGCCCCTCTACACCAACACCCCTGCTGGCTCTCTCTCCACGTCCTCCCGCTCATTTAGACATCACTAGACATCTATCTTTCCCTCCGCAGCATTAGACAAAATGGTGTACCACAAGACCGTCACCCTCAACACCGGCGCTGTCATGCCCACCGTCGGGCTTGGCACGTGGAAGTCCGCCCCGGGACAGGTCGAGCATGCCGTTGAGTACGCGCTCAAGGAGGCCGGCTACAGGCACATCGACACTGCCTACGACTACGGCAACGAGGCCGAGGTCGGCCAGGGTATCAAGGCGTCTGGCGTGCCGCGCAGCGAGATCTTCCTCACGACTAAGCTGCCTAACGCCCAGCACGGTACCCCCGAGAAGGCGCTCGAGGAGAGCTTGGCTGCCCTCGATACCTACATTGACTTGTGGTTGATGCACTGGGTATGTACTCTGTTATCTTTCTCTGCCAAGAGCAGCTGCTAATACGCGCATATAGCCCGCTCCGATGAAGAACGGCACTGCGGACAAGTCGCTCAACTGGATCGACACCTGGAAGAAGATGGAGGCGATCTACGAGAAGAACAAGGACAAGGTCCGGGCTATCGGTACGCATTGGCCTCAAACGGTGTTGTGAGCGGGATACTGACGCATATATCCAGGTGTCTCGAACGTCGGGATCAAGTTCCTTAACCAGCTCCTTAAGGAGGCCAAGATCGTCCCGGCCGTGAACCAGGTTGAGCTGCACCCGGTATGTGTATTTGACTACCCCGAAAGTGAGGTGTATGCTGACTCTTTATTCAGTCCTGCGCCCAGGAGGAGCTCGTTGAGGAGTGCCGCAAGCACGGCATCATCGTCACCGCCTACTCTCCCCTCGGCTCCGACAACTCCCCTCTCCTGTCCGACCCCGTTGTGAACAAGATCGCCCAGAAGCACGGTGTCCACCCCGCGAACGTGCTCATCTCGCTCCAGGCCAACAGGCCCGGCGTGACCGTCCTTCCCAAGAGCGTCAACCCGGCGCGCATCAAGGCGAACATCAACATCATCGACCTGACCGACGAGGAGATCAAAGAGCTGAATGATATTGACAAGACGAAGCACTTCAGGGCTTGCAAGCCTCAGTGGACTGGCTGGGGCTCGCTCGGCTGGGAGGACCAGGAGTAAGCGCTCTGTAGATGACTTGTTGATCATTGCTGTATCTGTGCCCCCCGGAATAGGGAATTGAAATCAAAGATGTGATGTTACCCATAGAGTTGTTACCCCCTTTCCTGTCCGTTGGGGAAGTTGTCTTTGTGCTCTGTGCATGAGCCTGTAATCTCACCGAAATGTTGTCGGTGAACCCTTTGACCGAAGCCGAAGGGTCTCTCCTCTCTCTCCACAAAGTGTCACGGGCGGATCCCCTTCCACAAAGCGCCACGCGGTTGAGGTTAATGAACCGTTGGCTCCAAAGTGTCAAGGTGAGGTGTAGCCGACGTGTAGCTCTGGCTGTTGTACCTGGTCCTCTTCGACTACTTGCTCTAAGTCTGGTCAAGGATAATGTCGAAAGGAGCGCACTACATCGGTATTGACGTCGGGACCGGCTCAGCTCGGGCAGCGCTGCTCGACGCCTCCGGGAAGATCGTCGCCGACAGCACACACGACACCCGTACCTGGCGAGACAACAAAGACCACCGTATCTTCGAGCAATCCACGTCCGACATCTGGGCAGCGATCTGTCGATGCACTCATGATGTGCTCCGGTCGAGCGGGGTCAAGCCGGAGGACGTGAAGGGTGTCGGGGTGGACGCTACTTGTAGCTTGGCGGTTACGGATGAGCAGGGGAACCCGGTGTGCGTTACGGGTGGGAAGGAGTGCGGCGGAGACGGGGAGAGGAATATCATCCTTTGGGCGGATCATCGAGCTGAGGAGGAAGCGGCATTGATAAACAAGACAGGGCATAAGGTGCTGGAGTTCGTGGGAGGAACTATGAGTGTATGCAGTATTCTTAGTACGGACGCATGGTGAAAATAACTGACCGTGCGCGCAGCTCGAGATGGAGATTCCAAAAGTGTTATGGCTAAGCAAGCACATGCCAGCTGATAAGTTCTCCAAATGCATGTTCTTCGACTTACCGGACTACCGTGCGTCCTCCCTTCTCCGAGTGCAATCAGCCTGCTGACCCGCTCACAGTAACCTACAAGCTCACCGGCTCGCTCGCCCGCTCTAACTGCTCCCTCGTCTGCAAATGCTCCTTCGTACCCTTCCCCGTAGGCGAAGAAGAACCCGGCTGGAGCGCAGATTTCCTCTCCCAGATCGGGCTGCAAGATCTGGTGAAGCGGGAATACGAGCAACTGGGCGGTCAACCAGGGAAGAATGGACTCATTCTGACTGCTGGCCAGCCTGTCGGCGCGGGACTCAGCGCCCAGGCTGCGAAGGAGCTGGGGTTGAAGGAGGGCACGACGGTCGGGAGCGCTGTTATTGATGCTTATGCCGGGTGGATCGGCACTGTCGCTGGCCGCTATACCGAAGGAACGAAGGGCGACCTCAGCCCCCAACCCAAGCTGGGTGACTCCCGCGGTCGACTCGCCGCCATCGCCGGTACGAGCACATGTCATATCGTACAAAGCGAGCAAGGCGTGTTCGTACCCGGCGTCTGGGGGCCATACAAGAATGTCGTCTTCCCCGGCTGGTGGATGAACGAAGGTGGACAGAGCTCGACGGGGCAGTTGATCGATTTTATGATCAAGACGCATCCGGCGTATGAGGAGCTGAAGAAGCTTGCGGAGGAGAAGAAGTCGAATATCTTTGATGTTCTGGCTGAGACGCTGGAGGATCTGAAGAAGGCGGAGGGGACGGAGAGCTTGACGTATCTGACGAAGGACTTGCATTTCTATCCAGATTTACATGGTATCGTGCATCCTCTCCCCTCCTCGCGGCTATTGGCTAAAGTGCTCTGCAGGAAATCGCTCACCGCTGGCCGACCCCAAGATGCGGGGCTCCATCGTCGGCCTCACGCTCGACAGCAGCCTCGGCGACCTGGCACGCAAGTTCAACGTCACCCTCGAAGCGATCGCCCTCCAAACGCGACACATCATGGAAGAGATGAACGCGCACGGGCACAAGATCGACTCGATCTACATGTCCGGGAGCCAAGCGAAGAACGCCGCGCTCATGCAGCTCCTTGCGGACGTATGCAACGTACCCGTTATCCTGCCTCATTCTGCGTCTGCTGCTGTGGTCGTGGGGGCGGCGATGCTGGGCAGGTTCGCGGCGGATGTGGCGGGGAAGAGTGGGCAGCTGAAGACGCAAGAGGAGGCGGAGCGGGTGAGTGAGCAGACGAAGGAGGATCTGTGGCAGATTATGGTGGATATGACCCAGCCGGGCAAGAAGGTTGCGCCGTCGAGCTCGCACACGGACAAGAAGCTGTTGGATGCAAAGTACCATATCTTCCGCGAGGCAATTGACATCCAACGGAGCTGGAGGAAGTTGATGGAGGATGCAGCAAAATGACACGGAGTAGTGGATAGAAAGTAATGAAGTAATGAATCGAATGTCCAGAATCAAACTTAGTGGCAACCGAATAGCACTCGAGTGATTTGCAATCATAGGTCCTCATAGAAGCCATGGAAACGATGCATACATGCTGCACGCATACATTTTGCATACCGCTAGCCCAACTACAGCTACTACCACGAAACGACTCCTCATACCTCCCGCGTGACCTGGGTACCGCGGAGCAGACCAGTCTGAAGAGGGAGTTAGGAGGGACTGAAAATTCTAGTGAAAGAGAACGTACCCTGCGAGCGGCAATAAGACCGACTTTCTGACCGGGCACGGCTTGGCGGGAGATGGTCGAGGCCTTGCCGATATGCTGGTGGTTACCACCACCGTGGGGATGGTCCACGGGGTTCATAGCCACACCACGCGTCCTTGGCCAGCTGTAGCGCTTCGCCTTGTACTTGTGGTACGCACGGCCAGCCTTGAGGAGAGGCTTGTCCATACGCCCACCACCAGCGACGATCCCGACGGTGGCACGGGCAGTGCCGGGGATCGTCTTCTTCGAGCCGGACGGGAGACGGATACGGGTCTTGCCACCATCGGGGTCCTGGCCGATGACGGTTGCGGAGGTGCCGGAGGTACGGGCGAGCGCACCGCGGTCACCAGCCTTCTCCTCGACGTTGCAGATGATGGTACCTTCCGGCACCTGGGAGACAGGGAGGACGTTGCCGACGGCAAGAAGAGCCTTCTTGCCGCAGTAGACGAAGGAGCCGGTGGAGAGACCCTCAACAGCGATGAAAGTCTCCTCACGGAGCTTGAAACGGTACGGGTCGCGGAAAACGACGCGAGCGAGGGGAGCACCACTAGACCACAATCAATCAGCATCTTTTCGTCAAGAATGGAAAGGAGCAGTGCGCACCGGCCAGGATCGTGGATGATATCCTTCACAATGCCCCGAATGTACCCATTGCGCTCAGCAAAGTCGAGCGGCCTCAGCTTTGCCGGGTTCTTGTTGTGGTGGGTGTGGGACTTGAAGATGGCGTGCGAGCGCCTCTGAGCGCGAATGACCCGACCCATTGTGTGCTCTACACCGCAGAATCAATCAGCATGTCGTCCTCCATGAACCCAATAACAGCAAGGCGAGCGGGACGTCCGGGCCCAAGTGCATCCATCCCTCCCTTCATCCATCCAGCACGTAGCCCATCCATCCTCCTCCCAGAAACTCCCCGACGCCCGCCCGCATCGTCCCAGACGTCCACGCCGTCCATCCCAGCAAAGTTTGGATATGATACTCACAGTTTGTCGCCGGCGGTCGGAGTCGAGGTCGATTGCCAAAGGATTTCAGGCGGCGAGGGCGACGAGCTCGAATTGTCCACGGGAGCAATTCGCACCGCTGGACGGAAGCGGACTGGCGGGGGTGGGAGCTCGGAGCCGAGGGAGAAAGTCCGATAGGGTCGCGCGGACGCGGGTTCGCTGCGAGAAACGCGACGGGACTACATAGCAGGAACAACTGGTGCTGGATTTTGCCGTGCAATAATCAAAACATGGCAGGCGACAGCTCTGAGCAGCCTGAGGCACTGGAGAATACTTCCATAGACCTGTCCCTATTCACATTTACAAAAGTACTGAATGAAGGTCCGCCCTAACCCCTCCCTCCTCTCAACATACTTGCTCACTCCCGCTCCCCTCAGACCCGCATAGCAAATCCATAACCCTGCTTGGCACCTATCCCTCCGCCCCCCCCTCCGTCACCTCCGCCTCCTCTTCCATCTCCCCCCCGACCTCCAGCTCTCCTCCGGAAGATGTAGCAGACCAAGCCCCAGCAATCCTAATAATGAACAAAACCCACTTCGACGCCTCCTCCGTCGACCGATACGTAAGGGACGGGATTGAGGAAGTGAAGGTGCTAGGGGTGAACGATATCGTACGTCCTTTCCTCCCCCCCGCCTTCCTCCGGTCCCTCCTCCTTTCTCGAGGGTTCCGAGTTCGACCTGACAGAGGAAGGGTAGTACAACTGGCTCCTGGGCTGGACCAGCTCAAGCACGAATGAGAGGGAAGCGGACGTCAAGATGACCTTGATTAGGGATGCGACCGAGGTGCATATCCGCAAGGTATGCTTGTAACTTGAGAGATCGATCGAGTGGGCGCTGATGAGGTGTGGGAAGTAGTACAGCCGGCAGAGGATGATTATGGTGCACGAGACGCCTGAGATATACCGGAGTGTGGTGCTGCCATGGGTAGACGCCATCCCTCCTGAGAGGATCAAATGGTCTGTCCCTTCCCCTTTCCCCTACCTTCCCCGGTGCACTGGAGGCAGAATGTTGATCGCCAAGGCAGGGTACACAACATCCTCTCCGGCGACACCAACGAACCGATCCTCTCCTCCCAACAAACACACGTCCTCCTCCCCGACCTGAAATGGGACCAATCGACCCTCTCCTCCCTCTACCTCGTCGCTATCGTCCGGGACCACACGCTCCGCTCGATCCGGGATCTTCGGAAGTCGCACGTTCCGCTTTTGAAAGCGGTGAGGGATGATGCGAGACGGGTTGTGGGGGAGAGATGGGGCGTGAGGGGGGAGGAGTTGAGGATGTATTTGCATTATGTGCCGAGTTATTGTACGTTTCGTCTTTTCTTTTCGCTGTTGTCCCGCTGATATGGGTTGACTAGACCACCTACATGTGCACGTCACGGCCCTGACGCTCAACATGGGCGGCATGTCGGTTGGCCAGGCTCACTTGCTAGACGATGTGATCTCACTCGTACGTCCCTCTTCCTCTCCCAAAAATGCCAAGGTTACTCAATTCAGATTCGCGCAGCTGGAGCTGGACCCGGATGAGGGAGAGGGAATCATGCAGCGCCGAACGTTGACTTACGTCCTGGGCGAACAACACGGGCTGTATGAAGGGATGGTCAAGGCTCAAGCTGGGGTCGAGGTCTGATTGGCGCATATTACTGGGTGGGGACACTGTATGCTCTAGAGATTAGATAGTAGTCGGACGTGACATCATACCTCTCCCATGGCAGCTGCATGCAGTCGCGTTCGACACTGGGGCTCACAGCCAGTTCCGGTATACTTACGCACAGTACATCTGCGGTGGGAACCCAAATCCCGACCCCTCCGAAAACCTCGCGGAAACAGTGAGCTTCCCAACCCGGAGGAACTAGGATATCGGGCTGTCGGTTCATCGGCCTGATCCGAGAGCGGATGACAAAGGGACAAGAAGGACAGCATGACGCTCTACCCCGCATTCCCTTGAGCTCCTAACTCCTATGTCCGTGATGCGCAACACCGACACACTGGTGATCGACAACTCCAATCCATTATCCTCATCCTCATCAGCTGTGGATGATCCGAGGTCTTTACAATTACAAAGCCGTTAAGAGCGATCTCTAAGCCGACACCAACCTCTGGACAATGACGCCACAAGGGAGGAAGTACGAGGATACGAGCGACGCCTTATCCCCGAGCCCTACAGCGTTACATCCGCTACAACTCCTACAACTCCTACAACGGCAAAGAGCGTGGATGACGCGCCAGGGTCGTCGCGGAGTCTGACTCAGCACCCTTCGCTGAGCAACAAGAGAAGAAGAGCAAGGTGTCGGGTCTAGCCCCGCGGCGGCGGCGACCCCTTCCTCTGGCCAGCCATCGCACCCAACGGACGGGTTCGGCCGCCCGCAGTTTCTGCGCTCCTGCGGGGATGATGGCGTAGGGTCGCGCTTTTGTTCTGGGCTGTGCAGCAGCTAATGCAGGGTTGATGAAGGGTGAAGGGTGATGCGTTCCCTTTGTCAGCCGGCTTGTTGCGTTATGGGCTTCGGAAGGGGCCTGGCCCGGGGATTCGTAAGAGCCGCGACCCTTGCGTGGGAGCGCCGTGGGATGGACATGGCTCATCCGCTGCCCAAAGTGCGCCGAGGATGGTCGTGTCATGCCGCTCCCTCTGTGGGTTGGTCCCGATCCGATTAGGAAGGAAGAGATACTTATCGGATGACTGGGCAGCGCCGCGCTCGGCGGTGTGTGGATGGATGGCGTGGACCGTTTGGGTGCTGCGGGGCGGGGAATCCAGCGCCGAGAGTGTGGATGTGCAGAGGTATAAAGAGCTGCTGTTATCGGACAGTGTTTCATTATCAGCCCCGCAACCGCCCCCGCCTTCATATTAGAGACGGGCAACATCGCTTACTATCGCGCATATAACGACTACCCACACGAACCTAACCAGAAGTAGAAGAACGAGCAACAATGTCGTACGGCAGCACCTCCTCAGCGCCCACAGTCCTCGTCACATCCTCCACATCATTCATCGGCGCACACACCGTCCTCGCCCTCATCTCCAAAGGCTACCTCGTAAAAGCCCTCGTCCCGCGCATTTCCCTCGCACGCGACTTCCTCAAACTCCACCCCGAATGCGCTCCTTCCCTCGAATGGGGGCTGTTGCATAACTTGATGGATGCGCGAGCGGTGAGGGAAGCGGTGAGGGAGGTGGATTATGTGGTGCATGTCTGTGCGCCTTGGACTGGTCTTGAGGGGGAAAGAGACGAGCAGATGGACGTCCTCCTCCCTGCTGTCGAAGGCGTTCACGCCCTCCTCGCAGCCTGCGCACGCGAGCCCCGCATAAAGCAAGTCGTCTTGACCTCTTCTTTCGGCGCTGTCCTCGACCCCACCGCCGGCTTTAGCAAGGACAAAACTTATACGCCAGAATCATGGAACCCCGCCTCCTGGGAATCGGCCCTATCGGCAACAGACCCAGTCGAGCTCCACTTAGCGGCAAAAACGCTCGCCGAACGTTCCGCATGGGAGTTCATGCGCTCCCACAACCCTTCCTTCCACCTAACAACGCTATGCCCTCCGGTGATCCTTGGTCCTCCCGCTCATCCGCTCCCCGAGCTGAGCACCCGGACGTTGGGAGAGAGTCTGGGGCACGCTTGGTCGATCCTCTCTGGGGAACATGATCAAGTGCCTCCGACGAGGTTCCCCCTGTGGGTAGACGTGAGGGATCTTGCGATTTTGCAAGTAGCCGCGCTGGGCAACCCGGATGCCGAGGGGAAACGGTTCTTGGCTGTCGGAGGAGAGTTCACGAACGACCAGCTTGTCTCCATTACCGCCGAGCATTTCCCGGGCGAGGCCTCGCGCCTGCCTCTCCCCTCAGCCTCCCCGATCCGGGAAGGGGAGAAATACGCAAAAGTCGATATGTCCCTCACCCTATCCACCTTTGGGACTTCCTGGAAGCCGAGGAAGTTGGACGACACGGTGCGAGAGATGGCTGACAGTCTCTATTCTCGCGAGAGGGAATTGGAGCGGGAGAGGGAGATGAAGGCTTGGTGGACCTTGTCCTCCGCGAGCGTGGAGGGCGTGGAGGCGGGGTTGGAGTTGAGTCATTTTGAGAGAGCTGTTACGGTTGAGGTTGCTTGAGGTCGCCCTTCGTCCGGGGGTGGGAGTTGTAGGATGATGGGACATTTTTGTAGAATATGACGCACAATGTATTTTAGGCAATTGTTAGATCACAGCTCAATGTTATGCCCTCAAACATATTACGACCATCACGTCCCTCGTGCCCACTGCGAAACACATTTGTTGCTTACATGCCCTCAGGCACTTCCTCTGCTCATGTCGCAGCCGGCACAGGAGGATGCGGCCCTAGAACCGCGCATACACTCCCTTCCACCCATCATAACCAATAAACCATTCGTTTCTTCATTTCGTTACTTCATTTCCACTAAGGCGCCTTAGATACCCAAAAGGCTACACCTCAATATCCTCCAGCATTGTCCCCAGCTTGGGAAGTCGCAGATAAGCGTCCACGCCATACCCGTCCAGCGAAACTAAATGTAGGGAACCGCGGAAGTATTCGGCGTAGATCTTGCTCATTGGGAGGCCTATGCCTAGGTGGGGGCGGGGTGGGGTTGGGAGGTCTTGGGGTGGGGGGGATGGTGATTGGGGGGATGATGAGGGTGATGAGGGTGATGATGCTGATGAGGCGAGGTCGGTGGGTTGGGTGGATGAAGATATTGAGGGGGATGGTGATGGTGATGGTGATGATGAGGGCGATGGCGACGATGAAGCAGAGATCGGCGACGGCAACTCATCCCCCTCCCCCTCCCCCTCGGCATCACCCACAACCTGCTCCTCAACAGTAGCCATAACCCCCCCACTCCGCATCGCCGCCCTCTTGAGCGCCTCCAGCCTATCCGCCGCCAACCGTGCCTTATTCCTCAAATGCGAGAAACTGTACAGGTCCGCCGGGCTGGCGATGTCGGACGATTGGAGGCCGCCGCCCTGGTCGGAGATGCGGATATGGACGTCTGTGGGGGAGTTTACTAGCGTTACTTGGATTGGGGGCGGTTGGGGGGTGGTGGGGTGGGCGAGCCGGGTGAAGCGGAATGACTGTATGCGTGCTTTAGTTCCACTCAACCCTATTACGATGGACGAGGACGAAGCAAGGGAGGGGAGAAGGAGGGGAGGCGGACGTACGTTTTTCAAGAGTTCGAAGATGGGATACTCGAGATGTTCCCTTATATACGCAAACCTCGTGTCCGTATCCCCATCAATCCGTACCTCTGGCCACCGAACGTCCTCTCCCGATTTACTCGTCCTTCGTCTGCGGGAAAGGAGGTCCGCACAATGCCGTATGCATTCGCTCGCGTCGAGGGCGGTGCTGATGATCCCTACGTGGTCTTGCGCTTTTCCTGTTGCTGTAGAGGAAGAGGAAGGGGAGGCGAGGGAGGCGGAGAGGGCGACGTGATGCTGCGCTAGGACGCGCCGAGAGATACGGGAGACGAGCATTCGCCTCAGGACGGTGTCCAGTAGCTCGGGAGGGAGGTACTGGGAAGAGAGGGAGAACCCGAGGGAGAGGGTGGGAATTACTGCTGCGCTAAGTGGGATGTCAGCTGGATTTGAGGAGAGGGAGGAGGGGGGAGGGGGAACGAACTGCTCGTCCAGGATCGTCTGCAGGAAATGGCAGAACCGTTGGTTATCCTGCAGGGTTTGTATGGGCGGGTAGGAGCGGGTTCTGCACCTCCGTCAGCCACTGTACGGTTGTCAGGTAGATCCAGGACGTACCGCTCGAACGCACTCCAGTACAGCTAAGCCCAAGTTAGCGAGGAAGAAGGGGGAAAGGGGATGGGAAGAGACGCACCTCATACACCTTCGCGACCTGCTCCTGCCTCACCACCACAAAAGGCAGCGTCTGCAGATCCCTAATCCTATGTGCGAGCCTAACGGGCAACTCCGTCCTCACATAATTCGCGCTCTGTCTCCTCATCAGCCTCGCCTCTCCCTCCCAGACCCAAGCTCAGAGAGCAAGGCAAGCAGCGAGATACGGACCTTGATCAACCGTTCCTCATTCATGTTCCTCCCGAAGAAGATCAGCTGCCTCAGAGAGAGAGGCTTGCTCTTCTTCTGCGCGTAGAGCTCCAGTTGCCTATTTCTGTAGAAATGGGTTGGGGCGGATGTGGAGGATGTGCTCGGGGTTGGTTGGAGCGAGAATTGGCGGGCGGCGCGAGTGGGTCGCATGCTGGGCTATCTCGAAGGGGTGAGGGGTATGAAGATGAGCCGAGCTGGCGAATACTATGTTCGGAGTTGGATGTTCGGAATTGGGCTGCGAGTGCGCGCGGTCTGCTGGGAGGGGGAGGGGTCGCCAGTCTGTTGAGGAGCAGCAAGCAGAGGGTGACTCGTGCGCCCACACAGCGGGCAGGGCAACGTCGTGCGGGGTCAAAAGGTGGAGAACCCAACCCGCTGCTATGCTCGATCGGGCGAGTGGAATGAAAGAGCAGTGGATGGGTGGATGGACCGAGATAGGAAACGGCGTTACCCCGAGTCAGGCCTCGCTCTAGTTAGCTCTTCACGTGAAGATTAGATAATCAAAGGGCCGCTCAGCTTCCAAGCGTCCCGGGGCGGTCAGGTGAGCAGCCTCGTTGAAATTAGACATGCCGGTGCGTGGGCTGGATCAGACCATGGAGGATCATCCCGATCGTTGGTCAGATCAGTAATATTCAAATGGCGTATATTAGGTACAAGTACAGCTGCATATAGTGCATATTTGTGTGGGGCGTTACAGGATGTTCTCCCTCCGAAGAACGAACATGATCGAGAATGCAGATCTCCGGTCTTTCTCCGCCCCGACCCAATCGCGTCGATCAGGCGGGGGGACAGTGTCCGTCCCGTACACCCAGTCATCTTCGGTCAACTCGATGTCCTCGTCCTCCTTCTCAGGCTGGGCGGGCTCGACATCCATCGCCCCGTTCTCGCCTGCGGGAGGCTTCTTCTCCGTGTCAGCTGACTCGCCGGCTGGTTGCTTCTCCCCATCGGCCGCAAAATCCCGTTCTTTGTCCACTTCCATCCCCTCCCCTCCCGACCCCTCCTTCCCATCAACCCCAGCCCCGTTCACGCCATTCGCGCCTGCAGTCTCGGCCTCGGCCTGGTGCTCATCAACCACGTACAGGTTCTCGAATATGTCCTCGGCGCTCGCTTCGACCCACAAGTTCTCTTCGAGCGCCGCTACGGTCCGTCTCGCTCCTGGCGAAGCGGGGAACAAGCCCGCAAGAAAGGAGGAGAGGAAATCGTTCAGTTTCGTCACGTCTCCGTCTTCCCTCGTAGGCATATGCACCAGCGGGAGATATTCCGCCTGTGCACATATCTCAGCACGCCCTTCGCGGAATGAAGTACTGAGAGGAAGATGGGGGGGATGAGCACGCACCTCGAGTATCATCCCCTTCCCTCCCCCAGCCGGACTACTCAAATTCCCCACCCTAACGACCCAATCCTGTCCAATCCCAAACACAAACCCATCCAGCGTCAAATGCGGTGCGTTCCCCGCGGCCTGCCAAGCCCTATTCCACCCCTCCCTCTCCCCAATCTGCCTGCCCGGCACCCAGCTAGCTCTCAAATTCATTAACAGCATATCGAGCGAATTGGGCGGTTTAAGGGTGACGAACGTCGTACGGAAATGAGCGGGCTCTTCGTCTTTTAGCATGGCCATACGGGACCGGGCGGCCTCTTCGGCGCCTTTTTGAGAGAGGGCGTGTCGGTATTCGCCGCGCGAGGGGACGGAGCCGTCTTCTAGCCAGACGTACGTGCATGGGTCGGGGGCGTTGTGAGGCGTGACGGTGTGCATTATGCGCTCGCCCCGCGTGCCGGAGGGGTTTGGGGCGGTGGACCGGTAGGTGCGCATGAGGAGGAGCCAGCGGCCGCGTTGCACGCCCTGTATTGTATTGCATGTTCTTATCGTCAGCTAGAGAACTTGTGGGTCTGTGAAGGAGAGGACGTACACCGGTGCGAACGATCCGTTGACAGACGATGTCGAGGTCTTGCTGGTTCGAGTTGGACCATCGTGCCAACCTGCGCACGCTCTCATGTCAGTTGCCCTACTCTTCCACGGTGTAAGCAGGGGGCATACCCTGTGATACCCATTGCTATCGTATTCGCGTGTGCATGGAGATCCTCGTCCTGGACAGGTTCAGGAGGAGGTTGAGGTGATGGTTGATGGGAAGGAGCGCGTCTTTCAGGGTCTTAGAACGAACAGAAGTTGGATGAGAAGCGCGTCTCCGCGCATACACGTCTCCTTTCCAACCACTGTTCTCTAGACTAATGCATGCCGTTCCTGAAGTATTCTTTTGGCTGTTCGATATGGTTTGCATCGCCAATGTCCGCCATCCAGCGGTTCGTGGCCTTCACACGTTTTCCACCCTGGCTCGCAGTTGGCTGGCGGGAGGAAATAGGACTTAGTACAGGGCGGTGGATAGCCCTCATATGCTCGCGATCGCGTACGCCTGTCTCCTTTCTTTCTTTCTGTCTTTCTTTGCTCGCATGGGAGCAAGACGCAGGAGCCGTAGGCAGAGTGGAAACTCCCGTCCGGTTCGTCCTCTTCGTTGTAGGGGACGTGGTCGCCATCTCGCTCGTCGGGCTCGTCCTGGTACGCACTGTCCGCATCTCGCTCCTTCGTGCTTCACCTTCTTACCTCGCTCATGCGGATTACGCCGCACAGGGCCCATTCTTCCCCCATTCTTCCCCCTTGTAGTGGGGGCGGGGAGCCAGCTACTCTCGCGCTGGTTGCTAGCGGGCAGCATTGGGTGAATCGCTTCTGTGCGTCTTACCGTGACTTCTCTCGGCAAACCCGTGCAGCCCGCCAACAATGGCACCAAGCCTTCAGGTCGGACAGAGCAGGCATTCTCCTCGACAAGAATCGGTAGCGGCTATCTCCAAACACCGGTACAGTGAGCTCGGCGCTCTTCCCTTTCCCCACGGGTCTTCTTTCGCAGAAGGTACGCCCCCGCCGTCCTTCCCGTCGATTCATGCTCGCTTTACCCTTAACGCTACTTACGCGGACCTTCGCTCACGATACGCGGTTTAGTTGGGAATCAAGATCCTCCAGCCTTTGTTAGTCGGGATGATGGCGTGCGATGTTGGCCTCTGGGCACTCGTACCGAAAACACCTCGTCGGACGGACTAGAATTCGTTCTCTCTTATAATGGAACGAGCGATGAACTGTCGAGATCCCGAAGTATTCGACTGGCGTTTATCTTCCCTTTTATGGCAGGATTAGACCGCCGGGCTAGGGTTTCTCCGCGAACCCCGCTTTGGCAGATCGTGCCCGATCGGATTACGATAACGAAGCGGTCGAGGTTGGGGCCTCGGTCTGTCCTGCTCCTCCGGCGGGTTCACTCCATATAGGTGATCGCTCCACGGGTTCGAGGTCGAGCCGGCGTATCGTGTACGAGTTCCCTTCGAGTTCCGTCGCCTTCGGCCGCGAGAAGTTCTTGAACAACTCCCAGCGAAGTATATCGTGGGAGGGCAATTCCCTGGTTTGTTGGTTCTTCGACCATCGTTCCTTTGGGTTTGTGCGGGCAGTCTGGCACTTCCGAACACGGGCGCCTACACTCTACCGGTTCGTCCATGGCCGGGTCGTTTAACATCTTTATACATTGACCGACCACGGACCGACCGTTCCCCGGAGGCCCAGATCAAACGCGGGGTTTCTGCGTCATCAAACTCTCTTAGATCCGTAATCTACATACACACCGGACGTATCATTGACGCGATGCATGACCACCATTTGACTGCGACCCTTGGCCGATACGATGCCAATCGGGCTGCTTGTTTGGCACGAGGGCCCCGAACGGTGTGCCACACAATGGCCCAAATTCTGCCGTGTTTCTCGCGGATGAGCCTCGGCCGCACAGCATGTTATCCACGTTCGTATTGCCCCGATGTCCATGTGCGGCGACCTTCCGAAGCTTTTGCGACATCCCATTGGACTCGTTCTTCTGCTCAACCGGTAATGGCGATATTCTCGGCACGTTTGTACGCCGTGGGCGCTTCGTGGTCGCCGCACCTCTCAGATGTTGTACCGTCGTCGGGTCGGCCCGTGGACCCGTTTGAAGTGACCCTCAGATCGGGCGCGTTCCCCACCCAAATTTTACCACCTTCTCCGTTATCGCGAACCGCATCGGCCGTCGTTGAACACACTTCGATCGTTCAGCGAACGAGGATCCGCCCGAAAGACAATTGCCAACTGGCCAATTGACCTTGTTACGGAGCCGGGCAGCAGTTCCTTCTTGTCTCTGCACACACACCGCGTACATACCGTAACCTGTTCCCGGGTACAGCTCGGCTTCCAGGCCCTCGACTCTGACCCGCCGCTTGCTGCACTCATCCTGCCTGCCCGTATATGATCTGAGTCCATGTAACCCTCCCTGCCAACGAGGCGCTCCTGCTCTTGCTCCTCCCCGCCATGGCAGATACCGCTGACCCGATCGACTACCTCGAACCGGCTCTGGCGGTGCCCTACCCCGCGCACGCTCGAACAGGCTCGCGCTCGACGGACAGGCGACCAAGCTTTACTGGTTTGACTCAGGCTGCTCGTGTTACCGCTCATGAGCTGCCCGTATTGGGAAGCTCGGCCGATATCGAGCTGATTAGCGTCAACTCGAAGGCTCCTACTGATAATGCTATCGCTGAGGAACCGTCCGACTCTGTCTTTGAGCCGGAGGCCTACAGGCCGAGTCAGAGGCAGCTTATGCTCTACACTCTTGCTTGCTGCTGGTCGGTCGTCGTCAGTACGTGGTATACCTGCCGAGCTGGTTCATGTATGGCTAAGAATGCACGAAGTGGGTTGGAATGACGGTTCGACTGGTCCTCTTATTCTCAGGATGGAAGCCTTCTGGGGTGTGGGTTTCGCCATCGTCTCGTTGCTCTACGTATGCAGCTTCGTGGTATGTTCCCATCGAAATGCCCGAGAAGACGGGATGCTAGGTGGAATCTAGGGCTTCATCATTGCTGGGCTGCTCAATGTCTGGCTCTCAGACAGGTTTGGCTTTGGCAAGGTACGTTCCCAATTTTCTTCATGAACTCCTGGCTGAAGACGGATTGATTAGATCGTCGTACTAGCAGCCTGCTGTCAAGTATGTTGCTCGTCACCACTCCAACAACCTGTTTTGAGAATGTATCCAGCTCGTCGCAGCCGTCCTAGAATCAACCGAACCTCCCTTCCCCGTATTCGCTCTAGCATTCGGCATCAACGGCTTCGGAGGAGCCTTGTCCGTACGTCGGCGTCTCCTCACTTCCTCCTTCCATCTGCTGAAAAAACGGCGCAGAACGCTCAACTGAACACAATGATCGCCTCGATGCCCGACTCAGCTTCCAAGCTCGGCGTCCTCCATATGAGCTACGTGTGTCCTACCGTTCATTCACCACGAGATCTCAAGCTGACACATAGTGAAGGGCCTCGGCGCCTTCCTCAGTCCGTTCGCAGCGACCCAGTTCGCCCAAATGCCACGCTGGTCAACAGGGTACATCCTCCAAGCTGGGTTCGCCCTGATGGGCGTGATAGTATACATCGTCACTTTCAGGTTCAAGAACGAAGAGCGTCAGTTCCCCCTCCTCCGTCCCCTCCGTCTCACATCTAACGGGAAAGACGAATAAACAGAGATCCTCGGTGCCTGGCTGGACGGCCCGACCCAGGGCGATGCTGCTGCCCAGGGGAACAAGATCAAGCAGATCTTTAGGCTGCCGATGGTTCATGTGCTTGCGTTCTTTGTGCTTATTTATGTCGGGCTGGAGGTCACGCTGGGAGGGTGGATCGTCACGTACCTTGTGCAAGTGCGTGGGGGTGGTCCGTCGTCGGGTTATGCGTCGAGCGGTTTCTTCGGCGGTAAGCCTTCCTACAGTTGAGCTGAAGGAACAAGTGTTGACGGTAATGGCAGGACTGGCCCTCGGCCGGGTGCTGCTCCTCTGGGTCAATAAGAAGCTCGGGACGAACCGCGTGATCTATCTGTACAGCATGCTGGTCATGGGGCTGCTCATGATTGTCTGGTTCGTTCCCTCCGTGCTGGGAGACGCAATAGCCGCCGCCCTCATTGGGCTCTTGCTCGTAAGCCCTTTCTTGCTTCTCGGCAAAGACTTGCCAATATTGATTGTTATGCAGGGACCCTTCTACCCACTAATGATCGGCGTCTCCCGCCAGATCCTTCCCCGAGGGTAAGCATCCCATCCCCTACTTCTTTCCAGGCTGACACGTCTTGCAGCCTCCTATCCGGCGCAATAGGCTGGATCGGCTCCTTCGGCCAGGCCGGCTCAGCTCTCTTCCCGTTCATAACCGGCGCCCTGGCCCAAAAGTATGGCATCAAGGTCCTCCAGCCTATGCTGGTCACTATGATGGCGCTTGATATCTGCTTGTGGGCTGCGCTGCCATTCACGACACGGTTGATCAACTGAATTTTCTCGTTATACCGCACGTGCTGCTTCGAGGTCGTAGAACGAAACGATTGCTTGGCATAATGTTCCCCCGCCAAGAAACTCCGATTCTTGTCTTTTGCTTGTTTTTTTCATTCCAGTCACTCCTGTCATACCAATAATGTCCATACTCCACACCCAAATACACCGAATCACCCAACCGCAACCGCACGAGAATGAGAAAGATCGTTTCTCTTTATGCTCATAAAGGGATTCCATTTATCTGTTCTTGTTTTTTCTTCATACTCGGATACCTACTGTCCCCCAGCACACACCTACGCGCTTTTGGGCAACGCAAAGTGGCGGAGAGAAGTGAACGCCTGCTACACAACAACAACGGAGGACTGGGATGCGATACACATGAGCACGATCGCTCGTGAGACCTGACACAACCAAGGAAAAGGGGAGACGGGGATGGGGGTGGGGAACGGGCGGGGGAATGATACAATGACTGCACTCGAGTTCAACCTGGATTTCTTTGCCTTGTCTTGTCGTCTTTGCGCTCTTCTAATAAGCCCGAAGGAACCGTGGGCGATCAGAGCGACGAGACGTTGGTGACTGGCCAGGAGTATGACCTGTCCGTGCGCTTGTATCCGTACCGGGCGATATAGTCGTCGAGCTGCTTTGGCCCACGCGAGCCATAGGGGTACGGTTCCGGCTTAGGCGGGGTTCCCTGCTTTCCGTCGATCCAGTGCAACAGCGGGGTCCAGATCTTCCACGCGACATCGAGCTCGTCGTCCCGCACAAAGTTCGAGTGGTCGCCGTGGATCGCGTCCAGGATAAGCGCCTCATAGGCCTCCGGGATGACCGCGTCCGCGAACCGCCGTTTGTAGGTCAGGTCCATTTCGGTCGGCAGGGCGCGAGTCGCCATGCCGGGCGTCTTGAGGTTCAGCTTGATGTAGATCGCTTCGTTGGGCTGGATACGGATGACGAGCTCGTTCCGCGAGATGTCCTTGAAGATACCCTGGGTGACGTCCTTGTACTGGATACGGATCTCCACCTTGGCCTCGTTGAGGGCTAGGTTTACATATTAGCATATATGCCATGTAATAGGGTAGCGGGAGACTCACCCTTGCCAGCCCGGAGGATGAACGGCACGCCCTCCCAACGAGGGTTGTTGATCCAAAGCGTCGTAGCGGCGAAAGTCGGGCAGACCGAGCCCTTCGGCACGGTGTCGTCCTCCAGATAACCGGGCTTGCCGTTCGCACCGACGTACTGACCGAGCAGGGTGTCTTCCCTCGCGACAGGAGGGATCGCGCGCAGCACCTTGACCTTCTCGTCGCGGATGTCCTCGGCGGAGAAGGAGACGGGTCGCTCCATGGTCAGGATCGAGAGCACCTGCAGCAAATCTGGTGTGATGTCAGCATCTCGCTGATCAGAAAGAGTATGATGAAGGCGGACGCACGGTTCTGCAGGATATCACGGATAATGCCGAACTCGTCAAAGTAGCCACCACGGCCCTCGGTACCGAACGGCTCCTTGAACGTGATCTGGACATTGGCGATCGAGTTCTTATCCCAGGACGGGGTGAGAGCGGTGTTCCCGAAGCGCAAGACGAGCAAGTTCTTGACCATCTCCTTGCCGAGATAATGGTCGATCCGGTAGGTCTCGTCCTCCGTCCAGACAGCCTTGAGCGCAGACATCATCTCGCGGCAGCTCTCCAGGTCCTTCCCGAACGGCTTCTCGATGATGATCCTGTTGTGGCCCTTCTCGGAGTAGCAGTTAGTCCGGAGGTGCTGGGCGACGGTCGTGAACACCGAGGGAGGGAGAGCCATGTAGAAGATCCGGTTGGCCTCCTTGCTCTTGTACTTGCTCTCGATCTCCTCCAGGTGCTTGGTCAGCCCCTGGAAAGCACTGTCTTGGTCGTATGCGCCAGCGACGTATGTCGACACAGAGGTGAACTCGTCAAGCTTCTTCTTCGTTTCTGGGTCGTCCTTGCCCTTGATGTGCACAGTTTGTCGGCGGTGGAACTCGGCGAGGTCCATCTTTGTCCGGGCGTAACCGACGATATGCACGCCGTTGGGAAGATAACCTTGCCTGAAGAGGGTGAACAGGGCGGGGAAGGTCTATCGCAGCATCATCAGCATCTGTATCACCGGGTGGATGTGCATGTACGCACCTTCTTCTGTGCCAGATCACCAGAGGCGCCGAGTACTACGCCCGAATGTCAACATCCAGACCCCCTGCAAATGCCAGCATGTACGCACCAATGATGACGGTGTTGTCCGTCAGGGCAACATGGGAGCCCTCCATTGATGGGATAGTGCCGGACATGTTTGATTCTATTTCAGCTTTATAGGGAGAGGAAGTCCGGCTGTCGGGAGAGATGTCCGGTGCGGGTGAGTGATATCGATGATGATATGCGATCGCGAGTGCAGTGGTGAGGAGAGCGATAGAGGCAGATACAGCAAGGAGGCGGGCAGTGATGAGCAGGCGTGGCATGCACCGATAGCGTGCACACTCACCTAAACGACGACGACGAGGAGGGGAAAGGAAAGAGAGAGGATGAGCAAGCGTTAATTCGCTGTTAGTTGGGTGTGGTGGTGCGGGTTGGTGTGTGGGAGCGAAGGCGTGTAATGGGCTTTAGGGGAAGGACGGCCTCCACTTAGTCACTTAATCCGGCCTAAACCTCTGGGGAGCGGGGACTCTGATGTATGCGCGCGCGTACGTATGGGCGGGTTCCCAGCGTGCTTGCTGACTGACCAATTCTCCTCAATTCGACTCCCACGTCCGCATACTCCTACTCCTTACTGCTATCCTACCTGCTGCCACTCCCCCCCTCCGTCCGACCCGAACCGGCCCCCAGCAGGACCGTTGAACCGTGACCACACACACCCAGGGCACAGACGATGAGACGGGATTAGCTCACCTCAGCCGGTTACGCAATGACCCGCCGGAGTCTATTTCCTGCTTCATCCACCCCAAGCCCATCGTGATTTACACCGAGGGCAGCCTATCCCCGCGCGGAAGATTAGCCCGGACAGCTCGCCTTGACCGAGGCTGACTTGATGCTCACTGCTCATCGCTCACTGCCCTGCTGGCCAACGTACCTGGCTGTCGAAGTGCGTAGCTGGCCAACGACCCTCTCCGAGCTCGCCCGTGCTTGGCATATTCAGCAGACGGCCTTCTGCCAAAAAGCTTATCGCGCTCTCTTTTCACGCTTTATCCATCCGAGGTTACCAGCTCAAAATTTACGATCTCAAGGGTGTCTTCGACCCGTTTCTGCCAGCAGGCCTCGCATCACCTTGCTGACCCGCGGAGCAACGGAGAGGTGTTCTCCGCTGTCGTCCTGACAATCGGACAGCGTGCTCGTACCTCGTACCTCGTCCCTGTATGTCCGGCCGAGGGCTAGCGGTAGGCGTTGGGATATGTAGACCGTAACCGTATATTATTACTACCGACAATGAGAGCTCGCGTGTCGTACATCGTATCCCGGAAAATTCGTGAAAAAACTACCTAACTACCGTCTGTCGTGAGAGCGAAGAGCGTGCAAATCACGCATGCGAGAAAATAAAGACCCGAGCGAGAGCATCATTAGACTACTTAGGAAGGAAAGACCGAATCGTGGGCGTAGTTGGATGGACGGAGATAGGAAGCAAGCCGCTAGTACGGACTGTTGACGATATCGCTCTTTGTGCGCAGCAATTTCGTCGGAGTGGAGAGGGATGCCCGGGTTGGCCGCTGGAGGGACTTCTTGTTGATGCTTAGCACGTCGTTGGACAGCGCAACGACGATGTTCTTGTCGTTGCCGAACTTGAACTGGTCTTCAATGACCTTGTCCGCGTACCTAGCAAGCCCAGGTTAGAACGTGCCTAGATGAAGGAAAGGAGGCGGGGAAACGTACTGCTTGATCTCGTACTTGTCCAGCTTGCCTTGCTGGACTTTCTTGAAGTCCCATGCGATCACGAACGGCCCGCTGCTCGTGACGATCGTCTTCTCCTCCTGGTCTGGACCGGTGTTGAACCTCGCAGGAGTGAACGATACTTCCGAGCCCATGTATGCGACGTGTTCTGGCCGCAGCTGGAGACGACGAGGGATAGGCTTGGCATCTGCTGGGAAGCTCCGGTCGAAGCCGAGTTGGCCGGAATAGCGGCCTGCGCCGATGAGCGTGTCGACGACCATGAGGTAGGTCTTAGTTGTTGCAACGACCCAACGACCGTCCTTCGTCGTGTCGAGGCCGATGATAGGATCACCGATGGCGGGCAGCGCAGTCTTGGCATTCTTGCCGATCGTGTCGAACAGGCGAAGTTCGCCTTTGTTCGACCCGACGGCAACCTTGCCATTCTGCGTGGTCGTGACAGTAGAGAACTGGTTCTTTGTGACGTATTGCTTCGTCTCGCTGTCGACAATCTTGTTGCCAGATTGACGAGGATCGATGCGGAACAGCGCATTATGCGACGTCCCGACAAGCGTTTGCTGACCCGTCAAGCCTGCAAACTTGGAGTCGGGCGCAATCTCAACCAGCTTTCGGTCGTCGTCCACTTTCCACTCCTCGACGACTTTCCCACGCTCCAGATCCATGCGGAAGAGAGAGTTCGGATTGTTGTCGTTCATTAGCAGCATCGTGTGGTCACGATCGTGCAGCATGACCCTCTTCGGCGTGAAGGTCTCTCCCTTCGGCGTGGCGATCTTGTTGATAGTAGATGCATACTTGATCTTGTCGTCATCGGTGTGCTTGAACACGCCAATCTTGCTGCCGCGAACGACGAAAGAACGGTCGACAACATGACCGACGGCGAGATGCGAGTTTGACGGGCCTTTCGCAGCCTTCAGTGCCTGCCGTTCTTCGTCATCGCTCTCATCCTCGTCGTACGCGGTCATGACTGGTACGGAAATCAGTATATGCGTTTAGTACTATGCTGAGGTGCATACCTTCATCATCCACGTCCTCCTCGTCCTCCTCTTCCTCTTGACGAGCGCGCTCCCTTTCGAGCTCATCCTCGGCCTCTGCATCCGACATCTCGATATCCTCATCCTGCCAGCTGGACACGGCATAGGCTTGTTCATCCTCCTATAGAACTCATCAAGATATGTCGGTAACGGTCTCACAACCTAAACGTACCTTGATCTTGCCCCACCTCATCTGATTCAGCGTCTCCCACAAACATATGTTCATACGATCCTGGAACCGTTGGTAGGAACCGGCATTGTCGAACTTGAAGCACCAAGTCTCGGCCGCGACCTGCCCTGACGGCATGCGCACGAAATTGTTCCAGCTGAAGGAAAGGTGAACCTTTGACCATCTGCCGTTGTTTTCCTCGGTCACCCGGTGGGCTAGGAGAATATTCTGACCACCTTTTCCATCGGACTCCTTCGCGAGAATCCAGTCTGTACGTTTATCAGTATCAGCGTTAATATCACGGAAGCTCACTCACAAGTGAAATCCTCCGTCTCAACCAGCTGTGCTGTCACAACAGCTTGTCGGATATAACTGCCGTCTTGCAGGCTCCAGAGATAGAGCTCCGCGGGTTCTTCAACGAGAACCTCACCCTTGTCTGCAATAGCCGCTTGTTGCGATTGACCTGGACGGGACGGACTGGCCGCAGCGGGAGAGTTGAACTGCTGGAACGAAGCGACCAATTCTTCATTCGCAGACTTCTCCTTGATCGCCCTGGTCTGGGAAGCCGGCTCAATCGCTCGCCCTGGGCTAAGAGTCGTATTCAATGACGGCGGGTGCTTACAAGGGAGATCAGGACTTACTGGTAGCGCAGCCTCTCCAGCTCCGAATCGCTGACGTTCTCCGAGCTCCTTTGGTACTTCCGCTCAAATGCTGCCTTCAGGTAGTTCACCTCGAAGAAGTCCATGGTAGCCTTCGTAGCACCATTGGCAACGAACTCAAACATGTCTCCGGACGAGTCCCTCCACACGAAGGACGGCTGTCCTTCGTACGTAGATTGTCGGAATTCGAGCTGCTCATCGATGAGGAAGGATCGCTCCGAGTCGTCTAAACATTCGAGTCAGCGTCGATGTCTGCGAGGCGGGATGCACAAGGAACCCACCATCTTCGTCCTCGTCCAGCACTTCGCCTCTGTCAAAGACTCGCGTGATGGCCAACTCATAGTGGAACTCGGTAGATGTCCGCCTGATGGAAGCCATGGCAGCCAGATATCTATGCCAGGCTTAGCAGGCGCCTCCTATCTGCGAAGACATACACACATGCATTCCCGCGAACTCCGTATATCATCTTGCCGGACAAGATACAAGGCTCCATTCTGTATTTGCGCCAACTCGGACGCTTGAGGATCGCCTTGGACCCATGTCAATCCTGTGACTCCGCCTTAGCGTTGCGGTGACTTACTCCAGACCTTCCCGAACACTGTATATGCACAAATCAGAACATGATAGCTACAGATTGGAAAGTGGACTCACGATTCCTTAACATAAACATCCTGAAACGACCTTGCTTGCCAGAGTTCGGGACAACAGTGCTAACAGAGTAGTGAGGGACTGCGATGGGATGGTGGTATAGGCGCAAGGAATGCGATAATGGTGGCGTTCCCGACGCGAGGCGCGTCATTCAAGGGTCATCCTCACCTTCCTAGGGGTAATAGCTTCCGCAAATAACTCCGCTGATGGGCTGTCCTCGAGAAGCGCCCCGCGTCTGGCTTCTTGAACACCACGCTTTTTAAAAGACGTGTCTATGCCTATGCTTGCATGCAAGAAGCAGAGAGTCCTCTAGTCTACTGAACGGCTTGCATCAAATAAAGAGGAGATTCGACATGAACGAGCATTGTCGACTGGTTCCTTGATGAATCGACACTCTATATTTTACATAAGTCTAATCTACATAAGAAGCAAAATATGTCCGACTCCGTATCCAGAAATAGGCATACTGCAGTCGCCTTACGCCTTCCCCTCCAACCCACCACATCTCTAGAGAACACTCTTCAGATGGGCTCTTCCAACATGGCATCCGGAATGCTCAGCACTCTCGGCGCCTCCGGCTTCTTCCCCGTACAGACCTCGCACTCACATGCAAACTTCCATCCTCTAGCGAGCCGCATCCGACGTTGCCGCCTTGCTTCCTCCGGTGACTCATCGCCTTCAGGCTGGGTATAGGTGTATGCCATGGTAAGCTCTTCTCCTTCGGATATCGCTCGTTCTGCGACGAGGTGGAGCTCGTTCGTTCCGCTTGGGAAGGTCGGACGAACGTTGGGTGAACAGGAATGAGTTAGCTGTCCAATGTGTCAGTGACCAACTCATTCGATGGCGTGCGAGTCCTTACGTATGAGGAGACGCGATATAATGCCGAGCCAATTTGTCTCTTGGTTCCCAGAGGCGTACGAGTCCATTCCCACGTCTCGATCCTGCCTTTCGGCTCCGGCTACAAAAGCCATCAGCTCAAAAACCGAGCTCCCAAAACGAGCTTACTCTATCATCCCGTCCATCACCAAAAGCGACTCCAATGGCATTGTATGCAACCCTTCCCTTCATCGTCAGATACTTGTCGATCTCAACCATCTCTTCGAGACCATCAACGGCTTTCTTCAGCACGTCTTGCAAGAGGTTATGTTCCAGCATGACCATTTCTATCGGTTGGATCTCGAGGTATTTGAGCCTCTCCACATGGTCATAGAATCCATACTGCGGAGCTCCAGGAGCAGGTTCTGGGAGGCTTGAACGCTCGAGCAGAGCTGCGGGTATAGGTGCTAGTTTCTTGACTTCTTCAGCGACGTGTCGAGCGCAGAACCGGCCAACGAGCAGGACTTGTGTCCAATTCGACGCCTTCAGGAAGTCGACAAAGGCCTGTTGGTATGCTCTTCTCTCGACTTCGGCTTCTTCGCTTTTATCTTTCTGTCCGAGTACAGCTTCATTCGGGAGTGGTGGACCTCGACCAAAGAGCAATGTCTCCGACTGCGTACTCGCCAGCAATTGGCATTCGGACGAGCAGTATGTCGAGCCAAGTATATCATCGGGTATCGCAACGGGAGTCTGGTCCTGCATTTGCCTGAAACAATGTGAGCAGTATTTGCCAGTACCCTGTTCAGGAATGAGCGCATATAAGCCCCATCTTACAGCGCATACATACCTCCAAATCCATGTCCAGCTGAGCCACAACCGGGAGCTCCTACGTGTAGCATATAAGTATACATGAAATCGCTATCCAACCTGTCTTGCCTTATAGATCTCCTCGCCTGGCTGGAAGTCTCTGCGGGCAACCAGGACAACTTTCCTCGCTGCGGTCGCCGTCGTTTCACTCGGGTTATAGGCTTGTTTCACCTCGACATTCATGCTCGGTGGAGGGAAATAGTGGTAGTATGCTTACGTTTCTTGAGCCTCCGAAGTACGTGCACAGATGAGCACAGTGCTCACCTTCCGCGCGTTCTCGGGTCTGGAGCAACAATTCAAGGGAGAGGGGCGAGCATACGAAGTTTGCATTAGATCAACATTGCTTTACTGAAACAGAGAGAACAGAAGAACATGCGACAGTCGGAGTAATGACGGATGGCGCAACAGACGACGACCGCCACTGCATAGTGCAAGAGTCCACAACCTTCCCTCTGGCTCTGGCCATTGCTCACGCCTTCGGTGGAGTGGCCGTAGCAGAGACGCCATGCGAGCCAGGGTCGGTAAGCGTTTCCCACTCCTGTGAGGATGCCTCCGACCGCTCGTCACCACTGGCGCCATTAGCGCTTGCGCCTCTGCCGCCAGCACGACGAGTGCCAGAGGAAGAGGAGGAGACAGAGCCTGCAGGTGCAGCGGCGGATCCAGGCGCATCGTCGTCCACCCCAAGATCGGCAGATGCGACGGGGTTACTTACGTCCATGCTGGTGAGGTCCATGACGAGCTTGAAGATGGGCTCCGGAACGGTCTTCTGGTAGATCATGATGAGCTCGACGGGCGATGGGTACACCTTCAGAGCGCGGTAGAATGCCACTGCGGAGGGCACATGGAAAGCGGGTCCTAAGATCCTCAAGAGTCAACGACAGTAACGCGGACAGACTGGTCCAGGCGCACCTTGGAGGGACAGCTGCTCGCCAATACCGACATGGTGCATGAAGTACTGCTCCCGCTCCTCTGCCGTAGTAGGGACGGGCTCAGCCTTGATCTTCTCCAGGGAATCCTTCAGATCCACTGCTCGTTGCTGCTTAGCCCGTTCGTCGGCAGCCTTGGCATGCTTGTGAGCCCTCTTGTGCTCCTTCCCTGTTATTCCTGATGAGAACGGCGCCTAAGAGTAGCATACACGCAGCTTACGTATTTTCTTGCGGAAATCAGGGTCGTTTCGCCGCTTGAAGTCCCACCATGCAACATAGGCAAGGCTGCTCAGAGCCACGCACGAGATAAAAGCGACAGTGGTGTACTGGATCGTCTTGCTAACCATGATGGGCCAAAGAGCAGATGAAGAAGCTCTAGAAATATCCCCTAGCCAGCGAGGGGACTTTTAAGGAGGTAGTTATGAAAGGAGAGGAGGCGGTGGGATGAGGGGTCGTCGGATGGAGGTGGACGCCGGGACTGGTCGTTCGAGGAGGGAGGGAAGTGACGCGCCAACCCGAAAATGTACACGGAGGCTTTTCGAAGCTTTTCCGTTCCCTCCCATTTCCGGCGCATACATGAGGTGTTCGCTTTGATAACCAGGTACTGACCCGAGTTGCTGACGTCCGATGCGAACTAGTGCTTTCGTTGAATACAGATACATATATCCGGGCAGGTTATCTAGTCCAGAACAGGTAAAAAGCTGCTGGAAAATGGCGAACCCGACGTACGCCGCCGAAAATGAAAGCCCAACTAAGGTAGAGGACAACCTACACGTACATGAAATGTACAAGGAATGTTGCGTGCAAGGAAAGGAAAACGAATATGCATGCGTGAGCGTCATTATGTGGATAAGTAACCGTCAACCACTATCCCGGGCTTACCGGGCTGCCCAAAGACGGCGTCAAATACTTCTCGGCCGTCCTGTGGCAATGGTGCTAGATTTTCTGATTCGGCCAGCCTCCCCTCCTGGATGGCTCGACTTCGTCTCGACCGCTCCTCGTTCCATATCTCGTCGAGCGACTTCACAAGGTTCTTGAGACCAAAGAGGAACCCGATATCGGGAAGCTCTGGTCGATGTGGCGGAAAGCGGGCATATAGAAGACCAGTCGCGGGGTCGATCCGCGGATCGTAACCGGCCGAATGAGGTATTTCGACGGTACCATCCATGGGTGATGGCGGTGGCTCCGGGATATAATCCTTGCCCGTGGTTGTATGAGCGAAATCGACGATGCGTATGTCGATCTCGCCTTTGTGTTTCTTGCATATTCTGGCATCTTTCTTTGCGATGCTCGAAACATCCAAGTGGAGTTCAGGTCGACGTCCTCCGTTCTCTGTTCCATTGGTCGAACCCGAGATTGGTGACTCCACGTGGCGAGCATGCGGATGGACCTGTGATGCAAGTTTAGCATATGATTGCTGGATCTCCGGTTCGCCGTCATACGTAAGCAGAAGACTGCATCCGTAGAATCGGTATCCGTTCAGTTGACTGATGATACGAGCGAGTAAACACAGCTTCTGGATAGTCGGCGGAATGTGGTAGACCAGCAAAGACTGGCCATCGTAGAAGAACCGAGCGAAGTTGCTGGTGAACTCCTCCGTCTTAATCTTCCGTCCAACATATTTGTCTTGCTGATAGAAAGCGTGTTTGACCTTGTCCCAGACCTGCATTCCACATATCCGCACGCCGAGAGTTCGACTTGTTGTGCGATCGCATTTCGCTCGTTGGCTCATCTTTTTCGCCGGTAGAGCGTCGACTCCGTACTGCCGAGTGCCCATTTTCAGGTCGACGATGCAAGGTTTCCTCAACCTTCCGGTCAGATCCTCGAGCAGGATGAAGTGCTCCTGGCGTGTGACTTCGGGTTCGTGTGGAGGTGGACTCAGGACCGCAGGCGATTCCAGCGGGGTGTGAATACCGTTCACGGCAGCTGCGGTCGTTAAGGTCTTGCGACTCTTCCGGAATCCATCGCCCGACAGAGGTGGTTTCCGCTGATAGTCCGCTACCAGACCCTCAACATCCTCCATTTCTCCAAAGACACCAGCCATTTCCGGCTCCTTGGGCTGAGCCTGAGTATGCAAATGGCCCGCACTTTGAACGCGTCGTAGATGGTGCTCTTCTTGTAGGAGTCGACCCAGTGCACCCCCTTTGCTCAAGTCCGTGGGGCTCGAGTCTTGCGAGTTCTCGGATACGTCGTGGTGGGCAGAACCGTTATGCCGCTTCTGAGACCTGCGGTTCCGCTCCGCATCAGCCGCCTTCTTCCTATATCGCCGCATGATGGTGCTGAAGACATGATCTCGTAAACGCGCGTTGACCACAGTTGTGCCCAAGCCACCAACGAAAGCGGAGCCGGAACCATGGGCAGTCAGGGTTGGAGATTGGAGGGAAGTCGTGTGGCTCATCGACAACTGCCGTCGGCTCCTCTCACGGCTTCGCTCGTCCTCGAATGGGACTCCATCCGGACTGGCGCTCCTAGCCATCGGCTTCCGGGGCGACTTGGCTTCGGCTTCCTTCAGTGGTAACCCGCCCAAGGCGAATGATCTTGAGAGACCCCACGTATCAGGCCGCGGTGACGGTCGAGGAGTGTTCACCACGCTGTTCCCTGCTGAGACTGACTTAGTAGCTGAGGTCGAGAGAGGAGGTGGATCCAGGAGCCAAGGAGGTACCACGTGCACGTTCTGCTGTAGGACGACTTCGGGTAGCTCCTCGTCCTCCTGGGCTCCGGTCGGCGGTGTGTCCGGGTGCGACATTTCCAAATGTTTCTGAGCGCTTGACGAAGGCAGCAGGACTGGCTCGCGCACAAGGCTGCTTGACCACGATCCGTCCGCAGGGGGTGTTTCCGGGTTGCCGCTGTGATCCGATGAAGCCGAATCTTGCACGTCCTGAGTAGAGATGTATTCGTCGTCGTCGTGGTGCACGTGGTGATGTACTCGGCGGTAGTTCACCAGCAGTACGCCAAGGTATCGCGGAATGAATGCTAACAGCTCTGGAAGGTCGCGTTCGACCGCTTCATAGAACATATTTTCTCTGCTTGCGAGGGGCTGCGTGAAGTGGAGCATATTGGTGAGCGCTCCGTATGTCAGTCCGAACGAGACTATATGCGCACCTTACAGACCGCTCGTTTCGTGAACTTGTACATCGCACTATGCCCGCCAACCTTGTTCTCGAACGGACGCAGAGGCACTGGACGTAGCCATCTTCCGCCGTTGGGTCCATTGAGGTCGAAGATTGGCTCGTCCTCTTGACGTCCGGGAGAACTGGCTGGTGTGTACTGGGACGTCTCACTGCTCATGTTCTGCCGAACGGCGATAAAGAAGCTCTATAGACGTCCCCTAGCCAGCGAGGGGACGTCGAGGGTCGTTGTTGTCGGAAGTGAGGATGACGCCGGCGCGGGGTTGGGGGGAGATGGAGGTGGACGATGGCCGGGGTTGTCGCTTGTGAGGGTCGCAGTGACGCGCGAAGCCGACGATGTGCGCGGAGGCTTTTCCGAAGCTTTCCCACACAAAAACAGTTCTGGCCGATGCAAGTTCGCGCTCGACGTTCGAGTCTCTTGTCGTGGGGGGCGAAGGACGACCAATACTTTCTCTCCAGTCGATCTCAAATACCAGTTGAAGGTTATCTTTGACACGGCGGCAGATAAGTGTGAGCTGAGTTTTCCGGACGATCTCCTCAGTTTTCCCCCACATTCGACAGGTGCGCGCTCGTTGATCCCCAGTGGCGGGTTGGAAGCATGCACGTGCGCTGCATTGGCTTGTCAGGATCTCGATATTCATCACCAGAAGGTCTATTCATATGCGCTCGCCCCATTCGGCTACCTGGACGACCTGCTGCCAGCCAACGCGCTGAGTTGCTGATCCAAGATTCCGCAACCAACATGCGCTCTTGTCGCAACTCATGCCTGCAACGTGTCTGTGTTGACCTATACTTTGGCTTTATCCGGATGGCTTCCCTGATCGAGGTCCCGTGTGCTGCCAGGGTGGGGCTCGGACGACTGCCCAGGTGCCGGTGTACTCTTTTGCAGTTTAGGGACACTCCTGCAAGAGCTCGGCAACTCCCGAAATCTATTGCTTCAGGCAGAACGGCTCGGGGTGTCGTTCCGCCGAGCTTTCGTCGTGCGGCTTTCTCCGGTGCTGTGCTACGCCCTGGTTGCGCTTCCTTTCTGCTTCTCGATATGGCTCGCATCGTTATCGATGACCAACGCCTTTGCCCTTTCGCTATGGCATGAAGCCCTCCTTTTGGATCGATGGTATCGACCTGGCATCGACTGATTGCAAGAATGGGCCTAATCTCGTGGAGCACCGCTGACTCAGAGGTATCGGAAGATTCTGCCGTGCGGGGCTGCACAAACCGCCAGTCTAGTATGAAGACCGGTAGCACCCCTCAGCTGCATCTTATTCCTGGCATACCGGCAGAATCTGTCTGTGCGTTTTTGCAGACCTCTAGAACTTTGTCAAAACTGTTGTCGCCTCCCTGCCTTCACACCGTTGATTACGATGGTTGTAAGCTGGGCTTGTTCTCGCGTCTAGGACAAGGACAGTTTCTCATGCTGAACCCGCTTGAGGGTTGTCCGGGGCGACCGCACGCTGTCCTAAACGCGTGCTCTGCAGTATCTGCGGCTATCGCGCCAGGTATTCGCTGATCGCCTCAGCACCGTTGTGCACACAATCGCTGGGATTTCTGAATCACGGTGGCATAACCTCCCATCCAATGCGAGATCCTGGCCGCCTATGCCTGCCGACCGGTCGTTGTATGCCCCGGCTGGTCGGTCATAAGCGCCCATCTCAACAGCTTGCTCAGCACTCCATGTCATACAATCCCCTGAACCTGCGCTTAGCTATCGACAGCAGGGCCAGGCAATACGAAGGCTGTCGGAGAAGATCTGGATAGGCCGAGCAAATGACACCTGAAACATCACGGAGAACCATTGTCAGGTCGTCGATCGCCCTCGGCAGTCCTATTATCGGCGACCTAAAGCACTGCCGTTTGATGGTAATAGTAACTCAGCTACTGCAGACCGCTGGCTCATTCATAGCGGCTCGGACTACGAACCCGCCGACCAAACTGCCAAGATATAAGTATCCCAGTCTACATCTCGAACACTGAACTCAGCGCCAATAACCTCAATCGAGCGACATCGAAGTACCAACCGACCAACCAAGCACCAGAATCATCATGAAGCTCTTCACCTACAGCGCCGTTCTCGTCGCCACCATCATCGGCGCTTCGGCTCTGGCTGTCCGTGAATGCCAGAGCACCTGCGTATGCGACGTGAACCACGAGAATTGCTTCGATCCTTGCCTCCCGGGCAACCCTCCTTGTACGCTGTAGCTGTGGGTGAGTTCGCTTCCATAACATGCATCGGGGATGGATTGACCATGTCTATCGTGGATGGCAGGACTCGCGCAGCCATCGAGCCACACCGTGCAAAACAGTATAACGAGTTTGAGGGAGGTAACGCTTGGCTCAGATTTGGGAACCCTGTGTACACGTCGGAAAGATGTCAAGAAAGCTTCTGTGGGTCAAGATCAAGACATCGTTACAATGTATGGAGAACAATCCAAGATATTGCAAACCGTTTCACCACCGTCCTAACCCGCTGGGGTCGCTTCGGGCCCTCGTCGCGTTGCACCCGGCGCTTCCAGAACCGCACATTCTTCGCCCTTTTATCTTGCCAAGGCCTCTCGACAAGCTCCCTACCACGAGCTCCGTGAGCGGGACTACCGTCGAACCCTCGGCCGAGATCAACGGAGGTCACATGAGTCTCAGTCAGCGATGGGCGGTGCTCTTCCTCGGCTCTCGGTCTTCGAAAAGGCGCTGCTGTTCATTGTCGGAAAGCCGAGACGCTGTACTGTCTATTCAGCAACTAGCTGCATGATTCTACCACGATACTTCGAACGCCCAGTCATGGCATACGCTAGGTGCTGACCTCTCCCACAGAACAAGCTTTGGCAGGGTATGTGTGTGCTTGAAAGGCTGAGTCGCCGGACGGACCGTGGGCTTCGACGGACTGCGGATGAAATGTCTATGATGCTCGGGAATCGACGCGATGTTCACCGATCCATCTAACATCGACTGTGCTTCTGGAGCCTTGGCAAGTGGTTCTCTTCTTCCCGTGTCTTGGCAGCTGTAGCTGTACTCGACGTATAAAGAGGGCACAACCTCCTGCTGGGCACTCCATCCCAGGCTGTCCAGCCCGCCAACTTTCCAGCCTACAGCCTTCAAACGCCACCGTCTCACAATGCGGCTTCATCTCAGCATCACCGCCCTTACCGTCATCACACTCGCCCTCTTCGCCGGCACTGTCCGCGGACAAATCCATTGCGAGGCTTGCTGCGTCTGCGATCCCATCTGCCGCAACCCTTGCGAGCCCGACAGGCCCAACTGCTGCGGACCTGACGGAGGACCGAGCGTGTCGTCTTAGGTACGCACGTTTGCTGAAGTGAGGTGAAGAAGCTAACACGCGCTGCGAAAGGCGGTGCTCTGGAGAACTTATTCTTGATGTCGTCGGGATGGAGGCGGTGAGGCGATGATGAGACGCACCTACAGATACTCCGAAGCTGATGTAGTGCTGTTGACCCATCTAACACTGTCCCAATCCTCAAAGAGGGAGATGTGCAGGCCAATGCAGAGCAGTTCCTCTTTGATGCGCTCAAACAAAATGTCAGCCTTCGTCAAGAAGGGATCCGTGCGGGGCAATGCTCCCGCGAGAAGCACCTCGTGCCTGAGGGAAGCAGCACTGATCGGGCATCTATTACCTAAGTCCGAGTTGGGTGTTCGATGGACTGCACGGCCATCCTTACCGGTTTGCCTCAAGATCTGTTCAGGAGGTAGGATATCATCATGCCAACATTTGGTTATCCTATGGGCATGTTATCCATTCGAAGCGTCAGGGATACTAGGACGGCACCATGGCCCAACTTCCGGTGACACAGCGCCAGCTTCAGCGAGCGGGATTCCCTTACCATTACGGCAGTGGGTTGCGTGCCGTGCGCTGTCTTCCCAGTAAGAAGATGCATTGTCTCGCCGGAGAAGCGGATAACCGGACATTGAGGTCGCCTAACTCCGTCTCCCGAACTTGGATGAGACATAGCCGGCTCCCAAATCTCCCAACCTAATGGACCTTTACCAGTCTATCGCCGCAGTCCTTGAGGTGCACGGTATCAACCAGTTCAGTAGATCGAAGTGGAAACAAGGGAGATTTCTCGCTTCGTACCAACCACCATGCTGCGACGGGAGCAAGCCTCGGATTTCTCCGTCGTCGATGCATATCGGTGACAATTCGTTGGTTGCCATCCTCCAACGTTTCTTCGGCATGGGCGATCGAAGTGGAGGCTGAAGACCGGAGGTGCGCAACACGGAGATCCGGAATGGCTTCCCCGTCTTGCGGCGACGACAGTGAGCGGCATGGACGTGGAGTTGCACCCAATGCCAGCCTCCAGGTCGCCGCAGTTTACGTGACCCAAGCTTCTGGCGTCGCCGCATTTTCATGGACAAAACACCTATAATGACGCTCAACCTGCTCGCTAGCAAGATCAATCCCCAGAGTCAACTTCACCCCGAAGAGCGACGCTCCATGCATTTCATGCTCCCAATCATCGCCCTCATCGCCGCCATCGCCGGCACTTCCAGCGCCCTGCCTGGTCCGCCACATTGCGACCTTAGCTGTGTCTGCGATCCCACCACTGGGGTTTGCACTGACCCGTGCTTGCCAGGCAATCCCCCCTGCACGCCTTGAAGTGAGTGAGATCTGGAGAGTCGAAGGTGGTACGCTGACGTACATATGAAAGCATCCTCAGTCCATGGATTGCCACAGTTGGCGTTGCGAGAAGGGTCGTGGACATGAATGTTGCGGACTGGCGTGACGGGATGTATTGTCTTCATGGAGCAGGATGGTTGTTGTTCCTTTGTTTCCTTTCGATCGAAATGTTGTAGTCATGAAAGTAGTAACGTCTGAAGGGCGCAGGTCCACGTTGAGAGACGGTAGATGAGAGTTGTCGGCAGTATCATTCTGCGGAGTCCATCAGATGCACAGCAAAGAGTCAGCACCCACTTCCGTGGAAAGATGAGGAGCAGAAGCCCGCAGCTCTAGCCCTCAGCTTCGCAATTTGTAAGGCCGCCCGGGACACCGCCCAGTCACCTTGTAGACATATCCTGCAGCTCCTGATGATGAACGCTGCCCCTGAGCCTGTACGATAACATGGTCTTTGGAAGCATCTTCGCATCAATCGACCGCCGCCTATCGTTTGGAGAAGATGTGTCCGGTCGCGCAGCAGAGAAGATCCGGGAGCGCCCGACCGACGAGATCCGGAAAAACTCCGACAGTCAGAAACTTGATCATCCACAAATATTGCTGGTCATTAGCGCCGCTTGTGAAACGCTCTGTCCGGGATGATCACCCTAGTGTCGTGACCATGTTTCGATGGCCGTTTTTGGCCCGGGTCGGCGAAGCCCGCCCTCAAGCTTCAGGCGATCAGCGGAGAACTCTCATCTTCGTGAGATACGAACCACTCCGTAGAAGTATAAATCCAGAGCCCAAACAGCAGACATGTCGACCAGAACATCCAAACCAGCACGAGCAAACCGCCGAAAGCAGCCATGAAGTTCCTCGCACTCCTCACGTTCGTAGCCGTCGCCGTAAACAGTGCTACGACAGTGGCTGCCATACCTCCCCACTGCGACATCGGCTGTATATGCGACTTGGACGGCACGAACTGTGTTGATCCTTGCCAGCCTGGGAACCCGCCTTGTCCAGAGTAGAGCCGGTAAGTTGTTGGGGCTGTCCTTGCGAGAGTTTAGCTGAGTTGCCGTTGTCAGAACCGGGGTCTGCCAGAATGCAGTGCTTGATCCAAGAGCAAGTCACTTAGCACATTCTGTTCGGCCATGTAGATCTCGTTCATTGTTGTAGGAACCGAGTTGTAGTGAAGGAAGAGAGTTGTGCCCGATCTTTAGTTCGAGGCTGTGCGATGACATAAGAAAAGAAGCACGGCGATGTTCCGTCCACCGTTTGATCAGGGATCCGATCTTATCACCGTATTTCCGTTCCTCGCACGGTCTACATCACTGAAACACCGATGTGAGTCAAGCAAATCCGGCAAAGCAGGTTGGCATACGCGAGACTATGAATACCTCACTTCTGACATTCTTGCGCTTTCTAGACTAGCAAATAGGAATCACCTCCGCAGTTTGTCCAGCTACAAGTTGCATCAGTCGGAAGGAACTGGTCATTCGTGTCGACGCCAGCATAACAACCCACGCGCGCCCAGCTTCCAGCTTGCTTCTTATCCGCCGCCCAGAAGTAGGCAGTGTCATCCTGACCAATGGCTAAGCAGAACGTGCTGATGGTGCATATCCGACGAGAAGCAAGGACCATGCGCTGCAGCCGTCTTCGCTTTGCTTGGTCTCCGCGGGCCCTCGACTGCTCATGTGCGTATCTCAGTGGTTGGCTGATTCAAGGCGTGACGAGCAGAGCTCGTCCGCTGAAGGAGACGCTCGGTTCCCCGACTCCAGTCTCCAACTGTACGAATGCAATACATATGATTCTTCAGCGGCACTGACTCACGTCTAGGGAGGCCAGTTACATCGAGATCACGGCCACAGCCTATTTTGGTAGCGGGATGATGCTCGGCAACGTACAGATACCCCTGATCATCGCCCTCATCAATCCATTCGCCCATTTTCCCATTTTCCCAGTCAAAAACTGCCAGCGCAAGTCACCACCATCACTGCCAGCGTCTTCCCCCACTCGTCTACATGGTGCCCTCCTTGCTCTCTCTTTCCTCCTTCCGCCTCCTCCAATCTAGTTGAAAATGGAGCTCACGAATGAAACTGACGAGCAGCGACCATGGCAAGAGCTACCTGATGCCGCTGGATTGTTGCGTCCAAGTGCGCACGGCTCGACATCTGGCGCTTCGGGCGTCAGTATGGACGACACCGACCCGCCGCTCTATTCGCCAGGGCGGGATGTACACCTTGACCTGCTCGAAGGTCACGCACCCCCCTCCAGCCCCGCACTCGCCTCCCCAGTGCCGTTCTCCGCTCTTGTCCCAGCCCAGCTGGCCTCCGCAATCCCCTCCCACCTGCCGAGGCAGAACCGACTCCGCGTCTACCGCGACCTCGCCGGTATACAGGATACCTACGTGATCGACCCTACTCTACCCACTCCGCCGGGGAGCCATGATAAGGCTCTTAGTCTTTATGCACGGAATGGGGCGGTGGATGGGATTGTGTATCTTACGAAGCCGGCGGGGAAGGTTTTTCGAGGGAGGGCGGAGCTGGAGGCGGTTAGTATGAATGGGAGCATAAGGTTTCGTGTGGCACGTCACTCTCCCTACTCTACCGCGTATCTTCCTACTGCAGCGGTGAACGACAAGGGTGTTCGTGCTGACAATCGCGATCACAGGCCGAATGCCCACCAGACATGCGTATTTCCGTCCTCGCAGAGTCTCGCAACGGCAGCATCTCTCTTTTCCTCCCCACCACGTTCCGCGGCCCGCTAACAATAACACACTCGAACGGCGCAGCAGTATTCACCCCTTCGTTCAAAGCACGCACACGCACGCTGGACGAGACGCACGACGTGCACCGCTGCTGGGTCGGCGAGTGGTCAGAGGAGGACGACCTGGAGGGTACGGACGGCTCAGAAGGGGTGGGGACGGACGTGGCGGTTGTGGGGAGCTATTATGGGAGTGTGAAGGTTGGGTATTGGTCGCAGGAGGAGGCGGATAAGGAGCAGCTGCCGAAGGGGATTATGGAGAAGATCTTTGGGAAGAAGACCTGACCTAACTTGGGGGGAAGCTGCGGGAGGGCGAGCAAATGCGTTTGCGTTTCTCCGTGTTCCTGGTCTCTCGACGATGACAGAGGAAACTGTTACTGTAATCGTTGTTTTCGCTGCTTGCCACTCCTAGCAGGCGGTAGAAGCTTGAAGTAAAATTGGATGTAATGATTTGATGACGTCACCGGGGGACTAATGATGACCCCACTTGATAGTGGCTGTGCTAATACCTTCTCGCTTCTGTGATGCGATCCCTTGTCCCTGGCACGACCAAAGCACATGCCGCCCATAGCCGCAACGATCGTCCAACGACGCGGTGGCGTATATGCGTTCGGTTGTCGTCGAGGACTTTATGGAGCGCTTGACACCGCTAGCTGAGCAAGTGCGAATACTTCAACGACAACCACCACCATACCCGGCTTGCACTAGACTGGCTAGTCCTGTACCTTGCAATTTCTCCCTGCGACATCCCCCTTGAACCTGAACCACTTTATCACATTCAGCTCAGGGAGCACTCGGTATCTGTTTCCGGACGGAAGCGAACGAACCTGCTATTCATTAGGAGCGAACCATCACAGACGCGTCTCGTAAATCCTTTCATTGCGACTCCTCCCCCTTTTCTTTGCGACGATGACCACAGTACTGAACACACTCAACCCGTACCGACGGGACGACGGCGACACAGAACGCGTTCCTCTTATGAACGGGCATAAGCAGGATGGCGACTCGAGCAGCGGCTCGTCGCCAACACCATCATTCACAAGCCGATGGTTGCCTGTCCTCTCCTCATCCACCACACCCTCATCTTCTTCCTCTCCTCCCACCTCTCCAGCACCCCCCGACTCGTCCGGTCCGACCTCACTGTCGGCGTCAGCATCTGCAACGGCCCATGCAACAGGCTCACCAGATGCGCTGCTCCCGACTCTCCGAAGCCGGACACCACAACTCTTCAAACCGCTTCTTGGCACCTCCGCCGCTGTATCATCCTGCCTTGCTCCCCTACATGAAGCACCCACAATAGCAGGCGATGTACGCGCCGCCTTCCGTCTCGCTTTCGGCCAGACGGTCTCTTTCTTCCTCTCCGCCTTCTTCCTCATCCTCGTAGTGGGCTGGGCGTCCGCTGCGCGCCTAGCTGCCGAACTACCGAAACGATGGTGGAAGCCTGTACCACCGAGGAAGTTCCCGTGGGACGATGAGGACTATTGGAAGAAAGAGAAGGTGGTCAAGGATGTGCAGTACTATGCGCGCGCGGTCGGGTTCGACATCCTCAACGAGGAGTGCGTGACAGATGACGGGTTCATCCTTAGGTGTGTACATATCCCATGACATGTGGCAGCATATATGCTAATATCACGATCTCAGGATGCACCACGTCGTCAACCCCCGACAGAAGCCGCACAAGGATGGCCGAGGCGGCTTCCCAGTCCTCATCCTGCACGGCCTCTTCCAGTCCAGCGGATCATTCATCACGTCCGAAGAGCGCTCGCTCGCATTCTGGCTCTCCGAGCACGGAGGGTATGATGTCTTCCTCGGTAACACGCGCGGCGTGTTCGACATGGGCCACACCAAGTGGAAGCGGAACGATCCTAGGTTCTGGGACTGGACGATCAGGGAGCTGGCGATGTACGATTTTCCGGCCATGGTCGAGTATGTGTGCAAGGTGACCGGTTACGACAAGGTATGTGCCTGTGCCTATTTTACGTAAAGAATGACCCGCTAACAAGCCATTCAGATCGCTTTCATCGGCCACTCACAAGGGAACGGCCTCGCTTTCATCTCTTTGTCTCAAGGCATCCGACCTGACATTGGCGAGAAACTGTCCGTCTTCATCGCCCTTGCCCCGGCCGTCTACGCCGGTCCCTTGACCCATGGTTTCCCATTCACGATCCTCAAGCGTCTGCACTGGAAAGCGTGGACGCGGATCTTCGGCGTGCTAGACTTCATCCCCCTCATGCGCTGGGCCTACGACTGGGTCCCCGCAAAGTTCTTCGCCATGATGGGATACACCATGTTTGCCTTCCTATTCGAGTGGACCGACGCAAACTGGCTCCCCAGGCGGAAAACCAAGATGTTCAGGTTCACGCCCACGCCCGTTTCATCCGCCAGCATCTTCTGGTGGTGCGGCGCGGGCGGGTTCGCCGACCGGAAATGTACGATGAACGAAGCCATGGATCATTGGTGGGACTCGCGTTTCCCGCCCTTGTCGATCTTCTGGGGCGGGCGGGACTATCTCGTCCTTACTGAGCCACTGCTCGAGAGGATCAAGACCCATGAGCCGGACGTCAATGTCATCCGAGTGCAGATGATCGACGCGAGCGAGCACTGCGATTTCTACTGGGCGGCCGATGCAGTCGAATGGTGCTTCGGCAGTTTCCTGGAAGATATCGAGCGTACGCGCCCTCGGTACCCAGAGGAAGAAGAGGAGAAAGAGCGAAGTGGGGAGAAAGAGGCGCGGGACGAGCAGGAGAAGAAGGATGCGAAGGAAAGGAGAGGGGACGGGATGGAGCAGCGCCAGCCTGGGGGGCAGAATGAGGAGCAAGGGAAGGCGCGGGCGATGGAGGAGGATAAGCGGGACAGGAAGGAACGGAGGAAGGGAAGTGTGGATCAGGATCATCGTCAGGTTAGGGAGGACGGGAGGAGACAGTGACACCGACATCAGGCTTCAACGATACACGACGAGGTCTTGGAGACATAGACAGTATCGACATGGACAGTCCTCATGATATTCACGGCACATTGTTGTTGATTATATCCCGTTGTATGTAGCTTGCATAGATCGCTTGTAATCTCACATCCATCTACAGCATTCCTCTGGTGGCGCCGGTGTACTATACATCGTCCGATGGCGGTGGGCAGATGGATGTCACACGCACAGGCACTCCGTGCAGGGTATACGCACATTTCATTACTCAAGAAATTCTCACAAGATCCGAGATACATCCTAAGAATACAAGAACAAAACATAACCCGCGGCTTCCTCACACCGATGAGCATCAGCTCAGCCCTTCTTCCCAAACGCCTTCTCCAAAATCCCCTTCGGCACCTGCTGCTTATCCGCCTCCTCCTGGGACCAATACCCGACCTTCACACTCCCATTATGACTCGCCACAACAGCAATATCCGTCCCTTCCTCCCCGTCGTCCTCCTCGCCCCACTCGCCCACCCAACACCGGTGCACGTCGTGCGTCTCGTCCAGCGTTCGCGTACGCGCTTTCAGGGAAGGTGTAAATGCTGCTGACCCGTTTGAGTGGGTTATGGTTAGCGGGCCTCGGAAGGTCGGGGGGAGGTAGAGCGCTATGCTGCCATTTCGAGATTCAGCCACTATAGAGATGCGCATATCTGGAGGACACTCCGCCTGCGCACACGTCCTTCTGTCAGCGCACGGGGCAAAGGCGCAAGATGCGCGAGAAGTGTACGCACGACTCGAAATCGGATGCTCCCATTCAAGCTCAACGCCTCCAGCTCTGCCCTTCCCCTGAACACCTTCCCAGGCGCTTTGGTGAGGTAAACGGTGCCCTCCACACTCCCGTTCTGCGAGTACAGGCTCAGAGCCTTATCGTGGCTCCCCGGCGGGGCCGGTAGAGTCGGGTCGATCACGTAGGTATCTGAGATACCCGAGTTGTCCCTGTACACTCGGAGTCGGTTCTGCCGAGGCAGATGGGGAGGGATGTTCGATATTGGTTGTGTGGCCGGGAAAGGGGATGGGATGGGTGAGGCGGCGGCAGAGTGTAGGGTATGAGGGGGTTCGCCCTCGAGGAGATCGACATGCGGGTCTCGTTCGGGCGAGTAGGGCGGCGGTTCTGTATCGTCCATTGCTGCTATCGAGCTGCCGGAGGTTGAGGTGCTGCCACTTGGACCTGGGGCTTCGGACGCAGGTGGTCCATCTCCGGGTTTGTGCTTTGTCTCATCGGTGAGGATCATGTTAGCCAGTTTGAAGGACTGAGGGCGGAAAAGACGGCGTCAAGTAGTATATGTTGACAGGACGAGGCGGTGGTAGGAGGGAGGAAGGGATGACTGACGTTCGCAGTCTATCAGTATCCATCGGATTGGTATCAGTACAATCAGGGTCGTCATGCACGTTGCAGCGGCTGCGTCGGCATATCATCGCCTCTATAAATAAGGCCTAGTCATCATTATAGTATTACATAACTTCGCCGGATTGAAATCAGAATTCCTCGGAGGGCTACATAGCAATCGTACAATCCTCATGGGTCATGCACGTTTTCAGAACCTGAACATCTTCTTCAACGACCAACCTTTCTCCTCCTTCTCCTCCCAGAAGCCTACCCAAATGTGGCCATGAAACGTCGAGATCAGGCATTCGTCCCCTTTCCATTCTTCGTCGCCGTTCCAGTCCCCTACCCAGTAGCGGTGCACCTTTGCGTTCTCTTCTAGAGTACGGGTCACCGCTTTGAGCGAGGGAAGGAGCCGAGGTGGCCAGCCGTGTTTCATTTCGATTACGAGGGGCCCGTTGAATTTCGGAGGAAGGAGGAGGAAGACATTGCCGTATCGCTGAGTGAGGGCAGTGATCTGCAGCGGAATATTTCGCGGACATGTTGGCTATCATCGCACTGTGAACACGAGCTCGTCCGGTGGGAGACGGAGAATGCGGACTCACGATCTTAACATCCACACTCCCAGCCTTACTCTCAAACTGCATCACCACCTTCCCCTTCACGTCCCCTTCAGTCACAGAGACCTTAGCGAACACATGCCCGCCCTTGGAAAACAAGCTCAGATGTTCCTCTGGCGCGCCAGGCGGAGTAGGGAGGGACGGATCAAGCACGTAGGTCTCCTTGATCCCATGATGTCCTTTATGCACTTTGAGTCTGTTCTGTCGGGGCAGGTTGGCGGGGATGACCCCCCCGCCTGGACTTGTTGGTGGATAGGTAGCTTCAGCATCCACATCGTCCCCGAGAAGGTCGACAGCGGGAGGAGGTGCGTGCGGGGTGTATGGCGGTGGAGCTGTAGATGCTGGCCGATTGGCAGACGGTTGGACGATACGTTCTTTCCGGTTTGGAAGCGCGCTGGGCAGTTCCGGCGGGACGAGCGGTAGTGACTTCTCCTGGTTGGTGATGATCATCTTGTCCGCGATATTCACGGATCAGGACTGCTCAGACGAGGTGGTCGTAATGACAGAGATGGATAAGAGACTTTACATAGTCGTACTGCCGCCACACATTGATGCCGATGGTGAGGAATGCGCACGACTGCGCGATGTCATCCTTCAAACTGCGCGCCAAGCTCAACATTGCACGTGATCGATTTCTGCAGGTTATTCCCGTTGATAGTAACAACCGCCTCCACCGATAGTATACATTATTCGAGCCAGGAAAGTCTTGATATCTTTACATGTGTAGGATCTAGAGATCAACTGCCCACCAGAGGAGACACAAAATTAAGGAAAAGAGCCGAACAATGATCACAAGATGCGAAGGAAAGGAGCTAAGCCCTAGCAGCAGTCTCGAACAGTAATGGTCGGCGCTTCGGCAACACAGGCGGCGGGGTAACAAGTGCCGGCATGCTAGTCCCGCAGTTGTTCGCAGGGTTGCCCATGATGATGCTCTCGCTCACGCCGAGGATATCGTCGCTCTTCCCATACGCGGCAGCGTCGAACAGGTGGTCAGTCGTCTTCTCGAACGAAGCGAGCATGAGTACGCTGTCCTTCATCTTTGCCACGCCGAATCGAGTGATACCGAGCACCTCGCCCTGAAGATTTAGGACTACGTCAGCGAAAGCAAGAGAAAGCACCGGGTGGGGTCCGCACCTTATAGGTCATCACGTCCCCAAGCAGCATCACGTGTCGAGGATCGATGCTCATGGAATGCTCCTTCATAGTGTACTGGATCTCGTTGATGATCGTTCTCCTGGCCGCTTCGATCCCCAGCACCTTGGCAACCTCCATCACGTGGTTGGTAGTCGTGTCCTCGCCCTCGACTCCCTCGGTGGTCATCACTTCCAGCAGGCCATACCCTTCAACGAGGAGCTCATTCTCACCGGGCTTGCCGCGGGGCGAGTCCGACTTCTCGATCTTATTGATGACGGCACGTTGGATTTGAGCGGAACCCTTCACGACAATCTCGGGCAGGGCGCGCTTGACGGCACGAAGCTCGTAGTACTTGTAATCGCCACTGTCGAAGAAGATCTTCAGTCGGTTCTTCCTCGAGTCCACGGTTATGTTCTGGTCGCTCGGTTAGTGCTACTCGCAGACATGCATACTGAAGCAGACTTACCCCGTCCTTGACCTTGAGTTTGCTGGAGGTTACGATCGCCCGCTTGACATCCTCAATTGTCAACTCAAGCTGGAGCTTCCTAATCGCCTCCATGTCCAGGTGGATTCCAATATATGTATAATCGCCTGCCCACGCCTCTTCGATCACGCTCGCCACATCTCCGAGATAAGTCTTCTCCAAGCGACCCTTCACGATACGCGCCGCACTCTCGTTCTTCCGCTCGACAAGCTTGGCACTGATGATAGGTGTGCTGATCACTTTGGCGGCGTTGATGATCTCCTTGATACGAGGCACACCGAGTGTGACATTCATGCTCGCGACACCGGCAAAATGAAAAGTCTTGAGAGTCATTTGCGTCCCTGGCTCACCGATGGACTGTGCACCTACGGCACCGACCGTAGAACCAGGCTCGATCTTGCCCTTGACGTATTTCTCCCAGCATGCGCCCAGGAAACTCCGTACATGCGCCTCGGTAATCTTGACCCGATTGTCCAGCGCAGTCCTTTCCTTGGGCCCAGCACCAAGAGAAAGGTCCGTCTCGGCGTCCCAATCTTCCTCCTTGTGCACGGCATCGTACATGCTGTACTCTCGGCGAATGACACCGAGTCGCCGAGCGATAGTCTGCATATACGCCCGCAGACTGTCGATGTATTGTTGAGTGCACTCAGACTTGAATTTCTTGCTTTGCAGGATCTCGTTTGTCAAGTCGGTGATCTCAAACGGCAGAAGTCCGCGGCCTGTACGGGAGGAGATCGCACCGGCATGCATCCAAGCACGATCGAAGTCCACAGGCTGTGCTTCGGCTTCCAAGCAGGCGGGGTCAAGCCCGTCGTCTCCGAAGCGGAACTGGACGATGCCACCGTTCGAGGTACGCACGGAGGTGTCATAGTGTGTGACCAAGTCCTCAAGCGCTTTCATCAGACGACGTTGCATGTAACCAGTCTCAGCTGTCTTGACTGCAGTGTCGACAAGACCTTCACGGCCGGAGATAGCGTGGAAGAGAAACTCGGTAGGCGACAGGCCCGTATAGAACGAGTTGCTGACGAACCCCTTGGAAGGCGGTTCTCTCGACTTCTTCGGGAAATGCGGCAGAGAGCGATCTTGGAATCCATCTGGTACACGCTTTCCTCCGATAATTTGCTGACCGACACAAGCCACCATCTGGGATACGTTCAGGACGGAACCCTTGGAACCGCAGACGGACATGAGACGCGGGGCGTTGTGTATGCTGAGCTCTTTCATGCAGATGTCACCGACACTTTCTCGGACCTTGGACAGGATGCTGGAAATTGAGGCCTCGAGCGTCTGATCTTGGTCGCATCCAGGCTTGGTCTTCAGCTTGCCAAGTTTCGCCAGCTGAATCATCTCGGTACATTCCTCGTACGCCTTCGCAACCATCTCCTCTTTCCGCGCACGAAGTTCTGCTCCAGGGGTCACGTCGTTGATACCGAGCGAGAAGCCGAAATTAGAAAGCCAACGCCCGCAAACTTTGGCCAGCCGGTTCATGGCTCCGGACGCTGCTTCTGGGCCGAAATCTCGTAGTATCGCAGCGAAGACAGATCGCTTCTTCCCGCCTCCTACGGTAGCCTTGTCCATAACACCGCACATGATCTCGCTGTTGACGATAACGAGGTACCCGTCATTTGGTGAAAGGTCCATGGGCAATGGCTGGCAGAACTCCGAGTACGGGTCGTCCTTCCCCTTTCCGGCCTTTTCTGCTTCTTCCTTTTGCCGCTCCACCTCAGCGAGAGAGAACTTGATATCACCCGAATAACCGGGTTTGGGAATTCGGAGGGACAGCGGGTAGTAGCGAGCAGTGGGCTTTTGACCTCGGTTACAAGGGCTTTCCACGTTGACCAGAACCTTGCTTCGGCTGTTGGGGCGCATCAGAACATTAAAGATCTGCTTTCCAGTCCACAGCCGTTCAGGTTTCCAGATAGTTGGAGGTGGAAGCTCGATATCCTCCGTAGCATCAGCCATGTACGTGCAGATTTGGGTAAACGTGCGGCGGTCGTAGAAGGTATCTCGGTTTGATAGGAGGTATGCGGCAGTGATGAAATCTTGGGTCGCAGCGATGACTGGCTCGCCGTTGCGGGGTGTGACGAGGTTCTTCTTCACGCTCATCAGTTCGAGCGCTTCTGTCCGCGCTTCTTCTGTTTGGGGTACGTCTGTATGGGGTTTTAGCGGTAGGCATCGGTGACGAAGGGGGAAACGTACGGAGATTCATCTCATCACCGTCGAAATCAGCACCATAAGGACCACAAACACACTCGTTGAGCCGGAATGTTCGCCATGGCCGCACCTTGACCCGATGACACATAATCGAGAGTTTGTGCAAACTCGGCTGTCGATTGAACAGAACGATATCCCCATCAACAAGATGTCGTTCGACAACGTCTCCAACTTGTAGCCGGTCCGCAACCTCGTTCCGGTTGGCATACATCAGGAACCGCTTCATGCCTCCACCTAAGCCGAAGGGACCAGGAGCACCGCTCTGCACGAAGTTCGCTCCGGGCCAGACCATAGGCCCATTTCGGACCGCTTGTCGGAGGGCTTCGATGTTGTAGTCATTCACGCGGGCAGGGTATGTGAGCTTGATGGCCACTCGTTTTGGTATAGCAACCTCGTCGATGCGAAGGTTGGGATCTGGGCTGATGACGGTTCGGCCTGAGAAGTCCACTCGCTTTCCGGAGAGGTTACCACGGAAACGACCTTGCTTTCCCTTGAGACGCTGACAGAAGCCTCGGATCGGTTTCTGGACGTAGGCGGGAGAGAGATTGGGTTGTTCGGAGTTGATGTATAGTGCCACGCCGGCTTGTAGGAAATCCCAGTTCTCCATGATGTTCGAGGTGGCGTTCCCTTTTCGAAGACCTTCTCGAATGAGGGCGTTGCAGAACACGATTTCGGTGAGTTTTACTGTTAGGTCGTCTTCGTTACTTGCTCCATCTTGTTGCACAGACGGACGGATAGCGACGGGAGGAACGGATATGTAGTGCCATATAAACTGTTCTGGTCGTCCATGCTGAGGTTGCATACCCAGCAGCTCGCAGTCCTAGAACAGAGTCAGAGCTAGTCAACCCAAGACAACGGACAGACACACCTCATCTGTGATGTTCTCGAAGAGGGTCAATACTCTCAGCGGATGCATGTCCTCCACGGCTTTGCTAATATGCGGCGCCAAATCCTTCTGATACTCAACAGCCTTACTGAACCCCTCCTTCCACTTCAGCTTCTCATCCTCCGTCTTCTTCGCCCGGTACTTGTCATGGATGATCTTGATATCCTTCTTGGCTTTCTTGACCGTGCCGTTGATGTTCATACAGTATGGGCAGTAGACTACTTTGCGGCATTGAGTGTTGACGGCTTTGAAGGCTGCTTGACGTTGAAGGTTCTCGAGACCAGGGCGCCGGAAACGTCGGAGGAATTTCCGACGGTCCGCTTCTTCTAACATGACGCGCGAGCAAGTCTGTCCAGGATGTCAGGACCGAGCTCGCAATTGGAACAAAGTAGACGCACCTTGCAGATACATTGTAGGACGGCGATGACATGCTTGAAGTACCCAACATGGAAGACCGGTAAAGTGAGCTTGATATAGGCATAATGTCCAACGCAAGTCTGAGCAGTCTGCCCGCAAGTCTCGCAGACAGACGTTTTGTCGGTTACGCCCTGCACTTCTATCAGCAAACCATTCACGCCGGCACGCATGACAGGCGTACCAACCGCCTGTCTAGTACTCCATTAGGTGCAGGATCTCTCGTTCCGCGGGTATACAGATCATGATGGGGTATCTCGAACTCGGCGACTTTGACCACATCCTGCGGTGTGAGGAGACTGAACTGGATTTGTTTGCTACAGAATCATAAGTCCCCAACCTCCTTCGGACAGTAAAGAAGCTACGCACATGACCTTGGAGCTCGTATCCTGCACCGACTCCTTCATCTTGCCCACCCAGTCCTGCTCCAGCAAGAGCGCCCAAGGATATTTGGACAACGACCAGGGCGGCGGGACCAGAAAGTCAAGGTGACTTGGGCTTGGGCGCTTGCTTCGCTGCAGGGCCTGCTCAGCCCGAAAGCAGCGAAGCGTGAAAAGAAGCACGGAGGCATTCGTTTCTGAGGGCTGGGGACTGACGCGTCTCCGTACCACACGCGGCCCTGGACAACCTCACTACTGCACCTTGCTTTCTCGCCAATAATGTCCAGGACCTCTTATGATAGGTATGTGGTATCAACTCAGAAGAAACGAGTTAGAAGTCCTGACCGGGACGGACATCCAGATATCTTACGGTCTTCTCGCCAGAGGGACGTCTATACCAAGTCGGTGCGTGCATTCTGCTCTTGCACAAGAGCATACATGCCTGATACACCTTGTAGAGTATGCCTTCAAGGCTATTTCCGGCTCTGGGCACACGTCTATCGCCGTCAGAGGGAAGGATACGGCGGTCGTGATCACACAGAAGAAAGTGGCCGTACGTGTGGCTTTCGCTGAGCTTGCGGCGCTTGCATTGATGTTGTCGTAGGACAAGCTCATTGATGCGGGCACTATCACCCACCTCTTCAGCATAACGCCTTCCATTGGCTGCGTTGTCACTGGTCTCATTGGTATGCCATTGCACACCCACCAAATGGTATATGTGCTGACGATTCATTAGCGGATGCTCGGGGGCAAGTGACGAGGGCAAGGTCAGAGGCAGCGGAGTTCCGCTACAAGTACGGCTATGAGATCACTCCCGATGCACTTGCACGACGTATCGCGAATATCAACCAAGTCTACACTCAACGCGCAGCTATGCGGCCATTAGGCATCGGTACGTAACTCGTCTGACCCAGAAAGGCATCATCTGACGCGAAAATAGCTATGATCTTGATCGGTATTGACCCCGAATTCGGCCCACAATGCTTCAAGCTCGATCCTGCTGGATACTTCGTCGGCTTCCATGCTACAGCTGCGGGACAAAAGCAACAGGAGGCGATGAACTTCCTCGAGAAGCGATGGAAGAAGCTGGAGGGTGAGCCGGATGTTGCGGGGTTGACGTTAGGTCGGACAGAAGTCATCGAGGTACGAGTCCAACTACACTTTCCGGATTTAGTCGTGTGCTTATACCTGCGATAGATGGCGATCGAGGCCATATCGTCCGTCCTCGCAACCGACTTCAAGCCGGGCGAGATCGAAATCGGGATCGTATCGACGGCCGAAACGGCAGAGGGCAAGGAGGGCTCCGGCCCAGGACTGTGGCGTGTGATGGACGACGCAGAGAAAGACTACTGGTTGACCAAAGTAGGCGAAAAGGATTGATTGATCTGTACCTCCCTGGCCATAGCTATATTACAGTGCTAGACCGCGTCATCATCCCACCGCCTGTGAAGTGAATGCACGACAGCAGTAGGTTTATCCGGTTCTTCCCGGGCTCAGCCAGAATATTTAGACCCTTGTTCGTTCATAACCGTAACTCGTAAAGCGCGCGACTCTGGACAAAAGCTCCCGTCACTACTACTCCTGCTTGTCCTCCTGTGTCGTCATGCGAGCAAGTATACGCCTACTAGCCCAGGTAGGGCACGCACAAGCACGAAAACCGATGATACATTTCTTGGGGAAGAACAGGGGACATGGTGGGCACCAAGCTGCTTGGGGAGTGTGAACGAGAACTGAGGCTGATCGTGTGGTTGCAGAACACCATAATCCCGGCCCGCACCCAATGGCACCCCCAGACATCCGCGAACACTTCTCCGACTTCCTAGCCCGTCTTAACTCCAAGAGCAGCCCTTCCTCATCCTCATCCGTACGCTCCTCCCCTCCTCTTTTTACCCGAGCATGGGCTGACTAGATAGCAGTCCGCATCCTCATCATCGTCCAGCTCATCATCAAGCCCAAGCTCCCACGGAGACGCAGCGGTATACAACAATTTCTGGGAAGCGCCGGCTCAGTACTGGGCTAAAGGGAGGATATTGGACGAGGCGGAAATCGAGGCTATTGAGGTACGTCTGCTTATCCACTTTTCATATCAGTGTAGTGTGCTGAGTGGGAGTGCAGAGCGGAGGAGCGTCGAAGGTCTGGTGATGTAGAGTACGATGGCGAAGGGCGTTGTCATATAATTCACAGCATGCAATGCATTTCTTGGAATCTTTTCTATGACAAGGCTTGTGTCGCGTTGAAGGAGGCTTGAGCGAGTCAAACGGTTCGCTTGGGCGTGGTGGACGATGACCGATTGTTGTGTGCGCTGTCGGAAATGTGCTCCGCCGACCGTACAGCTCAGTATCAACTGACCGAATATGGCTTCCTGCATTGGTGTCGGCCAGCGGCGCTGCTCTGCTCTGTACTGGTCGACACATGCTTTTCGGGATGAACACGGCGATGTTTGTGGCAAGACAGCGGCCCCCAAAGGACAGGGGTAACAGGATGATCATTAGCCCGACAGAATAATGCATAGAAATACAGTGCAGACACAACCGAACTCTAGGCAACACCACGATGGAACATAATAACAACGGTCAACAGACGAGGGCAGGATCAGAGTAGGTCGAAATCGTCCAGCTCGTCGTTGTACTTCATGATCGTCCGCTTGACCTTGGATGTTGTTACCCATGTTATGAAGTCTTCGTTTTGCCTTAGAAAGACGTCAGCCTCGACCTGGACGGGGAGAGGGGAGAGAAGAAACGTACCTGGTCACCATATATGCTGGGTCGGTGATCGTATCTGGCCCGACACGGATATGTCCCTGCTCAATATACTTGGCCGCCTATCCGTTTGCATGAGCCAATCGACCAGCCAGGTAGACACAAAACAACGCACCGCCTTGACCGTCTCCGCCATCTTCAGCCTACAACAAACAACCGCCAGTCTCCTCCTGCAAAAGACCGACACAGTCAACGCATTCTCCACATCGCTCATCTTCGCCGCCTGGTTCAACAAGCCCATATCATACAGCTTGCTGAGCACTTCTCCCTCCATCTTTGCCCGGAAGGGGTCTTGTGCCGGGAGGAGGGAGAGTCGGTGTGCGAGTGCGCGCAGGGAACCGGCGAGCTTGTTGTACGAGTGGTAGTCTTCCCGGTTTTGGATGTGGTAGCGGCGCAGGATTTGGAGCTCGCGTTGACGGGCGTCGGTCTTCCACTATACGGACTGTTAGTGCGAGTAAGATCAGGAGGAGAAGGGTGACCGTACGTTGAAGAAGTCGACCTTCTTCAGCAGCTTCTTCTCATGATACTTGAGCTCCCTCATTTTTGCTGCTGGAGATTATAGTAATGACCGCTTGTAACAGGTATAGAGCAGATCAAAGCCGGTGAGCGAGGCTCGGAAATGTCTACTGCAAGGGACTTCGGCGTTGAAAACTGCGGCCGCGTAAAGGTGCGGGGAGAAAGCAAGCCCGAGGACCGCGGGATGCGGCGACCCGGGGTCCGCTTCTATCCAAAGCGCCGAAGCGCCGAAGCGAACAGGAAGCGGGCTTCGCCACGTCATCGGCTGCTCCTCGCCTTGCGAACTGCGATGGGCATGGTCAGCTGCCCCCTTAGGGGGGGTCAAACAACGCGCAATGATGAGGTCCCCGCTGATGATAAGCCGTTTGGAGGGCCAAACTATCCGAAACATTAACCTGTGATATCCGACGAAATGTATAGATATTTTGTTTGACAGTGCTACGGTTGCGGGCTGTTATTCGGAGTGCACTGCGGTGTGGGGAGCTAGGCTTGTTTGACCTGCTTCTTCCCAAGCCCATTGCGCTTTGGTGAGGCAATTTTTCCATTGTGGCACGCCTTGGAATAGTGTCAGGAAGGTACGGAGGCAGAGCCCGCCTCATGTGGCGATGAAGGGGACAATGCGAGTACTTACGAAAGGGGCCGGACAGGTGTCCAAGCAACGCCATAGGGTGAAGAGAGCAGCAAAGCACCAAAGGCAAGCGCCCCTCACCCCCTCCCCGCGCCACGGCCCAGAACCCGTATAGAGAGCAAAGGGAGAGGCGCCAAGCGTGTGGCCCCCTTCATCCCCTTGAGAGAGCAGGCCGGCAACCGCATACCCATCAAAGAGAACACCACAACCCTTCTAACCTCACCCCATCCCGCCTTTTTGCCCCGCGGTGCTCTCGGTCTAAACAGCGACGACGACAGCGACGAGCAGCCAAAAGGACGACGAAAAGCGGCGAAGAAGTAAAAAGCATCGACCACGGACTGCCACCCGATGCAACAGCCTCTGCGTGCGCTATCGGTGATCGATTGATCGCTTCGCCTCCCCTTTTCGTTATTCGGCCAGCGCTCCTACGGCCGCTCCTATCCCTCTTCTCCCCTTCTGCCCCCCCCATCAAAGGGAGAAGTCACAACAGTTCTGACATCTTCGCGGACATACATACCATACCCACACGCATACACAGCGCCCCCCCAATCATCACAGATTGCCTTTATCCAATCCCCCCCTTCACCGGTCTTCCCCCGTCCTCCCTCATCTCCCCTCCCTTCTCATCCCCGCCCTTCCCACACCTCCCCCTCCCTCCCTCCCTCCCTCCCTCCCTCTCTTCCTTGCTCTCTGCCTTCTGACACTTCCTCTCCTCCTCATCCCCGGTCGGGCCCATGTCATCGGCAGCTTCCCCTCCTCACCCAGCCGCACATCCTACACAGCCGCCACCAGAGACACTACAGCAACACCGCCTCGCTCTGCAGCAACAGCAAGCTATCAGGCAACACCAACAGCAGCAGCAACTGCATCTCGCCCGCGCCGGTGCCCCAGGCCTACCTGGTCAACCCGGTTTCCTACAACAACAAGCCGCAATGCAGCAAGGCTTCATCCCTCCTGCTGCGGCGATGGGTCCACTGGGAATGCCAGGCATGCCAGGCGTGGGAATGGGCATGCCCGGTATGGGCGGGATATATCCTATGCAGCTCGCTGGACAGCCAAACGGCGTCTTCCCCGGTCAGCCACGGATCCCTTCTCTCCCAGGCGGCGGGCAGATGCCGCAGGGAGCGGGTCAGCCGATGATGGTCCGAAACGGTGCACCAGGGCAGCCAATGCAGATGTTCAATCCTCAGCAGGCACAGCAACTTCGTGCTGGTCCTGGTGGTCCGATGCCACCGCCGCCGCCTCAACAACAACCTCAACAGCAGCAGCAGCAGCAACAAGGCTGGCCTAACCCAGGCATGTTGCCACCAGGCTTTGATCCTTCTATATTGGGCATGAGTCCAGGAGGGAACGGTATGCAAGTTACGCCACAGCAGATGGGCATGCAAATGCCTGGACCGGGACCCGTAGGACTCGGACGGCCTGGTGTACCGCCGAACGGTATGGTCATGGGTGTAAATGGGCAGGTGAACGGGACGCCACGGGTGCGCATCTCTGGCATCGTGGGGATCTTGTCGGAATGCTGATGTATGCGCCTTAGAATGTATCTAATCCTGCCGATTTGCCACCAGGCGCTCTGATGGTCAATGGACAACCGCCACCCATCGCCGCCGGCCGAAGGGGTGCGATATCGCTCCCATCCAACGGTATGGCGCCGCCGCCTACTATACCACAACCTGGACAGGGGATGCAGCAGCAACAGCAGCAGCCCGGTCCTCCTGGGCCACCACAGCAGCAGATGGTGCCGCCACCTTCTCAGACTCCAAGGCCGAACGCTGTCCCTCCTCCTGTCTCGCAGACACCACGTCCGCAGATGCAGCCGCAGCAGACACCAGGCATGACGCCGCAGCAAAATCAAGCCCAGCAGCAACAGCAGCAGGCCCAACAACAGGCGATGAACCGCCAAGCTGGTGGGCATAATCGACTCGCCAATCTCCCTACGCTGCCACCTGGACAAGTTGGCGGTCCTGGTCCTGGTCCTCAGCCCGTCGGCGCTGGTTTCCAAAGCCATTATGACCCTCGATCATACATGCCCAATCCGCAGGGAAACATGGGTGGTCAACCGATGCAGCAGCCAGGAGGCGGGATGATGCCTCGTCCTCAGATCCCAGGCGGTATGAACCTGCCTTCCGAGGGAATGTCTGGTCCTCAACCGGGCGTGATGCAAACACCGCAGCAGCCGCAGATCTCCGGGCTTCCTCAGCAAATGAACGGTATGCCAGGGCAGCCACACCCTGGCATGGTGTCACATCCAGGTGCTGTGCCTACCCCTGGACCGCAAAATCAGCGCACGCCGCAAAGCACTACGATGACGCATCCTCCGGCTACCGGACCGCAGCAACAGCAGCAACAGCAGCCGATGGGGTACAACTTCATGCCCCAAGCGCAGGCACAAGCGCAAGCACAGGCGGCCGCCCAAGCGGCACAGCGAGCTGGTCAACAAGGCATGCAGCCTCAGCAGCGGATGGTCAATGGGTATGTCATGCCCGCCATGCCTGGACAAAATGGCGGTCATCAGCATGCGCCCGAGATGCAGCACATGAACGGCTTGGTGAACGGTGCGGCGCAGGGTACCAGCCCAGCATCAGGGTCGAGCACCCAGGTGCATACATCGCCGTTGATTGCTACGCCGCATCAAACAGCGCAGGTACCACAGCAGTTGCAGCAACAGCAACAGCAATCGCAACAGCAGCAGCAGCAGCAGCAGCAGCAAAATGGTAACGCGGGCAACAACGCGCCGCAGAGCGGGAATGGGAATGGCGCAGGTGGCCGATTCATCCCCACTCTGACGGAACAGATGCTTCGTGGTGGCCTGTTCGACGGTACTCTCTCCTACTCTGGAGTGGGTACCGCGGTCACGCATTCTATGGCCCCTCCGCCCAACCCTGGGCAGGGGCAGCCAGGCCATCCCTCCACCGCACCAATCCAGCATCGTACCCCTCCTGTGCCTGTCAACAACCACCCGGGTCTTCAATCTGCTGCGCCGCATCATCGTCAGCCGTCGCTCACCTTCGACCCTCAGCAGGCAAGACAGCCTTCCCTACCGTCTCAGCCGCAAGGGCCGCTTTCTGCGCATCCTGGTGCTGGTCCTTCGCCCGTGGTCGACAGGCCGGGGTTTGAGGGCACGCCAACATTCCCGAAGCATGAGGAGCAAGTGAACGGCATACCTGCCATGAACGGGCATACGAACGGCTCCGTCCCGCCGAACCCGACGTACCCGCAGGGTCAGCCACGTCCGCAGAATAAGCACGGACAGAACCTCCTTGGACTTTGCGTGCTGAATTTGATGCGGCTTAATACGGAACTGAATTTCAGCCATCCTGGTCAACGGGTATGTCGTGTTTATCTAATGATCTTCGGGCAGAGGAGCTAATGAGCTCGCGTGTAGCGCCCGAATGCCGACCACTGGAAGGCATTCGCGTACAAGTTCTTCACGGAGGATGCCCTCATGAGCTTTGACTTGACCGCGCCGGCTACGCAGGCGCATCACAGTACACTATCGAGGGTTCTCGGTATGTCTGCTTCTTGATATATGCGCCCGAGCAAACCTTGCTCATATCCGAGCAGATGTACCACGGTATCATGTACCCTTATTCTTTGAGCAGTGTTTCCTCAAAGGACTCAAAATGATGTCCTTCACCTTTGCCAACGTCGAGGAGATCGAGTCGAAGCGGAACGACGAAGTCGCTGTCCAGTGTCTTGACGTCCTCTGGAACTGGATGTACGATAGTGGCCACACCGTCCACCTCGAGGTCGACCTGTACGCCACGTACCGCATCACCGAGGCCCCGCATCAAGCGGCCGCTGCGCCCCTGAAGGAGCACACCATGCGCTTCCAAGAGCTCCGCATGCGTGTCAAGGACCGCGAGTATTTCTTCGACCTGAACCTCATCAAGGGGCAATACGATCTTGTTGATCTTGACACCCGCGCGCTCAAGAGCTCGACGAAGGCGTCTGAAGCCACTCGAGTGCGGATCCCTGCCGATGAGGAGAAGGGGACCATCTTGTTCAGCAACGCGAAGATACCGCCGTCGCCTTGGGACTACGAGATGAAGGTGCCTTCGCCTGTGATGCGGATGATGGAGGTGAGACATTTGCTGACAACCCCTTGCCATTCAGGAAGCTAACGGGCGGCTTTAGATTGGTGAGACGACGAACATATTTGCGCCTGTGATAGATCACTGCATGGCTGTTGGTAACGAGAATTATGGCATTAAAAGTGCGTTGTCTGTTTAGGTTAGTTGGGCGGTCATTAACCCGGAGATTCAGGCGCTGTGATGGGCTTCAGTAAAGCCATCTGCTCGAAGTACGAGGAAGAGTATCCCGCGCACCATAATGGCGAACAGCTTCCGATAGTGGACATGGCTACTGCATACCCACAGCAGGATCGACAGTTGGCCGGGACGCCCCACCCTGGGATGGAGCAAGCGCCTACGTTCGTTGGCGGTGCGATGGCGAACGCATATCGAATGATGCCTGTCATGGGAGGTGGGATGACCCAGCCCGTACCGTATTCTTTGCAACCCGGCATGGTCGGCATGCCTCCGCAGATGGTCTCCTCTTTGGCCAACACCGCTCATCCCGGTTCGACTAGCGCAACACCGGCGCCTCCATCAGGCCGTCCACGACCTGCTCAACCTCCCTCCGCTTCTTCCGGCGCTGCTTCGCTACCGAATCAGACACCCTCCTTGGCCCCCGCAGCTGCGCCTACCAAGGGCACAAAGCGCAAGTCCACCGCGAAAGATTCTGGCGATGGGGCCGGGCCGTCAAAGGCGGCCAAGACTGGTGCGAACAAGTCTCCCACCACACGGCGGAAGACCACAAAGTAAAGGCTAGCTCCTGGGATAACGTTGCGATCGTTAGGCCGATTCTTGGATTCGCTTTCTTGGTGTTCGAGTGTTCGAGTTCCTCACTTTTCGTGGTTTCCTCTTTTTCTCTGGACGTCCTTTTGTGCATTTTGTATATCTACCGCGATTTGGTGTATTGGTAATGTAGTGTACTCCCGCAGGGCAAGGCGATAATAGATATTGCACATTGATGTGCACAATTCTCTGATATTCATGACTGCTGACTCGTCGGGATCGCTTCGACATGATCTTGCGCGACGCGCCTGCAACGCGTGTTGCCGTAGGGGCCGATCAAACTCTGAGTTGTTCTACGATCAACCCAGCATGTCGGACAGCAAAGCCTTGCGTAACCAGCTCCGCATCAAGGCCGGAACGGTCAATCGGTATGTATGTGTTCCTCGAGCCGGAGAGATGGGCTGACTTACCGTTGCGCCATTCGTAGTTTGGCCAAGGAGCACGAACTCTACGAGAAGGAGGCCGAGGAGAATCAGCGGAATGTGGACAAGCTGGCTAGCAGCGGAGGTGTAGATGAAGCAGATATGAAGCATGCAGTGCGTCATAGCATGTTATCCCGATTGACCGAGCTGACATGATGCAGAAACGCTTGCTGGATGAGTCGAAGAGGATGATCACAGACGTGCGGGCAAGGCTGGAGAAGGCTGCCGATGACTTGCGCGATCTTGTAGTATGCAGCACTCATAACTACACCAAGCTGGCTCAGTCTAATTTGTCCTGCGCAGGCATCTACGCGAGGAGAGGAAGGTGTAGGAGATAGCGAGGAGTGGGCCAACGCGGACAAAGCGCTCGAGATCATTTCCGAATGATTCACCATGAAACCAAGAAATAAATGAGTTAATGACCAGCATCTGTATCACACTATGGTGGCTTCTCCTGCCCCTGCGGTTCGTCTGCTATTGAAGTTGCTGCTGCGCGCTGTTTTCGTCTTGATTCCCGCAGCTCCTGCATGGCCTTTACCACCCTCTGCCAAGCATCCCGAGCCATCCGCTTCTCGTACAACCCCAGCTTGTCTTCCTCCTTATCCTCTCCGGTTTCCGCATCTGGAGGTGGGATACTGGCGCCGTATGTTGGTGGTTCGCGTCCGGTGCTGTCCATAAGTAAGGCAGGCGAGACGCGCTGGGCTCGCAATGTTGCGAGGGTGGTGCGTATACTGATGTGGATGTTCTGCAGCAATCTCTCAATATCCTTGAGATCATAATCGCGCATATAGGACACGTACATCGATGAGCTGGAAATACTGCTCCAGCAGCTCTTCTAATCTCCGCTCCCGCTCCTCTGGATCAACTTCTGGGTCTTCATTCGGTAGTTGCTCCTCGCCTTCAGGGATCGGTATGGGTAGAGTGAGCAGGGACATTGCCGCTGATGCTAATCGCAATGATTGTGCTATATCCTTGTTAAGATCATCAGTATACTACAGTGACCTTCGAGAACAGGAATGCTGACCTGCTCCACGCCGCTTAGAGCTGCAAGCTGCTGCCCAGCGGTGAAAGATGGACCGCCTGCAGCTTCCATTGTTCCTTATCCAGCTGACGGCGACCCAGACCGTAGCCTCATGGGCTGCCAGCAACTTTAGGATCAGAACTGAGTCAGGGCGTCCACACTGGCGGACTGCAAGGGGCGGGTAGATCTGCGGTCAGCCTTCCTGGATGGTGGTTACGAACGTTGAGGTGGCGTCCAGCAGGCGATACCGCATTACACGCGCGCTCCGTCCCTGGACGCGTCCCATATCCATCACACCTGCACTGAGCGTGTGCCGCCTTGCTTGTTATTGCTCTCAAAAGCAGGCAGCATGAGCGCCGATACCAACATCAAGGTCGTCGTACGATGTCGACCTCTCAACTCTCGAGGCAAGTCTAGTCGGCTCTCGTGGTCGGCGATATGACTTACCAGCGTGGTCAGAAATCGCTCGGGGCGCCAAGGAGCTCATCCGGATGGTGGGGAATCAAACATTCCTCGACCCTCCAGAACAACCGGCCCATGGCGCAAGAGCAACGGAGAAGAAGACGATGGCGTTCAGCTTTGACAAATCGTACTGGTCTGCTGGTCCGAGAGATGCACCGGAATATTGCAGTCAGCAGACGCTGTACGATGATTTGGGGCGAGAGCTCTTGGATCATGCGTTCGAGGGATTCAATGCATGTATTCTAGCATGTAAGCATGCAAGACCTGGCTTCGTTGGCACTCATCTGACGGTTTGGCAGATGGCCAAACTGGTACGCCATAAACCTCTGTATCGTGAGACTGGGGCTGACATATAGGGGTGATCAGGTTCGGGGAAGTCGTACAGGTACGCACACCTCCATCCTTGCTTTCTCATACCATGCTGACACGCTGTTTTAGTATGATGGGATGTGAGTGCTACATCACTTGCGGAGGGTCCAATACCGACGCATTCTGGCAGATGGAGCGGATAAGGGCATTATACCATTAACTTGCGAGGAGCTTTTCCGGCGGGTGAAGGAGAAGACTGCCGCGAACCCGAATCTCTCCTTTACCGTCGAGGTGTCCTACATGGAGGTGCGTCGCCTCAGCTGCTTGCAAGGCTGTGCTCTAATTGCGGTTCAGATCTATAATGAGAAGGTCCGAGATCTGCTGAACCCGAAAAACACGGGCAATCTGAAGGTCCGAGAACATCCTGTGTACGTGCCACATGTGGGATTCCCTCGAACTGCACACTAATCGCTCTGTGCAACAGTATGGGGCCTTACGTCGAGGATCTCGCCAAACTCGTTGTTGGTTCGTATGAGGAGATGATGACTCTCATGGACGAGGGTAACAAAGCACGAACCGTCGCCGCTACAAATATGAACGAGACGTGCGCAAGTCCCCGCAAGTAATGGAGCTCCTTCTGATGCTTCTCGCAGGTCATCTCGATCTCATGCAGTGTTCACTCTGGTCCTTACTCAGAAGATACACGACGAATCCTTGAATCTGGACGCGGAGAAAGCTTCCCGAATATCGCTGGTCGACCTTGCTGGGTCTGAGCGAGCCAATTCCACTGGCGCAACAGGACAGCGGCTGAAGGAAGGAGCCAACATCAACAAGAGTCTAACAACTTTGGGCAAAGTCATCGCTGCTCTCGCAACAGCGAGCGAATCGTCCGGGAAACCAGCGGGGAAGAAGAAGAAGGCAGAAGAATTTATTCCGTATCGTGACTCGGTACTTCAGCTTCCCGTTATCCTCAACTAGTGCTCATGTTTATTTTCAGGTTCTCACATGGCTATTGAAAGATAGCATAGGCGGTAACAGTAAGACCGCCATGATAGCCGCGATCTCGCCTGCAGACTATGAGGAGACCTTGAGCACCCTTCGTTATGCCGATCAGGCAAAGAAGATCAAGAACAAGGCGGTTGTGAACGAGGATCCAAACGCAAAACTTGTACGAGAGCTCAAGGAAGAGCTAGAGCTTTTACGAGGTAAGATGCTTTATTTTCAGCCTATCGGACCACGTCTGACCACGAGACAGCTCGTGTTGCATCCTCATCCGCCGAATCCGCCTTCGATCCGAGCGTTCCCGCTACGAAGCAGATGGTCACATATCAGACAGCTACGGGCGAAGTCAAGACCATCAGCAAAGCCGATCTGCAGGAGCAATTGGAGGCGAGCGAAAAGCTCATGAAGGAGGTGAACGAGACTTGGGAAGAGAAGCTTGAACGCACGAAGGCGATTCAGCGAGAACGTGAGCAGGCGCTGGAGGAACTGGGTATTACTGTAGATCGGGATATGGTTGGCGTTCACACGCCAAAAAGGGTGGGTTTTCAGTGCGCTTCCTTGGAATACAGGACTAACTGTTCTGATAGATGCCTCACCTCGTGAACCTGGTACGTACGTTTTCGATTGAAGGTACAAGGCATCTGACGCCTTTTGTGCTGTCAAATAGAACGAAGGTATGAGCCAGAGCTTTGCGGCTTCGTCTGTGCTGAGAGCGTAATCTGTCAGATCCTCTAATGAGCGAGTGTCTCATCTACCAGCTCAAGCCCGGGAAGACCATGGTAAGGTCCCGCTCTCAGTGCACATCTGGTATCTCACAAGACAGTACAGGTGGGCCGCTTGGACAGTGATAAGCCCGCCGCGATCAGGCTCAGTGGCTCCGGGATCTTGGAAGAGCACTGCCTGTTCGAGAATAATGAGGGCAAAGTCACAATCCTAGCAATGCCTGGCAGCATGACGGTGAGTTTAGCGTTTTCCTGCCGTGAGGACTGGCTCGAACTTCTTTCCAGATGTTGAACGGAAACCGCATATCGAGCGATAAGGCAAGTCCAGATGATCCTTCGTTGCCTCCTAGTAAACTGACTTGTTCCAGCCATATCGCCTGCGTTCGGGTTATCGCATTATACTTGGTAATCACTCTTGCTTTAGAGATCTCGGAGATAGATTCTTACACCTTGCCACAGGTGATAACCACTTCTTCCGATTCAATAATCCGGAAGAAGTACGCAAGCAGCGAGATCGCACCAAGATGAACCAAAGTATGTCTGCGGCCGACCTCGAACGCATAATGGGCTCCCCTCGACCAGAAAGTCCGGATTCCGCGGCTGGTGACGATGTAGCTGAAGTCGACTGGACATATGCAAAGCGAGAAGCTGCAATGGTCCACCTGAATGGCAACGGGGAAGGCTTCGACAGCTTGCCAGATGATGATCTCAACAAGCTCTATCACGAGATCTCCAAAGTGAAGAACCTCAGAGAGTACGCCAAGAGTCGTCCCGAAAGCAGCCTCAGTCAAGTTGAGGAGATATGGAGCGACGGTCGGCCACCGCCCAGTGATGTGACAGACGACACGAGCCTGGAACCTAACGGAGCTCCATCACACGGCAGCCCATTCCTGGAGGATCCCCCTCAAGATGCACAGGCCCATCTGGAAGGTCATCAAGCGGAATTTGAAGAAAAGCTGAACGCGATGGCCGATACCACTCAGACGGAAGATATGGAGATAGAACGCGAGCAAATGCAGCTCCAGCTTAAGCTGGTACAGAACCAGATGAAGCGACTGATGGAGCTTCGGAAGACTGGTGCGAGCACAGCAGATTTTGTGCCAATGGAGCCGGTTCTCTATTCTGCCAGGCAAATCCGCCTAATACGCAAGGTCCTGGAGAAGTGGCGCTCGCATAAATCCTTCTCGATGGCTGAAACGGTGCTGTCCAATGCAGTCCTGGTCAAGGAAGCGAACGTGCTTAGGTATGCAATACCTCATCCTTTCTTCTACGTACTGAACCCCGTCCAGCAAAGAATTCAAGAAAGCTGTGTCGTACAATTTTGCGGTGCTGTCTGGTGGTTCCCTCTCCGCACCTACCTCTGCTCTGGAAGACATTGGCGCTCTTGGAGAATTCGGCGATGTCGCTGATCCCGTTCTCCTGTCGATGAAGGAACCCGCAGTGGGTATCAAGGTTCTGGATAAGCATCATACCGCCGTCTACATGTGGTCATTGGACCGACTCCAACAACAACTCCAGCGCATGAGGAACCTGACGAGTTTCATCGATCGGCCGTCCTATTCCCGACATTTCTCTTCCGAGGAGCCCTTCTACGACCGGTCACCTCCGCATTATTCCTTCATTGGCAACGCTTTACTCTCTCTGGCACCGCTTTCCCGAAGAATGTCTTCCACCGCCACTATCCCAATCTTTTGTCGATATACGGCAGAGGCCATCGGCTCATGCCGGGTCGATATCCGCGTACTGACCGTCAACACCCCGGGCAAAGGCGCTGTCAACGGATCGGCGGTGACGAGCCGTTCTTCTTCACCGCTTCCTGAGGCGCTAACTCAAGGCAGCAAGCTGAGCTTCACCATCAGCGTTGATTCGGTAAAGGGTTTGTCTTCGCTTGACTTCGCCTCCGTGCATATGCAAGCACGTCTATCAGCATTCATGGGTCCCAGTGTCGCTGCCGAAGACGTCTTTCCCTCAGCGGTCATCGACATGGAAAATGCGCCGTTATCGAACTTGAAACTTCGTCGTACATTTTCGTTCATCTTGACTGCGAAAGTGGCAGCATACATGCGCCAAGGCTACGCACCTATCGAATTTTTCGCCGAAGTCAAACCGAGCTATATCGAGCGGCTTGAAAGATGGGACGAGATGCGAGAACAGCACGTGCAGAAGGAATTGGGTCCTAGTCGACCAACTGCGATGCGCCGGGCGGAAACCGAGTTCGTTGTTGAAGAGCGCCACGACGTTGTCGCTTGGGTACAAGTCCGAGAACTGACATCGGGAGGCGATTACCAAGCTGTACCGGTAATGTCGCAGGGACCGTTGGATCCCGGGGTTTTCCTTCTCAGACAAGGTCTACAAAGGCGGCTCGCCTTGACATTAACGTGTCATTCTGGGAAGCAACTGCCGTGGAAGCAAGTCAGCCGCATAAATGCCGGCAAGATTCGTCTATTGGATGCCAAAGGCCGCATGCAGGATCCATCCACCACGGACGATCGGGTCGAGCTCAAGTTACTGAAGCCACAAGTGCTGGACTTGAAGCCGGATGGTAGCGCCACGCTCTTCGCAGAGGCGTCATGGGACTCTTCCGCTCATGACTCAATCCTGTTGAACCGCGTTACAGGCAGTCGGCAACGGGTCTTGCTGCAGCTCGACTGGATGGTCGAAATCGACACATGTGTCGAGCCCGCCCACTTCACGACGGACATTGCCGTTGAGATCCAGGAACGCGACGCTAGACCACCGTCTATGCTGACCGGTCTCTTTTCATCGACAAAGATTCTCACAAAAGCCAGCTCAATCTTCTCCCTGCGCCTCACGCCTCAGCTCAGTCGGTCCGCTAAGGATATCTGGCGCCTCGACACGTCCGAGAAGTACGTCCGTGGTGAAGAAGTGCTTGGTTCGTGGAAGCCTCGTGGTGTTTCCGTTGTTGAAGACCACATCCGCCTCGATGATGTGGAGCACCGGGCGGCAGACGTCCAAGCGATTAAAGTCCTCTTGGATGCATGGCAGGGAGCCGCAACTCCGAGACCAGTCCTTGGTGACGAGGAAGCGGCCGAAATACTACGCAGATCGTTGGACTTGTGGACTCGACGGAAGGTTCCTCGGCCAGAAGTGTGTTATGTCCTCTAGGAGCGCATTCATCCAACCTGACCATTTTGCACAGCTGCAGTTCAAGCTTAGCCAAGATCCTCTGCCCGCAGTGGATGACGTGGAAGATCCAGATCAGCTAATGAAGCCAAAGCTGGTTGCTCACACTAAGCTCATTCCCCGAAGGTAAGGTCTTCATTATGCTACTTGTACTTGTCTCACGTGGTGCCGTCAGTGACACCGCGACGAAGAAGGGCCACCTCATTATGTTGGTGGACCCGGCAGAGAACGTTTGGAAACGGCGTTGGTTTGTCCTCCGCCGGTATGTCAAATCCACTTTCCGCCGGTCTCCCTGCTTAATGGTCTTCCAGACCATATCTATACGTTTACGCACACTCCAACGAGCTGGAGGAAGTTTCGGTGATTGCTCTCAATGGCGTCAATGTGGAACACAACTCAGAGCTCACTACCTTATTCGATGTGAGTAACCCTCTCTTGAATTAGGGGTTACACTGATGCGCCGCAGAAACCGTTCACTTTTACCCTGTTCACCTCTTCGAATTCCCACGCTCTAGCCGCTCCCAACGCGAAAGAGCTACAGTCATGGATGACCAAACTGGATCCCACCCGTTTACCCTCCTAATTCATTCCCTGCTCATTCCCTTCATCATACCTGCCTGCATTTCTACATTCTACTTGTCACGGCGAGGTTCATTGCGGCCTTGTCGCCATACACTCCTTACCCTTCGCAAAGATACCTGACTGATTTTCTGTGATCATACCCTCGATATACTACTGCTGATATTCACGATGTGTCATGACCCGAGCTCTATAATGAAAAAGTTAGATCTCCATTCAACAGCTTACCAAGCTACATGATCCGACATGCGTGACGGCTCCAGCAGGATCACTAAACTGACTAGAATGGACAATTTGAAAACACGCGTGGACGACGTATTGCTATTATTGCAAGTTCACGAAGCGTACACTGATCAATCAAGCAAGGCCTCCTTCTATCTAGCCATAGCCTGAGCTGCGATTGCTGCAGGCTTGTCGGCGAATAAGCGCACAAAAGCCGCCCATCCAACTCAACCCGAAGGGCTATAGCGAGTTCTGGGCGCGTTGAGCGCCAAAGCATACACAAGAGCATCCCGTGAATACGGAGATGCATATGCTGTTGAAGCGTAGCAGAGGGAGAGATTACGCGTAGGTCTGGCGCGCCCACTTGGCGGCCTCGACCATGTTTGCGAGCGCGGCCTCGGTCTCCTTCCAGCCACGAGTCTTGAGACCGCAGTCGGGGTTGATGTAGAGCAGATCGGCGGGGATGAGCTGGAGCATGCCGCTGATGCGCTCCTTGATCTCCTCGACGCTGGGAACACGAGGCGAGTGGATGTCGTAGACACCTGGCCCGATCTCGTTCGAGTACTTGAACTCCTTGAAGGCGTTGAGCAGCTTCATGTCGCTCTTGGACGCCTCGATGGAGATGACGTCAGCATCGAGGGCAAGGATGGACGCGAAGATGTCGTTGAAGTCAGAGTAGCAGAAGTGGGAGTGGGCCTGGGTCTTGTCGGTGAGACCGGCAGTCGAGAGGCGGAAGGAGTCGACAGCCCACTTGAGGTAGGCATCCCAGTCAACACGGCGGAGAGGAAGACCCTCACGGATGGCAGGCTCATCGACCTGGATGGCAGAGATACCAGCCTTCTCGAGGTCGATCACCTCGTCACGGAGAGCAAGAGCAAGCTGCTTGGACTGCATCTCACGGGAGATGTCGACACGGGGGAAGGACCAGTTGAGGATGGTGACGGGGCCAGTCAACATGCCCTTCATGGGCTTGTCGGTCAGGCTCTGAGCGTAGCTGGACCATTCGACAGTCATGGGACCCTTGCGGGACACATCAGCGCAGATGATGGGCGGGCGGACGTAGCGGGAGCCGTAGGACTGAACCCAGCCGTTCTGGGTGAAGACGAAGCCCTGGAGCTGCTCGCCGAAGTATTGGACCATGTCGTTGCGCTCGGGCTCGCCGTGGACGAGGATGTCGAGGCCAACCTTCTCCTGGAAGCGGACGACGGTCTCGATCTCCTTCTTGATGAACTCGTTGTACTCCTCCTCGCTGATCTCCTTCTTGCCGAGCTTGGCACGAGCAGTGCGGATCTCCTTGGTCTGGGGGAAGGAGCCGATGGTGGTCGTGGGGAACTTGGGCAGCTTGAGGTGCTCATGCTGGGCCTTGACACGGACGGAGAAGGGGTTCTGGCGGGAGAGCATCTCAGGAGTGATAGCAGCGACGCGCTTGCGGACGGCATCGTCAGAGTTCTTCTCGAAAGCGCGACGCTTGGCTATGGACTCCTTGTTGGCAGCGAGAGCGGCAAGGACGGCAGGCTGGGTAGACTTGGAGAGGGAAGCAGCGATGGTGGCAACCTCAGCGGCTTTCTCGGTGGCAAAGGAGAACCAGTCGTATTGCTCGGCGGTGAGCTTCTTCTCGCTCTTGAGGGTGACAGGGGTGTGGAGGAGCGAAGAAGAGGTGGCAACGATCACGCGCTGTTCGCCGAGGATGGCAACGGCCTCTTGGGCGAGGGAGATCGCGTACTCGAAGTCGGTCTTCCAGATGTTGCGACCGGAGACGAGACCAAGGGAAAGAGACAGGTTGGTGCCCTTGATGGCGTTGGCAACCGGGGCAAGCTGCTTGGGCTCACGGTCCAGGTCGATGTGGAGCGCAGCGACGGGGAGCTTGGAGACGAAGTTGATGTTGTCACCGAGACGGCCGAAGTAGGTGGTCAGGACGATAGAGGGAGCAACCTTGCTCAGAGCAGTGTAGGCGGTCTCGTACTCCTTGCTGAGGTTGGCAGCGGCGTCGAGGACAAGGACGGGCTCATCGATTTGGACAGACTCGACACCAGCAGCCTTGAGCTCAGACAGGAGCTGCTCGTAGACGGGCAGGAGCTTGGGCAGGGCAGAGATGGGGGAGAAGCCGGCGGATGCCTCACGGGCAGCCTTGGCGAGGACGAGATAGGAAACAGGGCCGAGGACGACAGGGCGGGTCGTCACGCCAGCAGCCTTTGCCTCCTTGTACTCCTCAAGAGGCTTGTTGTAGTTCAGCTTGAAGTCAACAGCCTCGGAGATCTCAGGCACGACAAAGTGGTAGTTCGAGTCGAACCTGTGTGTTCCGTAAGCAAGGACAGTACATGATATGTGCAGGCATTGCCGACGGACCATTTCTTCATCTCACAGGCCGGCACATCGACGTTGCCCTGCTGCCTGCCACGGCCCATCGCGAAGAAGATATCGAGCAGGCTGAGGTCATGACCCTGGTAGCGCTTGGGGATGGCATTGAACGCGACGGAGTGGTCGAGGACGTGGTCATAGAGGGTGAACTCGCCGCTGTAAAAGTAAACGCCGCATTAACTCCGGAAGCTAAAACGCGCGAGGTCGAGTCAACGTACCTTGGGACGAGGTCGACGCCCTGCTCCTTGATCGTCGTCCAGTTGTACTTTCTGATCTCGGCGGCGACCTTGAGCAGCTCGGCCTCCGGCAGCTTGCCACCCCAGTATGCCTCTACTGCCTTCTTGATCTCACGGTTGGCGCCTAAAGGGTAAACGGATTATCAGTTCATCCGGTCAGGCGGTCTCATTGGACGAGCCGGCTATACTGACCGATGCGGGGGAAACCAAGGACGCTAGAGAGGACCATGATGTATTGAAAACCCTGACAATGACGTTGTCAGTCCATCGCCCTTGTTGGTTTATTGTTGTCTCTTACTTTAACAATGAGAAAAGAGAGGGAGAAAGGTATGAGGAGGGAGGAGGGGCTGATGATAGCGGTTTGCTGGGGCTACTAAACCCCCTGCAGTTTTTATGGCCGCGCTGTCCCCCGTTTTGCGCGCACGTTGCGTGCTCACCCAATAGAAATGCTTCCGTCCCAAGCAAAGGGCCGCAGATGCGAAACCGATAAACGCCGAATCTGCCGCAGAGCCGTGAATTTACAGTAACACTTCGCTAAGGGACCGTCTGAAACTAATCTGCCTCATCTTTTACTTGCTTGTGTCTTCTTGCTTCGACTTCGCATACTAGACGACTACTATTGTCGACATAGACCAACAATCTTATAGATACTAGACGTTGCTGGCAACCAACCGCCTTCTTCCTCCAAGTTAATCTCTGCTTGACTGCAAACCTTCTGCTCAACCTACCCTACCTGTGTCTGCTTCGCTGCTGAATAATCATGGTCTCCTTCGAAGTCGATGCCGTTCTATTCGACATGGATGGCGTACGCTCCCCTCTCCCCTTAGACCCAATTTCGCCGATATCTCATTCCTTACCCCCTCGCTTAGACCCTCGTAGAGTCCACCCCAGCCGTCGTCGGCGCCTGGTAAATCACGTTCTCGCTTGCTGGCTAGACCAAAACTGACACAACGGCGGTCTCCGCGGCGCTCTCTCTCCTGAAGGGAAGAATTCCAGAAAACGTACCCGCATCTCGACTTGACTGAGGTCCTGCAACGTACGTACTTCTTCTCCCTCGTTTTGCTGGGATGTGTGTACTGTATCTGATTACTATATTGTTACGAAGACTCGCACGGGATCCGAACGATCGAGAATCTGCGCAACTTTTGCAAGATTACGCATGAGGAGCATCTTGCTGTAGGCGACTCAGTGCAAACCAGGCGGAAGAACTTGCCGACTTACTGGATTTGTATGCGATAGGCCGAAGTCGTCCGCTTCGAAGCGGAGATTGTGCGGCAAGGCGAACGTCTGAAGGCGGAAGGCAAAGGCGGGATCAAGAAGCTCCCCGGTGTCGAATCGCTCCTAGCCCAGATCCGCGAAGGCGAAGGCCAAGGCAGCCAGAAATGGGCCATCGCGACCAGCGGTACACTTGTCCTGTTTTCGTGCTTCGCTCGCCCTACAGCTCATTCGCGATTGACAGCCACTCGCGCATACGCGACCGCGGCGCTCAGCATCGCCGATATTCCGGTGCCAGAAGCGTTCGTGACGGCAGAAGACGTCTCCGTTGGCAAACCCTTTCCCGATCCGTACCTTCTCGCCGCCCGGCTGGTCGGTGTCTCCCCCCATCGCTGTACGTAATCTTCCCCCCCTCTCCTATTCCAGCGAAGCCTAGCGGCTCACGGGACGGGTGAAATGTATGTAGGCTTGGTAGTGGAAGACGCGCCGAATGGGATCAGGTCTGGGAAAGCCGCGGGTGCCAAGGTCATCGGCCTTGTTACGTCGCATTCGAGGAAGGAGGTCGAGGATGCTGGGCCGGATTGGATCGTGCCGGATCTGTCGTGGTAAGATATCAGCCGTGATTAGAGTGAAAGAAGTTGATGCTGATCTTGTTGGGTAGGGTCACGGCTCGGCATACTGAGACTGGGCTGGAGTTCACTATTAGAGAAGACAAGCAATAGACTGCATTTAGAAGCACGATCTAGAGGGGCTGTCCCCACATCCACTGCAATACATAGAATAATAACCTGTCATCATCTGCTTTCGAGCCGCCCCAGAGTAACCGCGGCTGCGTTCCGCGCCAGGATGATGTGGGAAATACAGCAAGAGTGTTCTTGACGAGTCATCAGTCAAACCTAGAGTTAGAGCCGGTGCCTCGCGATGGTTTGGGTTGTGTAGCACGAACTGGCCTTTGACGATCGCACTGGAGATTTCGTGCCCTCATTGACGGTCGCTCGCGGACGCCATTCTACCAGTGCTAAGACAGTATACCAGAGGGGTGGGACAAGGGGAGACACGACCGGACTCGTTTGTCACGGAACTCTAACAAAGGTCGTCTCCCCAAACAAGACAGGGTGAGTGTATGCAAGCTCCACATCACCTGACGGTGAGCAGCACGGACACCTCGGTGAACCTCGTGCTCGACGTCATGCTCACCCTGCCCATGCCAAACACGAACGTCGGCCCGCAGTCGGTCTCGTTCGAAACGGGGCGCACACGACGTGACTAGCAGATGTATGCGCCCTATACGTATAGGGACCCTAATGTCACTGATAATCAGTGATTCTATTGCTGACTGTCAGTGATTCCGTGCGCCGCACACTTATTGCCCATGTAAGCACTGATAAGAGTCCAATAGGTAAATCAGCGCTAACTTAGAACTCATAGGTAAGTTCAGAGAAAGGGTCCTGCCGCGTCACTCTCCTCCACTTAACCACCACCAGCGCAGTTCAAAGGTAAGTATATGCGCATATCCTAGCTTGAATTTGGCTCATTATTGTAGTAGGATTAAATGGTTTACCTTAAGCAAAAGCGGTGCGCACACTCCTTGCATGGTCCAGGCTAATGCTAACACTCTGGACAGGGAGTTTGCGATGTTGTCATTCTGTGGAGCGCACTTGTCCGACTCTCACGATCCTAACACACAACCCGGCCCCACATAGCTCCATCCTTTTGCTATTATGTCTAGTAGGTCGACAAGTGTGCGTATAATGAACTTCAGTTGATATTAGAAGTTCCTGTATCCGAGTTCAACCTAAGTGCCAAAAACAATGACTTCAAGTGTGTACGATACTGACTATCAGTGAATTGCTGCACTGAAATCGTTCATTTTACACTGATTCTCAGTGCGAGTTTGCACTGGGAATCCAGTGCCTTATGCACTGATGATCAGCACTCCGCTCACTGACTCTGCACACTGAGAATCAGTGCGCATGGAGCCCCTAGTGTACAGGTAACCAAAGCTACTTCGGGTAGGAAAAGATGGAGGGAGGGTTAACATTCCAGTGAGGAGGGAGTGTCTTAGGGACCGGAGTTGATGTCCATGGAGAACGCGCCGATAGCGTCGTGCTGCGGGTGGGTAGAGGTCATAAGTACCCAGTCCCACTCGCCGGTGGGGCTCCCATCGTCCCGTCCTTCCATTCGACAGCAAGGACGACGACAACGACGACGACGACCTACTGATATCCGTCCAACGATACCCACCTCTGATAAGATTCATCGCAAGAAACCCGTCGTCGCCGAGTCAGGGCCTTCCCCTGCAAGCGGTGCCCTAAAAGAAGAAGCAGACAGGCGCAGCATGGCCTCGTGGCCGCATGCAGGCGCACCGACACCCATCACCCCTTATAACCCTCTTCAGTCTCGTATCCCACCACTAACGCCCTCTTACCCCGCTCCACCACCTCTTTCTGCGGCGCCATATCAAACAAGACCGGCTACTGCAGGGGGACGATATACCCATTCGAGAAGTCGGTCGGGAAGCTTTCCGTACTCTAGCGCTCTTCCAACTGCGAGTGCTGCTTCGTCAGCCGGGTATCGCCTCCAGCCACCACCACCAGGTAGAAGAAGAAGAAGAACGGGAAGCATGTCGTATACCAGCACAGGGGCTGCAGGCTATCCACCAGCACCAGCAGCAGGGCAAGTGCCCTTCCCACAACAGGGCGCTTATCCCGGTGCGGGCTATCCAGCCGCAGCCGGCTACCCTCAACCAGGCATGCAACAGCCTGGGACCGGTGTATACCCGTATGGACCGCCTGGAGGGGGACAACAACAGGCGTACTATGGCCAACCTCCGCTCGCATACGGACAACAGGTCATGCCCAACGGCGTCAACTATCAAGCGCTTATCCCTCGTACCGTCACATACCGCGATCCCCAAACGGGGGAAATGAAACGAGGGATCCAATACCTTCCACCCCATCTCGCCGGTGCAGGAGGTGCCGCGGGAGGGATGGGTGGCGCCGGGATGCCCGGTGCGCCTGGTGCACCTATCTCGCCCACTTACCCAGGGTACCCGACGTACTCCGCCGATCCGAGGATGATGAATGCTGCTGGGATGCCGCCTTTCCCTCCTTACCCGGTTCTGCAGGGTATGAGCAGACGCGAGCAGGAGAAGGCGATCAAGGAGTATAATAGGGCTGTGAAGGAGTATGAGCGGGCAAATAGACGCGTGACGAGGGAGTATGATCGTGGACGAGGTGGCTACGGTGGGAGGGAGGGATACCTGAGCGAAAGGGAAAGAGAGAGGGAGAGGGAAGAAGAGGGAGGTGGTGGTGGGCTCTTCAGGAGCCTGAGTAACGTCTTCTCCGGAAGGAGGGAACGAAGCCGGGAACGCGAGCGCGAGAGGGAGGAGACGGGGAGGAGCCATATCCCCGAGCTCAACGCCAGTGCCGGTGCTGGTCCTACCGGTGCCGGATATGGCGGTGGTCTTGGACCAGGTGCAATGCCAGCCGGTACACGCTCGAGAAGGGGAAGCGTCGCCAGCGTCGCTCCTCCGCCCGTCATGCCCGGCGCTGGTGGCCCGCCTCCCGGACCAGGAGGCATGCCCGTCCCCGGCGGCATTAACGACCCAGTTGGAGGGCTGACGAACGCGATGGGCTCTCTCTCCGTCGATCCCATGGCCGACTACACCCGTGCTCGTAGGCTGAGCGGCGACCGCCGTGAGCGAGAACGCGAACGCGCCGAGCTCCGTGGGGAAGAATACGACCTCGATCGACCTATACGTCCTCGCAGTCGTCTCGCAGATAGGGAAGAAGTCGCTCGTGAGCGCGAGTACGCACGCAGCCGAGCTGCCGATCGCGAAGAAATGGAGCGAGAGCGCGAATACCGCAGTGCGAGCCGTATGAGTCGAAGACCGAGCATGCAAGACCTTCGTGATGAGCGCGCCGCGGGCGGTGTGCCGATTCCTCCCCTTGGTGGTGGACCTGTTGGTGGCGCGGGGATGCCTCCTGCCCCGCCGCCTATGCCCGTTGCGCCCGGGGCGCCTGGGATGGACCCGTATGGTTCTGCTCACTCTCGTTATGCGTCGATGGACGAACGATATGGTCCTCCGCCGGCTTCTGGAGCACCGTATGAATCTCGCAGGAGCAGGCGTGATAGTGTCTATGATCGTGAGGAGATGCGGGAGAGAGATCGCGAGCCCCTTAGGGAGAGCAGGCGGGAGAGAGAAGAGCTAAGGGAAAGCAGGCGCGAACGAGAACGCGATAACGAGAGGGAAAGGGAAAGGGAGGGAGCAGCTCCTTATGGACAGCCGGCTGCTTATGGCGGCTATGGTGCTGCTGGTGGGTACGGTGCCCAGGGCGCATATGGTGCCGGCGGGTACGGCGCTCAGGCGGGATATGGTGCTGCTGCTGGGGGTTATGGAGGTGCTTACGGTGCTGGTGCACCTGGAGGCTATGCTGGTCAGCAGCCATATGGTGCACAGCAGCCATACGGCGCCGCGGGTGGTTATGGAGCTGGCTACGGTGCCGGGTACGGCGGGCATGCGCCTGCTCCTGGTGCGTACGGCGCTGCCGGGGCAGGGGCAGGTGCAGGTGCCGCAGGTGGCGGCGGGTACCAGTACACGAATGGTGTGCCGCCATCCTTCTTCCGGCCAGTGGACACCTCCCTTACGTTCACCAAGTTTCCCAAGTTCCCCGTGGTGACGGATATTGACGACATGTTGATCACCCTCCCTCCTAGACCAGGGGTGCTCAAGAGTCATGATGTCAAGCGGGAGGATTGGGATCGGTTTGTTATAGTGCGTGATTCCTGACATTTAGCGAGTCTGACGGGACTGGCTAAGACGGGCTATAGGATTTGGCGTTTGCGTGGTCGGGCGAAATGGGCAGGTTGTTGCGGCGGCCCAGGCGATCTCAACTTATCGTCGAGATCGTCGAGACTTGGTATGCTTCTTCTGCTTAATGCGGGAGCTGATATTGACCCAATCATAGGAATCTGGAATTCTTTATGAAACGCGGTGTGGAAGCAATACTGTACAAAGGGCGGGAACGGCGCACGGGCGAGCTGGCAGGAGGGACGGTCTCAGACGAAGAGGACGAAGAGGAAGAGGAATGGGAAAGCGACTCTTCAGACGACGACGACACCGACTTCTCCGATCGCGCATATATGTCCCGTGGTCGATACACGTACGCGCCTGGAGAGGCTTGGCGCTACGAAGATGCTACACGCAGAGTTCTGGAGCGCTTCCGCGCTAGAAGGGATCAGCGGCGGGCAAGGAGACGCGAATTTGCCAGGCGGCGGCCTACGGGAACCCGGAAGCCCAGCGGGGAGAGAGTCTGGAGCTTGTACTTCAAGTGCATTCCTCCTCGTAGCCCGCGTTACCACGACCGCACGCTCGTTTGAACCCTCCACAACCTCCTCTCCTCTCCGGCACACAATTTTTCCACTTGAATATCCATTCTTCGCACCCATCCTTTCGTTGTCACTTCTTTTCTCATGCACATCAAAGCTTTACACTTTCTGGCAATGCGGGTTCGATTTCCTTTCTTCAGATGGTTTGCTTCTTCTTGTTTTCGATTCTATCTCTCAGGCAAGCGTTGTTGTACAACGATGAAACCAAGACCCCAGATACCGTAGTTGAGAGGAATATAAGACCCTTTCTCCCATCATCAGAAGCACGCAGCCGGAGAACCTACAGGATGGACTATCGAGGCACTGCAGAATCACGTGACCAGGGTTGGATAACCAAGCATCGCGAGGGTCTCTACAGTCCCACAGCTCTCTGCACTGTCTGTCTCCTCAGACCATAGTCCTATCCGAGCGTCCGGTCTATCCTTCATCAAGCATCCACACTGAGTATGATGTTGCGGCAGTGTCCATGTTGCGCACCAATCCATCGCACCTGGAACACTCTCCTCCACCTCCATCGCACCGAGGGTCCGATACCTCGGGCCGAGGCAGAGCACCGGTGTCACACGCATGAACGGTCACTGGCACTCTCGGGAAGGCAAATTGCGCCGATGTGGGGTTTAAATACCCCCTGATGGGTCCCTCCCGTGGGGTATTTCGCTCGCCGCTCAGTATCCACTCTATCTCCGCGATCGCCCAGCAAGGAGAGACATGGCGCCGACCTCTGCGCTCCCAGCCGAACAATGGTGGCGCAAGCCGTTCGGGATGTTCCAGACGAATCTGAGGGAGATCAATGCGGACATGGATGTGGAGAAAGTGCTCGACTTCATCGAGAACCATGGAGCGCAAGCATGGCTGATCGGCACGGGCGGTATCTTGGCATACTACCCGACCGATCTCCCTTTTCACATGAGGAACCCTCTCCTCAGCAAGAGGGAGAGCGGGGATCTCATCGGGGACGCGATCAAGGCTGCCCACAAGCGTGGTATCCGTCTGCTGTCCCGAATGGACTTCTCCAAGGTCCAACCTTCTGTTGCGAAGGAACATCCGGATTGGTGCTTCCGATCGCCTAGCGGCCAACTCCAAACACATACGGGCGATCTGGTTTCTGTCTGCCCTTGCGGACCGTATTACCAGGAGAAGGTGTTCGAGATCTTGGCCGAGGTCACTGGGCGGTATCCAGTGGACGGCTTCTTCTTCAACTGGATGAGCTTCAACGAAGTCGATTACAACAAAGTCTACCATGGAGTCTGCCATTGCCCCAGCTGTCTACGAGAATTCCCGCTCAAGACGGGCATCAAGGAGCTTCCCGATGGGCCTCAATCTCCAACTTATGAGACGTGGCTCAAGTTCTCGAAGGGTGTCATCGATGACCTGACTGCACGCATTCGCGCCTTCATCGCTGAACGTGCACCAAATGCCGGTCTGATCCTGGGAACCACCGCAGACATCATGTTCCACGAAGCGAACAATGCGTTGGGCCGCGAGCTATGGCATCACGCTACAAGCGAATGGGTGTCTGCATTCCGATCCTATCGTCCAAACGTGCCCGTCCTCGTCAATAGCGTCACATTCCTGGACATGCCATATCGTATGGCTGGCGAGGAACCCGATCATTTCGCTCAGTATCTTGTCCAGACCATCTCGAGAGGCGGCAACCCTTCAACATACATTATGGGAGTGCCTGAACAGATACCTTACCCATGCTACGATCTCGCCGGTCAAGTAACGCGTTTCCACAAGAAGTGGATAGACGAGGTATACATCGGCATGAATCCTTGTGCGAAGACTGGCCTCGTTCGGCCGGATCGAGTGCAACAGACTGCCGAACAATACGCGCAAGCTCAGAAGGAATTTCGAGGACTCTATGCCAGCCTGCAACAACGGCACATACCCTTCGACGTCATTGCTCAGGAATTCATTCCTGGTATGGCAGAGAATGGAAGCATCCAGCGATACCAGACGATAATTCTGCCCGATCTCGGTTGTCTCTCTGCGAGTGCAGTCACTGTTCTGGATACTTTCGTACATGAAGGAGGGAACCTCGTTTTCACCGGTTCCAGCGGAATGGATGGGAGTTCCTTCCAGCTTCAGTCTTCCCCGGCGGCGACATTGAAGCGCTCGATCAACAAACGTGAAGAGATCTGGTCGTCGTATGTCTGCCCCGCAAAGGAACCCGACAGTGATCCAAATATCTATCCTTCCCCGATTGTGCCGTTATACGGTGCTTACTATTTCGTGGAATGGAAGCCTGATACGATCTCCTACATGAAGATGCTTGATCAAGCTCCATTCGCGCCACCCGAGAAGGCATACGGAAACAGGCAAATAGACGAACCTGGCTATGTCATCCGCACCTATGGCAAGGGCCAGGTTGCATACGTCCCGTGGACTATAGGCCGGGCATATCATGATCTTGGCCTTACGGTGATTCGCAACCTCTTCTGCGACGTCCTGGGAAACCTGGCTGTTTCCGATGTGTTCTCAGCGGACTTGCCTGAGCAGGTTGAGGTTACGATCAACCGGACCGGAGACAAGCTCATCGTGCACATTGTCAATATGTCGGGTGCGCGAAAGACGAATTTCGGGCCTCCTCTACCTGTCCGCGGGGGTCGACTCCGACTATCGGGGGCGCATGAAAATCTGCGCGCCCATAGCCTAAGGTCAAACACGCCTTGTGCTGTGAACTTCCAGCCGCCGGAGTGCACGGACATTGCATTGCCTGAGATCGTCTTATTTGACGTCATCTTGATCACCGGTTTTTCATGAGGGTTGAAAGGTATTAGTTATGTACAGGGCACAGCAGCGTATGATTCTCGATCGAATGTACAGGTGCGCAAAACTATAGATTACATAACTATCTAACCAGACCTTGGCAAGTACGATGATACCACGTAGTGGTACAGTTAATACCGCCCTCCTCGACCCCTGCCCCGGCCGCGTTGAGATGAAGGCGCTGCACCACGCCCATTACTGCCACCACGGTAAGATTGCGCCCCATATGAGTCATAACCACCTGGCCGGCCCCCGTACGACCCTTGATTGGCCTCGGGGCGGCCTCCGTAACCCCCGTAGGAACCCTGTGGTGCACCATATCCGCCGTACGAACCCTGCGGCGCACCATATCCACCATATGAGTTTTGCTGAGGAGGCGCGCTGTATCCTCCATAACCTCCTTGACTGCCGTAAGTGTGACTGTAAGAGCCGTTGCCGTGTCCCTGGTTGCTGTAAGAGGGTGGCCCGCGACTATCGTACGAGCCGCCGTAGCCTGTATGTCCCCCATAACCACCGTAGCCACCGTAACTTGCTGGAGCGGCGTGCGGGACCGAAGCTTGGCTATTATAGCCTCCACCACCGTAAGAGTTGCGTGGGCCTTGAGCACCTCCAGCTCGACTGTTCCGATTGTCCTCGAAGCGAGTATGTCGAGGTTGTTGACCCGGACGAGCTTCGCGGCCGAACTCATCACGGCCCCCCTCCATGTAACCGGACGCCCCGTAAGTTCCACCGCTATAGCTTCCGTTGTAACCGTTGCGGCCACCGCGGAAAGCATTCGGATTGTTGTCCCGCATGTGGCCACCACCGCGACCACGACCCCGGCCACCGCCAGACCTCACGAACTCAACATCCGAGCTATCAAGAGTACGAGGCGGCATCCGAACTCCTTTGAGGAGAACGGAGCGGTGGGGCGTCACTTGCTTGGGGTAGAAGTACAGCACAGACAGAGAGTGATCGTCCTCGATATCAGGGAGCCCTTGACTCGTCAACGGCGAGAAATATGTTGATCCAGGCACACACGATGGATCCGCCATGACAGACCCGGCTATGCCGTGACTTTGCTTGGTATTGATCGGGGTCGGCTAACAGTATAATCAATACGCCGTGCTACGTGAGTTGCAGAGCACTCACCTCATTGGACCGGCGCTTGCCATAAAGTAAGGATAAGGAGTCAAACAATGGATGCTCGTCAGATATGAAAAGGACATTGTTGCCCCACTGGTTCCGCCGCAGTTCATCTTCGGTAAGACCCGGATACTTCTCTGCCATTGCGTCCAGTAATCGTTTTTGGTCGATGAATGGGAGGAGCGCTACACCTTGCCACTCCATCTTCTTCCCATTCATGTCGATCGCAAAAGTCTCGGGGTAGAAGTCGATGATAGGCGAAGTGTCTTCCGTCATCAATTCATGGAACGTCGATGGTATGTGAGAACGACTGGAGGCAGGGAACACTCCCATGAGCTGTTCATAGGGCTTGAACGGAGCACCCAAGTCGAACTTGATATCCATCTTATCGACATCTTCGAAATCCTGCGCGAATGGTGCGAAATGGTATGGGAAGTACCAATGCCAGGACGGAGTCTGTGAGTCCAATTGTGAGTTACCTCACTGAATACATAGAAGCCGAAGGCGTACCCCTTGGTAGTAATAGTGCAGCACCCATGCAACACCTTCGATATAGGACTTGGTTATCCTACGCCTTGCTGTGAGCAAACATCAACGCGCAGAAACGGCCGCACACTCACGCTTTCAAGAAGTCCTTGTCATTAAGCTCTACACCGAACTTGCTGCGATAGTACCGTTCCCTGTACCCAGGCTCCCACAGCCTGGAAACAGGCAGTTAGTACGAGGATTGATACTCCTCATCTGGCAACGCACCGAACCAGATCTTCCTGAATGACTGTTCCGTCCGCATTCTTCTTGAGCTTGTGAGGGTTAGGTTCGGTAGCCGCGTCCTCATCAGTATCAGGTAGGCTTTCGATCTCTAGGGTTTCGTCTACTTCCTCCATTTCGTCCGCTTTACGCTTCGTACCAGCTAACGCAGCTGGTTCGCCATCCTCTCCACCCTCGTCATTGGCCATCAGAGTATCGGTAGCATCATCGGTAAGGGCCATATCGTCCGCGGTCACGCGCGGCTCGTCCACGAGAGATCTATCCACGTAAGCCTGATCTGGATCGTTGCCGTTCTCCTGGACCGTTGGTCGCTGCGCTTGGCCATCCTGCTCTGCCTGGGCTTGCTCTACCGCAGTCTGTCCATCAACGGTGGGATTCAAAACGATAGCCATATCTGCGTTCACGTTGATCTCGGTCACGGGTGGTTCCTGAGTAAGGAAGTCCGCTTGGGTTGTAGCTCCGTTTGCGACCATAGGGACAGCAGCATCGGACTCGGAATAAGCTGCTTTCTCTTGAGCCTCTGCACGAATAGCAGCAGGCTCTTTTTGTTCCATCTCCCCATCATCCGTCATGACTTCCTGAACGGAAATAGAAGGGCCCTCGGCCTCTACGGCCGTTTTGGGGACTGCCTGGGGAGTCACAGGCTTTGGAGGTTGTTTGGGAGCATTTCTTCCGAGAGGACGTAGAGTAGCCATTTCGGCTTTGAGCCGCTCAGCAGCGCTCATATTCGCAGTTCGTATGAGGTGGCGGTTTTGGACGATATCATGATTGGAGCCACCAACTGGGGGCATGGTCACCGGCGGTGCAGGGGCAGCAGGCTGAGGTGGATGGGCAGGCTGGGCATGGGATGACTGCGCAGCTTGCGCAGGTTGTGGTGGATGAGCAGAAGGTTGAGGGGGGTGCGCGGCAGTGGGACTGAGGGCCGTGGCAGGCACAATGTCAAAATTGGGTCGAGCAGGTAAGGAAGGATGGATTGGCGGGGGAGCAGACGAAGCAGAGTTTGGAGCAGGCACAGGAGCATGGTCTGATCCACCATTCTGTATGCCATTGGAATCCTGCTGAATTGCTGCCTGCTCTAAGCGCCTGCGCTTTGCATTCTGGTCCTGACGCTCCTCGGCTACGAATTAAAGACGGTCATTGTACGTTCAGGCTATGGCTTTGTCTGGGCTCACCCTCTTTTCGCCTGCGGAAGATGTCGTTTTCGCTCTGCGCCAGGCTGCTCAAGATGATCTGAACCCTCTCCAGATTCACTTGGCCGTTGTCGGTCACGTAGCCGCCCATTCGCGGGAGCTCTCGCTTCCAAATCCGCAGCAAGGTGTCAATCGCACCTTCGCGGATATCAAGTGATGGCATGTGAGGCAAGAAATCGTTGCCGACAAAGAAGATGAGGAAGATCCAATCATCGATCGCTCGCTCAAGATCGAAGGGGAAGGGGGTATATGGAATGTTCAGCTCGATCTCGAGGTACTCCCTCAGGACCTCGACGTTCAGGAAGATAAACGGTTTTCGCTCGGGAGGAGCAGACTTCACATCATGCTCGTCTGCTTTCACTTTTGCGGCGCCAGTACATTGTGCTGCGAAATGACCCTCCTGGCCGCATATACGGCACTTATTGCTGTTTTTCTTGTCATCTGCGAACACATCTTCTCGTAGAACCCGGAAGTGAGGCTCGTGGGTTGCAAGCGAGAGCATAATGAGATCAGCGTCCTAAGACACGGTGAGTGAGCGAAGAAGTGGTCAGTCGACAATGCTCACCAGTCCGTAAATGACATGCTGCGTGTTGGGATCATGGTCCGGGTTGACGCGCTGCCGCCGGATGAAATCCATGATCTTATGTTCACCCTCACCCGGAACCGTGGCATCCGATATGATGACTTCAAGGTTCTTCCAGCCGGGATCCGAGTTTATCTTGGACACCACCCAGTATCTCAACGATGCAGCAAGGAGCTCCATGAATGGTGTACCGGGTGTAATCGCGTTTGAGTCCCAGGACTTCTTGTTCTTGGTTTCTTCGCTGACTTCATGTCCCATTGCTGATGAAAATTAGTCATCGAGTGATGCACCATGCCTTTGCAACACTCACCGGCAAACAGCCGCACCGCTTCCTCTCTCTCCTCTTCCTTTTCCTTAGCCTCCTGAGCCGCACGGAAACGTCGAGATCGCTGTTGATTCATCTTCGCACGCGGAGCAACTCCATCGATAGCCATGAAAAGTAATCGCCTCGGTCGAACCATGTTCACTACTCGCTCAGTGTACTTGAAGATCTCCACCATCATCTCCTCCTCGGTCTCTGGCGCCGGCTAATCAACAGTGTCAAAAAAGGGCGCGCAGAGGTTGGAGTAGAGACCGCACCTTTCCCTCAGGGTGAGTGCACGGATGCACGATACCATTCATATCGAGATACAAGCAGTCGAACTCGACGCCGTTGGGGTTTGGTGTCGTGATGTCGACAGGCAACTCCATTTTCTCCCCTTCTCCATCTTCCAACGGTAGTGGCGCATCCTCAATAACCGGAGCAACTATACACAGTTAGATATTGAGTCAAAGCTCCGCAGAAAAGATTAATACGCACTGATCTTAGGGTATTTTTTCGACAGCCATCGGAACAGAGCAGGGACACCCTATGACTAGCGTCAGCCATCTCATAACAGCCTGCCAGCGTACAAAGAACCGTACCATGCCGCTGAAGCAGAATTATTAAGTTATAGAAGTGTCGTAAAAAGTATCAATCGAGCTGAAGTCGTGATAGTGCAAGAATAATAGCGACTTTGTGGCGGTCAAGGTGATGATGTTGTCCAGCTTGTCCAAAGGGTTCGCTTGTACGACGTCGACCCCGGTCTGCTTCGCAAAGCTGAGGAGTCGATTGCTTCCGAGGATGCTTCTTTTCGGAGGCTATTTTCGTAAAGTGACCAATTTGGAAGTCGCGACCTCGAGTCAGGGACCGGGGGCAGCGTGTCGAGCGCACCTTGCAGACCACCCACCATGGCGGACAAACCACCCAAGTCGCCGACGACGCCGAAGGCTGATGGTCAGCAGAAGTCCAGCAGAAGAAATGCCGATGGGAAGGGCAACCAGAACCAGGGCGGGCCGCCTGGAGGAGAGCCACCTAAGCGAAGAGCTCAGAAGGAGATGTCGAAAGCTGAGCGTCGGGAACAGCAGGAGAAACAGCGTGCGGCGAAGGCGGCGGCTCAGGCAGACGCAGGAGGGAGCGGAGGAAAGGGCGGCGGGAAACAGCAGAAAAAGGGAGAGCAGCAAGGTGGTACCGCAGCCGATTCCAACCAGCAGCGATCGTCGCAGGGACATCACCCATCCGGGCGAGGATCAGCGCCAGATCCCTCGAGCGTACCAACCGAGAAGAGAGCTAATGAACCTGCCGCACCACCACCGGTCCCGACCCATTCACGCCTATTCCCGCATCTACGATTGCCGAAGGCAAATGTACTGGCTTCGTCTTCCGTTTCTGGAACTTCCAAAGTGGAAATTCATCCTGCTATTCTAAGACTTGCGCTACAATTCAGCTCGTTCAAGATCACAGGTGGAAACGCTCGTTGCATTGCTACCCTGACTGCTTTGAAAACTGTATGCAAGTCTGCTTCTCTGCACCATTATTGTTGACCATTGATCAGGTCATCAACTCCTATACCACCCCTCAAGGAACTACCCTTTCACGCCATCTTATGACCTACCTCTCTCCTCAAATATCTCATCTGGTCGCTGCACGTCCGATGAGTGCTAGCATGGGCAACGCTATCCGATGGCTGAAATACGAGGTTTCCGTTCTCTCCATTGATCTCCCTGAGCAAGACGTACGTCTATATGCTCCTAATCTTGACACGTCTAATCCATCTTGAAGGCGAAAGACTACCTTCTTGATCGCATAGATACCTACATTCGCGATCGGATCACTGTGGCCGACCGGGTGATCGAAGACCACGCCATGGAAAAAATCCACGACGGCGACGTCATTCTGACCTACGCAAGGTCTTCCTCAGTCGAGAAAGTCATCAAGGCCGCGCACGAAGCAAAGAGGAACTTCAGCGTCGTCGTCGTCGATTGTGGTCCTCTATTCGAGGGCAAAGCTCTTGTCGCCGCTTTACCACCAGACCTATGTGTCACCTACGTTCTGTTGCCTTCATTGGCACCCGTACTGTCTACCGTCTCACTGTGTCTGTTTGGCGCGCACTCTCTTCTTGCCAATGGTGGTCTTTATTCTCGAGCTGGAACGGCAAGCGTCGCTATGATGGCACGGGAGCGAAATATCCCTGTTCTTGTGTGTTGCGAGACATACAAGCTCAGCGAGAAAGTATGGGGCGATGGTGTAACTCATAACGAGCTGGGTAAGAATATATATGCATGCTCCATGGCGCTAGTGCTCATGCTCCCACAGCGCCAACAAGATCCTCATTAGCACCGACGCCGACAGTGACTCTGGAGCACATCAACCTGCTTTATGACTTGACACCCGCCTCTTACATAACGGCGGTTGTGACAGAAGTAGGCCTAATCCCGCCAAGCTCCGTTCCAACAGTCCTGTTCCGCCAGGGAGTCACGGCGGCCCAGGGCCTATAGCACATTGTCATCATCATGCAATGTCACATGTTTTCATTCCGTTGGCTATTTGATTCACTATTGGGAACATGATTTCACTTATCCGGATCCTCAACCCAATTTGCATATGCAGTTGCTGATGCTCCATCTCGCGTCTTACACCTTTACACCTTGGACATATCCACCACGCAGCGGATGCACTCGCCCTCGTGCATGTCGTCGAAGCCAGCCGCGAGGTCGGCCAGAGTGCGGTGGTGGGTGACATACTCGTCCACCTTCATCTTGCCCTGAAGGTAGTCCTCGACGAGGCCGGGGAGCTCAGTGCGGCCCTTGATGCCACCGAAGGCCGTACCGCGCCATGTGCGGCCGGTGACGAGCTGGAACGGACGGGTGGAGATCTCCTTGCCGGCAGCGGCGACACCGATGATGGTGCTGACACCCCAACCACGGTGGGACGCCTCGAGAGCAGCACGCATGACGTTGACGTTACCCGTGCAGTCGAAGGTGTAGTCCAGGCCACCATCGGTGATCTCAACCAGGTGAGTCTGGATGTTCTTGCCCTCCGGAAGCTCGGTAGGATTGACGAACTCGGTGGCACCGAACTGCTCTGCCCACTTCTTCTTCTTGGGGTTGGTGTCAATGGCGATGATACGAGATGCCTTCTTGAACCTGGCACCGTTCAGGACACCGAGACCAATGCAGCCGCAACCGAAGACGCCGACAGTGCACCCCTCTGTGCAAGGCGTCAGACGGGATAAACAGCCGGAAGAAACTCCGTGGACATACCGACAGGAAGCTTGGTCACAGCGCCCCACGCAGTGGTGATACCGCAGCCAAGCAGGCACACCTTTTCAAGCGGAGCCTTAGGGTTAACCGCCACAACGGAAACGTCTGCGACAACCGTATACTGAGAGAAAGTGGAGGTGCCCATCTACCGGTAATATCAGTCATCATGCACGACGCCTTCTATACATTCGAACAAACGTACGAAGTGGAAGACATCTTGGCCCTTGCACTTGAAGCGGGAAGTGCCGTCGGGCATCACACCCTTACCCTGAGTTGCCCGAACTAGACGCGGCAGAAGGTTTAGCCGCGGGGATGACGGCTAACAATGTGAATGACGCACCCTTGATACAGAGATTGCTTTTCCCGCTCGTGCAGTAAATGCACTCCTTGCATTCTGTTCCACGCGGTGAGCGAGACGAAGGAAAATTGCAAGCGAAGAAACCGTACCTGCAGTGTACAGGGGGATGACATGGTCGCCCTGCCCCATCGTCGATCAGCATTTCGTCCCGATTCCGTCTTTGCCCGAACTTACAGGCTTGACATCCGTGACTCCCTCACCAACCGACTCGACCTGGGCACACGATCCATAAGCTAAGTCCAGGGATAGCAACGATAGTAGAACGTACAATTCCACCACCCTCATGACCGAGAATGCAGGGGAACAAGCCTTCAGGATCCTGGCCGCTCAGCGTGTACGCATCCCTGGACGTAGTATAAGTTGATAGTCCATATAGGATGGCGAGACAATGCGCACGTATGGCAGATACCAGTGTAGAGGATCTTGATGCGGACTTCATGCGCACGAGGAGGGGCGACCTCGACATCCTCGAGAGTGACGGGCTTGCCAGCCTCCCAGGCGACAGCAGCCTTGCAAGTGATGACCTGAAGCGATCATTAGCATAATAGTCGAGTTGCGCGGATAATCACTTGCCTTTCCAGCAGTATCGGACATGTTGTTAGATGGTGGATAAGAGTGCAAGGTCCTGAGTCGCTAGGTGACGTTGCTGGCTCACGATAAATCCACGGCCTCTTATATAATCCGGCTATAGGGCAGTCATTCAGTGGAGGTGGCCGTGCTGGGCCGGACGAGCATTTCCTACATCATCCTACCCTGGCCAGCTCGATCAACCCGTAACACCTCAAGCTTGTACCATATTGTCCGTCTGTATTCACTGTAACATCTTCAAGCCGAGGGCGACGCAAATTAGACGGGACATGAGCTTTCCGAACCTCTATTATCAGCGCGTGAGCGTTGCGCTACCCAAACTAGGCAGCAAAGAAGGCTGATCACTGGACGGGTTGCATGCGATCGCGTCGAATAGACAGTGGCAACTCCGCGGCCTTGCCTCGTTTGTCTACGCCCGACCACGGTGGTGCTGTCCACGCTGGGAAATGTCGACTTTATCTACACGTGTGAACGTCACTTGACCGATCCTGGTTTTGCTACGAAACTGCCGGACGCTGCTGCTCCTGGGTCACCTGCGAGTCCGAAGCAGCCTGTGGATGAGGAGCTGATCAAGAAGGTCAAGGAGGAGTGGGAGGAGAAGCAGCGAAAGAAGAAGGAGAAGGAGGAAAAGGAGAAGAAGGATGGAGAGAAGGATAAGAAAGATGAGAAGGACAAGAAGGCAAAGGAGACTGCGCCGAAGAGCCCGCCTCCACCGTCGACTCCTCCAGCTCCTGCCACGCCCAGTCATCCACGCTATGTCTTGCATCGATCGATATATGCTGCAAGGCAATTGGAGCACAGGAAGCGAAAGCAGCTGAAAGAGGCCAGGGAAGTGGCACCTCGACTACCAGGTGTGCCTGGCGGTACTCCGCTATGACGACTGAAACCCGAAGGTGTTGCTCTATTTCACTCGGAGTTTTTCTTCCTGGTTGATTACTTCAGACTTGGGGTTGAGAAGCAGCGCGTTGGGTCCATCAACCATATCAATATTATACCTTTGTACACCAGACGCAATCTATCCTGTGGCTCCACCCATGTCAGGCGCTCGAGCCTCAAAAGGCCTTCGCCTTGCTATTCGCCCTACCATGCAAGACCTTCTGCCTCTCGAACTCTGCTCTCTTCTCGCTCACTCCCTCCTGGACAGACCTGAACAAGTCGTTCCGGTATCCAAGCGCAAAGAGGTTCTCTAAATGAACAAAGAACGGAGCGAAAACGAAGGCTAGCACGGCCGTCAGCATATGTTGCTTGGAATTAAAACCCTAGGCGCACCTTGGAGTACGTTATCCAACAATGCTGGTGATCGCCCCTCAAACACTCCATGCCCCACGAACTGCAGTATCCAGCAGACGACGTTGACGATTATGGCGTAAGTCATCGAGTTTGGCCGATGTGCCAGCGAGCAGCCGGTGTGGTACATAAAGAACCACTGCGGCGTTATCAGCAGCTGCTCTCTGCCCTGTCAGCTCTCGTCCTACCCTCAAGACATGAAAGACGTACCGCAGCCACCGGATCCATCGTATAATAATACAGCAACACGGGTATCGCATAGAACAGCGAGATATTCGCGTCAAACTGCATCCAGTTGTTGAATCTGTAGGTGTATTGCGGTGCCATGTTGTAGCATAGGATGACCGCGAAGGACCAGATGATGAGGGGGACACATATTCGGTGGATGACGATGTTGACGGGGTGTGCATGGTAGGCCCCATAGGCTACGAGCTACTTACGGTGGTATGGGTGTGAGCTGTTGGTTAGAACCAGTGATGGTCGACGAGCGTACCTGGTCCCGGATGCTGAACACCTTTTTCTCTGCGGTTACGGCCATGTACTCACCCTGAATATTGCGATGTATTCGGTAAGAGGTTCGGAACGTTAAAGGCGTCAAGAAAGTAGCGAAAGGTCGTGCGCTAGCCTCGAGCTCGTTATATTGGACAGTATGTACCAGCCTCGGCGCAGAACCGCAGTCCCCGCCTAACGCCCAAAAGATCTCGGGCGCTTGTTCGCACCCATCCTCGGCTTGGCAACCACCAGGCTAGGCGGCTTCTCTCATAGCTTAACAGCAATCCCCTTGATTAAATTCCTTGGAACCACACCTTCCTTCTGTAAGATAAAGGGCAATTTGACAGGTAGAGATGGTGGCAATCCGCTGAGTCCGCTGCCGTGGCGTTCGGGTTGGTCTGGATCAAAATCTCGGTGCGGAAAGGTAGGGGTTCCGCCTTTCCGCAGCGCTGTGGGGAATGCGCTTGGCGCAGTCTTCAGGCGCTCTCACGAGTACACGATTAATAGGCCGCGAGCCTTGCAGATCCGCTGTGTGACATGCTGTAGTTATACCATGATTTGGGCGAGATGTAGAAGACTGCTTAGCTGCCAAAACCGGGCGCCGACACCAGCGGCCGGATTATCATGACGCGTCGTCCTTCTCCAGTTCGGCAACAAGCCTATGACACGTCCGCCACCGCGGGGTATCCGATGCTCCTCAACGATGAGCAATCTCTTTGGTCAGCGGACATGCTCCGCGAGACTAGTTGGGCAATGACTTGTAAATCATTGGAGTTGTTGAACCGTTGTCCGATGTGTGTCCCGAGACCGGCACGAACCTTCAGGCGCAGCAGTCGCACCTGTGCGCGACGTAACGTCTGGGCGGACCTCGCGAAGCGCTGCGGTACAAAGGAAGAGCCATGGGGAATACAATGGACAGGCAGAATGAGGCAAATAACTTTGAGGTGTGAAGAAGACCAGAAGTAGCGGAGGAAGCACACAGCTTGGCGAGAGACCACGTCAGGATCTGAAGCTTCTTATGTCACATGTTGTACAGCAGACCCGACAGAAGTAGCGAGACCTTTTGTACTGCATTTCGTGTTGCATGTTTTGACCGGATCCCGGCTTGATGCACACGACACGAACGGTGTTCTGCTGTACTCATCGTCGTCAGCTGGCAGCAGGGTTCTTCCCCACATAGCAAGGATATCGCAGATGTTGCTGTCATTATAATCGTTTCGCTACATACGCAGAAGTACATTACAAATGCATCTCAGTGCATCTCACCGATCCTCTTCATCCTGGGGCAACTAATCCAAATAGTAAATGTCCATTATATAGCCTTCGCCTTCCCATTTGTCTTGGCGTGCGCTGCTGCTTCGGCCGCGAACTGGGCTTTGGCCTTGGCGATACCCTCCTCGACCGACTTCTGGAGATCTTTTCGATATCCAAACATGAACAGATTCTCGATATGAACGAAGAACGGTGCGAGCACAAGCGCTGTGATATACCGGTGAGTGGGATTCAGCTTCGACGAGGGAAGGTAGAGCGCACCTCCAACGAGATTGTCAAGTAGAGCGGGTGATCGTCCCTCTGCCGCACCGTGCCCGATGAACTGGAAGATCCAGGAGATGACGTTGACTGCGAGGCCGATGGCGAATGCATGCGGGCGATGTGCGAACGCACAGGCCGTTCCGTACATGAGGATCCATTGTGGTGTTATCAGGAGCTGGAAAGAGCAATGTCAGCTTCGTTCTTTGGACTGGCTTAGACGATGCGCACCGCTGCGACAGGCTCCATGAAGTAGTAATATAGCAGTGATGGTACTGCGTAGAACGTGAAGAGGGTGACGTCAAATTGCAGCCAATCGTTAACTTTGTAGCTCCATTCTGGCGCTATGTTGACAGCGAAGATGATCCCGAAGGACCATGCGATGAGGGGCACGAAGATTCGGTGGATGGCGACGTTCACGGGGTGGGAATGGTATGCCCCATAGCCCACTAACTACAGCCTAGAGGTCAGTCGGTGCCAGCAATGACGCGGTATGTTGGACGCACCTGGTCGCGTATACTGAAGAGATGGCCAGATGAGACGTCCATTGTGGGTGACTTGAAGTTACGAGTAAGGGTGGGAGAACGGGCAGCTGGAGAACAGGGATGTGCGTATGCGATTGTTGGAAGGTCAGAGATGGAGGGGATGATATATATACTGAGCTATCGTTGTTCCCAGGAAAAGAAGACAAGGTAATGATCTCATGACAAGGCGGTTGTCGGCGCAGTTCCGTCCGCGATCACATGTCGGGACCGCAGCGACGCCCCGCGACGAGGCCCCCATCAATGCGCCCCCCTTCGCGCCATATCCATCACCGCCCTTGATGCGGCCCACGGCCTCGGTCAAACATCAGACGTTCAACCATGACAGGATCTCTTTCAGTGTTGTTATTCGTTGGTGGGGCATCATGTCCGCCCTTTCACCCCGCCAAAAATTCAGTCTGCCGCCATTCCCACGTCGATTCTTCAGGGTACGAGCAAGGGACCGATCGCGTGGGGTACGCATAACATCACTTCATTCGCCGTCGCTTCTCCGCCAGCTTTGCGCCTCTCAGCTAGTCGGATGATATAGTCGCTGACGGCACATCTATCGACATCCGCCAACCGTGTTTGTTCCTCCACCGCTGCTCCCACGGTTCCTGGAGGGCCATCCATCAAGCCACAACGTCAAACTATCTGGGCCAACCGTCTGGCGATTGAATTGGACCAGGGCAACCGTTGGCTACTTCCGGCCCGAATTCCATGCTTCCAAACATGGATACGCACCCAGTTCCAGCACCCCGGTTTTGATGCAGATTGCTGCTTTCTAAGGTGTCCTCAAAGCAAGCGTTAGATGAACCCCTCCCGTCAGCCCCATAGCCACGTCCAACAATCAAAGCACAGCGAGCCGCGCCCTGTACGGATACACCGTCCGCAGTAGTAGGCTCCCAGAATGGGCGGTGAGAGCGCACCTCAGAAGTGACGAGCGGCGCGGTCGACCTTTTCGCATTTCCCGAGGGGATTGTTAAGATAGAAGCACACTGTAATCACAGTATATGCGCTGCCCGGAAGGCCTGTCCCACCAGAGCGGCACTATGTGAGGCGGTGTTGAAGGGAGAAGAATGCAGAGTTGGCAGAGGCGCAGTCTGATGACGGCTCCGAGTTGAAGACATAAATCCGATGTCTTGATCGATGCCCTAAGACCACTCCTAGTCGTGCGCATTGTGGTTGTTACTGAGTCCCAGCGACAGTGACAATACGTTCTGAGCTGCTCAGGAAGGAAGAAGGCAGTACACATTGTAGTCCAATTCTTGATAACAGGTTCGGCAGACCTCATGGCCGAAGGCCAAGGCTGTCAGCGAAACTGGGCGTCTGAAAGAGTTGAAAAAGACCCGTTTCTATGGGATAGCGATCCACTAGGAGATAGTAATGGGACTTGGAGCAACTTGCTGGCCTTCTTCAACACCAAATGGGTGGAACCGTGCTCTTCGCGATCGACCTGTTTGTGTATTCCCGGGATGCTTCTCAGTACAGGATTGTAGGCGCAGCATAGGCGATATTCTGCATGTCGTAAAACAAGTCCTGTGAGAGCGGGTTGAGCTCTGCGTATTGGCCTTCTGCGCAGTACGCAGTGAACAGCCTGCAGATGATGGGCGAAGCGGGAACCCATTTTATCTCCCATTCTTTCGGCTCTAAGCTGCGGCCTTATGACCGAAATGCGGGAGCACCGGAGCCGAGCGTAATGAGCCGCGACTCCGAGAAGGCGCGGTGGCGGCCACGCGCGGCATACGCCGAACCACGTCGCTTTCAGCATCGTCAGGGTGGGCGCCTCAGGACGACGTCGCACCCCAGAGCATTGTCTTACGTCGACCATGGTAAGGTCAACAACGATTGCGCGGGCGTCGGATGCCCTACCGCTTGCTGCGACGGTGGATGATGAGCAGGTATGTCATTCAATGATGTGTGCCAGAGAACTGTAGTGACGAGCTTGTACGGCATAGACTGAGCACGCGCTGCAAGAACATAAGCAGCAGGCAAAGCTCATCTTCCGGCGGATAACACCGAACTCAGAACCACAATGTTCGATCGAGTCCGGTCCATACACATTACAGTACGCTCGTTCATACTGTAGCTTCGTCGTTCTTGCTAACGGCTTGCAGCTACCTCATCCAAGACAACGTCGTCTACCTCACAATCGCCGAAAAGTCCTATCCTCGAAAACTCGCCTTCTCCTACCTTGACGAACTTGCAAAGGAGTTCTCCCACTCCTACGGCCCGCAAGTCGACAGCGTACGCAAACCATACGCGTTTGTGGGGTTCGACACGTTTATGCAGAAGACGGCAAGGCTGTACCAGGATACGCGGAGTGCTGGGGGTGGGAATAATCTGGAGAGGCTGAATGGGGAGCTGCAGGACGTGACGAGGATCATGACGAAGAATATGGAGGAGCTGCTGTGGAGAGGTGATAGTCTGGACAGTGCGTGCTCCCCTCCACCTTACTGCGTTGCATGAGGCTGATGGCATTGACAGAGATGTCCCATCTGTCGTCGAGTCTCAGAGACGAATCTCAAAAATACCGCAAGGCGGCCCGACAGGTCAATATCGACGCGATGATCCGGCAATGGGCACCCGTGGGCGGCATCGTCCTCTTCATAATCATCTTCCTCTGGTGGCGGTTCTTCTGAGCCCTCCGACTACTTGTATGCTGGAAGAAGATGTGGGGACGTGCAACGATATTGGGCGCATGTATGCGCGTTGGAGCGGCTAGATACCATCATTGGACGATATGTGATGTACCTCATTCCTGTTTATGCATCGGTTCTCTCAAATCAGGTCATACGAAGATCCCAGGTGTGATTACCTAGAAGATGCTACCAAGTACACTCTTCAGCTGCTCGCCTCTCCGGTCATCACCTGCATCGGCAGCAGGCCGTTCCTTCGCCTTCTTCCGCTTAGCAGGAGCATCACCACCCTCAGTCCTCTGCGGTCTATCCTTCACCGGCTTTTGTTTCTCAGGCTTGGATCTCTGCTGGTCGCTGCCCTTTGATGTGGCCGCCTCGCCCAGCTCCTCCTCCCTCTTCCGTTTCTTCTCCGCCCGCTTGTCGAGCACCCGAGCGAGTTCGACCTGCTTCAGATACTCCTTCTGCTCCATCCTGCTCTGCGAGATCTCCTGTCTCAACCGATCCCTATGCACCGCCCTCTCGTGCGCTGAATCCGTCGTAAGTACCCTTGCTCGAGAAAGAGTACGAAGAAACGTACCAATCTGCTCCGTCAACATACTCCACTTAAACCTCGGCAAGTACTTCATCGTCCATACGTCGTCTCTCCATCGCGTGCCCTTCTTCCCTCCGATGGGTTGGGCGTTCAACATATCCGCGACGGTTCGCGCTACTTTCTTGTCGGCGAACTCGACCCAGCCCTCGGTGTAGTGAGGCTTTTTGGTGGAGGTGTATTTCCGTCGGAGGTAGGCGCGTTTGGGATCTTTGGGTGAAGGTCAGCATACGTGGAAACGGGTGGAAGGCATGATGACGTACCTTCCTGCTGGAGGTATACTCTTCCAACCTCGCCATATGCACTAAGCAGGTGTCGGACTTTAGGCGGCTGCATTCCCGGCGGAATGCGAGATATGTATATGACGCCAGCTCGCTCTTGAGCAGCGTTGAAGGCCGCTAGAGCCTCTGCAGACAGCGGTGCGGCATTTTGAGGGAAAGAGGGGAGGTTGCCAATCACTCCTGGCAGCTCTTCGTCCATCTCCTCCTCGAGTGCGGAGGAACCGGCAGACGGCGAGCTCGGTCCTTCGCCATGGTTATCGTCCTCTCCTGTCAAACTTTAGTGGTTGGCAAGGAGGGGATGGAACGTCGATCTGCCCACCTTGCTCGATGCCGCCCCACTCCTCCTCGACTTCTTGTAGGGATGCCATGGCACGATGAACGACACACGAGTTACGACGTTCTGAGCCGATGAGACTTTTCGCGGACTTTGGGCGAACGATTCAGCGTGAAAAGGAAGCGGTGACGGCAGTCAGGGATCGCCCAATGCCGAGCCGAAGCGGGATCAATTGAGACCCCGGCGATGCACGCCGTGTTCGCGTCTCTGCTTGTTTTGGTCGCTTCTGTTACTCGATCTGGAAATGGCATCTCCTTTGGATTGTGTCTGTGACTGCGCTGTTGCGATGACTCTGAGCTTGAGATATTGGGTGCTTTTCCATGGCTGTTTGTGATTCCGATGAGAGAAGATGTCCCCAGATTTGCTCAGCGTTGATGAGGAGAGGTGCGAACCTTTTTGTAGCCCAACCGGTGCGCGCACCGATCATCCTCTTCCCCTGGAACGGTTCAGCTCACGACGATTCAGCTTGCACGCTCCCCCATCACATTCCAAGTCCACGTTCTGCCTTTGCATGCGATAGATCGGTGGTCCCTTGGGGGTAAATCCCTGCGGGTTGTCGGACTATGCCGGTGGACTGGGCCTCGTGTATGGATGTGCCAGCCCCCTTTACGGAGGTGTCCCGTCCCTCGGTCGCTTGACGTACCCGTCCAACCGCCGCCCCTCCCGGCCGCCCCATCTCGCCCACCAAACCAAGCGGGATGTTGGCCGGTGGAACGGGGCATACGGGGCCAACACCCAACACGGGGCATATGAACGAGCGCATACTAAACCCCCTGGACGATCACCCTCTCTTCGCTTTCCTTCGTGCGGCTCCCAATCCCACCTGGCGCTTCATCCCCCAGCATCTCTTTTTCCCGTGCTCTCACATCTTCCTCTTCACATCGCGCTCTTCTGCGAAAGGCAACTGTTCTTCGCCGAATCAAAAAGGAAACTCCCTCTACGATCGCGACCCATCCGCTTGGAAATCAACTAACCCGCGTTCTTCTCTTACACAGGCAACCACCTTCCTTGTTGAGACGTTGACTAACCTTTCCCAGCCCCAGCACGTGAACGCCCTCCTAATTCCCTGAGGGATTGTAGCAGCCAGAACCACCCCGAGCCGCCCACGACACGCGACATTCCCTGGTGGAAACCGTCGCTGCGTTTTTGCTTCTTTGCTGTCCCGCTTGATCGCCCGCTGTTCTGTCTCACTGAACTGTGCACGATCTCGCGCGTCAGACCACCTTTATCTTTTACTCCATCACACAACGCACTACAGCCCCCGCGCTGCTGGAACCACCCTCCTTTCGCTTTCTATAAAGGGCTTGACGCTCCTCCCCCATCGATCTCTTCCCCATCCCATCACCCCCTCCAATCGACCTTCTCCTCCCTCCTCCCTTGACGGGCAGCCTCTCCCACTCCCCTTCACGCAACCTCTTGCGCTCCTCCTCATCCTCCACTCGCCTTTCGACGTCTAGACGACAAGAAACTCTCGTTATCACTACCCAACTCGTACCGCGTACCTCTCCAAAGGCCGAGCCAAACCCCCAAACCTACCCAAAGCTGACCCAACGAACCATGCCTCTCATGATGCCTCGTCTCCACCCCGCGTCCCTGGTCCCCTCCTCGAACCATCACCCCGATCTGCTCGATCTTCTTCGTCGCCCAGTCACACGCGATATGATCAGCTACATCGCCGAGCAGGCCGTCGCCGTCATCGGCATTGACGATGGGTCGTCGAGTGCACCAGAGACGCCGGAGCTTCATCGCGCTGCCGAATCGGCGCTCCCCACCCCACCTGCGACGCCCGTCAAGGCGTCGTTTGATACGCAGAACCAGCATCGGAAGGAGGCGAGGGAGGAGAAGGACGGCCTACCGTCGCTTGAGACGTTCATTCGCCGCCTCTGCGAATACTCGAACGTCCAGGCACCCACCCTCCTTTGCACGCTCCTTTACCTTCACAGGCTCAAAGCCAAGCTTCCCGTTATGGCAAAAGGTGCGCATATATGCGCTTATAGAGTGATACTGAAGCTCATACAATAGTAGGCATCCCTTGCACTCGCCACCGCGTCTTCCTGGCAACGCTCATCGTCGCAGCCAAGTACTTGAACGACTCTTCGCCCAAGAACAAGCACTGGACGCGCTATACCAATGCACTTTTCTCCAATGCTGAGGTCAACCTCATGGAGAAGCAGTTGCTTCAGCTGCTTGACTACGATCTCCGCTTCAATGAGCAGGAGCTCATCGAGCATTGCAGGCCGTTCATGCCTGGCTCACCCCGCGTCAAGGAGCAGAGGCACGATGCTGTCAGCCGTGTTGCGCGTGCTACCGCCCTTCGCTCCCCAGGCCGCAAGACGCAGCCTCAGATGCCGCCTACGCCTCCGCACGAGAACAACGGTCCGGCGCCGGCGATGTCGCTCCGCTCGCTCGCAGCCAAGCTATCGAACGCACATATATCGACGACCGACCTCCCCCAGATCCCGTCGGAGACGCCCTCCAACGCGTCTACCTCATCGATCGCTAGTGGTCGCCCGCCTCTCTACACGTCTTCGACGTCATCGTCGGCCGTCTCGCTGCTCACTTCGGACACTCACTCCTCCGCATCGTCAGTGTCGCTGTCGCCTTCTGAGGTCGACCACTACAGCGCCGAGTCGTTCTCGCCCAAGATCACGTCGAAGCACGAGAGGAGCACGACCGCCAAGGGCCGTACCTTCGTCCTGCGCTCCCTGCCGTCGGCACCCCTCAACGACTACAAGGAGAGAGAGTCTCTGTCGATAAGCTCCAACGAGCGCAAGCGCACAGTGTCCGCGGCTCTTACCATCGTGCCGAACACTCCCCCGTCGCCCTCTCCAGCTCCCAAGTACCGCAAGCCTATGAGGCCAAGCAGCGGCAAGAGCTACCCCGAGGGTCTGTCGGCGAGCGGCGTCAGCATGCCCAGCATTTCCTCCCACGCCAGGGAGAGCATGTCGAGCCGCTGGCTCAGGATGCTCAGCCTTGGCAAGGGCAAGGTACAGGCTGAAGACTCTGAGGTGTAAGCCACGCCGGCACGGGTGCGGCAGCTGCGGTCGACGACTGCAACATCCCTTTTCCATTCTTGTACATAAACCTTGGGAAACTTGCGAGTCTTGTGTCATTTTGGTGCCTTCTGCTTTTCTCCTTTCTCTTTCATCACTCCGTCATCATCAACTGCTTTCCACCGCATCAATTTTCTTGTCACATACTACGGTTGGATGCAGCTCATTTCCCTCAACCACTAAACCCCGCACCATAGATGCCCTCCCTATTACCTTCCGCCCTGTACATACTTCCTCTTCTCCCTTCCCCTCATCACTCCATAATCATCGCGACCACGACCCAATCCTTCATTCCGGCGTTCTGCCTCAATTTTTCTCGATGCATGTACTTTACATCGACTTGCCCCGTTTGCGCTAAAAGGGGCCAATGCAATGATATGGTTGGGAACAGTAATCTCGTGTGCGGTGTGATGTACAACAATGCCAATTCCTTCCTCAGGAGACTGTTACAGGTTGGCAGGCGCTGATCTACAATACTTTGACATAGGACGCCGGGAACAACCCACGCTTGCCGTTATGCTCACCAGTCCACCAGTCCGCACTCGTCCGCTCAACAAGCACGAACTGATCTCCCGCGTGGAGCGAAATGTCCGTAGCCGCATCCCCCTGATAATCATACAGCGCCTCGACCCACTCTCCCTGCTGCTGCTGCGTCTCCGGCGCCTCAACAAACTGCTCCTCCTCCCCCCGTTCCTGTTCCTGTTCCTGTTCCTGATAAGCCGGCGCAGGCGACTCGCCCATACTCCTCCTCGGCGGCGGCGGGGCAAACCCCGCCCCTCCCACATGTCCCCCACCCTCCCCACCCGCCGCATGCCCCGCCACCAGCGGAAGATCAGGCTCAGCAGGCTTAGGCTTCTTATAATTCCAAACCTGCTGGACCCCACTAGCCAAAAACGCGCCTTTACTCTCAGTGCTATATGACCCGATAGCTTTTCGCGTCACTAGCCCCGATGGGGCGGATCCACGCACGCCGGGGGGTTTTTGGGCTGGTTGGGGGGGAGGGGGTTTGGCGAGGGATTGAAGGGATTGGAGGGATTGGGCGCCGGTGGCGACGGCGCGGCCGAGTTGGGAGGCGAGCCGGGGGTTGGAAGCCTATGCAGTGCGTTAGCGCTGTGTGCTCAGGACCTATGCTCCCAGAGGGCAGGCCAGGGAGGAGCTAGGAAGTGGGAGAGGACGTGTGCGGATGGAGAGGAGGAAGAGGGGACGTACGGCCGAAGCAGCCGGCTCGTCCTTCGCCTGATTAGCCCTCAACGCGCTCGAAACCAAGTTCGCAGCCGCCTGAGGGTGGGCGGCCATCTGCCGGCCTATAAACCCCGCTGCGGCCGCTCCTGCTGAGGTCTGGCCTGCCGCTCCTGCTCCTGCTGCTGTCGGGGGAGAAGCGGATGGGGCGGCAGAGGGGAGGAGATGAGGTCGATAGGAGAAATATTCGTCTAGGAGGGAGAAGAAGGCCTGTTTTCTTCTTTGTTAGCATGCTCTGCTCTGTTTGGCACTGAGAGGGCGCGGGGTGGGTGAGATAGTGGGAGGTGGGAGGTGGGTATGATGGGATGGGATGGGGTTGGGATGAGGACGAGGACGGGGGACTGACCTCCTTCTCGTCTTCTCGCAGTTCGGCGAATACCATCCTTTCCTTCCACTTCCTATTCAAGCAACAACAGTTCTATCTTTAGTAGAGGAGATCAGATGAGGTCGTCAGTGTCAAGCAGACCGAATAGAACCGAGGATGAGGATAGGGATCTGCGATCACTTGAGAGGGGAGAGAAGCCTGCTTGAAAGGGGGATCAGCTCGGGACGTCATTAGCGGCAGCTGTTCGGCGCGAGGGTTCGGCAATCAGCGGGTTCGGCGATTTCGGCGGTATTCTGATCTTCTGTCGTTTCCCCTCTGTTGGGAGTTCTACCAATACGATATGTACTGCTCAATGGCAGACTCAATGGCAGGCTGAAGGGTAGAGAAAGATACAGCAAACAGGATATATATTTCTAACAGGAAAGAGGGAAAAAGTCCTTGGGTTTTTGCATTCTTCTAGATTGCGTTTTATATACCCCTACAGCCCTCACCGCAGGGCGGCGCCCGATCAACGAGCGCTCGCACTCGGCGCCTTCTACACCGTCTCCAAAAGCAAAGTCTTACATCTCCCCCTGTCCCTTCTCCACCACCGGCGTCCCCACCCCAGACGAGGAAGCAGTACCCTTCCCGCCCATCTCGGGTGTCCTCGACCCCGCCGGGAGCCGTTTGACCCGACTCCACATACCCACGTTTCGGTCGAATATGAAGTTGTACGTCACCCCTGGCCAGCTGGGGTGAGAGGGCAGGGTGTCGTAGTACTCTGGACAGAGGGCTTTGAGCGCGGGGAGGCGGGTCCAGGGGATGGAGGGGAAGTCGTGGTGCTCGTTGTGGTAGCCGACCTGTTTCTCTGTCAGCCTGTGCCTCACAGCCGAGGACAAAGAGCAAAGGCGGGTGGGGGAGGGGGGGGGGAAGAGAGAAGGAGAAGGGGGAGAAGAAGGCAAGAGGTAGGGGGAGAGGAGGGGAGAAATGGAGACGGACGCACGTTATAAGCCAAAACATTCAACGGCCCATAATAACTATACGTCTCCTGATTCAGCCCATCCCAAACATAATGCTCCGCAATAAAATGCCCCGCGCACGGGTGCAAGCTCCCCGCGAAAAAGCTGCTCATCAGCAGGTACACCACCGCTTTCGGCCCTGCAGCGTAGTAGAGCAGGAGGTCGAAGAGGAGCTGGACGGCGATGTTGAGGAAATGCCAGGGCGTGAGGGTTTGGGAGCGGATGAACCCGGGGCGGAGGGCGTAGAAGAGGATTTGGAATGTGCTGCCGTGCGAACGCCGACGTCAGCTCAATCGAATGAGAAAGGGAGATGCAGGGGGACGCACGCGAAGAACGCTTTGCCAGCTACATTTTGCAGGCAGAGCAGCTCTAGCCTTGAGGGCAAGTCTGTATCAATGCCGTCTTCGCCCAAGTACTTATGGTGCTCTATATGATACCTCTACCCCCCTTCATCAGTCCCTGCTTCCCACAATCCCCTTGCTCCGCGCGAGGGGAAGAAGAGGAAGGCGCACCTTAAACATAACACTATACGGGATCCCAATCGGCAAATTCGCGAATATCGCCAGCAGTTTATTCGCCCTCAACCCCTTAAAAGCGAGGTTATGCGTGATCTCGTGGATCGCGAGGAAGAGGTTGTGGTTCGCTGTTCCGCCTACTATGTAAGCGGTAGCGAGGAATCGCCATGAGAGGGGGTGGGTGTGCCGGAGTAAGTAGGCGAGCGAGAGCTGGAGGGAGACGACGAGGAGGACGACGTATTTCGTGAGGGGTTCATGGCCCATGAGCTTCGTTACCTGCCTCTCTGGGTCAGCGGACTGCTCCTTCCCACAGCCTCTCTCCCCTTTGAGAGGAGGAAGGGAGAGCAGGGGGAAGAGAGACGCACCTCAGGATGATCCTTCAGAATCTGTTTCCTCCTACTCCGATGCGGCTCCTCAGTCAACAACCACAAAAAATCCCCCGGGTCCTCCTCCTTCCTCGCAGGTTGGGGAAACTCTCCCCTCAACACCCGCGTCCTCCTAGCCTCAGGGGCATTCCTGAGCCCCGACCGTGCAGATGGTGGGGTGGGGGACTCTGCTCCTCCGTATAGCGAGAAGTCTGTTCATACCCATTGCGAGTTAGGAGGGTGCATATATGCGCGTTGGAGGAGAGGGGACGGACCGACATCCTCCTTCCCTCTTGCAGCCCCAGCGGGAGCAGAAGCAGTGGCAGGAGCAACACTCCTATCTACACCTCCCATTCCAGTCTAAGTCGTAGGTATATGCACCCAAAAAGTGCAGGAATGAGTTGAACGGGGGCGTGACCCACAAACGAAGAATGTCGCGGTTACCCACTCTGGAACGAACGCTATTTCGTGCGCGTTTATGGGTAGGGATTGGTCCCGCGGGGTCGGGGACTGCGGAGTTGATCCGACACCCTAGGCACCCTCCCGATGAGGCCATTTAGGCGGTTTTCTGTCCCACACCGGCATGGCCCTGTTAGGGGTCCCCATTGGTCAGATCTGGTTCGGTTGCGGCCTTACCCAGACCCACAACCGACCTGACCAGATACGGTTGCACGCGACCCCATCTGGCCGCCATACAGCCGACCGTCCGTACGCACGTATAGCCGAATCGCCAAAGCCCGCCCAAACGGGCGTATGTATCATATTCGTCCTACGGGTAACTATGTAAAGGGAATAGCCTAGAGCAGAAAGTGAAATCCCATCTATCTCCGCTCCTTACACTAGCGTACTCCCCCAACCTGCCGCCATCTTGAACAATCCTGCCATGAGCTTGCCGATGTTCACGCCGTACACGAGCCAGAGGACGAGGATGAGAACTGCAAACCCCGTCAGCTTTGCACAGACGCACGAACATTTGGACGGACTCACTTATGGCCCCAGCGATCAGCCGCGCGTACGGCCACAACTTGCGCACGATACCCCAAAGCAGCGAGCAGAGGAAATCGATGATCCAGAAGATGCAGCCGGCGACGAACTCCCCCACCCTTTTCAGACTGAAACCCCTTGTCCAAACCCCGTCCAGAAAGCCTGCTACGGTCGAGAACCAAGCCGGCAAGTTCATCCAGAGGCGGCCAGCTGACTCCCAACCTTCCCAAGCCAACGTGGACGACCACTCATAGGTCACATCCAACGCTCGTCTACCCGCTTGAGCCCCCTCTCGCTGACGCTTGTGCCGTTCCTCGACGTACTCCCTGCGAGTCAAGTCGTACATGGATTTGTCGTCGGCCGTCTTCGTCTCTCTGGACGTCCTCTCCTACCGTGTTGTCAGCATGCATCGTCCGAACGAACGGATGGACGGCCGGACCGTTGTCCATCCGCTTGCGGGGCGCACCTGATCGTCCGCTGCGTTGTTAGCAGCCTGCTCAACGTCTGTATGTCCCCCACCAGTCGCCCGACCTCTTTCCATCCTCTCATCTGTCATCTCCACTGCCTTCGCTCCCTCACTCACGTCCGCTCTCACCATCGGACCTCCTTCCATCCCAGCCAGCTCGCTGCCCGTCAAAGCGCTCATAGACGCCGCGACACTGTCGAAACCGTTGAGAATGCCGTTCGCCACGTAACTTGGCTGCATTCCGGGCGTTCGGCGACGTAGACGTAGGGGCGTGGGCTCGCTGCGACGAGCCGTTGTATGGGCGGCGTTCTGTGCGGTGGGTAGTTCGCCGGTCGCTCGTTCTTGATTGTTGGTTGGTTGCCCGTTCGTCCATCTGTTCCACCCCCGCCAGTTCGCCATAGCGGACCGGATGCCGTTCATGGTGGTTGGGTGGCAAGCCGGACGAGAGTACGCTAAGATGGACGGACCTATCAGGGTGCGGGTGCATCTGCGGAAATGCAGTGCATCCGCCTCTTCTCTCACCACACGCGGCGACGCCCTCCAAATCCCCGTGCCCCTACTTGCTACGTAGCCGTTTTGTCCTCTGCGTCCAGCCGTCTAAAACACATCTCCCTTGAACAGAGCGATCTTCGCTCTCTAAGTCGCTGTAGTACGGACGGATGGACGAGTGCGCGTCCGTCCATCCATTTTCTGCATGATGTGCTCCTCGTACGTCACGCGCTCGCTCGTGTTCGACCGAACGGCCGGGCGTACACGTTGCACTACTGATGAGTGGGGCTGGGGGGTCGTTTGCTTGGACACTGTTGGCAAGAATCATTGTTGTTATGCGTAGAGAGTCAGGATATAGCAGAGTCGTCGTCAATCGGGGAGCGTCTACAATGAATTCCGCTCACGTATCTCCCCCTTCCGCACATCACATGATGCTCCCTTGGCCTGTGCTTTGCATCATGGCCAGCACAGCTGCGGAGCCAAACCCCCTAAACCCACCTCTTAACAACATACCACCACCATCACCACTTCCACCACACACTAGTTCACACCCATCCACTGTCTATCCTGTACGTATGTCCATCCGTCCGTCCTTCCAGCAATGCCTACTCACTCTCTGGCTGACAGCCCATCCTAGTGTAAAAAGCACTGATGTCAATGAATCCACCGAGAGGAGCGGCCGTCACTCAAGATACCGCATGGATGTCAGCCGTGATGTCCGGGCGCCTGAACCCCGCCGATTTTCCTGGTGAGTATGCGTCCCAGATGACTCACTACCACTCATTCTGGTATTTTCAGGATTAGATGAGCTGGCCTCCTCTCAGGCTATTGTGTCGCCCGCCAATCGTCAACAGGCACACATCGAGGCGGGTGATACCCTGTCTAGCGACATACCCATCCACGACCTTCTCACCTCTAATGCGCTCTGGTCTCGGCTTGGCTTGGCTCCTGAGCGCCTGCTCTCGCGGGCTCTGGCCTCTCCACCGCCCTCCCTCTCGTACCGCGATGCCAACATGGACGGCTCTCCTGGCATGCTTAATCGCAGCCGTTCATGCAACGGTCTGCCCTCTCAACACGCCGCTCGCACAGAGGAAGGGTCTGCTTCGGTGCTTGAACATAATCAAGGCCACAACTCCGTCGAGGAAGGTCTCACTTTGGTCATACAGTTGGCTGCCATGATTCTGGCTCTGCAAATCATCCAACTTCAGAAGGGTCGGCCTGCCCATCCGGACGGACCCCCGCCTTACCCCAACCAGCCTGCCGCGACGGGCGTCCCAAACACTGCACCATCCTCGTCTCCCACCAGGGCTGACGAGGCGCCTGCCGTCGGCACAGACGCGTCCAATGCTGCCCCCGTTCAACAAACGCCAAATCCTATCAAACACACGCCCCTCATCTACCGCGACGCTGCCGCCCGCGAGGCTTACGATCGCGCGCGCAGAGAAGGAGCGAAGGAGTATGACGCCGAACATGGCCTCAACACCATCAGAGGCCGCATCGCAAGCTGGTGGGCCCATGTCCTCGGCTGAACCCAGTCCGATTGGAGCGTCCTTTATCACGTATGTCATGTCTTTTTCCTTGTATGTCCTCCTCGTCCCTCCGGTGGGACGCACTCCTAATCCCATGTGTTTTAACAACACACGTCTGTCCTTACGGTGACCGGAAGATCAAGACCACACCGGACTGTCAGACGACGGTATGTCACCCTTTATCTCCACTTACAACCGCTCTGATGGCTGGCTGGCAGACTGTGCACGGTTCGGTCATTTGACTATCGTCAGACTGGACCAGATATGGTCCACCCTGAAGTGGCAGACAACCATATCTGGTTCGTCTCTGACCCACCCATGAACTCCCCCTGATCACGCCGTCCATCTCCCTTGTGTACTCTCCACTGCCTCGTAATCCCTTTTAAGTCACTGCTCGCCCTTCTGACCTTTCAGCTCGATCCGTCTTCGGCCGCTCCCAAGTCCGCCGCTTGGCCTGCATGCTCTTTCCCCCTATGCTATCGGACTCACCTCCTGGCCGTACGGACGGCAGGACCAATCCCCTTGAGCCCTCTGCATATGACTTCACCTAGGAGTTCACTTAGGAGGTCTCCTATGAGCAGATTGACCGCTTCTAGGTGAGTCGTTCTCTCCTCTTTCCGAACACTCATATGTGCAATCCCCAGGTAGAGCTCGACCGTCCGGCCAAACGTCCGTTCCCTTCTTCTGCGCTTCCCCTGAGCCAGGTGAGTCATTCCGTCGCTTGTCCGCCGATGTACAAACTGACGGCTAGTCATTTTCACTCCTTTCGTCTCATCGATCGTGCATTTGTTCGCTCGTTATTCGCTTCGCGGACGCGCTGCGCCTCTAATAATAGCTCACCTCGCGCGCGAGATGACTCGCCACTCAAGCGCATATATGCCCCCCAAACGCTTATATAGCCGCGGTTGCTCTCGTCAAGCCTTCCGTTCTTTCATCCGCACCACCACCACTCTTGATCACCACAAGCCTACACACTCGAACCCGCATATACCCTACCACGACCCTAACAAGCAGCATGGCCGTGTCCTCGTCGACCCGCTCCCGCACCCAAGCTCAACCGTCAACCAAGGCTCTGCCCAAAGAGCAGTCCAGCCGTCTGGCCACCCGGGTCGCCACCAGCGATGTCTCTGATCTTCCCCAGGGCAGGCCGTCTCAGCTGATGCAGTCTCCGTCCTTGCCACATGCAGATGACCAAGAAGATCTGGATACTGAGATGGACGTACCACTGGCATATGGAGCAGAGCCAAGAGAGTCGCCCGCCGATCTTCGACGTGCTAATATCGAACGTCTTCGCCAGCTCCTGGAAAGCGCTTGTAACAACCGCATTAGCGACGAGCACTGGGACGTCCGTTACTTCTTTACCGGCCGCTTCTGGGACGACAAACAAGATGTATGCTACCATCTTCGTCCTACTCGCCACTACACCCAGACCAAGGAGAAACCAGGAGTCACCTTTCATAGTACGTCCAACCGTCCAGCCGTCCGTTCGAGCGCTCATCGCTCTCTCAGAGTGCCAGTGGGCCAGCGATGATGCGTACGATTGCCGCTTTTGGGGTAAGCCCACGCCGGCTTGTGCAGAACCTTACTCATCGCTCTCCCAGAGGAAATGCACAAGACCAAGGCTTGCCGGGCGAACAAGCGGCCTCTCCTCCTGCGTACCGTCACGTACCCTCCCACTTTCGGACCTCTCGTCTCTCTCCAAGGCGTTCAGCAGCAGACGCCGCCCGTCAAGGTCAACCCCGTCAAGGAGCTGCAGCGCGAACTCGATAATGCAGTGCGTGCGCATGAGTATGCGTCCTACAACGAGCTTCTCGACCAGGCACGCGAGGATGGAAAGCTTCTGCTCGCCCGTCAGGCGCAGGAGCAGCTCGCGGCGGACGCAGTGCAAACGGCGGTCCGTACGGCCGCTGGACCGTCGCAGTCGGCCGGCCCCAGTACTGGCGCTCTTGGCAAGCATGGCAGATCGGATGAACAAACGGACGACCGTCCGTCCAACCGCTCGAGGCGTTCTTCTGAACCTGGAGTGTGTTCCCCCTGTTCGTCGTCGTCCTCGTGCTAATGCCTTTTCAGGGTTCTAACACGAACGTAAATGCTGATTCCGCAGACGGACCCGCCGCCAATGCTGGATCCACCCCTTCCCCTCCGTTGCACCTACCTTCCCTCCTGCAGGGAACACAGCGCGAGCAGCTGGGTGCTCTCCATGATCAGCTTCAAGTGGCCGTCCAAACTTTCCTCACTACCCTGACGGACGTCCTCGAGAAGGCTGACGCACAAGTGGCAGGCACTCGCCCGCCTCCGCCCATCGCCCTGCGGCCGGACATCACTGTTGCGGAGCTACTTGCCTCCCTTGTCCCATCCTTGACTCGCTCTTGATCCACAAGTCCTGGGCCATTCCTTGCTGCGTTATTCCCCATCGTGATACCCGCCTTGCCCCCTTACTTGCTGTATTATTGCCCATCGTGATACCCCGCCTTGCATGTATGCCTTGGACGATGTCCCGTGCCTGTAGATTAAGGTTGTAATGGATGTGGATCACTGTCAACGCCGTCGTCGGTACGACCGCGCGTCTCGCACGAGCGGGCAGACGCGCGGCCGCACCGCCATATTGATCACGTGCCGGACATACGGACTTGTGTACGTGCAATATTGCTGCCGTCCTTCATTGTCAAGCTTCCCCCATCTTCCGGTGTCTTCCCTCGCCCGCGCCAACGTCACCTTATCACTCCTCCTCATGACCACATTGCCTTCGAACGGCCGATTGGCATTTGCCGAAGATCATGGCGCCCAAAGGATGTTCGAGGTCGCCTCTGGTCTTCCACCTGCGGCGAGAGCGGGCGGCGAACCCCGCCTGCACTCTTCTTGGCGGGGCGAGCAAGGGGTCTATTTCGGACTGGATGGTAGCACGACTACGTTGGCCGCCCGTATGTAGCATGGATCTCTGCCACCAGGTGTCGCTGATGTGCAGTCTGTCCAGAATCGACGCCCCTGAGGCCGCTGATGCAGACTCCCTCTAAGGCGAGCGCGCGTGCGTCCGTTCCCTCCATCGTGCGGGTTATTGCTCACGATCCGATCACGTCTAGGTGGGCCGCATAAACCCGTTTGGCCGTCCGGACGGCCGGGCCGGACCGACAAACGCGATGGTTCTACGAGGGATATCGTACCAGAGACTCCGGACGCATGGCACGGAGATTGGAGCACAGCCCATACCGACCCCGACTGGACTTCACTTCTCGCCGGCACGCACGCTCAGGCAATGGTAGATCTCGCGCAGGTACAGGTAGGTATCGGCCAGCATCCCTCACCTCAGTCCCGCAGTAAACCGATGGCGGACGACGCTGGGTTACCAGGCCTCAACTTGGCCGATTCCTCCTCCTCAGACATCTCGCTCAATGCCCCTGATCTGTCCTCTGACCCGAATCAAGCCCGAATATATTCCGATCTCGCCGCAATGGTAGACTCCCTTGGCCGGGCGCGGGTCCACGATCCATTCGATATGTCGTTTCCTACCATGCCCAGTCATCCGCACAATGTCAGCGAAGAGGCACAACCCATGTTCGCGCTCGAGTCGGTGTCCGATTGGTCGAACGATCTCTTGTCAGCCCCCGGTGCTTGGGATTCGGCTCCTTCCTTTGCTCTGGCAGCCACTGGCGCAACCGGAGGAGTGGAGCGGCCGACGGCGACTGACGCATCCAATGGAGGGACGGCCCATTCGAATCATCCGACGAACCACCCGCGAGGCAACGGTGAGTCCGCTGCTTCGTACGTCCCTGGCTCGTACTCTGGCCCTTCACAAGTCCTGGGCAATGGTCGGCCGTCCCGGACTCCCAGTGATGGCTCTCCGGCGCCCCAGGCATCCTCTTCAGGCCCGACACCTAGCTCCAGCTCAACATCCAGCGTGCCCTCGCCCGAACATCCGCGTGACGTGATGGCTCCTCAACACGAAACTACGTTTTGGCAAGAGCAGCCACTCGGTCAGGGGCCGTCCCCAACGAACGAGGACGATGCGGCGACAGACTTCAAGGCGCGCGCGCGAGCCTTGGCGTCAGCGTACTATCGTCATCAATATCCCCATGCGAGTGGGGCGCTGCCGCCGGATGCCCGTTCGGCCGTACAATTTGCTCGGCAGATGGTCCGGGGACTTGTGGAGTTCATTTGCGAGCACTACCAGCTCCAGCAGCAGCGGGTTTGGAAGGAAATTGGTGCGTTCGTGGGCTGGGCGAGAGGGGTCAATGCCTGGAACATGTTCCAGCGCAAGTGGAGGGACGAACTGCCGGACGGCCGTATGTCCGTCCAGCCCTCATGAGCTCCCTTGGCGCTAATCCGATCAACCCATAGAGCCCTTTGACGCGGATGCATGCCATGCTGCGTACGTCAAGGAAGCTAGCCACGATCCTGTCGAGTTTCATGCCCGTCTTTCTGCATGGCACGAAGAACACATGCGCCCTGAAGGTCGTAATTTGGAACCTCAAGAGAGAAAGAAGCTGATGGACCAGCTCATCAAAGCAACGACATATATGGTTCGCGGTCTCCCTCTCGAGTCACCGCGTACACTCACTCGGCATTAGTTTTCCATGTACGATCGCGTCTGTCAAATTGGTGCCAGGATTGAAGTGGGAACGCTGCACCCGCTTGAAGACGAATACATGTACCACGTGTATGAGAGCAAAAGCGTTCAAGGTGTACGTCCTGCCGAGCGGGCTTTGCTCGTGTGTCATGGTCGTCTAATCATTGGCCAGTACGGCCAGTTTGCATACAAACGATCTTTCGATGGTTGCAAATTTGCATGGGCGGCTTTTGCTGCGTACGTCACCTGCTCGGTCGCTGAGGCCAATAAAGGAAGGACTAACGACGCTGACAGGCAACACGCTCATGCGATGGTGAACAACCCACCTCCCCCTATGGTCGATCGCCGCGTCCCCGATAACATGAAATCCGCCCGAGCAGACATTCAAAAGGCCGGCCGGGCATTCGCTCGTGAGTCCCTCGAAGCCCACCGCTCACGGAGACCATCGTGATGATGCGAATGGGTTAGATCAAATCCGGCTTCTACACAACCCCAACGCCCAGGAGCCCAACAGCTGTCCGTGGGGCGCTAGCTGGTATCAATATGCCATCAAGTACAAGTGTACCATCTTTAATTGGCCGGACGACGCTCCCTGGCCCCATCAACTCACCCGCCAGCTGCAGAACAGCCTGGAAGAAGAGCTCACCCCGATTTGGCGCGGGTTTACCACTCTGGTTCCCCATCGGCGGTTGCACGCTAAGATGTGGACTGACGGTGCGTTCCTCGGCCGTACCGCCGCTCACTCACTAACACTGCGAGCTAGACATCCTTGAGGACCCGGACAATCACGCCGTACCCTTGGTCGTCACTACTAAGGGTAGAACATGGTCCAAAGAAGACGAACGCGCACGGACGGCCGGTCGGCTGGATGGACCGCCCATACGGCCGTCCGTCCCCGTGTCACCTCAGGGCAGTCCCTCCTCCATTCCCTCCGCACTGCGGCCCCATCCAATTGAGGGTACGGTCAAGGCACCATTCTCCGCTCCAGTGCCATCCTCGCGCGCCGAACCGACCCCGGCAATCGCAGGCGCTCCTCCCAGTAGGAAGCGCAAGGAAGCGCCGGAAGACAGAGCAACCGCCCCGAACGGCCCGCACGGGGCGGTCCAAGGTGACGACCGCCGACAGCGACCAAAGCGCAAGCGCTCGCCTCCTAGCCGCGTCGCATCCGGGAGGAGACCGTCCGCCCGCACGACAGCGTCCTCTTCGTCCCAGCAGAGGATGAGTCAAGCTCCAACGGGACGCTCTGACATTCAGCCAGCCGCCGGTCCATCCGCAGAGGACCCGCGCCAGCGCTCATCCTCTCTCCCTCATGGGCCGACGCTCCCTTCAATACAGGAGCTGGACAGTATGCTGGCGGAACGAGGTTCCCCTGTGCCTTGGTCGACTCCCCAGTTTGTCCCCCCGCATGACCGGGGCGAACCCATGGTGGATCATATACACCGCCCAGCCGACTCGGTCTTCCGTGGAGGCGCACGCGAGTACGCTCCACTGACCTCAATAAGGATGGTGGACAACGGAGCGGCTCGAGGGCAACACGGTAAGCAATTCGCGAGAAGGTAATCCACCGAGCGGACGTCCGCTAGGACGGTTGGACCGTGGTCTCGCCCGCCGACGTTCCCAATAGCATTCGAGGCTGTTCCTTTACAGTCGGTTACATACCCCAATGTATATATGTGTGAGCAACATGCTAGCCCATCGTCCCCCAATCAATCCTCCGGCATCCAGCGAAGCTCCATCAGTGCTGCCCCGCTCGCCTTGTTCTTCGCCTCTGCTTTGCTTGACCCCACGCCCGTGGCAAAGAGGGCTGGGCCGTCTGCACCTGCTAACTGTGTCGGTTGCACGGCCGGACGGACGACCGTCCGTCACTCACCTGGGCGCACCAGAAATAACGACGCTGTCCACGTCAAGTTGTGCGGCGCTCCGGTGGACTCAAATCCGAAGTTGATGGAGTAACCACGCTGCACAGCCAGTTGATTGAGCCAAAAGGTAGGTTGTCTGGCCATCTCCTCGCTGGTTGCGCCATAGAGCACCGGCGGGGTGGGTTCTTTGTCCATGGCGGACAACGGTGAGGGCGCGTTCCATGACGGCAAAGACGGGAAGGCGGGCGGAACATTTTCCTCGTCAGCACTTTGATTGGATTGATGGGTGAAGTGATTAAAGCGTTCGATTTGTTGTCCCCGCGATTGGAGAAAGTGGGAGATGTGTCGCTGGGCAAGACTGTTGTGTTGCAACAGGGACAGCGCGCCGAAGTAAGCCCGCACGATGGATGCGTCTGTGTCGTCGTCCTGACCTGTCTGCAATGCATGCGCAATGTCCGGCACAAGCAAACCGAGCTCAATGGCCGCTCGGTTGATCCTACTCAAAATGCGTCCCCATTGCTGGCGACCATGGATCAGATCCGCTCTCCTGACGCCACGCACGATGAACGCACTACGAATCGGTCCATGTCATACCCTTCGCTAGTCCACTGATTATGGGCGGCAGCGACCCCACCCACAAACAGTGCATGCACACCGACTTCTACAAGCGCAGAGTGCGAGATTTGGCATTGGAGCACAGGTACGTCTACGTTCGTGGCTCGGGGGTCGAATATCAGCCTTCTCAATGCGGGCGTAGTCAGTCCGAAGGGGACGGCCGATCGGTCGTCCGTTAAATCGGCCATCAGGTCCACCAAGCACAGTCTTACCTGCACAATACTCCTCAACCACGGACGTACGGATGGTCGGACAGACGGATGCACGGCTAGAGGGAGAGCAAGCGAGCTGGGTGTCATTCAAAAGACTCCAGGTTCTTATGCGAGTGGATCCTCGCAGTCCGTCGGACGGGAGCCAGGTTGCGTTGGGTTCGTAGGCCGCACACTCGCTCACTCGGATCGTATGTGGTTCAGACCCACTCCGTGCAGATGAAGACTGACGCCTCCTGAAGTTGCTTGTATTTAGGATTACTACGTGCATAATGGATGTCACTCTAGAAGAGCCTACTCCCATGGGGAGATGCTGTGATCTGGGTCTGCCCGTCCCGCGTGAGTCAGAGATGTTGAGTCGCACCACGACTCTTGTGTCTCGCGGAGTTGTCCCAATGCCTCACGGCTCCACCCAGTACCTCTGTTCACGCATGGGACCGTATACGGCTGGCGGGGTCGATGTGTGGATCCGGAAGAATGGACGGATGGACATCCGGCTGTCTGGCCGGTCTGCGATCTGCCACAAACGACTCACGATCCATAACCTTGCGTCCATGCTTAAGATAGTTGGATGTCCCTCCTTCCGGCCAGGCTGCGACGTCTGGAGCCTTGCTCAATGTCGCTCGTGCGTCTCGGTCTCATGCGCGGACCAGATGTGGCCGCTACACGTATAAGTCGACCAGATCTGGTCACCAGATCTGGTCGACCGCCCGACCACATCTGGCTCGACCAGATCGGGTCGAACTGGGCGATCACCTCTGGCGGGCAGAGGCGACACGCACTCTGGGGTTAGGCCTGCTCGAGCGGGCCATGCGATTTGTTGGATCGTTCACCGTCGTCGTCCCGGCATTACAAGGCCCACGCTCCTACACGCGCTCGTCCATGCCCCCCAAACCCCATTTCTTCTTGAACCGCCAGCGGCGTCGGCCGCAACAGACGTACGTGCAGCCAGATACTCCAGCCGAGCGGCCGTCGTATGCAAGTGAACGACGATTGGACCAACCACCCACCCAACCACTAGCCCGGGCCAGCGCGACGTCTGCACGATCCCATCGACTACCGCCTCTATTCCCCGGCTCCCAATATGTCGGAGGCGATCGCTTTGAGGACCACCCTCGTGACGAGCAGGCTTGGGAGCCGCAGGAGTCCGACTGGGTGGATCTTGAGGATCAGCGTCCCCCAGACCGGAAAGAGCACGTACGGGTGGATGGGCAACGCTACGCCATGCGCAAACATCGCACGTATGACCGATGGCTGGCCGCTCTGCCGGCACTAGTAGAAGCTCTCCGAATCTATGAGACGACTGGTCCGACCGGCTGCTCGAACCACTCCAGCCAGGTCCCGTCTCCCTGCAATGCGCGATGCCGAGGTGTGACCCAAGGATGGGTCAAATGCATCGGCATGGACGGTGAGCCCACAACGCCTTCCCCAAACTGTGTGTATCTCTGATGGCACACCCTCAGGATATGCCTCCGAATCGTATACCTTTTGTGATTCCCATAGCTTGAGTGCGGCAATAGTACGGTCCGGGCATTGGCCGAGCTCGCCCTCGCGTCCGCCCGTGGCCTTCTCTTTTGCTTGCTTGAGCCACTTTCTCCACCTGCATCGAGCGAGCGCAGTACCCGTCGACGCGTTCTGCGACAGCCTACAAGCTCGGCAGTCAGAATGCGGGTATTACCAGCTGGATAGCTCCGTAAGTCAACGCTCGCATGGCCCTTTGCCGATACGCTCATCGACCTCGCAGGATCGACCCCTCCGCGATCCGTGGCGTCGTAGCTTTGCGAGTGCGGTTCTGTGGTTTGAGGTGGCGCAGGTGCAATGGGAGAGAGCTCTGACCCGGCAGATCACCGCGTTCCATCTGCCTGCTTCAGAGCTGACGGACGAGCGGACGGATGGCCGTCCATCCGTCCGCCCCGGTCGCGCTTCCCTCCGCTTGCGCCGCACTTGTCCTGCCTGTTTCTCGGGCACGATGTGGGGTGGACCGGCTGAGACGTACGTCCAAACCAATTGTCATCACCGGTTGGTAGCTGACATGTTCAGCGAACCGGACGTGATTGTCTGTAGTGATGGGAATCGGCAACTGCGGCGTTTCAAAGGGCGAGCCGGCGGTCCGGTTTTCTACGAGCCAGAGCTTTTCCTTGATCCAAAGGAGATCGACTTGGTAGGGGAGGAGATGGCGGCTCAACGTGCCCTTCATTGCCCTCCTCCGACAGCGAGCAAGCTGGCCAGTGAGGCGCGGGCTCGTTGTCGCCGATCGTTCAAGGTGGCGGACGAGGAAGCCGCGATCGTCGACGATCGCTTGTTTGATCCCACAGGCGTTATGGTCCTCCTCTGCCGCCACGATATCCCATTATTTGCTTGCGATATCACGACGCCAGGGGAACAGCAGCGCTACGTGGTCGCTTTGCTGCGCGCTCTGCTTCGTGAGCTGCCCTCGCACGCGACTGTGGGGCTGCTATATGATATCGGTTGCCAGTTGGACCACAGCTGTCTTCAGGTATGGATGAACTGCCGTTCTGACGGCCATCCGAACGGCCGTCCGAGCTTAACTGACGGTCACATAACAGCATGGATTTCTAGGCGACGATGCGGGAAGGATCACCATGGGATGCAGCGTGATGCACGCGTACGGGCACGAATGGGCCTGTCAAGTGGTGTACCATCCGCGCCGTCGCCGGGGATTCGGTTTGAGTGATGGAGAAGGGAGTGAGCGAGTGTGGAGCCGTATTCGTCGAGAGATACCGATCCTGCGGCGGGCGGATGTACGTACGTCCAATTGGCTGGACGTATGGCTTGCTCACGACAGGCGGGCAGAAGCGAAGACGTGTGATGGTACTCGACTGCAAACTGGCACACTGCGGGCGGACCATGCGAGCCCACTTAGGGCAATGGTTTCGCAGGAAGACGCAGCTTTTGCATAGCCAACGGACTCGTGCAGCCGAGCTCATGCAGCGCAGCGGTATGACCAAGAGCCAGTTGGCGGAGCAGCTGCAGTTGCAGCAGGCGTCCCCGCAGTCCGTACGCACCGGTGCGCACTGAGGATGTACCGATCACGGCCGGCGCTAATCCAAGACCTTTTAGAGACGCTGCGCTCAGTGGAGGGCAAAATGGCGGCCTATCGTCGGTTGCAGCAAGAGATACTCCGATTGGAAGCTTCCATTAAGGAGGCTCGCAGTACCCTCGCCCAATCGTATGGCCGACGAGAAGCTGTGGCGATGTTCGACCAATTAACACGAACGTATGCCATGATGTTGGAACAAGGAGAAGCTCTCTTCCGCAGCCTACGAATAGAGCAATCGTTCCCCGAATTCAGGCGGCTTTCGAGCACGTTTTTGCAGTACCTCGTGCTTGCACGGCAAGAAAAAATTCATATCAGAGAGCGTATAATTGGACATCTGTGGGAACTGGGACGGCTGAAACGCGCTCGTGGAGGCGGGCACGAACCCATCGGTACGGCCGTCCGTACAAGCGACCGTCCGTATGAATGTGCGAACTAACCTCTGTCGTAGGCACGAGAATACGCGATCAGATCTTGAAAGGATACGGCCCGCGTTGGCAGACCACACAAGCTGCTATTCGTAGGTACAACAAGTATGTGGACAAGCTCGCCGAGGAATACGATCCATCCTGGGCGATTCCCCTCCCTTTGAAGTTGAGCGCGGATCGTTTGGAGGTGCCGACAGAGGACCATCACCTCTTCACCGATGTGTGGTGGCCCGCCGCAGAGGCGGCCGCCCCCTGGATGACGCAGGAGTCCGTCCGGCAAGGTGTGACGGGCCTGCTATTGAGCCAGCGATGTGAGGAAGAAGAAAGGAGGCTGGATAGGGAGGCCGGACGGCTCGTAGGCTGGTGGAAGGACGAGTGGATCGCGTTGTGTGGGGCGATCAGCGCAACCCGGGGTACGTAACGCACGCGCCCTCCGTCCGCCAGCGCTCACCTCACGCAGATGATGCGGATCGCGCCAAGCTGTTACGTCTCAGGGAGGAGCATGCGCTGAACCGGTTCCTTTGGGCCACGCCCCAGGTCCCCCATTCAGAATGGCAGACCGTTTGGACGTCCGTCCGGACAGTCCAGACGGACGGCCACAACCCGGCTGGATCGTTCCAAGACACGGACGCCCGCTCAGACTCGCTCGCAAGCGATCCATACGATCGCAGGATGGGGGATGTCGACGTTCTAGTGGAGGAGATGGGCGGAGTGATCCTAGCTGACGACTCCGATGAACAAAGCAGCCTGGCATACAGCCAAGTTTCCCAAGAAGTGGAAGACTTCCCGGAAGGGAGGGAAGGGGACGAAGTCGATTCCACCCAGGGGTGGGGCCGTCCAGCCTCCAGCGACTTCCTCGTATATGAGTGGTTGTCCGTGTCGCGAGATCCGCAGACGTGGGCGTGGACTGGGGAGATGGAGTTCGATTTCCCTGCCTTGAGTTCCATTGAATACCGGGTCGAGAGCACAGGAGCACGACGGGGGCGGCGGGTGCAGATACCCTGGGCGGATCTGCGTCGTTTGGCCGATCCGCACGGCCGTCTGAACGACATTCTCATCAACGACTTCGGGCTGCTTTTCGAGAACGGGCGTCCGTCCAGCCTGTTCCACTCAACACGTGTCCGAACCGGCGTGCGGATGATCTCAACCTTCGCCCTGCCGGCCTTGGCGGGTTCGCATGATGACAAGCGTTGGTATGAACACTATATCTTGCGCGGGGCGGCAAGAGGAGGTGCGCCCGCTCGGCTCACGGAACAGGTAGTGTACGCCTTCAATCGGCCCCTTACTGTATAACTGACAGAATACGCGGGCACTTGCAGGCGGACCAGAGTTCGATTTGGGGGCCAGAGTCGTTATGGGTCGTGCCCATTCATCGCCCGGATCTGGATCACTGGAGACTCGTTGTAGTTGATTTTGGCGTGCGCTGTTTGAGGTTGTATGACAGTATCGAGCAGCTGGACGGGTGGACAGACGACCTTAAGGTGAGCTGGCAAAGGAAGAGGGCGAGGCGAGAGTTTATGCAGGGTCTGACGAACTCATCGCAGCTGGTACAGGCGATGGTGGATAGAGCACGACGCATTGCTGACGAGATCCAATCGGTATGCATGCACGACTGGTCCGGATGGACGGGCTGGACGGCTGGCCGAGTGGAGGTACGTCTGCCGATCGTTCGGTCGTCCATAGAAAGCTGAACATGGGCAGGTACCGCAACAAAGGAATGACTATGACTGCGGGATGTGGGTCCTTGCTCACATGCTAGCGGTGTGCCGTGGGTATGGGGCTGCGGGCTTGTCCAATATGACAGGGCTTCGCCAGGCTTTGTTACGTGCTTATACCCGAGATGGGATGGAACGAGGGGAGGTTGCGGATATGAACGAGGCGAGCTCATTGTGGAATTAGGCGCTCATGGCGAGTGCGTACGGCCGGCCGGTCAGACGACCGGGCGCCCATTGGTCGTGCGGTTGGGTGTCCAGGATCTTCTAGTGACTCTAATGTATCAATTGTACAAGGCGAATCTCATCATCCTGCAGAACGACTATAGTACAAAGTACGAGGAGGAGGGGAAATAATGCACAAGAGGAGCCGTACGGATGCCCACCCGCCACCCACACAAGTCGCGAACGTTGAAGCGAGAAGGACTGGTATACCCCTATTTCGCCTTGTTATTTCCGTTACTCCGACCTTGTACTACTTTCTCTTTGGTAGCTTGCGTAGAGCGGGAAGTGTTGGCAGGCTGCGTACGGATGGATGGGCGGCCGGCCGTTCTAGTCCGCGTGCGGCTGCTCACTGGTGGAGATGAGCGACGAGCAGCCGATTGTGAACGTTCATGGTGAGGTCTGGACGGTCCGGCCTCGCTGGCCGTCCGGCCTTCCACCTGTTCTTCAACGTATGCCTGAATGGTATTGCTTGCGTTCAACAAGTTTTGCAAACGGGCACGCTCTTCGCACTCCTGGAGGTAGCTGGACTCGGTTTCTTCAGCATGTCGGCGGTCACGCTGCCACGCGCTATCGAGAGCGATGGCCTCCAGAACAATCTTGCGGACTGCGTCCGAGAAGAGTTTGGCATGGCTAATGGTGTCTGCTATCCATTCTTCAGCCGCGCCTTGTGCATCCCGACGGCTCAAGATCTTTTGGGCATCGGCGAGGACGTCCTCATCATCCCGTTCGGCCGGATCGACAGGGCTGCCCTCTTCACATTCCTCCTCTTCTTCACTGTCGTTTTGTGCGTACCGCGGGCGCTTGCCATTCTATATGCGATAAGAGACATACGGCCGGCCGGATCGACACACATACCTTGATTGATGCACGCCTGGCGCGTTCGTCAGGTCCATCCGAGGAGGAGCCTTCGTCGTCCGCCTCATGCTCCGTACGCTTGCGCTTGCTCGCCTGCGAAACGGTCAGTATATGCAAACATATCCCATGGCAAACGCACAGCATGCCCGTCCGGCCGTCCGGCCGTCCGGCCAGATGCTTGGGAGTCGGCTCGACCAGTGGAAGCGCGCATGATCACAGGAGGGACGAAGGGACGATATTCGGGCTGGGGTGGTTGAGATGACTGCTTAGGACCAGGAGGGCGAAAGGATGGATTAGACATATGCGGTGTGGCGGTGGTGGATCGGTGCGGGCGACGATTGCCGAGAGGAGCGCGGGATGTCCCCGATGTGGCGGCGTTCGCGGGTGGTCCAGTGGTCGCAGACGTTGCACTGAAATGCTGGGACACTGCTTGCAGGCTGGTGTACAGGGGAGTCATTGCGGCGCGGTCGGGGTCCCGATCTCCGCGTTCGGCGGCTTCTTTGCGTAGGGCCGGATCAATGACTTCAGGCAATTGACGGATACCGCGTTCGGGCGGCTGTACGAACGGACGTTCGCCCGCAGGAAAGGTGACAGTGGCGAGTTGCAAGCCACAGCCTTGCTCGAGGCGACCCGTACGATCGGTTGCCCATTCTAATACGGCGTCAGTAGGAACGAGGCAATATCATATAGTCAGTAACTTACCCCAATGATGACAGTCGTCCAAACGCCCAGCATATGTGCATTCTGTAGTAAGAAGGCTATCAGTACGGACGAACGGTGAGACGTGCGGTTGAGCAAACGGACTATAGAACTCCTGACCCGGCCTCGTGCCTGTGGAAGTGAACAGCTTCGCATGCAGTAAGTGTCGGCAACGAGGTATCTTCTCGTCCATCAGTTCGCCTTGCCAATGGTACACATGCCGCCAGCGGGATCGCTCGTCTGTGCGCGTGTCAACGCCCTCGTCCTCATACCGCTCCAGTTCATCTTCTCGGATAATAGGACCAGATCTCCGGTAGTTCAGCCGTTCGCTGCCGTAATCGTACTCCCGTCCACCGCCGTCGTCGTACTCCCGTCCACCGCTCTCGTCGTACTCTGGACCATTATAAGTCCGTACGGGGCGAGGGGCCGGTGGTTTGGGGGGTCCAGTTGGGCGCACAGGAAGAGTAGGACGAACGGGCAGAGTTGGGACGGTCGGTACAGAGGCTGGTTGGGAGTTTGTCGATTCGTTCCGCGCACTAGACGGCAATGGGGCATGGGAGCGACTGGGGTGTGGCGTGGACGAGGTAGGTAAACGCCGGGTGGTACGGACAGGGGTACGGATGTCCTCCGCGGCCGGAGTGGTAGAGCCAGACGAAGAGGTAGCAGGGGAATGAGGGGGTGAGTTGGGAGCAGAAGGGGAGCTGGCCGGCCGTCCGGACGGCGATCCGGACGGCGATGCGGACGGCGATCCGGACGGCGAACGACTGCCAGTGGGCTCAAGGGGCTCAGATTGCGCGTCTTCGTCGTCAGTGATGGACAGTTGAAGGGAGGAGCGCTGAGAGGCGACCCCTTCATCATCGTTGTCCGGCGCTGGTGGGTTCGGACTTGGGTCAGTTGCGCCAAATGTATGCGCGCTGCCCGTTGGAAAAAGTGGGATATCATCATCCAGGGTAGAAGGATCCACAGCAGGAGCCAAGGTTCGAGAGGATCCGGACGTCCGGCCGTCTGTACGAGCTTGCCGGGCAGCTGGAGGTGGTGGGTAGTCGTTGGTGCCTTTGGTGGAAACTGGCTCGCCTTGCCCCCGACGAGCTCGAGCGCGAGTCGTAGCCATAGTGAAGCTTGAGCGATGTAGTGGCCGGAAGAAAACCAGTCGAACGTCAGGACAGACAGACAACAGTAAAGTGAGAGGGGGTACAGAACGTATGAGTAAGTCGGTTGGAAGTGGACGGATAGCGAGAGGACGACGAGAAGAAAAGAGAAGAGAAGAGGGCAGGCGAAGCAGAGATACATGTTGGCGGCGTATGCGTGCAATGACTCGGGAATCCGCGGATTATGAGCTTACTAAGCGCTCGTAGCACGTGACTGGCGACCCTTAAGCAATAGCGCGTCATGACCGGAGGCTGGGTCAGTGGACGATCGACCACAGATGGAACCCCACGAAGGCAATACGGCCAGCAACAGGAACTCGCAAGGTGCGTGCGGCCGTATTATTCAAGCCGTTTGCCCGTGTGTGACGGCCATCCAGGAGAGCATGGGAGCGGTGAATTGCGTACTACGGAAGGGGTGGAGGGAGGGAACGGCGGGGAGAGCGAGCGCGTTGTGATGGCGGTAACAGGATCAAGTACGTCCGGCCATAAGGTCCAACCGTCCGGCCGTGTCTGACGTACGTCCAGCCGAAAGCGCGAACGGTGGACCCAGTAGTACGGAAGATGCGGAGGCAGGGAACGGCGGGGAGATCGAGCGCGCTGTGACGGCTGTCACAGAGCTTATGGCCGTAAGTACTCTCCCTTCAAGCGCGGGGACTGGTCATGACAGAATGCAGTTGGCCATGATGGAAGACCAGATGGAAGCGCGCCAGTCATCTGCCGGGAGAGACGGAGAGCATCGTCCGCGGCGTGTGGAAGCGGTATTGCAGGGATTGTTCCACTTCATCGATGTGGTACGTGGGACAAGTAAGAGCACGCCGGTCCTTCTGACATAGCCTAGATGGTACGAGACAGGGTTCAGGAGGTCGAAGATTTGGATGAGAAGCCGGACAAAGGCAAGAATCCCGAGCCGTTGAGGAGTAGAGGCAAAGGCGGACAGGCGGGTGTTAAGCAGAGAGAGCGATAAGCCAGAGTCACGCAACCGCAATCAGCTGGAGGAGCGAGGCGAGCAGTACAAGGCAGCAACATGTAACAGTAGCACTTCACTTCCTTACGACGCCATGAACAGAGGGACAGGAGAACGTACGCCCAGACGGCTGGCCGTACGTCCAGCTGGGCGTACGTGCGGGAGAGAGGCATGGAAAATGCCCAGCAATTTGAACGCGAGGACGTTTATTTAGAAGCAGGCGGCTAGGCAGGCCTGCGCAATCGTATTTGGTAAACAAAAGGCTAAGTAAACACCCTAGTGGCATCTGGTTGTATATGGTACAACCAGATGTGGTTGGGGAGCCGCCTAGCCCGGCCAGATCTGGTCCACCAGATCTGGCGCAAAATGCGACGTGGGTCTGACCAGATCTGATCGAGTGGGACCCCTAACAGGCCCACTCCGGTACGGACACTTGAACGCCCTTAAAGGGGTGCTCGGTAAGGTGCCTAGGGTGTGATCCGAGGCGTTTTGGGAGTGCGAAGCGCCCGTCGGTTGTTGCGGAAAGGTGGAAGAGGGTATTTTCGGGCGCACGTTTATGGTTTATCAGAGGTTGTGTTGTTAGGTTTGGTTGCCGTAAACGGCAAGTAAACACCTCGTCTTCGGATGTTGGGTATTACGATCGAGACCACGCCTTTCGAAGACGACAAGCGCCCTTTAGTGGTGAACTACGTCCTTTATTCGTTTTCAAGACGTACTATACACAATCCCGGACCGTACGAAAACAACTACATACATGTATACACCATCCCATCCAAAGCAATAATACAACATTTTCGAATCCTTCATTTCTCTTCGACCTGACCCGCATTCGCGTAATTGGTCCAGGCGGTTCGTTAGCAGACCGCATTGATCGGGCAAGATGATTGCGAGTCATTAGGCATACCCCTGCGCAGCCCCATACCGACCCCTCAACCCCCCCAGCACACCGACAACATCCCCAATGCCCGGCCTCTCCCCCGGCTTGGGACTACACATCCCCCTTATAAGCCCAACCAGTTCCTCAGGCGCGCGTTCTTTCGAGCCGGTGAGCGGGTGAGGGCCGAGGAAATGGATCGCGGGGGTTCCGTCGGCGTAGGGGGTGTTGGGGGAGGGTGGGGGCGGGGTGGGGGCGCCGCCGCCGACGGTGGCGCCCGAGGTGATGCTGGTGCTGGTGCTGATGTTGGGTGCGGGTGGTACGGCGGCGGCGGCGGCGGAGGAGGCGGTGGAGGGAGAGGGCGCGGAAGGAGAAAGCCGAGGAGGCGAGTTCGGAGGCGAAGGGAGCGGAGTGGGGAACTTGATCTTCGGTACTGCGTGTAGTCCTGCCATAGGCGTTGGAGCAGTAGTGAACGTCGGCTCGGGCTCGAGTAGCGTCGAGGGGGTCTCCTCTTCGTCCTCTTCGAGATCCATGTCCATACCGACGTCCATATCAACCTCAGTCTTTGACCTCCCCAGGCTGTCCACTCCCTCGTCTGCGGCGAGGTGAGCCCCGTCGTCCCTGAGCAAATCCCTCACATCCTCCTTCCCCAACCTCCTCACCCCCTCTTCCTCCTCCTCCCGCTCCCTCTGGACCACACTAGCACCCTGCGCACCCTCCTCCCCCAGCAGAGCAAGCCTCACCCCCTCCTCATACGCCCAATACCCGCCTCCCCTCGCCCACCTCATCATCTCCATCCTCCCTCTTCCCCTCCCCCTGCCCACAAGGCCCTCATAGGGCTCTCTCCCGAAGAGGAGGACGCCAAGAAGGACGCCAAGGGAGAATATGTCTGCTGAGTAGGTGAAGGGGGCCGAGCCGGGCGGGAGGAGCAGCTCGGGCGCTGTATATCCCGGAGTGCCGAGTCCGAGCCCGTCGGTCGGGGGGGAGGGAGCGGCGGGCGGGAGGAGGAGGGCGCTTCCGAAGTCGGCTAGGCGGGCGGAGTACTCCAGCCTGCCCTCGCCTTCTGGTCCTCTGCTTTCCGCTGCCCCTGCCCCTGCCCCCGATGTACCCGGTGCTGTACCGGTCGATGTGGTAGCATAGGAGCGAGTGCGACGAACGGAAAGAAGCACGTTCTGCAACTTCAAATCCGTATGCAACACACTACACGCATGCACCCACGCCAACCCCATCGCCACTTCCCAAGCAAGCTTCAAATAAACCCGTGCGTCCAGGACGTGCGGGCGAGTATGGAGTAAGTGGGCAAGGGAACCGAGGGGGTGATACGGGAGGAGGAGGGTTATTGGCGGTGGGGGCGAGGAGCTGTGCTCTGATGGGGGTTGGTGGGACTGGGAGGGGGAGAGAGGGCTCAGGGTTAGAGGAGCGGGTTGGCCGGGCTGATCGGGAGAGGAAGTGCCGTTTGGAGAAGGAGGAGAAGGAGGGAGACGTTCGAGCCACTGCCTAACGGGCGAAGCGGCTCTCGATCTCGCTGGTCTGAGCGCGTGCGGCGTAGGGGAGAGCAGGCTGGATTGTTGTTGTTGTTGAGCTAGGGAGGCGCTGTATGCGTCCGATACTGAGCGGCTGTGGCGTAGGGACTGAGGTGTAGGAGGAGCAAGGCGGAAGGGGTCGGGGTTTTGTTGTGCTAGCGGGGTGGTAGCAGATGAGGGCGAGGAGGCCGTGACGTTGCTCGAAGCGTGGCGTATCAGTGCTGGGCGTTGCTGGCTTCCTTGTTGATGCTGATGGGGAGCAGAGCGGAACGCATCCCCGTCCGGCTGAGGCAGATGGATCGGCAGCGGCGGCGGGACAGAATGTATCGTTCTCCCCACCCCCGTCTCCCCAGTAGCAGCAGTAGCAGTAGAAGGACCTCTCACAACGCCCAACAAACGAACAACATATTTCCTCCCTTCCCTGAACCGGTCTTGTTCTTGCGCGTTGCAGGCCAAGCTGGGTCTCCGCAGGTGACGCAGGAAGAACGCTTCCCTTCGTCCGAGGAGCTGGGACTCGGCGTCGGGGAGAGGTTGTTTGGCTGCGCAGAGGTGCCATTTCCCTTTCCCCTTACTCCTTCTTGCGGATGGGGAGGGGTGGGAGGCTTCGGGTGTGATTTCTGGGTCTTCGTCTTCGTCGGAAGGTGGATGTTGGTGCGGATGTTGGTGGGAGTGGTGATGAGGACGATGTATGCGCCGATATGCCCCCACCCAAACCTTCGCAAACCTCCCCTCGCCCAAAAAGTACCTCCTCTCTTCTCTCAACCTCAACTCGACTTCCTCGTCCTCAGTACCATTCAGGCTGTCTCCTTCCGTAACCCCGCCGCCGGAGGTAGCATGCCCCACAGAATGGAGAGGCCGGTCCCAAGGCAGCTCCTCCATCAAACTAGGATTTGACCGCGTCGAATAAGCACTGGAAAAGTCCGACGAGCTGCTCGTCAGTGCTCTTCCCCCTCCTACGCCCGCTGCGCCAAGCGCATGAAAAGCGGGCGTAGTGGGCAAAGGAGGGGGTGGCGGTGGCGGAGGGTCAATACGCGCCGAAGGGAGGTCGAAGAACGAGCTTGTCCTTGATGGACCTGCTTCTTGGGAGGTAGAGGGGAGGAGGGTGGAGGTGGATACGAGTGGTGTTTGGAGTTCGGGTGCGAGGGTGTCGATGCTCATCCTTTCCCTGTCCCTTTCGGTGGACGGGGAGGGAGAAGCGAGCGAGGGAAGGTCGGGCAAGAGGTAGACATATGGCTTGTCCGCTATATGCACACTGCGATTTCGTTGTAAGCCGCTCGTCGTATTGCTCGAGGTACCGTTGTTGAGGTCCAAAGGAGGGGGCACGTCCCTCCTCAACGCCCGAGTGCGTAACCACGACTGACCCGTCGTCCTCGCTCTCGCCAGCCCACTCCCCTCTCCATTCCCTGCTCCGCTGACTCCTAAGTTGTTGAGAGTGGAGGCTGGGGAGAGAACCTGATCAGGTAAAGATGTCGAGTGAGAGTGGTGGATGTTCGAGAGAGGAGGTGGGTTTGGAGGCGGTTGGATTCGGAATGAAGTTGAGAAGATGTCGTTTCTTGACATTGCTGTTGGCTTGTGATCGTGACTGTGCTGGTATGTGCTTGTTGGTGTGTATTGGAGGTTGTGTCTAGACGTAAGTATGCTTGGCGATATTGTTGCTATCTTGCTATCTTGTGATATCGAGATAATCGCAGATCGTGCAGTAGTGAGGAGATGTGAAGAGCGGAGTTGACGAGTGATGCCGAGCGGCCGAGCTGTGGTCTTGCGAGGGAGAGTGACGACGTCCAAGACCACCAGGAGGGCAACAGAGCTGAGCTTGACTCGAGCACCCTAGCCCAGATAATAACCTTTCCCCCTCGACTCTTGTATGCTCTCCTCCCCGCCCGTTCTTCAAATTACCCGACTCTGTGCGGGGTAATAATCACGTTTGATCGAACGTATACGCGTTATACCCGACCGGGCTCGGGTCAAAAGAAGGTCACTGTATCTGAGAAGAGAAGACAGAGTGTGGGCCGTGACTTCACACCTCTCTGCGAGGGTGTCCGGGTGAACGCACCGCTGACGCTCGTTCCCGCTCTCTGGGCGCGAGTGGGCCTGGGCCCTTGTTTGTGGGTGTGGGCGATGAACGGAGGGCGAATCATGTGAGCGGGAGCTGATGCGGAAGGGGAATTGGAACCGCGGGGGAATGGGGATGGCTTGATCGGAGCTTGCGATTATTTGGGCATTGTGATCAAGCGCGCCCGCGACTTTGATTTGCTGCGTGACGGGCGCTTGTTTACCGCATTACTGTTGATCATCTTTGCGGCGGTCTTTCTGTCTTTATGCTAGGCGCTGGTTGACTTTGCTTGACTGATTGATCTGGCCGTACTCGCACGCAACTGAGATTCTAGGCAAGTCCTCAACGGCGGCTCGACCATCCTCTGCTTTGACGTCGGCGATAATCATAATCATAGTCAATCTCGCCTTCGACCGCCAAGTTCCAACCGAGGAGACTCTTTTCAGTTCCCTTTTTGCTGTTCTGCGCGCGGCTGAGGGCGATGGTCCGCGCCTGCCCGATATGCAAATCCCGCCGATGGCACCGTGATGCCTCAGGCCTAATAGTCTGCTCCGAAGGGCACGTCCTAGCCGTAGGTCCCCCTTCCCTTTTTTTCACATCCCCAACTCCTCCTTCCTTACTCTGCCCTTCGATTCCCGAACCTGTTACTGATGAGGCACGGTAGAACTACAGAAACGAAACGAACGAAGTCCAAGAAACAGGCCCCCACCTACTTCGAAAACGTTCCCTCCACAAGCCTCGCCGATCGGGGGAAGGAGGAGGGAAGAGTAACGCCGATCCGAAGTTGTATCATGCCGACCGCGCAAGATATCATTATTTCCAGTGTCTGCAACTGCTTTTCCGGAAACAGGTGGCGGCGCTCATCGAGCTGTGGGGCCTTCCAAAGGAGTTTGAAGTACGCAGCAGCCTGCTTTCACTTCTTCTAATCTTCTCCTCGTAATGGCCCGAGGGTTGGGATGGACGAGTGGTAAGATCAGAGCTGACGCTATTGCATGTAGGTAATCTGTCGAGATACATGGGCCCTCCACCTTTCTCTCCTGCCCGAGATCCCTCCGGAACCACTGCACTTCAACTCCCATCCTCAGCCCGAGTCGAGCACTTCTTCGGGTGCCGATAAGGCTAGAAAACCTTCTCGACCACAGTCTTCGAGCCGGAGAAAAGAGGTCGACCCGAGGACCTCGCAGACGCTTGTCGACTCTGAGGAATCCGATGCCTCTTCTTCTGCTGATGAGGACGCCATCGGGGAAGACAACCAAGCCGAGAACGCCAACTCTGGAGACTCTGGTAGCTCCGACTCCTCAACCGAAGCCGACGAATCAGACTCAGAAAACTCCGACCTCGCCCAACTCCTCTCCGAAGCATCCGCTTCCTCAGACGAAGACGAGCCCCACACACGGCACGATCCAACCACCCCCAGACCGCCCCATGGGAAAGGAAGGAAACAAGCAAGGTATACCACGGGAAAGGAGGCTATGGGCAGCCCGAGGGGCAATCTTGCGGTGATTGTTGTGGCGCTTTGGGTGCTGAGGGTGCCGGTGATATATGCAGATCTGGTCAGGTACGTACACGTTTCTCTGCCTTGCTGACCTCTCTCTCGGCGTCCGGACTAGGACTGCTTGAGCGGTCGCTTGTGCACGCTCGGACTGAACTGGCCTTTTGTAGATTGGTGGAGAGGTATGAGCTGCCTTATCTTGCTCCCCTCCATCATTTGCCGCCGGAGATGACACTTCACCTGAACAAGTACACGATCCGGCTCCTCTCGCCCAAAGTATGTCCTCATCCTCCACTCCACCCCACCCTTCTCCCAGGCCGAGCCAATCGCACTGAACGAAACTCAGTTCGCACCCCAACCCCGAGCAATCCATGCCCTAGCTAGCCGGCTCGCACGAGCAATGTGGACCACTTACCAGATCAGAGTGCCGGAGCTGAACGCCGCTCCCGTCCTCTGGCGAGCAGTCCGAGGGATGAACGGTTCCCGTGCGTTCTCCCCTCTCTTCCCTTTCCTTCCTTCCTGTTCCCTTCGGGTGGACGTGCACGCTAATGAGTCAAACCAGCTCTTCTGTACACCCTTTCGAAAAGACTTCTCTCAGCACTAGACATACCCCTAACCCTCCACCCCTACCTCTCCTCCACCTCCCCATCCCCCTCCGAGAGCAGAACAAACACCTTCGACCCAAGGAAACATAAATACGAAAACATACCGCCCGAGCTCGCCCTCATCTCTGGTGTCGTCCTGGCTCTAAAACTCCTCTATGGGCTTGATGGGGTCCGGAGATTGCCGAGAGAGGAGGGCGATCCGCTGAGTGGGATGCCAGAGGTGGAAGAATGGTTGGGGAGTTTGAGGATGGGCAGGGAGGGAGGCAGGAGGGATTGGGCGAAGTTGCCTTCTGATCTGTTAGTCCCTCTTCTTCTTCTTCTGGCTGTTAGTGCTTTACGGTTGATGGGGCTGATATGTGGGGCGACAGGAGCGTACTGGAGATGACAGACCAAGAGACGGACGACTACCTCGATTTCGCCCACCGTGCTTTGGTGGATCCTAGGCCCGGGATCGACAAGCCGGACGAAGAGCTCAAGGACCGGTTCTTCCCTCTCCCTCTCCCTTCTCCGACTCCTGCGCGCACAGGAGGAGGACAGAGAGCGGGAGAGTACGCATACCCGCCATATTCGGAATTTACCGCCACCCCGCTTGCGAGCGAGCAAGATACGGAGAGTATACGCCCGGGGAGTCAGCACACTATCTATTCTTATAGGGACAAGAACGGCGCCGTCCCTGACGAATATGAGCTCGTCCTTTCCACGGCGGCGGACTGGGCACGCGTGGAGATGGAGGATGTGTTAATGATTGTTGAAGTGTACGAGCGGAGACTGGAGAGGAACGCGAGGAGGGAGAGGAGGGCTGCGAAGCGGAGGTTGACTAGGTCTGAGGCGGATGAGGAGTTGTTGAGGCATCAGAGGAGCCGGTCTGCTTTGCGCAATGACTAGATTCCTATTGTCAGTCATTTTGGCACTTCTCGTCCCGCGTTTGGGGCAGAACCGTGCTGATAGGGGATGACACCGGATAGTATATGCGCTCAGCTATATATAACAGCCAAACTAGTAATTACGGTGGTGTGAAGATCTATTTGGCGCGGTAGAGGGCCCTTTTGGAGGCCTTAACAATAAGCGGGGCATCGGGGAAAGCCAATGCTTCGAGGTTGGCGGCATACTAGAACGTCATGATCAGATGCAGATCGCTAACGGTGGCAGGCGGTACTCACGGGAGTGGGGACGTCAGCACCGGTCAGGCGCTCGACGGGCGCATCAAGGTAGTCGAAGCCCTCACCCTCGACGATTTGGGCGGTGATCTCGGAGCCGACACCGAACCCGGGGAAGCCGCCCTCCACGGTAACCAGGCTGTCAAGTGATTAGCATGACCCTGGATTGGGTACATGCGATGGGGCTTACCGGTTGGTCTTCTTGACCGACTTTAGGATGGTGTCGATGTCCAATGGGCGGATGGAACGGAGGTTAATGACCTCGGCGGAGATACCCTCCTTCTCCAGCTGGGCGGCAGCGTCCAAGCTGCGGCCAACCATGATGGAATGAGCGACGATGGTGACATCGGTTCCTTCCCTCTCGACCTTTGCCTTGCCGATCGGGAGGAGGAAGTCGTCAGACTGCGCAGCCTGGGACATAGGGAAGGAGACACCGTAGAGCATCTCGTTCTCGAGGAAGACGACGGGGTTGGGATCCCGAATGGCGGCCTATGATATGTCAGTCGAGTTGCAATAGTCTGCATTTTTGGCTTGGCGCACCTTCAGGAGACCCTTGCAGTCCTCGGCACTGTAAGGGCTGACGACTTTGAGACCCGGAACTGAGCCATACCAAGCGGCATAATCTTGCGAATGCTGGGCAGCGACACCAGCAGCAGCACCGTTCGGTCCACGGAAGACGACTGGACACGGGACGTTGCCGCCAGACATGTAATATGTCTTACCGGCGGAGTTGACGATTTGGTCAATAGCCTATCGTTGTGATGAGATAAAGTTCCCAAAATTGTGGGTATAAATTACGTACCTGCATGGCGAAGTTCCAGGTCATGAACTCGCAACTAACAACCTGGGTCAACGATTGTCCGTTCCAGCGTGGTCAACAATTTTGCTTACATTGGTCGCAGGCCAGCCAATGCAGCGCCGACTGCCATACCGGCGAAACCCATCTCAGTAATTGGGGTGTCGATGACACGCTTCTCGCCGAACTTGTCCATGAGCCCCTTGGTGACCTATGCGCGTCGTCACCTACTGAATGAGGGTGTTCAATGGCGACGAACGCACCTTGTAAGCACCGTTGTAGCGCGCAACTTCCTCTCCCAGGATGAACACGTTCTCGTCCCGCAACATCTCCTCCTCCATAGCCTGGTTGAGAGCATCACGGCAGGTCATCTATGCGCCATGACCCGTCAGCAAATTGCAACACATCTCGACGCATATATGCGCATGCATACCTCGGTTGTAGAATCGGAGCTGGCCCAGCGTGCACTCCGAGCGGCCAATGATCCAACAACAGAAGAACGGGCCACCCTCGGGCGCGCAATCACCGGCGCAAGCCTAGCCAATGCTGCCCGTGCCGACATAATTGCAAATAAGCAATGAGAAGGAAGGAGGAAGGGGAGGAGGACAACGGTGTCGACGACGACGACGATGGCAGAAAGGGATACCGAGGAATCCGACGATTGGGGGGAAAGCGTTCAGCGGTCGAGCGGGACCAAATTATTCCCCTGCCTCTGCCGTCTTTCGGGTCCGCGCGGCGACCATCGCGCCGGCCACTGACCGGACAATCGCACACAACGACGTCGTCCCTGAGAGTGGAGGAACGGCCACAGAAACAGTCCCTAGTCTACGAACAACTGCTTATTCCCTTTGGCAAAATATGGAAGTCGAAACTATCGGCGAGTCCTCCATGCCCTCCCCGATCAACTTCGAAGTCGACCCCGCCTTCACGCGTCTCAAAGAGCTCGTCGACCCCTCAACAGAAGCAGCGGCACTAACAACGCTCGAGTTCGCGCGGATATTCGCACATATCAAGCGCCTTAACAGGCTCGCTAATGCTGCTAGTCGGGATCGGAAGAGGCGGACGGCGGAGGCGAGGCATGAGATGGATATGACCCATCTGGGGCTGCAGAATCTGATGTATGAGAAGACGCATTTGTTGAACGAGATTGAGAAGTGCTTGAACTTTGCGTGAGTTGATGTTGCCACCGACTTGCCTCTGTGCTGACGCGGAGAGACAGATCAATATACCAAGATATAGGCCTGTATAGTGAGGAGGAATTCGTCCGACTAGCGCCGGAGGAAGTCCGTACACCGGAAATACTGGCGGACGACCATCAGCGCATGTTAGCTAGGCTCAATTTTGAGCTGTCAGAACGACAACGGTTCGTCCTTTGTCCAATTCAGGTGATGTCCGTTGGCTGACTTTGTAAGTGTAGGTTGCACGCGGAGAAAGAGAACCTGAAGCGACAAACAGCCGATCTGCAACAAGAAAGTAAAGCCTTCTCCAACTCGCTGAACGCTTTACGGCAACAACTGGACGCGATGGCCAAGGTACGCTTTCTCACCTCACCATTATTAGATTCTAGGCTGATCGATGACACAGTCCTCCGCCGAGATCCAAAAACGCATGCATGAACTCTCTGCACCGCCCCCTCCTGCCGTGGTCGTCAGCGATGCTGACATGAACGCTGCGCCGCAAGATCCTGAGTCGAAGGATCATTCGCAGTCTGTTGATCCGAGTCGGCCCGGTACACCTCCGCCGGAGGATACGGCGATGGATGTCGATACTGCTGCAACATAGGACACGCGCAGACTTGAGATGGAGGTTGCCACGCGTGAGCATACATCATTGCTTGATCATTTCATTTAGCTAACTAAAGGACAGGGATACAGAGAGGGACGTGGTTGTACAATTGCCAGTGTTGCGCGAAGTGGAAGAGAGAAAAGCATACATCTTGGAAGGAAGAAGTGGTGGATAATGCGGTGCCTCCGACAGAGGTGCAGAATGGTGTGGCTCCCGAGTCCACGTGTGAAGGAACAGGAACAGGTGTGTGATGTGTTGGAAGGAAACGAGCCGAGACACAGAGAGAGAGAGAGGGGAAAGCCGGTGATCGCAGACTGGTGCAATGTGCCCAAGAGACCGTGAGAAGCGAACCATCCAGGCGAGACGAGAGAGGGGTATGATGCCAGTGGTGGGTGAAGTGCCGAGGAGTGGTGGAGTGATGAATGCTCAGAGCTCGAGATGACCGGTTGCCTCATCGTCGTAGCGGTAGTCCTCCATGTCTTCGTCCTCCTCTTCTTCTTCCTCTTCTTCCTCTTCTTCCTCATCCGATGCTGCTGCTGCTTCGGCCAGCTCCTTAGTAGCGAACCGCTTGACATAATCTGATCACTAGTCAGCGCTGACTCAGCGCGATTGTAAATGTGCTGCGTACCTCGGACTTTGTGCTCATACGTCTTCGGCTCCCGCAGTAGTAGTGCAGCAGCTTCCCCGTTCAGCGGATCGGCCGGATTCGGATATCGCAGAAGCTGCGGCAGGAACGTCTCGAAGATATTGACCATATCTGCCATCGGATGAGAGTCTCTACCATGTCGCTCAATCAGGTCATGCGTACCATACATAGGCGACCAAGTCTGGTTGATCACATCCAGACAGACAGAACCGCTCCTGTAGTCGAGTCAGACCCCTGACCACAAGCCCGATAAGTGGGTGGGTAACGCACAGCTCATCGATATTCGGATGAAAGATCTTGTTCATAAACCCGATACTAGGGCTCTTATACGGATACTGGTCCGGCAGCTCGACATGAATCCGCCATACGCCGCCCGCGAACGGTGCTGTATTACCCCAAAACACTCGTCAGACAGGGACTGAGACAGCCTGCTGAGGGCACGGTGGGGGCACGGGGTACGCACTCTCTTCGGGGCCATGGAATAGGACGTGGAACTCCTGCATGTTGTCGTTCACTAGTTTGACGTCGTAGTCCGACATCAGCCTGCGATGCCCGTTAGCATGGTGAGGTGGTGGGGATGGGGACGAGGGGACGCACATCTTCATGACGTCTGTCTCGATGCGCCGCTTGGGTGAGCTGTATAGGATGCCGAGGGGCGATATCAGTGGGCTGCGGGTGATATGGGTACGACCTAGACTTATCATGATGATTTCAGCACACTGGCAATAAATATGATCGATAGAGAGGAGTGTTGGTGCAGAGAAGTAGAGGTGTAAGAGTCGGGAACGAGGTGAGGTCGAGGGGTAAAGGCAGCGGGATGAGGCGGAGGTGCGGTCGGGTCCGGGGAGCGTGCGTGTCATATAGCGGTCAGCAAGGCAGTCAGTCACATTGCTTCCGGGTACGACTCTCCGTTGACACCATCACCCCCTTCATCTTCGCTCATCCCTCTCTCGGGCGTCACCTGTCACGAGCTGGATACATTCTCCTGTGTCCGGCCGACCATAAAATCATGCCTATCTCAGAGATCGGGGATTTTTCCTTGGGGTGTTGTCGACCGCGGAGACTGCAAGTCGGGTCCGCCGCAAAGTCTTACGCGAATGGACATTGCGCTGAGTGCTTCTACTCCTAAACCGCCGCGGGCGATGCAGCATGCCAGCCTGATGGGTCTAGAGGTGCGCTCCTATCCCGTCATTGGCGTTTGTAGGCAGTCTCGATGCATATCGGTATCAAGTTACAGTTTCTTTGCTACAAATACTTTGAGAGCTCGATGGGTGCTATGTACTGCAGTAACACGCCGATTTCGCGGAAAAGGTAGAGAGTTCCGGTAGGTCGGAACCGACCACATAACTCACATAAGTACGAGGTTACGAGAAGTCCAAGAGAGGTCTTGTGACTTCCCCATTCGCATGCCTGCTTCATTGAGCAACCCGTATCATCGGGCCGTCGTCAGGTATCGATATCGCCCGAATGACGCGAGATTGGCTTGGCGTCCTCCTTCTCCCCACAACCACGCGCACGAGCGGCAATAATCTGCACACGTTCTGTTCTAGATGGAAACAACACTTGAATTCTTCATTTCATCTTCATTGTTACAACGCTAAGCATGACTAGATTCATCTCCCCTCCCCCGGGATGTGCGTATGTCCTCAGTACTGGCCGGAGTTGTTGAGCGCGTCGTGGGCCTGCTCGGTGGCCTGACGCTTGGCTTCCTCCTTGTCGATCCAGTCGAGGCCCTGCGCAGAAGCTTATCAGATTACGCTCTAGGATGATGGTTATGGTTGCTACGCACCCTCGTCTCGACCTCACGGTCGATGAACGCGCCCGCGAAGCCGGCGAGGAGAGCCTTGGCCTCGTCGTGGGAAGCGGGCTGGCCGTTAGCTAGCGGCGACGTCAAATCTTGGATCGAGGGGAAAGCAGACGGAGCGACGCACCCTCAACGTGCTTCTCGTAGGCACGGTCGGCCTCGTAGGCAGCCGCACCGGCGATCAGCTCGTGGCTCCAGGAAGCCTCGTGTGGTTCCGTGCTCTGGACCTGGTTGTAGGCCTGAGCCTGGTCGGAGTCCTGCGTCGAGGGTCAGCTCCGCACCAGAGCAGGTGAGGGAGATAAGGGGACGTACATCACCAAACCAACCCATTGTGATAGTATGCTGTTATGAAGTGGTGGTAGATTGAAGGTGTGCGGGAGTAGGTCGAGATACGGATAGAAGGGACCCGTCCAGGTGGGGTTTATATACCCTTAGGGGGTCCGGGAGAACAAGCAGGCCATGAGGATGGGGTACGGGCGCAGTCACGTCATCCTGCATTGCGTCTAGGGGCCGGTTACAGCGTGTCGCCCCCAGTGGCCCAGTAGACCAGTCTATTTTTGGCAAGCTTCGCGATGGGGTCGCTACTCCTGAAACCTATCATACATGCCGGTCACCACGGGCATCGGTCTCCCTGCTGCGGGCCGTGAGTCTGTTCGTCAGGTTCCTCAGGGTCTGTCTCGTCGCAACCATTATCCACCCCGTCCTCATGGATCAACAACCATCGCGATTCATCGCATTTACGTATGGAGCTAGATACGCGCTTTCCGGCCAGGACGGTGCTGTGCACGGGCAGCCTGCCATATGAGGAGCATATCGGTCAGAGGAACGGGACAATGGTCGTCGAACGACTGATGCTTCCTGAACGTCATTTCATGTTTGGTCGCAAGCGACGCGTTTTCCCGCAAGTGTACGCCATCCTACTGCTGTGCTCGCCATGGGAGTAAGTACACCACCGCACAATTTTATGCTGGAGTCCGCATGGACGAGGGTCTTATTGAAGCTTGACAGCTCCTCCTGCCGGATCCATACGGGATCGACCCTGAGCGGCTCGGCCATACGGACCGAAACATCTCCCGGCGGCCGCCATTAGGATTGCAGCCGGACAGGCCATGTATGTAATGTAGATAGGGTTGTCAATGAACTTTAATTAATTACCGCGGTTATTGGCGCCCGACAAGGTTTCAACCGAGCCAAATCTCGGTTGGAAGAGTGTGAAGTGCTCCAGTTAGAAAAGTGTAAGGAGCTCCCGCTCAAAGAGTGTGAAGCGCGTCAGTTGGAAGAGTGTGAAGCGCATTCAGCTGGAAGAGTGTGAAGCAAGTCAGTTGGAAGAGTATGAAGCGCGTCAGTTGAAGAGTGTGAAGCGCCTCAGTTGGAAGAGTGTGAAGCGCCTCAGTTGGAAGAGTGTGGAGCGCATTAGTTGGAAGAGTGTGAAGCGCGTCAGTTGGAAGAGTGTGAAGTGACAGGCTCCCATTGACATGCCCTACGTGAAACAGTAGTCGTCATCTAATACATATTAGTCGCAGTAGACCGTAAACCCAGACAAGCATCCCATAATCGCGCGTCTATCGTCTAACCGTGCACGTCCTCGACCACCTTCTCCACTTTTTTCCCGATTTGATACACTTTGTCGAGCCCGAAGCGGGCGATGAGGATGATGAGCACTGGAATAAGGTCAGTTTGTCCCCCGCAGCCGTACGAAATGCAGAACTTACCAATAATGAGGACGATGACCCACCAATACTTCTTCGCCAGCTTGCCAAGCTTCTCCACGCAACGAAGAAGATGGCCAAGCAACCCGTGCCAGATATCCGACCACGTCATCGCCCAATTCTCCCCACCGATGGCGTCCAGCCCTCCACGGCAATTCGAGACGACGCGGTCCCAGTCGTATCCCAGCTCGCCCCACCTCTGGATGGTCGCACGGCCTTCTTGTCCGTAGCGAGTAATCCTCGTACTCATGCCCGCCTTGCCTTCGTACTTTCCGATAATCACCTGGCGGGCATGCTCGAGCTGGACGACCATAGGCGAGGCTCGGCTCATTTCGATGAGCGGGCGATGAGACATGAGCGTGTCTTCCTCCACGGGATCGAAGGGCTCCCCGTTGGGGCGCACGATTCGGGGTATGAGCTGCGACTTGCTTCACACTCTTCCAACAGAAAGAATATTAGATACTCACCTCTCCATCCGGCCCTTCTTCCTCCCAAGAGTACGTGCGGGACCATGCACTCGTATCGACATGCCCGTCCTCCGTCGACGCCGACGAGTCCTCCAGGATCATGCGTGCCATCGACCTCAACTTGTGCCAGGGGGGGCTGAAGAAGCCGGACGGATCCACCGGCACGCTTGCGGCTGCGAGGTCGTTGTTCTCCTCGATATGGCCTTGGAGGCTCGTCGACGTTGTCGTCCCACCGGCAGAAGTACTCGCAGGAGGAGGAGCAGGCGCACCGCGAACCTCGACCTCAGCCTCAGCCTCAGCCTCAGCTTCAGCAACCGGCGCTGACGTGTCACCCCCCCCTTCCCCTCCCCCCCGACCCGCATCACCTTGCCTCTCGCCACCCTGCCCAGTAACCTGCAACGCCGTATCAACGACACCAATGGCGTCGCTCAACAGCCTCATCGCATCCGTCACTCCATCGTCGTCTTCCTCAGTCCCGGTGTTACGACTTCCAAGCGGAACATACGTGGGCATGATACGTCGGAGAGGTACTGAAGTCGGACCGGCGTCGTCTTCACCTTGCTCCAAGTCCGCTGTGCGGCGTCCATGCTTGAACCAGCCGGCGCGGCCTTTCTTGATGGGTGCGAACATGTTGTTGTACTTACTGCGATTGTCGATGTCGAGTGGAAGATGTAAAGAGAGGAATATGAAGGAGAAAGTGGGTTATGATGGTGGCCAAAACGAGGCGAGTGGCTTCCGGATTTGCAGGGCTTACTTTGTCCCCGCACGAAGATGAAGTGTATCACGTGACCGCATGTAAGGCGGTGTCTCTCAGCCTTTCGGATGCTGGCGGGGGCAGACTCAGTCCCGCGTCAGCCAGCCTCAATCCGCTCTCCCTTTGCCTCTCAACCTTACCATCAAACCATTCTCGATAGCTGAACACTTGAATCAAACAACTCAACTTCTGACTATTCTCAGTATGAACGAAGCCGATGCTCACAAAGACTTCTCCACTGGTCAGCTGACCGCTCCTTGAGTTTAGGAAGCATGCTAATACTATTGCAGGAGTCGTGCTGGAGCCTCAGGTCCATTCGAAGAAGGACATCGAGGCTGGTGTATTCAACCAGGACGATCGCGACTCTGGTGGATCCAATGTGTCGATGGGCTGCGACTTGCTTCACACTCTTCCAACTGACGCGCTTCACACTCTTCCAACTGAATGCGGAGACCGCCTTAGGGTCTCTGCGAAGTCCGAGGCTATACCCGCTTCACCTGCTCTTGTGGGTGCGGACAATTCGGCTCACTTGAACATGAGTGAGCATGTCCGCCTGAACACAGAGCTGGGGACGCTTTCGGACTCTTCGATGGATGGATCGACCCAGTTCGTTGCCACCCACACCTATGAAGGCGAGAACATGACGATCTCCAATCTCAATACGAGCGATCTCATGGAGACCTTTGAGGCCGACGACTACGATTCCTCAGCCTCTGCATCGCTTGCTAGCCCGATCTCCCCCTCATCGAGCCCAGGACGGGCCTCTCTGGCACTCCACCCCGCTTCTCGGATGGGAGAGGGCAGCGTTCGTCATGCCATCAGATCTCGTGCCGGATCTCGTGCAGACCGCTCGGTTTCACCCATGCCAATCACGCCTCCGATCACCCCTCCCATGCGGGCTGCTGTCGTTAAGGGGGAGATCTCCCCCAAGGTCGCCACCGATGACGATGACGACGAAGCATTGTTCGGCAACGAGTCTACCGCTCACAATACGCCCATGAAGCGTAAGCGAGTGGACAGTGCTCTGAGCTCGCCAGAGCTTTCAGACCCCTCTGCGTCCAGTGATGGCGAAGATGGATCGGCGCCAGTGGGTCGTACTCTGGACCACGCCCCTTTCGTAGGCGCGCCGAACCCTGGCCCAAACGGAAGCGAACTCCAAGCCGCGGGTGATCCCGTGAGGAAACCGTACATCTCCAAATATACCGTCTACTACTACACGCCAGCCGATCGTGAAGAGCAGCGCCGTTGTGATGCTATCGTTCACCGTATTCGCAAGGAGCAAGTCAAGCGCGAGGGCTATGCGAACGGCAGAGCCAAAGTCCTTAACTTCTTGGAGCGGGGCCGTCACTACTATCAGCAGTATTGGGGCATCCCTAAGACCGCGCATGGAGAAAGATCGGCAGACAAAGAGGAGCCCAGCTCTATCGTCCGTTCTCCTATTATGCGTCCCGGCTCTATCCTCAAGTACAGGGGCGATCATGCCATGACGTCCACCAATGCTGGCGGCCGCTTGAACTAGACAGTTACAAGCGGCCGCCTGCAGATCATGTCCGAAACTCGACTGGTCACCATCATAACCCACTTGGCGTGGACGTACTCCTGTGAGCGGTGCGGCTGCAGGAGTATGTCGTCCTGTCTTTACCTGGCCCCTTCCACTCCTTCAACACACTCTTTTGTTTCCTCCTTCCCCTCTCCTATGCTTCCATGTACTCACACTCAACATTCTGTGCTGAGTTGTACACTGTTTCCCATCCCTCCTCTCTATGATTCCGGGTTCTGTCCGGCTTTGCGCTGTGCAACGCACATTGCAGATGCCATGGACAGAGTTGCCTGTTGAGTCTTGCCATAGAGCTGGCCTTCACTCACCCCTCCACCCATATGCCAAGTCCTGCCCTTTTTCTCATGTGTACTGCTCTCTTCCACTACATGCGCAGCCTTACCCATCAGACGAGCTCCTTTTCCCTTTTCTCCCTCCCACCTCCTCACGTTCCTTTTCCACTCCATCTGGCTAGGTCACCTTTTATGATGTCCTTGTGATCTGTGTAACCCCTTTACCTCCCCAGTGTACATGGTCTAGTCCGGCGGGTTGTGGCGGCCCTCGCGCTACAGCCGTTAGTAATGTACACTGTTCCCGCCACACTGTGTCCCATGGTGAAACCGTCCTGAACCTAAAACCATACATTCCAAACACCTTTCTCTACAAAGATCTACATACATTTGACTTAACGAGAATGGGGCACAACCCTCATTTGCAGCACCGGTCCATGGTACTCGAAATCTTCGTCGTCTGTCTCGAAGGTACCCGCCGACTTCTGCGTCTCCATCTCATGATCCGACTCTCTCTCGCCCTCAACTCCTTCACCGGCTTCACTGTCCATCTCTGGCTCAGTCTCACTCTCCTCAATGGCCGGCCTCATCAACATAGCTTGCTTCAGACGCCGCACGGGGGTAGGCGTAGTGGGTGCCACGCTGGCCGCCTTGCTCAGCGGGCTCGCCGTGACGGTGATTTGATGCCCGTCCAAATTGGCAAGTGGTTCTACGTTGATCTGATGGTCTGATTAGAAATAATATCTACAGTATCCGACTGCACGTCACCTGTGTTGAGAGAGGGATGGTCTCAAAACGCCTCATCCAGTCAAAGATAGCACTGGTGGGTGCGGGAGACTTCGCGCGCTCATGTCGACGTGGTGTCGTCCGGCGGCTGCCCATATTAGAAGGCGTCCGGTTCTCCTTATCTTCGGTTTGATGCAGCTGGTTGGTTCGAAGGTTGAGGACTAGGTCCTGGATGCTGGGGATGAGCCCATGTATCGACTTGCGGTAGTAGATCTTACTCACCATAGGAACATCGTGATTGCACTGTGCGTTGACGGTTATATTGACGGTGATCCGATGTCCTTGGGTGACCGAATCCATCTTGCAACGAGCCGGGAATGTAGGAGATAATGAGTATCAGCCTTAGTGGGTTTTGATGGTGACCGTAGGAGAGAGATAAAGGAAGACCGCCAGCGCGTGGCGTATGTTTACGTCCCTGATGCGCATGTGCACCCTAAGCAGGCCGGCCTGAACACACGGCATACACGAGGAGAGCGACAACCAACACCATCTCACTGGCCCTTCGCTTGCTCTCTAAGGCGATGGTCAGCAACTATTCGACAACAAAGTCTCAGGGGCGATCATCCAGGAAGAGTGGCGGAGGAGTTGTTTTAGGCCGAGGTGAGTTCAGCAACCCCTAACTTCAGATATCAAGTTGACGGAATGCCATAGACGACAGTATCATATACAGCGGAGCAGTCTGGCACTGCAGAGCGTGCCAGATCGGCAGAACGAAAGAGTGGAGGGCCAACTGCCGGCTACAACGTCACCTGGAGACTGTCAAGCACCGAAATGCTCTCGAAAGGTATATCGCGGTAGGTGGTCAAGGAAGTCCGCAAATCTCGCCTGGACCGGATCCTTCTCAACCGACTGAGACGCAAGCACAGGAGCAAGCCTCCTTTGAACAGCACGAGATGGGCGCTCAGTATGTTGCGGATCTTTGGTCTGCTAAGGATTTCGCCGATTCGACTCTGCTACCGGTCGACCCTAGCCGAGCAAACGACAGTGTTGAAGAGCAGCTGGAGTCGTACCTGCGCGAGATTGCGTTTGCAGATCTCCTAGGGGGAGAGTCAGTGGACGAGCATCTGAGTGTGGACGGAGATGTAGACGTCGGTGAGCTCGATAAACACAGCTTTACGTTCAAGGCCCACTAATCGAGAGTGCGTTTCGTCTTGCCTGCCGTATCTTGGTCAACATCATAACCCACTACCCGCAAATTACTGGTCACCATCATTACCCACTACTCCATCCGTCCAAGTTTCCAGGATCTATTTCTGTCCAGGAGCGTATGGATCGAATGAGTGGCACGGTACGCCACTCATCTTGGTTTCCATATACCAGTAAGGCGGTATGCCCTTCGCCCTCAGCGTTATTGTCACAAGGCTGACAGGGATCCAGATTATGGCGACAGACGTCTTACGGCACTGCAAACGCGTGCGCTTCTCCCGTGCACAAGAGTCGGCGATGCGATTATGGGCTGGGACGCTGGGAGCGTCGACTCTGCCCTCTATTAGGAGCATGAGCGTCTGGGCTGCCGCCTGTGTTACGGAGATGGGCGTCCCATCGCTGAAGTTCTCATCTTTGGCCGGGAACATCTTCTATATGAACTCGCTGAAGCATCTTCTGGCCATGGTGCGCTCGTGATATCATCCATGGACCAGACTGACGCAACGACACAGGACATTGCGAACCCGCTGAAGCGTTCAGCAATGCAGTTTTATCCCGTGCTCGGCACGGATGAGCTGCGGGAGTTCTGGCATGGAACGTTTTGGGGTGAGGAGATTAGTGACGACGTACTGACCCCCATGATCGACTTCAACGGTCGACATTGGTTTACACAGGAGCTCGTACAATCGCGGAATGGGGAATACTTCATACCTGTTAGATGGTACCGGTGGCAAAGCTCGGATGGGCCATATGGGGCCGTCGCATTGTCAGTGACGGAGAACATGGTGAGTCCAGCGAACGTAGGATATGTTGCTTGTCCCTGATGCTATCTGCAGGGTAAACTTCATATAGATATGCACTCACGGGTGCGCTTGATGGCGAGGGATCTGAGGTATACCTACATGGAGCTCGCGCCCTTATTTGAAGCACGCGTACTGCAATGGGACGGTAAGCGCGAAACTTATTGGCCGGTGGCTCCTGCGCTGACTTCCTTTATGCCAGAGGCGTCGCTTTGTCGGGGAAAAGCGATGCCCAACGTATGGCGGAGCCGTGCGCAAGGTCGACGAGTCTACTCACTACCGATTATGGTCTGGGCGGACGATGTTTCCGGCAACGTTTCAAAGCAATGGAACAAGCACATCTCGGTTTGCTATTCACTTCTCGCTCTTCCTCGCAAGCAGCTCAACCGAGACATCAATATCAACTTTCTTGGCACGTCGACCTTCGCCAATACGCTTGAGCTGATGGAAGGAGTTGTACGCATGATTGAGTAAGTGGACCAGGCTTCTAGTCTGTCTTCTTTGGGTCACCACCATAACCCACTTGGGTTGTCTAGGACGCGGTCACCATCATAACCCACTATACATTCCAAAGCCCTCTCTGTTCAACTAACTGACTGCCGTTATCAGGGACATCAACCAGTTTGGACATCAGGCTTTCGACGCCCAACTACGAGCGCCGGTCTTAATCACCACTTGGATCGGTATTCTAGCCGGCGACAATCCCATGCAGGCTGAGCTGTGCAGTCACAAGGGTCTGCACGCAAACAAGTTCTGTCGGCGTTGTCATGTCGGTGGGACGGGTGCGGTCAAGCGGTCTCCGGCAGGATACTCTAGCCTCTTTGAGGTGAGTACGCCAGGAGAGTATCCTCAAAACCCGATTGATAGTGGATGACCAGGTCGGGATAGCGCGTAGTCGAGCTGAGACGGAGAGTCATGTCCGCAAGATGTTAGAGATGGCCAGGCAACCGGGCCGCTCGTCGGCCATTAGTGCCTATGCGTCTGACATTGGGGTGCGGGACGCGTACGCCGAGCCAGTCATAATGAGACTGCAAGGTATCTATCGGCAGCAGCGCGCGATACTGGCAACCCATTCGCATGCTGTTGAGGACGAGGTGAGTACGACGGCTTTGGCCCTTGGGGCGCCTTTTGCCGTTAACCCGCTCCTGCGTTTAACTCGTGAGTACTTTCACACGAGTCGTTCACCGCTTCGCTCATTCCTATCTAGATTTGGATGTCCACATCGCCACACCCGTCGAAATTCTGCACACCTATCCGCTGGGCATGTGGAAATATCTCTGGGGTGCTCTCATCGACCACCTCGAAGCGAAAAGTAGCATCACACCGGATCGACCCATGCTCCCGACCTCGGCCACACCGCTCGCCATCCTCGAGATGCGACTTGCCTCTTTGAACGAGACTGGCTGGAACCTGCCGAAACTCAACCCGGGATATCTCATCCTGCATCGAAAGCAATTGGTTGGTAAGCACCTGAAGGCTCTGGTGCAATGCGTCCCATTCGTGATCGAGGATCTCGTCTCCGCCTCCATGCTCGAAGCTTGGGTGCTTGCAGGAATGACAGGTGCCATACTGTGGAAGTATGATATCGCGGACAAGTCAGCGTATGAGGTGAGCCTTTGTGACTGGTCACCATCATAACCCACTTCCCCACCCACTCTTCCTTCTCAACTGGTCATCATCATAACCCACTTCTCCCGATACAGCTTGGTGACGGCGCTCCCTGTATCACCCTTCGATGACGCGCTTACCCTTGTGCACAGGCGGAGCTACGAGCCGTTCTCAAGGCCTCAACCCATGCGATCGCCCAGGTGGATCCCGTGAAGATGATTAGCAAGAACAAGATGCACATCGCTCAACACCTCCCTGAAGACGTACGAAGGTTTGGGCCGGCTGTACTGTATACAACCGAACGCTACGAGTCCTTCAACACTGTATTTCGGCAATGCTCAGTGTTGAGTAATCGCCAAGCGCCCAGTCATGATATCGCGCGCAAGTTCGCTCAGTTCTCTCGTGTGGAGCATATCGTAAGTGGAGGGTTTTGGTGGGATACGGATACGGAGTCTTGGGTGTCGGCAAGCGCGGAGGTTCAGAAAGAGGGTCGCGGGGGCGGGTGGATCGGAGAGTTGCTGGGATTGCGGGAAACTGCGTCGGCGGTACCAGGTGAGCGTTCACTGTAAGGATGGTTGCATACGGACGGCTTATCGCTTCTAGGCATACGGGATCTACGAGCGAAGGGAGCGGGTATTCGCTGGAGCGAGTGCATCGAATCGCAGCATGATACGACCGGCCACTGGGAAGACAAGCAGCTGGTAATGTATGCGGACACAGTCGTCACTGAGAATGGCGATTCGGCGACTTGCACGACGTTTGTGACCTGGAGATGTACGGTTTCCCCACATCGAGTAAGCCAGTCGCACTAGTTGAGCACGCAGCTGATGTAGGCACAGGTCTTGCGCCTCGGTAGAATCAAGTCAATCGTGCAGGCGGTGGAACGCACCCTTCGACCGCAAGCCCTTATCGCCGTCGAACTCTTCGATGTTGCCGCTGCTCATCCAAAGCTTGGGTGTCCGCAGTTAATCCACACCGGCCGTACTACCCTCCTGGATGCGAAGGTGAGCACGTCTGCTTCTCTTCCTACCGCGGCTGACGCTTGGAAGGATGCACTCGCGTGTCTAAACGTGCAGCATGACTGCTCCTTGGGGGGCTGCAGCGGGCGTGCTGAACACGCGCGATGGCGTGAGCGACAAGATACCAATCTCACGACATTGCGCGTACGGCATCGAGACGATGATGCTTTCTTGCTGAACATTTTTTCTTTCCACAACCAGACACTTATCAGGGAGCTGAGCGGCCAGCCTCCTCGTACGACTCTCTTCGACGTGGATGCAAGCGCTTTTCGTCAAGAGCTCGCCAATCGCCTTGTTTCGGAGAAAAGGGTCGGACCCCGCAAGGGAGCATGAGGCTTGCATGCAAACCGTTCGTCGAGTAAACTGAATACATTTTCTACCCTATATGTGTCCCCATTTGTGCATCTTACTGACCTCTCAGATGTGGGTTATGATGGTGACCAGTCGATCCTCAGCAGGAGGTCATCAGGAGATCCTCCAAGTGGGTTATCATGGTGACCGACGTGGAGCGCCTGATCGGAACCGACCAAGTGGAACCGAAGATCTTGTTCGGGAGACCCGGTCCGTCTCATCAAAAGCGGTCTCGGCCATCAACACGTGATGCCAGCGCGTCGCTCTGTCGAAAAGTTTTGTGTGTAAAAGGCAGTGCCTCATCCGGTAAGCTGTATTGCCTGAAAAGGCCTCGAAGTGTTCGTCGCAGATTTCTGCTCTTCGTTCAGCCTTATTGTTCCCATCCTCTTATCGCACCGGCGCCCCTCTCGACGCGAGCGTCCCCAATCCTGATCAGATGTCGAGCCTTTTCTTCCAGAAATTCAGCACACCACCCACGCCAATCACGCCTACGACAGAGCCGCGAGCCAGGTCCCCCTCGCCTGCGCGAACGGACGAAGGCGACGACGATGATGATGAACTTCCGCCTCCCGGTCAAGCAGCCAACCCGGATCTATGGCAGGTTGAGGGGCCGAACGTGGAGGACGACCCAACCTCAACAGCATTGGTACCTGCAGGCAGCTCGTCGAGTTCTAACATGCAGCCGACGATTGACTACACCGCTGTAGTCAAAATGATGGATCTCAAGCGGAGGTACTCGGAGACGCAGTTGGAGGAGATTGAGGAGTTCGCTAGGGAGGTAAGTCCGGCTCTACGACCGATCACCATCATAACCCACTTTTGTACGAGCTGATCTTCCTAAGACTGATGTTCGCGTTCGGCAAATCAAGATTTTTGCCGCCTTGGTGGAAGCACGAGATGCTGTCGAAGGGATCAATCGCCAGTTGAGGTATGCATGGACCGTACCAGCAGACGCTCAGGTAAGATCGCAATGAGGGTGCAGCGGATGGCTAAGCGCATTATGGTAGGCCGAGTTGAACAAGGAGATATACACCTACTTTTTGAGCCCGACATGCCCTTCGTATGTTGACAACGCCATGATGATCATGATGGTGCGTGAACGACCTAATCGCGGAGTGTATCTCATTCTACATGCAGAATCACATCGAAAGGCACCATGTCCGCCTGTGTCTCGATGCTGAAGTATTCTCGAGCACAAGCAAGCTAAAGGAACTGAGGGAGTGGATGGGGAAGAAGATGTCCGACAGGAGGAGCTGGATATGGAAGAAGGTGCGCTGATCATCATATTGTTTGAAGCATACGCTCACATCACTCTGTCCTCTTGTCTGGTCACCTCAACCCACTTTCCTCCGGTCACCATCATAACCCACTACTCATCACCTCAATCTTCTCATCTTGCACAGTTGAGGTCGAGCCTGTCCAATAAGTGGAATCTCGCGAGGGTACAAAAGGAGCTGACCTTGCCCGGCTGGCCCTTCGAGTTCGAGATCGCTCATTGGATTCGCTTGGCATTTATGGTATGCGCCGTTGACGGATCTCAAGCGCTAGCTGATTGTGGCCTCCAGCGGCAGACTCTGAGCGTCCATCTGAAGGACGGGGGTAAAGAGGTTATCGGGGCGGATGGGGAAAAGGAATGGGTGGACAAGGAGTACTGGTCTTGGCATGATACGTGCCTAAAGGCTTCAATTGCGAGAACCAAGGGCGACCAAGTGAGATGGACCGCGTGAGTACCGGCTTTAACGAACGGATTATTCACGCTTACCGTTTTGTAGATTCCTGAGAAATATTCTTGATGACGATCTCAATACTTGGAAGGTCAACGGCGTAGAGCCGAAGCAGATGAACGTCCCGATTCTTACCCGCTCAGTATCCCAAGTCGAGACGGAGAGGATCCGCTGAGGGCGGGTTGGAGAAGGGGAGGAGGCGAAGTGGGTTATGATGGTGACCAGCGAGGAGAGGACTGCCTGGGCCTCATGGATGCTGGAGGGGAGGAGGCGTAGTGGGTTATGATGGTGACCACGACTGGCAATCATCATGTTCATACTCATAAGCGCCTATCTAATACATTGTTTGTGCTCTGAACGGTGCCCCCGCCTGGGTCGTTGTTAGACGATCCGCCCCTCTCCTTCGACGTGCGTCCGGTCGCCGACTTGGCTGGGCCTCCAGCTGGTGAGCAATAGCCTGACTAGAGAAGACTCCATCCCGTCTATCCTGATGGAGACAGGATGGAGGGGCGAGGCAATGCCATCGTCACGGCCCTGGTGAGGAACCGCGTGTCATTTTGGCGGTTTCCAGCAGGACTTGTGGTCCTGATCAACATATAGACCCTGACGGGCGTCCCGCATGGAACCTGGGCGGAGATAGCTCGGCCGTGTAAGCCCTCTCGAACATTCTGCCTAAGCAACTCACGAACCCTCAGTCGCCACAGTTCGAAGAGAATCATGCTCTCTCATGGTGGTGGAGTGACGAGAACACGGACCGCCTTTCAACATATGATGGATCCCTGACGCGAAGGCGTGTGCGATATCGACGCGCCAAGCGTCATACCGTCCCCGGGAGCAGATCTGAGATGCACTTCCAAAAAAGGAACCCCCCTGCTTTGCAAGGAATTCACGCTTTGAACTTTTTGCTTCCGGTACTCTTTGCCCTCGTCGCGGCGCCGGTCCTTGGTCCAACATATACAGAGGTTATTGTCAAGATGCCTAAGGACGTGACTGGCAAGGAGAAGAAGGAGAAAAAGGAGAAAAGGGAAAAGAGGGAGAAGAAGTCCAAGTCTGGTGCTGGGGATGAGACGCTCGATGTCGGGGATGTGACGGCCATCACGGTCGATACGGAGATGGTTGATGCCTCGATTGTGGAAGGGTCTCCTCAAGTGCGTTTTATTGTCATACGGCGCCCTTTTGATGGTCTGATGACTTCTTCAGAAAGTCAAGAAGGAGGAGAAGGACGATAAGGTCATCGTCCCCGTCGAGGAGCTTTCTCCGATTGCACGGCCGTTAGCAGGGAAGAAGCTGCTGAAGAAAGTGCACAAAACCGTGAAGCGAGGTCAGCATAATTCGTCCCGGTCTTAGGAGATATGCTGACAGTCTTGCTAGCATCAAAAGCTCGTCAAGTGAAGCGGGGCGTCAAGGAAGTCGTCAAAGGCATAAGAAAAGGCGACAAGGGGTTCGTCCTTCCCACCTGTGGTCGTGTGGCCTTCCTAATCTGTTTGTGAAATTAGGCTACTCGTCCTCGCAGCCGACATCTCCCCAATCGACATCATCTCCCACCTCCCCGTCCTAGCCGAAGAAGCCGACATCCCCTATATCTTCGTTTCCTCAAAAGTCGAACTCGGCGCTGCTAGTGCCACGAAGAGGCCAACGAGCTGCGTGCTTGTTTGCCCGGATTGGAAGCGCAAGAAGTCGGCGGCGCAGAAGGAGAATGCTGAGGAGGCGGAGGACTATCGGGAGCTGTATGATGAGGTTGTGAAGGAGGTCAAAAGCCTCGTAAGTTCCTTCGACCTTTTCCCGGAGTTTATAGATCACTGACGCTTCAGCAGGACGATCACATCGTGTATTGAAGGAGCTCTGGGCTCTGTTTCGCCTTTGGCTTGCAGTGTGCAATCCCATTTTGTAGGCAAGCATCTTGACTATTGCGCTTGTGATCTCACCCGCCGAGATCTCTACCTGTGTACTATACCTTTTCGTAATAATGGCCTGAATCTTACGGAGATCTGGGTTTAATGTATTGCGAACTGCCTCCAGGAACATTTGTTGGAATAGTCTAGTCGATTCTTTCTACTTGTGATCCCAAGTCATCTCCCACTCGCTGTACTACTTGCAGACTCATACGAGCGCAAGCTACGACGAGCACCTTCCACGCCTAAGACTCATACCCCGAAGTGTAGCATGTTCCTACTGTTCCTAGTTAAGTATATGTTGCGGGAAAGGCTCCGAAAGCCGTCGATGAACGGAGGCTGAATGTCATATGGCGTATGCTTCTCCCGCTTTGCGCTTTGGATTTTAGTCCAGCGACTTCCCCCCAAATCAGTCCCTCTCCTCATCCCCACCACCACCTCCTTACTTCACTCTCCTTCCTCTCAGGCGTCGGTTTATAGTCGCTCTCTTTCATTCTTCGACGGCATACTCGTTTACAAATGGCATCCGCTGCGACTGCAAAGGCTCCTAAGCAAAAGTCGGGCAATAAGGGCGCTGGCAAGGGCAAGGGGGCAGCGGCAGCTTCGTCTACTCCTGCTCCTGCAGCTGAGAAGACCGATGCTGCTCCTGCTCCTGCTACTGGCGAGGAGGAGCATCATGGTGTAGCTTTGCTGGCTGGTGGACGCCCGGATCAAGCCGCGTACAACGCCGAACAGGAGAAGTACAAGGCCGAAATCGCTGCTGTCCAGGAACAACTCGTGCGTCTCATACATGCCACTCATCTCAATCGGCGCATCGGCTGACTCTGAGTGCAGAACGCAGTCCGTCAGAAACTCGCCGGTGGTGGGAAAGACAGTCCTCAGGCCGAGCGTCGTCAGGCTCTTCGCAAGGAACAGGATGCTCTCCGGGAACAGCAGGCTAAGATCAAGGAGTCGCGCGGCAAGATTCTGGCTCAGATTAAGGCTTCTCAGGACACGATCGCGAAGAAGGTGAGCTATAACGGGCAGGATCCGGGGTTGCTTTGTCTGACTCGCCGGGTTAGATCGAGACTCTTAAGCTGCAGAAGTCCAAGACGCCGTTCAAGACGACCGCTGAAATCGACAACCGTATCTCGTAAGTATCATTCTTCTCGTAATACAGACATATACTGAATGCGGGAATAGGCAACTCGAGAAGCAAGTCGATGCTGGTACGATGAAGGTCGTCGATGAGAAGCGCGCTTTGGCTGAGATCTCGAACCTGCGTCGTCTGCGGAAGAGCTTTGAGGGCTTCCAGGGTGAGGAGGATGCTATTGCTGCTGAGCGGGCTAAGGTACACTATCTCTTCCGAGAATCTCGAAGTCAACCAATTAACGACCCAATAGATCGATGAGCTGAAGAAGAAGCTCGATGATCCCGAATCCAAGTCCATCTCCGACCGCTACGAGGCCATCCGCGCTGAGCTCCAAGCGATCCAGAAGGAGGGCGACGAGATCTACGCCTCGCGGTCCAAGCTCATCGAGGAACGCAACGCTCTGCAAGACAAAGTCAACGCCCTGTGGACAAAGCGGAAAGAGTCCATAGCCGCTTTCCAGGAAGCGAAGACCAAGTACATCGCCAAGCAGCAAGAAGAGCGTCAGAGGCGGGAGGAACGATACCGCCAACAACGTGCTGCTGAGGAGGCTGAGAGGATCAAGGAGGTTACGGAGCGACTCCGTGAGGAGGCGCAGATGCCGGCGTACCAGTCGCAGATCGAGGACTGCCAGACCCTCATCGACTACTTCACAATCCGGATGAACGGAGGCACTGCTCCTGCCCCTACGACTACCGCTGGTGCTGCTCACTCGGACATTGCTGGCGTGAAGGCTCTGGAGATCCGTCAGGTGGAGGCACCGGCTGAGGGTCTCGTCGTTCGCAAGAAGAAAGGCGAGGAGGAAGATGCCTACTTCGTCGGTGGCAAGAAGGGCAAGAAGGGTGCCAAAGCCGCGAACGGTCACGCGAACGGTGGTGCTGCACCGGCTCACGAGAGCAAGCCGACCGATAAGCTCAACCTGCCATTCGGAACCCTTACCGCCCTGCTCGAGCTGTCCATCCCTCCCCCGACGTCGAACGAGGAGATCCCGCAGACGATCGAGAACCTGCAAAAGAAAAAGGCGTACTTCGTCGCCATCCAACCAAAAGCGACTCAGGACCAGATCGCCAAGGCCGAGGCGGAGATCAAGAAGCTGCAAAAGAAGCTGGAGAGCATGACCGTTAACGGTGACGCCAAGGAGAGCGAGGCTACCGCTGACGCTCCAGAGGCTCTGCCGCCTAACGGCACCGGGGAGAAGCCCGCCGAGCCGGCCGCAACACCAGCTGTGCCAGACTCGCTCTCCGTTGGCGTGCCCACCGAGGCTGTCGACAAGGAGCTCGAGGCCGTCAAGGAGGGCGACGAGCCCGCAGAGGAGGCATCATAGGTCTGGCCTGGTCTGGTCCTGTGACGCACACATACTATATCACTTGGTTCGCGGGGTTCTTATGGTATAATAAGATGGGTTGGCGCTGTATTTGACGTATAGTGTATATTTTGAATATCGCCCCTCCTCATTCTTTCTACATGCAAAATGCGTGCGTGCGCGCGGACTGGATCTGGTCCGTACAAACGAAAGATCGAAAAGATAACGACAGGTGGGTGCTCCCAGGCTTTTGCAACTGGAAGGGTGAAACAAAGCAAACCAAAAGATCAGGACAGACAATGGTATACGGGCAGAGAAACGAAGTACTATCTCCTGCTGCTGCATCGAAGAAAAAGCCGGGGTAACGTAGAAAGCAAGAAAGGGATCCTACAAAACAAAACAAACTGCCGAAGAAGAGAAAGAGAAAGACTCGTACACTGCTACACATGCTCTTGCTGCCAACTGCAACTGCAACTCGGGGAATACGTGGTCGATGTGATGGGTGACGTTCTGTACCATTATAGATCCACAGAAGAGGGTAGTTTTTGTGTGTATCCAGCCAGGTGTGAAAGGCGACCCCAAAGCGAGAAAGAAGAAGACCGACCCAAGCCCTACGCGTGCTGAGCCGCGTGGGGCGAGGCAGTCGTTGCGGTGCCCGAGGCGTCGCCCTCGACTTTCGGCACGGGCTGATGCTGCGGTGTACCGGTCACGTTGGGCATGTTGTAGTCATGAGCATAGTCGTCGACGTCGAATGAGCCGCCGCCTGGCGTGGGATATTCGGGGAAAGCGGTATTGGAAGATGACATGGTCGACATGGCCGACATGAGGCTCTCGACGCCCGTATTGGGCGAAACGTTGCTCGCGTTACCGGACTGGGCATCAAGGTTGGTAAAGTCCAGAGATCCAAGCGGGAATGCGAAGCCTGCTCCGGGCGCGGTGGAGTCGAGGGACTCGGGATAGCTGTTGTCCGCCGTGAGGGCAGCCATCATCGTGCTGGATGTTGTGGGCTGAGCAGGTGCAGCTTGGGCGCCTTGCTGGAAGGGCTGCATATACTCGCTCTGAAACATGCTGTCGTCGCCTGGCATGGGCGACATGTTCAGGTACTGCTGCTGAGGGTCGATGGAAGCTGCCACACTGTTGGTCGAGAGCGCCACATCGCGCAGGACGTGCAGAGCAATCCAATCACTATTAAATATCAGCACAGGCCACGAAAGATGCATATATGCGGCTTACTCGAGGAACAGCTTCAGGATCTGGAATGCGCCGAAAGCGGGATCGCTCCTGATCGTCAGATCGCGCATCACCTGGCTGGTCACGAACCCCCAACGAATCAGCACGCTCCTAGCCTGAGCCGACTCGATCGGGCCAAAATCGCCATTCATGATCCTCCTATACGTGTCGTCCACCCATTCCGTCACTGTCCTCACTGGCTCTGGGGCCGTATAGAGGTTGGCAAGCAACTGCGGGAACTCCGTCTCGAGTATCTGGACGAGCACCTCGTGCCTGCAATTACACACGAGCGCGGTCTGGTTCCTCACGCTGTCAAAGTCGATCTGCTGCCAGGCGGTCTGCATGTCCAGGATCTGTTTCTGATTGGTGAGGACAGACCGGAGGGCTTGGGCGACCTGGAACATATCCAGGAACCGGGTGACCAAGTGCCCGAAGCGCGCGCCGAGCTCGATCTTGGATTCGTAGAAGTTGGCTTGGTAGCCCTCGACGGCGGAAAGGAGGATCTTCTCCATCTTGTCTGCCATCAGCTTCATTTGCTGCATTGCAGCAGCGGGGAGGGGCATGAAGATTTGCGCGCGGAGGGACTCGAGGATCTCGTCGTATACGAGCGCATCGGCGCGAGCCATGAGCGCTTGAACAGCGGGAACGTGCACGACCTCGCGATGTTGCGGGCCGAGGCCGGTCCAGAAAGCACGAATGTTCATCTCGAACTGGTCGAACCGGAGGTGCCGGACGGCGTCGAGCAGGGAATCGAGGTGATTGATGAAGAGGCTCCACATCTCCTGAGCCATGAGCGACTCTGGCGTGGGAGGGCCGGTCTGAGGGCCAAGGGCTTCTGAGATATCCGGGAAACCGTTGATCTGGCGTACAGAGGCGGGAAGGGTGCTGATTGGGAAGGGGCCTTGCGCCGGATGCGGGGACGCAGAAAGAGGGGAAGGAGACGGGCCAGCACTGTATTGTCCAGTAGACGTCGGTGGCCGGCTCGCCTGCTGCTGGTGCATAGATGCTCCAGTCGTCGGCGTCCGGTCGTCCAGCTCGCCATAAGACGCATATAGCGGGTGCCCCTTGCGCAGGGTCACGCTCTGACCGTTCCCATCGTTGTCCGTATCATCAGACTCTTCGTCGTCTTCTTCCTCGGAATGCCCGTATTGACCGCTGAGGTTCATCAGCCGTCCGGAAGATGAAGGTCGCCCTGGCAGAGCGGTAATATCCCAGCCTTGGCTGGTGGTGGCATAGCGCTGCAACCACTCAGCCTCAGAAGCGTTGGTAGGTCGGATTCCGCAATCTGCATACGCAGGTCAAAAAAGTTCGACACAGAAACGACCAAGTACTGACAGTGATATTTGCTGTTACCGCGCACACCCAGACGGCGAGTTTTGATGTTCGGGAAGCACAGGCGGATCGCTTTGCCCAGGGTAGCGGTGTTGATATGCGGGATCTGGTATTCCTCGCATACACGGCGATAGGACATGTACAGGCCTTGTCGCGGAACATTGCCATCGGGGTAGACTTGATAGTTTGTCTGGAGCCTGGAGGTTGAGTTAGTCAATGATTGATACTGAGGATCTATCGAGACTCACCAAAGCTGCACGAATGACTGCTTTGCCCTATCCGACGCGCTCGTCGTAGTAGCGTTCCTGACCGCCTGCGCGAGCTCCTCGAGCGTCTGCTCCGGCCCCATCATCTGCATCTGCATGCTGCCCACGCGATCAAGAGAATAGCCCTGCGTCGCGTGCGGATGAGTATACTGCGGTGCCGCAGGCGCATACATCCCGTAATCTGCCTGGTGCTGTGGTGCACCCAACATATGCGGGTGATGTTGTTGGTGCGAGACAGGGTAAAGGTGGACACCGCCGTTCATCATCATGTTGCTCTGCTGTTGATGAGGTTTGAACTCTTCTTGGAGGTCGTGAGGTGAGCGGGAGGAGGGATCGCGTGCGTAAGGAGCGGTGGCGCGTGCTTGACGGATATGAGACGCTTGTTGCGGATAGGCCTTCAGCGAGTGCTGGTCAGCTGGGGAGATGCCGCCTGCTGAGGAGCCGGCGGAGAGAGGGGCGAGGTGGGAGGAAGGGACGGCGAGACCGGTGGTCGACAGATGCAAGGGGTCGACGGGGCCAGGGAACATAGACTGGGAGCGATTGGATGCGGTCGAGGATGGTAAAGAAGGGCGTGCGAGCGCCTTGTGCGGGTAGATGCGATGAGTTTGATCGAATGAGTGCGGGAGAGCGGCCTGCGCTTTCAAGGATGGGAGTAGAACGAGGGCGGTCATGGGCGTTACGGGAGGCGATGATGGTGGTTCGGATGGAAGGATCGTAACAGAGGCAGGAGGCGTCCAGCGCAAGAGATATCGAGGGACGAGGTGGGAAAACAAAGAGAGAGGGGAGAGACGTGAGCGTACAGCACAGACAGAGGGAGGAGGAGAGGGGACGAACAAAGCGGAGGGACCCGAGGGATTTTGCACGAGCCTGCTCGCGCGCGACTATTGTATCACTTTCTTGCGGGCGGTGCGGGTTCGCTGGTGGTCAGAAAGAGAGTTGAGTTCCACGCAGAGGAAGGAGGACTGCGTTGCGCTGTCGATCCCGTCGTCGTCGTCGTCGTCGGTGGCAAGATGAATAGCGGGAAATATGACGAACAATAGGATGATGATTGATAGGCGGCGGCGCTAAGGGCCTGGGCGAATATCCCCCTCTCTCCCTTCTTGTAATATTGGGCCGGGCCTATACGCGAACCGGGGTTGGGCTCAAACGGCGGGATGGGTGAGCACGCCGGCACACGGGGATGTTCAGATGACGAGCGTGATGTGGGATTGCTGTTGAGCGTGTGGGTGTGGTTTGAGGATGTTGGTTGTGGGCTGAGTTGCGACGGGTGGTTGCCAACGCGACGGTGTAGCAACGGGTGGCGAATTTGGGTCGGGTTGCACAGGAATGCGATGTGAGCCGGCGGTTGCGATCCCGGTTGAATGTTATTGTTGAGTTACTATCCTGGCCGAGGTGGTAACGAAGCTGAGCAGGGTTATTCCACTCTGGATAATGCAAAGTGGCAAAGGAGGAGGAGGAGGAGGAGGAAGGAGGGGGAGGACGGCGTGGAGGGGTGCAGTATGTGCTGCCGGGGTTGGAATGGGCCTAAGGGGCGGAAGGGACCTTTTCTGACCGACTCAATGGGATCGGAATGGGCACACTTTGCACTGAGGGCAAAAGGCACAAAAGGGCGGTCCACATGGCTCACCCTTTCCGCTGCACCCGGCTCCCATCAATCCTCTTTCTCCCCTTATCCCCGCTTCTCCCCCTTCATATCGCCCCCTCTTCCCTGAACCACGTTTGACAGCGAACCCACCAAAAGAAAAATATTTCTTATTCAGTTTACCCGAAAATCGATAAAGACGCAATTATCGATATTCTCCTCGGCTTGCCCCGTCCTCTACCTCTCAATACATCCTGTACCTTTGACATTTTCTAACCCCGATCAGATATCCCATTTCGCTTAGGCGCACACCTGCATCTGCATCACATCAACCCCCATCAACGACTCCCCAACCGCTCGTCCGACCTCTGAAATCAGCATCAAACATAAGTTACCCACTCCCATCCAAATCACAAAACAGCAGGAGGAGCATTCAGCCAAGCATAGCCCTAACGCATTCAGAAGCAGCCGGCGCACCCCCGCCGAAAAGGTTATCAGGGTCTCGCCCAGATCTTGCACCCCCTGCAGTCAGGAAGGGGTTGAGATGGATGAAGCATCGGGCAGGCTTCTCCCGCTCCCCTCTTCTTCCTCAATCTTCCCACCCGCAAGGTCCGCGCAATGCATCACACAACATTTTTTTCATAGAACGCCAGCTTCGAATCCATATGAACTTGAGCAAAACGCGTCACCCTGCAAAATGTCCAGATTGTGCTGCTGCTTATCAGCCCGCGTACGAATTTTTGCGCTGCTTCTAGCTGCTTCTCACCGCCCGCTGAGGAAGCACATATCGCCGTGCTTCTTAAAGCCCGAGGCGCTTCTCTCGGCCGCCGCGCGAACCCTTCTTTCCCTCGGTCCAGCGAGATCTCGCGATTCTGACCGGATGAGGAAGGATATGTTACCATGCGTAGGGCGTCATAGCGACCGAGCTTCTCTCTCGCCTCTTGCTTGCTGTAGTGACAACAAGTGAGGCGCCACGGCGTAATGCCCTCTCACGACTGCTAAGGATTGGGAAAGAATGGTGCAAGGACGTCTCGGAGCCCTCCCACCTCCGGTCGGGCTCCGCCGACCTCAAAGTATTATAGGCACGGAAGAAATGAATTGGCCAAGCGCGCGGCTCACCTCGCTTTCTGACAGCGGACGCACCCGCCCTTCGAGCTCGGAAGAGGTAGAAGGGGTTGATATGCAAATCCGCACGTGGATTCCGTAAATCCCTTCAAAGGGTTTCGTAATTCCCCTGGGTGGGCAAGAGCGGAGTTGACTTGGTCGGCGACTTATTCGGAGCCAGGGTGCAGCAGCAGCAGCAGCAGCGGGAGGGATGTGGTTGTGGTTGTGCGTTATCTTTGTTGGTTTTTATAGCTCTAAGACAACCCTTTTCTCCTTCTCCGCCGAACGGGTCGGAGGACGTTACGTACATACGTTGTTATCCTGCTGGTTCTGAAGCCCGAGAGCCGGTTGTGCGTAAGTCAAGTGTTTCCTTGACATAAGAGACAGCCGAAGTAGTGGTCATTATGGTTGCCAGACATTGACAACTACTTGTGCATGCATGCTCTGAGAGATCGGCAAGCAATGCCAAGGAGATAGGGATCGTGGTTTAGACTGGGCAGGGTGAGGTCCTTTGTTGTTCGATTTTATGGCTGTAAGACAGCGCTTTGTTCGGCTCGGAGCGGGGTCAGCGGTGTGGTAAGGAGGAATTCATGGAAGCGCATTATCCCCAAACGGTTGGGGCGACCGAGTCAGGTTTGGGCACAGAACCAGAGCACTGTCCAGAGGATATATGCCGCTTAATGTTAGGACACTGGTTGTGTGCAGGCCAGGCGGTCCTGTATGTGAACAATCTTTATCTTGCGAAACTACCAGCAAGGCCTGCGGATGTATCCAGACACTTTCCACGGTCAAGGCACGGTGAAAGAGAAAAAGGTTGGATTGCTTTGAAGTAACCCATGTTCCCTCAGCTCTCTTGTGCATCAAGCAACACTTGATAGCCAGCTTCTCTGTCCTCCTGCTGACGCCGCTATTATAGGTACACTCCTGGGTTGTTGAGCAGGGGGCGAGGTGGCAGGGGTGCTCCGGGCCTTGTCGCCACCTCTCCGACCTCCATAGTAGGTGCGCAGGTCAACAAAATCGACGTTTTTTGCCGTACAGATCAAGGCTCACCAGTTGATGTTGGGCCAAAGTGATGTATTGGCACATGTAGCCTGCTGGTTGTGCACAAAGAGGGCGTGTCAAGGCTGTTTTGGAGCTTCAAAACAGGGATCACTGTTAGGCGCCTACATCCAGCATCAATGTGCGACATGGCTAATCCTGGGCATTCTTCCATACCACCAACTTCTCCATCTGCAATGGATGAATTCCTTCCAGAGAACAAGCAAAATGCACACAACATTGATGATTCTTGACATGATATGATGGACCAGAATATTGAGTGCCTTCAGCAGGGTATGAGGAGAGTTATGAGTGACAAGGTGTTGTCCGCAGTGGCCACCATCATGCAGCTGCATAACGAATTGGTGTGCCTGCGAAAGAGTTATGAGACCAACTGAAATTGATGACTCAAAGGAGGTTGAGAAGCAGAAATCTAAATCCACCGGTAGCGACAAGAAAGAGAGGAAGAAACTTGGGCAAGAACTGGAAAACGAGTGAAAGAAATTCCAGAAAGAAGAAAAGCAAAACATCCAACATCAACTGCTTCTGCAGGACATCCGGAAGGAGCGCGATGAGCTGCTGGCCCAGAGGAGCAACCTTGTTCATAGATACATGGAATGTAATCTCATGAGTGCAACTTGCCCTTTGCCTATGAAACACCTCATGCTTTTCAGATGGGTGAGGAAACACAATTGGCCCAGAAGGTGAAGGACAAAGTCACCACAGCTGTGGAGATAGGCATGGTCCAATGGAGAAATGACACAAAGAAGGTGACCTGTCGTCAATCACACCAGTCTGTGCTTTAACACCTCGTTATAGCTTACGAGCAAGAACAAGGGATTAAGAGTCAAGCTAGCAGAGGTCTCAAGGGCTTTGCAAATAGAAGTTGCAAAGGTAAGGTGCACTTCAGTTTGGCGTGAACGGACGGAAAAGGTACTTACTTTGCTGGCAACCAGCATCTTCCAAGCTCATTGCCTTTACCTACCTCCCCCAGATCCCAAGCCCACATCATCCGTGCTCAAGGCGGGCTAAATCATTCTAACCTGCCCCCCATGCCAACAAAGAAGAAACTGAAATGGGATCGTGATGAAGAGGATGACACAGACCAATAGCACGAGGTGAAGAGACATTGCTGATTGAATGGGCCTGCCGTGTGATAAGGTGGGCTGACTATCTGCTATACACTGACATGACATGGACAAGTAGTAGTCCACCTACAGTATTAGGCCCACAAAAGTGCTGTGTACATACATACAATGCCTGCAGATGTCCAAGATCATAGCTTTATAGCCGTCTGGGCAATGATAATGATAACAATGACAAGCTGTTGCTCTCTGATCTGTAGATGTTAGGGGTGACCAGGACTGCTCTCAGTTTACTCTGAACTTGTAGATGGCAGCTGATAGTGTACAACACTAAATAAGCGCCAGTCAAGGGGCCCCAATTCCCATGATGCTTGCGAGTCCTACCTCGACTCAAGGTTAGATGAGCAACGCTTTACATGCTTTCAAGATGGCAGCGTGTGGAAGTTGCTTGTGCCAGACAGTTGCCCAATCTTTCCTCATAGCCAACTTCTGGGAAATGGCGCATCTTTTTCTTTGCTTGCTGTTTTCATTACTTGCGCTTCCTGTTTGCTTGTGTGCGCATGTGTGCATTGGCAGCAATCGATGGCATGCAAGCAGAGTACATCCATGTGCTGCATGCCAACACCTCCCTGTCCGTCCACGCTGTTGAAAGCTCTTCGCTCGCTTCCGATCAGTTGCTCCTTCGAAGACAGAGTAGACGATGGAGTAGAAGGGTAAGGCAAAACTTGTGGCATAGTAGTCAAAAGCTTGGCAAGCATCGGTGGGACTGTCTGACGGACAACCCTGAACTTTGTCATTGCTAGCCGCATGCTCAGACCTTGATATGAGCTTTACCTCCAGGTTGTAGAACGTTTCGATATAATCCAAAGACATGTTGATAGCCACCTGAGAGTAATCAGCACTGACATGCTTAAGTCCCATGTTCACCAAGACACGAAAAACTACGCTTTGTAAGCCTCTAGATACGGTTAAGGAGACAGAGCCGCTTACAATACAAATTGTTTGACAGCAGTTCTTCCTCGTTGATTTGCAGAAGCCATGTGTTAACATGGCCCCGCTCCTGCGCTGTCAGGGGATCCCAGAACACCTTTGGTGCAATGGCAAGCGCGAAACCCTATTGGTATGCCGACTTCGAATTCCATTAGTTAATGCCCAGCGCATGTATTCTACAACTCTTTCTTCCCCGCAACCTCCTCCCTCCTGATCTGCTCCTCGATCCACTCAAACGTCCTATCAATAACCCTCTCCACAGGCTTATCATAAAATATCGGCAAAAGAGCTGTCCACACCGCGTCAGGAACCCTGGCTGCATACCGCGCGACGGGGAAGAAGGAGGGAAAGACGTACGGACAACGGCTAGACCGGTCATCGTTGGTCCCCAGGCTGTTAAGATGGGTGTGGTCAGTTATTGAACGCAGCGGTATGGGGGGAGCGGGCGCACCTTTTATCCGGACATTCTTGACGTCTTTAAATGCGGAAGTGCACATCCTAGCCCCGTCGTCAGCACCCCTGCATTTCTCTGACAGAGTAGGGCGATCGACTCACCGAACAACCGTATGGATCGTCAGCGCTGGCAGAGCCCTATATCCAACAACATATTGAGCCCTCTTTCTCCTCAGGTAAAAGGAGAGAAGAATGGAGGAAGACGTACATGGAAGCGATCGCCTGGAAGCTCCCGCGCTTTACGGCCATCAAGGACAGTCTTGTCGGTTCTGAGAAAGACTGAGCCTCGAGGGGGGTGGGTCCTTTTCGGTAAGCTTTGTAGACTTCATATCCGACATCGCTGGTCTGCCGTTAGCGGACCACGTCCAGCGCCGAGAGAAGGGGAGGAGCCGGGAGAAGAGGCAGAGGGAGGGGGGACGAACCCGAGTACGTAGGCCCAGGAGACGCCGTATGCTGCTGTTACTACGCGAGGGTTCACGACTGGCCTGAACGCTTCGCCGACATCACTTGTCTGTCCTTGGGCATCAGCGACTACGGTGACGGTTGTGCGGGGTAGGAGCGTACATAGGCAAGATAGCGCGACCCAGCCCGGATAGCAGTGTTGATCCTCGAGAAATAAGCCAGGTACCGGGCCTGCCCCGACGATCGTTGGTAAGTATTTCAGGGAAAGGACAGGGGCATGGGAGGACGCACGTTACTATCAACAGTATCGAAGTCCTTGTCCGCTGCGACGTCTACCTCGCGCTTCGCCTCCCCAGCCACCTTCTCCACTTTCTCCACGGTCTGGGTAGCGGTGCTGCTCATCCTCTACGCTTTCTCTCTCAGCAGGTATTTGGGTTGTTAGTCTATTGAAGTTGAGAGCAAGGGGGAGAGGGGGGAGGGGGGTTTTGTAGGCTAGGAGAGCCGGAATGGGAGGCGAGGGAGATGCGCGAACTACTTGGACGGGAGGACGTCACCGACTCGAGCCGACCCTGAGCGTATGGCCGCCGGCTGAGGAGGACGCGCCAAGCTAAGCCGGTGGTCGTCGTAGGCTGCGAACTGCTCATCGGCATTCGGCTCCTTCTAAACGGTGATTGTTCTCAGTGCATCTGTAACAGAGAGCTTCGATATTCGGGATTCGAGCTCGAAAGTTGAAACAGCAGTTTTGGTACTTTTGGAATGTCCATCCACAGAAACTGAGCTACTAGTGAACGCCGATGACGTATTCAACAATGGACCGGATCGAAGGTCAAGCCATAATCCGATAGACTTCTGACTTTCAAGGGAGCCCGTTAGCCAGATCAAGCCTTTTAACCATGGAGCATCAACAGGAGCTGTTCTGCACGCAGCCAGATCAACCCTTGCTATGTTCAATCAACAACTGCGGACTCGATCCATCAACGACCAACGGGGCGCGATCTCAAGTGTGCCGCTGTGGCAGTGTCGGCAAAAGGGCTTACGTCAATCCCCCGCCGAACCGATCCATGGGTCGTTGAGAGGGGAACGAAGCGCCCGACGGTTATGCCGGGTGCGGGTGAGCGCTTCGTGGGTACATCTCGCCCCGGCAGCGGTGGTGGTAGGTTTGCCCACGATGACCCAACCGACTTCCCCCCTCCTCTCTCTTTGCACAGCTTAGACTAGAACATCGACCACCATCATCAGCCCCTCATCATCTCCGCAGCGAATCTTCTTGTCTATTCTCTACTCTACGACTCTAGATATATAAGCACTCGGTCCCTAACCTGACCTCATAGACAACCACGTTGGCGCCCCTCTCTCTTCTTCGCAGACTACGCTCCTCCCTACCTTTCTCCCTACCTTCCCGATCCTCCATCCGCAAAACCGGCCTTCCCACTCGCCTGGCTACTCAGTTCAGGAACGTCAGCATGGCCACCGCAACAGCAACAGCGGCAGAGACGCTCGAAGTTGTCGACCTCCCGCCGCTACCGCCAGCGCGGGATATCCCCAAGACGTGGGGTGATGCCGCTCATGCTTGGTGGGTCAGTACGGTGCAGTTCGAGAAGGAGAGCGCAGCTAGCGAAGAGCGGATACTTCGGTGCGCATCTCATCTTCACCTCTCTATCCTGGCAGGGGTGTGCTGACAGATCGACAGACGAATACCATCCTTCCTCCCTGCTGGCGTATCCGTCCCGACCCCAACACCAAAAGTTATCTCCCGCGTCTCGCAAATCCCCATCCCTTCCCCTCCACACGCCTACATCAACACGCTCTCCATCCTCCCCACTACACCAGTCGCGAACGAGCCCGTCCCAACCGTGATGCTGCACGGGTACGCCGCCGGGCTCGGGTTCTACTTCAAGAACCTGCCCTACCTCGCCGACGAATGGGTAGCAAAGCGCGGCGGGCGGCTATATGCACTCGACTGGCTCGGGATGGGCAGGAGCGCGAGGGTGCCATTCAAGATCCGCAGTAAGGGCGTGATCGATAAGGTGCTTGAGGCCGAGTCGTTTTTTGTGGATTCACTCGAGGCTTGGCGGAAGTCGCAGAATATCGAGAAGATGGCGCTTGTGGGGCACTCGTTAGGCGGGTACCTGTCGGTCGCTTATACGCTCCGCTATCCGGAGAGGGTGTCAAAGCTTATCGTGAGTGTCTCTCAGCCATCATTCTCAGAGTGAGAGGCTGATAGTGTGCTCAGCTTCTGTCGCCCGCTGGCGTCCCATCATCCGAATACGCACACGACGTCCCCTCCGCCGAACTCGCCGACCCCACCGCACCACCTCACGGCGGCAGGAACGGCGATGCCAAAATGGTCGCCTCCTCCAAATCCGGCGTCACAAAACCCAGCAAGGTCGACGAAGCGCGGCAACCGACCGAAGAGCAAAAGATGATGCAACGTCGGTCTATGCTCCGCACCATCGGGACCTACCTTTGGGAGCAGGGCGTGTCGCCATTCACGATCCTTCGCTGGTCCTCGATCTACGGCCCGCTCCTCGTCTCCAAGTACTCTTCCCGCCGGTTCGCCCATTTGACGCAGGACGAGATCCGAGACATGCATCACTACATCTACCATATCTCGCGCGCGAAAGGCAGCGGCGAGTTCTGCATCTCGCACATCCTCGCGCCCGGCGCGTACGCCTACTACCCGATCGTGAACCGGATCGCGGGCGTCAAAGTACCCGTCGCGTTCGTCTATGGCGACCATGACTGGATGGACCCTGCTGGCGGGCTGGCGAGTGTGGAGAGGCTGAAGGAGGCCGGGAATGGGGAGGCGAGGATGTATGTGGTCGAGAATGCGGGACATCATGTCTATCTGGATAATGAGGGGGTGGTGAATCGGTTGATTGTGGATGAGCTCGAGGGGAGGGCGTATGAGGGGAAGGGGAGGTATGCGTGATTTCACGAAGTAGGACACTGCGGGGAAGAGAGAGGAGGCGGTGGTATTGTTATGATGCTTGTTTGCTTGCTCGCATATTTGTTACCCGAGATTACACGCATATTTAGACTATAGAGAATGTATTTTTGCTCGCTCCGCACATTCCGTCGCCGGCCGAACCTGGATGTGAGGTTTGTCACTGCTCTCGCCAGGGATCTGGGCTGTCGCCCTCAGGGGCGCAGCCAAAAATTTGAGGGACCTCCTGGGCTACAATGGTTCATGCTTCTGCAGGCTGAAAGGCACGGGGCATCTGATGACACCCATTACTTTCAGATGCCGAGCGCACTTCCCACCAATCGCAATGAGAATATTGACAAGCTTCTCCAATTCACATGTTAATATTTAGTTCAGTAGTCAAGGTCCTCGGTAGCGCCGAGGGCTGGTTCTCCTTTTCCTTGCGCACGGGGCTCATGTTCGGCCGGCGACTCCATGCAGGCCACTATTCCCGCGGGCTAGTTGACAGGCCAGTCCGTCGTAAGAACAGAGATCCAGTATGCGTCTCTCTTCCAATACAAGTATTCTATCTCCCGACTTGGGTTTCATATTACCGAGTCGGTACCTCGCTCATGAATCCAACCCCTCGCCACAGACCACTCGCCGCCTTGGAAGACGACCGAAGTTTCGGGAATCCAAACTTGCCTACAGGCCCGCGGGATCAATCCGCCCCCTTATGCGGGGTGCGTCATCCGATTCCTCCAACCGGACCCTTTCGCTTGTTCGGCCGATTGGTCGGTTTGGGTCCCCGGTCCGCGTCTTCGCTGTGCGCCATCGATCGGTTGGCTGAGTCTGACTAACGGCCCTTATCCCCTTGGCCCAAAACTTACTCCCTCCCTCGCCTGCACCCCGCACCCTCACGCTACACACACCCTTGTGCACAGTACAACAGCACATCACTTCATCAGTTATCAGAAGACTACTTCTCGCTCACTCACTACATCCCCTCTCATCCCCTCATCACCCCCTCTCTCCTGCCATTGTGTGATTAGAGCGTAATGGCACCCACGGCAATCTACACCCCTTCACCCACCTCGGACTTCGCTCCTTCTCCTGCTACTCAGCCCACTCAGCAGCAGCAGGCACCACAGGGCCCCGTGCTGGCTATTGGCTCACTTACGACCGCTTCGGATGAGCAGTACCAGCGGCTCGTCACTGGTTTATCGAGCGATGGGAGTAAAGGGAGCGTAGAAAGGCAGATGATCGATCGTGTGCTTGATGGAGGTGCGTCCTCCCCCGCTCCTTCCACTCCTACTAACTAAGACCACCGTTACTGACTTGCATGCTTGTCTGCGTGATGTAGGGATGACACTCCTCGCCGCGCACTACAGCGCAATCTACATCATCCTCTCCGCATCGGACTACGCCGCGCTAGACGCCCGGATCCCCTCGCTCGTCCAAGTCCTGTACACCTCCCTCCAGCCACTCGCGACGCTCCACCTCGTTTCCCTCTCCCCCTCCGACTCGCCCAGGCTGCGCGCTGAACTCCTTCTAGCGGGGTTCCACATGCTTCCTCTCACCTCTGGCAGCTCGCTGATCGCCCAGAAGCCCGCTTCCGCCGCTAGTGCTTCCCTCAAATCGCGGTCTAACGGCGGATCGGCCGCGCTGCCCCTGAAACGCAGAGCGGACGGGACGTCCAAGGCTGCCAAAGCCCGGCTGTGGGCGCTCGAGCCTGCCAGCAACGCAGGGACGATCGACGCCACTTCTCTCCTCACACAGTCCGACCTCGCCGCCCCCGTACCCGTCTGCGAGCCCAACGCAGACGGCAAGCGGCGCAAGAAAGCGTGCAAGAACTGTACGTGCGGGCTTGCCGAGCTCGAAGAGGAAGAACAGCGGCAGGCCGAGCAAACTCAGGCAAGGCTCGTAGCTGTGGACGTTAACCCCGATGGGGGCGTGACGGAGTTTGACGCCAAGGAGAAGGAGAGGATCCTCAAGGGGCTCGCGGATATCCAGGCGGGGAAAGTGACGAGTAGCTGTGGGAGCTGTTTCCTCGGAGATGCGTTCAGGTGCGCGAGTTGCCCGTATCTTGGTGAGTCCCTCTCCCCTTCCCTGCCCCTCTTCCTGGCATCGGCACAGCAATGCTGATGCGCGGCATAGGTCTGCCGGCGTTCGAGCCTGGCCAGAAGGTAGAGATCGACTTTAACTCGGACGATATCTGAGTGTGCTTCCGCTTCTCTCGTCAGCACATTGTGCACGTGCACACTTTTCGACTATCCTATCATATTTCCATTCGCCTGATTCCAATCCGTTTCTCTCATTGTAGACTCTTCATCGCATCGAACGAGCCGAGGTAGTAGAGGCCTCCCGCAAGTCCGGGCGGCGCATATATGTGGCACAGTGCTCGGGTGTTCGACGTTGGGCGATGTCCTGTACGTTGGCACGCTGGTTGTACAGTGCTGTTTCTGCTGGTAACTAGCTGTAATGATCTATCCTATCCTATCCTGTATTCAAACTCCCAAACTTGGCATCTCCGAGCCCTCTCGCTCCAGCATTTTTCACCTTTCTGAGTGCTTGATCGGAGAGCGGGTATTAGCCTTCCGATATCATGTTGCTAGGCTCTTGCTTTCCCAGCTATGCGCTGGATACTTGTTCGTTCTGTGTGGCTGTAACGGGCTATGTGTTGCTCTGGCTTGGGTGGGTGGGGTGTTGATGGAGGAGGACAGTCAGAAGCCGCCACATCCTGCGCCGGCGGAGCCGGCACCTGTGGCTGATGATGGTGGGATGGAGTCGTTGTATGAGTAGGCGCCGGGACACGCTACATTGCAGTTCGTTTCTTAGGGCTGCGTACTATGTCGCCGGTTGTATTGCATACTGTACATGTATCCGTAATGAAAGAAGGTGTTTCTTACAGCCTCACAAGTACATCGTAGAAAGTACACTATCAGTCCACGCGGCGAGCGTACACTAGTCCTCAAACCTCGATGCCCCTCTCCTTCAGCTCAGCACGCGCATGTGCCTTCGCCTCATGGCTCATATGCGGGTTCTGCAACGCCATGGTCAGCTCGTTTCAGTCAGGGTGATGCCGGGGGAGAAACATACAGCCAGCGTAGCCTTGTACCCAGCAACAGCCCTCGTCTCCGCCGACCCGCCCTTATGCACATCCCCGTCCGCACCATCCGTAGCGGTCTCAGCGACATTCTCGAGCACCTCAAGCGCGTGATCTTTCGCTTGCCCGCTCGCGTTCGGGTTCGTTAGAGTCGCTTTGAGCGCTCCGACAGGGGCGAGCATGTCACCGGCCGCGTGCTTCGCTTCTTCTGACACGTTGGGGTTGTGTGTGGCTGCTTTGTACCCTCTACTCTTGTTGTTAGCCCCGGCGCCGAAGGGAAGATGGATCTATGAGGGAGGGTGGAGGGATGGGTGGATAGGACAAGAGGGACGTACCCGACTACCCGATGCTGATGCTTGATATCAGACGCATTCGTCTTCGTCTCAACCTCATTCTCGTGTTCCGCAAGCACCTGGCGCGCATGCTCCTTCGCTTCCTCCGAAGTGTTGGGATCTACGACCTCCGATCAGTTACCCTCGCACTCTCTCAATCCATAGTGGGGTGCTTACTGCTTATGGTGGCCTTGTACCCTCTAACAGTAAGGGACGATCAGCTTCACCTTTCTTTTGCCTGCGAGCCGTGACGCTAAAGGACTTACGCAAGCACACGCGTCTCATGATCCTGCGATCCGCTCGGCATCTTTAAATCTTCTTCTGTCGTATTTCGGAGTTCGGTTGTCACTCAGGACGAGAGCGGGAGATATTGGAAGCACAATAAAGTGTTGACGGATCGGAGCAGTGCTGTCCGGCTGATGGCGTCCTTTATACCCCATGACGCCTGTAGCCAAGTTCGTGTGGTGTGTGATGAGCGAACCTGGCGGTGGCAGGCGTCGCTCGGTTTGGGAGGCGTGACTCCTTTTTGGTGGCGCGCGTGACGTCAGAAGGCGGGGCGAGGCGAACAGCACACATCGTGGTGTTCGTGGCTGTCCAACCCCTGAAAGCCAAATCGGAGGGCGATCTTGCCGCTCTTGACCAACCCGCGCCTGTGTTAGCCGAACGCAGACCTTGGATTGTCGTTTCCATGGCCTAGCGGTGGGGCATCTCGTTGTGGCCGAGAAGGCGCGTGTTCGATTCACGCTGGGAACAAAACTTGCACCAACTCGTATGGCTAGGTGTGAATCTGGCCAACAATAACCATTTTGGCCTTCAATCTGTCTTCTTCCGCTAGAGCGGACCTCCTTCGATCTTCCTTGGTGTCGAATGCGCGCCATGCTGCTTTACTCTACTCCACGTGCTGATGCCGACGTGTCGAGATCTGCCTACTCTGGGACACGCTACCACTGCCCTGGGATGAGGGTGCATCTTGGGGCATCAGATCGGCAGCGTCCACCTGCAATTAATCAGCAGCGCTTCATTGGCTGGGAAGTCTAGCTGACTGCCGTGATCCTACCTTTCGGCTGTCTAGTGAGGGCAAAGTACCGCCGATGACGACTTCTGCGAACGATTTGCCCCAGGGCAACCATAATGAAGGCCATCCTTCGGCGCCATACTTTTCTATCTCCACTAGCTTTCGGCTTGTCCATGATCAGAGTCCGAATGAGACGTTCTACCCACCAGCCGGAAGCGATGGCCCTGCGACCCCCTTTCTTCTAGCGTCTCTCTACTCGACGTTGGAGGTCCATCTCGCTTTCTTGAATGTGCTGAGAGAGGGCCACCCGCAGCATATATGAACGCGCCAGTTTCTACTGCTCGGGCCGAGAGCGTGTCTCCTTCACCTCTTTCCATTCAGCTCCGTCATTCCTACAGAGTCGCTGCCAATGCTCACCTTCTCATTACTCGCGGTCGCCATCGGTGTGTTCTGGAGTACCGCTCATGCAAAGAGTCTCGACCAATGCTCCCACGTGAACGCGGAGATCACCGGTCTCGTCCGGGGCAAAACCGTCGTCTTCGGACGGCTGGACGACTGTCTCTGCCTGAGCGGCCTGAACTGTGAGCGGTCCTCTCGGGCACATGGAGTGAAGCACGGAACTGAAGGACGACAAAAGAGTACTCGAAACGGAGCCGGCTGTCATCCGCGCTGTTGCTGTGCTGGGACTCAACTCAGTTATCGCTGAGCTCGAAGATCTCGTTTGATTCCTTTTCACCTCCTGCGTGGTAGGGTGCTGACGACCAAGCAGATCGAGGAGAGTCCGGCTTGTAGACCCGCGTGCCCGAGTTGTACGCCTGCGAGGAGCCAGTCGTTCAACAAGGTGCGCCCTACCTCTCTCCACACAGATAGAACAGGCGGCTGATACGCTTCCAGCGCAACCAGCCTCGGCATTTTAAATGTCGTCCCGGATATAGGCTCTGCGGCGTACAATCCGCATGGTCGCGAAATGACTGGGAGTGCGTGGATACGCAGAATGATCTTTGGAGCTGTGAGTCGGGCTCCTACAGTACCTCGCGAATGATATTGCTGATGTTGAGGACTTCTAGGTGGAGGATGTACGACGCCATATAAAGATCAGATCAGCACGGGAACAGACTGTACTTCCATTCGTGGGGTTGAGGCCGTCTCGTGCGTGGGAGGTCTCTGCAAGGTCGAGTCCTGCCGTACGCGATACAGCGTCTCCACAGAGGGTACGGCCTGTTTACCACAAGCCGACCTCTTACCACATGGCACAGGTGATATTGCGTAGGATCTCGCAAAATCCACTCTCCAAGCGATTTGATAGCCGACCCGCGCCGAAGTGTGGCTGTCGTTCATTTCCTTACACAACTGTATTACTGTATCGTCCCTGGTCGATGTATCGTATTTTCATATACTCGTCGAACTGTATTGTCGTACTCTCATAGTCACTCGAGTCAACAAAGCCCCTTCATGATCAAACACCCTAATCGCACTTTGGCTCTTGCTCACAAGAAACCGCACCGGTAACCGTGCGACTTCACCCTGTTCAACGCACACGCGTGACGTCAGAAGGGACGCTCTCGCGATCCGCGAAGCTCGGTCTTGGCCCGCCCGCTTCTCGTGGCTGTGTCGTCCACCGGAAGCCTAAATGCCTAGAATACGGGCGATGTTGGTTTGTGGCATCCGATCCCCGTTCCTCTCCTCGTCCACTCGGAATGTTAGCTTGATATGCAAAACAACCCCTCTCGAGCTTGCCGACGAAATGGGTGGATGTCTTTCGGAAATTCACGCATGGTGTTTATTGCATTATCATGCGTCAGCGAGCATGGATGAACACCGCAAATTATACACTTCTGCTGAGGCTGACCCAAAGGCATCAAGGACCTGGTCTCGTTGTCGGCTCTATTCATCGGCCTCGCAACGCGATTGTTGATCTCGATGGATTTCAGGCAATCAAGCGAGGCCGGCTCACCCCAAGCGCGATCTGATTATCGTCGCCTATCTCATGATTTGTCCATCCCAAGCACCAATGCGCCTTTGCCTCTCTGTTGGTCTGTGGCTGTCGGAACAACTTGCGCTCTGTTTGGGTTATGTGGACCCTACGGTCTACAGAGCGTATCGGATGTCTCGCCTCCATAAGACCATATCATGGTTACCCCGTACGACGGTCAGGCTCTGGCCCTTGTTTGCCCTCTGCCTTGTGCGGTCATCGGGCTCCCTGCACGTGGCATCTCAAGAGTCACGACTTTGGCTTTCCCTCTAGCTCGCTTAGGCGCCTCCCTCTCCTATGCTTGCCCGTCCTGCGATGGCAACGTCTCTGTACGAGCCTGCCTCTTTTGCCCAAACCGGATGTTGCCCGCTTCCTCTCTTCTCGCTTGTCACTTATATGACTGCTTCGCTGCCTGTCGTGGCGCTCAGTATCATGCCTTTTCCCCCGTTTACGGCACGCTCTCTTCTTCTCCAACGTAAAGTCGCGGTCAATGCGCGTCCTGTCGTTTCTCGTAACGGTTACCACACTCTTCTTCATTGCTGCTGAAGCTGCACCGGCGGATCAATGTGGACAAGTCAACTCCGACTTGACGGGCACGTTCCTGGGCTTTCCTGTGACGTTCGGGCACATCAATCAGTGTCTGTGCCAGAGCCAGATACCAAGTAGGCGCTCTTGCAGCCTTCTTGCAATGCTTCTGACGACGTGTGGTAGATTTTCTTCTCACTAATGGACCGGCAATCCTGGCTGTGTTGGACCAAGGTGCTACTGCCACTACCGCGGAGCTGAACCAGCTAGTAAGGACGATCAACTGGACGGTCCATGAGTACCTGCTGACCTGGCATAGATTGCCAGTAGTCCGCCCTGTAATCCCAGCAGCAGCACCGGCATGCGCAAGGTAAGCCAGATATCTTCCTGCATAAACGCGTTCTAACTCATCTGCTACAAAGCGCGACAGGATGCCGGAGTGAAGACATGGTTATAGCCTGTGCGGCGTCCAATCTACATGGTCTCGCGATACCTGGGAGTGCGTAGACACGCGAAACGACCTTTGGAGCTGTAAGCAACTTCCCCAAGCACGGCTTCACCCGCTCATCGACGTTTGCAGGTGGTGGATGTATGGTTGGATACCTCGACCTGCCCGCCATGGGCAGAGACTGCACGGCGATACATGGCGTACAGGACGTCTATTGCACGAAAGGGGCCTGCAAGGTGTCATCGTGCAAAAGACCATATTCACCCTCCAAGGACGGCACAACCTGCATCTCCGAGGACCAGACCACTACCCATGCTGCACCAAGTGCTCCAAGCACCGCTGGCATCACCGTACAGTCAGCATAATATCGGATGGCAAGGACGTGGCAACCAGCACCCGAGCTGGAGCCCCCTCCCAAACTGGCCCTTCACAAATTTATTGCTCCTTCTTCCTTGGGGTTTGACGACTTATCACTTCACTGTATCAATACATTTCCATATCACGTATAGCTAAAAGTCGCATAATAGACCTTCTTCGATCATTGTGAAGTCGTGTTGCTGTTTGCTGGCTGTCAACAAGAAGAGAAGAAGAAGGGGACCACGCGCTCCGAAGTAAGCCGTCCATGTCGTCACAGCGGCGTTCGGAAGCAACCGGGGCAACGTCGTCCAAATTGCTCTCCGTCCCAGGGACCGGCCTTTCTCTCCTTGTCACTTCTCCGCTCTCCAAACCTCTCCCATACCGCTCTCCCCCTCCTTTCCCTCCTACTCCCCCCTCGTCTTTGGCCAACGATGTTGTCCAAGGCTATCGTCAATGCCACGCGGACGGCGATGCAGCAGGTGCGTGGGATGAGGGTGTCGGGAGATCTGGAATTGAACTTGGAAACAGCGCTCTGCAACAACGTTGGCTGCTGGCTTCCCGAAGGTCTCATCACGGGTGAGTTCAGAGCATAAAGCTTGATATATGCGATACTGACTCCTCGTACAGCTGCCAACCAAGTACGGCGGTGTTTACACTGTGCGCATACATGCTATTTATGCAAGCGTACAGAGCGCTGAACTCAACCCAGGTCACCCTCATCCCCGGTGATGGTATCGGCACGGAAATCACCGACTCCGTCAAGCAGATCTTCGAGCATGTAAACGCGCCTATCGAGTGGGAGCAGTACAACGTGTCGGGTGAGACGGCGATGGGCGAGAGCTTATTGGTTAAGGCGATGGAGAGTCTGCAGCGAAACAAGGTCGGCCTGAAAGGTGCGCTGCAGCATTTAGTCGACTCCGCATAATGCTGACAAGGCGTACAGGTATCCTCTTCACGCCAATGGACCAGCAGAGCCATCCTTCCTGGAACGTGGCCATGCGCAAGCAGCTGGACATCTATGCCTCCGTCGTCGTCTTCAAGACCATTCCTGGTGTGCCCACCCGGCATAAGGACGTCGACTTTGCCATCATTCGTGAGAACACGGAGGGCGAGTACTCTGGCCTGGAGCACCAGAGTTTCCCCGGCGTTGTTGAGAGCTTGAAGGTCTCCACGCGTGCCAAGGCTGAGCGTATCGCCCGGTTCGCATTCGACTTCGCTCTCAAGAACAACAGGAAGGCGCGTTTGTCGTATTTTATAGGATAGAGACGGATTGCTGACCTCCCCTGCAGAAGGTCACCTGTGTGCACAAGGCCAACATCATGAAGCTCGGTGATGGTCTCTTCCTGAACACCTTCCGGAACGTTGCCGAGACGTACTACAAGCACTCTGGCATCACCTACAACGACATGATCGTTGACAACACCTCCATGCAGCTCGTCGCTCGCCCACAACAATTCGACGTTATGGTCATGCCCAACCTGTACGGTGCCATCGTCTCCAACATCGGTGCTGCCCTCGTCGGCGGTCCCGGTATCGTTCCTGGCTGCAACGTTGGCCGGGAATACGCCCTCTTCGAGCCTGGCTGCCGACACGTCGCCAAGGATATCATGGGTACCAACCGGGCCAACCCCGCCGCAATGATCCTCTCCGCCACCATGATGCTGCGCCATCTCGGCCTTGACCAGATGGCCAACAACATTGCCAACTCGACATTCAACGTCCTACAATCCGGCGTCGCCAAGACCGCCGACATGGGCGGCAATGCCACGACGAGCGATTTCACCAACGCCGTCATCAAGAACCTGTAAAATCGTATATAGACCTTACGTTCTTGGACCCAAAACTGTACTTCCCGCGGAGTATATATCAATCCAGTAATTCTTGAAAAGGGTATCAAGTGGGGTTGTCTAGGCATACATTCTACAGGGTCATTGATCTGTATGGTTGCCTGGTGGGCGTAGGCTTTTATTGCTCCGCCTTCTCCTCCTTTGGCTTCCTCTTGACAGGCTTGACGGCCTTACGTCTCCTACCTCCAGCCATCGACGCAGCACCAGTAGGAAGCTTGCGCGTGCCGTTCCCGTTAACCTTGATTGTCGAGGCGTCGCTCTCCTCGTTCTCGCTCTCTGCCTTAGACCCAGCCGGGGTAGAGGCAAAGCGCTGCACGATCGGCGCGACAGCAGCGCGCACGAGCGTAACAGGCCAAGTACGCGAAACAGCAGGCTTAAGAGGCACACCCTCATCAAGCCTAACAGTGTCCTCCTCGTTCCCGCCCAGCTACACCCCTCATCAGCCCCACGTGTCCCAAACCATCACAATAGGGAGAAGTCACGCACCAAGAAAACATCGTCCCCATGCACCAACACCTCTACCGCCCTGCTCCCCTCGCCCTCCCCAATCGGCACGCGCACTTTCCTGGGCCCTTCGAGCGGAGTCTGCTTGGGTCCCCAGGCGATCGTTCTCGCTTGGGCGATGAGCTTGCGCACGTGGTTGACTTCACGGCGGTATGTCATGCTTTGCACCAGGTACTGGAGTGCCGAGGAAAGGAGAACGAGGAAGAGGGAGACGCTAACGAGTCCTGGGCGATAGCGCGAGTAGTAATACCCGGTGCCTGTTCACAGGCATGTCAGCCAGGTGCGGGGGGAAAGAGTGAGGGATACGGGAGAGGGAAGGAGGGCGCACCTCGCCATTTCGGCACGCCGTTCTTGTAGAAGAAGTCGTATCTCTCTCTCCCTTCAGGATCGCGTAGGATCTTCGCTATCACCCCTAATCTCGCGAACCGCTCATGGATGCCTTTGACGTCGGGGTTCTTATCCGGACTATCCACTCATCATATCAGCTTTGCTACCAGATACTGGGGCGAGAAGTGGGGAGGGGGGAGGAGAGGGACGCACTGCAGCTCCAAAGACTTCTTCCGGTACGCACGGCCGATCTCGGCGCTCGACGCTGTGGGCGGAACGTCCAGCCAGGAATAGAACGTCGTTCCTTTCCCTTCGGAGGCTTCGACTTCAGAGACGAGGTCGAATATCTCATAGTCTTCCTGTGCGCGAGAGGTGAAACGTCAGCGATGAGGCTCTTGCTTCCTCACTCTGCTGGAGCACGCACTTTTGTCCATCTGCCGTCTCTGGGGTCAGCACACGAAAGCTAAGAGAGTGGGATGGTACTTACGCTAATACCCCACCAATAAAAGCAGGCGCTAACAATGCCAATGTAAATAGCTTCATTGTTGCAGTAAGAAAAGTAGAGGACCCTTGAGTAGGAAACCGCGACTTTTAGGCTGTAACGCGAACATTGGACCACGTGTAACTAACGCTTCTTCTTCCTGGCGGTGTTTGGCGTCAGGAGTTGTAATGAGTACCTTAGTCTTAGTCATCCGAAGATGGTTTGAATAGACCACGAAATATTGATGTCCAGCCAGGTGGAAGGAGTTTTGCATGGCACATTTAGCCGCACGGTTTCAGACATACAGCTCGGACGTCCGACTCAGCAATTACGGCAAGCCTGGCTGGAAGCACAGTTGCACAAGGTCTCATTGCTGGTTGATGATCATACAAGATTAAGACACAAGAGGCAAAGATGGGAGAAATCGTCATGATACCATAAGATGAGGAAGATAAAATGAAGAGTCCAGTTCCCTCATTCCCCAAATATCTTCTTCACCAACCCCTCAACGAACCCCTCCACCACTCCCACCCCCGTCCAATACCCCACCCTAATCGGCCCACTCTCCGTCCGAACAAAACACTCATCCCCCCTCCATCCCCCGCTCTCCGCACACGCCCTCCATTCCTCATAGGCCTCGTCGTCCATCTCTTTCGACTGCCCCGGGGAAACCCAGTATCGGCGGACGTCGCTGCTTTCTTCGAGGATACGGCAGTGGGAGCGGAGGGAGGTGGAGAGACTTATGGGGCCGTATTTTGTGCGGATCGTTAGGGGGCCTGTGAACCCAGTGGGGAGGGAGAGGTCCACTGGTCCAGACTCGGACCCGGCGGTCACGTGAAGTTTTGCAGTCTTCGCGCAGTCGGCCTATTCCTCACGTCAGCTCTGCCGGCAAGGCCAAGAAGGCTAGAAGGGAGGAGACATACGATAGCCAGCTTCACCAACCCCCTCTCGCTCGTCCCGCTCAACTCTACCCGTCCCTTCAGATCCCCCGGCTCAAACACCCACACCCTAGCCACAAGCGGCCCATACCGCGTCTCAAGCTCCAAATTCTTCTTCGTCGTCCCCGGCGGACCTGGGAGCCTGGGGTCAACGACGAAGTTCTCCGTTATGGGGTGGTGCTCGCGGTAGATGTGGAGGTGGTTGTGTCGCGCTAGGTTTGGGATGGGGGTGCGTTCGGGAGGAGGGGGAGGGACTGAGGGGCCGGTAGTGTAGGGGGTGGGGTCGCCGGAGAGGATGTCGAGGTCTGTGTCGTGTGCTGCTCGAGGAGAGGAAGTTGGTGGTGGTGAGCTGCTCGCGGAGGGTGAGGTGGGGTCGGTGGGCGTGTATGGCGGTGGATCGGGTCCGTCGAACGAGGAAACGCTACTGCTCGCTGCCCCTGCTTGAGGTACAGGCGGCAATTTCTTGTCTTCAGTGATGATCATCTTGAGACTTATAGAAAGGTGTAGAGTTTCACTACATTTTGGTTCTGTGAGCGAGGAGGTATATAACCCGCTGCGCCAAGTGTGTGTTGCGGATCGGAAGGGAACGTGCGGGGAACGATGCGCCGCAGTCAGGGACAGTTCCGATGATGAGCTTGGCAGGCTGGGGACGTGACGGGGTCAACATCGTGCGCTTATTCCGCTGCGGTTACCTTCTTCTTTGCGCAGCTGCCGCAAGGTGTACATCAGTCTCGGCTCGTCGGGTTGAGAAGGAAGATTGTCATAACATTAGCGGCTAGAAGAAACCGGAAAGATGTAAGACATCCGAGTCACAACCTCTATTGTTCAACCCACCAATAATACTCTTAGACTTGCAGATGACAGCAAACAGCCATCTTCCCAATGCCAAATCCAGCTAACGGTGCTCGCGCACCACATTTCTGGCTGCAACCTGGCTCGACTATTTGCACGGTCCACTCGATGAAGAAAGGCAGTGCAACAATCCGAGTCATTGGACATTTTAAACACAAGCGCGTGGCACAGTCACAGGAAAATTCGAGGAATACTACAGGGATGTTCGCCACACTTTACTCTGATCTCGTCGACTCACTGCTCCAAAGGTATGTTTCTGCTCACGTTGGAGGGCAAGTACTGTTAGTCTTCTCAGAAAGTCCGAGCTCGCGGTCCGTCCTGCAAGCTCGCTCCCTCTTTTGGCCACTCTGGCCGGGTCTATTGCTACAGCCTTCTCTTCCTCTCAACCTTGCAGAAAGCAAAGTTTGCGCTGCAATATCGCCTGATACCGGCTGTCGACCGTGTCTGGTCCTTTCCCGGCGACGTCGTTCTGAGGTCCACGACTCCGCGTGAACGCGATGCGACCATGTTCATCAGCAGCATCCCAAATCTGCCGGTTCCGCAGGTCTTGGATGGCGTGTAAATCCCCGTTTCGTGGCAATACATCTTTCGCCGTGGGGAACTGCCCGGGCGAAGAATACGTCTTCTTCCTGATGACGAAACTCCCGGGAATACCACTCGATGACTTCAACGGCCGGCTTGATCTTCTCTCGGAGGAACAAGCGACCCGCCTTGGCTCACAACTCGGCGCCGTGTTCCGCCGGATTCGTCAGCTTGTCCCCCCCCCTCGCCTGCAATTTCGGGAATCGGCAGTCGGGAATGTTACTCACACCTGTTCGCCTGGGACCCATTTGGACCGTTCCTCTCCGTCAGAGTCTTCAACAACGAGCACTGTATATGATGCGCCGCGCGCAGATTCGGGTTAAAGATCTCGGCATGTCTCCAATTCCCAAGCGGATGGACGATGAGCTGATCGTTTTTACCCATGGAGACCTCAAGCCGCACAATATTCTTGTTGACGAGGACTTCAACCTGACGAGAGTGGTCGATTGGGAAAACAGCGGGATGGATGCCCAAGCACTGGGATGCCGCCTATGTAAGTGCTTGGACCTAGGTTTCCCCACGTCCTGCCTGATAGTCCTGTTAGGCTGGCTTCATGGCGGAGAACAATACGTGGGAGCTGATAGTCAAAATTGCTTTTCAGGGATGGAGGATGTATTGGCCATTGAGCAGAAGTGATATCCAGCCTGGGACCCATAATGCCGCGCGTTTTGGTGGGCGAGATGCACAACCGTATATGCGGCATAACCAGCTCGTAGGGTGATTTGTCAATGGAACAGAACAATGACATCATCCACCTCTACAGTACAGGGACGAGTGAGAGACTGGGCCGCTCAAAGCACCCCGCGCGCTTCTGCTGTTTCCCCTTCCAGATCACTACTTTCAAACTGCAGGAATCCTTTCTTAACATTATCAGCCGAAGAGAAACGGGTTATCTTCTAGAATGCCCTCGGGGACGGGCACCTTGTCTATAATGCCGTCCGACAGGAAATAAGCTAAAATGCCCTGCCGCACCGGGCTATCTCACGTCATGCGCGGTTCCTTTTCCCCATGCATGGTATTACGTGCGCACTTGCAGTATTGAAATGATATTTTATTGTAGAACAGTGTCTTGATGTGGAACGCTGTTAAGTGCGTGAGATGTAGACCTTGGCCCCTTATGTCCCATCTTGGAGAATAATATACAAAGTTCATTTATTGAACCGCAAGCGGTTGGTAACGAGAATTGGTGCATGTACATTGTTTATGAACCATGCGAGACAGAATAACCTCTACTGGTACAACCATCCCCATCTCCCCTAGCGACGATCAGCCAAACAGCCGCTTAAAGAACCCCGCCGGCTTCTCCGGCGGCTCGCCCTCCCAGAATCCCACCTTCACGCTCCCATTATGGCTCCCAACCACGCACTCATCGCCGTCCCACTCTCCTTCGCCGGGCCACTCGCCCACCCAACACCTCCGGACGGTGCTGCTCTCGTCTAGCGTCCGAGTACGGGCTTTGAGCGACGGGTAGAGGGTCACGCCGCCGTTTTTGTGCGTTATTGTTAGGGGGCCGGTGAATTTCGGAGGGAGGTAGACTGTGACGGAGCCGTTGTGCGATTCGGCGTTGACTGAGATGGCCATTGTTCTGGGGCATTCGGCCTACCCACAAGCAAATAGATTAGCGACTTCGCCTTGATACGGAACCAAGCAGGGAGGAGGAAAGAGACGCACAATCGAGACCTTCACGCTCCCATTCTTGCTCTTCGCGGCCATCTCCACCCGCCGCTTAACGTCCTCCCCCATCAAATACACCTTCGCACTAACGCTCCCATTACTGCTGAACAAATCCAGCGCCTTCTCCGGGCTTCCGGGCGGAGCCGGCAAGTTCGCGTCAATCACAAACGTATCCTTGATCGAGCTGTTGTCTCGGTGGATCCGGAGCCGGTTCTGTTTTGGCAGGTTGGGCGGGATGGGGTCGACCCATGCCGGCGGGACGGAGGGGCCGGCGGAGTAGTCCTCGGGGTCGCCGGCGAGGAGGTCGAGCGCTGGGTCGCGCGAGGTGGTCGCGACGCTTGGGCTGGCGGTCGCGCCGGCGTCAGAGTGCTCGTAGGGCGGTGGGTCGGCTTCGCCCTCTCCGTCTGGGTTCGCTGTGCTGCCTGAGGAGGAGGGAGCGGTGAAAGGGTTGTTCGACCCCTGGTCTTGGCGGACGACGGGGAGAGGCGATTTCTTGTCTTTGTCTTCGGTGATAATCATCTTAACAACTTGGCTGTCAACAGAGGAGTAGGCTGTCCAGACAGTTCAAAGTTAAAATGAGAAAAGGGCGATGTTGATGTTGTTGAGCGATTCAGTGAGTTGTGGGGGCGATATAAACCCCGGGAATCCCGCAATGACTCAGGGTCCGGGTTGCGGCGTTGGTTCACCTTCTCCGCAGTTGGCGCTCGACGGGCGCGCCGCAGTTCGAGCTGCGCTCGAGAAGCAGTGTCCACAGATGGAGTACTCTGCCGGATGGACACGCGAAGAGCAGGAAGTGGATCATGAGGCAATTTGTTTTCGAATGGGCTTGGCTTTCCGGAACAATGGAGGAAAAGAGGGATTTTCGCGCCCAAAGGCATTGTCAAGGCGGGATATGCGAGTAGAAGTGTCCCTGCATGCGCCGATATACGAGCGAGGATGCCTTGCGGGGGAGAGTTGATAGACTTGGAATGGAAGCTGTTGGGCGAACTGCTTGACGCAGACAACATATGCAATGACGTTGATATTCCGTAATGATCACACGACAACTTCTGAACTCCTGAACAGTTGTATTACGCCTAGTAAACGACAGTGATCAACGCCCCCTCAGTGTAAAAGAACCCAGTGTGACAGTCTAAGCTGGACCAAGAGAGGAAGAAAATCACGCCTTGTTGGCACCGACGTTCAGGCAGACGGTCTCAACAAGCGCAGCGGTAACACGGTACGGGTCGACGTTAGATGCCGGGCGGCGGTCCTCGAGGTAGCCGAAGCCCTTGGCCGCAACAGCGCGGGGAATACGGATGGATGCGCCACGGTTGGCAACGCCAGCGGAGAAGGTGCCGATGTGGCCGGTCTCGTGACGGCCGGTCAGACGGAGGTCGTTGTCCTCGCCGTAGACGGCAATGTGCTCGAGATGGCGCTTGGACAGCTTCTCGATCGCCTGCTCGATCACCTTCATGCCGCCCTCCTTGCGCATGGCCTCGGTGGAGAAGTTGGAGTGGCACCCAGCACCGTTCCAGTCGCCCTTGAGCGGCTTGGGGTGGAAGGAGACCTTGATGCCCCACTCTTCAGCGATGCGGACAAGAAGGAAACGGGCCATCCAGAGGTGGTCACCCATGTCGATACCCTCGCAAGGGCCGACCTGGAATTCCCACTGCGACGGCATAACCTCGGCGTTGATGCCCGAGATGTTGACACCGGCGTACAGACATGCGCGGTAGTGCGCCTCAATCAGATCACGAGCGAAGACCTTGCCAGTCCCTGAATTCGCGGGAATACGTCAGTATATGCGCTACGTGGCACCACCTGACTCGAACTCACCGACACCGCAGTAGTACGGGCCCTGAGGACCGGGGAAACCGCCCTTGGGCCAGCCGTAGGGGGAGCCATCAACGTCGAACAGGGTGTACTCCTGCTCCAGGCCGAACCACGGGTGCTCGTCCTTAGCCTGGTCCATGACCTTCTTCGCGTGGTGGCGGAAGTTGGTCCTGTTCGGGGTGCCGTCGTTGTTGTAGCACTCGGCAAGGACGAGGATGTTGTCACCACCCCGGAATGGATCACGGAAGATGGCAGCGGGGCGGAGGTAGACATCGGAATCGTGGCCAGGAGCCTGGTTGGTGGAGGAGCCGTCGAAGTCCCAAATCCGGAGCTCGTCGATGCTCTTGGGGACACCGGGGAGAGTGCAGGTCTTGCACCGGAGCCCGCCATCACCATCAATCCAGACGTCTGTAAGATGTATGCGTGTGATCAGCGCCAGCAATCACACTATTTGGGGTGGATGTGCTTACACTCAGCCTGGACCTTCTTACCCTGGTCGAGGGCAAGGTAGGGGGCAAGGAGATCCCTGTGTGCGGTGAAAGACATTGTATGCGGTGTTGAGGGGGTGGTGGGGTGGATGGAAGGGATAAGGATGAAGGGTGTGAGGGAGGAAGGGAAGGGTGATGTGGAAGACGGTGACGGTGAGGATGATGGTTTTAAAGGGCCGAACAGCGAGGCCCTTCTCAGGGGGTGGGAAGGCACTGCGGGGCACGACCGATATCAGACGCGCCCCAATCGCACGGCCTCCCCACCCAAACGGAGGTATAACGGAATCATTTACTGCACCCTGTTCCGGTCGACTGAATGAACTCCACCGTCTCCGATTGGACCGATAAGCCACCGTCCGACAAGCGCCGTCCCTACCGCTTCAGGACACTCGCACCGAACGATGGATTGCTCTTGGTGTATCTGCAAATTTTACTACTTCATTGTTACACCGAGCTACTAGTGCAACCCTGACCTGCCAATAATGATTATCAGTGGGAGAACACGAGTTCATTGCGCCCTGAGTCTCGCAATGTAGTCCTAGCGTCCATTTCAGACACTAGTAATATCCCACCTGTTGCCTCAAATAAGGATATGCCTATTCGGTGGGACGCACAACGAAATATGAACGAACTTGGCGCCGCGCGTATGGCGATACACCGGGAAAAGTGTTTCCTTTTCGTCCGTCCCGAACGCGCCGTATGTCGGCTCGGCAACGTCCGGAGCGGACTCGGACTCCTCCACTCATTCCCCTATGGTTAACCGCCCCGGCGCGCCCGTTTCGGCGACGGCTCAGGGACCTCCGCCGCGCCTGTCTTCTCCGGCGGCGACGCCGGGCCTGGTGGTCCTGCTGACGGCGAGCTTGATTCAACAGGTGCGGGGGAGAAGGTCGTCTGCCCTCCAGCTGCGACTTCTCCTCCTCCCGACAAGTCTTGCTCCACCGTCGTACTCCTTATAGGCGGACTACCGCCCGATTCCGTCGTGGGTAATTCCTTTCCGGCGGCTGGGGCTCCGGAAGCAGCTCCAGGTCGTAGTGCCAAGATGTCCGACAGTCGCATCTCCGCACGCTTGCCCCACCCTTCCACACTGGGACGGAATTCGCAGTACAGTCCATACCCCTTGTTGTTCAGGGTCTCTGGGCTGAATGATAACGAGAGAAGCCGCATAGCGCCAGTGACGTGGGGTAATGTTTGCCGCATGGCCCGATGGATATACCCGAAAGCGGTAACCGGGTCCAATGGTTGCCCTCGTATTAGCCCTCTCCATTCTTCGTTCGGTAGTTGCATGACTGGTCTATCGGGAAGAAGTCAGAGCGAGCCAAGGCGATTGCAGACAACTCTCTTACATTCTACAGAACTGTTAGTCTTGGAAATGGTAGAGGTTGAAATGGAATACCCACTTTCGGCCCATCAGAGTAACAAACGGTTGTGCAGACCCAACCGCACTCTCATGCTCCTTGGACTTCTCATATATGCCCAATGATATGCCTTTGGATGTGGCATTCATCTCCGTATATACCGACCCTGAAGGGAACGTTTCAGCGCATGCTTCCAAGGGCGACAACGCATGACTGACCAATGCTCAGCGCTTCTTCTCGCTTGAAACCCATGCGCTCGCACACTATGGTTGCCCATGCTGCCATTATTGGAGCACGGTTGATAACGACGGTTCTGGATTGAAGGGCCTTGCAAATAAGACGTTAGCAGATGTTGGCTCGCAACCAGCCAATGGAGACGTGCATCCTCCTCCATAATCTCCCCGAAGTCTAAACTGGCATATTCCGATGCCTTGCCCTTCGAAGGCCCGTCCAGGAAGTCATCGTCTCGTCGTCGCTTTCGAGGTGTCGGTTTCTGTATCGTTCCTCAGGACCATCTTCAGCAGTATCGATACTGCAGTGCGCACCGAAGAAGATGCCAACTCCGGCTCAGGCACAGGCTGCTGACTCTCAACCTCTTTCGCCTTGTACCCCGCCTTCCGTAGCGCAGCCATAAACTTCATCCTTTGATCCTTATCCTCAATCTTCAGCGCCGTGAGCTTAGGGATCGTAAGCGTCGACAGCTTCTGCGGGGTGTTGTATTCTTTAAATCTGGAAGAGGCTGGGTTTGCTCTGAGTTCATTCATGCCAGTTGGCTGCGGACGCACATTTTGGAGGCGATGGACATGCTGTCTTGCATTGAGAGACCGCCGCCATTGAGCATCTTTAGGAATGCAGGTAGGGTCAGCGGTACAGCCGACAAGTGGCCTGGTACTTGTGCCTTTTTGGGAGGCATTGTGGACAGCTGCCCCGTACGGTCGACCGCGACAGAGGCAGAGGAGGAGGGCACACGACAAATAGGCGCGCACAGTCATCGACTCGTCCGCTTCCGAGCGCGCTTCACGAACAGGGACGCGTCGAAGACCGGCGGGCAACCACCCAAACTACCGTTGCATTTACCTTCTCACCCACAAACCAAAAACATGCCGCCTAGAAGCAGAGCAGCCACGCCGATGCGAAAGCCTGCCGAGATACCTGAAGACGCTCCTCCAACCGCGAGCATGTTCGACCCCGACAGGCAACAGGCACCACGGACGCCCGGTCCATCTTCTCGAGGACTGGGCAGCGTCGGCCTCGCAGCAGCTACTAGCACACCTGCCAACTTCGTGCCAGATGGTATGTCTCATTGAAGATTGAGTTGAAAGATCTTTGCTGACTGTCACCTTGTAGCATCCGACAACTCCTTCCGCTCTGCCATCCTCAGCGCCTCCCAACTGAACATCACCCCCCAACGACCCGGCCTAGGACCAGCGGACGACACGACACTCGATTTCTCCCCTACACCCTCCGCGGGCTCACAAGGCACGGTACAAGAACGAGCTCCTCAAGCCGTTACGCAACGAAGTACGCCTAAGCCGAGAGGTGTGATTATTCGTGAGGATCCGGGGATGGTGTCGTGTTTCGACCCGAAAGATGAGGCTTTGTACAAGTTATGGGTGGGATGAGATCGACGGTAGATATGTCAGATGTGCGAGGGAATGTCACATTGTAGGATATTAGGCGTTACTACGCCAGATTGGAGGGCGGGGCGTGACATGGGCCAATTATGCTAGCTAGGGTGCATATATGCAGCTCGGAGAGCGTTCAGGCATATCCTGACCGTACCTCTAGGAACGGTGAGGGACACAGCCCATAACCTGGTCTAATTTCCATGTGGATTTGTGGGATATCGGTTCACAGATTTGAGCCGGACAATAATAATGTTAGTTAGCTGGCGTATGGCATTTTCGGATATGTAACGGAATTCCGATGCATTCAAATATTGTTCGTCCCGAATTAGGGGACCAACATCCTTCTCCCAATCCGACAATTACGGCTCTTCGATCCGCCAACAGCCATAATCTCACCATAAATAGTTGGGGTTCGGCACAGTGATCGCCGCCAGCACCGTCTCCATCCAGCTCTCCACCAGCGAGAGCCTCTGCTTTCTTTCCCGACATCTGCCTCCCCTTCCATTGTATGCTCAGAGCGGTCACACGATCCTACTCATCGAAAGCTACCATGGCAAGCACGAAAGTTAACGCATCTAAGGCGATCGCGTTCCTCAACGCGTCACCTACGCCGTTTCATGCAGTCAAGAATGCTAGTGCGAGGCTTGAGGAGGCCGGGTTCAAAAGGATTAGGGAAACTGATGATTGGGAGCTGAAGCCTGGGGGGAAGTACTACTACACGAGGTGCGTTCTGTAGCGGTGCCGATCCTTGAATGTTACGCTGAGGACAAACATGCAGGGAGCAGAGGAGCTTGCTCGCTTTCACACTTCCTGAAGGCTGGAAAGCCGGCACGGGCGTGTCGATCGTCGCGACGCACACCGACTCTCCCAACCTGCGGGTACGAATGCTCGCCACAGCTTGTTGTATAAGAGCTTACGCTAACCAGCGTACTAGGTACGGCCAGTCTCTAACAAAACTGCGGGTGGCTACTTGCAGGTCGCTGTCGAGACCTATGGTGGTGGGCTGTGGCATACCTGGCTCGACCGCGATCTTAGCATCGCTGGGCGTGTTGTTGTCTCCAGACCGGGGACGTCGGCGTTCCAATCTAAGTTGGTCAAGATCGACCGACCGCTGATCAGGATTCCCAATCTTGCTATTCACTGTACGTATTCGATCCCCACGCATATAGGCTGTATCTGATCCACATGGCATCAGTGGATCGCACCCAGAATGAGGCATTCAAGTTCAACAAAGAGACCGAGTTCACGCCTTTCTTGGGCGTGCTCTCCGAGGAGCTGAACAAGATGCCCGAACCGAAGTACCAAGCTGAGGGAAATCAGATCAAGCCTGCTTTCAGTGAGAGGCATCATCCAGCTCTGCTCTCAGTGTTGGCGGAGGAGATGAGCGTAGCGCCTGAGGAGATCAACGACTTTGAACTGTACGTGCTTCGCAACCCCAAGTGATTACCCATGCTGATAGACGGGACAAGATGCTTGTACGACACTATGCCCTCGTCTCTCGGTGGGCTGCAGAATGAGTTCGTCTTCTCGCCAAGGCTAGACAACCTTATGTCCACGTAAGCCCGTTGCAACCAAGCAGTTGAACCGACTCTGATGCCTCTGCAACAGGTTCTGCGCCCTCGAGGCGATCTGCGAATCCACAACTCTGGAGAAGAAGACCCACAACGTAAACTGCATCGTGATGTTCGACCACGAAGAGATCGGCTCCGTCTCCGCAGTCGGTGCCCAAGGCTCCCTCCTCCCAAGCTTCATCAGCCGTCTTTCCCCCACTCCCGAGAAGCACGCTCAGAGTGTGGCCAAGTCCCTCCTCATCTCGGCTGATATGACACATGCGTATCACCCGAGTCATGCGGGCAAGTATGCGGATGGGCACAAGACGATGATTAACGGTGGTATGGTCATTAAGACGAATGCGAACCAGAAGTATGGGACGGAAGCGGTTGGGTCGTGGGTCGTGAGGAAGCTGGCCGCCCGGAGGGGAGGCACAATTCAGGATTTCGAAGCGAGAAATGACATGTACGTTTCGCGATTGAGATTTGTTTGCTTCTTCACTGACATCTTCTGCAGGGCCTGCGGGTCTACCGTCGGTCCTCTTCTTTCACAGATTGGTCTCCGTACCGTGGACGTGGGCGCGCCCATGTGTAAGTTCCTTCTCCTCGAATACTTTACTGTATCTAACATGAACTTGCCAGTGAGCATGCATTCCATCCGGGAGACCTGTGGGGCACATGATGTTCCAGCGGCAATCAACCTATTCCTGGGACTGTTCGAGGGTTGGCGTGATGAGGTCGGGGAGCTCATGGTCGACTGAGGGTAGGAGCGGTGGGTGGAAAGGGTTGACGGGAAAGTGGAATGAATCATGTTGTGACGATTTGTGCATGTCAGGCAGTGCGAATGTGATGATATACCGTCGCTCTCTTTGATGTGCTATTGATGATCGGGGAACGATCGAGACGGAGATCATAAGCACAGCCACCTAAATGCCATTGCGAAAGAAGCGCTCACCGGTCGTCGCTGAAATTTCAGGACCCTTGCGCAAAAGTGGGCAGCGCCGTACCGTCTCTCCCACATCCGTTCGTCTCTACCACCAAAATGGTCCGCTCATATTTGAGATGGGGACCAACCCAGGCTTTTGGCGTGATTACCAGCCCTGGAGCCAACGGCGTTTTCGATGGGAAGTTGGCGTATGTGCCGGGTTTAGAAGATGTGCTGGTTTGGGATGTGAAGAAGGCTCAGCTGGTGCGTCCGGTCCTGATGACATGAAAGCGGGTCTGCTTACTGAAAATCATTGCAGCTGTCTATGTGGCACGAGACTGGCCATAGGGCCGAAGTGACTTGCATACTTCGCTCTCCAAAGCCCGACATCTTCGCCGTAGGCTACGCCGACGGCTCCATCCGTCTCTGGAACGCATCATCCGGCACGGTCGAAGTAGCCCTAAACGGGCACAAGCGTGCCGTCACAGCTCTCGCATTCGACAAAGACGGGACCCGCCTCGCATCCGGGTCGATGGACACGGACCTGATTCTTTGGGATGTCGTGGCGGAGACGGGGATGTTCCGACTAAGAGGACATCGTGATCAGATCACCTCGATCCGGTTCTTGCAGACCCCGGTCTCATTGGATGACCCCTCGACCTCCGATGCTCTGCCAGCTTCGACGGCATCTCTACCTGGTTACCTGGTCACCACCGCAAAAGACACATTCCTCAAGCTTTGGGATCTGGGAACGCAGCACTGTATCCAGACCTCTGTAGCACACCGAGCGGAAACGTGGGCTATGGATGTGAACCCCGCCGAAGACACGATCATCACCGGCTCCGGTGATGGAGAGCTAAAAGCATGGAAGATCGATCGTGCTGCGCTCGGATCCGGCTTGAGAGAAGAAGAAGACGGCAAAGTCGCAAAGTTCATCCTTCCCCTCGGCAATTTAGCCAATTCGCATACGAGCCGGGTGGCGCAGATCGCTTTCCATCCTAGCGAGCCGTATCTCGCTGTTCACAATCAGGATAAGGCCGTGGAGGTATTCAGGATACGTACGGAGGAGGAAGTGCGGAAGAAGCAGGCGAGACGGAAGCGGAGAGCAAAGGAGAAGAAGAAGTCGAAGGCGAAGGAGGCGAATGGGGATGCGGAGGATGTGGAGATGGCTGATGTTCCGGCGGAGGATGGTCCGATTGGGTTGGAGGATCTGTTCACCAGACACGTCATTGTCCGTGGGAGTGGGAAGATTAGAGGCTTCCATTTTGTGGCTGAGGACGTTGGGCTGAAAGGCGATATTCAAGTGAGTGATTAGAGCTCACTGCCATTACGTGACTCTCCAACGTCCGTATAGATATTCTTCTCCTTGGTGTCCAACGCATCAGAAGTCTGGACGATCCCGTCGCCAGCCAAGCTGAAGGCTGACCCGACAACTGAACCCACAAGAGCTTACGGCCTTGACCTACCTGGACATCGCACCGATATTCGGACGCTCGCATTGAGCTCAGATGATGAGCTCCTGGCATCTGCCTCAAATGGTATGCGCGCCAAGAATCTCACTGGTTTTCATTAGCTGAAGCATCATAGGTGCCCTGAAAATCTGGAACGTCAAGACCCTCGCTTGTATCCGAACGATGGAATGCGGCTACGCAATATGCAGCACCTTCCTACCCGGTGACCGTCAAGTAGCCGTCGGTACAAAATCCGGCGAAATCCTGCTGTACGACATCGCTTCGTCCTCATTGGTCGAGACGATCAAGGCGCACGAAGGGACCGTTTGGTCCATTGATGTGAGACCAGATGGGAAGGGGCTTGTGAGCGGAAGTGCGGATAAGGATGTCAAGTTCTGGGATTTGGAGCCTGCGAAAGCGGAAGGAGCTGGCTCTGTGCGTCTTCCCTTTGGGATTCGGTGTACCATCCTGACGAATTCGCGTAGAGCTCAAGACATCTCCTTACGCTGTCCCATACCCGGACACTGAAGATGAGCGACGACGTGCTCGGTGTATGCTATAGCCCGAACGGCAAGCTCACCGCTGTCTCACTACTCGACTCCACGGTGAAGATCTTCTACGAAGACAGCCTCAAGTTCTTCGTCTCGCTATATGGCCATAAGGTATGAGACATTGGTCCCCTTTGCGGTCGCAATTAACGCCCCATGCAGCTTCCTGTGCTATCCATGGCGATTTCCAGCGACTCGAAACTCATTGTCACCTGCTCAGCGGACAAGAACATCAAGATCTGGGGTCTTGATTTCGGCGATTGCCACAAATCTATCTTTGCGCACGACGAAAGCGTCATGCAGGTCGCATTCGAGCCGAGAACTCACAACTTCTGGTCTGTCGGCAAGGACAAACTTCTGAAGTATTGGGATGGCGATAAGGTCGGTCTCTTCGTCTCGTACCATGTAGCAATGCCTTAGCCGTTGCCCAGTTCGAGAATATCCAGAAGCTGGAAGGCCATCATGGCGAGATATGGGCACTAGCTGTCGCACATAATGGTCGATTTGTGGTGACTGGCTCCCACGACAAGTCAATACGTATATGGGAGAAAACGGATGAGCCAGTAAGTTGTAAAGAACCTTGGAAGTGGGCCTTTATTAACCTCGCATGCAGCTGTTCTTAGAGGAAGAACGCGAACGAGAACTGGAGGAGATGTACGAGCGAGGTATCGCCGACATCCTGAATCGCGAAGACCAGCCAATCGGCGGAGACAACGAAGAAATTGCTGGTCCTGAAGCGACAACCGTCAACAAGCAGACAGCCGAGACCTTAATGGCGGGAGAGCGGATCATCGAAGCCTTGGACGTCGCTGACACTGAGCGAGATGCCTGGCGGCAGTATGAAGACGCGACTGCAAGTCTGACCGAGGAACAGAAGGCGAAGATGCCTGTGCCAACAAAACATCCTTTACTTGCTGCGCTCGGGGATGTCGAACCGGCTGCCTATGTCCTCAGTGTGGTGGAGAAGATCCAGAATGCTGCTCTGTATGATGCATTGCTGGTTCTACCGTTCTCGAAAGTGACCTCATTGCTCTATTACCTGGATCAGTGGGCTCAAAGAGTACGTTAGCCCCTTCAATGTGGCGTATTTTAGCTCATGTTATGATCAGGAGTGGAATGTCGCGCTGACATCCCGGATCTTGGTCTTCTTGCTCAAGCTCCATCACCACCAGATCGTCGCAAACCGCACGATGCGAACAGTGCTCATACCCCTCCGCACTCACCTGCGGGATGCACTCAGGCGCCAGAAAGAGTCGATTGGTTACAATCTGGCTGCTTTACGATATATTCGCCGACAGGACGAGGCCAACCGTACGGCGGAGATGTACGAGGAAGGGTTGGACGAGGATACCATCAAGGATCGTATCGCGGGAGCGAAGAAGCGAAAGAGAGTGAGCATTCGTGCCTGAGTGGATGGGTCTAATACATGTAGCTGGTGACGGGGTATTTGTGATTTGGGGAACGAATGTGATGCGTCATGTTCGTCTTTATGTTGATTTGGGACCCCACAGCGAAGTATCCCTGAGGCTGCCGGTCAGCATCGTGCCAATCTCGCCAGCATATGCTCACCATTCATTGGGCTCGTTGGCTGAGGACATCTTCACATCGGTGATAACGCCTTGCGACAAAGGTGCAAGCGCTTTGAAGACTGCTGGGCTCACGTCGACGTGGTTGGCTTGACAGCCGGCGCAGGTGTCAACTACCCGACAACTGATGCATCTGGTGCCACTGCAGACTACGGAGATCTTTCAGTCTGGTGCATGAAGCAAGAAGGCATGCGCTTACGAGACAAGAAACTGAGACAATCCGGCTTCTCCGCCGACTCATCCATAGTCACGGCGCACACATACGAGTTGTCGGTCGGCTGCCACACCGCTTGCGCCCAGCAGCTACATATATGCGCTTTAATTGCGCCGCATTCGGCTCATGAAGAATAGGACCACCTAACCTTGGATTGAGGAGCCCACTGCCGCTGTACCACGTCAGCTTGACACTCTCTGCCTTGCCATGAGGCTTGATCGAGTCAAGGAGGGCTCCAATGTCGAGTCGAGCCAACGCCTGCGTACTGTTGGTCTGTGGAGTGCCGTCCGGGTGATCTGCGAGTGCTCGCTCCTGTGCCATCTTTCGTGCCGGGAAAGGGGCACTTCCATGTGTGTGGTATCTCGGTCTCTGCTCGTTTGGTAGCGGGCTTGCGAGGGCACTGAAGGTGAGGCAGAATGTTGTGAGAAGGCTGAGGACTAGCATTGTAAAAACGAGCGAATGTGGTGAATGGTCTGTGAAGAGGACGAGCGCGCAGTTTGGCTTTGGTTCGCTTTGGTTCGGGCGAGTGTAGACCGGAGAATAGTTAGAAAGGAGAGCAACAAAGTATTCGTACTTTCCGTCCAGGCTGGGTAATGACTGTCACAGTCCTGCGACATTCCGATCGTGTCTCACTTACAGCAGCACCACACTGGCTATGCGACCACGACTGGCTCAACTCTCCATACTTGGAAACTTACTCTCGCGCTTTCCCCTTCACTGGTTTATTCACTGGGGTTCATCTGACGCTGAGTTGTACGTCAGCCGAGCTCACTTTACTCCGCCGACCGGGTAGTATCCATCGAGCATTGCAAAGCGCAGCGTAACCCACAAACTGTATTGATTGGGAAAATTAAAGCATACTAAGGATGATGGCTGCCAGAGCGCTGGAGCCGATAAACATGAATCCGTCTGTGCGCATGGATTAGGGGCAAGTCCAGCGACCGGAGCAGTATGAAAGACGCACATTGTACAAGAAGAAATGCAGCCAGGGTATCTGCTTTCCCATCCGGAGAGAACGATTGTGTGATGACCAGCTGGTAGATCGCGCCCGGAGTGCCCGAGAGATACATTATGACAAAACGGAGGGCGTATGCGTCAGGCGGGATAAGGGAGCTGTGGTATGTCAGATATTGGGTGAGTGCCACGCCCATCGCCGGCAGGATGACGCATTTTATGGCTGTCATTCCGAACATCGCCAGTATGGGAAGTTTGGTTATTGGTTTGCGGATCTAGCTAAAGAATCAGAGTGCTACTCTTTACTGCAGAGAGCGCGCTCACCTCCATGCGAGCGAAACTGTTGCCCAGCAGAAGCAGGCCTTGAGGGACGAAGATGCCGCCAATGAAATTCGTCGTATTGAGTACAAACTGCAAGCACGGATTTCCATCAGGGCCAAGGGCAAACCCATAGTACCTGTTCTCAGGCTCGAGCTCCACAAAGAGTGCCTTGAGCGGCTGAAGAAGGGAAATAGGCAGGGCGATGAGAATGGATAGAGTGACGGGGCTTGTCGAGTTCTTGAGGAGAAACCATACAGCCCGTAGCGGCAAGGCGACAGGTTTGCTCCAGAAGCGCATCCATTTCGACGCAAAGGGCTTCACTGCGGCCGCGAATCGGGACCTCCATCTCGTCCGTACAAAAGAGGGAACGATGCATCGACGAGATGCGGGCGAGGCTTGTGTCCTTGCCTGTGCTATCGGGGATGCGGCGAGACTTCGGGCTATTGAGGTGGACGCTGCCATCTCGTCTTCGGGACGAAGACTGTAATCGACGTCGAGCCTTTCAGATGCCGGCTCCGCTTCTTTCCACTCGACCGGTGTTTGAGCATCTGCAGGATCTTCTGTTGATATGCACGACTAAGCCGTGTTCGCCGGGAAACATCAAGGTAGCTCACGGATTTCTCCCATGGCCAACTCCTGATCGGGCCCGCTTGCCTTCTCCTTTCCTCCTCTCATCCTCTTCAAGAGAAGTTTCAATGCCTTTGTCCTCCTTCTCCACCTCTCTCCAAATGACTCTGGTATTTCATACCCACCCTCATCCAGTGGTACCTTGTCCGCATCCACGAAGTCCCAGGCAACGGTCTTCCAGAACCCAGTCGCGAAATACGCGCTTTGTGCAATGACGACGAAGATAGCGACGAATGCTATGCCCAGCTGAATGTCTGCCGTGCCATTGAAGGGCTCATGAGTGAATATCGTCATGAGGACGGCGGTGGGGAGACTGTTCCAGTTGGAAACGGCACCGCAGGAGATGATGCCCCAGCGAAACGTTCGAGGAACGAATACTAGTTCCCGCAGAATGAGGGTGAGGAACACCCCGGCGAACTGCAACTAGTCAGCTGTCAGAATTGAAGTGATTGGTTACGCGTGCCTACCATATAGACGAACGTCATGAGAATGATGGGCCCGATAAATGCGATATTCTCGCTGTTGAACGCAGGTACGACGCTGGAGAACACCAGACATGGCAATGCGAGGTTCTACCCAATCCGATCTCAGCATACATGCCAAAGAACACTTGGGCGTAAGACGCACGACATTGAGCATAGACGCCCCTTTGGCGCCCTGCGGTGTCCAAACCCCGGTCCTTGTTAGGACAAAACCGGCTAGGATGGTAAGAAAGGTCTTGAGCAACGGGATGAAGCTGCAGCCGCGTTAGCGCATACTAACGCAACTCGAAGAAGACCGGGCGCACCCTGCGTAGATGTAGTATCCAATTGCGCTCGGCATCCCTTCACGGCACTCCCGACCTGACCGTCGATCTCAGCCTAATCCGATGGCCCACGATGTGTGTATGCGTGGGGGATGACCGTGTATTCCAGCAGCAACCTGGTGATCAAGCAGCACCTCTTGCGATGTCGACGCCGCTCGAAGTCGTCCCGCTCGTCGTAGCGGCATGACATTGCGTTCCAGTCTTCTTGACACTGGCACTACGCTTCGTCCGGACGGTCAGCCGACCCCTAGAGGCCGCCGTTTGCAAAGAGGTCATCATCCGCATTGGATGCCAAGCCAGGGCGCGACGTCACGCCACATAGGACGATATCGCGCAATAGCCATCCAAAGGTTGGATCATGGTGCTTTCCCTGCGCTACGAGTGGTTGAAATTCCCGTAAGTTATGCTTTGAGTCATATTCCAGGATCAGTTGCTGTAGCAACGCGATTCGACCCAAATGACTTCGTGCGCCGAGCGAGAGAGATGGACGAAGAGCATGCAGGACACGGCTTGGAAGATGTTAGGGATTTATGGAAGCCTCCCGCGGACAGCTCGACTCCGGGGTCCATTCAGGGTCCAAAAGCCGCGGGACCCGGTAAGCGGCCAGGCAAAGGCGCTTGAAGGCCTGGGGGGCAGAAATAGGACAAATGCCTGAAGTAGTAACTTAAAGACCTTGGTGCGGCGGCTAATAAGAGAGAGAAGTAAACATAATAATATCTTTTTAGGTGTTGTTTCTGCATAAGTTGCTTTTGGCCTGCACACATAATTCAACTAGATACCAACATAACAAAGTGTAAATTAGCAATTTAATTGCTAAGTTAAACTTGAATAAGCTTCTAGATCTCTTTGTAGAGTTGCTTTTAATAAAGCCTAATTGCCCACCCTAATTGCTGGCCACAAAAAAAAACTCTGAGATTAAAGGATACTTGTAGCGTGACTCTAGAATCCTCTAGAACACTATGCTATATCGACCCGGGCTAAACCTCTCCTGCTCTCAGGAAGGCGCCAGGACATTCCATTCTGAGTCACAACACAGCTTTGCTATGTAGAGTAGTATATAGAACTTACCGGAGCCTTGTCATGATGACTAGACCACAAGACTGCGCCCCCCAGGCCTCTGTCTATATAAAGCGAGCTCCTTTTTCTCTAAATGATCATCTCATTCTCTTCCCTATTCTTGCCCCAGTCTCTATCTACTCTACCTTATGCTCCCTACATCTGTCTTGTGCGACATTGCTTGGAGCACGTTGTTACAATACTTGGTAAAAAAATAAAGTAAAGTAAAGTAAGAAGTATATACTGGGAAATGTGACTTTATCTCATGCTAATAAACATAAGTATCTCTAGTAGGCTAAACACTTAGTATTTTGCCTTAAAGTTAACATTAAAATGGATGATATCCCAAAATATTCAAGGTTTTTTGGACATAAAGTAAAGACAGTTTACCTTAATGCTAGAGTTGAGTTAATATTTATTAATTTACACTGCATAATGTGTTTAATCAAATGTAGGAATTTGAGCTGTTCACTTACTATTTTGTAGATGTGCAATAAGCTCAACTTAGCCAAATTCACATTTGTTCTCTCCCCAAGATACAGAACATTTTATGAGAAAAAACAAAGAGAAAAGCAACTCCTGTAAAAGCCAAACAAAATGAGTAAATTACATGTTTTTCGGTTGCTAAGTGTTGTGTAATAATTTGCGACCTACTTGTTATATTCAAAAAGCCAAGGGTTCTGAGCCAAAGCCCGGGTTATAGGGGTCCTATACCCTAATAGTGGGGGTCGAGCCCGGTCAAGTCCAGCGTTGACCGAGCTCGGTAGCCCTCTGCGGACAGCTCAGGGAGCTGTCCGCGGAAGGCTTCCATAGGGATTTGACTCTGTAACCCAGCAGCGAAGGATGATGATATCAATCTGCACGTGATTGATCTTCCCCACATGAGGACACTTCCTCCCTCCGCATATCAGTAGCGGCACTCTCCTCATTTGGACTATATCAACCATTGTCTCGGAATGACTTCATCTGTACTGTTGCCTTTAACAGGTGTAACGCTCCTTTCTACTGAACGACTATCGCCACACGTAGCAATCGTCTATTCCTACTCATACAGCCGTCGGTCTAAACTGATGCAATGCTCTATTCACCTCTAGCGTGCAGAAATATTGTACAAATGCGTCTGAAAACAAGGATTACAGCATGCTAAGGATAATAGCCGCCAGCGCGCTAGAGCCAATGAACATGAATATATCTGCGATAATTCGTCAGTCTCACAGCCCAGCTCGCTTCGCAGACAGAAGACGTACATTGAACAAGCAAGAACGCAGCCAGCGTATCGGCTTTCCCATCCGGCGAATACAGCTGGGTGATTACAAGCTGGTTCACCGCTCCAGGGGTACCGGAGAGGAACATGATCACGAAACGGAGGGCGTATGCGTCGGGCGGGATGAGGGAGGTGTGGAATGTGAGGTATTGGGTGAGCGCGACGCCTATTACGGGGAGGATAACGCATTTTATGGCTGTCATGCCGAGCATGGCCATGATCGGGAGCTTCGTTATTGGTCGGGGTATCTGGCACATAAGTCAGCATGGTATCAGGTTGATTTGTGAATAATTACTCACATCCATGCGAGCGAAACTGTTTCCCAGAAGCAGCAAGCCCTGAGGCACGGAGATGCCGCCAATGAAGCTAGCGGTATTTAGGATGAACTGCAAACATGGGTTCCCGTCCGGTCCAAGAGCGAATCCATAGTACTTGTCCCCAGGCTGGAGCTCGACAAATAGCGCTTTCAAGGGCTGGATAAGGGAGATCGGAAGGGCGATCAGGATGGAGAGGGTTACGGGGCTCGTCGAGTTTTTGAGCATGAACCAGACTGCGTGTAGAGGTGCAGCTGCTGGTTTGGCCCAGAAGCGTTTCCAGGGCACCACTATGGGCTGTACTGCTTCGTCTGCTCGGGCCTTCCATCTCCGCACAAAGTGGGGCACGAAGCGGGAGTGGGATACAGGTGCTGGCTGCGGTGCGGCTGGTGGAGCTGGTGATGACGAAGCGGTGACACTGGTCGCGGACTGTGACGGGCTCAGCTTTGGTGATGCTGATGTAGAAGGCCCGGGATGGTGATGATGGTGAAGAAGCGGACCGAGTCCAGGTTCTCCGGCCAGGGCTTCCGCCTCTGTGCTCGCCGCAGCCTTCTCCTGCTCGCGCAATATCTGTTCCTCGATCTGCTCTTCGATTTCTGTAGTGCACGTAAGCAACTTACCGGACACGGCAAAACGATGCCAACTTACTGGTCTCCTCGCCGAAAGACTCTGGATCATGTTCCGGCTCCTTCTGCTTCCCACCCCGTAGCCTCGCCCAAAATCTCTTCATAGCCCTCGACCTCCTCTCCCACCTCTCCCTGATACTCTCAGGAATCTCACACCCATCCTCATCCAACGGTATCTTATCCGCATCCGCAAAGTCCCACGCCACAGTCTTCCAGAACCCCGTTGCGAAGTAGGTGATCTGGAAAGCGACGATGAATACTGCGATGAAGGCGATTCCGAGCTGCGTGTCGGCTGTGCCGTTGAAGGGGGCGTGCATGAATATTGTCATGAGGACGGCGGTGGGGAGGTTGTTCCAGTTGGACATGGCGCCGCAGGTTACGAGGCCCCAGCGGAAGTTTCGAGGAACGAAGACGAATTCGCGTAGGATGATCGTCATAAACAGTCCGGCGAACTGCGACGACTTGAGCGTCGAACATCTTCTCCGCTAGACTGCACTCACGATATAGAAGAAGGCCATTAGGAAGATTGGCCCAAGGAAAGCGATGTTCGTGCTGTTGAAAGCAGGAACAATACTGGAGAAAACCAGGCATGGTAATGCGATATTCTGCCTCGCAATTCAGCACAACTTCTGTAGCACACATACGCGCATATACGCACCACGTTGACCACGGCCGACCCCTTCGCACCCTGCGGCGTCCACAGCCCATTTCTCGTGATCACATATCCAGCAAGAATGGTAAGAAAGGTCTTCAATAGTGGGACGAAGCTATATGCGGTATGCACATCAGCGGCGACTCCGAAAGCTGATAAGGTACTGCTCACCCCGCATAGATGTAGTACCCCGCCGGACTGGTCATTTCGTTCTATCCGTACTGATACAGTCTATAGCGTTCCTCAGGCCCCTTCAGGCCGTCTCGGTACACTCTAGCAGCAGCGAACAGAAAAGCAAGAAGCGGCAACGTCGACCCCATCGCAAACCCGGCACGAAAACGTATATATGACATCCTCATCGGACGTCGGCCTACGGGCAAATCATCGCAGCAAGAGGGCCGACACCGCGCAAGCGAGAGGGCCTGATACCGGGCCGGTAGGGCCTGTCCGAGCGGGGGAACGGGTTGGGAGCGGAGCCCTCGCTGCCGGAGGCGCCGGGCGTATGGGCGTGTCGGGCCATTATTCCTGCGGAGGCTATTCCGGATGCGCCGGGCTTCGGAGTTGGGGACCGATCGTGCTTTGGCAGGGGTTCGATCAAGGTGATCGATATATAAGGAGGGTTGGATGATATTATTGGGAAGGTTCGATCGTTTTCATTGCACAGCCATTACCTGCTTCTTCGCCGACAATGTGTGCTAGGTTTGAAGGGGCTGCGTTATCGGTGCAAAATTGTTTTCTCCAGAAGACGACAAGCTGGTAAGCGAGATACATAGCTGCAACAAGCGCCCGCAACTTCCGCTGTGGCACCTCATCTACCGTACTGTACCAGTCAAACTCGTTATTGCAGAAGATTTTCCCCGGCCTGGCTTTGTATTCCACTAACCAGAAGATCCGCCTCTGAGAGGCCTTATCATCAGCCTTCCTCCTAGAAGCACGTGACCCCGCACGAACCCTCCCACTTCTGCTGCAAAACGCCAAGCCCATCATCCCCGCATCCCCTCCTCTCCAGCATCATCCCAAAGTGGAGCTCAAACAAATGCCGTAACTCACAGACCTCCATTTCCCTCATGCACGACAATGAATCCGTGCCAGACAAAATACCTCATCCAGCTCTGAGTTCTGACGCGCGCCCAGAGGTGGCTGGTCGTCCTCGGTCGATGGCATTCCACTTTTGGGCTGAGCGGGGAGCGCCGCCGACGCGCGACAGGCAAGCCGCTCAATGACGACGACGCGTCTCGTCTCGTCCGCGTCGTTGGCTAGGCTCTGGCTCGCCGCTAGTCGCAGCCCGACCCGGCCTGGTCGACGTCGCTGACGAGCAGGACCAGGTTGTCCTACACAGGTAGGGGTCGATCGACCCCTTCTGAACGAGGCTGGCTGGATGACGTATTGTTCATTGGAGATGGTTCGGCTCTATTTAAGAGGACCTAGGGTAAGGGCAGGGGATCGAGAGTCGCTTACACCCATCGGGCTGGATGTCAAGCTTTGCAGGGATGGCATTGGGTGGACAAATATGGGAATGTTGAACATTGCCATCATTGTCTTTGTTTTTCCGTTGTACCGTACCAGAAAGCATGTTTAGAGAGGATTATGTGACGGTGCTTACGCTCTCGCATTTGCAGTGATAGATGGATGCATCGATAGCGTTGCAACGCAGCTCCGTGATCATGATGAACCTCACGGCTCCGCTTTGATAGCCTTGCATTTCAGCATCATCAAGGCGGAGATTACACCGTTCCTCCGGCTTCTCACACCCTTTGCTTGATATGAAGTACCTGCGCAGCAGCTATATGAGGAGCTCATGGTAAACACGAGGCAGCATCAATCCCTTCCGCTTTCATCGAAGTTTGCACAGTCACGAGATCAACAGATAAAGCGGGCCGAAGTGAAGATCTTCCCTTCCAGGAGACCGGAGCTGCAGCCGCAGTGCGTGACCCGTTGGGAGGGAGCGCCGCACGCTCGGGTCAGGAACGTCCGCCTCTCGCGCGCATTACGACTTATCAGGATGCTGCGAATGTATAAGTGGAAGGGTATGACGTTTCCGAGCCGGAAGATGCTGTAATGTAATGTAAGCAAGTTCCGGCCCGATCGTCTTCCATCACGTATGTGCTCGTCCAGGATCTTGAGAAGGAGGAAAAGCTGCCGGATCTTGCGGTTTTATCTCCGGCTGACTCAGGGAAGCCCAAAGAGGTGGGAAAGAAGATGAAGTGCGAAGATGGTTGAATTTCAGGTGAAGGAGCGGTGAAAGGGTTGTACGGAGAGGAAGTTGATGGAAGCTTGAACAGGTTTTGTTATGCTGTGCTCTTGCCGAAAATGAAAAGCGCGGGCCCGTTTTGGCGTTTCGAGGGCAAATCTCTTGCCGAACGAGAGAGCGGTCAAGGCACGGCTTACATGAATGAGGATGAGCTAAGAAGATCTGGCAGGCTCTGGACCCGCGCGACGTTGTTGACGACCGTCAACGGAACGACGGGACGACGGATACATGGAGCGGGGTGCGAAATTGGGGTACGTTGTTGCGTTGTTAGCGAGGGATGCGGGGTGTTTCGGGGTAAAGATCTGTGGGTGGGTCGCTTAGGCCTCGCCCGCTGGTGGATAGGCCTTGCAACAACTTGCGGTTTGTAGGGTTGTACATATTGTGTTTTGTAGACTGTCCAAGCGAATGAGTGACGGTGGCAGAAAAAGTGGCATCAAGAGCCAAGAGATCCTTTCGATTCCAGTGAGCGGTGGTGGACGGAGGCAACCAAGGCGGGATGAGCGTGGCTTGTCGTCAAGGGGCTGCGACAGCGGGATCAAATAGAAGGGATGAAGCGGGAAAGAAAAGAAGGACATTTGGGAGAGGGGGAGCGGGTGCAGTGAAGGGGGAGCGGGAGTTGTTGGGTACGCCATCCAGGGGCGGCCGATCAGTGCGAAATGGCGGCCAACGGCACGAATGGGAGAACGAGAGAGGGGGTGAGGCGTGACGGCAGCAGGTGCAGAAGGGGAGAAAGAAGCAGGAGAAGGTCACAGCAGCGTCGGTGGGCCAGTCACCCGCACACACAACGCTATTTGGCGGGTGCAAAACGGGGATAGGGCACATCTCCTCCCCCCTTCCCTTCCCTCATCCCCCTTGCCCCCCATCACCTGCCTGCACACCGACACACCGCAGGAGTACACCCACCACGCACGCACACTGAGCGAGCAACGGCTGCCGCATCACACTCAGCCCGCTCCTCCCGCACATCCTCTTTACTCCTCTTCCTCTTCCTCTCCGTTTCTCTCTCCCTTCCTCTCCTCTCTCCGCTTGCCCGTCTCTTGTCGTCCCTCTTCTCCTGTTCCTGTCCCTCTCCTCGTCGCTGTCATCTTCGCACGCTCGCCATACAAAGGCACTGCTTGATCTGGCATTCACCGCCTCAACCCAATCCCTTGTATCGGTCGACTCTTGTTATCTGCTAGCCGCCATCAATAGAACCCCAACTCGCCTAATCACCTCCTCCCCCTCGTAAAGGCTTGCTCCCCTCGCTCTGCCCTCAACGTCCAGCAAGATGGCAGCTCAAGCAGGACGGTCGAGCCACTCCTCGTCCCATATGATGAAGACGACTAAACGAGGACGACCCTATCTAAAGGTACGTTCTTTGTCCCCTTCAACTCGCCGCGTACTGGCAGGTTCTGATGCATTCGTTGTAGGACACACTCGACCTGTTTGCAACGCTCATCGTATCCCTCGACCTTACAACACACCGACAGTTCTTCCGCCAGATTCCTAATAGCTTTACCACGTACGTCCCTACCTCATGTCTCGCTTCCCGCGACACCACTTTCTAACCCTACTTCCATGCAGTGATGAAGCCTGTGCGAATCTGTCCAATCTCAAGTTTGCTCAATCTACCCGCGGGCCGGACCCCAAGGACCCAAGCCGGATTGTTACCACAACGACGACGACGACGTTCTCCATGTCACGCGAGATGGCCAAGTCGATGTGCCAGCACTTTATGGACGCTCGGCTGATCGAGAACGCCGGTGACAGGCAGTCAAACATCTTCAAAGACCGGGGGACATACCAGGTCACCCCGAAGGGCCTTCATATTCTTGAACGGTTCATCACCAAGAACGGCATGACAGCGGATCATCTCGTGAAAGTGTTCGCCACCCAGCCGATATGCATGAAGCTCCTCCACCTCGAGCGCAGGCCAGACGACGACGATATCATCATTTCCCAAACGCCAATCGTTGACCTCTTCCGCCGTTTCGCAGGCAGGCAGCCAAACTACCCCTCCACGTCGGACTCGAACATGCCGCCCGACCCGGCGCAGGAACATCATGAGCGCGCTAAGGGCATCTTCTTGCAGGACGTAACTGAGCGTATCGACGGGCAGAAGACGCCGCAGACCTTCAGGTACTGTTTCTACTCGCCGGCAGCGCTGGACTGGCTATGCGACTTCTCCAGCATTGTTGCAAGGGACGAGGCGGCCGAGCTGATGGCACACTTTGTTCGCTATCAACTCATCCAGTACGTGACGGATCATTCGAGCAGGCGGGAGGACCAGATCAGCTTCGAGGTTAAGGGCGGACCGGGGACGACAATGCGAGCTTTGGTGAGTGACCTGCATATATGCGCCTTTGGTACAGGTCTGACCGCTCTGCAGCCTAAGGCCGAGTTCATCTGCAATCCTAAGACGCTCTACCGGATCACCGAGATTGGCCAGCAGTGTGCCCGCTGGAACGTCCCTCCACGTGCGGCTGGTGCTACTGCCGGCACTAACCCTGCTGCTGCCGTTGCCGCTGCGGAACACAGCGGTCGACCATCCGAGGACAGCAGTGAGGCCCACGCTACCGACATCAACTACGGCCCTGGTGCTGGTGGTGTTGGCGGTGCGAAGGGTCTTGCTGGTGCCCAGGAGGCACAAGCCCAGCTCCAGCGGCGCGGAAGTGTCGCGGAGCGGCTCAACAAGCTTGAAGAGAGCGTGGCGCACGATTCGCCCAAGGAGAGCAATACCGATCGGCTCAAGTTCATCCTCGCCGAACCTGCTCTACGTTCCCTGTTCCGCGATTTCCTCCGAGGCAATTTCTGCGAAGAGAACCTTTCCTTCTGGCTCGAAGTCGAAGATCTCAAGCGCCGTTTCGTCACTTCTTCCTCTGCCTCCGCTGCCACCACCGCCCCGACCACCGGAAAGGGCAGCCAAATGGAGAAACATCAAGACGGTCTCATCAAGATGGCGTTCGTGATCTTCAATACCTTCCTAGCCCATTCTAGCCCTTGCGAGCTAAACATCGACCACGGGCTGCGGAACGAGCTCGACGCGTACCTCTCCAATGTCCTTTCCGTGGACGGAAAGGGTTTCCTGGGGAAGGTAGAGCCAGCGCAGACAGCGCAGTTCACTGCTACGCAGTTGCAGCATATGATCAGGCTGTACGAGAGGATCCAGAACCACGTTTTCCGTCTGATGGCTACCGACTCCGTGCCCAAGGTGAGCATCCCGTCTCCCGCTCCATATCTTCTGACTTCATCCCTAATCATCTTCTCTAACCAACAGTTTGTGAAAACAAAACAGTTCGTCGCTCTCCGTCAATACGTCCAAGGCCTCGAGCAAGTCGACGCCGACATGCGCATGGCGGCCGAAGTGGTCGGTTCGCCCCCAGGCCCGGGCATTGGGCTGAGCGGCGGCGCCGGCAGTGCCGTGGGAGCGCCGCATGACTACGAGGCCTTCCCGAGCGAAGAACCGATGGGGAGGACGTATATGACCATCTCGACCGCTGCGAACGAAAAGGCGCGCGCGTTGGCGGCGAAGGCGGAGGCGAAGCGAGTCGGGATCAACGTGCCTTCTGCTGGTCGATAATCCCCCATCCTTCTCTCCCTTTCCACCCACTTATCTTCCTCGGAGTCGCCATGACCTTCAGCCGTGCGGATGCTTGCTTGCCCACCCGATGATACATATTCAGCATGTCTATGATCCCCCTTTCATCCCAACCCCACCCTCACCCGCTCCCACTTCACGGTGAGGAGCATAATGCCCCCATTGCGCCTCAACAAGCGCTTTCTTCCTGTCTCTGCTGCTCCTCTTTTCTCTGTTGTCTTATTCCACCCTCCCTGTCTCCCTTCCGTCTCTCCTCTCGGGAACCGTCCGGCTGGACGACACGCATCCATTCATCTCATAGCCCCCTTTTTTTTACAAAGCAAAGATATTGTATAAACGTAATAGCCACCTGTGTGGCGGCCAATGATCATTGTTTGATAACACGCTTGCGCGACGGAATCACACAAGCATCCTTGTTCGAGGAGTGGATATTGTGGAACGGATCTACAATGATTGCATTGACTAATTACGTGTGATCAGTTGCGGGAATTACAGTAGTATACAGCATGCAGGGAATAGTGCGGTCTTCTGTCGGACCCAGATACAGAATTTTCTAATGAACAGTCGTCACAGTAGCAGTAGCAAGGGCTGTCAAGCCGAATCCTGGGCGATCCCCGCCTCGACCACAGACTTCATCGCCTCCAGAAACTCCTCGATAGGTACGGCGACGTCGAAAGACGCGGCGCCCAAATGCTTGGAAGCAGCAAGAACCGGCAGACGACGCAGCGAGCGGCCAGACATGCCTTGACATATCGCAGCGAGCTCAAATAACCGCTCGCTTACTTGTTGCTCTCTTTCGTTGCTGGCCAATGCTATTCGACGGTCCCGCAGGTCCAGGATATTCTAGGCAAGATTGAGTGGAGGGGATAGGAGGAGGGGTGAATGCTTACCACGTCTTTCTCGATTACACCACGCTCCATGAGTTCAAGCAGGCAACCTCGGAGGATCCAGTACACGCCGTCCTGAGGCGGGTTGCCGATGAACTTGACTATGTCTGCACGATCCTTGAAGGCGGGATCTGCTCCAAAACAGTTGTTATGCCAGTCTCTCATCTCACGACAACATACGCACCGATGGAGTCCACAAGGTTGGAAGTGGTGACAACCAGAACGTTCTTTAGTTGCTTCAACTTGTCGAGCTGCGTCAAGAGCGCATTAACAACCTAGAGGCGATGAGTATGCAACCATCGGTCTGGCATGGGATCGGCTCAGCTTACTCGGATGGCGTCGGTCGGTTCACCGGCGGACACCGAGCCCGATCTCGAAGCCGTAATACTTTCCACCTCATCTGAACGGTGACTGATAAGTATCCCGTTGCAACAACATGTACCACCGCACCTATGAGAACCACAACGAAGGTTTCTTCCTCCTCACAGAGTTCCATCACGCGGGTAAACAGATTCTGGACAAGCTTCCCGGACTCGGAGAACCATCGAGAGAATAGCGAATGAGAGTTAATCTCGATGAAATGTGTGATCGGATAGACTTTGCCCAAGCGAATCGAGAGCTTTTGAGCTAGAGCGCGACATAGGGAGGTTTTCCCTGTGCCAGGAGGACCATGCAATAACACCACGCTAGACGAAGGCTATCAGTCGGGCCCAGTCGCAGTTGGAGGTTCGTGTATGCGCACCGATTCCAGGCAACAATGTTCGTATCGACGTTTGCCTGGGAAAATCGGATCGTGGCATATATGTAGTTGAGAAGGTCTATTTTGACATCATCTGCGTAGAAAAGGCTAGCCCCAGGTCAGATACAGTATGCAGAGAGGTTTATAGCGCAAGACTTGCCTTTCCCATAAACCCTCAGCCGATATGTTCGGCATTAAGCACATCGTTGCGGAGTTCACCGACTGCCCCTCTTCAGCCCCATCTGAGATCAACTCCTCCGTATGAGCCGTGTTGGGAGAATAGACATGGACATTCAGGCGTGTCTCTGCTGGGTCGAACTGTTCCTTTCCATAGGCTGAACGCATATAAGCACCAATCCCGTATATACGAGAGATCGCTTACAGGTTTCTGCTACTCTGATAGACTGCACGCTCCCCGAGAGCCCACCCATCCACTCCCATCCGGTTAATGCGCTTTCAGGCATGAGTGAGTCCAGGTCAGATGCGATCCATTTGCGAACGAGGTTCTCAATCGTCTCGAAGGATGCTGTACTCTGAGGCTTCAGGCCAACCTCGACTGTGAGAGTCCTTTAGGTCCAGTCCGGCCCTAAACCGTTGTACTTACTGTGTATAGAATACTTGGGGGTAACTTGGGTAGAAGCCTGCTTGTGGCCGTTTGTAGCAGGAACCAGCGTTCTCTTCACATGTATGCTGCCAGAAGGTCCGGCAGGTTTAGGTAAAACGAGTTCCTCCACCACCATCTCCGACTTAGATGAAGCAGTACGGGCACCGGCGACGTCCTGCATGATAGTATCGTGCGCAGAAGGAGGTAGAGCATGAGGTGCCATGATGGTCGACAGAAGCAGGCGATAGATGATGTTCCAAGGTCGGGATCCAGGAAGGACCTCCAAATGATTCCGGTACGCGTCTCGACGCGTCCTGATTTCTTTCCGGTCACTTGACAAGACCAGCGAGATCGTGGACCTCCTCTCGTTCTCGATCTTTCACCATAGCTATGGATTATCGGCGCTCATCTGTTTATCCTCGACACTCAGTTTTCCCAGGGGCTTTGAATCTCGGTTCGGGCTCCAAAGGAATAGATGGACCAAGGCCGTATCTGCCCCACCTCGAGGCCTGTATCAACGCGACAAACCAAAGTACCAATACCGTGCGTACATGCACGAAGGGAGGTTCGCTTGTAGCTGAGAAGCATTTGATACAGCTCAAGGCCCTTCTGGAGGACTTCAAGGATGGGACTGGGGATTTGCCGCGGCTTACCAAGGTGCTGGAAAACAATAGGGTGAGTTGTCACTGTTATTATCGGATCTCCCTCTCAAGGCTGTCGCAGCTGTTCGTCCTCATCAACGAAGACGTTCTGCGGAAGTACAAGGCTCAGCTGGCCGAGGAGATAGAGCCTCAGGTCGCGGAGTTAATAGCAAAGGCAGAGAAGTCGCTAGGTGTCTTGGAAAGGAGAGAAGTCCAGTTGCAGAAGAAGGTGCGTGAGGCTTGAACACCGCGGCGGGAACCCGGTTAACATAATGCAGGTGGAAGCGCAGCAACATAACGGGAACTCCAAAGCCGCTGTACCTACCGCATCTAACAAGGCAGAGGAACGAAGGGCGAAGCTCATGGCTGCTAGGCGGGATCGCCTAATGAAAGAGCTGAAGGCATTAGAAGAGGAGGTGGAATCACTCGTGCGTAACCTTGAGAAACCGACCAGCTTCAGACACTGATTCGCCAGCAGACCACTCAGTTGGAGGACTAGCATAGCTCCTGTGCATTCCTGTTCCGTTCCGTGATCTTAGGGCTACAATTGTATCTGTGGAATAGCTGTAATTAACCTGTAGAATACGCGACTTTGCCCTCACAGCGCGTCGACGCGCTGGGCGCTTGTGAGGCTGGCCAATCGCAGTGATCTTGACGCGTAAGGACGCCCAACGTCATAGACCCAGGATGCCTCCGCCCATTTCCCCAGCCTTCGAAGCAAGTCGCCCCTATGCGCATACAGTTAACGGCATACTACTACGATTATACCCTAACGATCAACCTCCTTTTCTTTCTCGTCCCTGTCATTCGTTATGGCTACCGAAAGTAGTCATGGATCATCTTCAACGTGGGTGATAGGCTCCGATCCGCTGGAGGACGAGCTGTGGAATACAGACTACGTCAATGAAGAGTGCGCATCGTACTAAGTCTATGTTCAACGGTTGCCGTGTTGACGCAGACGCATAGACATATTGCTGCCTTTGCACGAGCCTTATCATCGCAAGATATACTAGAGCCAGAGTCTCCGGCCGTGTCGCCTATGGACGAACGTGGCCCTTCGCACGAAAATCGAGTACGGAAGGTTTCGGCAGTCAGCGACTTCGCACCCATTAGCACGAAGGTGAAGAGGTGCGTGGTATTGAAGCACATCGGCGGATTTGTTCTGAATGGCACTTAGGCGAAGGCCACATGCCGCGCATGGAAGAGCGCAGGAACTGTCTTTTAAGATATTTCGGTGGCCGCTTTTGGTGCGTTGGGCTATTCCGTCACGATTCGTCGGTTCTAATGCTTCACCTAGACCATTCTGTTCATAGTCATCTTCGCCGAATTCTACCTTTACGTCCTAATCCGTCAGATCGTCAACCTGTTCGAGTGGCTCCTTGCATGTGAGAACTCACGGGAAGGATGAGGTAGGATGTGCTGAAACAACGTTCCAGGGCGAGGCCGAAAGCGGCTACTGCGACGCAAGCTTCGCAGCGCCAAGACGTACGAGGAGTGGAAGGAGGTGGCCCAAATGATGGATGAATACATGGACTTCAATACATGGAAGCATGTAAGTGCCAACAGAGATGCTGATTGTCCCATAGTTCTCACGCGGAGTTGCAGATAGATGAAGATCCTTATTACGATTGGCAGCTGGTCAAGAAGGTGTGATGCCCCGCCGTCCTTAAAGGCAGCGCTGGACTCATATGAATCGCTCAGGTCCGACGATCTTTGCGAACTCTGAAGGACAAGAATGACGTCCGAGGATTAATGGGTGTGCTCGAAGTCTGTCTTCGCCCTAATTTCGCTGGAACAGAGAATCCTCGATTGTACAGTGAAGTGAGTAGCTCAGAGATGCCCGTCATCGATCTAATTCCGACCCTTTGGTCAGACGTTCTATGGCACAAAGGATCTGCTCGAGTCGTATGTCTCGCTAGTGGAGTCGTGCTTGGCTCTCGTGCGCGAGAGCCGAGAAATCTCCATTGAAGAGAAACGCAAGTTCTTCCGTGACGCCAACCGTGGACTGGGCGTGTCGGCCCTTTGTCTCTCTGGTGGCGCAACTTTCGGCTATTACTCCTTTGGTGTTGTCAAGGCATTCATAGACACGAACCTACTTCCTCGAGTCATCGCCGGTACATCTGCTGGAGGGCTCGTGGCCGCGTTGACTTGCACCCGAACGGACGACGAGTTGAAGCAGCTGCTAGTACCGAGGCTTGCAGACAAGATTACGGCGTGCGAAGAACCATTCCGCGTTTGGTTCAAAAGATTTTGGAAGACAGGAGCCAGGTTCGACACGGTCTCATGGGCACGCAAGGTCTGCATGGGTGCCTCTTTTGGTTGCGTCCGGGCTAATCGCTTTTCAGGCAACCTTCTTCACGCGTGGGTCGATGACGTTCAAAGAGGCATACGAGCGGACAGGCCGCGCCCTCAACATATCAGTCATCCCATTTGACCAGCACTCGCCAACCAAACTCCTCAACTATCTCACTGCACCTGACTGTGTCATCTGGTCGGCTATAATCGCCTCAGCTGCCGTACCAGGCATCCTCAATCCCGTCGTTCTTATGCAAAAGCGGCCAGACGGCAGTATCGTTCCTTGGAACTGGGGCTCAAAGTTCAAGGACGGTAGCTTGCGAGTCGATATACCCTTGCAAGCACTCCATACCCTGTTCAATGGTGAGTAAACTCATGTTTCACTCGGTCTCGCCATCTCAATCTCTTCCAGTGAACCACCCTATTGTCTCTCAGGTTAACCCTCATGTTCATCTGTTCTTCTTCGCTCCACGTGGTTCTCCGGGCCGGCCGGTAGCACACCGCAAAGGAAAAGGTTAGCATGTGCATATATGTAAGAAGTCCATTCTCACGTTAAGCAGGGTGGCGGGGTGGTTTCTTCTTGGCTGCAGCCGAGCAATATCTGAAGCTCGAGCTGACGAAGAACTTCAAGGTGTGGACACCTTAGTCATGCAGCAATACAGTCTGTAATAGGCGACTTGCAGGTCATTCGAGATCTGGAACTCATGCCACAGCTACTCGGGCAGGATTGGTCAAGTGTTTTCCTGCAGAGATTCGATGGCTCCGTAACGTACGTAATCGCGTTTTACTGTTCGCTCACGCTCTCATCGCGCTCGTTGGTGGTAGGATATGGCCCAAGACGCGATTCATGGTACGTACCTACATTGATTCGCGAATTCTCTTGTTTATATTCGATTTTAGGACTGGATTCATATCCTGACCGACCCGGATCGAAAGGAGCTGGAGAGGAAGATGCGCGTTGGCGAACAAGTCACGTGGCCGAAGGTGATTTACACAGCCTGGAGTATCCTCAGCCATCTCATTGAGTTGCAGCTGCATATGATTGAAAACCGCATCCGCCTTGAGCGCGAGATTCTGCGCGGCAGGCTCGCAGTGCGTCAAAGCTCAATGTCGCGCGAAGCTGGGTTGGGTCTCAGCATAGATCAGCCTCGAGCACTGCGGCCAACCGTAGCGGTTGAGAAACCAACACCTGACGGCGAGGTTCCGAGGGATCGTCATAGACCGAGACGGCAAATATCGATCGATTCCGACGCCGAATCTGGGTTCAGAAATGAGAAAACGGGATTCCGACCCCCTCGCCCTCAAAGATCCTCTGCCGCGTCACCCGTTGACGATCCGGCTTCTGTGCGATCTATACAGTCGCTGCCTCCTTCGTTTGGCTCTAACTGGCTGAACCCTCCACCCGTGGGCACTCGAAAACGCCGCGCTGGACGCGCTTCACCGTCAAACGGTGATTCTAAGCCCGGTAAGACCTACTGTCCCCAAGGGCGGCTCATAGCTAACGATCCTATTTAGGCCCAGGTGCCACCACACCCACCGCTTCCCGTAGCCCCAGTTTCATTTCTCGGCTGCGCTCACCCTTTGCATCCACATTACTATTTCACAAGAGCCCGCAATCCACAGCTCCGGAGATCAAAGAGGAAGCCGTAGAAGATGATCCGCCGCTACCGGACTCTAGCTCAAGTGACACAGAGACCGATATCGCTTGGCTTGCAAGTCGCGCGGCAAGAGCCTCACCGACCATAATGCGGCGCGACAATGGTGGTGATATGGATGAAGAGGATGACTCTTGAGTGATCCTCGGACGAATGCACACATGTATACCAGCAACGACCATTAATGATGATAACTGTCTGTATGCGCCGCCGGTCTCCGCCAGTCGCCCTGATGAGACGTCTAATCGCCGTGTGGCGTATCATTCGACTTCCTCGCATATCCTTCGTTATGCTGGACCAATGGCGTCCTCCTGGTTGCAAGTGACAGCATATTGAGGCGCGAAGGATTGAGACTCCGAAGGTTGGGATACGCCGTGCACGCGATTTCCGTTGGAGCCACGCTGCAAAACCCCAAGCCCATTAGCCCTGGTTCCTCGACTTGTGAAGGTCGCTGACTTCCGTACATTTTTAGCACGTCTTCGATGACCGAGATACAGACATGCGGACCTTGTGGAGCATCGCAGTTGCTAACACATACCATCATTATGTCTGATGATGCTGAGATATTTCCTTTTTCGACTGCGGCGCGCTCAAGGACGAACTTCTCCCGACTGTCCGCCGGTTACCGTTGTTTTGATGCCCTGTTGCTGGCTACGCGGTACAAGTGGTCCGCCGTGAGGGCATTGCGCTGCAATTCAGCACCTGCTCCGCGGACCAGGCATACCACAAGAAGCTTCTTAGCCTGCGGCACATACATTCAGCTGCTCCAACGGAGCATATGCGTAGAGTCCCATTATCGCGGTAAATCAGGACCGAAAGCGCTGTACAAGCTGGAGTTTCGTGGCCAGTCAGTGTTAGGCATGCGACTCCCAGTCAATTTCCACCCCGTTCAAGCGTCTTGATGTGCTTGTACACCGGCTAGAATACGAGAAGCGCAGACGCTTCATTAGAAGCAAGAGCGGTTTCCGCCAAGAATCTCAGCATACCGATTCCAGAATCCACTGGTTGTTACGGGTTGTTGTCCCAGAAGCGGAGTGTAATCAAGCCCTGTAGCACGGCAGCATCAAAGAAGCACTACCAGAGATAAAAACCCGCGGACCGCGACGTCACTTTGTTAGCGACTCTGGCTCCGAAACTACATGCGGCCCACCTGCTAGAGACCACTGATGAAAAAACGCGGAGGCAGCCAGAGCCTCCAGCACACCGCGACATTGGCGACCTCGGCTTAAACGCGTAGCCTGATTAGCAAAGACAATCGGGGGTGATAAGATGAAGAGATGTACACAGGGGACACTGCCCGAATGATGGATACGGTTTGACGATATTACAACTCTGCGAGCAGCATGGTACCTAATGTTTGCACAACTTGGTCACCCATCGCCTTTTCAACAGCCTCCTCAATATGCCTCTTCGGATCCTGCTTGCCAACATGTCGCGTTTTTAGTTGTTCGGGTGTCAATGTAGACTCTTCCTGAACAGATTTGTTGTATGCCTCTGATAATGCTTGCATGCCCTGTGTACAGCGTCAGAGCGGCCCGTCAAGGACAATGACCCGTGCTTACCTTGATTGCCTTCTCATTCGACTCCTTATGAACATTGAAGTCCTTCAGCTTCAGACCCTCGGTCCAATTCCGCTTGTGCAGATTCATGAGCATGCCCTGTTCCTGCTCCGTCTTGCGATAGTTGATAGCGATGCTGTAGTAGTGGCGATTAAGCCCGTGAATAAGGGATTGAATAGAAGGCTTGTTTATGTGACCGATATTTGACGTCGTTTGCCGAGCTTCTTGACCGAGTACAACAGAATGGGTGTTAATGAGCCGGAAAGCATCGATGACGACCTTGCCCTTCACCGACTGTATAGGATCGACAACAACAGCAACAGCCCGCGAGTTGAGTGACTCAAATGACTGTGCCAGGTGTCAGTATTCGTGCTACAACATGCCTTCGCTTGGCGTATGCGCACCTGCTGTGTGTTGATGTCGACGCTCGATAGCCAGCATCCGAAGCCGGGATGGGAATGGTACCACCCAACCACCATCTCCGGTCTGAACGCAGTCAATATATGCATATATGCGCCTCAACCAGCAAAGCTTACCGGCCAGTCTGCTTCAGCATGTCCATCATCTTTGTCTGGAAGACGTGATCCACGGATTCGACGGATACTGTCGTTCCTGATTGAGGCATGGCGAAAACGTCGATCACTTGAACCGTGTAATCGTCCACGAATTCCCCCAGCATCAACCCCATAACCTCCATCGGAACACCAGCGCGGCCATGCTTGAGCATCTTAAGAAGGGCTAGCGAAGATATATGGATGACTTCGCCACTGCAGGCAAGTCAGCATAGCACTCATGGTGCGGATTCCACCAGTACGCACTTGTCTGGAATCGGGTGATCGGCTGGAGCCACTTGTCCTCCCCTTTGCGCAGCAGCCTGGTGCATCAATCTCTCAAAGCCGGCTCCGTCCATTTTGTCAATTGCAAGGTGAGTAAGTAAGAGGAAAGAGATGAAGGGCGACCCTGTTGTTGCGAGCTGAGTTGGGCGGTATAACGAGCGGTCGGGCGACGCGTAAGTCAGGGTGCTCGCAATGGCGCTGCCACAGCTAAAGTTCCGGGGCACGTGGGCGCCATGCGACGAGCCCGTTCTTCTTTTACCACCCAGTTCGAGACGACTTCCGCTTGTGGTCCTGCCCGCTGGTAGCAACTCTGCTAGACTCCAAAGTCTGCGAAGGGTACTCTTTCGGAAACTGCTTGCGCTTCGCAATCACTGAGTCCAGTACATCAGCTTGTCTTTGAGGGAGCTGCGATAACTGGCCTTTCCAATTCCAGCATTCTTGATCCGGTGGCTCTGGTTTGAATGCAACCAACAAGAGGTTGACTACTGTATCGCACCATTGTGTCTATTTCTGTGCCACTTACTTTGCATCATATTTGGAGCGGCGCTCAACATCGTATGACTGCTGGAGGCGGGGCTACCCTTTCTGCATCGTGTGCGGAACGAGCCCTGCGGAAGCCGGCCATTCGCAAGGAGCCCCGCCTTTGACCGAAGACTACCAGAATGCTCCAGAGCCCTGTACTGAAGAAAACCTTGAACAAGCGTTTAGCCTACGAGGCTTCTGCCCTTCGGTGAGAACATGAAACGGGAGTCAGCGCCCGTTCCTGCGGAAACCGGCCTTCCGACCAATCATCGAGCAGGGAATTGACCTTGCAGTCCGCGCTGGGCACCACTTCGAGTGTCCTTCAGCTATGACTAGGTGCTTTATTTCCTCTCGAATCCCTTCGGAGACGCTGAAAGCCTGGATCTTTAGTTTTGGGCGAGCTTGACTTCCCTCGGCTTCCTCGGCACGAGGCTCCAACGCGCTCATGCGGCTTTCTTACCGTATGAATGCCAGTGATTGTAATTTCGACGGTCATTGCTCAGGATTGGAACATGTGTGACGACTCAGCAGGTGCGATATTCGTGGGGCTCGCACAGCACGTCGCAAAGTGTCAACCGTCATCGGTCTAAACTCATACAAGGCGAGATACCGACTGCGGTTGCCTAATACGCCGAATTCAATCCGCGTGCACTTCCCCTATCAGCAAATCGTCTACATATCGGCATGTAGCGAGACAGGATGGTACACACGCCAAGCGATACGTATGCGGCTGTATACCGGTCTGGGCCAACCTGCGGATCGGTGATAACAACTCATCCTCGTTGCGGAAGCGTACACCGCATTCCAGTCCGCCAATCGCCAGACGTCAACAAATATGACGCTACGATGCCTGGCTGCGATCTCGAAACCGACAAGCCTGTGATTACCGACCTCCATCCCATGGCCCACCCCAAAGGCGATCTCCCCGAATCGGGGTTCAAGGAGAAGGAAGAATCAATGCCTCCCCTCAATCCTACGCGCCTTATACCTACCGGCTGGCCAAGACAGCTGGAATGGTACTTACTGTGTCATACATGCTATTTCGGAGCCTATGAGCAGTCAATCTATCGTGAAATCGGGCGAAGCGGCCGTGGCTGTGTCGGCGGGTTCCTCTCGTCATCAGGGTTGCATCTTCTGGCGACCTGAGCTTCTCTGACATTCCCACCAGCCGATAATGGACCAACCAGACAAGTCGTATTTGCCAATCATCAAATTTGCGGCTTCTTGCGACCGGATCGAAGCTTGGTCTATCCTGTCATGTGGGAACTTAACTGGGCCGGAACAACGTTGCGACTAAACTGCGTGGACCATCGGCTGTCTTCATCGGACATCTTTTCTCCCCTATCGTGTGGCGATTGTTCAATTCGTGGCCTGACCTCCAAAGAACATCGAACATTGTTGGTTCCGTCCCTTGCGAAGCGCTCGTCATTGACAATGCCTCTGTTCTCATTGGTTCAAATCGCATTCTGACAGCATGATTCCTGAGCCATGGTCGCCGCACACCTCTGGGACCCTCCCAGCGATTCGGCCATTGTCCTACAACACCCAAAGCGGCAAAGGTTCGGAAATGAGTCTTTATTGTTTTTCAACCAGCTGCGTCTTCCGTTTTGACCGCTGGATCCATCTTGCGGGCCTGAAGCCGCCGCTTCCTTGTGGTCAGAAGGTTCAGACACTAGCGGAGATGGTCCTATCTTGCTCGTCAGCCTCGTGCTGTTCGGCGAGCATCCAGTCGTCGTCCATCGCCGTGACTGCATTCACTCTCTCTAGGGCATTTCTAGGGCATTTCAACTGGAGACCAGCCTGCTGAGGTTGCACCACGCTGCCAGCGAGCGGATCGTACATGTCCGTCAAGACGCCCTTCTGCGGCTGAAGACAGCTCTCTCCTCGTGATTCCCATGGGACCTTATCAGGATGACCGCGGACATTTACCGGTATCCTATTTCCTTCCCCGCACTTTGCGTCTTTTCCTGCACGAGATGATCCCAACGCCAGCTTATGGTCAGCCGCGGATGCCCTGGTTGGCAGAAGTCGGTTTCAGTTGCAAGCCTAACGTAGCTAGAGCGCAGGAATGGAATGTGAGAAGATGCCTATCTGGGCCAAGCTGTCGGGAAGCATGCTGAATGCGATGGGAGAATTGACGGAGGGTCCCTGATCCGAGCGCTGCGGGCAGGGCGACAGTCAGGAGGCCTGCTGTCTTCCCGAAGCATTGGATGAGAAGCAAACCAATTGATAGCTCACTTCCCTTCGGCCAGGTTCCGACTGTAAGAAGTCAGGCGGAATATGTGTGGAGGAAGCAACGACAAAATCGGCCCGCAATCGTCATTATTCTCGCCCATCGACGGGGGCATGCGGACCTCCAAACATGCGCATATCGCCCTGCGTTGACTCGATATAAGGAGGGTGTTTGACCGGGTTTCGAATCAGTTGTCCGCCCCGTATCAACCCCCGTTGACAAGAACGTCGCTTTCATAGACCGTTTCTTCCAAGTTTCCTTCCAGCGGTTGTTTATATCCTCGGACGGCCGATCGGCAGACAGATCCGGCACCGCACCCGCAAGCGAACCCCTACATAAATTGGTCCCCAGCGCCCGCGTCATGTCCCTCTTCTACTTTGCGGCCATGTCGCTCTTCAAGGCGGCCACCGCCCTCCTCGCAGAACAAAAGGAGCAGGACGATATATCTCATAAACTCGACGACACCGGCGTTCCATTCTCTCTAGATGCTTGCAGATATTGCGCCGATCCATGCGATGAGGATCATCTCGAATACCCGGCCAAGCTGGAGGTCGACCAGAACCCTGGCATGTTTGGATCGGTCAAGCCTTACGCGCGCCAAGTGAGCCCCAACCCATTCAATCCTCATGCCATATATTGACCTGTTCTTGATCATTACCCTATCATTAGATTGTAATCTCGACCGGAAAGACCGACTGGCCGCGGGAAGTGACCGAGGAGGAAGATAGTCTCGCACAACACGTCGCTCAGGTCAGCGCTCAGACGACGAGGGAACGCCAGGCCCTTACTGCTGCGGCTGCTGAGAGCTCAAGAGCTGCTGTCGGTGTACAAGAGGACACCGTCTCGAACGGTGTCGCGAAACTGTCACTGGACGATGGTGCAACGTCCGGTTCTGCACTTTCGGAGAAGCCCGCCCCTACCCCAGCACCCGTCAATCACGACGAGCATCCCAAGTGGCCCGAGCTCTGGGAGTCCTCGGATCCGTCTGCATCTCGCCTTTCCATCCTGAATGGCTCACACACGGCTTCCGAGGACGGCATGGCCAATGTCCTCGTCTTCCCGGACTACAAGATGGTGCGCGTGGAGGAGGGCCGGGTGGGCGCCGAGACACTGTGGGAGAATGCTTTGGATCCGGAGCTGCGCATCGCCGGGAAGGGCTCTGAGCACGAGAGCAAGTCGTATCTCTTGCCGTACTCCTGCGTGATCCTCCTATGTACGCCTTTCTGCTCCCTTATCGCGTTCTCTAACGTACATAAACGCAGGCTCACATAAGCGACGGGATAACCGCTGTCACATTGTTGCTCCCAAGTTGCTCCAATGTACGTGATCACTGTTTACCTTCCTTTGCTGGCACCGGCTAAACTGTCTGCCTTCCTAGCCTTCACCTCACAGCTGGAATACGAGGGCTGGCAGGTAGACCACAACATCGATGAGAACTACGATGACTGGGGTGACTCGCTGGAGTCCATCACGGGCCTCACCCCAGACGAGCGTGAGATGATCGTCGAGAAGCGTCTGGCGGATCCCGAGCGGCGCGAGAACAAGCGGGTGCTCATCCTGCGCAGTTCTCACGTTGGAGGTCACAAGTACGCTGGCAACGTTATTGTACGTCCCTGTCTTCCGACCTCGAGGTGTTTTTGCTGACCAGTCACCAGCTTGCGTTCCCTACCGGTGCGATGGTTTGGTATGGGCGTGTGACACCACATGAAGTCGCTTCTATCGTTAGTCTTAGCTTCGTTCTGGTCCTACCCAACGTAAGCTAATCGTCTCTTTCAGGTCAAGAATACCATAACAGAGGGCAAGGTGCTCCCTAAGTTGATGCGCGGCGGGATGAACCTAGCCAGGAAGTGCGGAAAGCGTACATTGCTAGAATGGTAGCACCCCTAAATTCCTGTTCGGTGGTATAGTGGAGGAGCAGACTGGTCCGGGTCTAATCAGTGTCGGTATTGTAAAGTAGTAGACAGGCTTTTTCGGGGCATGTACAACCATCGTAGGTATCCGTACAATACCCATCAATGTACAGTAGTTGCAATTCAATCGGTCCGTTGGTTCCTCGGCCTTTCAGAAGTCATACATCCATTTCAATCTGCGTCGTTACAATTACACGTTTGTTTCTTGGTTTGTTTATCGCCTCTACCGCCCTGCGAGGACATGTACAGCTAATGGCACATCCGCACACAAGACACAGAGTTGAGCATGGGGTGCAGGAGGTAAAAAAGGGGAAGGAGGAAAGGGAGACAACAGAAATAAGGAGCATACAAGTGGTATAGTACGTCTGAACAAGAGTCGCAGTTCAAGGACGAGGGTGAATTATAGGGCCAAGGGTTAGGTTGGTTGTAGAGATGGATATAGAGGTTCGTGTTCGCGATTGGCGTCCGGCAAGGCAAGGCTGATCTCGCAGATACTTCAAGGGTCAACATCCATACGGTCGTTGACGCGCCTACGGGCATTACGCCCGGCAGCGACTTCCTCGTTAAGCTCGTCTTCCGATTTGTCGACCTCTTCGTCGCTGAGGGCCTCGTCCTCAGAGATGTGGATGTCGCGTTCTTCGAGGAAGCTGGTAGCGCTCTGCAGGACGCTGTCACCGGTGTAGGTGAAGCCCTTGAAGTTGTCCTGCACTGAGCTGGTGAGGGGACTTCCCGACTTGCCATTCTGACGATCCTTCGGTCCGGTGATAGCCATAGGGGGACGCTTCGCCTGGCTTCCCTGAGGCCCGTTGTACGTCTTCTGGTTAGGACCATGTTTTGTCCAATCGTCCGAAGGATCTTCATCATCGTTGATGTCGATACCAACTTCGGCAAGGTCCGCAGAAGTGAACTCAGGGTCAAAGTTGGCGGTAGACTCGTCGGATTCGACATTAGGCTTGAAAGGCGGGGTGATCTTCTTCTGAGCGAGAAGGTCCCAGTCAATGCCATGGAAGAATGGGTGCTCTTTAAGCTCCGCGGCGTCTCGCTGAGCACCAAGACGATGCTTCGGATTACGATTCAGAAGCTACGAAGACGTCAGAACCCGGCAACACCAGTCCAGCAACAAGCTGCGACTTACCCCTTTGACAAACTGCTTGCCCTCCTCTGAGATAACACCGCGGGGGAAGCGGATTTTGCCGAAACAGATATTCTTGTACATCTGCTGGGTGTCCTCGGCATAGAATGGACTCCATCCACAGCACATCTCGAAGAGCAATACACCGAGCGACCAGAAGTCAACAAGCTTGGAATAGCCGTGGTCGTCGAGGAGTACTTCAGGGGCCAGATACTCCGTCGTACCGCAAAAGGTGTTCGTTAATTGGTCGCCTGGAAGGTCTGGCTTTGACAGACCGAAGTCGCACAACGCAACATGACCTGTGGCATCCAAGAGAATATTTTCCGGCTTCAAATCACTAAGAACGACTAGTTAGCGAGAAGGCTAGAGAAGACGGACAAGGATTCTTACCGATAAACGATGTTGTATTTGTGCAGATGCTCGAGAGCAAGCACAAGTTCAGCGATGTAGAAACGTGCACGTTCCTCTGTGAACCGTGTTTCCTTCTGCAAGTGCCAGAAGAGTTCACCACCAATCTTGAAGTCGGTGACGAGGTAAAGATCGGTTTCCGTCTGAAAGGAGAACTTCAAGCCGACGAGGAACGGGCATTCCACGGAACGCTGAAGAATCTTGCGCTCTCCGATCGTATGCGCAACCTCCTTCTTTGCGATGATCTCCTTCTTGGATAGTACCTTCATAGCATATATGCGCCTGGTGTCCTTCTTGCGGACTTGGAACACACGGCCGAATGTGCCACGACCAATGAGCTTCATGAATTCGAAATCGCGAGGGGAAAGGTGGCGTTTCGTCTTATGCTGTTCGTAGCGAAGCTGTATCCTGATTTCGCCCGACACTTGTTCGCTTGCATCTCGCGCCCGGAGTCTAGAAGCACGAGTCAGCCAAATCCAGGCGTGGGAGATTGCATTTTACGTACTTGTGCCATTGATCAACTGTATGCTCATGAATCAAAACCGGCTTGAGCTCCAGAGCCCCCAAGAATATTTCCGGCTCGACAGAGCGGTCGTAGACGTTAAAGGAGATGTAGGAGTCGTCGGAGGTCACATCACTGCGGGCGGAAGCATCAATCAGCGCGGAAAATTTGGCGATGCTAGCAGATTACACTCACAATGTCACCTCGTGTTTCCAGACAGGGTTGTAAGGCGAAGAAGACCCAAATAGGCTCGCGCCGAGGCCATTACCGGCTTTCTGCGAGCCATTTGTGTCCTTGCGGGTCCTGGGCTGCAGACTCAAATTCCCAGCAGCTCGTTCAAGCGTTCCCAGCGCCGTGCTTGAGTTGTTCCTACTCAAGTTCGTCGCAATCCCCTTTGCCTCCCTCTCTGTTTCAGGTATCGGATCTCTTCCAACAAACTCGCTCTGCTCGAACTGGACTACAACATATGGCTTGGCGTGCGGAGATGTGACACGGAGACCACGGGCTTGAATGAGCTTGACGTGGATTTGGCCACGGGAGGACAGCGTGTTGCCGTTGTTCTGCGTCGTCTGCGCCGTCGTACTCCTCTTCAGAGGTGGAGGCTTCATGGCAAACTCGGGAGGGTGGAGGGAGAGCTGTGTGGGTGCCGGGGTGCTGAAGCTCCCACCAGGAGAGAGTGGACCTGTCGGAGTCGCATCACCGCGACCACCATGGCTCGTAATATGGGCGTTTAGGAGGTGATGATGAAGGTTGTGGGTTCCTATGGTGGGTGTCCTCGTGCCCGAAGCTGCAGGAGTGCGCTGACCGGACGTTTGAGTTCCCGGTGACGGAGTTGGAGACATCGCCGACGTTGTTAGGGTTGGGATGACTGCTGACTGGTATTGACCAGGCTGGGCTGTCCCGTTGCGAGAGTGGTTTCTGCCTTCTTGTTGTTGCTGCTGCCCGCCTTGCTGCTTGCCAGTGGCAGCGTAGGCTGCAGCGTGGCCGTCCCGTGGCTCCTGCTGATGCAGGGTCGTGGCTTGTACGGTAGCGGAAGAAGTCGCTGGGGGCGCGGGAGCAGCTTGTGCGGCGGCCATGTCAAACGGGTTGCGCTCAAACATGGTACCGCCCGATTGGGAAGCCTTGGGAGTCGTTTGGTCCGCTGGACCGGATGGCCAGAATCTGAGCATTATTGTTGAGCGTTTTCGGTGTTGATTGATACTGTTGAGAATATATAGATGAGGTGGGAAGGTCGGAGAAGATGGGTAGCAACGGAGTCGGGCTCGGAGGTACTGATAGATATATACTACTTGCTAATCGTGTCGCTTCGTTTGGGGCAAACGGTGGGGGATTTGCGCTTCCGTCCAGGTGACACCCGTGGTGGCGTAATAATCGCGATATGAGCCCTGACAGAGCAGACCCTTTACAAGCAACAAGCGAGGCGAATTTGGCGAAAATTTGTACACCAGTTGCGGTATCGAGTTGAGGTGGTCGTGGTCGAGGGAGAAGAGCAGACGGTGGTAATGAGGAGAGATGCGGCAGGTTCTAGTAATCCCGGTGCAAGGAGCGGATATGGAGGCTTGGTGCGTGATTTGAAGCCTCTCCCGCCGTGTGTGAATTGGGTCGGACAGCCCCGGCCGGCTTGCTGCTACCCATCCACCCAACCCTGGAGTGATGACGTATGATCCGCCCTCGTCCCTTCTCTCGCTGTAACAAAGCGCCACGTTCCGGCTTCCTCTCGCATAGATATGCTGCGACTTTGTGCTCAATCATTTCTCCTGATTGCCGAGAATATCATCATTAATGTATTATCCATTCCAGCCAACTCTGCCTTCCGACATCCCTTGCGCCTTCATCCATCCCTCTAGCTTGCGTAACAGCGAGCTAAAAAAACCCAAACCTGCCCCTAGCGCGGTCAGCTGGATAATTTGCGCGCGCGGTAGTCGATCTGTTTTCTTGGTATCAGCCCCTGCAAACGATTGCTAATAATGTTAAGCACGACGGAAAATTCAATCCGCGTGCAGTTGCAAAACGATGAGACAGGAAATTGTGATGCAAGTTCCGTCCCTTGACGGAACACAGCATTCTTGTGAAGTCCCTTGACTTATGAACGGGGCACCAAGCGAAAATGCTTGACCAATTCCCGGGTTTCCCGCTCCAACAGAGCCCAAGAGTAGAAAATGATCGCCCAGAAACAGAAGATGGAAGCGTGGTGGGAATGTGCTTACAGATTGCGCTGATCACCCCGGCGCTCCCGACACCTGCGACCGTGTCCGACCAGTCCCCCAATCCCGCATGTAACCCTGCCAGTCGTCCCGCCGAGAATACACAACCCACTCCGCCCAGCTGTGCCCCTCGTATGACCGCCCCCTTGACACCACCAAGGATCATCCTGTAGTTCTTTGTCTTCTGGTAGAAGTACCATCCGTCCATCGTTGTTGGTGCTCGGTGCGCGTTCTCGGCCGTAAAGCGCAGCCCAGCCATACGCCCGCCTCGAATTGCGCCAGTGACGGCGCCGAGAGCAAAGAGGAGAGTTGGCAGCGTCACCGCTTCTTGTGGAATGTCGAGCCAAGGTGCGGGCTTGGTCTCCTTCTCGTCGACAAGAGGCCGGCTGCTGGGGCCGGCTTCGCTGGATGTGGTCGCCATGATGTGTTCGAAATGCAAACCTGGCCGAGTTTGATGCGCGTTGAAAAGTCATCCAGGGAGCCCTTACGACGACTCGCGGCAGGTTGACTCCAGCTGGCTGGCACAACACCTTCTTCTGCTTGGGAGCATAAGTCCACACGGAACTGAGCAACAGTTTCGGTCTCGTTAGAAAGCTCAAGTTGTGACGTGCAGCGATTCATTTCGCTTCTCTGTGCACCTATGTAGAACCACTATATGTGCGCTGCTCATGACACGATCGGATCGGCCTACTGTTGTCGTGCGACCCAACAAGTTCGCCTTCTCATACGGTGCACGTCATGTGCAAGAGGATCATGAGTACAACTGCCCGCACTTCTTCGCGCTCCTACGTATTACCCATTGTCTTGAGCACAATCTCCACTCGTGAATGCGGACGGGTCGCCGAACGCAGTATTGGCCTGGTCGCGTGCCCTCGGGAGCGATCGCGGCCCGGCGGCATACCGCGTTCTACTCGACTTCTTCTCCTTGTTGCAGGGAGCCTCTGCTGTACCCCAGGTCGCTGAAGGGCCATAGATTGTACCCCATTTGTTCGCAGAAGTTCGGCCGAGATGCTTTGTGGGTCTACAGCGCGGTCTCCTTAGCCTTTCAAGGCAATATGTGGGCCGGCGGGTCCGCTGACAGGAGACGCGAGAGGCATACAGTCGTACCCCTGGCTAACGATACGCCACATTAGCGATACCCCCCCAACAACGATCGCAATTTGCTGTGACCGACTTGGTACATAGTAAGGGGCCTCACCGGATAGCGATCACCCATTAACGATAGCAATCACTCTGTATGGCAGAGCAGCCTATGTGAGATCGTTAACAAGGGGTTAATAACCGACTTAACCGATCGGAGGTAAGCCTTAACCGGTCCGAGATAAGATGCTAACAGTGCATATGTTGCTTCCAAGGCCATAAAAAACTTATTTAAAGTCATTGTGGCTGCTGTTTTGCGCTTAAGCGCTCAGTTTAGGCGCTAACTGGTGCTACTTTACTGCCATAGTTGAGATTAAGTAGTACGGAGTCTAATCTATCCAAACCCATACTTAAGGATACCCCCCTTTTAACGATCACTTTTCCCCTCCACCAACGACATCGTTATTCGGGGGTACCACTGTACACGCCCCGCAACGTGATTAGAGTCGCTGCGGATCACGAGCGTCCAAGCCTAGCTGTGGGCTCGATAACAGATAGCCCTGCCAGGACAGTCCAGGCAGAGTCTGGGCGATGTTAACGACCAGCGCAGCCAGGAAGCCCGCCAGAACATGCCTCCATCTCGGCACGTCCACCTGCCGCGGCAACATCCTGCATCATTAGGTCCCCTTCGAGCTACAAAAATAACAAGGTGCGACTAAGCAACTGTCGTCGAAAATGCGCAATACATGCCCCATCTCCCCCATTACCGGTTACCGGTTCAGACCCACTACGTTTCCTAGGGGCCTACCGGTCTCTTGAGCAATCGGCTTGCTCCAGATAGGCATGAAGCCCATGGCCTTCGCCCGCCTGATAGCCTTGCCTATCTTCCGCTGGCTCCGCCAGGTCAGATTTGACCGCGCACGCCCATCTATCCTCCCCGTCTCTGACACGTAGTCTGCCAGAAGCTGGGCGTTTTCGTACTCCTTCAGCGGATCGATACCGTTCAGGTAAAACGGATCCTGATGCATGGCGTCCTTCTTCGACGGTCCGAGCATCGGGACCGTCCGCCTACGGGGCTCGTAGGCTGAGTCGTCCAGGCTGAGCTCCCAAGGCGCAAGAGCCTGATCAGTCCTTCATCAGCAAGCTGACAAGAGCAGTTCATGAGAGAATGCTTACAGTGTCAGCTTTGAAGTACGGTAGCCTAAGCATGGGTTGGGATGGTGCTGTCCCTGGTGGAACGGATAAGCATTTCCAACACCTGGAAAAGTCGCCGACGTACTGCCCCTTTCCTCTATGTTGCCGGCAAGTCTCGCGAGGCCTGTTTCTTTCTCCTGCCCAGAGCTCGTTGCGGGCTGTTGGGGCATCTGCGGCGCTCGATAGTGTCGGGGCTTGGTAGGTTTGAAAGTGCCAAATTGCCGTGGAAGGGAACCCGACGCAGCTGTGCCGCGAGTGACCGGGGTTATCCGACGTGCTGCGATACCGAACATGGTCGATATGGGGTAAAGGACAAGGTAGTGCGTCCGATATTGAGAGAATGCGGTCGTCCCTCAAAGGCAAAGGACGAGACAAGTGCGATCGGTCCAAGAAGAGACCGCCACCCAAAGAAGGCAATGCGGGATCAAATGAAGGAGAGGAGGAAGGCCCGTGGGAAGGCGTCATGAGACCCACCGTGACGAGGGTCTTCCCTTTTGCACCCAAATTACAAAGTCGCGAGTCTACTCCGTGTCCGTCTCACCTCGTCCCCTCCGCCCGCCCAGCCTCCATCCATTTACTCCCCCTCCCCCTTCCTCATCGTCGCCCCCTCTCTCTCCCTCGCTGTTCTTTCTTGAAACACCAGCGACAGCATACACAAGGGCAGCGAGCTCGCCCAATAGGGTTGGCTTGTAGCACGTCAGACCGCAGCGACTAGCAGCTTCCTACAACGCCAGCAATGTGCATGTTGTCCTCCCTTGGCAGCATTTAGCCCGCGATACTGCGACCCTGGGTAGCACCCCGACCCATCGTCTTCGCCTTATCGCCCTCACTTGCATCCTTCCCATCCTTGGATGGCGCGTCCCAACACGTTGCAGATGTTTGCAGGCTCCCCTCCTACTGGTCCATTCAACACATCGGTCCCCTCTTCTACCGGCACATCACCGTCACCTAATGCACCCACCCCGGCTACGACTCCGGCACCCCCGACCGGTACTTCACCTTCAGCCTCGCAAATATCGGGTACTTCTGGTCACCCTTCGTACATTCAGCGACATTTTCGCAGACGATTGCAGGCCTCCAAACAGGCGTGTGATACCGAACTGAAGAAGGTTATACATGCGGTCACTGCCTATGTGGAACATTCCTTGCGAGCTCAGCAGGAAGCGGAATGGGAGGAGGAGGAGGAAGCCCTGGTGCGCGATAGGGAGGACCTCCTTGCTGTGGAGAGTACGAGCGATGATGCTGGCGACGAGAGCGATGCGGGAGGCGGCGGTGGAAGGAAAAAGAAGAAAGTTTCGAACACCCATCGGCATCGGCGGAGCTTCATGCTTTCGTCAGGGACGAAGCTTCCTCCGATCGGTACCTCCTCTGCACTGGCCATCCCTGGCACTTCGGCCACACACGCCGCTCAGGGAAATGCCCAGGCACCTGGGCCTTCTACGAGCCCCGTGCGTATGTCTGCCTCGTCTTCCCCGACATCTACGTGGAGCAAGGCATCAAACCCTGTTGCACGCCGAGCGTCTCGGTCCCGCCGATACACCCTGTCGCCGCCCCTCCCTGCCACCATTCCAGGCAGCGTTCCTCCGGTCTCTGGACAGGCCCCTGTACCTGGAACGGCCGTCCCTCTTCCCCCGTCATTGACTCCCTCGCGTGCTTCTTCGCGATCGCGGTCTCGGTCCCCTCTCCCTACTGCCCGCGCTCGTTCGCCCGTTGCATCACCTACGAGCGAGAACCCTCCCTCTGATGGTGGCTCTGGTGCGGCAAAACTGGATTTCATCTCTACCCTGCGCGACCTCGTCTCGCTTTCCACCCAGTTGGTGGAAATGCCACTATCCACCTTGACCTCACCCTCTTCGCCCCATGCTCTGTCTGATATCGTTCAGAGCGTGCAGGCACTGGGCAAGGCTTGGGATCTGCGGCCTGACTGGCACGGGCGTGGGTGGTACGTCCAGGTTCTGCTCGCCGTCGCCAGCCTGAGCCGGGTGGTGGAGTGGTGGCAGGCTGAACGGGAGTTCTGGCACTTCGGGGAAGAGGGTGAGGATGAGGATGACGGCGAGGTCGAAGGCATGACCTTTGTCCTCAAACCTGCTGGCGATGAGGCTGGCAAGGACGGTGGCTCGAGTGGCGGCGAGGAGTCCACCGACAAAGAGAGGGACCACGACAAGCAGGACTTGGAGGAGAAGAGCTTTGACCGCGAGAAGACGGTTGTGCCAGAGAGCAAGGCGCCTTCACCGCTGAAGATCTCGCCTCCTAAGGAGAGAGGCGATCCGTTGTCGGGTACTCAGCCTGTTCCGGTCGCGCCTTCTCCCATCAAGGATCTGCCAGCTCGCGAACCACCTCTGCAGTATGAACTGAGCCGTTTGAAGGCGACGGAAGATCTGCGCGCAATTGCTGAAAAGGCTATGAGCGAGCAGGTGGTGATGGAGATCGGGTTGGACGGAGAGCGGATTTTGTGGGTCAGCCCGAGCTGGGAGAAGGTCGTTGGGTATGTATATGCGCATGTTCCTACCGATAACGGCGATGCTAACATATTCTGCAGTGGTCCAGCGGACAACGTAGCTGGCGCAAGCATTGTATCTTTGCTCGCTCCTGCTGACCAGAATGTGTTCGGCGATGCGACCCATCAACTCGAGGTGGAATACCCGCACACGATCGAAGCGAAGTTCCTCATGCTTGTCAACCCTCCTACTCGGCCGAGCTCGGCGGGCCTCCCTTCACCGCAAGATGACGGGCGACCATACTTTATCGAAATGGAGGCGAAGGGCATGTTGGTCAAAGACCGGGTGGGCGGCGAACCTAGCCATACACTCTGGCTGTTCCGCCCTGCTCCGAACGCCTCTCCCGTGTCTCCTGGTATTTCCCAAGTTCAGCAGGAGCAGCTCGAGCCTCCTATTACCGGCTTGGGCATGGAGCTACAGGGTGGCGAGCAGCAGAAGGACAAGGAACAGGAACAGGCGGAAGAGCAAGAGCAAGAGACGAGCATGCCCATCCACGAGCGCGACAAGACCGAACCAGTCACTCCTTTCCCCTTCGAGCGACCCATCAACACCCAGACCATCCTCTGCCGGATCTGCGAGTGTCAAGTTCCCGACTGGTTCTTCGAAAAGCACAACGAGTCCTGCAACGAGGTGCACCAGCTGGAGGCAGATATCGTCGAGTGCGACGACAGCCTGCAAGAGCTCGTTAACACCATCTCACAAATGATTGTCTCCATCGATAGGCTGGGACAGGCTAGTCCTGTACCTGGCCAGACGGGACCGGCGCCACCCGCTCAGCCTTCGCCCCTTTCTCGCGAGCCGGCTCCAGAATACCGTGGTGTACCACTTTTCACGCCCACAACCGCACCGAGTAGCCCCTTGCAGAGCGGAGGTCTTAGAACGAGCGCTTCTGCACGATTGCAGCGTGTCACTGTCCGCAAGATGCAGAAGAAGCTTCTGGAGGACTTGCAGGATATCCTCCAAGCCGCGCGGAACATTGACATGCCGGCCGTTAACGAGGATGCACCTAACGTCCCCTTGGAGCGGCGTCCGTTCCTCGATCCTGCGAGCGAGGAACGCGTGGCTCTTGTCAGCAAATGGCAGAAGCCGCAAACGGATGATCCGGCTTTGGCCCACCTCGTGCAGGACGCCGAGACTCTCATGCGAACGAAGGTAGAATATGTGAAGCGGATGATTGACACCTTGACCTATTCGGAGAAAGTCCGTCATGAGTGGGAGGAAACAGTTGAACAGACTCTTCAGGAGCTAGAGTCTCAAGCCGGAGATGATGCCGACAGCGAGTCCTCCGAGAGCGAGAAGAATGCAGTTGAGGCTGCGTCGGAGGCGGAGCCCGCCACGGATCCGCCGACCGAGCAACCTACGATTGTTGCCCCATCGCCTATCCTGTTCGAAGGACCGCCTTCCTCTCTCCCACAACCTATTCCAGGGAGCTCCAGCAACAGCTCGGGCAACTTTGTATCTGTATTTTCTCCTCCATCGCTTTCACCTTCTCCGCCAGCATCGTTGTCCAGCCTTTCTTCGCCATATCTTTCTACCGCCGCATTGCACTCGGCATCCCCCCACCCAATAACACCACTTACCACTTCTCCGCTAGTTCCATCGCCCCTCGCATTCACCGCACCTATCCTGGCTCATCGCGAGTCTGACGATCATTCCGTATCCGAAGCGGCGTCCTCGCCGTCCGGCCCAGCCCAGTCATCGCTGCAGATGACATTGGGATCACCTGCCCAAGTGCCAGCAACTATGTCTTCGGTGCATGTGCGACGTGCTACCGTCAATGCACTGCCAGAACCGACCGTCATGGTCACTCCACCATTCTCTCCTACTGTGCCTTCCGGGGCGCCGTCTTCAATCACACTGCCACCCCCAACCATGACCGCATCACAATCAAGCAAGCACAACCGCCGTTTGTCCACTGCTCTGCCGTTCAGCCCGGCGATGAGCACCGCTCCGCTTTCCCCTCGTATCCCTTCTGTTGCGCCCACGTCGAAAACAACCCCGTCTTCAATCGGCGATTTCGAAATCATCAAGCCTATCTCGAAGGGAGCTTTTGGTTCCGTCTATCTGGCGAAAAAGAAGTCCACTGGTGATTATTATGCCATCAAGGTGCTGAAGAAGGCAGACATGATCGCCAAGAATCAAGTCACCAACGTCAAGGCGGAGCGCACCATCCTCATGCAACAAGCTGACTCGCCGTTTGTCGTCAAGCTGTTCTTCACATTCCAGAACAAGGATTATCTTTACCTTGTCATGGAATACCTTAATGGTGGAGACTGCGCCGCACTGATCAAGACCATCGGAGCCCTGCCGGAAGATTGGGCAAAGACCTATGTCGCTGAAGTTGTGCTCGGCTTGGAAAACATTCATGCTCGAGGCATCGTTCACCGTGACCTGAAGCCGGATAACCTGCTGATTGACGCTCGTGGTCATCTCAAGCTGACAGATTTCGGTCTGAGCCGTATCGGGCTCTTCGGCCGGCAAGCTCGTGATGGTCGACTCTTCGGACAACGAAGAGGCTCTGGCAACACTCGGGGCAGAGTCCCAAGGAGTGGATTCCCGTCACGCCAAGGCTCGATTGACTCCGCGGTGATGTCTCCTCTTCCTGACGCACCCTTGGACACGCCCAGTTCATACGGAGCGTCGTACTTCAGCCGTGGTCTCTCCACGTCGCATCTCTCGACCGCTGCGGACGATGTGAGCGAGTCAAGCGGTTCCGAGAGCATCTCAGGCATGTTCCATCGAGGCACAGCACTGGCGTCTGAAAGTCCGCAGCAATCGTTCGCTTCGGAGCTTACGAGTGACTTGCGGTCGTACAACGTGGGCGGAGGTACCCCACCTGGAGAGCAGAAATTCGTTGGTACACCTGACTATTTGGCTCCTGAGACGATCCTTGCCACGAGTGAAGACGATAGAGCCGTCGATTGGTGGGCCTTGGGCGTTATAACCTATGAATTCTTATATGGGTTCCCGCCCTTCCATGCTGACACGCCAGCACAAGTCTTCGATAACATCATCTCCCGTCGTATCGAGTGGTACGAAGAGCACGTCGAGTATAGCAAGGAAGCTAGAGACTTCATGGAGCGCCTCCTCTGCACCGATCCGTCCAAGCGTCTCGGCTGGAAGGGGGCACAGGAAGTGAAAGCCCATCCTTGGCTACGAGGCATTGATTGGGAACACCTGACATCGCAACCGGCTCAGTTCGTCCCTCAGATCACGGACCCGGAGTCTACCGATTACTTTGACCCCCGGGGAGCACACTTGCAGCTGTTCCAGGAGGACGAAACTCAAACAGCAGAATCCGTAGCGAGTAGTCCTCGCGCGGAGCGGCTGTCCCTCCGTCCTGGCTCAACGCACCCGTTGGACACTCCTGATCCGGGTCTATCCCCAGCTATCGACGACTTCGGAGCCTTCAGCTTCAAGAACCTACCTGTTCTCAAGCAGGCCAACGACGATGTGATCAAGAAGCTGAAGGCGGAGAGTCCCCTGCAGGCAATCGGAGGTCTTCCTCTCATCTCTTTACATGGCAGACGAGGCAGCATCTCACAGCGATTCCGCAACAAACAGACTGCTATGGGCTTGTCCGTCGATTCAAAAGGCATCACAAGTCCACCATCACCCTCGACCTCGACGTCGTCCATCGCCTCTACCCCGTCACGGGGCAATTTCCCGCCGCTTACCCCAGGAGGCGGAAGCCCTGGTCATGCACGTCGTCCATCCGAACATGGTCTTTTGGACCGGTTCAAGACTCAGCATGACGACGGCGTACGGCGTAACTCTATGCCGAGCCGACTACGCACGGCGTCGGTCTCAAGTGGCGGTGACCATACTTCCGGGACTGAGAACACCGGATCATGGCAACCTCCACCGATGGAAGTGGGTACTCCAGCGACATCGGTCGGCTCGCATGAGATGCGCCGGGGCAGCGATGCTAAGATCGATCGGACAGTCGTCTGTCTACTCGCCGAAGACAACGTCATTTCTCAGAAAGTGCAGGAGATCCTTCTGACTCGCCTTGGCTGCCGCTGTGTCCTTGTTGCTGATGGCTATGAAGCCATATTAGCGGCTTGCAGTGAAATTCGTGAGTCGTTGCCGTTTCGGTGCCGTGAACTGGTTGGCTGATATTATTGCAGAATTTGACTGCATCTTGATGGACTATCAAATGCCCATTCTCGATGGCGAGGTGGCCACCCGGTTCATCAAAGGCACGAATAACAAGAACAAGATGACACCGGTCATAGCGGTCAGCGCCTATAGCTCGCTGGACCCCTCCATCAACTCCGATCTATTCGCTGGTTCCCTTGCCAAGCCTGTGCAGCGCGATGCATTGTTGACCATCATGAGGAAACTGGGTTTCAAGATTGCGACCGAGACCGTTGGTTCCAAACAGACGCACAAGGTCGTCATAAAATGATTGCTCTTATGCTTTTCTTTATTTGCCCGGGCCGTGCCTGTTTTATGATTGCTTACAAACAGTCCCTTCCTTATAATGACCTTTCCTCCTTCGGGTATGTTCTGCCCTTTCCGCCACCCATGCCCACTCCCTCTCCGCACAAGTTCACTTGTAATTTTGTCACCGCATTGTACCATAGGACCCGCACAATACATACCCCTCTGCACATTGCATTCATTTCATCGGGAAGTCAGAACCAGAACATCATTACAGCGTGCGTGATAGAAGTACAGTGACGGAAAGTGTCGTGAATTCGTAACCATGCCAGCGTGACTACTCCTCAATCTCCTCCCAATCCTCTGCCTCGTCATCCCAACGGAACACCTTCTGAGGAATGCCTAGCTCATCGAACATACGACTGATGCCCCAAGCCTTCTTCTTCTCCGATTTTTCCAGAGCTTCGAGTTTCTTGCGCAGGTACGCGTCTTCTTCCTCCTGAGCACGCTGAAGGTCCTTAGTCGCCTCGTAGAATGCGTCACTGTCTGCGAGGGGCAAGAGTGACTTCCTCTTTTTGTACGGCTGGTTGAGTGCAGCCTCAAGCTCCTTCTTCAAGCGTTCAGCGGAAGGCAGTTCGACTTCTTCCTGTTCCTCCTCAGTAGCATTCACTTCGTAGTACTCGTCGTCCCTCGGCCTGCGTTTGCCCTCAGACAAATGATCATTCACAGAGGCCCAGCCCCAGCCCCCCTCCGGCTTCTTGTCGGCATCCAGCCAACCCCAGCTCTTCTCGTAGCGGGACTGGACGCGGGGTCCGAATCCCCAGCTGCCTTCGAAGCCACCACCAGAGGACGAGCGCGAGGTGCTCCGCTCCTGCAACGTGTCGACCACACCGGATTCCTTGATTAGCTGGCACAAGTCGGAGGCAACCTCGCGGCCCACCGAGCGCCACTTCGCGATGAGGTCTTTGGTAGCCTCGTCTTCCGTAGTGAGACGGATAGCACGCTTCAAGAGATCCCGCTTCTCGATCAGGGTGAGCTCGACAGGTCCAGCATGAGACACAGTCCTCGACACGGTGGTCTGGGTCTTCAGAGCAGCAGGGTTCATAATCTTGGGCGGGACGAAGGGCTTATAGACAGAGGGCTTGGGTGTATGCGCCGGAGGAGGCTTATTTTCCTTGTCTTTTGCAGAAGTCGACGCAGATTCATATGCTTTTTCTTTGCCCTTGGCAGGAGTACTGGCCGACTCCACAGCCTTCTCCTTGTTCTTAGTACTGGTGGGCGCAGGCTCAGCGGCATTCTCTTTCGTCTTGGGAGCAGGCTCGACGGCCTTCCCTTTTGCCTTCGAAGCAGGCTCGGCGGTCTTCTCTTTCGCCTTGGCAGGAGGCTGGGACTTTTTACTGCGAGGTCCATCGTCGTCACCCTTGGCTTTCTCAGGCGAAGCCTGCTCCGGAGAGCTTGTGGGTTCGACGAGCATCATGTCCGAAGAAGGATGTCCCGGTACTTTATCCGTAAGAGGACATTTAGGACCAGGCGCTTGGAAGGGCTTCGAAAGCCGCTTGGAGGAGTCAGATGCAACCGCCTTGGCAGCACGCTTTGCCGGAGGAACATCTTCGGCCAGCTATATGCATGGTCAGTGTTGGTAAGTCAACTGATCGAGGACGAGTTACAACATCTTCCTCATCTCGAGCTCGCTTGGATGGCTTGGCCGCTTTGGTCTTTCGTTCAGACATGATGATTATAATAGGTATAAGTCAGTGACAGGAGCAGTAGGGCTTAAGGTGAATGTATGCGGTGAAAGCTGGGTATATGCGTGCTTGCGTGGTGGTACAGGTTCTAGGTGTGAAAGACGCGTCTCCGCGCCAAGGGTCCCGAAATAAATCAGTCGCGTCACGATCTCCAAAAGGTCCGTGCGCCACCCGCACCCTTATAAATTTTGGCCCCTGCGCGTCGCGCAACCCTTTTTCCTTACGGTCCTCCTCGACATTCCGAAGCGTCTGCCTCCTCGTAGGCGCCTGCTTAACAGCAGGAATGGCGTATATTTCACTATCGGGAGGAGTTCATCGCGCGACATCCCTTCGGGGATCCAAGACTGACGCCGCTCGTGCTCGCCCGTGTAGCCGTTTGCATCTCTTTTGTGCCTTGAGTCCGCTCCAGCGGATTCGGTGCATTGGAGAGAGGATGCACGGGTCGGGCTGGGCGGTGCTACGTCTCATATTCTATATCCTTTCCGAGCCACTATGTGGCATTGATGGTTGGGAGAAACCATGAGACGTACATCCCTTCACCTGCACTCCCTGTTTCTGCTTTACTCAAAAATTACTCCCGATCCTGCTTGCTAGAAGTTTTCGCCGAAATGACTGCGTTTTGAACCCCGGTATACTAATGACATAATGGGATGGATATCTAGATCAATGCTGGGTTGTGCGCGGCGTCTCCTGGTCTTCCTCTTCCTCCCCAATATCGAATATGGCCTCTGTCCGCTGTTCTCCACTGTCACCTCCGTTCACGTGAACGCGTTTTTGTGAGCCGTTGGGCATGTCCCTTGCCGACGTGTCGGCGTCGGCTTGGCTACTTAATGGTACTCGTTCTTCTAGATCGACGTTGTCCGTGTAGGCCTCTGCTTTGGGTAGCATGGCGTAGCGTCTTCTTCGGCGTGCGATGTAGACGATCAGTGCGAGTCCGAGCACGATCAATAGGAAAACCAAGGCTGTCGTCCCGGAGTTGTAGTATGCTAGCCAGCATTCAGTGACAAAAAACGGAAGGCTTGAGCCAAGATCAGAAGGCTTACATCGCCAAACATTTGGATCTGTAACCGGCGTGCGCCCACCAGAGGCCGGAGAGCCCGACGCAGGCGCATCATCGAAGCTGATAGCAGGCTTGGCGATATCGCCCACCCGGCTCGGGATGCTCGCCGAGCCACCTGACAAGGCATGGAAATCGACGCCCATAAACCGCAGCATCATATCGTGGGCGACGACAGGTACGTCAAATCCGACCATGTGCGACGCGCCGGCGACCTTGACGTATGTGAGGTTGCGGGCTGTGACCCATGTTCCCGCATAGGTGTTGTTTACTTCCCAGTCGTACGTTTCGACACTCTGGACGACATCACCCTTGAGACCCGCGATTGTAGAAGTGATCGAGCGAACGCACCCCAAGGCCCTTCGCTCCATTCCATGTCAGACTCTCGATCATCCTCTCCAGCCCGATATGGTTGCACAGGAAGTCCTGGTCACCAGCGAAGAGCATCATCGGGATTTGCTCCAGGATGTGCGGGAATAACTTGATGGATGGCGGCGAGTTGGCGAGGGAAAGTTGCTGGCTGACTCGGCCGTTACATTCCACCCATGCTTCTGATTTTGCGGTGGCATGAAGGGCGTTGACGACGTCGTCTCGCTGCGTTCCAGGTCAGCATCAGGGTTTGAATGGGTGTGAAAACGACGCCACGCACTCTCAGGTAGTCGTAGACTCCATCAAGATCTGGAGGCCAGTTCATCCCACACGCAGGATAATCATCCACCAACCGGATATCGTACACGTTCAGGCAGACCATCTTGCCATTCACCCTACAGACTTCGTTAGCTCGCCCGACCACAGCGAAAGACGCTTGACGCACGTCTGCATCAACCCCGTAGTGATGGCATTCAGGACACCGTCACACTCGCCCATGTTGACATCGTCCGTGGTCGTCTCGTTCAAGAACTTCTGGCAACGATCGAGCTCCGTCTTAACACGAGCTTCGCTCTTGAGGGCGCATCAGAACGTGTACGATGTGAAGGTTAGACCGACCTTACCTCAGGCTTGATCATGTTGTTCTTCTGTGCATACTCGTAATAAGCGGGATATTGCGATCGGCCATCGATCCAGCCATTCCCGATCGCGGCGCCTTTAAGCGGTGTCTTGATCAATGTAGTCTTCAGGATTGCGTCGGCTGCACATGCGATTAGATCACTCCAGAGAGAAGGTATTAGAGGTACGAACCGAAATACGGGATATATTGACCAGCGAAACTCTCTCCTGCTAACCAGGTATCCATGAATTCGAGCTCAGGGAATACATCGTAGAAGTTCCGCAAGAATCGAATTACTTGCGTTGCAGCCTGGTCCCGCATGAGGATTATGTCCACTCATTGGAATGGATTCCATACCTCCCCAAGCTCATGCACGTACTGGTCCGTGCTTGCGTATGAGAAGCCCGTCCCGACTGGTTGGTCGACTGCACATATCGTTAAAGCCGTTTCTCCGACTGCTCGTAGCGCACTCACTAAAGATAATAGTCGCATATTCTTCCCATCCACCAGCTTTAATCAACTTCAACCCTCCATCTCCATCTACTCTCCACGGCCCAACCTCCATCATCGCCCCATCAAAACTCGAGCACCCCGGTCCTCCATTAAACCACAGAATGACGCGTTCCCGGTCGGCGACGCGCCGGTTTTTGAGCATGAGGAAGTACAGATGCGGTTGAACATCGTTTGTTGGTGGACCGGTTGGTGTGGTTGACGGTAGGTGACCAGCATAGATGTGTAATGGATGGTTGGGGTCTTGCTGCAGACCGGGTAGGACTGGGACGTAGAAGGAAGCGGCTGAACCTACGAAGCGCGAGGTATTAGCAAGGCTCTTCGGAACACCGTGGTCGACGTACCTGGTGCGGGAGCTGCATAGACACGCTCGAATAGGATGAGCGCTAATGCGCTTTTTACCAGGCAACGAAGCGAAACCATTGCGCGTCGCCCTGAGCTGGACGCAGACGAGCACGTCAATCGGCAAGTATCCTCACGTCAATCCAGATAAAGATAACAAAATTTGCGCTAGATGTATGATGAGGACAGCCTGGTTGTATGCGCCTAGCTGGAGTCGAGGAATGCAATTGTGGACGTGACACGCCCTCCTCGACGTTTCGCGTGGGCTGATGGGTCAGTCAGTGATCGGGACCACGCCGATGGGACGGTGAGGAGGAAGGTCAGGGCAGCCCCCGCGTGCTTCTCTCACAGCCACAAAACTGTCGTCGATAACGACCACATGGACGCTCCCCACAGCCCATACGATACTGAACAGTTCAAAAGTTGACGTACGACACCCGAGTCCAGGAGCAAGCGCACCGTCCTTTCTCTTCTCCTCTATACCATCATCTGCTTTACCCTGCGCCCACCATCATGAGGCTCTCTCTGGGCGTCGCTGTCCTCTCGGTGCTCTCGGCGGTCAATGCGGCCTACTTCTCCGAAGGTTGGAAACCGGGCCAGCCACCACCAACCAAGGGTGTGCTAGGGAGCAAGCAGACCGCTGTGCCCGTTGCAAGCTTCCTGAAGCCCCAAACACCCGTCGAGGCGCCACCAAAGAAAAGCATCTTCGAGCTCGCGACTGAACTGCAAACATTGGCGCAAGATGCCTTACTAGCGCCGCTGAAGGCTGGCCCGGTGGCAGGCCTTATCCAAAAGGCGACTGGCTTGAACATCAGCCAGGCTATCGAGAAGGCTAAAATGGCGAAGGCGGAGGACCGCTGGGATCCGCGGATAGCGCTCATCACGGACGATAACTGGGAGGAGATTGTGGAGTATGAGCAGCTCACACCGGAGGAGGAGGATAGCCGGACATGGTTGATCTTGGTGTATGTCCGTGTGCTTATGGTCTTTGCGCCGTGCTGAATTTCCCTACCTAGGACGCTTCCTGAGTCGAACCAGATTACTCAATTCGTGGAGGAGCAATTCGTGAAGGCGTTCAACCAGACTATGGAGAACGGCAACGACCTGCCCGACGTCAGATGGGCCAGGATCGACTACTACAACGTCACGGAGCTCACGACCAATTGGATGGTCTGGAAGTGCGTTGCAGCCCCTACATCCTCGCTACGTCGTACTAATGTTTCGTGCAGAGCTCCGGTCATCGTCATCGCTACGCACCGCGGGAAAGACCTCCGGTTCTTCCACCCTACGCAGATTAAGATGCGTGAGCTGCATGGGATTATGAAGGAAGAAGTCTGGAAGAGCGTGCCTCCTTGGAAATCGGCGTGGGCACCCGGCGGCGAGAAGTATGTTTCTTGCCCTTCCATATACCGTTGTCAGTTCTGACTCGATGATAGGGCTTGGATCCTCCATCATCTCGGTATCTGGCTGCGCAAGTACAACGACGTCGCTGGCAAACTGCCCAAATGGATCCTTATGATGGGCACGGGCATGCTCGGCTCGTTCGTGATCCAACTCCTACACCGGGGCGGGAAGAAGAAGGACGACGCAGTAGTGAAGAAGGACGGCACGGCTGCCAAGCCCGTTGCTGCTCCTGCTGCTGGTCCTAGCACACCTAGCACTCCTGCGGGGAAAACGACTGCAACGCCGGAGAGTAAGAAGGAAGCTAGCAAGCGAAATAGGGCGGCTAAGCGGACGGCGGATTAGGGAGGATTTGCTATTTTTGTCATCTTGTACAAGATATAATCTATTGCATCTTGATTATTCCAGTGGATGCACTATTTCTGCAGAGAAGGGCATGTATAGTTGTCGCAGGCACCGTTATTAGACATTCCATGGCCAAGACCTGCGGACCCTTGTGACGTGCAACCTGAGTTCCCCGCAATGCTGGTACATTCTCTCGCTGCAGCCGTGTTCATGGCCGACCTCCGTCCCGCAGGCTGAAAGCCACAAATCATCGACTCTGATTTCTATCATTACTATCTTGAACTGTACCATACTCTGGCTACATCACTTATTTGAGAAGATCGTTGTGCATGGGTGCACCGGAATCCCCACGAGAAGCTCGGCGGCGACTGAGCGCCTCCCTGAGCTCTCGCAGCTTCTGGCGATCTCTGGACAGGACACAAGAGCTAGGCAACGACGACGACTACGGTCATACGGGATGTGTGAATTCCCTGAGCTGGTCGAGTGACGGGCGTACGCTAGTGAGCGGAGGCGATGATCGCACGTACGTCCCCCTCTCCATCTTTGCCTCATCTTACCTGGCTCACGCATGCTCGCAGGATATGCTTCTGGAAACCAGACGACGAGACGGGCGAGCTCGTACTCCGCAGTCAGATCCGCACTGGTCACACGGCAAACATATTCAACGCCCAGTTCCTGCCGGACTCGTCGCTCATCGCTACCTGCGCGGGGGACAGCGAAGTCAGGGTGTTCGACATCGAGAAGGCGAGGGGTGATGCCGGACTCGGAAGGTCGAGTAACGGTCGGACGTGGGACATAAGCCAGGACGAACCGAGGCTGAGGGTGTTCAGGTGTCATAGTCGCAGGTCTGTCTCGGTATGCGATTTCTTGCTTGTGTTTGGCGGCTGACGCTGAGGCAGGACGAAGAGGATCGTGCCGGAGTCGGCGTCCCACTTTTTGTCTGTGTCGCAGGACGGGACGGTCAGGCAACATGATTTGAGAACACCGCATACCTGTCGGACGGGGTGCCCTCCGCCGCTCGTCAAGGTCCCACACCAACTGTTCACGATTGCACGATCTTCCCTTACTCCATTCTACTTTGCCGTTGCGGGCTCTTGTGCATATGTAAGTCAGTCTGCTACGAATCTTGGATCGGGCTGACAGATTCGTTCAGGGCCATCTATTCGACCGCAGGATGATACCCAGGTTGCTGAAAGAAGAATGGGGTGTGAAACCACACCCGAACGAGGTCGCTCAAGCAGTGCGACGCTTCGGACGGCGCATAGTTCCCCCGTATGAGAAAGCGAGGGACGCTCATGTCACCGGGTCAAGAATGGCAGAGAGTAACGGGCATGAGCTGCTTCTTTGTGCGTCCTTTCTTGTCCTCTACTATGACTGGGTGCTTACTAGTCTGGCGTACAGCGTACAGCGGAGATGCGATTTACTTGTATTCTATTTACGACGATGTCGAAGATACCTCTTTTGCACCTAAAGGCTCAAACATCCTCCCCAGAAGCCCAAAACGGCGACGAACGGAGGAGACGAAGGACCGACCAAGTCCGCCACGCCGATCGCCGGCACCACTGTCACCACCAACAACTACATCCATACCGAGACCGGAAGCAGAGGAAGAGGAGGAGGACATCTATCCGGAAGATATCGAAGGCTGGGCGGAAGCGATGGATATCGAACTGGATGAGGATGACGACGGGGACGATGGTTATTTTACGGATGGGGACGAAGCGCTCGAGGCGGAGAACCAAACCATGAGCAACCTGAAGAATGACCTTGACTCACTGTGCACTATCATGCCCAGGCGATTCTTCAAGGGCATATGCAACGTCGAGACTGTCAAGGATGGTGAGTTTCTCTTGACCGTTGTAAGCCTTGTAACTGATCCGTCATAGTCAACTTCGTCGGCCCGAACGACGACTTCGTCGCGTCTGGCTCTGATGATGGCAGCTTCTTCATCTGGGACAAGAAGACTACTGAGCTTCAAGGGATCTACGAGGGTGATGGATCCGTCGTGAACGTCATCGAGCAACATCCTTTCCTACCGATGGTCGCTGTCAGTGGAATCGACACAACTGTGAAGGTACCTCATCCTAAAGGTAAAATCGAGGCCAACTCTGACGGCGGCTTTGTAGATCTTCTCCCCAGTCCCCTCCGACGCTCCGCGCAGATATTCGAGGACATCCTTGGCAGACAGCATCGTACGCGAGAATACCGAGCGAGCCGCCTCTCAGGCCAGCATGCCGACAGTTTCGCTCACCGATATTATAAGGCAAGTCTATGCGGCAAGGGGAGGCAACATATCACTGCTCGACGGAGATCCAGATCGCGAATGTCAAATTCAATGATCTGTGCCTCATATTGATCATTATCTCATATCTTACGACCCAATGTACTAGTATATTGAGCATTTCAACATTGTATGCATGAACCAATTTACGCCCTTTTGTGTCTTTCCTCGGTTCATCCAATAATGGTCGCCACCATTGATGCGACTGAAGTACTGAAGATGGAGAGGCTATCAATCCGTCGGACCGACTCGGCCGCCATTGTCATAAACGCCGTTCTCGATAGAAATTGCCCCTATCAGAATCGGCTCCAAAAGGAGATGTGATAGTCACAAGTAATTGCCGGTTTTCGTAGGGCGATGATCCATGCATCATCTGCAAGATCCAAACAAGACCTAACGAGGCGAGGCTCACTTTGCGGCACTCTGCCTCTCAAGTAGTTAGAAAAAACCGGTCGTTCAAGCATCAAAGATCGACCGGTCAAGAGGACGTCCGACGACCAGCAACCTGCCGCGGACTTGGGGAAAGAAGCGCCTTCTTTACGCCATTCCCGCTGGAACCGTTGTGCATCCCCAAGTGCTTGTGCGGTCCGTTTGGCGTGTCGTTTCGAGCATCACTTCAAGCTGCATCAGGGTTTGAGATCAACAAGGTAGCTGATGGGCAAGAAGCGGAAGGCTGGAGGACATACCGAGCGCAACGGAGGCACTGACCACCACATTGCCGAGCGCCGCGAGACCACCACTTGGCCAACGGAGTCGACAACTACTTCAAATGAAGCCAGAGACAAGCTAAAGATGTACAGTCGTAATGGTATACATTTATATCTTGCTATTACATGGTGCTGACGACTTGAACACAGGCCGAGAGGAGGATCGGCAATTCGTGACTAACCCTCAATCGGCTTCTTATGGGTCCCGTCCCTCACACAACTCACCTCATTACGCCTCGGACGACCGCCGCCACTACCGTCGCTCACAATCTCCATCAAGGATGGATTACCGCTACGACTCGCGAGGAGAGCGTAGTGAATACGGCGCAGACCGTCGTGGATGGCGTCCGAGTGAATCCCATCACAGCGCCGAGAGACCCGTGCACGACACGTACTACCGCGAAGACGCATATGCTCGCCGTGAAGAATCTTACTACCGCGACTCCGCCTCATCTTCTCGAGCTCCTCAAAGCTACGAATCATCTTACTGGCCACCACCAGAGACTTCTAGATATCCCGCAGACGACCGGCGAGAGTGGCGCGCTCGAGAGCAGGCATCGTATCCGCCAGCGTATGATACCTGGGAGCGGGATGAGCGCTATAGCCAGTCTCGCCCCGCAGACGACCGATACGCTCAGTACGACACTCGTGCTGACCCATACGCGTATTCCCGTCCAGCAGATGACCGCTACCACCCTGCGCAAGCAGCAAGCAGCTGGCCATCACGAAGTCGAGACGACACCTACGATGATCGATACTCACGCAGCATACCTGAAAGCACCGCACCGTCATGGCCGAACCGAGAACGACAACGAGATGATGGGTATCCTGATCGATCTCGAGCTGGCCAGTGGGACAGGCGTGATGACAGGAGAGTGGCTGACGAGTCCTCGTGGGAACCAGCTCCTGGCTGGAAGGAGAGGGGAGCAAATACAGATCGCAGGGACGCCCTGCCGCCGAAAAAGAAAAAGAAGAACAAGAACAAACGTGATAGGAACAAGGAGAGGAGGAGAGAGGTAGAGGAGACGGTGAGAGCGAGGGACAGAGACGACGAAAGTGATCGAGGACGACCACAAGAGGGCAGGAAGAATGGGAAAACGAAGAATGGCTCGCGATGGTACGTACTGTTGGTTCAAATGGGTTAAACACCATCTCATGCAAATCTAGGTCGGACGAGGAAAGGGACTATCAGTCGCGGAAAAGGCGCAAATCGGTGTCACGATCTCGCTCGCCAGAGGTGTCGCCCGGCTCCCCCCCGCCTAAGCGACCACGCTTAAGCCCGCCAACGCACGAACCTCCTGTGCAAGAGCGTACACTGCCTGAAGATCGAATAAGGATCGATCCTCGCAGCCCATCACCGGAAAAGTCCAAGCCTGCGTCCAAACGAAAACGAACACCCTCAAGCTCGCGCTCTCCAACCCGCTCCCCATCTATTACACCGTCGCCTGTAAGTCCCAAACCCCGAAGTCCAAAGCCTTTGCATCGGCTCAATGGAGCGCTGCCGGTCGTAAGTAGTCCGTTCCTCTTGAGGTCCCTACCTTTGCTAATGATCGCCGCAGAAGATCACGCGGCCCTTTGTACGACCTCCACCTACTGGCCCTAAGCAGGCACAAGCTGCAGCTCTTCTGGTGGGCGATGCAAGCATTCCAAAAGGTCCGAGAGCGGGATTGGCAAACAACGGAGCCCCGCAGACCTCCGCTAACAACGCAATCCGTCGATTCTTCCCTGGAACAGATGAGGACAACGAACTTGCACCTCCTACTGGTCCAAGGAGCCAGTCTTCGCGCGAAGTGAGTTCTGCTGGTGCGGTTGACTTCACAGACTGATGATCTTGCAGCCTCCAAGAGGTCCGCGTGGGGACAATGGGTATGCACGCACGGCTCCCGCGCAGGACTCGGAATCTCGACCCGGAGGTGAGGAGGAAGAGCGTCTCACTAAGGGAGGATGGGCGACTATTCGCCCAGGTATCAAGAACAGCACTGTTACGAATGGAGCGACGAGATCCCCACATGATGACGAAAAGCGCCTGCCAGATATGGCGCCAGAACAGCCGACCACCACTTATCGAGACGAAAGGCAAGACATGGAACGGAGATCTGTAGAGGCACAAAAGTCACCGATCGAAGCACGGCGAAGTGACACTCGAGACGACTCTGACGGATGGCGGCGGTCACCGCGAGACTATGACGAACCTCGCTATCGCAGTCGTTCAAGAAGCCCGGCGCGGACAAGGACGCCGGAATATGAGGACCGTTATAGTGACCGCTACGACGACCGCTACGATGATCGCACAAGAGATCGGCGCGAATATCGAGATCGAGACGAGCGCGAGTATTATGGCTACGATGATCGGCGCAGTCATGGTTACCGTTCACCGCAACCTTCTCGTTATTCACGAGAAGAGGAGGAAAGGGCCTATGACGATAATCGCGATGAGCGGTCGGTTAGCGTCCCCAGATCCCCGGTGCCGCCACAGCGACCCGCACCCGAAGAGCGTATTTCGCGCCGAAATGCTCGAATTGGTCAGCGCAGGAGCAGAGACTTGGCTATTTCGTACGAGATTGGGAATGCTGTGGGTGAGGGGACGTTCGGCAAAGTCTATAAGGCTACCGACCCCGGCACCGGCGTGTCCGTTGCTCTAAAGCGCATTCGCATGGAAGGGGAGAAGGACGGCTTCCCTGTAACGGCCATGCGCGAGATCAAGATTCTGCAGGCTCTCCGGCATCAAAATGTCGTTCGTTTGTATGAAATGATGGTGTCCAAGGGTGTGTGAAGTACTTCGTAACATATGAAATGCTGACCCATCTTAGGTTCTGTTTACATGGTCTTTGAGTACATGGAACACGACCTCATGGGTGTCCTGTCACAGTCGCTGTTCAGGTTCACCGACGGGAACCTGAAGTCCTTGGCGAAGCAGATGCTGGATGGCCTGGCCTATTTACACCATAGAGGGATCCTTCACCGGGACCTGAAGTGCTCAAATATCCTGGTCAACAAGCATGGTGAACTGAAGCTTGCGGATTTCGGTCTGGCGAGGTTCTATAACAAGCGGCGACGGCTGGACTACACTAACCGCGTCATCACTCTGTGGTACCGCCCGCCGGAGTTGCTCTTGGGTGCTACAGAGTATCAAGGCGAAGTGGACGTGTGGAGTGCAGGGTGCGTTCAATTCTTAACGTTTCGAAAGCAGCAGCTCACAGTCCTCAAGCTGTATCATCGTCGAACTCTTCACTCGTGCTGCGCCTTTCCGCGGTGAGACCGAGATTGACCAAATCCAGTCGATCTTCAGGATCAAAGGCACGCCTGATGCGGAAGACTGGCCTGAGGTGACCGAACTACCGTGGTTTGAGATGGTCCGACCCAAGCAGAAACTACCCGACCGGTTCGAGGAAATGATGAGAGAGTATGCTATGCAAGCCCACCACATCTCGACTCGTACTGACATCGTCTAGGACCCTTGGGATGCCTGGCTTGATCGATCTTCTCCAGCAGATGCTGATATATAACCCGCTCAAGCGCATCACCGCGGCTGAAGCCTTGGATCATCCTTTCTTCACATCCATATCCCCGGCGCCCCAGCGGCCCACTCAGTGAGCGATTCATCGCTCATCATGGTTCAATGGCTTATAATTTCGTCCACAGAATGGAAGACGTCCGAGGAGAATGGCACGAGCTCGAAACAAAGCCCTTGCGTGACATGGCACGGCAGGAGGAGAAGAGAAGACGTGCAGTTGCGGCGGCAGCTGCAGCGCAAGAGGAAGCTGGCAACGTTTCCGCTTAATATCACCTTGTCCCGTTTGCATGGCATGTGAGTCAATTGATACCCCTGCAAACTGTATCCATAGCAATCTTGCATTTTCGTCCATGAATGCATCTTGGTGACGGTAGAGCAACGTATTGCAAACGTAACTGGTATTCGTGAATAATGTACAGTGCTCCTCCCTCGACATGACAGCAAACCCGGCTCTAAGCACGGACATTCAAAGGCGGCAAGTTGTTCAACAATCCTTTGTCCGTCAACCTCTGCACAATCAGCTCGACGCTCGAAGCGGTCTGCCTGATCTGGCGGTCCCATGCTCTCGTCCGTGCACTTCCGACGTTCTCCTCTTCCTTCTTTTCTGCCACCTCGCCCAGACCACCAACTTTCCCTTGGCCGTCCTCTTCGTCCTTCCCACCTTCGAAGTACACAACCCGCTCGACCTGGTCGATCCAACCTCTTAGCCGACCCTGCTCGATCATCCTCCGTGCCATTGTTTCCGCCGCTCCCGGTGTAAGATTCAACAGCGAACCCAGCCCTCCGAAGGTGATATTATTGTACAGCATGCTCGCCGAAAGCAGATTATGCTCCAGCACTGCCCTGTCCAGCACCGTCGTGGGCCCCGTCCGGGTAATGACGGGCTCGGCATCCGCGTCTTGGATCTCGACATCCTCATCCCGCGCAGCGGCCGCAGCGGTTGAAGCCTTGTCGGAGCTGCTCTGGGCGATCTTGGCGAGCTGGTGAGGCTTGAGCGTCGCTTCGAACCCTGCTACTTCGGATGGACGGAGGATATGGTCGAGGAACATTTTGCTCAGAATTGTGTGCGAGGGGAGGTCTTGTGTCCGGTCGTCTCGGTAGAGGGAAGCGAGGATACGGGAGCGTTGTGGGCCCGCAGGAGCGAGGACGGCGCATGTAACCGCTGCAGACCTGCACAACCCACTGCGTCAGCATATTGCTTGAGATATGAGATACACAGGGCTCACAAGCACTGCATCCGATCCTCCTCGTCCAGCTCGCCAATCCAGCTCAGCTCATGATACCGACTCGCAGCCTCCGCAAACCTCCTACTATAGTCGAATATCCTGGCCTGGCAGAGTTTGAACTGCAACTGCAGCTCCCGGTCCTGCGTCGCATTTGACAGAAGGGCAGCACGGTTGTAGTATGTCTCCGCTTGCACGCTGTCTTCGTCTTCTAGTAGGAGGCGGACAATCCGGATGTATATGCGTAGTTTGTTCTCGTCGGAGATGTTGCGTGTGCCGGAGTCGAATGTCATACCCATAAGGACTCGAGCAGCTTCGCTCCATTCTTCTTCTTCCTCGAAGAGAGTAGCGAGCTGTTCTCGCAGTCCGGATGCCTGCAACATGTATGAGTCACCGTAGCGCTTAGTTGAAGCCCCACGCACATATTCATCAAACGTCACTAGCCGCGGTTGGATCTTATCCAGCGCTCCCTGGATGACAGCCTTCTTCTTCTCCCTATCCTCCGTGGCCGGACACCCATCGGCAAGCTTCTTCACCAGCTCGCCTAAGACCTGCCGGGCGATCACCTGCCCGACCACATCCTGGTTGACGATAGCATCCACAAAGTCGACTATCGTCCCTGCCGGAGTGGACGATGAAGAGAGCAAGTCATTCAGCAGAGCCGAGCAGGCCGTCGCCTTGTCTCTCTGAGCTGAGATGGACGCAACCTGGGACAGTCTAGCTTGGAGATCCATATTGTAATCGTGGTATACAGTCTCCCAGACGCGCTGGATATATGCGCACACTACCAAGGCGACGTGGTATGTGACGGCGTTGGCGGCGGTGAGCGGAGGCAGCGGGAAGTCTGGCGGGTGCAATTGGTGACGCCCGCAACCACTGAAGGGGGAAGCCACTCCCGCAACGGTCCACACCGTCCAGTTACCCCTCCCCATCGCCGTCCTCATCATCAGCTAGCCAACAATGATCGCGTCAAGGATGAGGGCAGCCTGGGTGCCGCTCCTGAACAGTGGGTAGCTTGGTCCTGGTAAAGCGAACTAGAAGCTGACGACCGCGCAGAGCCCAATCATGTCCTCGAGAAGCAGAAGATCTATCAGGTCGGTCATTCGTTGACAATGGGCTATTTTCAGCAGGTTGACGAGCCGATAGGACCGCTTTAACCACCATGTTCCTACCCACCTGATCCCCCCACGCTCCAAGCTCTACTACAGTACGTGCCGTTCCCTTGACCGATGCCGTCCAGGACTGACGGCAGTTTGCAGACAGCTACCTTGTGTTGTTCTCTCTTGGCATGGTCGGCACCGCATGGAGCGCGTATGAGCTGGTCAAGGTGCGCTCACTACATACACCTCCTTTCGTACTGTACTTATCACCGAATCTAGGGCAAGCAAACCACCGCCGACTAAGCTGGGATTGGGATGAAAACGGACGACGGAAAGCGCGTAGAAAGACTATCCATTCAAAGCTAATGGAATGTATATTTCACCCTCATTGTCAGCGCGACAAAGCCTGCGTATGATCTGCGAGAGCTCTGGCGGGATCCGCCCGCTGCTTGCAACGGAGGATGACAAGGCCTCGCTCTTTCGGGTCAACCGCCGGCGGACCTGATGCGTGCTTTGTGTCTGAGGCGCCTGAGAGCGGTATGCTGCGTGGCTGCCATGCGGTTCTTCTCGCTCTATCAAGTGACCCTCTGGCAGTCTCGCTGTCAAGAGCAGCGCCATGTCTATCCCTACTATCGGCCTCTCCTTCGCGGTGGTACGGCTGAAGTCATAGGCTCCACATGCTCGGTGCCGTCTTGCAATCCACTAACATTCGTCGTGATGGCTTGCTGCTAATGGGAAACCCATGAAGATGGAAGGAACGAGGTGCTAGGCTGCGGTCAGCTGGACCATGGCAAGATAATCACTCCTTGCGCCGCTCCGCCACGTGTCTGGCGCTTGGATGAAGAACAGGGTTATCGATAACCGAAAAATTCGGAAGCTTGGACCTCTCATCCCAGCCGACAATCAGGCGTACTGCCATGCTTTTCTTGGTGAAATACTGGACGTCGTGTCAAAACACTGGCATTCTCAGTTCTCACCGACAAGGAAGCATAGTGATATTCCTCCCTGCGGGATTACACTCCACCACCACATACAACGCTCCACTTAATTGATGCGACAACTCTTGAGTTAGACGGTTGACATATCGGATCGGTCTGCGCTATCACCCACGAGCTCCACATACGCCAATATGATTGAGGACCGTCCTACTACCCAAGAACGTGATTCCACCAGCTCTGAATACGGCCCCAAGCCGTATCAAGGCCATGTTCCTTATCATACTCCGCCGCGCCCTCCATGCGTGCCTTGTCGTAGGCTTCGCGCGCGGCAGAATCGCGGTAGATCAGAGGACTGTGGACGATCCGGCCTGGGGTACTGATGGCATACCGGACGGAAGAGCTAGGAGGCGAGTGTCGCATCCGGCTTGAGGCGTTGTCTCCGGCGGTGTTTCCTGTCTCGAGTCCGGTAGTATGGCAGTTGGCATTGATCTTATGGAGCTCCTTCTCAACGTGCTGAAGCACGGATCCTTTGCTTTTTAGAGCGAGGTGAGTAGCAGGATGTCCTTGCTTCCCCTCTTTCTCCATGGCTTCCCCGTCGACCGCTCGGCGAAGTACTTCCAGAACTGCAAGATGCTCAGCGCGTACGAGTTCTTCTTCCAGGCAGGTGGGTGCTTGCGAGCGATACAAGTCGAGAAGAGCGTCGATGCGCCGTTGAGCAGACGCATAGGAGTCGATGTTCGAGTAAGTACGCCCGGCTGAGGTCGGGAATGGGATGTCGACGTATTCTTCTGAACTAGCCCCACTGCTCGTAGGCGGAACAACCTGGTCGTTGTTTATGTCATGCCGTCCTCCGGTGTCGGTATGCTTCAGTGTTTCGTCCATGGTGTGTCAGCTGGTAACTGATATGTGATTAGTTGTCAGCATAGATGAACGGTTTCACTGGCAGATACTTGCTTGCCTTGTGAGAAGCTATCGGAGACGTCGCAAAGTGATGAGCGTACCACATAAAAAGGAAGGCGCAGAACTTACTCCTTACACTGCGCCCGTTGTGCATTTCCGAGACCACAGCACAGCACACGGCCAGACCCCCGAGTCAGCTGCCTTCGCGGTAACCGTCACGTGTACGACTCTGCGCTCTTGAGGAGAAAAAGACTCTGAGCTGCGCCATCCCTCGACCAAGCCTGACTTAGAAGGACTCACGAGGTCAAGTAGTACGCAGGAAATGTCGTCTCTGGAGCTAGCTCCCATCTTTCAGTACTACGTCTTCTTCTGACAGCTAAAGTACGTGATGTACACGCCATACCTGCAGAAGCCCGCAATCAGCCATCCTACTTCGTACCGCCACACAACCCACCACATGTAAGACATCCGATCTCCGCCCCCAGCCCATTCTACACATCGGCCCCGTTCCCCTTAGGTGCACGACTTGCCATTCCAGATCCCGATCCCCTACAATACTTCAAGTTGGTCTTGGCTCTGATCCCCTACGCTCTCGATCCCCTACCTCCTCCTCCCTGGCTTCGTCCCCCGCACAGCACCAGCCCTAACCCCGCCGGGCCGATCCCATCCCCTCTCCCCCTTGCATCTAAACCATGAGCATCCTAGCGCCCGATCCTTCCCTCCCGATCCCCCTCTCCCACTAAGGTGGGATCCCCGTCCCCAAACCAGGATCGGAGATCGAACGCTTTCCCCGCCGCGCCCCGCCGAGCGACCGAGGGCTCGATTTGGGTAATGGATTGCTTGAGTGCAACGGTCGTGCCTTCCGGTGTTGCCACGTTCTTGCCGTGCATGCCTCCTGCTTTGGACTCTTTCATGTTGGGGTCTTCTATGTATGGTGAGTGAGAGGGTACCATATGTGCTCTGATATGAGGGATGATGAACTGCAGCACGGGGGGGAAGAGATGTATGGGAGCGCGTAGTAGGTAGTATGGAGCATAATCTTCTCTAATTATGAATGTATCAACAAGAAGCTTGCTCCAACAAACCCTAACTACTACGATCACTCCCCCGGCGCGACTCGATGAGCCCGATCGTAGCATGAAACGCTTATAGACCCCTAAAAGAAACGTAAAGAATGTACTGCTTTTGCCCGAACGAGAATCCCACGTGCGTTTGAGGAAATAGAAGGATGAGACATGATGGATGGATGGATGGGTACAGAGATCAGACAGAGACCGAAAGCAGGTGAGGATGGAGGCATGTTATTAGTGGTTTGTACACGAATTGGACCGGAATGAGATGGAAGGTGATGTGAAGAGTCGAGTCAAGCTGCGATCGATAGATGACGAGATTGAGCGAGTGAGCGAGTGAGGGAAGAGATCGGAGGAGTGATGACGTGCGAGAGTGTACAATTGCGGTAGAGGGATAGAGGGATTCAGGCGAGGAGTCGGAGCCGGAGTCGATAATGGGAGAAGCAGAAAGTCAGCGGAGATGCGCAGCATCGGAATCGGGATCGACGGCCAAGCAGGGGAAACCGATTGAGCTACGTCAGGTGATCAGATCAGCGATCCCTTGCTACCCCTGTTTGCGCGGAAAAACGCACGAAAAAAATAGGGATCGGATCGGATCGCGCACCGCGCCTCCACCGCCCCCCTACAGCTAGCCTCGTGGCGCATGACCCGTCACTAGCTCGTAGGTCTAGGCAAGCACGCGGCCCTGCCTCTGCATGCCCAGTGGTTCTGAGGGGGAAGGAGGAAGCGGAGGGAGTCAGCAGATGACGCAGCCGTCGGAGAACCACCAGTGGTTGCTGAGCTGCTCGATCCAGTGTACTATCAGCCGGAGCCGGAGCCGGGTTGACCGGATGGGGAGGAGCTTCGCTTTCTCCGCTTCGTCAATGGGCATGATCTGTCGCAGGAGCGTTAGCATGGCTTTCAGTAATGGATGATGGAAAGTGGGAACGCACAGCAGCGATCCAAAACGAATAAGCCGAAGGATCCTCCGGCGCATCCCCATACGTAGTATCCAACCTCTGCACAACCCAAGGCGCACTCCCACTCCTAAGCGTATCCACAAACGCATGACACTTGACCATAAGCTCGTCGATCGTCGGGCTCGGCACGCCAGCCAGGAGAGGCGGAACGTCCGCAAGGCCGAGCATGGTCGGTGTTGGGTCTTCGTGTGTTGGCGCTGCGGGCTCTCTTGCTGGGCCAGGAGATGTACAACCGCGCGAAGGCGCGCTTCGGGTCCGATGGGGAGACGTGAGTGGTAAAGCGGTCTTCTCGACTTCTACCTCGACTTCGGGCGGGTAGTCGTCGATCCTCTCGATCTTGCCTACGATGTACCCGTCCAGCAGGCCTCGCTCGACGATCCTGAACCTCCACGTCCCCACCGTCTCGAGCATAGACCGCCCGTCGGGAAACATCTGCACAGACCTGATCTCCATCATCGTCCCGTACTCCATTCCCTCTGCGTGACTCCTCGACTGGGCGATAGCGCCAAATCGGTAGGTCTTGTCCTCCATTACACGCCGGAGCATGAGTCGATAGCGCGGCTCGAAGAGGTGCAGCATGGTGGGCATCCCTGGGAAAGCGAGCAGAGGGTAGAAGATGGGTGTGTTCAGGCGGGAGTTGCGTCCTTCTTGCTCGAGTTGTTGCCGGCGCTCGACGTATTGGGCGGGGAAGGCGGTCAGGACTGTGAAATATTAGCATATACGATACGTTTGGGTGCAGTGGGCTCACTGATGGACATGATGATCTTGTTATGTGGATGGTCTTGATGGTACGAGAAACCCGGCATCTCCTCCCTGCACAGCGGGCATGTACTGCCATGGTCCAAGCTCCTCTGCAGACACTTGGCGCAGAAGGTCTACGCCGGCTTAGCATCCAACTCGCGTCAATGAGGTAGAAAGGACGTACATGCTGGCAAGGCGTCGTCACCGGCTCATATAAGAGCAAGTAACACATCGAGCACAAAAGCTCCGCCATGAGCTCCTTCTCCAGCTTGGTCATGTCCGCTTCTGAATCCCCTGTGCCCGTTCCGCTGCGAGAGCCGCTCGTTTCTCCACTCGTACCAGAGGGTCCAGCTCGTGGAGGAAGGTTCGTCCCCCTTCTGGGACGTTTCCTTGGCCTGTTCGTACGAGGCGACGGCGGCTCACTGCCTCTTCTCTCTCCAGCGTCTGCAGCAGGACGAGCACCAGCGCCCTCATCCGCATCGTCGCTCGAACCATCTTCGTCTCTGAACCCTTCTACCGTCCCCTCACGCTCGGCTTCCTCCTCCCTCGCATTACGCATGATCACGTCCATCAAACTCGACACGGTCGTGTCCGTCCTCGGATGCGGAACACGGATGACAGTCCCCTGCGGCCCCCCGTTTAGAAAGGAGTCCATCCGCGGCGTAGGGTAGAAAGTGACCGTTGTCTGTGATGAGCTGCCTGCTGTTGGCTCCAAGGAGCGTACTCGGCTAGTAGCACGAACACAAGAGGGAACGGGGCAGGTGGGCAGGTTGGGAGGTTGGGAAGGACGGTGGTGTGATGGGACTGATGGTGTGGGCGGAGGAGCGGGGGATGAGGGTGAGGATGTGACGTGGGATGAGCAGACTGTATGCCCGCATAGGAGGGTGGTGGGTTGTCGGAGGGGTGAGCCTGGTGGGCAGCATGGGCAGTTTAAGAGAGGCACGAGGTCTGAGGCTCGCAGTTTTGGCATCGTGCGGAAGTGAGAGACAAGGTCGCTGAGCGGGGAGGGAGAGAGTGAGGGGAGGCGAAGGAGAGACGGTGAGGGCGAAGGGCAAGGGAGGGGGGAGGGGGTCTATGAAGACGATGGTGTGATGGTGGCGGCGGAGGAGTGACGGTCGATGAGCGGGCGTGGTTTACTCAGGTACGGTCGCGATCGCGTTGAGTGCGACAAGGGGTCCCGATGTTCCGTTGCGCATACATCCATACCCATCCCTCTCTCTCTCTGTGAAGGACTGAGAAGGAAAAGGTGGGAGGGATAGCCACACCCGATCGTAGCGTCTCCGACGTGATGCTCCCACAAACTATGCCTCCGCATCGATAGGGTAAAACCACATCGAGATCGACTCAGCGCGTGCTGCCATTGATCCCGCCCCCGGCAAACGACAAAATGAACGACTCCATAGCAACTCGAGAAACAAGATCCTGGCGTTTATCCGTCGCTCGTTTGGCCCTGGACGACCAGCGGCTCGCAGCGAAGCGAAGTGCTCGCATCCGACATCTTTCCCCTCGCCTTCACATCGTCCATCTTCAAAATATTCGCAACCTCACTCGGAGACATGCGCGATCCCCGGCTCCTATCCCTAATCCGTCTCCTAGCTCCGCAACTCTCGCTAAAGACCTTGCTGCGAGGTTTCGCCTAGCCGACAACACGCAGCTTGGTAGCTGGCTGCATGTACATGTAAGGGGCGAATCGAAGCACCTACCCTGCGCCACGAAAGGGTATCAGAATCGGGCCTACTCCTGCGGGCGCCGGGCGTGGCTTTCTCCTCTCGGATCCTGGGCCGGCGGCTCCTCCCCCTCCTCCTCTCTTCCCTTGCGGCCTGATACATGCCTCCAGCACCTGGCACAAGTCTTTCGCTGTCTGAATCCCTGACGCTGGTCGTCATCCCAACCCAAACCGGCGGCCGGAAATGCGCCTCGCCTTCCCACATCTCCAGTTCTCCGAACAACGAGCGCCCGAATTAGCGCCCGAGCCGAATAGAGGCTTGCAAGGGCAGGGCACGTAGGGACAAGGGCATAAGGGCATAAGGCACCGGCGGCCGGGCGGCGGTGTTGCGATCCCTTGCATGGATTTGTAGCGTTCCTGACCAACGCGGGACGGCGCGAATAAGCTCCATCTTGCCCGAGCCTATTGGCCTGCGGAGCCCAAGCAGGCTTGCACCTCCGTTCATACGAATGACCGCTACCTTCCTCTCCCTTCTGCAGCAAGACGATAGACAACCGGGTGCGAGAGGATGTTTGGTCGCTGTCCTTCCAGCATTCGCACAGGCCTGCGGGGAACGAAACCGGGGATATTAGCGCTCGCTCGTACGACCACACGTGGCTCGCCATACTGGGATCGGACCACTCTCTCCCTAGCCAGCGCACGACAGACGGGGTATGGGGGGAAGCAGAAGAACGTGTAACTTATCCCCTATCCGTTCACCAGGACCGGGGAACGCGCGTCACCGTCTCCCACAAAGCAGGGACGGAACGTGCTGGCCACATGCCATTTTGCTCTAGATGGAGAAAGGGGAGAGATCAACAAACATCAGCCAGCGTTAAACGGAGTCCCATCCATCCCCTCCTCCACCCCCACCCCTTCCTCGACCGGACATGTCAAAGAAGCATGCTGCTCCCAAAGAAGCAAAGCCTTCTTCGCTCCCGCGAGGAAACGACGAAGACAGTCAGGAAGGCAAGTCTATCTAATCTCGCTTCCCCCTCCCCATAAGCCCAAGCCCCGCCACGCAAGCGCGTTCGCTTATAGAGGAGCAAGCGGAGTTGATTGACAGCCCCCATGCTTCCTTGCTTCCTTGCCGGCTTCGGGCTGCTTCAGAACCGCCCACATCCAAGATGCTCCACACGGGTCTGGGCTTCTCCTTCTCCTTCTGCGCAAAACGATCGACTAGCCTTGCTCCAGCGCTAGCATCAGCTAAAGGAGTGTTAACTCCATCCCTGAATTCTCCAGGAACATGCATATGTTTCGCCGCGCCCACAGAAGGCGGAGAACTTGAAGGAGAAGGGTAAAATGCCCCCGCCCGGCTTCTCCGTCGATTTCGGCGCCTTGCCCGATCGGCGCCTAACGCTCTGAAACCCCGCGGTGCGGGTATGTCGTCAGTTCCTGAGGTGGGTTGGGCTGTTTTACCACTTTTGAGGATGGGCGGGTCTGTGCGGTTTGGGACGTTTGGTGAGGTGGATGTATTATTGTAGACCTGAACTTGTGGTGTTTTTGGGATAGGAAGCTTGGTTTAGGGGTCGTGGACGTCGTTTTCTGGTCACTCGAAGAGTAACTTCAGGAAAGTGAACCGAAAAGCGCTACTAACTCTGGTCGAACGCTTTTCTGAGCCGTCCTCTCAAACAGCCGCGTTCAAAACCCAAATACTCAAATACCCGAATGCCAGACTCATATGGGCCGTCAGCGCTCTCCATAGACTGCATAAGTACATGCAGTGCTATAGGTTGGTCCTCACTGTTGATCCGATGAATTGAATTGAATATAAAATGGATGTTTCTCATTCATTTCGTTGTGCAGCTTCCGATCCCTTGCGTTTTGGGGAAGGTGCCGCCGGTATCCCTCTCAGCTGTTCATTGCGAAGCAGAGGCACGTCCACTTTGGATTGATTGGATTTCAATATGATGCTGTCACTTGGTGGTGAGTGTTTTGCATAAAGGTTAGGCATTTGTTGTTGCGCTCGTTGTTGACAGTCGAAACGAATCAAGTATTGTATCCTCGCGTATATTTGCTTCTCGCGGACAAGGAGCAAGGCTTGGAGCAATCCCTCCTGATTAGACTGCGCAGGTAGGACAACGAGTGCTAGTCGAATGAACACTCGATTATAGCTCGTCCTCAACCCGCTAGAAGAACACCTCCTCCACGCGATACACCCCAACCTGCATATCCGCCTCCTCCTGGGCCCTCTTTCTTCTCCTCCCTTCCTCAAACCTCGACACCGCCTTCTGCGGCACCCCAGCCTTCCGCTGCTCTCGCCTGCGTTTCGCAAATACCTCCAGAGGGCCACGAAGGCGGTCGAGCTGCGCTGCTAGGGTGATCTGCGGAGCTAGGAGAGTGGAGAGAGACTTCAGGATCGGACGCGATGGTGCGTGCTGGAGGAGGGAGATGTAGTACGTGTCTAGCAGGGTCTCGACGAATGAGAGGATCTGCAACCACATCATCAGCATGATCATCGGCCACGGAAGGGGAACGGATACGTACAGCGTCCACTCTCGGCTTGGGCCGGAAGTCAACTTCCACTATCCCTGCTTCTTGGTCCAGCTCCAGCCCAGAGAGGCCGCTCTGCTCCAGCCAGCCCTGCAAGACTTCAAGCAAGCGGCACACGTCCGCCATGTCCGTCAGTTGCTCCCTCAGCGCGAGCCGGAGTGCGGGCCTCGTGATTGGTGCAGCCAGGACAGCGGCCAGTACTTTTGGTAGAGGCAACGGGGCTGGCGCACCAGTGCCTTTCAGACTGGCCATGAGCACACGCACGATAGCACTTTCTGGGATGTCCACGACCATCCGAAGAGCAACTACGACGCTCGCCCAGTCGTTTCGCTCTAGCAGCACATCAAGCAGCTTCTGGTCGCCTTTGACCATATTGTATGACACAAGGCCGCGCCTCATCAGGGACCGGAGGATGGTGGAGTGAGCCTCTGTGGCTGGCTTGGGAGGAAAGAGAAGTACGTCCAGCAGCTGCTCGACGAGCGCCACGGGGAAGTGCAAGAGAGGCGTCTGCTTCTTTGCAGCAGGTGTCGTCGGTTTTGGCTGTGTTGTGCCGTTGAGTTCCCGACCGTTGGTGAGCGTCGCCTCTTCATCAGACTCCTCGTCAAGCAGACGGCTCGAAGGCGCCGCGATGTCGTCCTCGTCCGACTCTTCCTCTTCTCCCTCCGGAGCGTGGTGGCCGTTAGCCGTTGCCTGCGTCTGAAGATTGACCCAATCGTTGAATGTCTTTTGCGCATCTTGGGACTTGCCAGCTCGCAGCGCCGCCTCCACATCGTTAACCAGCTTGCGTTGGCTTTCAGAGAGTCCCACATCCACTTCCGGTCTTTGCGTGTCCGACAGTTGTAGTCGACCGAGAGCATTGAGCAGGCTGGAAGCTTGCGGGACGGAGTATGGCACGATGTACACCGATGATCGGGATTTTCCGTCGTTCTTCTTTTCTCCTAATGGGCTCGTCAGACTAAGGAGGGCTTGATTTCCACCGGCTTGGGACAGATGTAGGCCGAATTTCTCGGGGAGACTTGCAGGGAGAGACATGGTATAGTTGGCGAGTTTGACGGGGTATCGGGTGTCCCAGAGCTCCAGCTGAAGCTGCCGGGTCGATGGGGAAGCGACCGCGAGCAGTAGGTGGGTGGACATTAGGCCAAGAAGCGATGCCTGCGGGGAGGCTGTTGAGGATTTTGGAAGGGCGGTCGTTATGGGTGTAGGGGCGAGCGAGTAGGAGACGGAGGATGATGCCGATATATGCAGTGAGAAGCACTGGCCGGAAGACACTGCATTCAGGTGTCAACCGTGCTTTCCTATTGTAAAAACAATGTGCGCTTACGCAGGATACTAGCGTTCCCACTTGCCTCACAAGAGACAGAAAGAACGTCTGATGCCTGAGAAGACGTCAATACGGGGACCTCGGCAAATGCAAATGGTGATGCACGTTTATATCCTCGACTTGCGCCCAGTCAACTTCGCTCATTTTGTCATCCTCGACCTTCACTATTCGTACCCCAAACTTTCCCTCCTCGTTGCCAAAGAAAGAGACCACCAGAGCCTGAAATGATGCCTCTTCCACTATACTCGCGGTCAGGTTTGACTTCGGAAAGATGATGTTTTTTGGTCGTCCCGATATTGTGAATGGTGGAGGTAGTTCGTGTATGATCTCCAATGTGGAAGATGCAAGCGTCAAGTGTCCGTCAGAGTGTGCGACGATAACTTTTGAGGGCAGAGAGTTCGCATATAGGAACTCTTCTATGGGGTGCGGTAGCTGAGAGAGTCGTTAACAAACTAGAGATTCACCGTGAACAAACATGGCGTACCTCCACACTGCTTCTTGACGCAGTGTCTTCGCTCCCTTCTGGCCATACCCAGGCCGTTTTACTACCATCTTTTAAGTCGGTTCCGGCGGCCACAGCAACATATGCTGAGCGCTTGCCGCCCTTGCCCACTCTACTGGCGGCGGCGCAGCGGTAGAACGTTGAGGGACCAAGGGTATATGCGGATACAGGATGGAGCGACGTGCGCTTCTGTTCTGTCAGTGATCGCTCTGCAGGCCATGGAGACCAGCTCACGTCGTAGGTGTGTATGCCATCACCCTGAACTGTCACCACCACCTCCGCAACATCTCCCCATCCTCCTCTAGCCTGGACGTGGGGTAGGCCTCTTGAGTTGGACGGACCAGCAGTTGTCGGTACTGCGTAAGAATGTAGAAGGTACGGCTCCGATATGGACGCCATCTGGCCACCGTTCACCGACGTAGGACGACCGAAGAAAGGTAGGTGCCGCCGTTGTTGCACCCACCAAAATGGTGCACAAAGTGTTTGCTAGGCGCGTTGCGGTGAACGACGAGCCAGACTTTTTAGGCGTGCTTCGGCATTTTTCTGGTGACGAGGAAGACCCCTGCACAGCCACGAGAAGGTCATTACGCCACGAACCGAACGTTACCTAACCCCGATCACCGTATTAGAGCACTCTGACCTGAACACCAAGTACTGGCATGAACATATAGAAGAAAGCATGTCACGAAGAGTGTTCGTTGTTACTGGTACCTCGAGGGGGCTAGGACTGGAGTTCGTGAAGCAGCTGGTGAGCCCCATAAGTCACAACCTAAAGGGTCGAGCTCAACCACCATAGGCTGCCCAACCCGAGAACACCGTCATCTGCGTTGTGCGGACACTACGAAACACAGATCAGTTAGCCCACTTCAGCAACGACAAGGACAATGTGTTCATTGTAGAAGCCGATATCTCAAAGCAAGCAGCTGTGCAAGTGCGTTCTGCTGTGACTAACTTCGGGCGGCGACTTACAACCGACGCAGGCCATTGTCGATCAGATTGATCAAATGTCGGACGGGAAGGTCGACGTGCTCATTAACAACGCTGCTATCAACACCGACCCTGCCCGACCAATGAATCAATGGTAGATTGCTCCTTCTTCCTGAGCCTCCAAGCTTGCTGATTACCAATTGTAGGGACGCCAAGTCCTTCAACAACCACCTGTTCGTCAATGTCACAGGATCCGTTCTTGTGACAAACGCGCTCCTGCCTATGTTACGAAAAGGCAACGAGAAGCGGATTATCAACATATCCAGTGGGATGGGCTCCTTGGCCTACAACGAGCCTGGCTCGGAACCGACAGCCAGCTTCTCTGCGTTCTCCGTCTCGAAGGCAGGGCTCAACATGGCTACACGGAAATATGCGGTGGAGCTCGGAAAGGAGGGGTTCACAGCTGTTTCAATATCACCTGGCTGGGTGCAGACAAGACAAGGAGGCAGAGTAAGGACGCTATCCTCCATCTTCCGCTCACTTTTGCTGAATGGCACTCCAGGACGCACCGCTCACAGCAACCGATGCCGTTTCCGCGATTTTGAAGGTGATGAACGGCTTGACACCTGAGCAAAATGGGGCATTTATCAACTACGATGGGACGGAGATTGACTTCTAGTGTATTCATGTATATAAGTGTAATGTTGACGTGTTGAAAGGGCAAATCACATAATGCCCGGTCGGCCCGGTGACCTTTCGGTGCATCGGAAAGAGCTCGGTAAATCCGCGATCCGGAAGAAAGCCTTGACCGGGCGGACGACCCTTCGAACCACACAATTACCGAACGACGATCGTATGGTGCATAAGTCGCATCATTCACTCCGTGCGCCTCAGTCGATGCCTCAGTCTTTGCTTTCTCTGTTCTCCTGCATTGTACACTAGTGCGTGGTCGGGACTTGGGAATGGGCAAGAAAGAGCAACCAACGCTCGCTGTCTCGACTGAGGTCGCCCCAGCACTCACACCTACATCTGGCAAGACCCTTACCCCGACCTCCACGATTGGCTTACGAACACGAGAGGCCACGATAACCAGCGAGGAAGAGGCCATTGAGCTACCTTCTATCCCGAACGATGCTGGACTTCCCGCCGAACGGAGATTGCAGGTTCGACAAGGGACGATCCAGACGAAATGGCAGGAGAGGGTTGCAGTGCTAGCCTTGTGGTGGTGCTTGTTCATGGCTGGATGGTGTGTCCTGCTGTAAGCGCAGATGACCTGTACTGACCTGCGCTCTTCAGGAATGATGCAACGTACGTGGCATATCCGAGCATGGCGATGCTGCATGGCTAAATGGGCATAATCTGCAGTACAGGTCCGCTACTGCCTCGTATTCAAGATTATTATAACGTTGGTACCACCGTACTATCCGGCCAACATATACTGACGCCCCTTCCAGGTCAACTTCACGGTCGTGTCTGTTCTTTTTATCTGTAACTTTATTGTACGTTCCTTGGTTAGGATGCTCTAGGTGGTGCTGATGCGATTGCCTAGGGGTTCACGAGCGCGGCGGTATTGAATGTGCGTTTGACGGACTGGTGGGGCTTTGGCGCGGTGGGTGCATCACGATTCTAGGTATACACATGGACTGAACATTGATCAGACCATTGCATTGGGTGCCGCAGCGCAAGTTGTCGCGTATGCTATCGACACTGCAGCACCACCATACCCTTTGTTCTGCATAGCGTTCATCATTAACGGATTTGGGATTGGCCTTCAGGTGAGGATACCAGTACGCACTCCGGATAGGCCGCTGAACCGCTCCAGGATGCACAAGCCAACACCTTTGTGGCGTGTTTGGCTGATGCCGATACGAAAATGGGCTGGCTGCACGCGTTCTATGGCTTGGGTGCTTTGGTCGCGCCATTGATCGCTACGCAATTTGCTCAGCTGCCACGATTTTTCTTCCACTACCTGGTCTCACTCGTCATCTCAGTCAGCAATCTCGCAGTCCTCATCTACGTCTTCAGGTTCAAGACGCAGGAAGGTGCGCCGTCCAAATGCATGGATACGACTTCCATGATTTGACCATAACATATAGATTTGCTTGGTGTCACCGAACATCATGTCGAGGATGCGCAAATACCAGGCAATAAATATAAGCGAATGTTCGCATTAAAGATCCTACATCTCCTGGCGTTCTTTGCCCTCATCTATGTCGGCCTCGAGGTTACTATCGGAGGATGGATCGTCACATACATTATCGACGTTCGAGGCGGGAGTGTTTCCTCTGGTTACGTCTCTTCTGGGTTCTTTGGTGGTCTCACTTTGGGTCGTGTGTTGCTTCTATGGGTTAACAAGAAGGTGAGCTTGTGTGGCCCTTCCCTGGAACGAGGCTTATGTGCGTAGCTCGGCCCTAAATACGTGGTGATCATGTACTGCCTTCTGTGCATTGCCCTGGAGATCGTCATTTGGTTTGTCCGTTCTATTATTGGCGATGCTGTATCGGTCTCGCTTGTCGGTCTGCTTCTGGTAAGCCTTCGGCGCCGTGTAGTGACTCAATGGCTGACTTCTTTCAGGGACCAATATATCCCATTATAATGAACGTATCCAGCAGGATCCTTCCACGATCCTTGCTAGCAGGTTCTATCGGCTGGATAGCCAGGTGCGCTCCTTTGAAGGCAGCCCGACTCCGTTCTCATTGTACAAACAGTTTCGGACAAGTCGGTTCAGCCGTATTTCCGTTCATTACGGGCGCCCTATCACAGAGAGTACGTGCATTTTCCCGGCTGCGCTCTGTCTGCTCATCAGTATCTCCAGTTCGGTGTTCAAGTATTGGAGCCAATCTTGGTAGGCATGTTGGCCCTGCTGATCCTGCTGTGGGCGATGGTCCCCACTCGGCCAAAGACAGACGATTAGGGAGTTAGACAATCTGCAATTTTCTGGACCACAACATCACATATGTCTGCACCATGTAGTAGACATAGAATTCGCGCATGTTACACGTTTTGGCATTCCTTGAACAAAGATAGGATGATGATCGTTGGTGGCCGTCAGGGACCGACAACGTAAATCGTGACGAGACGCGTTCAGGGACGCGTCCTGATTTCGCGTTGGACCAGCACAGATGAGTCGGCGTAATAATCTCGACCGTTCGTCATTCCTCGACGTCCTGGACGACTAGGCAATGGTTGCGCCAGAAACGATGGCACAAGCATCGGCAGCCATCAATGCCGAAGGAACTCAGTCTGCCGTCGCCAACTTGCTCAGATACCTGGATAATCAGCTCTCGCAACCCATCCTTGCCGAAGACTCCGACGTCCAGGTCACAGCAGACTCGATCAGCACGTTCCGAAGGGACGCTTTGAATCTCTCCAACTTCCTGACCAGCGATGTCTCGACTTGGGACGAGGTCTCCTTTGCCGCTGCGCATCGCGCACTCGAGTATATGGACCGGATGGTCGTGCGGGTACCAGGGCTGTTCAACAAGATGGAGGAGGTCGAGCCGCTGCCTTTGGTCCTCTTCACTCGACTGACCGTCTTCCACATTCACATCTTCAATTATGGTCACTCCGTGTTGGGAGAGGAAAGAATTGGGAGTGCGGAAGTTTTGGGTCGGAAAGCGCTGAAGATTGCGGGCAATGCACTGTGTATGCTCCCTGGTAACATGTCGAATGCTGCGACGGAGGATGGGCTGGGGTGGTCAGAGCTGAGAAACTGTCTGATGGCATGCATCCAATATACTCGCAGTAAGCAGGCGATTAGCATCTGCTATATGATACTAACATGTTCAGGTATGTTGGTTCAGTCCGATAATCACGTCGTGCCGATTCCTCTCTCCTTCTCCGCACGTATCAAGGACCCGTATCCAGTGGCTCCGCCAGCTCCACCTCATGACGACGCTACAATCACCATATCTACCAAGGCCGAGGTCCCTATTGCCTGTCTGGCTCTCCTCCAGATAACCGTGGATGTGCTCTATCGGCAGTCGGCGATGCTAGGCCTCTTCTGTGGCTTAGCAGCATACATGCCGACGCTGTTGCTGTTGGCCTGGGGTAAACGTCATTCGCTGCCCCCAAGAGGAGCTAAGGATGAAAAAAGACAAGCTGCTCTTACAAGCAAGCTTTTGGAGGTGACATGTAACTTGTTTGATTGTCAATCGGTCAACCCCCTACCTCCCCCGCTCCGCGATATATGCCCTCATATAGAGAGGCTTACGAGGCGCCGACTTCTTGACGGCTATTCCTCAACCTTCGAAGAGCTCGATCGAACGCTCAGCTCGGTATGGATGGTACTTCCGGAGCAGTGCACCATACACCCCACTTATCCAATCGACTATTGTATGCGTGCCAACTGGGGTGAGCTAAGGGAGAGTGATGCCCTTCGCGTAAGTCCATTTCTGCAATCAGCGAACGCTGACAACGAATTGGGATAGACATCTTTGTACGCTTATACACTGCGCTCGCTGAGATTCTGCTCCACCACCGAATTGGAGCGCCTACACGAGACTCTCCCAAAGCAAGACAATTTGCCAATCTTCGAGGCAATACGGACCTCTATCGAAGCCAGGCTCCCAAAGGACAACGAAATCGCTACCAAGAAGAGAAAGAGAGAGGAGGACAAGGAGAATGTGGAGGCATTGACGTTTCTCACTGCCTTCGGTATCAAGGAGTGCGACGTCGAAGAGTTCAACCATTCTGTTCTCATTGAGAATGTCTCCACGATGTTCTCTAAGTGCGCCATGACAAATTCTTCGCGGAGTATTCTGACTGAGTTCTGGCAGACCGCTCAATGCATCAACCGATGATCGTTATGGACTGGCCGAAGCCGTCGCTCGATTACCTTGTTTCCTGTGCCATCATTTACAGCCCTGCTCTCCGGCAGCCCTAGGGCAGGGCGGTCAATCCGCGTTTCTACCGCTATACATTCGTGCCTCTCTCCGTATCCTGGCGGTCTCTGGACAGCCGAAGGAAGTCTCCGCCCGAACCTGGTGCAAATTACTACATGGTCTGCTCAAGGCTGTTCGCCATTCTCAGTTTGCCGGCATCATTTCAGCAGATCGTGACCTCTTTGAGATGGTCAAGCGGGCCATAGATCGGCCAGAGAGAGCTGTGCGAATCGCAGGAATGTACGTCGACCGTTCTTCGTTCCTAGTTTTCCACTTTCAAGTCCCCCAATCTGACACGACTTAGCCATGTTATGACCGCAATCGTGAGCAAATACCAGGAGACAGGTGGCCCCAGTTTGGCAAGAACGGACGCCTGGACCAACATACTAGTGGAGCAAGCCGATGCACGGGCAAGACCAAGTGCCAAAGAGACTGCTTTGGTTGGTTTAGGCATGCTGGGAAGGTTGGTATCCTATTTGGTTTTCCACCTCCCAAGTATCTGACTGATGTGAGATGCAGAGTCTTAGCGCCTCCTACGGACTTCAAGGCTATCAGCTGCCTTGTAACGCATCTGGCAAGCCAGAACATCCTCTTGAATTCTTTGGCATATTCAGAGGTGAGAATTGGCCTCTGGCGATGTCGTTCAGGCACGTTTAACATATCTTCAGCTCCAAGCGATCGCTCAGTCCCGAGGGATATCGCCATACAACTTATTGGCACCCCACCTGCCACAGCTTTCTCCCGTGGTTGTCGAGAAGCTGGCTACGGCTCCACAGATGCTGTCCGAAACTTGTCAATTGATCTCACAAAAGCGAGCTGACTTTTTGTCCCTCACCCTCGTCTACACGCTGCCTCGTTTGGTTGCTTTGGGAAGGAGAGACATTCTCGGAATGATCTCCAAAGACTTGAAGAGAAGCATTGCTGGGATGATTGTGGACCACGACTACAGGATATTAGCGCACCTCTTTTTGTGTCCGACGGAGATCCAGACCGACTCGGGCATCGAACTTCTTCTGGACATCCTGAATGAAGCTACCGGCAAGAAGACATCCATCACATTGAGCGCGCTGATAAAAGCATGCATGGTTCCCCTTCTATCTGAACTGGTCGTTGTTCTCGGGGATCCGGACGTGAACAAATCAAAGTTGGTAAGCATCTCAACCTCGGCATCCCTCACACTATTTGACTCGCGTCAGGGCATTGAGGCACTACGAAAACTGGAACGACATGCTGTGGTGCCAGTCAAAGGACAACGCCGTGCGCCGACCTCCGACCTTCCGTCTTTCTTGAAGGCGCATATGCTGGGGATCATCTCGCATCTAAACGACGTATTGCACGATCTACACGGCAAGAAGAGCGAGATCTTCAAACGACAAGTTGTTCGCAGCTTGGGCAGCCTCATAGAGCTTGTCGGCCCCTCTATCAGCAGCATCTCGCCACAGGTTTGTCCGCTTGTCTATGTCGGAGTGGAAGGCTCTAAGATTGTACCAGATCATGGCTACTCTGCAAGGTACATTGCAGAAGCCAGCACTGAGGGAAATTGCACTAGCAACCTGGCGGACATTCATAACCCACCTCGCGCCAGAAGACATCGGCCCTTACATCGGCCAAACATCTGCTGCGTTTGTCACGGAATGGTGGAATTTTTCGAAGGTGGAGCGCGATCTAGCGTATCATACTCTCGACCACATTATCGAACATGGTGACAAGTTTCCTGGCTATATCAAGGACGTGGTGTCCATGCAAGGAATTCCCGATCTTCGCGATCTTGGCCAAAAGCTTGCCCAGGTACAGGCTGAATGGGATCCTCAAGCACATCTCCGGAAACTCGTGGATAGGGCGACGAATGAGAACCCCGTCGTAGCCCTCCGCGCTCTCGAGGAACTCAAATCTTTCATGTTGGCCAACAACGCTCTCATAGGTGGCCTGTCTTCCGGAGATGCCTTCGATCCTGTGATTGGGCACATCATTAGCGCCCTGCTTAAGGCATCTGCTCTTGATGGTGATGCTAACGACGCCCTTCGGAATGCGGCATATGAATGTCTGGGTATCCTCGGCGCTATGGATCCCGATCGCTTCTCGCTCCCGACGGAAGATGCAACAATGGTGGTCTTGCGGAACTTCACTGATGAAGAAGAGAACATCGAGTTTGTCCTGCATCTGCTCCAAGACCTCTTGGTCGGCGCATATCGCTCCACCAGCGACTCGAAATACCAAAACCATTTGGCCTTTGCCATCCAAGAGCTATTGAAAGTTTGTCACTTCGGCCCGGAGCTTGTAGTTCCAGGCGGAGCTTCCTCTATCCCTACCAAGGTCCGAAATCGCTGGAACAGTTTGCCGAAGCACGTTCTGGAAACTGTCACGCCGCTTCTGGAAGGACGTTTCATACTCAACAATCGGAACGATCCCGTCGTCCAGCACCCGGTGTACCCTAGCGTACCCACATATCGCGAATGGCTCCAGGTCTGGACATCGTTCCTGATAACACGAGTCTCTGCCCCTCCAGCGAAAGGCATCTTCGAGGTATTTCGCTCAGCCGTGAGGAACCAGGATGTGGGCGTCGCCCACTATCTTCTGCCCCACATTGTCCTCAATGTCCTGCTTTCCGGGGATGATTCGGACCGCGACAAAATACGGCAGGAGATAATCTCCGTGTTGGAAGATCAAGTCAGACCCCGGTCTGGCGTGGGAGAGGATCGTCGCATGCTCTGTGCACAGGTGAGCGCCTTCCTGATGACTGGAATTTCGAGTGACTGGAATTCATGTCGCATCCAGACGGTATTCTCTCTCATGGATCATATCAGCAAATGGATGCGCCTACTCAGACATGACGTGAATCAACGTCGAAGTGAATCAGCTCGCCACCGACAAGGAAGCAACGTCACAAGCCTTGGCATGGAAACACTCGAGCAACTGGCCTGCATTGAGTCGTTGCTCTCGAGCATTGATCAGGAACTCATCGCGAGGGCCGCTCTGCAATGCAAGTATTTCGCGAGGTCTCTCCTGAGTTTCGAACAACGTATAGTGGCCCTCAGAGGTAATGGCGTGAGTGATGCCGCCCTACAGCCATACTACGAGAATCTACATCAGATCTATGCCGAACTGGACGAACCCGACGGAATGGCCGGCGTCTCTACGATGGTCCTCTCTCCGTCACTGGAGCATCAGATACGCGAACATGAAGCTGTTGGAAGTTGGACATCGGCACAGAGCTGTTGGGAGGTTAAGCTGCAGACGTCTGCGGCAGACTTATCGTCCCATATTGGGCTTCTCCGCTGCTTGAGGAACCTCGGCCATTATGGTAAGTCTCCTGGTCGAACTGTGCCTCCTTCTCTCACATTCTCTGAAGATACATTGCGCACCCACGTCAAGGGCGTCCTCAGTAGGCACCCTGAATGGGCCGACACCTTAACAGGGTTTCAGATCGAGGGCGCTTGGATAGTAGGGGACTGGTCTGACGTGGAAACTCTATCAACAGCAACCTCGGAGACGTCCGAGCTCTTCGTGGCACGGCTTCTGTTGGCAATTCGAGCCGAAAATGAGGAGACGATATCTCAAGCGATGACAACTGCTCGCAGGAATCTTGGAAATCGCTTGAAGTCAGTAGCGCGGCAGTCTTACAGAGGTTCGTATGATGTCGCCATCGGGCTGCACATACTGCACGAACTGGACATGATCTGTTTGTCTTCTTCAACGGGTCGATCCGCAACCCTGCGCTCTGCTAGTGTCACTACAGAATTGACCGGGCAACTGGCAAGGCGTTTCGACTCTGTACTTCCGACCTTCCGAGCAAGAGAGCCTATTCAGAGCATGCGCAGAACTGCGTTCGCAATCAGGTCTGTCCTTTTGTAATTGCTGGCGGCTACTCTGATGGAGGACCTGTAGGCAAGCACAGAACCCAAGTCTAGCCGTGGAGATCGGCCGATCTTGGCTGACAACCGCGAGAAATGCCAGGAAGGCGGGACACTTGCAGACCTCGTATAGCGCCACGCTTCAGGCGAGACAGTTCGATGCCCCTTTCGCTTTCGTTCAGACTTGCAAGCTTCTGCGTGTAAATGGGGAGCCCGTTCGTGCTCTACAGGAACTTGAAAATGCCATGGCCACTTACCACAGTGCCCCCATTGATCTTACCGAGGAAAGGCCGAATCCGTCAACGCCGGACGCAATCGCCAAGGCAAAGGTGTGTCCACACTAAGTCAAGTAAGCAACTGATATTGAAAGAGAGATGAAAGGCGTTTGCTCTGCAGGCTCGATGGATGGATGAAGCAGACCGTTATAGCATCCAGGAAGTGGCCAACAAATTTACCGAGGCCTCCAGATGTGCGCCTAGGTACGACTATTGATCTCCTAACCAAACGCTGGAACTCAGGAGAACCACAGATTCGAATCGCCCTATTTCCATCTCGGCCATTTCTACGACGAAACGTATTCCCAGCTATCATCAGCCGACAAACTCAAGAAGTAAGCTCGGATTCGAATTCCTTGCACTGAGATTGACGTCGTTCAGCACCCATCTGCCATACAACACTTGCAGGTCATATGGCAAAGCGTTGTCGTATGGATCCAAATACATCTACCAGACCATGCCACGGATGCTCAGCCTGTGGCTTGACTTGGCTGGTCAAGATGGAAACAGCTCTATGGGCCAAGTGTAAGTATTTGTATTCTACAAGTTTTATAACGTATCTCTTACTGGTCAGAACAGGGGCGACCAAACGCAGCACGCGATCCTCACAACACGAGAAAAAATTACGGAGATGATTGAGAAAATTCACCGCCGCTTACCAGCCTGGCAGGTGAGCAATCTTCTGTCAGGCCAAATTGCCTCCCTAATATTCGATTGCACAGTGGTTAACAGCTTTCGCCCAACTGGTATCACGTATTATTCATCCCAGCTCAAGCGTGTTTGGCGTGCTCGTTAAGATCATGGCCGGCGTCCTTGTGGAGTACCCCCAACAAGCGCTATGGCTTCTGACTTCCGCTTCCAAATCGAAGAGGAACGAGCGAGCGCTAAGGTGCAAAGCCATTTACGGCCGTGCACAGGTGAGCTACCGTGTCATGGTGTGGAGGCTTGCTCACGTTTCGTACCAGGCTACACCCGGCCCGAGCCGTGAAAGGATCGCCCAGCTGATCAACGAGTCGGTGAAGATGACAACGGAACTGCTCAATTTGGCGGACTACAATCTCCCTGAACACACTTATGAAATGCAGATCAGCAAGCACTGCAAGGAACTACGAAAGCTCACACCCTCGCATCTTATCTTGCCTTTGCAGGAATCGATGACTGTGACACTCCCTCCAGCGTCTGCGGACCAAGATCATCACAAACCATTCCCAAACAATCCACCCCTGATCCATGGTATGCAACCAAATGCTTTCTTGGAATGCGCTGACCGACCGTGAAAAGAGTTCCTGGATCAAATCGAAATCATGAAATCGTTGGCGAAGCCACGGAAACTGAGTATACTTGCGGACAATGGTCGTACCTACTGGTTCTTGTGCAAGCCCAAGGATGACCTGCGGAAGGATGCGCGCTTGATGGATTTCAACTCCATGATCAACAAGCTTCTGAAGAAGGATTCGGAATCTCGGCGGAGGCAGCTACGTGAGTTTTTAGAATATGTTATCTGTACCTCAGGCTGACAAGGCTCCCAGACATTCGTACCTACGGAGTGATCCCGCTCAACGAGGAGTGCGGGCTTCTGGAATGGGTGCCGAACACCGTTGGCCTCCGAAATATCCTGACCAAATTGTATGAGACACGAAAGATCAAGATCTATGTGAGGCATATTTCAGGGGACAGGGAATGGGAACAATAACAGCTGACCGACATGTCAGAGCAACGAGATCGCCACGATGTTGGACAAGGAGCGGTACACGGGCAAGGCCGGAACCATGTTCAAGAAGGAGTTGCTGCCTATGTTTGTCCTTCCTGCCTTTTGCCATGCCGCTCTGTGACGATGCCATAGGTTTCCGCCGGTTTTCCATGAATGGTTCCTATCAACGTTCCCGGAACCTACCACGTGGTTGGGTAGCCGACTCTCATACGGCCGAACAGCTGCAGTGATGTCCATGGTGGGCTATGTACTCGGGTCAGTGGGTTTCCTTGCGGTGGTTTCTGGCAAGCTCATCCATCGACAGGCTTGGAGATCGACACGGCGAAAACATCTTGTTTGATTCGACGAACGGCGATGCCGTCCATGTCGACTTCAACTGTCTGTTTGAGAAAGGGAAAACACTCGAGGTACCCGAAAGAGTTCCTTTCAGACTGACGCAGAACATGGTGGATGGCCTAGGAATAACGGGTGTAGAAGGTGAGACCCTTCGCTTGCCTGCGTACTGCGCTGACGTGCTGTGTAGGCGTGTTCAGGATTGCGTGCGAGCTGACTATGAATATCCTGCGTACGCACAAGGACTCTCTGATGAGCGTATTGGAGGCCTTTGTCCACGATCCGTTGTCCGAGTTCGAGGAAGAAAAAAGACGACAAGTGGGTCACTATTCTTGAGACAGGCACAAACACTCATTTGGTACAATAGGATCAGCAGGCCAAACAGGGCCGCTCTCGGCGAGGTACCAGCGTCAGCACGACCACATCAAACGATGGGAAGGCTTTGCAGCTTCGAGACTATGCGCTCAAGTCGCTCCAACCAATCGAGAGCAAGTTGAAGGGGATGTATGGGCTCAAGCAGATGACAACCCGAAATCAGGTGGATGCGTTGATCCGAGAAGCAACGAACCCCACGAACCTGGTGCGTCATTTCTGCGCTGATCACAATATGGGAAACTAACACGATCGCTCTACAGGGATTAATGTACATAGGCTGGGCCGCATGGCTCTGAGGACGTCGTCGCGGTTGTACAGTACTATACAGTGTGTACAACAATTGTACATATGTAAGCTACACAGGCTGCGCACCAATCTCAGCCTTCAGCCTCTCGACCTCTTTCTGCTTCTCTTCCAGCATCTGCTTGTACTTGATCAGCTTCTCCATCAGTGTCTTCTTCGCTTGATCAAGCCTCTCTGCCTCTTCCCTCTCCATGACCTGCGTGAACTCCGGTATTCCTCGCGAGATACCGGCAATAGATTGGGGATTTGCGATATTGGGTGGAACGCCCTTTCTGCGCACCTTCGGCAGAGGGATCGGAGGATGTTGTCGCAATATATCGAAGAAGGCTTGTGGAGGGTCGGTGAATACGATTTCGTCGTACTGCCATGCATGAACCGAGTCTTGCTGTGGAACCGGTGTAGGAGCAGCGGGTTTCGGGAGGCCTGAATCCGGATCCCAGTTCGGTTCAGGCAGATGCCATTGATGTATGCGAATATAGTGATTGAGCCTGATAGGTTTCTCTTGCGCTTCGGGGATAAAGGTGATTTGTATCTGGACGGAGAACTCGCCCCATCTGCAGACTCGTCAGTCTCGCTATCATAGTTTGGTGTGAAGATCCGGCGCACCCAGTTTCGGTCACCTCGAAGGGCGGCTTGTCCACAACCCGGTTCGGATTCGGGTACGTATCATGTAGCTTGAACGTAACACGCTTGATGAAGTAGCTCAAGTCTTCCGCTCCTCCGACCTGCTCAGCCCGTCCTTCGACAGAGGCTGCGCTCCGTACTCCGAGGGTCCATCGGTGGGTATGGTCTTGGGGAACGTTGGCACGCTCGGTAGCGGTGAGAAGGACGGCGGAGTTGCCGTATATGATCGGTCGATGTATTTGAATACCCTGGGCATATTGTGAGGCAGCGAATAGACAGTGAACATGTTGCACACACTCGTACGCGTTCTGTAGACATGGCCGGTGCAGAGAGAAAGAGCGCCCGTTGAACTCTTTCGATCAGGGACACGCCAAAATTGGCGCCTGGACGAACTCGTGCTGCGCGAGTGACTCTAGTGAAGGCTCTTCTTCACTTCTCAAAGATGAGCGCACAGACCCGGCCAACACGATCAGCGGATCAGGCGCAAGTCCGGTAGGCTATGATTTTGGCTCTTTCTTAACAACGGGGTGCTAATTCCGTTGATCAGAGGTGTGCTCGCCAAACTCGCCTTGTTCAGTGTCTTGCTCGCCCTGGGTCCAATAGCCACATACTATGGCATCAACTGGTATCTAACAAAAGGTACGCGAATCACACATTTTGGTCAATTCAGGACTAACATCGAGATCATAGACACAAACATGGCAGCGATAGGCGCCATCGTTGTCGCCAACCTCGTCCTCGTCGGCTACATCCTCGTAGCCATTAACGAAGACAAGCAAGACCAACAAGCCGCCCAACAAGCAAAAGAAAAGCTCTCCGATCCCAAAACCCAATAACACTCCGATCCAAGAATCGCCGAGGCTGTGGGACTGTGGAGACGATGTATACTATCTGACTTGTATTGTATTTCGCTATTTACACATTTCATGACGGTTTATTTGATACAGCTGATTTCCCAAAAATAGTACAGTATCATATCTAGCCGGCCGGCTGGGTTCGTTATGGCTACACATGTGTCCGCGAAGGAGAAGAAGGATCATATATAAGAGTTGTGGGCGAGGAAGATCAGACGGCGTATCCGTACTCGACTGTGCCTGGCGCGGGTGACCAGCCGACGTGGAAGAGCGAAGGCGAGCGGTCGGCGGAGACTTTCGGCGTGAGGGGGCCGATGTCCATGTTCGCTACGAAGGGCAGGCTGGGGAGCTCCATGTGCATGTTGTCCTTCGGCGCTGTGGTTGGTGGGGCTGGCACGGGGCGAGACGGTGCTTTGCGTATTGCCTGGGGCTCGTCGAACTCGAAGGAGTTCCTCTGCGGGGGCGGGATCTCGTCGAATTCGAAGGAGGGCATGGGCGACGTGGTTTCAAGGCGGGGCGTGATGTGCATCGTGTGTTCATCGAACGCGTCGGTGGACTCGCAGTCATCTTCATCATCCGAAAGGTCCTCGACCACATCAGACGCAGAGGAGATGGAGGAAAACGAATCATTCCGCTCGAACGCCCTGCGATGACGCACGCTGCTGTCTGCACTCGAGGGCGACAGGCGAGACATAGCGAAAGATTCGTCGGACGACGACTCGCCATCGTCGAGAGAGTTATTCTCATCAGGTCCTTTGGACGCGTCGAGTATCGTACCAAAGGAAGGAATGGCAATCCGGCCTTGGTTGAAAGTCGGTGTGGAAGCACGAGCACGGATAGTACCCGTCTTACCGATCGAGACGAGGTTGGGTGGAGAAATGGGCGGCGTGGGCAGATGCGACAAATACGGCAACTCAAACAGATCGCCTTCCATCTCCGCTTTGTGCACCGTCTCTTCCTGGACCGCATCGAGTGCCGGAGGCTTCGGGAACGCGGAGAGGGAGATGGAGTAGTTGAGCGCGTCTTGGAGGCTCATCACCGAGAGGCTGCTGGGCGCTGAGGAGAGGCCGGAAGCAAGGCTGGACTTCGACCCGGTTGACGGCAAACCACGCGCCATGGAGAGCGACACGTCGAGAGCTTCGAGCGGCGAGAGAGAGGGTACGCGATACCGCGGATATGCGGGCGTTGCGGGAGGTGTGAGGGGTTTGTCGGAGATCTCAGGCGAGGCCTGGAGCGAGATGGGCATTTGCAGCGGCCGAGTTGGCAGAGGTCGTTTGGGTGGGTCGCTAAACGCGCGGACGAGTCCGGTCGGTCGTTGAGGTGATGGGGTAGGAGTGACTTCCGGAGCTCGGATGTTGATGGTTGGCGCTGGAGCTGGGGTTGTCGATCGCAGAGCACCGGGATTGGGAAGCTCGCTCAGCGTATCAAGATCCTCTTCCGCCTCCTCCAAGAACGCCGACCATACCTCATCCAGCTGGGGAAGCTTCGACGTCGTTCCGACGAACAACCTTCGAGGTGGAGGTGCGAGGAACGCGTCTTCCGCTTCCTCAGGACGTGGGGGACGCGGTGGAGGGGTGCGGTTTGGTGATCTTGACCCGCCCGACAGTGGTGATGGCCCATGCGGCTCGGTCGACATCCCGAAGGAACGCGATCTTGGTCTTTCTGGTGCAGCATAGGGCGGGCGGGCCTGGTTGAAAGATGCTGCGCGCATGGCGGCGTATCGTTGTGGACTGCCGGAGGAGGCGGCTGATGGATGTGGGGGGAGAGGCGGCGATGGTGCGCGTGGTGGTGAGATGGGCAACGGGTTGTGAAGCCGTTTCCTCGGTGAAGTCGTCACGTTGTCGGAACCGCGTCGCGTCAGGCGGGGACTTGAAAGCATCTCCGATGAAGAGCCCGGGTTAACTGATGGTCCGACCGGCGTGTAGAGGACGATTGGTGGTGGGCGCGAGCGGAGGCCATGAGATTGCGGTGTTGCTGGCTCGGAGCCTCTCCGAACAAATTGAGGGAAGACAGGAGGCAGGATATCAGGCGTTGTCGAGCGCGACGAGAAGGCTGATGATGATGTTGTCGATGATGTTTGGGACGCATTCGAGAAAGCGCGTTTCTCCTTGCGTTTCGAGCCGTTGAAGAATGAGAAAGTCGGCATCGCGGCGGTCGTCGCGAAAGAAGGAGGATGGCGGGCAGTCGCTGGGGAAGGCGGGGCGTCGTGCGACCGGGAAAAGAGGAGCTCGTCGTCGATACGATCCCTCTCACTTCTTCGTCGTCAAGGTCACGTTACGGGGAAATAGTATGTAAACAGAAGGGAAGAGGCAGCCGCGGGAGGGAGCTCCTGTTTTGCGTTGCACCTTGACAGAGGAAGAGTGAGAGGGAGGTATGGACGGGCTCTCGTTACGACGTCGCGACCCGCGGGATAAATACAGGTCAAGACTGCGTCCATGGACATAGGAGCCCTCGTAGTGGCCAGGAGTGCTTGGTGGATGACGTGACTTTCCCGCCGGGCTCAATGGCAAGGCCCAGCCCTGGTTCGATGACCGAGCTCAGAATGCTAGATTGACACTAAGCCGGGATGCCTAAGGGCGCTACATACCGGGCGAGAATGCCATAATTGGTAAAAATCGGGCGATTGGGGAGGAACATGGGCTTCGGAGCATACAGCAGCAATCGGCAGGCTTTTGCAATATCCAAGCCGGATTCGTTTCGCCCAGTAGTGTAAGTAGTATGCGGGTGGCCGAGCCGGCGGTGGTCAGCGCTAGGAGATAGACTTGTGGTGGTGAGCGAGATATGGGACGGGTCAGAAATACAGTTCAAAGTGCGGAGGCACGCGCCTCGTATTACCGCGAACTGAAGTGAAGTGAAGCTTAGGGCACGTGCCGCCCGCGCGTCGTCCCTAACCTCGGCCGGGTGCGCGTCGCCGCCACGAAGATGTGCGAAGAACTGCACAGCCCCCATCAGACCGGGTATTACGTATTCAAAGCACCCCTTAATGCCGGCATAAGAGGTTAGATATCCTTTGCAGAGTCCAATGGTTGCGAAACCAGAACGGCTCGGTGGATTTGAAGTGTTACGCAGCATCGATGTTTGCAGAATGGGCCAAGTGAGAGAGGCGCAACGGACGGACAGGGACCCGCGCCCAGTGGACGAAGCGCTTCCGGAAGCATCGGAGGCATTTGATCAACAAGTTAAGGGGATCAGAGGCGGGTGCAGTCGCAAGCCATCTTCGTCACCTCCTCTCACAGTGATGCACACTGATGAGCAGCAGGAAGGATTGCTTCTGAGCGAGGCTTCGAACTTGCAATAACCAAACTAATAATCATTAACACAATTAATAACCACGCGAAGAAGGAAGTGCTGCTCCACCGGCGTCATACCCAACCCACTGACGTTTCTCGCCCAAATTGCCCCTCCAACTCCTCCCGGGCACCCTGCGAACGCTAGTGCGCCGCAACCCAATTCCCTCAGCTCGCCTAACAACCCCAAACCACCACATACCATTCCTCACAGCAAGGGACCTATCAATCGACAACCCAGACCGGATCGTCTCTCCACCTCCTCATCGTCCATTCCTGCATTCTCATTCCTCGCCCTAAGTATCCCTGCATCTTGGCTGTGTGCCGAGCTGAGCCGGGGAGGCAGGTGTCCACTTTTTGCTTTTCAGGAGCTGCGAAGCTGGGCATTCCTTGGAGGATTTTGGTGAGGGATGGCGATTGACTTGCTGGTTTTCGGGTAAGAGCCGGGTAGGTTGGTTGTCATGCCCGGGGTGCAGAGTCGCTTGACGAGGCGATGGATATGTGGATCGGCGCGTGCACAAATTTGGCTTTCTGACTCGCCCAGATAAACTCGACTTTCACACTCCCTATCTCCCTAGCAACCTCCTGCCACTGAACCAAATCGAGCGATCCCAAACACAGGCGAAGGGACAAACCAGTGTACGTGTACATGATTCACGGGTATGTATTTTGGCAATGATAATAAACACTGAAACTATGAACAAGCGAGGGGGGTGAACATGCTGGGTGTCAACTAGTAATACAACTATCTATCCTATCCCGTCCAGAATGAAAGATACCGGAGAAAACAGCTGCAACGAGCACAGAGGGAGGGCTGAGGGGGCTCAGAAGTCCTCGTCCAGTGTGAACGTCTTTGAGCTTGTTACTGGTGTGTCGGCGGGTGAGTCGGCCGAGCCCGGTGTGGATGGCTTGGTCTTCTGCGCAGCGGAGACGTTCACGCCTGCCTTTGCGTAGTCCGAGACGCGCTTCTCGAAGAAGTTGGTCTTGCCTTGCAGGGAGATGAGGTCCATGAAGTCGAACGGGTTTGTGACGTTGTAGACTTTCTCGTTGCCGAGAGCGACGAGAAGGCGGTCAGCGACGAACTCGATGTACTGGTTCATCAGGTTCGAGTTCATGCCGATCAGAGCGACGGGGAGGGCGTCGGTCAGGAAAGTCTGCTCGATCGCGACGGCCTCGGTGATAATTCGGCGGACGGTGTCAGGGTGCGGCCGGCGGCGGAGATGGCTGAAGAGCAGGCAGGCGAAGTCGGTGTGCATACCCTCGTCACGGGAGATGAGCTCGTTCGAGAACGTCAGGCCGGGCATGAGACCCCGCTTCTTCAGCCAGAAGATGGAAGCGAACGACCCGGAGAAGAAGATACCCTCGACGGCGGCGAAGGCGACGAGACGCTCAGCAAATGTTGATCGCTTGTCGGAGATCCACTTCAGTGCCCAGTCTGCCTTCCGCTTGATGCAAGGGATGGTCTCAATGGCGTCGAACAGGTACTCGCGCTGCTCAGCATCCTTGATGTAGGTGTCGATGAGCAGAGAGTAGGTTTCAGAGTGGATGTTCTCCCTGTTTTGATGTCAGACTCATGATATAGCAATGGAATGCGAATGGACGCACATCATGATCTGGAAACCGTAGAAGCAGCGGGCCTCAGCAGCCTGCACCTCGTTGCTGAACCGCTCAACAAGGTTCTCGTTGACGATACCATCAGAAGCAGCGAAGAAAGCGAGGACGTGTGAAATGAAATGCCGCTCGTTATCGTTCAGACGGTTCTGCCAGTCGTGCTGGTCTTTCGACAGGTCCATCTCCTCTGCTGTCCAGAATGATGCTTCTGCCTTCTTATACATTTGCCAGATCTGCAAGCGCGTGAGCAAGGTGGTAGAGAAAGGCGGCGAGTGAGCATACCTCGTGATACTGGATGGGGAAGAGCACAAAGCGACGCTGCGTCTCCTTCAGGAGCGGCTCATCCTTCTCCTCGCAGTTCACATCGCCCACAAACCGCTTGCGGTACTCCTCGAGCGGCTCCTCTTCCTCCTCGGCCTTCTCAGCAGGTGCGGCAGCAGCCTTGATCTTCTCCATGAATGCCTTGTCCTTGACAGGAGTGACGATAGACATGGACTCGAGCTGGGCTGCAGCTTTCTTTGATGGTGTCGCGTCGAAGTCCTCGAAGAAAGGTTGGGTCGCGACGGGTGCCATTGGTATGCAGTTCGGGGTAGTGGAGGGAGAGTGTGAGCGTAGACGTGTAATGTATCGCGACGAAGCGCGACTTAGATTAAGTAGCGAGAGGAGGGAGGGGAGATGTGCACGAAGAGGAAGAGGAAGAGAGGTGAGATCGACCCGGGTGTCTTATAGGATCTGCAAGTCAACCTGAATATTTGATCCCGCTTGGTGTGCTGACGCGCGGATCGAAGTGAGGGGGCGTGACGCGCCAAAGTAATGAAAAATAAACGCGTGAACGGGTGCATTAATGTACGTGTACGCCGACGCGTCGCACATGACACACGCGTGACCCGCACACATACATCACGCTTCCTCGCATTCCGCGACTTCTTTCCACACTTCCACATCACACTCGGAGCAGCGGGCGAAACATTCTGCCCATTCCGCACACGCTGCTGGCACAGTCCCGCTGACTCGTATGCGTTCTTCGGGCAGGACGGCCCAGCCCTGGGAGCGCGTCATCGTCCCATCCCTAGACAAACAACGACCAAACGTTTATTTACACCTCGGGTGCTTCCGGCGCCTCATTGTACAAAGATGACTGTGCCCCGTCCCTTTCTGAAGCTATTTCGGTCACCCTCGGACTTTCCTGTTCTTCTGAGCTTCTGCGTTCTGGTGGCAGAACTCACGCGGCTTTGCGGCTTTCGGACGATCACTCAGGCTCGCGGCGCCCCTCTCGCCGAGCGAGGGGGAGGGGCTTGGCAAGGCGATAGATCCGCGTATCTCTTATCCGATAAAAGCGCTGCTATGGTGACGTGACCGTGCCTACTTTTAGCTGCGCCGCGGTGCGGATGGCCTACCTTGAAAGGCAATATGGTTCTGATCTGGGACGCGTGAATTCTCGGAGGTCCTTGGAGGTCCTATCACTCACTCTCATGAGAGGTCACGTGATGAGATGATTGGATCTACCTTACGCCGAGCTCATCGCCCTGCGAAGCTTCCCCTTCGTCCCAAATGACCCTACGGCCCTGCAAAGCACTCTTTAGCCCTTCGTAAGCTGGCATAATGCTGCGGTTAATATACTAGCCTTTTATGGTCGCAAGACTGATCAAGCATGTGACGTCAACCCCCTGCTTCTAGTGGCTATGCTCAGGGTTCTCCCCTCCCCTCGCTGCTGACTTCCCTTTCTCCTCCTCCTCGATCAAAAGCACAAGATACCCAAGAATGAAGCTCATCAACAAACATATAGACAAAGAAGGCAAGGTGCGCATCTCCTCTCTATACATGCATGAGGGATGAGGGGAGGGGATGTGCTGATGTGCGGGGTTGGTTGTAGGGGTATGTTACGCTCCGACCGGAGGAGGACGAGGATATGTGGCATATCTATAATTTGATCCAGGTTGGGGATGAGGTCCGGGCGCCTGCGATTCGGTGAGCTCCCCCATCCACTCCTACTATCGTGGAAGAAAGTTGCTGATCCGTTCTATGTGCGCGCGGCAGAAAAGTCCAGAACACCACCTCAACGGGCTCCGTCTCATCCGAACGAGTCCGCCTGAACCTCACACTCGAAGTGACCCGCGTCGAGTTCTCCCCCGGCGCATCCGCGTCCTCCGCCCCCCCTCCCGGCTCGAACACAGGCGACACAGGCACAGCCTCTCTCCAGATCTCCGGCCGCGTGACCTCCGAAAATCCGTACGTCAAACTAGGCGCTTTCCACACATTGGACTTGGAGGCGAATAGGGATTTTAAGCTTGGGAAGGAGGAGTGGGACAGTGTGGCGCTTGAGAGGCTGGAGGAGGCGTGTGTGCCTGGCCGGGGGGCGGATGTCGGGGCGGTGGTGTGTGGGGAGGGGACGGCGGCGATATGTTTGTTGAGTGAGCATATGACGGTTATTAGGCAGAGGATTGAGGTGCCTGTCCCGAGGAAACGGGTGGGGTCGACAACGTTACATGAGAAGGTGCGTATTCCCTCCTCCCCAGACTCACGTAGCGAAAGGTGCTGACGTGTGTGACAGGGCCTGAATCGGTTCTACGCTACGCTATACGCAGCCATCCTCCGCCATCTGCCAATATCGACTCTGCGGGTGATCGTCATCGCCTCCCCCGGCTTCGTCAAAGACGCCGTCTACGACTACATATTCGCCGAAGCGACCCGAACAGGCAACAAACTCCTCCTCTCCGCGCGCAGCAAGTTCCTCCGGGTGCATATCACCTCCCCACACGTGCACTCCCTCGTCGAAGTCCTAAAGTCACCCGAGATCTCCTCCCAACTCAAAGAATCCAAGTTCGCCCGCGAGGGGCAGGCACTAGACAGGTTCTTCAGGATGCTGGCGAGCGACGAGATGCGTGCTTGGTACGGACCTGAGCATGTGAGGCTCGCGGCGGAACGGGGGGCGGTGGGGACGCTGTTGATTAGTGATGATCTGTTTAGGAGTAGTGATGTGAAGGAGAGGAAGAGGTATGTGAGGCTGGTGGAGGACGTGAGGGCGAGAGGGGGGGAGGTGCTTATTTTTTCGAGTATGCATGAGAGTGGGCAACGTGCGTCGTCGTTTCTTTGCTTTTCCTCACACCACTGTCCTCTCCCCCCCCTTCTCTTCTCTTATTCTATGTTCTGCGTGTTGGTGTGTTAACATGATTCTGTAGAACTAAATCAGCTTACGGGCGTAGCGGCAATATTGACATTCCCGCTCGATGTGGAGGTAGTAGAGCAAGAAGAGAAAGAGGCAAAAGAGGAAGCAGAACGAAAAGCCAAAGAGGAAGAAGAGGCAAAGCAGGGGTCATAGGCCATCTCTATTGTATGGCCCGATTCCCAACTTCTGTAATCTGGTTAGATATCGATGTAGAAGAGGGACGTAATGTACCAGTAGAATCACGTGATCCATTAGAATTAAGGGATTGTCGCTTTCGTTCATTCCGATCGAAGTGGCACAAAAGTTCCCTCACCGCACTCTCTCACCGACCGCACGTCGAGGGCGCCCTCTTTCATTTGCTGTATGTCATTCCGCTCATTCGTACGAGCACATAAATGCCGTCGTATACTCCCTACCCCTGCCCACGTGGTGGTTCTACGATACGGCTCCCATCGATGGATCCAAACAGCAGCCACAGCACATGATCAGTCCGACCCATCGCTGATCCGCAACATCGCCCTCCTCGCCCATATCGACAGCGGCAAAACCACCCTAACCGAATCGATCCTCCACGCCTCGGGCCATCTCTCCGCCCCAGGAACGGTCGATACGGGGAGCACGACGACAGACTTCCTCCCCGCCGAGCGCGAACGAGGAATTACGATCCAGTCGGCGTCGATACCGGTTAGGTGGAAGGAGTGGAGCTTTAATTTGGTGGATACGCCTGGACATGCGGATTTTGGGATGGAGGTGGAGAGCGCGAGTAGTGTGGTCGATGGGGCGGTGGTGTTGATCGATGCGGTGGAGGGGGTCGAGGGGCAGACGAAGGGCGTGTGGGCTCAACTAGACAGGTACGCCTCTTCTTCCTCTTTCCGTCCTCCACGTGCCTTTCTCTCCTCTCTCTTTGTAGTTTTCGTCGCTGGTGGATTAATGCGGAAACAGGAACGGAGTAGCAACCCGCCTCGTCTACCTAAACAAACTCGACCGCGTCGGCGCCTCCCTGCGCGGCTCACTCCTCTCCCTCCTAGCGCACAAACTACACCGCACACCCCTCCTCGTCACCCTCCCGCTCGCCTCCTCAAGCGCAGCACATTACGCCCGCGCCGAGCCCGGTATACAGGGCGTCGTCGATCTCGTCAACCTGGAGTGCTGGTACTGGCCTGCGGGGGAAGAGACGCGCTCTGATAATTCTCAGAGGGTTGCGCTGGATCCGGAGAAGCTGGTGGAGGGGAAAGTGGGCGAGCCGCTCGAAGATCCGGACCATCCGTTGCTGGAGGAGATCCTCCCTGCTCGTACCAGGCTCGTAGAGGTTCTGATAGACGGGGACGAGAAACTGATGGACGAGCTCCTTGCTCTGCCGGACGACTCCGCCATCTCGCCCTACCTCCGCTTGCCGGGGAAATCGATCATGGCCGCTCTGAGGGCAGCGACGCTGAGCGGGAAGGTCCTCCCTGTTCTGGGGGGGAGCGCGTTCAGACATATTGGGACGGAGTTGTTGATGGATTTTGTTGGGGAGCTGTTGGCTAGTCCGGTGGATGTGCTCCGGTTGGGGATGGCGAGGGAGGCTGAGGAGGCTGCTCTTGCTGCTGCTGCTTCGGCTGCTGGAGCTGGGGCCGGGGCGGGCAAAGCGGGCAAGGAGGGCAAGGGCGGGAAGGCGGTGGTGCAGGTTAGTGGGAAGGAGAGGGAGGCTATGGAGGTTCGGGGGAAGGACGTGAGGGCTATGGCTTGGAAGGTCGGATGGGATCGGCAAAAAGGGTGGATGACGTTCGTTCGTGTCTATGCAGGTACGCTACCTCCTCCCTTTCTCCGTTCTCCTTCTCTCCTTCTCCCCGATCAATGTGCTGATATCGTATCTACAGGAACACTGAACCGAGGAGCCGTGTTGTGGAACAGCGCCACAGGCGAAAAAGAGCGCGCCCAAAAGCTCATGCTCGTCTACGCCGACCAATCCGTAGAAGTCGATTCCCTCCCGTTCGGCTCGATCGGCGTCGTCCTCGGGCTCAAACACACCCGTACAGGGGACACTTTACTCTCCTCCCTGCGCACTCGGTCGACTCTGCGCTCTATTACTCCGCCGCCGTCGGTCATTTCGGCGAGTGTTATCCCGGATACGAGGAACGATATGATCCCTGTTCAGCAGGCTTTGGCGGCGCTGGCGAGGACGGACCCGAGTGTGCGGGTGAGCGAGGACGAGGCTGAGGCTCAAACCCTTGTACACGGCTTGGGAGCACTACATCTAGAAATCGTCGAAGGTCGTCTGCGAGACGAATGGGGCGTCGGCTGTTCTTTCGGCCGGCGGAGGGTCTCCTACCGTGAGGGATTCTTTGCGCTCGAAGAAGAAAGTGTGGAAGAACACTGGCAGCGAGACGCCGGGGGGAAACGAGTCGGCGCCCGAGTCTCCCTCACCGTCCGGAGCATCCAGGAATCCTCCGGCGAACAACCACATCCCGCCTGGGGGGGGAACGCCGTCCTGCACAACAAAGAACCCCTCCCTCCTGCGATCTACGAATCTTCTTCCCTCGACCCGCTATTCCATATCGCCCAGGGGTTGCAGACTGCGCTTTCTGGATCGCCGCATTCCTCGTTACCGGTTATAGGGCTGCATATTACCGTGAAGAGCTTCAAGCTGGACTATGGATCCCCACCTTCAGTGGCTGCTTCTGCCGCTGCGTACGCGCTGAGGAGGGTGTTACAGGCTGCAGGGCCGGGGGAGATAAGGGAGCCGTTTATGCGCGTTAGTGTGCATGTGGCCGAGGCGGACGTCGGGCGGATCGTGAAAGATTTCGGGGAGAAAGGAGGCGAAGTGCGGGACTTGGCAGGCGGGTTCAGCGCTTCTGCCGATGGGGAAGATGGGGAGGCGTACAGCTCGGAGGGGATCTACGTCCCTCCTGCTATTCTTACCCCTTCTGCGACTCCGGGACTGGAGAGCCATGCAGGGCCGGGGATGACGATGAAGAGGACTGTGCAGGCTATCGCGCCCCTCTCGAAGTTGTTGGACTATAATTCCCGCTTGAGGGCGTTGAGTGGAGGGCAAGCGACGTTCGAGATGAGCGCGGAGGGGTTTAGGACTGTTGGTGAGGCGAGGAGGTTGGAGATCTTGAAAGAGATTGGGAGGGCGTAACCGCTCTCTCACTCGCTCATCAGACCCTGTGCTGGAGAGATTCGGGGAGAGGCAGGGTGGGGAGATGGGAAGTGGGAAGTGGGAAGATGGAAATGCAATGTATAATATCGCTACAGCAATGACCAATGAATAGAACGTAATGTTACAGATTCCCTCCAGCGCCTTCGTCCGCATCACCATAAAACCCCTCTCCGCCCTCCTCGTCCCCATCGTCCCTTCCCCCAAACCTGCCCGCCCCCGCGCTACTCAGAACCTGAGAAAACTCCAGTATCGTGCTCCCGTCCCCTTCCTCCCCTCCTTCGTCCTCATCCCCGAACGAGAAGGGAGATGGACTTCTCAGGGAGGGGGCAAGACTTGCACCGCGTAGCAGTTCTGGCTCGGGAGTTTCCAGTCGGAAGAGTGGGGTCTCTTCCCTGTTCCCGCCTGGTCGGCCAGCGGCAAACCGATGTCCGCGCCTCATCTCCGGCTCGGGCGTCTCTAACCTGAAAAGTGGTGTCTGCTCCCTCTGTCCTTCCGGTACACCAGCAGCAAACCGGCCGTCGTCCTCAAACGGCGTCTCAGGCCGGAAGAGCGGTGTTTGCCCTCTTTCGCCCCCGCTGCCGGAGGTGGCGACAGGCTCCATACTAGCGCTCCGGCTGCTCGACCACGTTACGGCCAAACTCATCTGCCTCGCCCGAGGCTGGGGGACGACGCTGTACCGCATCGGCGGGTAAGGCTCGACGATCACGCAAAGCGCACATCCAAAGATGGAGAATCCCTGGTACGTGAGCTGAAGCTCGGGCTTGGGCTTGTTCTCGGATTCGTCCTCGTCCGGGTCTTGGGAGAAGTCGATTATGCTGTTGTCTGTTGGATCTGTTGGGGTGGGGGGGACGGAGCCGTTCAGGGACGGGTCGAGTGGTTCGGGCTTGATGGATGTTGGATCTGGAGGTGGGCGGGGAGAGGTCGAGGGGCGGAAGAGAGGTTCGTTTTCCACGATCTCGTCGTCCTCATCGGGAACGAAGTCTTCCTCGTTTTCCGCCCGTCTCTCGGCGGCTTCCTCCTCATCTTCTTCCTCTTCCTCGGTATACGAGACCTGCGCCCTCGTCCTCGCCGACCTTCGAGGTGTGGTAGCAGCCTCCTCTTCCCCCGGCTCCGGCCCAACAGTCTCACGCGCAACAACCTCGCTAGCCTTCCGTTTCCTCCCTCGTTGTTGGCCGTTCGGCTGGACCGAGTCCGACTTCTTAGTCGCTGCTTTTGCTCGACCGCGTTTCTTTGTAGCGGGTGTGGGGAGTTCGGGTGATTGAGGTTCTTCTTTCTTCACTTTGGGTTCTGGGGGTCGAAGGACGAAGTTGCGTCGCTACCAACCATTAGCACTTATTCCTAGGCAGACCGATACGGGCATACCTTGACGAGCAACGTATGAGGATCTGCCTTCCTTAGAAAGTATGCAAATTGGTATGTCGCTGTCTTCACGTCAATACCGAACGGTAAGGAAGTGTGAATAGCAGTGACTCACAACCTCGATGCACATCCACCGTCGGCTTCGTCTTGTTTGCTGCGGAAGTGCTCATTATCAGCCCGCTCTCGTCTCTCAATTTCGGTCCTATCCTACATAACCAAGGCCATGAGAACTCTTGGGATGTTACAGAGGTGACTGAGGTGACGCACCGATGTCGCAGGTCCTCCAACACCAACTGCAGCGTCGCGTCCGTCATCCACGACGTATGTCGCTCGTCGAGGTATAGATACATAGGTAGCACCGTATAGGGCGATATTCGCAGATAATAGGCATTCCGGTTCTCGAAGCCCATTTTGACCACTGCGGGCTTCCGACTAGCACGTAGGGAGACGGCGGGCAGGATGATGGCCGCAGTAAAAGGAGGTAATTCCTCCGATGCCCCCTCTGCGGAGGCGCGCTTCCTACAATGCCCCCTCCGGGGTCTATTTCCTCGGCTGCCCCCCGGCATCCCTATTTGACACTTAATCTAAGGGTTTTCGGGCATACAAGTGAGAATTTATTAATTAAGTTTTCTTATAAACAACGCTCTCAGAAAAACTCCTAGACAGCAAGTCTGATTTAACCAAAAGTGGCTGCTGAGGCACTTTGTAATCTTGCGGTAATGTGCCTCTTTCAGAAGATATAAGTAATAGCTTTGAACTCCTAGGGCATTTTGCTCCTTAAAGTAGGACCGCAATCCCGGTTAAGAGGACCACAAAGTCAAAACAATAAATTTAGCTTCTTGGTAGCTCTTAACCTGTCAAGCTTCTTTTTGCAGGGGGCACACTAATTTAAAAACACCGTTATTTGCTATTAAAATTGTCTTGTTTACAACTTATTGGTGCTTATGGAGAGTCTCATCACCCTTAACTGCGATGCAGGGGGCATTCTAGGCAGAAAGACCCCGGGAGGGCATTCTAGGAATCGCGCTCCCGAGAGAGGGCATCGGAGGAATTACCTCGCAGTAAAAGAGTGACCGCCACCCTCCCTTCCAACATTCCTCATTTCTTACACTCACCGACCATGTCGACTCATCAAACCGAATCGACAACAACAGATGGAGTCAGCGACACGGCAAATGATATCGTCTCGTTCGTTTCTGATATCTTGACGCCTGGATCATCTTTACGACCTCAGTTCTTGCTCGCTCTCGATGTTATTCTGGGCTTTCTGTTCTTCATTTTCTTTTCGCTGCTGCTCCTGACATGGAGCTTACATTTCCTGGCTCTGATGATGATCGTCGTGGGACTATGGGCGAGCGTCAAGTTGTAAGCCGTAGTGTGCCTTACACAGACATACTGGCTAACGTATTGCTAGCTTCGTCGCTGAATTGGCCAAGGCACCAGCAGACTCAACGCCGCATCCGGGCCCATCGATCGGAGAAGGAGTTGAGAGCAAGAAAGACCAATAGTTGGTTCCAAGGTGTGTATAGTACAACATGCAAAGGGTATGTACAATCAATGCTCTTTCCTATCAGTACTGTCATACCAAAGCTTGACAGCCTTCGCGCTTTCCTGGGCCAAAAGGAACACTATCACGACGACGTTAGTCGGTGATACACCCGAGCAGGTTGCAGTGAAGACGCACATTCCCTCTCGGTCATCTCCAGCCCTTCTCGGAAATCGGCGCCTGTGTCGCCCATCGTGTCCGCTGTCGAGCTGGCCATACTCCCGAAATGCTGCGCTTGGTCCATCAGGTCCACGAAACGCTCTTTGAAGGTGGTGAGGAGGACAGCCTGGAGTTCTTTCGCTTGGGATTCTTCGAGGCTGTATATACCGTCAGTAGAACAGATGAAGGATAGGAAGGAGGGCGTACATGTCTGCTACTAGCTTGCCGAATCCGTACCATTCTCCGCCGTTGCCTACCAGAGCGGAGAGTCGGACGCTTCGTGCATCGGCGTTGAGAGCGCGTTTGACGCGTTGCATGAAGGGTGGGGGGATGTTGAAGTCCAGCCAGTCACTGAATATCTCTCAGCTCGTTTGCCACCCATCTTACACACTGAGGACGTACTTGAGGATAAGAGTAGGTGCTAGCCACATCGGTATACTGACTTTTGCGCCTACATGCAGCTACTCCTCGTCATCAGCTCCCAGCATCGATCAGAGAGATCTCGTCGTGCTTACGTCCTGCTCACTCGCGCCCAGCTGATGACCATGCCCCTCAACGCTCAGCTTCATCGTACATGGTATCTTCTGCTGTTCGGATAGACATGATTCGTATGACCAGTAGTCTGTGTCCATCCTGCCTTGACGTCGAGGAGGACGGAAGGAGGGCACGCGACGGTGTTGAGGTAATTCCTCCGATGCCCCCTCTGCGGAGGCGCGCTTCCTACAATGCCCCCTCCGGGGTCTATTTCCTCGGCTGCCCCCCGGCATCCCTATTTGCCACTTAATCTCAGGGGTTTTGGGCATACAAGTGAGAATTTATTAATTAAGGTTTTTTTTATAAACAACGCTCTTAGAAAAACTCCTAGACAGCAATTCTGATTTAACCAAAAGTGGCTGCTGAGGCACTTTGTGATCTTGCGGTATTGTGCCTCTTTCAGAAGATATAAGTAATAGCTTTGAACTCCTAGGGCATTTTGCTCCTTAAAGTAGGACCGCAATCCCGGTTAAGAGGACCACAAAGTCAAAACAATAAATTTAGCTTCTTGGTAGCTCTTAACTTGGCAAGCTTCTTTTTGCAGCAGGCACACTAATTTGAAAATACCGTTATTTGCTATTGAATTGTCTTGTTCAAACTTATTGGTGCTTATGGAGAGGCTCATCACCCTTAACTGCGACGCAGGGGGCATTCTAGGCAGAAAGACCCCGGGAGGGCATTCTAGGAATCGCGCTCCCGAGAGAGGGCATCGGAGGAATTACCTCGACGGTGTTAGGGACGCGACGCGTCCTGTGCGCGGTGTACATTCCGACCTGGACGACGACCAGTCGCCTGCCGACTCCCACCTCACCCCATCTCAATAACACCTTCATCCACGCCTACCAAATGTTCATACTAACTTGAAGATCAATCACACAAGATGTAACTGCCGCCTTGGATCGGCAGATTGACCTCGAAGGTGGTGCCTAACCGCCCCATCCTCGTCCAGCGCCAATCCAACCAAATGACCGGTACCAAACAAGCCAAGTTCTCATCAGCATATATTTCTGCATTCATACGACGTCGTGCCGAATGCCGACCCGAGACCGCTCGTATTATCTATATGCGGTAATCAGCATGACTGATTATAGTCAAATGTGAGGTGACAACATCGGCTTGGCGCGTCCTCCGTCCCGCGACATTCTATACAGTCGTTATCTCTGGCCAACCACCCGTGCACGTCAACAATGGACCCCAGGCTGACGAAGTGTACGTTATTGATACAATCCGAGGGGCGCACGGGTGAGTATATTGGATTGTGGCTGTCGAAGCTAGAAAGTCTGATTATAGTCGCACAGTAGAGGTCCGAGGGCGAAGACTACAGGACTGGCAACACAACCATGGGTGTTCGGGGAAACTCTCGACGAAGATGGCTGCATGCCGACCTGCTATGATCCTCCGGCCATGTCTCGCGATCTTGACTGCAAGACTTCTGCTCGTTCGGCAGATAAGGACCTAGTCAACAGTCGCACGGTTTTAATTAATAGCTTCGTAAGAGGCTGTGTTCCTACCAAGCCGTTATGAAGCCGTTACAATCGACCGGCACATCCACACGCCTCTGCGACAGCGTGCCAAGCCCAACCCACAAAAGGAATTGCCTTCCTGCCCGATGATCCCTCGACTTCTGCTCTTCTATCTCAACACTGTCGATGTCTTGCGTTCCTGTCCATGCTATTCACTCCTCGCGTGAGGCGTCCGGCGGAGTGCTACTGTTATCTCGGTGGACGACGGCGATTCCTTGGCTCTAAAATGGGGTTTCGGATTTGGCAATCCTGCTTCTGCGGCTGACATTTCCTCAACTCCCTCTTCCGAGGCCTGCGATACTTAAAGACTTGCTATTCGACGATGTTCAGGCTATCGCTCGGATTCCTATGGCAGTCCTGCAGCGTGCTTTGGCTGTCGCTGCCCTTCTGGGCGCGGCTTCCGCTGCTCCCCTGGTCAAGAAGGGTGACTTCGAGTTCGTCGCGACTGTCCCTTACGGTGATACAGTCTTCAATGTCGGCGACATCTCCTACCTCTCGTCGACCTCGACACCCGTCCTTACTGCCGCCGTTACCGGTGCCGGCATAAGTGGCAAGCTAGTCCCCTTCACTGTCGTCACGACCGGCGACTGCTACGTCAGCTCCGACTTCGTTGCGAGCACCGTTCAGTCCTTCGCCGAGTGGGACGACGTCTATTCCCTCGGCTTCCTGGAGGGCGTCTACATCTCGTCCAACTGCACAGGTGCGACGATCGACCCTGCCGTCTTCACATGGGCAGAGACTGCCAATGTCACCTCGCTCTTCCTGAGCTCGACCTTCGGCAGCGTCGACAGTGGCAAGACGTCCTACAGCGTTTCGTCCATCTACCAACCATCGCACATCGAGTGCGGCCCCTACGCTGTCTCCTTCACCGAGGGCGGCGCCGCCTCGTTCTCCCTCGTATACCGCCTCTACCAGGACTACCAGCGCACATTCATCATGGGTGTCTACCCTGCTCTCGATGCGATCGCAAGCTTCAAGGGTCTGCCCCAGTACCTCAACAAGTTCCAGGATGAGATGATTCCGGTCCCGTCGCGTATCTACTCGTGGTCCGATTCTCGCCCACTCGCTGGGCTTCGGGTTGCCATCAAGGATCTGTACGATCTTAATGGTGTGCAGACTTCCGGTGGGTCGAGGGCATGGGCAACCATTACTCCGCCAGCCAACATCACCGCTCCCGCAATTCAGCGCATTATCGATCTTGGTGGCCAGATCATCGGGGTGAGCAAGCGCCCTTTGTGAAGCACCGCATGATGTGCTGACGCGTCTTTACAGAAATTCAAGACCGCTCAGTTTGCCTCTGGCGCTGACCCTTGGGACTGGGTCGACACCCAGTACCCCTTCAACCCGCGTGGTGACGGGTACCTTACCTGCTCTGCATCGTCGTCTGGTGGTGGATGCTCTGTCGCCGCATACGACTGGATCGACCATGCCATCGGTACCGACACCGGCTCCTCCATGAGGCGTCCAGCATCCGTTTCCGGCACCTACGGCAACCGACCTTCGCAGGGAATGATGAGCCTTGAGCACGTTCTCCCTCTTGGTGCCGCGCAAGATACCTCTGGTGTCTTTGCCCGCTCACCCGCGGCCTGGCAGCACTTTGCCAAGAACTGGTATGCTCCTTGGCTCCACCAGGATCCTTCGATCAACGGTCTCGAGCCTCTTGTCATCAATGACACCTACTCCTGGCCGAAGAAGGTCTACTTCCCTGTCGACTTCTTGCCCGTTCGCAACCCCGCCGCGGATGCACTCGTTCAGTCATTCGTCGCCAACCTTACTGCCCTCGGCATCGAGCGCGTCGATGTCAACTTCACCGACATTATGGCTCACGCTCCTCCCACAGTCAGCAACATGTCGATCTGGAACGGTGCATCCAGCGTCCTTAACGGGCGTACCGCCTGGGAGGAGATTGGCAAGCCTCTTACCACCGCATGGGCGGAGATGTTCGATGGCCGCTACCCGCCGCTCGACCCTGCTCACAGCAACTGGCACAACTTCAACGAGGCGTCCGTCAGCCTTGATAAGTACAACGCCTCTCTCCTGATCAAGCGCCAGTTCTCCGACTGGATGAACTACGACTTCCTTGGCGAAGACGATGAGTCGTGCTCGAACGCGCTCTGGCTGTACGACATCGGTACCGGAGGTCTGCCGTCGTACCGCGAGCAGGCGCTCATCACCGCTGCCGGCCCCAATGCCACACTGCTGTCCTACCGTCCTCCGACGGTCAAGACGACCGGCGCATCGATCTGCTCCTTTGCTGGCTGCCCCGACTTCACAGTCCAGCTCGGCCAGGTACCGTACTACAGCAACGTCACCTTCCACACTGAGATGGTCCCCGTTGCTATCAACGTTGTTGCCCGCCGTGGCTGCGACTTCATGCTGTTCAACCTCTTCGCCGAGATGGAGAGCAGGGGAATGCTCGGACAGGTCAAGACTGGTAGGACCCCCTTCTGATGACGAGTGGTTATCATTCTACGTCGTGGCAATGCGATAGTCATAGATATGTAATTACAACTGAGAGACTGGGTGTGGTAGAAAAGCAGAGCGAGCCGGAGTGACGAACCCTGAAAGTCATCACTACCTACATTCCTTGAGCCAACCCCTCGTATCCATCTAGGTTCACCTTGACTACTTATCCTTCATCCTCGTTATGCCTAAGGTTATCAGCCGTTCCGCAGTGTCCACATCGAATGGTTAGCAGGCTGTCCGGCTGTATAGTCGTGTACTGACATATGACTGCATGACAGCTACTACGGGCTCGGACGGCAAGCCGTTGAGGGTGTACTACTGCCTCTGCGGAGAGTTCATTGTGAGCCTAAACCACAGTTTAACCATTAAGATATCATTTGACCATATCTCCAGCTGGTTTCCGACAAGCGACTCTCCTTGTTTCCGCAGAGGAAGACGGATGATGCCTATATCATGCGGTCGAAAGGTCCGGGAGCACCCATCTTCAAGTTTAATGTGAACGATGCGGGCCGATTGTTCGTTAAGAGGTGCGTTCTCACCTTGAACATATATCATGTGCGGTCTAATATAGGATTCAGGCCAAACGGTCTCGAGCTACAATACCGCTTCAAATGCCCGCGCTGCGAACTTCTTGTCGCTTACCAGACGCAAGCTGCCCCGATAGGACAGGCCGAGTACGTTTATTGTGTTTATGGGGCATTGAGCGAACAGCAAGGTCGGCCAGGGGAACAGGCGTTCGAGGGGGAAAATGAAGAAGGTGCACGTATGATGCAGACCGAGGTGAAGGTTGAGGGATGAAGCGGTCGGGTGTCACGCTCGAGGTGCGTCCAGTATGTTGTCTCTGAGGATGTGGACTGACAATGGGTGCTCCAGGTGTTGCTGATATATTACAGCTCCGCATTCCCCTTCAACCCATACACTACACCTATCCGCATTCACCAACCATTCGGATGGATAATCACCTTAGTATACCCCTCAACCCTCTTGGTGAACTTCTCGTACGCGTCCGCCGTATCCGCCATATCCACCGTTTTCGAAATAACGAACGACGGCTTCGCCCTCCCAGAGATGATCAAGTCCCTCAGCTGGGCATTATACTGCTTGACGTTGCACGGCCCCACTCCCAACGACAGCCCCTTTCCGAACATCAACCCGAATGGTGCAAGAATGTACCCCTTCGACGCAGCATCGTCCTTCGCACCCGGATCGTATGCCGTATAGACGCCCGGTATGCCCAGCCCACCGCAAGGCCGTACGACCCGACATAACGAATCGATAATCGCGTTTGGCTTCTCGGTCTTGCCGTCCTGGCTGACTGCTTGATACCCTACGCAATCGATCGCGCGGTCCACCATCCCGCCGTGCTGGGCGATGATCTGGTCGACGGCGTCGCCTTTCGAGAAATCGATCGGTACGCAGCCGAGCTCTTTGGCTTTCGCGAGTCGGTCGGGGACGCGGTCGACTACGTATACTGCTGTTGCGCCTCGTAGGAGGGCGGAGTATGCTGCCATCAAGCCTACCGGTCCAGCGCCCCAGACTGCTACAGAGTCGCCTCTACCTCGCTGTCAGCACTGCGTTATGGGCGCCGGGAAGAACACGCACGGTTCGAAGCCGGACAAGCTCAACCCATGCCAACCAGTCGGAAATATATCCGACAGCAAAACGAAATCCTCCTCATGCTCCCTCCCCGGCGGCAGAATCAGCGCATTGAAGTCCGCCCAAGGCACGCGCAAGTACTCCGCCTGCCCGCCATCATACGGCCCAATCCCGAGCCCATACGCGCCGCCCGCGTACCCGGGGGTCACTTCCGTGCAGTACCCCGTCCGGCCGACATTGCAGTTCCGACAATGCCCACACGAGACGTTGAACGGCACGACGATCCGGTCGCCCTTCTTCAGCATAGCCTGCCCGTCCCATCAGCCTCGTCGTCGGGTTGCAAAGAGCTTTAGCGTAGAGGGACGTACCACCCCCTCCCCAACCTCCTCGACGATCCCTAAATTCTCGTGACCCATGACGATCCCCCCGCCCGCCGGCGTCCGCCCTTCATAGACATGCAAATCCGAACCACATATAGCAGTAGTGGTGACGCGCATGATCACGTCGCACGGATGCTGGATTTGGGGGAGGGGACGGTCTTGGAGTACGATCTTGTACGGCTCGACCCAGACGGCGGCTTTCATTGTCTGCTTTTGCTGCGACTGGGAGGGGGCATTGCCGTCGGTGCTTGAGTTGGCGGGTTTGGTGTGCAGATGGAGGACGTTGTCGTGCATCCTGGCTACCTAGATGCGTTTGGACGGACGGGGGTAACAGCCTCAGTAGTTGGCACATCCTCTCCCCGCACCTTACTGCTTATGTACCCCCATACGTCTAAACACAACAGCAGCAGCTCTTCTCTGTTCAGGAGTGCTAGCGATTAGATCACACTGGCACCGAAAGATCCCTGACTCCTCCTGTAGGCAGGGAGGGATAATGAAACAGCCATAAGGATTTATCCACCTCCCAATGACAGACCAACTGTAGCGGGAACCCAAGTGCGCAGTGAGGCCTGTACGGTATGAGGGGGCCGGGCAGGTGACCAAGGCTGGAATAGCCGGAACGAGCGGGCCTGCTTCCGTGCTTGGCGCGGGAATCGGTGAGATAGATCTACTATGTACTACTATAGCACTGTTGGCCGGACAAAGACCATCTCGTAGTATACGCAGTACTTAGTGTGGTACCCGAGCAAGGAGGAGAAGACTGCTCTGCTGCTCTGAGCAGGCTTTCTGCTATGCAGAACGACGTTGAGGCGGGGCGAAGCGTCCTCCGATGTATCAGATGGGTATTCGACTGCACTGCTAATAATCTAACGTACATCCCCTCCTGGCTAGTCGCGCTGGCCTACTCTACTCCTCTCCTGCTACTGCCCTGCTACTGCTACTGCTCCTTGATACGCGTGCAAGAGCCAGCTCCTTGGCGGACTCGCGAGTGAAATAGAAATTGATCGGGAAAGGAAAGAGAAATGAGAGACTTGCGGGATCCGGATCTCTGAGGATAAATGAAAAAAAAACCAAACAAACCGACAAACAATCTGGGTACATAAGTGCACCGCCGGTGCGGGGATTGCGGTGAAGGTGCACGGAAGGCGCGGGGAAGGGGAAGTGAAAGGAAGGGGGCAGGGAAATGGAAGAGAAGTCCCACGCAGGCAGGCAGAACCGGCTTGTCTAGTCGACAGCCTCCAACCGCACACTCTCTTCGTTCCTCTCCCCCGCCGCCCTCCCCGCCCCAGCCCCAGCCCTCTCAGACCGCGCACCGCCAAACCGCAAAATCGTCCTTGCCCTTCCGACTCGTCCAGCTCTGCCTACCCTTTCGAGCAGACTATGCAGATCTAGCGCCATCCTGCGTCTTTCTGGTTCTGCGTTTGGCGCGCTGGAGGCTGAGGAGGATGAGGTGCCTGCTGCTGCGGATGATGATGATGATGATGATGAGCCCGCTGCGCCGCCCTCGACCGACTCGAGCGCCGCGGCCTCTTCCCTCGCCCGTTCTTCCGCTTGTCTGCGCACGTTTCGTTCCCACCTTTTGACCCTCCAGAAGCTCAGCACCGACGTAAGGAGTACGAACCAGCCGATCGTCATTAGGAAAAAGGAGAGCCATTCGTTCGCCACTGACAACTCGTGTGGAAGCATCGCTGTTGGCATGCTCCCGTCGCCGAATGGCAGCGAGGGGGGAGAGGAAGGGAGGGTGTCGTTATGCGTCCTATAGTACGCATCTGCTTCCGCCGCGGTGGAGAATGACGGTGTTGGGTCTGCCACTGGGGTAGAAGTGGGGTCGGACGGGTCGGAGGGGAAATGCCACATCCCGTTCGAGTCGATCGTCCCCTGCGCCAGGGTGTCGGCTCTCTGGCGAAGATAGAATCCATATTGGATGAGGGTGATCCCCAGACCGGCGCGGGAGCCTTGTTTTGCCGCGTGCGAAGTGTGGAGGAGATAAGTGAGGAGGAAGCCGACGAACTGGAATGAGAGGGAAACGAGCAAGTTCCAGAGGAAGGAGAATATAGACCCGGGGGGGAGGTTGTCGATCAACAGACTTGCGTTCGGTGAGATAGGCCCCGTGAACGGACTGCCGCCCGAGCCGAGCGCGGCTTCGTAGTACGGCGGCACGGCGTCTGCCTGCGCGGCCAAGTACGACGGCGGAGGCTGGTTGCTCGCGATCTCTGGAACCCAGTCTGGGTTCTCGCCTTCTTCGTTCAGGCCTCTACGCATACCGGGGCCGCGCGTGTCGGGCTTAGCGGACATATTGGCGAACACGCCGTCGTTGCCCGTTCCTCCGCCTTGGGGGTGGACGATGCGCATGCTCTGGGGTCTGTATGCACCGGGAACGATCACGCCCAGTGCGCGGGTGAGCAGGGACCGGCGGGGTGGAGAGGGGGGGTGGAAGTCGGCTGGGATGGGCACGCCGTTCGAGTTCCCGGGGACGACCGGAGGGTTGCCGGGCGGAGGAGGGTAGTGGAACCCTCCTGGGGGTGTGGGGGGAGGTTGCATGTAGCTGTCGTCCTCTGCGGAGGCTTCAACGTCGGCATCAGGAAGAGAGAAGATCACTTCGGCATCTTGTCTCTGCGGTAACGCTATCGACAGGGGTTGCGAGCGGGAGCCTGATGCTGATGCTGATGCTGTGGGTGAAGAAGGAGCGGAGGAGGAATCACCGAGTAAGGGATGGTGGACAGGGCTGGATGGACGTTCGCTCGACCGAGGTTGGCGTCGGGATGTGTGGGTGTGGGTGTTATCGGGTTGGTCTTCGTTGTCCGAATCTGAAGCGTCTCCGAGGTCGAAGTTGTTATCGACGGGTAAAGCCTCGTAGCGAGGCATCGTGTTCTTCGAAATGTACACTCAAGAGGTAGAAAAGAATATAGGAAGTCGATAGGAAGACGGTGAGAGAAAGCCGGGTGAGGTGAGTGGAAGGTCGATGAGGAGTGTGTGGTCGATGGATGGAGCGGTTGCAAGTGAGTAGTGAACGAGTGACGAATCCGGGACACTGCGCCCCTGCGCCCCCAATCGATGTGTAACACCACAAACCCACCAAATCGCCCGCCCACTCAATTGGGTTTGGTTCCGCTCGTCACTGGGCACCGCCACAAGACTCGGCTTCTATGGTCCGCGGCTTAGTGTCTACGAATGGGCGACTGGCAGGTTCTGGTGCGCTCGGGACGTTCGTCGCTTTCTTCGGCTCTTGGGGTTGTAGGCGCACAAACGACTGGCTTTTGATGGGATGGTTTGATGGTTTGGGATGTCTAAAGAGGGGTAAGCTGTGATTAGAAAAGGAGCCTCGAACTCTATAGAGAACTTTGGTATCGAAAAGAGTAACATGCATTAGAGCCTACATAGTTATCTGAACACTAATGAAAGGTATACCATAGCGTCCCATAGCAGCATACGCCCTATGCCAGAACCGACCCATTCCTCAGGTATTGATACTGATCAACTCCTCGGTCACTAGAAAATCGTTTATCACACTCTCCGCATACTGCATCATCTGTCCCCACAATCAGCCCCATCGCACACCAAAGAGGAAGAGAGTTGAGAACGAGAGAGATGGGGAGAGCAAGGACTCACATCAGCAGCCATCTCCGCCACATCCGACCCCGGCGGATTAAACATCACAGCATTAGCGAACATCAACCACACGTCCCTCCTAAACTCTCCACTAGTGGTAATCTGTCCATCCCTAATCCGCGCCTTGATCGTCTTCAAGTTCATAGGCCGCCTCACGATCTCGTTATACCCCGGCGCGTCGTGCTCCGTCACGGGGTTGGAGAATACGTTCCCGTTTTTGTGCGACATGATTTGCGTCAGGAGGGGGAGGATCATCACTTGGAACCGTTTTTGGGCGGCGGCGGAGGAGGGGGTGGAGGCGGGCTGGGGGGTGGGGGTGGGCGCGGGGGAGGACTTGGCAGAGCTGGGTTGGTGCTGCTGGAGTTGAGGTGATGAGCTTCGTTTTCTTCGTCTCTTGGGAGCGGGCTCCGGGTCGGCCTCCATAGGAGAGCCAATGTCGGCCTCAGATACCTTGCGCTTGCTGAACCTCCCACTTCTGCCTCTCCTCGTTGGCGGCGGAGTAGGCTCGGCTTCAGCCTCAGCTTCCTCCATCGACTCCGCCGTCGATTCCCGCTTCACGCTCTTCTCCCTCTCCCTTTCCCTTTCAGAGCGCCGTCGAGGTTGGGCATCCGAATCGGCAGTTGTTGGCCGGTCTGCGCCGGCGTCCGTCTCGTGTGATGCTCGGAGGAGGGCGTCGTCGTCGTGATAAGGAGAGACGCGGTCATGTGACCGAGTAGCTGGGGAGCCGAGTGTGAAGAGGCCTGGGGCGGGGGTGGGTTTTCTTGATCGTACTGCTCCGACTATCAGTAACAGCTCTCGTAAGGTTAGAGTGATAACGCTTACGTCCACGTCGCCGAGGTCGGGTTTCTGGCTCTGGTTCAGCCTCTGGTTCAGGTGCAGGAGAGGGTTCTGCAGCTGCGGGGGTGTGATCGTCCGGTTGGGTGCTTTGGCGGGGCTCGGTGGCGTTCTCGTCTACTTCTGCTGCTTCGGCTTCTTCCTCCTCTGCTTCTGCTCGCTCTGTCTGTTCTTCTTCTTGCTCTTGCTCTTGTTCTTCTTGTTCTTCGGGCTCGTCCATAGTGAGGTCTTCGGCTGTTTGGGGTGCTTCAGGTGACGGGACTGCTTCTTGCTCTTCTCCCTCAGCTTCCTCCGCCTGTTCATGTTCCGCAGCTTCAGCGTCTTCCTCCGCCTCCTTTTTCTGTCGCGCTTCGTCGATATCAGGTTCAGCCTCAGTCATCTCTACATCGTCGGCTTCTTCTCGGGATTGTGCTTCAGCAGCTTCTTCAGCATCCTCTTCCCGCACCTCCTCCTCCCGTTCTTGTGCCTCCGCGGCGGCATCAAGCATCTCCTCGTCCGCTTGCCCCTGCTCCTCTCGTCGTTCCCTGACAGCCCTCACATCAGCCTCAGCCTCCTTCTCTGCCCCATCCTCCAGCACATCAACTCCCTCACCCGGGGGGATCTTCCCCTCCTCCCTCAACTCCCTAATGATCCGGTCATCCCATTTCCCAGCTCTGATGTCCTCGATCTCATGAAACAGCCTCTTGAACTCGACTTCCTTTTGCTGGATCTGGGCGCGGAGCTCGTCGACACGGGCGGTCCAGTTCTTGCGGGCTAGTTTGAGGTGGATCGGGGCTGTCGGCGCCGTTCACGTATATGAGCACACATAGCATACAGTCTAGAGACAGGAGGAAGGGCGTACCATGCGCGACCTTGAGGGTATCCTTCGCTGCTGACCTACGCGCATCATGTCAGAAACCAAGACAGAAAGAGGGGAAGAGGAGAGATACGCACGCGTCCTCCCCCAAATCGACCATCAACAGCCTATAATACACCCCACACGCCTCAGGCGTATACCATTCCTCATGCCTCTCGACGAGCGGATGATCATGCACCACCCGAGCGACAGCAGCCAGGTCGCCTATACCGAGTTCGTAGACTGCTTGGGAGATGAGGAGACGTTCGCGTTGCGTTAGTTGGTTGTATTGCTCCAGCAGCTTGGGATCAGGTTGCGAATGGGCCATGACAGCTGCTAGAAGCTGGTGATCGGGGCGAGCGCGCCTATGTGGTCTCGAGCTGGACGCGCGCGGGGTTTCCGCCGTCGGTTCCGAGCTGCTTGAGCGCGATCGATGGGTGGCGGCGTGGCTGTGACCATTGAGCGGGAGCAGATGTGAGGGGTGTGATATTCGTCACGTGCAGGCGGGGCGACGCGTCGAGTTTGCCTGAGAAGCCCTGTCCGTCGCCCAACCCGTACAACCCGTCGTCACCAACCCTGCCGCCCCTTTCACACGGCTTGCTCGACATCAACGACAGCGACAACGGCTACTCATCCCTTCAAGGCACCACCTCCGACATTTTGGGTGGACACGACGAGGGTTGTCGGATTTCTGGCGACTTTTGACCTCACGACTTTCTTGTTCTATATCTCTATTCTGAGCGGCCAACATGTCTGAAGCTGCATCGATCACCGTCGCCGGTGCGTGCCCTCTTATTACAAGATGGCAACTTCACGTACTGACATCTCGCAGTGCGCATCCGTCCACCAACACCATGGGAGCAAGAACGCCTACAAGGCTACGACGACCTCTCCCTAACGATGCCCTTCCTGGGCGACGGCAACCTCGCCACCCCGCGCAAGCTCAGCACTAGCAAACCGCTCCGCCACATCGTCAAATGCATGGACGACCAAGTCCTCGTCTTCGACCCTCCTGACGAGGACGCTGGGCGCAGTCTGGCTACACGCGGGTTCCTGGCGCCGGGGAGCAGGAGGTATAAGGACCAGAGGTATAAGTTTGACAGGGTGTTCGATGAAAGGGCGAGTCAGCAGGAGGTGTTTGAGCATACAACGAAGAGTCTGTTGGATGGGATCTTCAATGGTTTCAATGCTACCGTGTTTGCCTACGGGGTGAGTCTGCATGTCTACATCCACCTGGACATGGCTGAACTGTCGACCAGGCGACCGGATGCGGCAAGACCCACACCATCAGCGGGAACGAGAGCGACCAAGGCGTGATCTACCGCACCATGAACGAGCTGTTCAACCGTATCGAGGAAGTGAAAGACGAGACCATCGTCGACCTCTCCGTAACATACCTCGAGATCTACAACGAGAACATCCGCGACCTTCTGACAGACGGGACTGTCGCTCCTCCGCGGGGCGGCCTTCAACTCCGGGAGGACAAGTCTACTCGGGTCAGCGTTGTGGGCCTGACTGAGCTGCGCCCGACGACTGCCGAGGAAGTGCAGGAGATCGTGCAGATTGGAAATGCTCGTCGGACGCAATCACCAACGCATGCGAACGAGACATCTTCTCGCTCGCACGCTGTTCTGCAAGTCAACGTTACACAGTCGCCTCGGACAGCCAGCACGACCGAGACCCGCCTCATGGCCACCTTATCCATCATCGACCTTGCCGGCTCCGAACGTGCAAGCGCGACGAAGAACATGGGCGAACGGATGGTCGAAGGAGCCAACATCAACAAGTCCCTTCTCGCGCTCGGAAACTGCATCAACGCCCTCTGCGAATCCGGCGGCCGCACCCGGCACATCCCCTACCGTAACTCCAAACTCACGCGGCTGCTCAAGTTCTCCCTCGGCGGGAACTGTCGCACCGTCATGATCGTCTGCGTTGCCCCCACATCTCAGCACTACGATGACACGCAGAACACGCTCAAGTACGCCAATCGCGCCAAGGAGATCAAGACCAAAGTCTCCAAGAACCTCATCAACGTCGACCGGCACGTGGCCCAGTATGTCGAAGCGATCCAGAGGCTTAATAACGAGGTGGCGGAGCTTAAGGCTAAGCTGGCTGGGAAGCTTAGTACGGAGAACGAGGTCGAGAAGCGAAGGAAGGCGGATGCGAAGGCCGATGCGGATAAGGCGAAGCAGGATATGTGCGCTAGGGCTGAGCAGGCCAGGCCGGTGGTGTGCGACGGTGCGACGCACGAAGCGACGAGAGACGCTGCAGATATCGTCCTTCGATCTATTCGGCCTCGGCTTATTCACCTCGAGGCGGAAGCGGCGAGAGGCGAGCTACCGCCTGACCTCCAGGCAGAGCGGGACTACCTCGTCGCCATGGCTGCTCCGCACCAGACGCTCCTGCAGTCCGACGCCTCCCGCCAGTCTGTCCAGCGCTCCGAAAACGCCCGCTCGATGCTCGAAGCGACCTTCCGCGCCGTCTCCGAGCGCCGGTCTACAAACCTCGACGAAGTCTCGGTGGAGAATATCAAGCTTATGTGCTCCTACCAGCGGATGGAGACGGAGGTCGCCCGTGTCTCGGCGAAGGAGCAGGCACTCAGGGCTGCATTGGAACAGCAGAGCAAGATGATGACGCAAATGATGGGCGTGCTTGGCCAGTGCACGAGCGCACTGCGAGAGGGCGCGAAGGTGGGCGAGGAGGGCGTGCGTGCCATGTTGACGAATGCGGCGGATGCGTCCCATGCTATCCTCATGACCACACTTGGGATGGAAGGTGCCACGGTGCCGACGTTCAACTTCAGCCTTCCGTCGTACGATCCTCCACCGCCTGCTGCAAGCAGTATCTTCCCGTCTCACAAGGCTGGTTCCGCGCCTGCTCGGAAGCGGACATCGCTTATGCCCGTCGATCATCACAAGTCTCCTGGTCGACGTCTTTCCGCAATCAGGTCTCCTCGCAAGTCTGTCAGTCGGCGGCAGAGTGTCATCTCCTCAGCTCCCGCCCCGCGTCTCGGCGCACCACCAGTAAAGAAGCCCGCAGTTGAGAAGAAGAGCCTTCGTTGGGCTGACGAGGCTGGCGAAGGCAGTATCGACGACGCCGGCAAGGGCGGCAATGCACCTGTCGAAATCCCCCCGAGGCCGCAGTCTTCCAGTTCAGAAGCAGAGTGGGAGGACGAGAAGACGGATGATTCGATCTCCATGACGAAAGAGAATTCATTCACTGTTCTCCCGCCTCGCCGACCCAGGAGCAGCCGATTCGACCCTGGATACTTGAAGTCACAGACTGCCGCTGCTAGGAGGCTGTCTAGTCTTGGTGAGGAAGATGAAGATATCGAGAACCAACTTCGGAGTGCCGTGATCCCCAAGAAGACGGATAGGAAGGCACTTCCCCTGGGCGAGCGGATCAACCTGCCTTCTCCGGAAGAATCCGACGAGTCGTCGATAACCTCGAACGAGACGTTCAAACCTCGTGCTGCTGATAGTCCACCACCTGCCAAGGCAAACAAGGTGATGATCGCCCCTCTGTCCGCCACGAAGTCTCGCCGCACCTCCAACATTGGCCCTATCCGTGTCCAGAAACCAAAGCGCCGCAGTAGCCTCATTCCTCAACCACCAATCCTGACCGGAGAGACAGTTGAGGCAACAGCACCCAAACCTTCCATCCTTGGCGGAGCTCCCAAACGAGTACTGCTTACAAACGACGATGGTGCACGTCGTTCACCCATGAAGAAAGCTGGGCATCGGTCTTCCAGCATCGGAAGTCGAGCGTCACTCTCTGCCTCCACTAGCGTCCGTGGTCCCTTTAGAACATCGTCAGCGCGATACGGCCTCCCTCCCTCGATGAGCCTGGATCCGAACTCCTCTGCAGACGCAGCACGAAGCAAGGCGGCGTGGCGGTAGATGTGGCGAGAGGTGTTACTTGTAAGATATTGTGGGAATGTTGGCTGACTGATAACCATCCTTTGTCTCGTATGATACCCCGAACAAGCACCGCTCCGGACAGCGACGCATCATCCTCATGTCATTCCTTTTACGTATTGCCCTCATGTTCATATGTCCGGTTTACAGTCCTGTCGCATTACCTGAATCTCTCATCATGATCCTGTGTCTCACGAACATGAATTATCACTTGACGTACACTTGTTCGTTCCAAAGGCAGCGAGTTTGTGGCGAAACTCCCTCCGCGAAAATGATGGAATTTGATGGAAGAAAGAACACCGGAAGCGACTTCCGCCTCATGGTCCCCTTCAACTTGCTTCCGCTGCGCTCCTTCACTCGACGATGAAGTTTGTTGCCTTGCTCAGCGGCGGCAAGGACAGCTGTTACAATATTGCGCATTGTCAAAAATGGGGACATGAGCTGGTCTGTGCGGCTACATTGTCGCCTCCGCAAGGGAAAGGTGACATACACCGCATTATGTACCCGGGGCCTCAATTCTGACAGCGGCGACCTCTTCATCACAGATGAAATCGACTCATTCATGTATCAAACTGTTGGCCAAGATGCTATAGAATTCGTGGCCCAAGCTTTTGAGGTTCCTCTTGTACGAAGAACGATTCATGGTCAAGCAGTCGAGCAAGGATCCGAGTATGGAACAAGAGCCGGAACTTCTCAGATCGCCGCGGATCAACAGGGAGTCGTCGGCGACGAGACTGAGGACCTCTTTGAGCTCCTAACGGCCGTTAAGGTTTGCGAGAATTCGATGTTGCCTGGTCTTCAAGCTTACGTGCGGTACTAGAATCAATTTCCAGATGTCCGAGGTGTATCCGTTGGCGCGATCCTATCCACTTACCAGCGTGTAAGGGTTGAACATGTGTCAGTATCCTTGGAAAAGCTCACCGAAGTTGCGACTCAAACAAACACAGCTGTCGACGACTGGACTTGACCCCTCTTTCTTACCTATGGCAACGAGATCAAGTGGAACTGTTGCAGGAGATGATTGATGCGGGTGTACATGCTGTCCTCATCAAGGTTGCAGGTATTGGCCTTACTGCCAAGCATCTGGGGAAGTCCTTGGCAGAGATGCAGCCAATTCTGTTGAATTTTGTCCGCTATCGATGCCTCAGAGTGTGGTTGTTACCTTACATTCTTTTTAGCATCGTTTATATGGTGCACACCCTTGCGGTGAGGGCGGAGAATACGAAACGCTAACTCTGGATTGCCCGTCGTTCCGACAACGAATTAAGCTGTGAGTACCTTTCGATGTCTCTATAATCCAACTGAAGACCTTCAGGCTAGATGTCGAGACAGTCATCCACTCAGATGCAGACTTTGCCTCTGTAGCCTACCTACGAGTCAAAAACGCGAAACTCGTGCCCAAGTCGCGTGAAAAAGTCGAAATTCCCTCTCCACCTGCTCTATCCCCTGAAGCACGAATGATCGCCCGCACTCCGCTTCCAGCAAGACTTAAGCCTGCTATACCTCCACAACCGAGACGGGCACCCTTTTCACCAAGTCACAATACATGTCCATTACAAAGATTAGCCGATATTCCCACAACCGTGCGGCGAAAAGGATCTTGGATATCCGTTGGAAATGTTCAGTATCAAGGCTCCGATGGGGAAAGCGACGATGGACCTGCTCTTGAAATGGAGGTTCGCGCATGCTTTCAAGCCGTGGAAGGCGAGTATCACATACATCGTCTAGAAGATTGTCGCTGATATCTGGTTCAGATACCCTGGGCAAGCATGGATTCTCGCCAGGGGACATCGCTCAAATCAACCTTTTCATATCATCTATGGATATCTTCGCCTCGATCAACTCGATCTATGCTATATACTTTGGAACGAGTCCTCCTACACGAGCCTGTGTGGCCGTCGACTTGCCGACTTCCGTACGCATGCGGATGGACGTCATCGCCTGTAATAAGCCAAACCGTGCTGCGCTCCACGTTCAAGGGTTGAGCTATTGGGCACCCGCCAATATTGGCCCATACTCGCAAGCCGTTCTGGTGAGTGTATTGTCTCGTGAATCGTCCCACTTCTCTTACTCGAACAGGCTGATGAATGCGTATTCATCTCGGGCCAAATACCCCTCAATCCACCAACGATGACCCTGGTGAACGACTCCCTAGCGGTCGAAGCAGCGCTTGCTTTCCAGCACGTGGACCGGATTGTTGAAGCCTTTCAGGGCTCGACGGGCGGATGGGCCGGTCGTGCATTGTCCGCAGTCTGCTGGGTATCGGACAAGGACGACTTACGTGATGCTAGTATTCTATGGCGAGCTAATTTGGATCACAAGGTGGGTTTCAGCTCCGGATGCATGACCCAACATGCTGATAATGCTGTACAGGGCGTTGGGTCTCCACCTGTGGTCTTTGCAGCTGTCAAGGAGCTTCCAAGAGGAGCTGCATTTGAGGCCCAACTTACACTACACACCGATCGTGCTGTACCCAAGGAGGACGTAGGGGGAGACGAGGATGAAGATGAAGAGCCGAAGCCGCCGACTTGGGTCGTGACGCAAGGAGCGCATACGGTCGGTGTCCTCGAGGTTACATGGACGGTCCTTGCCGCTTCGGATGGTGTGACATCCGCCGCAGTGTTCGTGAGAGGAGGTACGTCCTTGCAGACGCGATACTGTGTACATGTCCTGATGGCTCGCAGCAGAAGGCCAGGTCAAAACCTGTTTCCCTGCCGAAATCCTCAACGTCATCCGCGACTCTCTTTCCGCACGGATATTCTATCTGAAGGAAGACGATGCCCTGCAGTGTACGTTCTCATTCCACTGATCGTGCAAAATCCGTTCCTCATTGCTATAAATATGTACAGGCATTGATGCAATAGGCGATTCCCAGAGTCCGGGGATTACCCTGATCCCTTGCTCGGGAATCGCGAATGCGAAAGGGGAGGAGATGGATCTAGCACTTTTATGCTTACTGTAATCTTGAATAAAACTACAATTGCTTCGAGAAATGGGAGGCTCAAGAGGTGCTGAAGAGGAAGTTCCTCCATAGTGTATCAAAGGGGTCGCGGTCCTTGACGGAGTCCAAGGAGGGATGGAGCAAGGGTGTAATCACGGCGATTCGGTGAAGTTCATTTCCGCCCGTCTGCGCCGCATCACTTTCTCAGTCTTGGTTGGCGGCACACGGCGAGTCAGCAGGGCGGCGACCTTTGAGACAAATCAGCAGAGGATCGAGCGTGTTGGACAAGAGGACTCACCAAAGTGCAAATGCCGCCGAAACGCAGTACCCAGGCAACACCATTCTTCCCGTAGTACACATATCCTCCACCGGTCGGGTCATCGGGTGTATCGGTGACGGAGTCCACCGCTTTGAAGATGGCACTTGCAACCAGAGACACCTATTACGCACCATAAGCAAAGTCACTGGGTAGAAAGATGCGGGCCTACGATAAACTGAGGGAAGACGATAGCCAGATTATGGATCCCCAGCACAGTCCCACCAGCCGCAGGCTGCGAGCTCGCATAATCCATCTGGATATCACCCAGGATCTCCGGCTCGGCGAGTGAATGACGGCGAATAAGCGGCGTCCGATCCGTAGCATTATGTTGCTGGAACGAGCGCGCAGGCATAGACATGACCCTTTGATGGATAGGGCGTGCGATGACGCCTGATTCTGGGTCACGCGGGCCTGTCGAGCGGGTTGCTGCGAGCGCAGGGTTGATCTCGGCTTCACGGTTCTTTTCGGATTGCTCGTCCATCTCTTTGAGGTATTCCATGATGATTGCGAAAGGTACCCAGCAGGCGACGGCCCAGGAGATACCGAGGAGTGTGATGGCGATCGTGGCTTGCCAGACAGTCTCAATGAAGAAAGTGCTCATCATGACGGCCGTGTAGAGGAGAAGAGCGGACGTCCAGATATTGCGTAGCATGAACGGCATGGTGGGCAGCTTGAGCGGCTCGCCTTTGCGAGCGGCGTCGACCTTCCAGCTGCGGACCATCGCGCGGATGCGTTGGGTTTCGGCATCGGCGCTCTCGCCTTTCTCACCTTCGAGGAGACGGTGATCGCGCTGAGCCAAATATGGCAGGAGTGTGCCAGCCACGACGGCCACTGTAGGAATGTTAGACACGTATTAGATGGGTATAACCACGGTGACGTACTGATGCTGTAGCACAACATGGCAAACTCCCCAGCCCGAGTGGCAGTATCCACATCAGGATCGGCGTTGATCTCGTGCGCCATCACCTCTCCCACCCAAGTCGTGCTATAGAACAGGAACGGGAACCAGCCCATAAACGAGAAGACCTGCACATAGCAGACGCGTCGGACAGGCTTCGGCAGCGTAAGGACAGCCCGGTAAATATTGTTGATCACGTCCCAAAGCTTGTTACCGCTGCTGAACTTGAACTCTTCTTCCCGAGCCTCTTCATGTTGGGTCACGACGGTGATCCAGATAGTGATGACGAGGACGATGATGGACACCACGCAGACCTTGCGGAACTGGTCACCGCCCAAGAAAGCGAGTGCAGGCCAGGACCCGAGATCGGTGAATCCTACATAGCGTGCGGATCAATACTCCGGTCAAGGTGGGTTAGGGGACAGGGACAGGGGACATACCAAGTGTGAAACCGATGATGTTACCGGCATGTGTCATGCGGCCGTGCCAAGCGTTCGCGATGGTCAGCTGCTCCGCAGGGGTCACATCCAACAGGAGGTTGCGCAGTGATGCTTGTAGGGCGTTCAATGCGAAGTCGAGGACGTAGAAGGATGCTACGGCGAGTCCGATGGCGGTGTTTTGGATCTATAGGACGCGTGAGAAGGCGGTAGAGGGTGGAACGGATCGGACGTACCAGTTTGCCAGTGTTCGGATTATCCCTAGCGGCAAATATGTCGACTAATACTGTCGCGATGCCGACACAGTATGCGAGCGTGAGCGTGCTGAGTATAAGAGCGCCGGTGCTCGCGACTACCCAGTATCGTCGTCGCCATGAGGAGGAAGAGGAATCCGAAATGGCACCTATATGCGCGCGTTAGCATACCAGACCTGCTTAGCTCGAGATGTGGGACGCACCAATAAGTGGCTGGGCGATCAGTCCACTGATAGGACCAGCGAGCCAGACGAGGGAAGTGAGTTGCTCTGATAGTCCTAGAGAGAGGAGGAACGGTGTCCCATATCTACACGTGTCTCAGTATCGCCAACTCCTCCAACATGCTCGCAGACAGTGCGAACGCACCCAAGCTCCATCACCCACGCAATCTGCGCACCAGCCATAGATATCGTCAGACATATCAGCCCCCACATCGACATCTTCACATTCTTCTTCTTCAGCTCGCCATTCACGCTGTTGGAGCTGTTCTGACGACTGTGGTTTGGTCGTTCGCGAGGTGGGAGAGCTTCGAACAGCGGTTCTTGGAAGCGCACGGGGGATTTGGTCGTGTCGTCGCCTGAGCTTGTGGGGAAGGGGACGGCGTTGGCGGTCTTGTTGCTGCCGCTGGCGGTGTCTTGTGCCATGGCGGGAGGTTAGTGGAGGGTCGGATACGCGTTCCGAGGAGTTGGGGGCCCGTCCAGGGACAGTGTGGTCGTCAGTTGCTGAAGGGCAGCAGTATTAACACGCTACACGCGAGTATAATGAGCTGGGAGACGGTGCTGGAGGAAGAGGGGGACGAGCAAGTTAACCCGACATGGAGCGGAATTGGTGAGGGGGTTCAGAGAGGGGACAGTGAGGGCGATGTAATGTGGCACTCGGACACACATCGCTGCTCGGGGAACGTGGGCCGCCGCGCGACATACATCACATCTCACCAAAGGGTTCATCACGGGACTGAGGGAATCTCGGCGGGATCTCGGCTGCCCAATAATATCAAACAACTAACTAATCTACCATGATATATTGCAATTAGCAACTAGAAACGGACAGCAGGACTCTTCTCAACACCCTCGATGGACACCTTGTGCCCCACAAGTGATCGAATATTGGTCATCCCGTACCTGTTTCGCAGCCAGGTCAGCGCTTGCTTGATCTTGCCCTATCAACCATCAACACGAGACGCACCGGATCATGGTCGGCCTCTCCAAGCCCAAGCCCCATCCATGCACACGCACGTCGGGCGGGAAGCCCATCGGTTCCAGCATCTCGGGTCGGAACATGCCGCTGTTCCCAATCTCGACCCATTTGTGCAGGCCAGGGTGCCAGCAGAAAATCTCCAGGGACGGCTGGATTTGGTGTGCGCGATCAGCACGTGCGCGAACAGCTGGTAAATCGGGCTCACCTCCGTGTATGGGTTGTAGGCTGGCTTGAAACGCAGATTAGGCAATCCCATCTTCGCGAAGAAGGTCTGCATGAACCCTGGCATGCGATATCAGCATGTTGTCCTAAAAGGGCAAGCGAACAACATACCGATAAGGTCGCCGAGCGTTAGGTTTCTGTCGGCAACCACGCCCTCTACTTGGTGGAATTCGGCCAAGTGGGTGGCGTCGACAGCCTCATTTCGGAAAACCCGATCGATACTGAACAGCTTGGCCGGCTTGAAGCCCTCCTTCTTGGTCTTTTGGGCGAGCGCGTACAGCATACGTGCAGAGACGCCCGTGGTGTGGGTCCGTAGAAGTAATCGGTGTGACTCTTCTATCGAGAAAGGTGCTTGGTAGCCTCGGGACGAGCCGTCCAGAGAGCCCTTGCTGTGGTATTGGGCTACCCGTTCAAGGTAGTCTTTTGGTGGTGAAAGGGCTCTTGCCGGTGATGAAACATAGAACGTGTCTTGGGTTTCCCGGGCAGGATGTTGTTGCGGGACATAGAGAGCATCGAAGTTCCAGAAGCAAGATTCGACGAAAGCGTCTGTTGGCATTTCTGCGAAACTGTAGGATGGTCAGCACATGATAAGATGATGAGAAGCACAAGCATACCCCATCTCGAAGAAAATGCCCTTGACCTCCTCCCGTACCTTCATCAGAGGATGTAAAGCGCCGCCATTTGTCGGTGTCCCGTCCGCATCGAAGTTGTACTGCTTGAAAGTGGAGTTCTTCCATGAGCCACTGGCAAGCATCTCTGCAGTAAGGTCTGTTTCTGGTTTCCGCAGGTCGGTCGTGAAGGCAGGCCCTTTCTTCACGGAGTACCAGAGTGACTTTCTGTTGTCATTGTTAGTCACCATCCAAGGATGACAGTTATCGCACGCACTTCTGCTCGAGCAGTTTCCGCTTCCTCAGCTCGGCAATCGCCTTCTCCCCAGCCTTCAACGTCCCCGTCCTCTCAATCTCCGTCAATTCCTCCTTGGTAGTATCCACAATTGTAGGAACAAGCTTGAACAGCTTATCCCCATCCTTCCCAACCCAGCCATTCTTGAACGCCTTCCCCTGACCAATCTTTGCTGCTTGTCCTAGCTTGTCCTGCAGCTGCTTGATCGTCATGACTTCCTCGCTACCCTTGGCGGGTACCGCTGCCCAGACGAGGGCCTCATGTGAACCGTCTCGGGCGATTTGGGCGCCTTCGGCGGTAAGCGTGTAGGTGAAGGTATCATGTTGCTCGTATGTTACGATCTACAAGTTGCTCAGTCTCACCATAAGTTCTCATTCAAAGAACGCTCACATCTCGACTAGCCAAAGACGCAAGAGCAGAGATCACAGCATTCTGCGCCTCAGCAGACGAGGCCTGCACCCTCGTCCCAGGCAGAACAAGCTTGCGGGTATCGGGGATAACAGAGTCCTTAGCAAGAGTATCGACAATGAGCTGCTGTAGCTCGCTCGAGTCCATGTTGGTTGTTGCCTGGCGAGCCCACGTTGCTGCTCTGGTTATGCGTCTAGTTCATGCCCTGACTCGAGCGACTTTCTGGCTGGGAACCGTCGCGCTCAGAAGGGACATTTAGCCTCCGCCCTCCGCTCCTTATTAGGTAACTATCGCTATCTCCGAGAGCGTTACGGCCGATAACTTGAGCGTTTCGCGTCGTGGAACCTCGCGTCCCATCGGCGCTCACCGTACTTGCTTAGGCGCATATATGCCATGTCTTCTCCTAGCTCGACGATGAGCCGAAGAAGACCTTCGGCGATACCTTCTGCCCCTTCTGGGCTGTCGAGATCGCTTGAAGCTACCGGTGAAGGGAAGCCGCCGCCTAAGCCGACATGGCTCACTTCGGAGGAGCGTGACTTGCTTGTGTTGAGTACGGTCGTGAAGCTGTTGCTGTTTCCAGCCTAGTGCGTTTCCCTTCTGCTCTCGGCTGGCCTGTACTGAAGAACTCCTCAGCCATTCAACCGACTTCGAAGTGCACAGAAACTGGCTGGCTATCACTCACAGCCTACCGTTATCGAAGTGGTACTATGAGGTACGCCCTTTCCGGAGTACCGACCAGTATCGTAGCTAACTGTCGGTAGACAACCTCGGAGTGGACACTCGACTACCCGCCCTTCTTTGCATACTTCGAGTATCTCCTCTCATGGCCTGCATATGTGATCGACCGCGCCATCACAACCCTCACGAACCTGAACTACGCCGCATGGTCCTGCATCGCATACCAGCGAACGACCGTAATCCTGACCGAGCTGGTCATGGGTGCCGCACTTCTCAGGCATGTAGGGATACCCTCCTCCTACTTCCGATACAATGCTGATAAGCGCAACCAGGTTTGTGAGAAGCTCAAGTGATCCCAGTATCCAGCGGGTCATCAGCGCTTCGCTCTTCCTCCATCCTGGATTTATCATTGTGGACCATATACACTTCCAGTATAACGGGTTCATGTATGGAATACTGCTGTGGTCTATCCTAGCAGCCAAGAATGTAAGGGAGCGATACTTGCTTGAATGCCTCTAGCTCATCACTGTGTCAGGGCCAACTGCTCAAGAGCGGCATCTTGTTTGCCGTCCTGCTGAACTTCAAGCACATCTACATGTATATTGCAGTCAGTAATCGCTCACTGTATCACTTTCCACTACTGACATTCGTACAAGCCTGCCTACTTCGTTTACCTCTTGCGAGCATACTGCATGTCTCCACGAGGAGGATTCCTCCTGAACAACTTCGTCAAACTCGGTACATCGGTCGCTGGCGTCTTTGCTATCTCCCTTGGCCCATTCTTGGTGATGGGCCAGTTGCCGCAGCTGCTATCGCGCCTCTTCCCGTTTACTCGCGGCCTCAATCATGCCTACTGGGCTGCGAACGCTTGGGCCCTTGTGACTGCGCTCGATCGAGTACTGCTCTTCTGTAAGTTGCGTGACGACTCGCCGCATGACTTCGCTGACCCAGGCATCAGGGGCGAAGCTACGAGGTACTAGCCTCACCATCGATACCTCGGGTGTCGAATCGACTTCTCGCGGACTCGTCGGCGACACTCACTTCGCCATCCTCCCCAACATCGAACCCAAACACACCTTCATCATAACAATCCTCTTCCAGCTCATATTCCTCGTCAAGCTCTGGCGCAAGCCAGACTACAAGTCCTTCCTGCACGCCATCACACTGTGCGGCTACTGCTCATTCATGTTCGGCTGGCACGTGCACGAGAAAGCCGTGTTGCTGATCCTTGTTCCGCTGAGTCTGTTGGCAGCGGAGGATTATGCGCACTATCGGACGTTTGTGATCGCTAGTTTGGCTGGCATCGTTGGGCTCTTTCCGCTTCTGTTTACGCCGGCGGAATGGTTCATCAAAGTCGGTTACACCGCATTGTGGCTGGCGGTTGTACTGCCTGCCCTTGCCAGGAGAGTTCCGCGGTACGTCTCTTCCGATCAGAAGCCCTGATTACCGCTAACGACATTCACAGGCCAACACCAACATGGATAGAAGAGATTGTGCATCGACTGGAAGGCCTTTACATCTATGGCTTCGTTGCCTTGCAAGTGGGAGTCACCGCGTTCACCGCCCTTCTATCATGGACAGCTTCAGATCCTTCAACACCGCCGGAAATGCCAGCCAATCTCACATCGCCTGGCACAATCCTGCAGCAGACAACAAGCACGCCGCTTCCCAAAAGCTCGCTGTCACAAATGGAGTTCCTGCCACTCATGATGACCAGCGTATACTGCGCAATAGGGATTACCTGGGCGTTCCTACGTCTGTCATGGCTGTACATCAAATCATGATAATGATACAATATGGGACGAAGAGCCTATTTCTTATAAATACAGACAACATCCTCGTCCTCCAACACATGTTCAAGTCCCACCTTTTGCCCTCTTGCATGCTTGGCACTCGATCCCCATACCAGAGCGCTGCAGAACGGTCAGAACTGGTTTGAAGGGGAAGAACCGTTCAGGCTTACTATTTCAACTGCTTTGCGATTTCCTTGTGGATGGCATTACAGAAGTCTTCCACCGTCGACTTTCCACGTCGAAGAACAACTGGCTCGCTATAGTCCGGCGGCAAACCTCGAGGTTTCGTATACACCCGTACAAGATCCAGCTTGTCCCACATAACGTCGAGCAGCTCGTCGATGTTCATCCATTCCCGGGACGAGATAGGGACGGAGTTGGGAATCTTGTAGAGCAGGTCGAGCTCCTCGATGGAGATTGCGTCAATCTTGTTCAGGACGTAAATGGCTGGTATGTAAACACGGTTGCCTTCGATTACATCGATGAGGTCTTCGGGGGTCGCGTTCGGTTCTCGGATGACGATATCGCAGTTCGACAGCTTGTACTCCGCCAAGATGGCCTTGATCTCGTCTTGGTCCATGTTTGTAAGCGGAACAGTGTTGCTAATGGCGATGCCGCCTTTGTCCTTCTTTCGGACAGTAATATTTGGGGGTTTCTTGTTCAACCGGATACCGAAACCTTCCAGCTCGGCTTCGATTAGTCGTTTGTCTCCCAATGGCTTGAGCACGTCCAGGACGATGAAGATGAGGTTGCATGTTCGTGCCACTGCGATGACTTGCTTTCCTCGACCTCGTCCATCGGCGGCTCCCTCGATGATACCAGCTGCGACAATATCAGCATGTGCGCATATAACAGAATTGGTAAGACGCACGTAGATCCAGAATCTGTATTGGTGCTCCGTGCACCTTCAAGGTACCAGGCACAGTTGTCAACGTCTGCGAAGGGAGTCAGCTTCTCATTTTCGAGTATGTGGACAAGAGTACGCACTGTGAAAGCGTATTCAGCAACTTCCGAATACGTCCCGGTCAGTTTTGTCATTAAAGTCGACTGGTGATCCGTCAGCATTCGATGGGATCAATGCATGACGTCGATACATACCTTTCCCACCGATGGGAATCCAACGAATCCGACACTCGCTATACCCGTTCGTGCCACATCGAATCCCAACCCACCGCCTCCACCACCACCAGATTTCGGGTCGATAAGCTCACGTCGTAACTTCGCGAGCTTCGCTTTGAGGAGACCAAGATGGTACGAGGTCGCCTTGTTCTTTTGCGCTAATAAGACGTTAGGGTTGATTTGCAGTGTATGCGGTCTCGGATACTCACTCCTCGCCTGAAGCTGGGTCAGTGACGTCTAGTAGGTGTGGTAACAGAACGCACCATCTCATCCTCGATCTCCTTGATTTTCTGTACGGTCGTCATCTTGGTATATCTTTCTCTTGTTTAGAAGTCGCTCTTCAGATGTAAATGCAACGTAGAGAGAATGTAAAGTGCGGTGCTACCAAGAGGACCTTGGTCGTCGTGGGAGAAGTTGCGAGAAAGGGTCCAACGCGTGCGGAGATTTTGATGTCGTAAATTTCCGCATCTCAGACCTCATCAAAGATTGAGCAGCAGAATGCAGTATAACATGGATTGATATTGCCTATAACTACACAACATGCAACGAGAGACCCATATGATTGATCTATACGACACTGTATCTGCCGACAGTACCAGTCGGGCCTTGTCTCGACTCCGCCTGGAGAGCTGCAGTCGACGCCTCCACCAGGAGACGCTTGATCTCCCGTACGGCTGCCTCGACTCTGTACTCCTCGTTCGACTCGATGAGAAGGTGCAGCTTGGGCGGGCCTTCGAGAGGTGGCTCTTTGCCTGGTTCGTAGTAGACACCTGTTACACTCTTAGTCAGCACTGCTCCAGACTCCGTCGCAAGGAAATACACACCTTTGTTGGTCACGGAAGCGCCAGTCATATCGATCAACTGGCTCATCGTCTCCTTGTTCGTGACCTTCCATCTCGCCTTCTGCGGGTAATCGTTGATAGGAATAATAGCATGGAAGTCCGTCGCATCCGGGTTCTTCGTCTTCCCCAGATCCTCGAATCCAGCACCAGCAGCAGCCATGGTAAGCTTCATAGCACGTATCTGGGCAGCCAAGCGAGCCGCAGCGGTCTGCGCGTTCCTGAAAGCAGTCTGGAGTGCTTCCTCGCCTGGATTCGCTTTGGCCGCCTTTTCGGCGGAACGCAGGGCTGCTTGGGCCTTTTGTTCTTCCTCCTGGAGACGGGCGAGTTTGGCTTGAGCAGAGCCGGTAGTGAGCAAGCCGTGCGACGTGTCGGGCGCAGGACCACGCTTGATCTCGACCTTGAAGTCGCCGAAGGTGAGGTCCGCCTCCTTCGCAGCCTTCGTCGCAGGTGCAGCTGAGACAGTGCCGGCAGTCTTGCCCTCTTCGTCTTCGAACGTTGTTGCCGGCTTAGCCTCGTCGACTTCACCATATGCAGTCCGCTCGGCCTTCATCTTCGTATCACGGTCCTTATCGAGCTTGTCGAGACCCTTGCCACCGAAGCCAGATCCAGCGGCATGTGCCTTGCCCGACCGAACTTTCTCCAAGAAGCCATTGGCCATCGCCGCCAGCTCCTCAGGAATCTTGGCTTTCGACGCTTCGAGCGCGCGGTAGATGTCGACCGAGTACCGTTCTTGCTCTGGGGTGATGAACGTGACGCATGTGCCCTTGTTCCCCGCTCGTCCGGTTCGGCCAGCCCGATGGACATAGTCTTCCATATGGTTCGGTGCGTCGTAGTTGATCACCAACTTGAGTTGCTTGACATCCAACCCCCGAGCAGCGACGGACGTAGCGACCACGATGGGAACGACACCATTCTTGAAATCCGCAATAGTGGAATCCCGGTCCACCTGGTCCTTCCCCCCATGGAGAGACATAACCAGATACCCCTTTCGCATCAGCTCCCTAAGCAGGTTATCCGCCGCCTCCTGCCGATCGACGAAGATCAACGTGCGACTATCAGGATCCTCGTTATACGTCTGGCCGAGGATCTCGAGAAGCCGGTTGAACTTCGTTTCCTCCGGCCGGACCTCGACGATCTGCTCGATCTCGGGAGCGACGACTGACCGACCACCGACTGTGATCTCGAGCGGACGGTGGAGGATCTTTCGTGCGAGTGAGTCCATCTGTTTGGGGAAAGTGGCGGAGAAGAGGACGGTTTGTCGGTCGGGTCGGATGTTGTTGACGATTTTCATCACCTGTATCACCGATCAGCATTCTGCTCATGGATTCTCTTTGTGAGAGGTGCTTACCTGAGGCTCGAAACCCATGTCGAACATCCGGTCCGCCTCGTCCAGCACAAGATACGTAACCCTCTTCAAGTTGGTCACCCTGCCGGAGTTCGCCGTCAAGAGATCGATCATCCTCCCCGGCGTACAAACGATAATCTCCGCGCCCTTCTTCATCTCCGCAATCTGGTCCTTAATCGGACTCCCGCCATAAGCGCAAACAGCACGCAAGTTAAGCACTTTAAGGAAAGGCTTGCATTCCCTGTGGATCTGCACGGCTAGCTCTCGGGTGGGGGTCATTATTATCGCCATGGGACCTTCCATTGGCTCGAGGGGCCGTTGGTCTTTGATGTGCCGGAAGAGGGGGAGGAGGAAGGCGATCGTTTTGCCTGAACCGGTCTTGGCGACACCGATCACGTCGCGGCCGGACATGATTGCTGGAATCGCTTGGGCTTGAATGGCAGTGGGAGCTGTGTAGCCTAACCGCTTGATCACGTCCAAACTACGAAAACGATCATCAGCGTCTGCCCCTAAATGTCTTGATGTGAAGGGACTCACCAAACAGACGGCAATCCGCAGTGCGCCCACCTGGTAATAGGCTTTGGGCAATCCTGACCACGGATCTTGATCCCATCCATGCTCAACCTTAGCAGATTAACCTCCTCGTCGTCCATCTCTGCGATCTCAGGCGGCTCATGGTAGAACTCCTTCCTGAACGGCTCGTACTGGATCTTACTATGATCAACAGCAGCGACGTCCTTCTTTTTCGCTTTCTTCGCCGCTAACCTGCATATACAACGATACTCAGCATCTGGCTCTCAGGATTTGGTGGGGAAAGGGACGCACGCAAGGATGTCTTCTGGTTTTAGATCCGTAGCATCAAGCTCATCCTCCACTGCCCCAGCGCCTTCTTCATCATCCTCATTCTCCTCATTCTGGTCTTCTTCCATCCTCAGGCCGAACCGTTTCCTGTCCTCGGCGTTGACCTTTTTGACTTCCTCCTTGACGCCGCTCATGAACGCTTCTAGAGGATCTTCCTCATCATCTTCATCCATGGCCGTGTCGCCGTTTGCAGTGGTCGAGGCGGTCTCGCCGTTCGTGGTCGGGGCAGCGTTAGTGGAAGCAGTATCGACATCCATGCCGTCCTCCGCCGGTGCAGCGGACGCTTCGCCCGATGTAGGTCGTTCCCGGCCCTCAGCAGGGGCCATTGCGCTCTCTTCGCCCTCCAGATCCCCAACAGCCTCCTCATCACCCGCATCAACTCTCATGTCAATCTCGGGCATATCACCGAGCGCCACAAGCTTCCTCGTAGGACCCTCGTCGTCACCGAGCGCAGCGGCGGTCTTCTTAGCCGCAGCCGGCTTGGGCCCACCAGCTTTTTTCATATCGATGCCCTTCATGCCCAGCCCGCCTAGGGCCTTGCCGAGAAGGGCAGCGCCAGGCTTGGCAGAGGTGGCAGTAGTGCCTAGAAGAGATCAAGTGTTTAAGCATCGTCCGTAGTGCATATAGCCACAGGAAAGACTCACCATTCGTCCCCCCTGCCGCAGACGCATGACCCCCTGCTGCTGCTGCTTTAGCTGCGGCAATAGCACGTTCCTTCGCCGCGGCTGCTTCCTGCTCTTTCTTTAGCTGCTGCTGTCTCTTCCACGCCTCGAGCTTCTCCCTCTTCCGGCGCTTCTCCTCGTCTTCCGCTGTTACCGGCGTTGCAGCAGCTGTAGGTGTCCTCGGGGTGGACGGAGAGTCGCGCTGAGGGGAACGGCCGTTCTCCCGACGAGAGGTAGTACGATCTCGTTCGCGGTCTCGATCTCGGTCGTATGGCCGGTCGCGATCCCGCTCACGTTCACGTTGTCCATCCCCTTCGTACCGGCGGTCACGGTCATCATATCTGTCCCTCTCCCTGTCTCGTTCCCGATAGTCTCTTCCTCTATCTCTATCCCGGTAGTCCCGGTCCCGGTCCCTTTCTCTTTCACGATCCCGGTCTCGATGCGAGCCATCTCGTTCTCTTTCTCTCTCGCGTTCCCTGTCGCGCCCGTCTCTCCCGTCGCGGGAGTCCCAAGCCTGATGGCGCCTCGTCGGCTCGGGGCTGTCAGCTCGTGAGTATGAATGTTGCTTACGGCGCTTTGATGGACCGTCTGGAGATGGAGAACGCGAATGTCGAGGCATATTTCGCTCTTTCTATCTCCTAAACAGGTGGTGGTGAAGGAGAGAGAGTAGGAGGGAAGACCGGTAGTTATAAGGTCGACGGACGACCAGCAGCCACCGAATCGTCGCGAATGACTTGAAAGGAAAGGGACAATGCCTCCGTTGAGCGGGATCAGATGTGACGTTACCCCGCATTAGGAAAGTCATCGGTGAGCGACGGACAATGACGCGTTCATCACTCAAATGACTTGAACGATCAGCCTTGCGAGGTTCATCGCTGTCTCCTGAGTCTTGCGTGACGACGACGACAACGACGACACCATGTCAGCCAACGCACTCGACCCATCAGCCTTACTCACAACACTCCCTACTCTACTCCCAGCGGATGAACCCAAGATTGCCAACCCCCTCTCCGCCCTAACGGCCCTCCTGCACACAATCCTAACAGCCCTCTCATTCCGTCTCCAATCACACACCGACACCCCTCTCTCTCCACCTCCAGAGTCGAACACTCTTCTGAAAGACTGGGCTGCCCATTCTCCAGAATCTCATACGCTGCTGTATAAGCACCCTCGCTCATCTTTGACCTATTTGTTCAAGGTCATCCGCCTAGGCGACAAAGCCCTGATCCATGGGAGGTCGCTCGAATCCCCAGCTACGGCCAGCGTGGAAGTAGTAATTACGGACTACACGTCGGCCTCCTTCTGGCCTTGGGAGAAAAAGGAAGGCGCAGAGCCACTGGTACATGGGTTCATCTCCTCGAACCGCGTGGCGGACTTCGCAAGCTTGATCAAGACCGGCCTGGTCGCCAAACTAGCCCCTGGTCTTGAAAAGGAAGGGCTCGAGACCTCCTCTTCAAACGAACAGCAACCGCCACCCCAGGGAGGACCTTCCCGCCCACGTCAACCCGCCCAACCCGGCCCAGAACCGCCCTACACCCTTCCGCCTCGTCAGCCCTATGCCGGCCCGCGGAACCCTCTCGCCATCGGCGCAGACGATCTTAACCCACCGGGACTACCGCCTAGCAACCCCTTCGCCCCTCCGCGCCTGTTTGACCCGAACGGAGGAGGGATGTTCGTCGGTCCCAACCACCCGATCTTCGGGGACCGCGGTGTCGGAGGCGTCGGCGAGCTTCCCCGCCCCGGGGCGGGCAGATGGGGAGGAGACGGCTGGCTACCCGAAGGCGCCGTCCCCCCAGGAGCGCGATTTGACCCCATTGGCCCTGGGCCTAATCCTAGGTTCCCAGGGCAAGGAAATCCGCTAGGAGGACCAGGGAGGTTTGGAGGTCCTGGCGGAGGAGGAGGGGGAGGGGGAGGGGCGAGATGGCCCCCTGGGTTTGGAGGTGAGCCGGATAATGACGAGTTCTTGCCACCTGGGTCTGAGGGCGAGGAGGGGGAGATGCCGCCTGGTGTGGTGGGCTCGTCTTCGTTTGCTTCTGGGTCAAATACTGACTCTTCTGCAGGGTGATATGTTCAGCTGAATGAGTCGACGAAGCCGTGTTTGGGCAGGCAATGTTGTGGCAGAGAATCTAGGCTGGCACAGGGAATGCTGGAAGTTCAGACAGATGAAGTCTGGACCAGCAAGAAGATGATCATATGTACTCCTGATGCAATCCATGTGTTTGTATGCTGTATCCTGTCTGAGCGCATATAGCAGGGGTGCACGAAGTGTCCATTAAGTTCGAGGCTCATTATTGTACTCTATCCACTCGGCAGCATCCCAATGTACGTCCCTATGACAGCCCAAGCCCACTCCTGAGCGCATCCGTCAGCACCCAACTAGCCGTGTCCCCACTAACGTCAAACATGTTCACCCCGCTAAGCCCGACCTGGCTCGCATACTGCGCCTTGACAAACAGCGAGTCCGGATCATCATACGTGACGACTTGCTCGCCCGCCTCGGACTTGAGCCACGGAGTAGCAGAACAGTCGTCCCAGTACTTGACGAACCCGTTGTTCCCTATCCATTCGTTTCCTTGCTGCATCAGCGCCCCTTGGCCCACAAGTTCGCGGAAGATGATCTGCCCGTCCGAGGTGCTTCCTGCGTCCGAGGTGACTTGGAGCGCACGGCGGATATGGGCGCGCTTGTCGTACAGGTGGTCGACGGTGGATTGGGAGACGTAGCCGTAGGACGGGACGCCGAGGACGATCTTGTTCGCTGGGAACTGGGCGTTCGTCCATGCCGCTACGGCGGCCACGGCGTTCGCTTGTGGGTAGGTGGAGTTGCCGCATTGGTCGGAGAGGGGCGCGTTGGATCCAGGGGTGCTGGACGAGCCGGATACGTCGTAGTTCATTAGTGTTACCCAGTCGAGCTGCTGAGCAAAGGGGGACATGTCGCTCAGCGGGGTACCGTCGGCACCTTGCCATGGCCAATCTTGGACGGCGGCGCTCAGGACTGCGCCTGCAGGAAGCGTGTTCCTAAGGAGTTTGAAGAACTCGAGCAGGTTGGAGGTGTCTTGTGGGGAGGCGCCATTGCTGGGTGAGGCAGCCGCGATGTCGGGATATTCCCAGTCACTATTGACTGATTAGCCTCCATCCCCGATGAGGTGGGCGGATGTACGTACATGTCAATCCCGTCCAGATCGTATTGACTGTAGATGTTGGCAATATTCTGCACGAATGTATGCCGGTTGGCATCGTTCGAGACAGCCGCCGAGAAGTAGCTGCATATATGTCAGTAATTATCCATCTGAGCAGGGCTAAGGTGCGTACGCGCTGCCAGTCCATCCGCCAATGCTCAACTTCACACCCTTTCCCTTCGAATGTGCGTTCGTCACCAGCCTCTGCAGCAACTGCTCCGAATTGTCCTCCGTAAACTGAAGGTTGAAGTTCTGGTCGGGGATCGCGAAGGCAAAATCAACCCAGTTGAAGCGGTCGAAATCCACCTCTTCAGGAGAGATGAGATCCGATGCCCAATCGGAGTAGTATGCGGCGACGACTTTGTCTGACGCAGGGGCGGCGGTTGAGCTCGGCGATGAAGGTGCTGATGTTGATGAAGTAGGAATGGTCTTGAGCGTTGTAGTGGGTGCTCCTGGATGCGTGGTTGTGGATTGAGTAGCTTTGCTCGTCTGAGAGGAAGAACCAGCCGAGCTAGTACTGCGAACGGTTCTTGAGCTTGTCCGTGCGCTAGACGTTGACGGACTAGCAGACGACGCGTTCACCGAAGAGCTGGCCAAGCTTGAAGAAGAGCCAGACGCGCTGGCAGAGCATGGGGATCGTATCCGTACTTTGTGCAAGTGTACGGGTGCGGCATCCGCAAGAGTAGCAATGAGAGGAAGGAGAAAGAGCGAGGCGCGCAGCGCGACCATGATGTGTTGGTAAAGACTGTGTGAAGAAGTTGGTGGGTACAGCCAGTGTATGCCGGGTCAACCGGATAATAGTGGACCGAGATCTACTCGGTGAGTGGGAAAGCAAGTAGAGGAGAAGAGAAGAGAGCCGTACACTGGTGAAGGTGACGGGGAGGTGGCAGTCAAAAAGGCCAAGACCGGCCAGGGACTGCGGCCATAAGAGGGGACGAGCAGCACGCATCCGAATCAGGTTGAACATCGCCATTGCGTCAGCAAGACAGACACTAGACTTCCTTGTGCTCTTGCGGGGCCGAGAGGCTGGTTGGAGGAAGTCCCCATCCTTACGACTTGACACGTCCGACAGTCGAATGTTCCAGGTCACATCGGCGTAGAGTGTGGTCCCAAAGCGCTCGTCTCCACCCCAGACTCATCCAGTGATTATTGCGCGAAGAGTATCCGCAGCACCGAAGTATGCCAAAGGCCAGCACTTGAGACCACTTTTTGTTTGCAGACAGGGGGGCGCAAAGCTCGAACAGAGACATTGGTCGCCTCGAGGAATGTGCGTTGATCGAAAAGTGCGGTCAGGGATCGTTTCAAGACGCGTTCCTGATGAAGTCACGTGCTCCACTTTGGGTAGGATTTTGCGCGCTGGCCGCTGAGCGCAAGTGTACAGAGGTATGATTTACAAGCGATCTAGGAAATTGATCATACATGTCTGAGTCCCGCAGGCTCTCACTCCGGAAGAATACCATCAGGCGTCACCAGCATGTCTAATGGCCAGTCATGCGGTTCTACCGGAATCTGGGAAACCACTTGCTCCGAAAGTGCCAATCCCACTGGCGAAACGTGTCAGCCGGCTTTTGGGGGTGTGCGAATGTTGTTCATACTCAGGATTGGCCTTGTTCCTTGACCATGTGTTGCAGCGTACTGTGCAAGCCATTTGTCATAGTAACCAGCTCCATGCCCAAGTCGGGAAAGATTGGAATCAAAAGCCACTCCTGTGGGCGATCGTCAGCAGGCGAGAAGCGCCGTAGAACGTCAACTTACCCGGCATGATAATCAGATCGACGTTAGGAGTCAGGAAATGCGCCACTGAGCAATCAGATAGTTGAAATTGTGTGAGGGCAAAGCTCGACTAACAGTCCTCCCGACGGCCTTCTGGACCGTCGTCCGGATGTGGCTCCGGTATGCCCCAAGCGTTTAGCTTCAGATTGTTCATGTCGTCAAGGGAGTACAGCCTGAGCATGCTCATCCATGTAATCTTGCCAGCATTCGGCATTTTGTTGGCAGCTTTGGAGTTCTTGGGAGCCAGCCGGTCGCGGTTGACACGGGGGACATACACTCTCCTGCCTGATTCGAAGTTGCCGTGAGAAAGCCAGTGCATATACTCATAAGATCCAAGTACCGGATTCAAGAGCATCTTCAACAATCTTCCGCGTATGGACCTCTGGATACTTGTCCATCGTCAGATAGCATGCCAGTGATTTGCTGTTCTTGTATGCCGAGGAATTCAATACATTCTGTGCGATGCGATTTGCTGCGTGCGCACCGCCCCAGTTCCGGAATTGAGCCTGATTCTCGCAGCAGTGATTATCGCTTACATTCATATTCAATATGTGACCGCGAGAGTTTCTCTAGCGCCTCCTTGACTTGCGCCCGAACGACACGTTTCAACGCCATCGTTGGGTTCCAGCCTGGAGGCATAGAGGCCTCACCCTCGTCTTCGTTGCTCATATGAGGGTGGAGGACGGAAGCAAGTGCGACGGGCGCTTAGTCCTGGGAGGAGTCGTCGTTTGTACAGGGGTGTGGTGGGCCAAGACCCATGTCTCCTGCTGCCAACTAACCTCTGGCAAAAGATATTATTGCGTGCCAAGACTGTTCCGCTCTCGGACGCAAGGGAGATGGTTCAGGAAGAATGCGATATTTTTACATTGCAAATTGATGGTACATGCGGTTACAGCTTGTGATTCTACAACAGTACAGTAATCATAACAGACATCAGTCGATTGGCTCCAGCGCAGCTCGCGAATTAAGGGCGCGCACAGAGCGATGCATCAAATGCTTTACCTTTTGGCCTAGAGTCACATGCCGCATGTCGGCTGCTTCGTCGATGAAGTTGTCGGTTACGATGTTGAAGGTGAGCTCCTCGGAGGCCGTATCGTCGAAAAGCGCAGAGTTCCGGGAAAATAGCTTGCGTCGGATGGATCCGCGTCGATTGGCTTGTGATGGCGACAGGGTTGCGCCCATAGCTGGTGCTTCTGCGAAGTTGGTTGGCATTTGAGGGGTAACTGGGAATGGTCGCGATTCCACTGATGCAGATTCGCCTAGGTCACGTGCAAAGCGCGGTGGGGTATTGCGTGGGGAGGGGCCGCTGCTCCATGAGGGCGCGGCCTCGTCGAACTGTCCGGGGTTTTCGTGGTTCTCGCGTTCGTCTGCAACGACTTCGCGCCAGTTGAGAACCTTGCGTGGGATCATGTGGCTGGTGCCGTTGACTGCTGAGTCTTTGGGCGCTGCTCTTCGAACGTCTATTTCGGCAGGCCTGCCGGGGTAAGGACCCGTCGTTCTCGCTACAGCCCCTTCCGGCACCATCGGTAGAAGAGGCTCGGCGTGCAATTGGATCGGCTGCTGATTGAGAAGGGCTTCGCGGTCACGGTCAAGCGTCTCTTGCCAGATCTGCCTCTGAGGCGAGTCCGCCTGAAGGAAGGTCTCGGTTTGCATGACGGCTTCTCGGATCTCGGCTATTGAAGGTCGGTACTTGGGCTCTACGAAGATGCGCCGTAGAAGGAAGTTGAGCTCATCTGAGATGGGGAGGATCATCTGAAGGGCGTTGGGGTCGCGGCAGAAGTTGTCGTATACGCTATCGCCAGTCATAGCTTTGCGCCAGGGGTTGCGGCCCGTAACTAGATTCACCAGGATAACGCCTAAAGCCCAAACGTCGGCGAGCGCCGCAGAGTATGGTTCGCGATTGGCCCCGAATACCTCTGTGGAGAGTTCAGACGCGCACCACGACTAATGGATGACTGTGCCCACCTGGAGCCATGTAGAAACGGCTGCCGCATCCCCACTCGTGACACCACTTCTTCTCCGTGGCCAACCCGAAATCCATGACCATGACCGTCTCGCCATCGTCCTTTACAAGGCAATTCTCTGGCTTCAAGTCGCGATGATAGATCGATCGGGCGTGACAGTACTCGACCGCGTCAAGAATCTGGCAGTAAACCTTCTTAATGAGCTGGTCGTTCCCATAGTATTTGCGGTGGTGCACGATCTCCTTGAACAGGTCGCCGCCGGGGCAATATTCCAAGACCAGGTAGAACCAAAGGTCGTCTTGCAGGATCTCGACGAAAGGGAGAACGTTCGGGTGGCCTGAGATCTTGCGATGGATTTGGATCTCGTCGGCGGCGAGGATGTGTTCCTTGATGCTCATGAGCTTGCACATGCACTTGACCGCATACTCCTTGAACCGCCCTGTCCGTTCGTCCCTGGGACCGTAGGCGTGTATGACGACGCCGAATGATCCGTGACCCAGCACTTTGTGGAGATAGATCCGGCCGTTGCCTATCGATTTGCCGACTAACCTCTCGGCGCGCTTAACCTTTTGCGCTTTCGTGAGCTTCGGAAGGGATGGCGACGAGTCCATTGGTCCACAGACTGGCGGGAGGAAGGGGTGGTTGCGGGCCATGGCGGAGAAAGCAAGAGAAGTAGGAGAAGAAGTGTACGAGTTTGGGCGAGGCGTCCAAGATGAATTGACGTGCAATGTGTTTTGATTAACGACCTTCAACTATGTGGCGACCAACAGGAGCGTGGTCGAGGTGTTGCGGTGGGTGTTGGGAGGCGTGATCCAGTAGTTGTTGGAAGACGATCGACCAAAGCGGCCGGGCTTTTGTACTTGGTAGAGCAGCGGGTTTCAGCGAGTGAGAGACCGCGAGTCGAGATCGTCAGGAGTTATCCGCACACTGGTGCCTTGACTTTGACTCGACCGTCTCTCCCGCACACTGAGACGGAAGTGACAAGCAGCATCCAGCACGAACCAGTGGGCATTAGGGCATGGCGGAGGCGTGCGAGGGTCGTGTTAGAGGGTGTCGGGAAAGACATAGAGACAGAGACAGACGCGGCAGGATGCGGTTCAAGACAGCTTACTTCTCTGATGGCCCAGGAGGTGAGGATCTGGATCGACGCGGGGAACGTGCGGGGTGCATGCGAGACACGATGCAGTCCCGCTCCTTTTCGTCGCCGTTATCCGCCCTGAGACAGCAGACACATAGACAACGCGTTGATCCGAGGGCCTAGATGCATATAGAAGTCGACCAGGACAATGCCGGAAGGTATGTTATTGCTAGCAAGGCCTAGCCGGGTGAAGGACCGCCGAGGAGAAACGCTGATAATGAGAGAGTTGGATGCAACTGCAAGGATATGCAGTTCTACCTCTCCGGTAGATAGGCTCCTCGGAGGCTGCATTCACGTGCTTCACCACAATGACGGCGTGTTCCATCTAGAATACCAGACAGACCAGGGAGCTTAGGTGCAACCAGGGCCAACTTGTTCTTGCTCCATACGGTGGTTTCAAGCGAACACTCGAAGATTTGTACCTTCCAGCAAGGCAAAAACAGACAGAAACGGTTGGGCGCCACTGACCAAGACGCGTTTGACGGATGGGCGGAGGAGGCCGAATGGGGCAATCCGGAGCATTGCGCCGTGGACGTTCCCCACCACCACGCGGACCCGTGATGCTGAACACCGGCAACGCTTAAAAGCATGGGGGGACGGCGGTGACGGCAAACACAACCCCGCACTTTTTTCTCTCTTCCCCCTCTGCTATACCAGCCAGTCAGCCATGGTCCAGTACGGTTCTAACAAGTCCTTCGTCCTGCGAGGCATCGAGGACGTCGTCTATGAGGAGAGGCCCGTCCCTGAACGTGCGTCCACCTGACCTCCGCCAGCTCGCAAGGGTTCTGACCGACACCTGCTAGTTGCTGACGATGAGGTTCTCATCGAGGTGAAGAAGACTGGTGAGTGATCTCTAATGTGCCAGCGACCCCTTTGCTGACGTAAAGTGTAGGTATCTGTGGTTCTGACGTTCGTGACTGTCTCCCATGCCTGTTATACAGCTAGCTGAGACTCGCTCCAGGTCCACTACCTACACCATGGCCGTATTGGTGAGCACCAGCGACCGAGGTCACGGTGTATAGTGCTAACATGAGTATAGGTGACTTCGTAGTGAAGGACCCGATGGTCCTGGGTCACGAATCTGCCGGTATTGTATACCAGGGTGCGCATCGGAGTCCGTCTTTTCTGCTGTTGCGTCGGGCTCACCCTACCTGCAGTTGGGAAGGGTGTCAAGAACCTGAAAGTCGGCCAGAAGGTTGCGGTTGAGCCCGGTCAGACCTGCCGCAAGTGCCACGCCTGCAAGAGCGGCAAGTACGAGCTTTGCCCTGACATCATCTTCGCCGCTACTCCGCCCTACGATGGTACCCTCGGCCGCTACTACAAGGTGCCGGAGGATCTTGCCTACCCACTCCCGGACAACCTGGATCTCGAGGATGGCGCCATGGTGAGTCTATTGAAGCGCATATATGAGCATACATTGAAGATCTGGTAGATGGAGCCGCTCTCCGTAGCCATCCATTCCGCCTCCACCATTTCCCAAATCAAGGCCAACCAGGTCGTGGCCGTTTTCGGTGCCGGTCCGGTCGGCCTGCTCTGCATGGCCGTCGCTCGCGCTCTCGGTGCTCGCCGTGTCATTGCCATCGATATCAACGAAGCCCGCCTGCAGTTCGCCAAGTCTTACGCGGCCACCGATATCCACGTCCCGTCTAAGCCGAAGGAGGGCGAGTCCCGCATGGAATATTCCCGGAGAAACGCCGACGAGATCCGTGCTGCATTCGGATTGGAGGAGCGAGGCCTCAACGCCGTCGACACCGTGCTCGAGGCCACGGGTGCTGAGGTCTGCATCCAGACTGGCATCTTCCTCGCCAAGGTCGGCGGTGTCTTCACTCAGATCGGCATGGGCATCGAGAACGCCCAGATCCCGATTACGATGGTTCTCGTCAAGGAGCTGCAGCTGCGTGGTTCGTTCCGTTATGGCTACGGCGACTACCCGCTTGCCATCTCTTTCGTTGCTCAGGGCAAGATCGACCTCAAGCCGTTGATCACCCATACGTTCCCCTTCGACAGCGCCGTCGAGGCTTTCGAGGCGACCAAGAAGGGCGTGGGCAAGGACGGCAAGCCTGTCATTAAGGCCGTCATCAACGGTCCTCTGTAATAAATTAGTCAAAGTAACAGAAATGGGATTTTTGGGTTGCTCGGGTTGGCGAAACAGACATACTTCGTTCGCCGCTCGGCGGTATGCTTGCATTGAATAATACAAATGGGGTCACACTATGATTCTACTTCATCCACATCCATCTCAACTGGCTCTAACCCGATGCCCGTGCCTTCCCCTTCGATGCCTAGATCACCTGCTGCGGGTTCAAGTGCAGTATCAGCAGTCGCATCCCCAACCCCCTTATATGCCTGATCTTCCGAAGCTTGCGTCAACGCACTCTGGAACTGGGAGCTCGTCTCCGTCTTGGTGACCTCGCGCAGCGCCATCGTCGCATATGCCGCAGGTCCGAGCGTGAGCTGAATCTGCAATGCCAGGAACTTGCCGTTCGGGTCGATAACCGGTTCGTCCAATCCCAAGATCTTGTCCTCGTCCGTCTGGGCCAGCGGCAGGTCCGGATCCGTATATCGCATCGTCTTCCATGAAATGTTCTTCGGTAGATGGATAATGCTGCGATATGACCCCGCAAGAGAGAATTCCTTTTGCGGCTTAGAGAAGCTGTCCATTGTCAATCCGTCCGCTTGCAGGAACTGCTTATATAGCTCGCCGAATTCGCCGCCCGGCATCTCGACGTTGTATCCTGGAAGAGGCATGATGACGTCGAATATTGTGTAGTTGGGTAGGTCTTCTTCGGTCAAGACCTTCACTTTTGGTCGGCTTGGTCGGCCACCCTTCAGCTCGGCCTGTTTCTGAGCTTGCTCCTCAGCCAGATCGAGGTCGACTGTATTTCCGGGTAAGCTGAAGGACATAGCATCAGTGAAAATGGCTTACTCCCATCATCGGCTCCGGCTGCCGGTTCACCGTCGGCGTTTTGTTTGCGGCCGGGTCGTGGTAAGTCATACACTAGATCACCGACGATCGGTCCGTCGCTCCCGTAGCGTTTTATCCTCTCGGAGACCATCGCGTTCCAGACGTAGGACTGATACGAGTGGATATACATCAATCGCAAGTTTCGTGGAATCTGTACCTCGTCAGCGAATCCCGGCAACAAGTCCGTAGAGAGACGTACCTTCATCAGCGCATCAAGGTGATTCGAAGACCCATGATCCCGGTAATACTCCAGTATGCAAGTCTCCGCCACCACCCGCCTGGGCATAAACACCAAAGCCTGAGCTGCATCATGTTTCTCCGTCCACGCTCTCCGAGCCCGCTCGACCTCCTCCGCCTCACCAGGCCGGGGCATAAGGATCAGCTCACACGCTTTCTTCCAATCGGAATGCAGCAGCGCTAAGCCTGTGGCGTGCGTCGGGACGGGTGCGGTACCGAATCGCTGCATGCCGTAGTAGTTGATGAAGCCCTTTTGTTTGAGCGAGGTCATCGCTTTGTCGATCGTTTCGAGGCTGTCGACCTTCACGTTCCGGAGAGTGATGACGAATTCGTTTCCCTTCAGCATGCCCAGGTCCAAGTGACTTCGACTATACGTCAAGTCGGCAATGCGTACCCCTCTCTCGCCTCTCGTCGAGATCGCTTCTTGCTCCGTCCTTCTTCGCCCAACTCCATTGACGCCCCTCCAGACATCGATCATAGTCCGATTGAAGCGTTTTAAGCATACGCGCTGGCAGGTTACGCCGCGCTTGTCTTTGGTTCCTGCTATCATGAGGTCCTTGGGCGAGCACTTGATCATACGGGAAATATACTGCAGCGCGTCGTGCGAATCCCGGTTTGTCTTCTGTAGCGTGAAATGAATATATGGTCCTCGTTCGTCCCGCTCAGGCCGGTCACCTACCCCAAGTCAGCTTGCATACTGACGCTGGAGCGGCAAGCACGTACCTCTGCCACCGCCAGCCCGGCCACCACCTCTGCCCCTCTGTCCCCCTCCTCGAGGATTATGGTTCCACTTTACTCTTATCCGGCTCGCTTCACCCTTTTCCTGGCTCTCGACAGTCTCTGTCTCCAGCTGACCGCCAAAGAGCTCTCGGACGGCTTTATGCAGCTCAGTTCGGCCTTCTTTCGAAGCGATGGGCTAGGACAACGCGCATATATGAGCATCGGTTAAGACCAGAGGAAGAAATACAAACATCAGACAGAACTTGACGGGTATCCGCCTGCCGACCAGGACGTCCTCCGCCGTCTCGGCCGCCTCCTCGTCCTCTTCCACGATCTCGCCCACCTCGACCTCCGCGAGCATTCCTGTCCCGTCCTCTTCTATCTCGCTTATTCTTTCCTTCTTCTGGAGCCACTTCCTCTTTTGCTTCCTCCTCCTTTGCCTCCTTCGGAGCTTCCTCCTTCTCCTCAGCACCTTCCACTGGCGCCTCTCCGTCCTTCGCTGCCCCCTCAGCTGCCACTTCCTTGGTCTCCTCCCCTCCCTCTTCGTTCTTGTCCCCTTCGGTACCCTCCTCGGCAGCCTTCATAGCCTTCCTCCCTCCCCACCCAGAATCGCTCACCAGCGGAGGCTTCTTCCCCTCCTTAAACATCTTCTCCAGCCCCTCAAGAGCGTCTTTCGAAAAGTACGGTGCCAGCTTCTCAGCCGTCTCCTCGTTCCACTCAAAGGTCGGCGGTTTGGGTGCTTCTTTCTTTTCTGAAGGCTCGCCAGAGGCTTCTCCCTCTTCAGGAGCTGGAGCTTGCTCTGTTGAGGCGGCCTCGGCGGGCTTCGCAGGCTTGACATCCTTGGGAGGCGGCCCGATATCCTTCACATGCACAACCTCGCCCTTCAAATCGACCTCAAACACCAAAAAATCCGTAAACCTATCCCTCTTCATCAGATCCTTCCTCCCTGCATCATACAAAATAGTACTCACCGCTGCTTGATGATCCCCTCCACACTTCCCAGCCCCTCAGACAGATAGCGTGTGATGCCAACATCAGTTTCCTGCGCCGGTTCGGGCTCCTGTGCTGGACGGGTGACGCCAAGTAGGAGAGCGAGAGAGGGAGGGTGGAGGTTCTCGGTCGTGTACCGGCCTTTGCTTTCTGTCTGACCAGAGGCAGGCGCGGGAGCTGGATCAGGGGTGGGGTCGACGAGCTGCGTAAGGAGTGGGGTGGACACCCGTTCAGCGTTGTCTATGAGAGTGGCGGCTGTTATCTCTCCTTCTCTTTCTTTTTGGGCAGGCGCGGCCGAGGCAGGAGGAGCAGCAGCTTCCCCAGGAAGGGGGGAGGGCTCGACAAGCTGCTCTAGGAGAGGTGTTGATGCTTTCTCGGAATTGTTGATCAGCGAGTCGACAGTCACGTCCCCCTCAGGGCCAGCAACGTCGTCCAACCTCGGTCTCTTAGCAGCTGGGTTATCTCCTTCTTCCTCCTCTCTCGGCCTAACCTGGCCCGTTGAGGAGTCCATAGCGGTACAAATTCAAGAGGGTAGATGAGGTTGATGTTAGGATCCAGCCCAAATTGGAAGAGGAATCCAGGGTCTAGTGGCGCAAATTTCCGATTTCAAGAACAACAATTCCTATTTCTTCCAAGCATACCCTCTCGTAGAGCGTCTCCCCTGCTCTGGCTCCAAGCACTTGTATTTATAGTCCCCTCCACGTAGCGCCCCTTTCTCCCGCAACCGACCACCTGAACGAAGAAAATAAAAGAGAAGAAAGGATGGCTAAAGCAGCGCAGTTCCAGACGTACTCGACGAGACTGGCGAACCACACCAACCCGGCTGCACGCGCCCTGCTAGAATGTATGGAGCGCAAGCGGTCAAATCTTTGCGTATCGGTGGACGTGACGACCAAAGCCAAAATGCTAGAGGTGGTGGAAGCGGTCGGGCCGAGCGTATGTTTGATCAAGGTGCGCCTTCGTTCCCTCCTGCTGGAGTGAGGGATGGGCCTGACATGGGAGACAGACGCATATCGATATTGTGGAGGATTTCGATGATGATCTTGTTCAGCGGCTGCAGGAGCTGAGCAAGAAACATGATTTCCTCATCTTTGAGGACCGCAAGTTCGCGGATATCGGTGCGTGTCCCACTTCTTACTTCACAAGCCTTCTTTGCTAATAGAAATGGATGCAGGTAACACGGTGGTCCTACAGTACTCGAAGGGCGTCCACAAGATTGCCTCCTGGTCACACCTCACAAATGCGCATGTCGTGCCCGGTCCAGGGATCATCACCGGCCTCTCCTCAGTCGGTCTCCCGCTGGGTCGAGGACTGCTGCTTCTAGCACAGATGAGCAGCGCCGGCTCTCTCGCTCAAGGCGCATACACCGAAGCAGCCATCGACATGGCGCGCAACGCGCGCGACTTCGTATGCGGGTTCATCGCCCAGTCCCGGCTTGGCGAACCGGACGAGGACTGGCTCATCCTCACTCCTGGTGTCCAGTTTGCCGCTGCGGGGGATACGATGGGCCAGCAGTATAATTCCCCGGAGAAGGCGGTGGGGGAGGGGGCGGATGTTATTATTGTTGGACGCGGGGTGTATGGGAAGAAGGGGAGGGAGGAGATGAGGGAGGCGGCGGAGCTGTATAGACAGGAGGGGTGGAAGGCGTATGAGCAGAGGGTTGCGGGGGGTCAGTGATTCGGATGCCTGAGTGGCCTAGACTGCTCAGGACGATTGTTGACGATCACATTGATCGACGGGCGAATGTGCTGATCAGCTGCTGTAATAATGAAAATGACAATCCGAGACCAACACGATGATTGGTTCGTTAGACAATGATTGCATATGGTCCAGACCTCGTGGCCAGACCGAATCATTCATCTGGATGAGTCGCAAAGCATCACAACAACAAAATGGTACAACCCGGACAGCCCAAGATCTTCTCGGAAGAAGGCCGAATCAGACCCCTACGTCACCTGTGACTGAGGATTGCGGCAGTGCACTCCGCGGTGCTTCTCTCATTCGGCACGAACCCACCGGCGCTGACATGCGCGAGCCCGCGTCACCTTCTTCGACCCGCCCTGCTCCGAACACTCAGAACGGTCTCAACGGGGAACAGAACAGCGAGCTCGACGTCCTGTCTTCGTTTTAGCGACTGCGAGCTCCTACTTGCTGCGAGATAGAGGTCTTTGCTGGAAGGTCGGCTGCTGCTCGCCACGATCACAAGCGGCACGCTCTCCGGGAAACGTACCTGAGCTGCGCAAGGCAGTTCCGGCTTGATCAGCTTGTTTGCCTCATAAGGAACGTCTCGCTGTTCCGACTCCATACAACAACCAACAGTCACAACGTCTCCTGTGGGGAGCGAACGACATGGACGCAACAACATCGAGCTCGACAGGGCAGGCGAGTAGGCCAGCACCAGTGAGGAAGCCGACGCGACCCGAACGAGAGCTACCGCCTACTCCTATCGACGACCAAGGAGCGTCGCTCGCGGGAGCGCTGCAGACCGGGCTCAACCTCTCGTCTCAACCCACAGATACGACATCAGGCGCCTCAGACCAGAGGCCGACACAAACACAAGTCCAACAACCCGCACCGGTGAACACCGACAGCCTCTTCCTCCCCCTTGGCTCATCGACGGTCCAATCTCCCACAACCGCACCAGAGCCCTCCCCGCCCGTCGACGAAAGTGACACGATCCTCACCCCTCTACGTGCTCACTACCTCAAGAAAACCCTCATCGAGCTCGAGCTCTCCCAAGAACTGCAGATCCTCTCCACTCCGCCTCCAAATCCCGAAGTCAGCACCCTCTCCTACCTCGGCCCTCCGTTCGCCCCACCTCCGAAAGGGAATACGGTGGAGGATGTCCCGCTTGCGAGATACATCTTCCGCCAGTTCGCGTTGACCTTCCCCTTCCTGTCTGCGGCACCGAAGGACTTCTTCAGTGGCAAGCTCCAGCCGTTTGTCGCTTCCCTTCTCTCGCGCAACCTCGGTGCCCAAAGCGCATTATTGGAGCAAGAAGACGACGAGCAAGAAAAACAAACGCGGAAGAAGATGTTCCAAAAGCTGGAGAAACACGTCGGCCTGATCTTGGGAGCGGCGACCAAGCTCACCGAGCCTGAGGAGGTTGTTAGGCTTACACAGAGGGACTTGGAGAGACTGGAGGAGATTGCGAGGAGGAGGAAGAGCAAGATGCGCGCTGGGAGGGAGGTGTTTGACGTCAATGTCGTTAGTGTTAGGACGGTGGTGGCGAAGGGGAGGGTGAGGAGTCGGGCACATGAGGTACGTATATGCGCCTTTTCCCCTCTCAACTCGCTTCTGACACTAGAGTGCAGGAATTCGTGATCCGCACGCGCCGGTCTAACTTCCCGGATATCTACGTCTCAAGACGATATGGAGATTTCCGAACGCTGGCGGACGAGCTACGCAAACAACATCCGATGGAGCAAGTCCGCCCGCCACCACCGAAAGATCGACAAGCCGCGACCTTCTCCCAAACCGCTGCTTCCGGCTTTAGGAGTCTCTACGGAGGCAACGCCGGACAACAAGATTCTGACGAGTCCCTGCCCGGCAGCTCGACGGGTACGAGCACAAACGGCGCGAGCGGGTCGACATTCGCACAACAGGCGACTTCCCTCTCGCGGGAGAAGAACCGTCTTACCCTACGCGCATACCTACATGCGCTCCTGTCCGTTCCTGCCCTTGCGGGCAGTCCGGTACTCAGGAGTTTCTTGACTGCCTCCCCTATCAAGTTGACACCGGAGGAAGAGGCGGATATGCGCAGGCGGGAGGAGGCGGATCGGGTGCGCGAGGAGGGGAGGAAAAGGTTCGCCAAGGAGGTTGCCGACCGAGTTGAGGCTCTCAGAGGGACAGTGAGGGAGGTCAAAGGGAACCTGATGGCCAAAGGTGCGTCTCCACTCTTGTGCCCACCATATATGCGCATACTGACCTGCATACGTAGATGGTCTAACAAACGTCTTCGCCACCGTCAAAGTGACGCAAGACGTACGCGACCTCCCCGCAGAATACCAGTCCGCCATCGCCTGGGGCCGCATCTCCCTGGCAGCAACGATCTTCCAGACTTTCGTGGCTTCCGACACCGGGTCAGAGACGCTCGCGAACTTGAAGCGCATACACGGGATGATGCCGTACTTCATGTTGAAGGGGGTGTTGAGGATCAGCAACCCTATTGCGATGATTCGAGGTGCGCCGTCCCTTCTCCCTTCCTGTCTCTCAGAGAAACTGACATATGGCGCATATAGGCGTGCTGGACCTTTTTTTGGCTGCACCGTTTGGTGGTCCTTCACTCTTGCAGCGCATGTTCTCCACTTCTTTGAGTGAGGAAGTGAAGGGCTTGCAAGAAGATATCGAGGCTGTTAAGGAGAAGATCGGTGATGACGTGCTTTGCGAGAAAGTGAGGATATTTGTCGATGCGCCGCCTGAGATCCAGAAGGTGTATAAGGCTGATGCTGGTGCGTCCACTTCTAAGATTACTCCTAACTTTGGCATTGATATGCGATCGCAGCCGAGGAGAACATCTCCCTCCTAGCTGTCATCCTCCGCTCACCGGAAGGCCCGCCGCTAGACCGCGACCAATTCCAGCGAGTCGTCCGCGCCTCCCGCTCACACGCCACCTACCTGCACCAACGCGCCTCCCTCGACGACTCCGACGACGACAACGGTCCCTCAGACGACGAAGGCTGGCTCTTCGAAGATCTCGGCATTCTGCTCAAGCTATATGCTCGCTTGAAGGACCGGGAGCAGATGCTGGCGCTCATTTTTGAGGGCTCGACGGCTGAGCTGCTGAAAGACATTATCACGATATTCTATACGCCGCTTGCGCAGGTGTATAAGGCTGCGAGTATCGCGGACTCTTTGAGCGATATGCAGGCGTTCATCAATGATTTGATCAAGACGGTCGAAGCGGTAGAAGAGTGTAAGTAACTTCTGTGCTTAGCGCTGACCAACTGCTGACGTTGTCGATAGTGAGCCAAGAAGACCCGCATCGGACCGTACAAACTTTCATCGACCTCGTCCAGCGACATGAACAGTCTTTCTACACCTTCGTCCACCGCGTCCACGCGAAAGGCGAAGGGCTATTCGACGGCCTCATCCGGTGGATCGAACTTTTCCTCGACCTGATGAGGGAAGGCATCGGCCCGCCCGTCTCGCTCGAGTTCATCCTCCCTCACTCGTCCAACGAGCGCGCTGCTATCCTACGCGAAGTCGACCAGGTCGCACACTATCATTATCGGCTCAAAGTTGCGTATGAGGAGAAGCTCAGGCGGAGATTCAATAATGGCCAGACGGACGTCGCGGCCGAGAAGGAAGACGAGATCGCGCGTGATCTGGTCGATGGCGTTGTTCGCGATCTGAGCTTTGGAGAGCTGGTGAAGGGCGACGCATCGATGATCGCTGCCGAGGAGAGCGAGGATGAAGATAGCGAGGAGTACGACTCGGACGACTCGGAGGGATCGACCGAGTACACCGAGTCGGAAGTTAGCAGTCGTCGGCCATCGATCGAGGAAGAGCGCAAACCGCCTGTCCGAAGCGGGACGATCAGCTCGCAACGTAGCACGGCGACCGTCACCCCGCGACGCGCTCCGTTGGCCGAAACAGCTCAGAAGGTCGCGCAGGCACCACAGTCCGCCAGTGGCATGGGCCAGCTACCAAAGCCGAAATTACCGAAGCACTCCGAGCTCCAACCACCAGATCTCACGCATATACCCAGCCTGGTGCCCGTTTTCATAGAGATTGTGAGTTCGTCCCTTGTTGTCCAGGGCCAGGATTGACAATTGGCGCAGTTACGACCCTCCCTGATACCTAGAGCTATCTAACGTTATGTCTCATGTCTGGCAATGTCTGGCACGTAATCGAAACAAATCTCTTTTCTCTGGCAACGTTGTACACGTAGATTCTCGTATCGCTACGGTTCACAAGTTTGTATTCTCATACAATGACAGAGTTGGTTTTACTGAATGCGGGAATGTGAGCTGGTCCGCAGAAGCGCTCGAGGAGATACGACAGCCAAGATTGATTGACGTGTTCGCCGGTCGCGTGGGTCCCAGGACACCAAATCGACCAGTCGTGAAACCGTTCAGTAGTCGATCTCCCACGTCCATGTCTCTGGGTCTTTCTCCTCATACAACTTCCAATACTGCTCCGCGATCAACTGCGGGCTATGCTTCGCACTCTCGGGAGTGACGAAGCCGCGAACGGTGACGAGGCCCACATGCAGACCTGGAAAAGAGCGGTATTAGTGCGCGTTGCAGCAGCCTGGAGGACACGACGTACCATTTGGCTTGTGCACGTTGTGGTACACTTGAGAGAGGTTGCGCAGCGCGGCCTTAGCGGCAGCTAAGCCAGCATGATTCGGCCGAGGGTTCGTGGACAACCCGCCACCAGTGAAGATGAGCTATATGCTGATCAGTCTGAGAGCGAGAACGATTCATGTAGCTCACGCACCGTCTTCTTCCCATCATACGCCTGCAAGTGGTCCACCGCCCATCTGGCAACATGCAGCGCTCCGAGCGCCGAGATCCTCCAATGCTTCTCAAAGATCTCAGGGGTGATCTCTTCCAACGGCTTTGGACCCAGGTCGGTCCCCTCGGGGCCGTTGCTGCCTACGTTGAAGACGAGCACATTCGGAGGTCCGAGCTCGAGCTCGAGCTTTCCTAGGCCTTTAATGACGGAGTCGTTCGACGTTACGTCGATCACTGCTGTTGCGACTTCGACGCCTTGGGAGGAGAGTTTCTTGGCTGCTTCCTCGAGCCTTGGCGCCGTGCGAGAGGAGATGCCGACTTTGAAGCCTTTAGCACCGAAGTGTTCCGCGACTACAAACCTACGTTCAACACACGTTGTTCACATTCATCAGGCAGGACGTACCACCGTCAGAGATCCCCGGACCGTAACCAACAACGAAGATGACCGGTTTCTTAGACATAGCTTCAAGTGCACAACTAGCAAGTTGTCGCAGGTTCACCAGTGCAGTAGCAGTAGGGTGATATAGGTCTAGCGACCCTTCTCTTCCCGGCCGATATCACCTCATCATTGTCTCATCGGTGTGCAGAGCCCGATAGCGCCATCATTCAACCTGAAAGGGGACAGTGGGACAAAGCTCATGTAGGGCTGGAGAATGCCGGGCCGGCTGTGGGAGTCGGCTTCCCAGGGTTCTTCGATGTCGCTAGGTTGGACGGTTATAACCGCTCCTTAGCACCGACAAACGGTCATACTGTATGGTGGTGTCCACGACCCAGCTTACAGCAGCTATGTCAGCTCTGGAGGAGCGATTCTCAGCAAACAAAAAGTGAATGTATGGTGTACAATGGAGCGCATACAACAATACAAAACCACATAGAAGGTATCAAGAACAGCAAGAGGGATATCAAGTGTATCACAAACAAGACAGTCTCAAGACGACTCAGTCCTTTTCGCCGGAGGAGGAGGAGGGACGACATCTTCATCAGAGCTGCCAAATTCCCAGGGAGTCACCTCCTTGCTCCTCGGAGGTGCTCGGCCAAGAGCAGGGGACTGTACCCTTCTGAGTGTGGCCTCCGTACTCGTAGAGGCAGCTGTTGGCGTGGGCGAGCTGGGCTTCGCTGCAGATGGTAGGACGCCCATCGTCTCCGCTCTATGGCGAGGTGTCGCGTGCGGGTCGAACATGTCCGGTCTACTTCTAGGTGTGGATCGCGGGTCGGTCCCATTGGGACTCGTGGAAGAGGATGATGATGCTGTTGGGCTCAAGAGGACCGCAGCTGATGCTGATGTGCGTAATCGGGGCTTCTTTGACTTGACAGGGAGAGGAGGGAGTGGATGGCTGGGGCCGGCATTCATGATATTCCCGCTTCCCGTCCGTTTGCGGTTCATGTACTCCTGATACTGCGCAATTGCACCTTGATCCTTTTCGTGTATGCGATGCGCGACGGGCGAAATCGCTGGTCCGCGAGGAGTCGAGTTCGATGGGAAAGGTGCAGAAGGAGCTCGAGGCGTTTCCTGCTGGAACATTGCCCGATCAGGAGGGGAGGTCGCGGGCGAGGTATATGACGGGCTCCGGGTGGGTATCCTAGATGCCTTGGACGAGCTAGAGGAGTTGAACGATAACGTCGAGTTCGTCCCGGAGGGTTGATCGGGGAACTGGATGGGATTGGACGAGACAGAACCTTGACTCGGCTGAGGGCGCAATTCCCGACCAGCAGGTGAATGCACAGGACCGCCATAGTCGGTATCTCCAGAGCTGGTTGTCCCGCTCGCATTGGATAGGCTTCGTACGCGCTGTCTGCCATTGGTGTATCCGTCTAGTCCGTTTGACTCGAGCGATGTCGGGCCCTCCAGTACGGAGCTGTCGACCGAGAAGCGGCTCCAGTCCTCGCGGGCTGCTGCAGATCGCGCACGGCGCAGCTTCTTGTTGCTCTCGATAAGATTGCGGATGAACTGCTCGAGCTCGTCCTTCGTGGTTTGTCTGCTTTGCATTCAGTATCGGTTACGACGGCTTTCCTTAACCGAGACATACGAGAAAGCAAAGTCCGGCGCAGTAAATCCTTGGTTATTTCGTGCAAGGTACTGGCACCCTCGATTGACGAGAAGTTGGAGGACGGTCGAATGCCCCCAGGCACTTGCACTACTCTACAGTCAGAACTTGAAGTGTAAGGCATGAGAAGATGCGCACTAATGCAATGGAGTATTCCCCAACATATCAGGCAGGTCGAAGTCAGCACCTAGGTCGCAGAGCAGCTGGTATATCATGAGTACTTCCCTGCAGAGGGATAACCAGCCTGGCTCACCCTGGCATACTCCTCATTGCCAGCCGATGCAGCGACATGAAGAGCAGTCTTGCCCTGCTCATTCGCCCAATCCAGCAAGCCAGGGTATCGCTCGTGATACGCCCTAGCCATACGCATTGATGCCTGGTGCATATCCGTAACGACCAACTCTCCAGTTGCCGGGTTGGGTAACCCCTTTCGTAGAGAGGCCAGGAGAATGAGAATAGTATTATTCTCCTCATCCTGGGAAGATGTCAGTCGGCAGTCCCTCGAGGCTTGCCATCAGGGCGCACCTTGCTCAATTCCAGATCATCATGTCCACAATTCAGCAAGTACTCGAATATCTCCGCATGTCCACACAGTGCTGCCCAGGCTAGCGACGTATACTGATCTCCGGACTCATCATCATCCTCAACATCGGGGTTGCGAATATCTACATCGGACCGCGAAACCAAACGACGGACGAGGAAGAAGTTGTTGTCTGCCATCTCATCAGCACGTCGTTGATTCTTCTCCTATCAGTCCCACTAACCTTGTATCGCCTTGCGTAGCCGCTCCTGCAAGTTCCTCGACTCCTTTCTCGTGCTTGGGCCCGCTATTCTTCCCCACTTCGTCGGCGGGCATAGGCTCATGTTACTGTTAAGGGTAAGTAGGTGGATGGGGAGGAGGATAGGAACACGTCAGGCAATGCCTCCGCCAATGGAATGAGGGATGCGACGCGCCTTCCCCGCGTTTCTGACGACCATCATCTCGCTTGTTCTGTGGCTCGCGCTACTGGTAAAAGAAGCATCAACGGCCGAAATACAGGATGGTGCTCCTTGTACCGTCTGTCAGAACCAACAATGACCGATATCACTTCCTCGTCCTTTCAGGGCTATATGCCATGTGTTGGTTGTAACTCTCGCAACCGCGGCTCTCTCCGCCGAGGAATCCTCCACCTTCCGCATGACTGGGTATTCTGGCACGTAATGGCTGTACTAAAGTCCCCTCTACTCTGGCTCAACCATTGGAGCACAACAACGCTTGCTGGACTCGAACATGCGATTATCTTTTGCGGACAGCTTCTCGCCACATGGAAAGCTCAAACGTGTTCCTGCTTCCACGAGGGGACGCCTCCAAACCAGGATTCTTGAACAAGCCAGTCTGGCTCTCGCATGCTTCTGGACTCGCTAGTTCTCCTGAGTGGTCCGATCTGACCCTTTCTTGCTGCGCTCTCCTCGGCTCTTGTTGGCGTCCTTATGCCATGTTACGCTTATTTGCATGACGAACCATACCTGGCGATCTGTCCTAGCCATGCCTTGGCGTATAAATGCTCTGATACGACTGTGTACCATGGCACTCAAGCTCGCGGCTTTCTTGTATTGTACTGCTCAACTCAAGAAACATGAAGTCCGCCATCGTCGCCCTCGCGTCCGCCTCCCTCGCCTTCGCGCAGACCTACCAATACCTCATCCGCCACGGCGAGAAGCCCGCCGACGGCGGCCAAGGCCTCACAGAGCAAGGCGAAGAGCGTGCTCAATGCCTTACCACCGTAAGTCTACACCGTCATTCAACTTTCCTTGGCTTTCCTTCTCGCTCTGGTTCGGAGCTCATTCATATGCTTGCATAGGTCTTCGGCCCCAGCTCGGGGTATAACATCGGCTACATAATGGCCGAAACGCCCAAGTCCAATGGTGACCGCGAGCGCCCCTTGGAGACAGTCACCCCCCTGGCCGAAGAGCTCGGGCTGACAGTCGACATCTCCTGGTTCGTCCTCTCGTCCTCCCCTTCTCAGACAGATGCAGGCTTTGACGCCGTGAATAATCAGTGACCGCGATGACCCGGACTGCGTAGCAGCTGCTGTCCAGACGTATCAGAGTCAGCCCGGCGCTGGAAACGTCTTGATTTGCTGGGAACATGATGAGCTGACGGACATTGCTGGTGCGCTGGGCGTGGCGGACCCGCCTACGTATCCGGATGACAGGTATGCTGCACATACTTTGCGGGTTTGGGCGGGGTTTGCTGATTGATGATGGGGTAGCTATAATTTGATCTGGACGATCACGGGTGGTGATCTGATCTCGACGACTTCGGAGGATTGTCCGGGGCTTGATACTGACTGAGGGCTGCTCGGTGGACCATATGCGTAGGACTTTGTATGTAGGAATAGCTGTGAATAACAACCACCCGGTCGCTGTTATACTATTGCATAGTCAACGGAGGTCGGCGACAACCGCAGCATTGTATGACGCTCATGTCATATTGCATATGCACTACCATACAACCACTCCCGTTCATTCCAGTCCACATACACTCCACTGCTTGATCTCGTTGCGAAAGAAGAGGAAAACGAAGAACCGTAACTCGAAACTTGAAACTTGAACTTGCGAGGAGAAAAGGTGGGTAATAATGCACTGTACCTTACTGCTTCTCGCGTCTTGATCACCGGCGGATCCAAGAGTGGAGCAGTAAGGGCGGGAAACGTGATGCGGACGTTGCGAAGCGTGCACAAAAGCGAAAGACATGGCAAAGACATGTAGACATGGTAGGAGCAAAAAAAAAAGAAGAAGGCTAATGGTTCGAAATCGAGAACCTCTTGAACGTATACCCCAAGAACGCCAGATCCTTCGCCGCCGACGTACTGTCCCCGCCAGCAGGGGCATCCGGCACGTCCTGATACTCCTCCGTAGGGAAATAGGACGTATCGGTTATAGACCGGAGGTGTGGCACCATGGGCGCTTCGATCTGACGGATGGTGGCCCAGTCGACGCCGTAGAAGAAGGGGTGGGCTTTGATCTGGTCGACGTTGAGCCGGTATTGGGCGTCGGTCATCAGTCTGTATGTCATGCATCAGTTCACCCGCACATGGAGCCTGGAGGAAGGGAAGCGGAGGGAGGAAGGGATGAGGACGTACCTAAGGATCATATCCTCTGCCTCGCGACTCAAGTGCACGTCCTCCGGAAAATGCAGATGATTCCGCCAATCAATGATCTTCTTATACACCTCATTCGAGTTTTCCGAGCAGAACGGCGGGTACCCGACCAGACACTCATACATGATCGCCCCCAGACTCCACCAATCACAAGCCTTATCATACCCTTGCTGCTGGAAGATCTCGGGCGCGATATAGTCCGGCGTGCCCACGGTCGAGTAGAGCAGTTTGCGCCGGTTCGCTTTCCACGTCGCGATCGTGTCCCTGTCCTTGCTCGTCATGGTCAGGTGGATCGCTTGGATGGCCACGCTGTTCCGCGCGCGCCCGTTCTGCTGCGGGACGCCGTTGGCTTGGTCGAGCAGCTTTTGGTAGTACTCGGAGTTGTATTGTTTGTGGAAACCGGTCGAGAGGCCGAAGTCGGATAGCTTGATATGGCCGTCTTTGTCGATGAGAATATTGTCGGGCTTGATATCCCTGCATATATGCGTCAGCCTGCGCAGGTATCGTCATGGCTGGGGAGACTCACCGATGGATGAACCCGAGATTATGGACCGCCTCGATCGCCAGCACACACTCGGCGATATAAAACCGCGTTACGTCCTCCGAGAACGTATCATACTTGATGAGCATGGACATGAGGTCTCCACCAGGGAGGAACTCCATGATCAAGTACAAATACGTCGGGTCCTGGAACGAGTAGAAAAGCTGCACGACCCAAGGCGAGTTGCTCTCCGCCAAAACATCCCTCTCCGCCCTGACATGCGCGAGCTGGTCGCGCTTCAGCATCTCGGATTTGAGCAGCGTCTTCATGGCGTAGATCTTGCCCGTGTCCACTTTCTGGACGAGGCGGACTTCGCCGAACGCGCCTTTCCCGATCACCTTGACGGTGCGGAAGTCGTCCAGGCCGAGCTTGGTACGTCGGAGGCGCAGGAACATCGTCTCCTTCCTCCCGAGCTGGAGCAGCTGGCGCTGCTTCCTGTCGTCGGGCATGACCAGGTCCGCAGCGAGCTTGCGTTCCAGCTCGACTCGTCTGTAACACAACAATAGACATGAGAACCGTCTATACAGATACTAGGAGCAACGAAGGAAGCGCACCGCTGATTCCGCTCAATAGCAGCCTCCACCGCCAGCTTATAGAAATGCTCCAGCTTAAGCTTCGCAGCCGTCGCGCGCTGCATCGCGTTCCCGCTCAGCAGCGCCGGGTTCCGCTCGAAGACGACATAGTCGCTCGGCTTGTCCTGTTGCTGTTGTTGCTGTTGCTGTTGGGCGCCGGCGCTGCCGGGCGTGCTGGGTGAGGAGGGGACTTGACCCTGCGAGTGGGAGGCGAGCTGGGCTTGGGACTGGGCTTGGGCTTGGAGGTTTGGGGAGGACTGGCGGCCGAGCATTGGTGGGCGGTAGAGCTGCTGAGGTGCGTATGGGCGGGCGGGGATGGGGTTGGCCATGGTTTTTGCTTGAGGAGAAGTGAAATGGGAGGAGGAGGAGCGGGAGGAGGCGGGTTTACAGCAGAGTGCAAAGGACGAGGGAGTGCGTAACTATGGAAGGTCGAAGGCGGGGTATCGAGTGTGCGAAAGATACCGTTCTGAGGCGCGTGCGTGTGGGCGTGGGGACGGTACGGAAGACGGAGGCGGGGTTTGGGGACGAACAAAAGAGTTGAACCTGGACAAGAACGGACAATGGACAAGAGGCGATAGCGATGAATGACAAAGTAGTGCAAGAGGATGGAGTGAAGTGAACTAGGCTAATGCTGCTGCTGGTCTACAGAGAGATGGGCTCGACCCATCGCGTGGGCCATACCGATGCCGAAGTGGGTGGCAGTCGCCTATCGATGGATACATCACTTCACACCCACACACCAACCCGGAAGAAGAAATGGAAGCTACCATTTCACCCTCACATCCCGGCCATCTTCTTCGTCCCTGAATGCACTCCTTTTGCACCCTGAAACGCAACCGTCCCCTGCTACTTGACAACCACGAACTCCCTTCTTCTTACTAACTGGTTTTCGTATCCAGAATCCCGCTGACGGGGCACAGAGAGATGGATGTCGATGCTGGCAGCGGTGTGAGTGGGGATCTGCGGGTGCTACGCGTCGTGTGCAACATTCCAGCCAATTCTGCTGAGACACATCGCCCACACGCGGGACGGATCGCCCTTGGAGCGAAAGACCGAGCGGGGGGAGCATCATATCACCCCTGACCGCCTCTCGCCTGGTTTATGCAGTGTGCGGAATGATCAGCAACTCGAAAGTTCCTCTGATGGCAACTTTTGTTGTTCCGCAATAATGACCCGAGCTGTGACGTTTGGGCACCTTTTTATGGTGGTTGATGGGTGGATTACCAAGGGGAGAAGGCTTCCCATTACTCGGGCAACCTTCTCGTCTTGGTGGACTCCTGATGCTGGTTCAGCTTCGTTCTCAATTCCAAAAGCTTGGGAAACATCTCCTCAGGATATTACTGTACAAGTGCACTCATGTGGTAGTGGGAAATATGTCTTGGTCTTACATATGCAAATACCACACCATTCATCTCCACCAATCCATCCCTTCACCTCCTTTGTCAAATCACCCCCATAAATCATTCATTATTCATGCATGCCACCAACAAACCGCCCACTAAGCATGAACACCGTGTGCAGCCCAACCCCACGGGGCACTCCCCTTCCAAGCTCGCCCATGCAGCCAATTACGGCACTCCCTCCGAGTGGCAGACCCTACCCACATCCACACCACCACCAAAAGGGCCGAAGCATCTCCGAACCTTCCCTTGCTGGCTGGGGGAGTAGGGAATACGGGACGGCGAGCCGGTCATGCCTGCACAGGGGATGGGAGGACGTTGTTCCGCTCGCTGTGGGCGTGACCTGTTGGACTGATTGTGGGGGTGGACACTCGTACTATGAATAACCCCTTGCATGTGGGGTAGCTGTCCACTCACCCACCTCACCTCTCCTCCTGCTCTCCTCCTCTGCGTCTAGTTCGCACTAGCAAGACTACCACGCACTAGAAAGAAAGCATCATGTCCTCCTCCCTCGAACAAACCCTCTCCTCCCTCCTTAAAGAATACACCTCCAAGCCAGACGGTATCCCCGGCGTATCACTCGTCGTCACTCGTTCGTCCGGTCCGATCTTCTCGGGCGCTGCTGGCCTCAGGGACTTGGATAAGCCAGAAGAGCCGTGGACGGTCGATACGGTGTTGTGGATCGCTAGTATGAGCAAGGCTGTTAGTGCGTATTCTTTATTATTGAGGTGGTGAGTGAGGAAGGGTGGCTGATGATGGCGTGCAGCGAGTATATGCGCGATGATGGTCGTTGAGCGCGGCCTGATCGGGCTGGACGATGATCTCCGCAAGGTCCTGCCTGAGCTCAAGGACCTCAAAGTGTACGTCTACCTCCCCAGTGTGCTCCCAAGGGAAGTCGGGGTAACCTTGTATGCGTAGGATCGACCGCACCAAGCCGTACGAAGACGGCAACTACACGCTCAAGCCCAGCACGAAACCCGTCACGCTCCGACACATGCTCACCCACTCGAACGGGATCCTCTACAGCCAGTGGTACCCCCACACCCAAGCCTACGCAGACGCGCACGGTATCCCCGGCTTGCGCTCGGGCAAGCGCGAGGCCTGGAAGGGGCTTCCGAGCTGGCACGAGGCCGGCGAGGAATGGCACTACGGGATGGGGATCGATTATGCCGGTTTGGTGGTGGAGCACTGTTCGGGCTTGAAGTTGGGAGAGTTCATGAAGCAGAACCTGTTTGATCCGCTCGGGATGAAGAGCACGAGCTTCAACCTTAGCCCGGAGATGTTGAAGCGGAAAGCGGCGAGCTACTCGAGGAAAGACGGCAAGTTGGTGAAGAACGCCGACGAGCTTTTCGCCCACCAAGTGGAGCAGGAATCGGGGGGAGGAGGACTCTGGAGCACCGCGGAGGATTATGCGAAGTTTTTGAGGATGATCCTGAGTGGTGGGAAGTCCCCGGAGGGGAAACAGCTGATCAAGAAGGAGACGATCGAGCTGGGGATGCAGGGGCATTTGGATCCCAAGGCGAAGGAGAGCATTAATGAGGCGCATAAGGAGACGCAGTTGTCCAAGTTCCCTGGGGCGAAGCGGGATTACGGTCTTGTACGCACACTCTCCCTCTCTTCTCCTCCCCCCCCCCCCCCCCCCCCCCCCCCCCCCTCTCCTGCTCTCTTCTGCCCCCGTGCGTTGAAAAGCAAGAAGCTGACAAAGACGGACAGTTCGGGATGACATTCGAAGAAGACCTCCCCACCGGCCGCCCAGCCGGCAGCATCCAATGGGACGGAATGCCCTCCTGCCACTGGTTCGTAGACGTCAAGACGGACGTCGCGCTCGTCCAGTGTGTCCAGATGACGCCGTTTGGCGATCCGGAGGTGCAGAAGCTTTTGAGGGCTGTTGAGACGGAGGTGTATAAGGCGTTGAAGGCGTAGGTTAGGTCAAGCGAACGAGTGCGGAGCGAGGATGTTGTAGAACAGAGAAAGTGAAAGAAAAAAGATGTTGGTTATGATTACTACAGTCTCAAGGAGTCTGTTGACTCATGGATACGGGGGAGAGTAGTTAGGGATAAAGTGCCTCTAGGAAGTGCAAGGTACGGCATAAACTGTTACTGTCTAATCTCCGTCCATCACCAACCATAATTCTTCCCCCGCGCCGACAGAGACGCGTCAGAAACATTCGTGCCGTGCCGCCGTCGCGTACGTCTCTCTTCGGCTTGGGTCTTTTAACCACGAGCCTACATTCACCCAGCGTGCTGGTCTAATTTACAATTGTTTTGCGCAGCGTATATAACAGGGAGATTTGCGACTTGATGAGGCCGCTCATACCTGCAAGCAGCGCTAGGATGCTGCTCAACAAATCCACCTCCCTCATGCTCCATGCCAGTGCTGCTAATGGCTACCATCGCGCCGCCTCTTCTCTTACATCGACTTCGGCAAGACGAGCACTATCGCCCGCTGCTCCTGCCAGGCTCAGGCTCAGGCTCAAGAACGCTGATGGCGTCCAGTCGAGCCGCGGGTTCATTACGATCGTGCCGCAGGGGTATGAGGCGTATCGGCTCACATTTGGACGGGACCCGACTCGGTTGTTGCCCGGGCTGCAGCTCAATATCCCCATCTACCACACCGTTCAGGTTAATCATCTTCTTGTGTTTTTTGAAAGCTGGGCGGGTAGCTGATGTTTGATTGCGTGGTTTGTGGCGTAGTTCGTCGATATGAGGGAAACGAGTATCCCGATCGACGACCTCACCGGCTTCACATCCGACAACGTCCCCGTGCTCGTCTCCGGCTCCCTCTTCTACCGGGTCAACAACGCCTACCAAGCCTGTTTCAGCGTGAACGACTTCCGCGAGAACGTGCGCGCGATCGGGACGAGCGCGGTCCGGAGCGTTGTGGGGTCGTTTCATTATGATGCGATTATTAGCGATCGGAATGGGATTAATGAGAGGCTGAGAGCGGTCATTGGGACGAGTATCCAGGATTGGGGGATTGACTGTACGCGGTTTGAGATACAGGGGTTTAAGCCGAGTAATCGGGAGGTGGAGAGGCAGCTTGAGCTCCAGATGGAGGTCCGTCTTCTCGTCGCCTTCTGCCTTCTCGTACCAGATAAGACAAGACTGACAGTTGGAGGATAGGCAGAGCGAAACCGCCGCAAACAGCTGCTCGACACCCAAGCGCAAGTGAACGTCGCGGAAGGCATGAAGCAAAAGACGATCCTCCAGTCCGAGGGCGAAATGCAAGGCAAGATCAACCAAGCCAGCGGGGAATACGAAGCGCGGATCCGGGAAGCAGAGGGGTTCGGCAGACAGATCGAGGTCATCGCCCAGGCTATTACTGGGCACGGGGCGGTCGTGGAGGCCGAGGCGAGGATGAGGGCGGTCGACTTTATAACGGAGATTAGGAGGCAGGATACGTTCCGGACTATTGCACAGGGCGAGGGGAATAATACGTATTTCCTCCCGCCGGAGTCGACGAGTTTGAGCCAGCCGGTGGGTCGTCTTGTTACCCGGTGAGCAATTTGAGCTGATGGTGAGAGCAGCACGAGATGGACGCGACCCAACGATGGGTACGCAGCATCCAGACCAAAGCCAAGTTCTCCGAGGCTGGGGAAGCATAACGACAGATCTCATTCCTTCTCACGAACATTCATGATAATCACGTACTGTACTGTATATACCCCTCCAAACCCCACTCGATCCCCCTCCTCTCTTTCTCGCCTTCATCCCACTCAGCTGAAAGAGTAGCAAGAATGTCTCTCCGAAAACTATGACACCCAGCAAACCCCACATCGCCAGAGCCTCAAACATGGAGATACTGTAGATCAATATAGACCACTTTCCACTGTGATTGTGGATGCCAGAACAGCAGTGAGAGGCGAAGCCGTCCATTCCATCCGTGTGGTGGTCACTGTTAGAGAGAAGATCTGGGAGGAGAGGGGAGAACCCTGATGATGGCGCGGGTCGCGGTTGGGCGCTTCGGTCCACGTCCCCTACTACCTGCTTGCTTGCCACTATACCCACAGCTGTGCCATCTGCACGTCGATATGGTGTCAATAGACAGGACAGCAGAGTTTTGCTCAGCAGTGCAGGATGCGCTCAAGACTCTTCCGGACAACAAACGCCGTCATCCCAAACCGCGTACAAAACGGTCCCAAGATGGGCACAGACAAAGCGACGAGCAGTATGCCGAAGCCTACCTCAAAGAGGCCTACGCTATCGTACGTCCTCCCGCCTTCCCATCCATATGGAAGAAGAATACTGATAGGAAGGAGCGCAGCTAGAGCACATCAACAACCTCAACCAAACCCTCAGCTCAATCCGACACGCCTACCTCAACGTCGACTTCTCCTCCTTTGCCTCCGGCTCTGGGTTCTCCAAACGCGGCTCTAGCAGCCTCAGCGCGGGAGAGGGAGTGGGGAAAGAAGGGTGGGAAGGCGTAAAGAGGCTGACGGAGCAGGATAGGGATGCGATCGACCTCCAGGCAAAAGTGATCCTAAGACGGTGTTTAGAGCGGGTCAAGCAGCTCGAGGCTCTTGAAGAGAGTGCGTTCCCTCCATCCCCTTTTGTCTGCCTAAAGCAACTGGGGGCTGATGTGATTTTGTGGGTAGAGAGAACCTCGACAGCACCGAACAAATCTGCGCTACTTCGCTTACTCCCCTCCAGGCTGATAGCGACAACAAGTACGTCAGATAGCGAGCTGCTCGCTGCCCACTTCGCCGGGATCACGTGGTATCTTAATCGGAAGCTGGCGGAGAGCTCGAATGCTCAGCGGGAGATGCAGGAAGAGCGGGTGAGGAGGCAGTTGGAGCGGGCTAAGAGCTTGGGGGGCACGGTGGCTGCTTCTGTTGTTGGGCCTGGGCTGGAGGGAGCAGGTCAGATGGGCGGGGAGCAGGGGGTGAAGCGGTTTGACCCCAGCGTTGCTGCTGCTACTATTGGCGTGAAGTCTCCCCCACCGCCGGCATCATATCTCGCCGCTATTGGTGAAGATGAAGACGCGCCGCTCTCAGAAGAACAAATGCAGCTCTTCGAGCAAGAAAACGCCTCTATCCTGCGCTCGGCAGAACACGTCCTCGCCCAAGTCCAGCGGGCCGAATCAAGTCTGCACGAGATCGGCCAGCTGCAGAGCGAGCTCGTCCATCACCTTACACTGCAGACGGAGATGACTGACAGGCTGTACGAGGAAGCGGTTAGTACGCAGGCTGAGGTTGAGCGCGGGAATGCGCAGTTGAGGAGGGCGAAGGAGAGGGGTGGGGATGCGAGGAGGTGGTTGTTGGTCTTTTTGGTGGGGGCGAGTTTGGCGTTGTTGTTCTTGCATTATTATTCTTAGCGCGGCATGGCTTGAGCGCATATAATGATATCCATGACGATCCACTCTTCTCTGAACAGTCCAGTCCGGTCTAGGGTATTGTACACTCTTCGAACTAGTCCTCCCGCTCCACTCGACCGCCCAGCAGAGCTTGTCGCTCCGCATCCTCCAGCGCCTCAGCAGCCAACTCATCCGTCTCCGGGTCCGTCCCCTCCAGCTCCCTAATCTTCCTCAGCGTCAGCCGATACACCAGCACCCCCGTCCCCGCCGCCAGTACCACCCCAACAACAATCGACACAGCATTGATCACTTTGCTCATCGTGTCCATCTGCCCCCTTGTCTCTCCATCCGAGAACAACGCTATCCTCGACGCTACAAACACCTGCAGCAACAGCCGGGGCGTCATAAACACCGTAGCGAACACGAACTGCCACAGTTTCACACTCTCGATACTCGCAAAGAACGCATTCGAGTACGCCCACGGCATTGGGCAGACCCTCGTGAGCACGACCAGCCAGAGCCCGTGGTGCCGGACGACAGCTTCCATCGCTTGCCAGCGCGGGTTCTTGCTTGACCAAGCGGAGACGCGTTTTGAGAAGAGGAAACGGAGGAGGAGGAATGAGAGTGCTGAGCCGAGGATCGATAGGGGGGCGGCGAGGAACCAGCCTTGGATGCCCCAGGCGAAACCGATGACGGTCATCATTGTTGAGAAACCGATGAGGGGCGGGATGGACGTCAGAACTGTGCGCGCGTCAGTCGTTAGTCATCGGAAGCCGAGAAGTAGGAGGGAGGAGAGGAAGGGGTGAGGGAGGAGGACGCACTGATTATGGCCGCTACTATCAGCCAGCCGTATTTGCTCTCCCTTAGCCGGCGCGCTTGGTTGAATAGGAACTGGAATATCTTGTCCGGGGAAACAGAGACGAAGAGGGCGATGAGAGCACTACCGCTGTTTTAGAATCCCAGCCTCTGTAGCCTCTTCGATGCCACTCACATGTGGAAGAAGATGAGAAACCAGACGAATGCCTGCCCCCGCGTCAGCTCAGCCTACGGTCCTGTCCGATGCATGAGATGGCAGTGATGCGCACCTTTCCCGGCAGCGGTAACCTCTGATACCTCCTCCACCCCTCCCCCGGCGCACTCCTCACTCTCTCCCAAATATCGCTCGCCGATATGCCCATTCCTCTTTCTTGTTGGTGGTCGACGATGGCGAAGTGTTCGAGGTAGGGAAGCGCCTGCGACAGTACTAGTGCGGTGTGTCGCGGTCGTCGTCCCCTCTGCCGAGCGTAAGGTGATCGAGATTAGATCAGAGTGGTGATCGGGGTGTCACGTGTGTATAGCCACTCGATGGGCGTCTAGCCACCTCGGGCGCTCACTGTCAGGGACGCGACTCTCACTTGCCTTCTCGTGGGCTTCTACACTTCCAGCATGGAGAACGCCGAAGCCGGTCCATCCGGTACTTCATACACTAATAACAACGACCGTCACAGAGAGCCATACGAACCCGCCCCTCTCCTCCCACTCCCGTCAACAACCTACTACTCCCTCGAATACCCCGGCATACTCCGTTCCCCCTCTTCCATCCCACAAGCACTCAAGACACTCGGCGGCCAGGAGGCGCTCGATGCGGCTTTTAGGAGGGACTCGGCGTATAGGCCTATCGAGCTGTGGTTTAGGCCGGGGGAGGTGTTTTCGCATCCGGTTCAGGGGGAGGTGGTCGATTTTAGGGGGATCGTGATGAAGGTTACGAAGAGGAGGAGGAAGAGGAAGAGGGGTGAGGATGCGGAGATGAACGGGGATGTACAACCTGCAGACGGGACTGCCAAAGAGAACAGCACGGAGGAGGACGGCGGAGTATATACCACCGAGGCAATCGGCATATCGCGCAAAGTCGCCCGTTTCCGAGGTACGCCCTCACCCCTCCCACCACGTGCCTATGTATGCTAATACCGCTGATAACAGCAATGGCCGACTTCTCCTACCTCCCACCAGAAACAGACCGCATCGTCTCCCTCCGCCGAGCAATGGACTCCCTCGACGACCGCGCAATCGTCAGCTTCGAAATGCAGCCCGAGAAAGAAGATTACGTGCTCTACCCCCCTGGCTCTTCCTCCGTCGAACCTGCAAGCACACCTGGTACTCCCGTCCGTGGAAGCAGCGCGAAGCCAGGCTCGGCTGATCCGGCGGGGTCTGGGCCGACGCCGATTAGCAATATGCGCCTGTTCCCGCCGCCAAGGTTCACGAAGACTGCTGTCCCGCTGCTGTATAACTTCAGGCAGAACGTCTCTTCCCGCCCGCAGACCTACATCGACCCGCGCACGGGCGAAGAGCGCACCAGATACGTAAACAAACATCGACATGATCAAGAGAGCGTCATCACCATAACGTTCAACGCGCCCGAGGAGGACGTCCCCAAGGAAGCACCAGAAGGAGCAGAGAAACTCGACCGCCATCTTTCTGGGCTGCTGCAGAAGGTGTTAAAGTTCTTTGATGACAGGCCGATTTGGAGCAGGCTGGCACTGAGGAACCAGCTCTCCCTGGCGGAGGATACGATGCTTGTCAAGTGCGCCCTCCTTTTCCCCTTCTACTCACCCCTCCCTTCCTGAGGTAAACACGGCTGACGTGGGGTGTAGTAATCGGCTGCTGTTCGCTTATGTAGGGTATATGTTCGACGATGGCCCCTGGCGGGATTTCCCAATCCGGTTCGGGTATGATCCGCGCAAGCATCCCGAAGCCCGCATGTACGCCCCTCTCCCCCTCCCCCTCCCCTGCCCCGCTTCATCTGCTAATCACGACCTGGGTATTGGTGATAGATATCAACGACTCCAATTCCGTAATGTCGAGAACGACTACTCGCGCCCCGCCGCCCTAGTCCTGCATCACCCCTCCTCCTCCTCGTCGGCGCGCGACCCCACCGAACCTCGCAACACCCGAAATCCCCCACTGCAACGGAGCAGGACGTCGCATGTGTTTGACGGACAGGTGCTGCATAGATATGTGGGGAATTATCAGTTGTGTGATATGACGGATCCGCTGCTGCAGAGGTTGATTATGGATCCTAAGGGGGTGGGGAGGGAATGTCATGTACGTCCTTATCTCTCCTTCCTCCTTCTTCCTCCGTTATGCGGGGGCTGTCTACCTGTCTCTGAAGGTTGGGGAGGGAATGCTAACGATGTGAGAACAGCCAATCACAGGCTGGTACACACAAGAAGCCTGGGACAGGATCCGCGCCGTCGCCCGCCGGAAATTCACCTCCCTACTAGACGGTCACCCCCTCCCAGACTCAGCCTGCGCCGACCTCCTATCCGACCAACCACTGCAGAAGGACGCAGCCAAAGTAGAGCTTAGGAGGCTGCATGAGCTCGAGAAGCTTAGGGAGCTGAATAGGAGCGGGAGGGTTGCCCGGCCGAAGGGGCATAATTTGGCGGTGGAGCCGGGGTTGCCGGAGGAGGAGGCGGCGAGGAGGATTAGGAGGCGGTTGGAGGCTGTTAGGGGGAGGGAGGTGCGTGGGGACGGCGTGGGCGAGGACGAGGACGAGGAGATGGAGTAGGGTAGGCGGGTCCGCGCAAGTCGACAGTTTACTCAGATTTATGTGCGAGTCCCAGACGCTTCGCGGGAATAGCGGGCACGCAGGCGTCGCAATGATGCTGCATAATGCATGAACGCTTCATACGCATAGCATAACAGCAACGTAGCCCGTCTCCTCCCAGGCCGGACAGACCCAGCTAGAAGAGCAGAAGTACAGGAACTCAAGCCCTCGCCTCTCCTCGCTCATATCACATCATCTCCGAGTGTCGAGTCGATCGTCTACTCCTCCGCAGCGGCAGCGCGCTTCTCCCGTAATGCCTTTATCTGCCCCACTCGTCAGTCTCTAGCGCAGAAGGAAGAGGGAAGAGGGCACGCACTGTCCCGGCCATAGCATGACGCTGATTACGGCGGAACTGTTCTCCAATCAGTCTCTCATCCCTCCAATCCTACAGCAGTCACAAATCATACCTTAGGATCCACCTGCCCAACCAGTCAGCTCTGTTATTCAAATGGGGGAAGAGAGAGGGAACGTACACCGCGCAACGAAGGATACCGGTTCGTCTTAGGCTTCTTGATCCCATTCCTGTGCGCCTTCTTGTTCTGGTTATGGTTTGTGTGGCTACACACCAAATCTCATCAGCACCTTCTCTCCTCCTTCCCGTATTGATAAAGCAGACGCACTTCTTTGACTTGGCCATGATGAGGGAATGCGCTGGGACGGCGAGCTCGACTTCGACTCGACTTGGACGGTGAGGGCTATACTTTGGACGAGTAGGGGGAGGGGGAAAGGTTCCGGGAGGGGTTGGTACTGTACAGTTTGGTTGCGGCACTGCCACCGACTACAGGGGGGGTCGGAGTCGCGGCTCGGAGTTTCTTTGGTTCGTTGGTTGGTATTGTCAGTTCGTTTGGTTGCTTCTTGCGCTTCTATATGGCGCTGGAAACTACTTGCTGTATCAAGCAGGAGGCTTGATGAAGGGTGGTATCGCTGTCAAAGCTCGTAAGATACCATTCTTTTCCCTATGGTTGTTCGTGCAGCTGCCGTCCTATGTCGTTGCGCTCCCATTATCGAGCATCGCTCGCCCCAAGCCACTTGTGCAACACATCTCGGCCGAGAACGAGATTCGTTCTAGTTCGGACTGATATCGACATGACGCTTCTGGGCGTCTCCACTCCACGTCCATATTCGCACGCCCGGCGGCCGCCACCATCAAGAACACTGCCATTCTGGTCCGATGTCTGATTATCATCGATCGACGGTCCCGCAGCTCAACTCTGTGATTATCGTTCGGGAACGTAACGGCCGATATCCGTCGATAGGATGAAATAAGTCTCCCCTCGCACATGCGTCTTCCGTGTTCGAGTGGAGTTGAAGTTGCAAGTCGAGCTTCTTTTTACGTACCTGACAATGAACGTCCGCTCCAGCAGGTTGGCTCGTCAGGGTTCGGTGCGGAGAGAGCGCCGTAATGATTTGCCAAGCCCCCTCCTTATTCCCTGAGCGTTTGGATCGCGCCCGCACAAACCCGGTTCCTGATCCCAATACTGTTTGGACGATATCAATATGGTCCACTCGGCCGAGGCCGCCCTTGTCCGAATGACGATCGACGCTGTTCAGGATGCGAAATGCGGCATCTCACCCATTTGGTCGCACTTTGCATTCCACGTGGTTATCATTAGCTCGCGTCTGATTGGCTGAGCGGTGCCCAGTCGGCTAAAATTGAAGTGGTGGTTTGAGTTGAGGGTCACGGGCTCGGGTCCGAAAGCCGAAGTTAATAGCGGCGTTACGTGCGTTCGGCGCTCAGCGTTGGATTCCCCCACAAAGACTCATTTCCCAATCGCCCATCGCCGACCCGCTTCGTTTCCCACCCATTCCGCCTATTAAAGCCCATATATACCGCAACCCGGCCGAACAGGAGTAGCTCTTTCCACTCCCCTTTCCCTCACGTCTCTCTATCCCCCTTCCACATAACTCAAACAACACAAGAAATGCCGGCTCCTGTCCTGCCACCGCGCACTTTGTACGATAAGATTTGGGACGACCATGTCGTGTGAGTTGGACGCCGCTCGCGAAGTCGGAAGAGACGCTGACTATGGCTCAGTGACGTCCAAGAAGATGGCACAACTCTCCTGTATATTGATAGGTGCGCTACTCGTATACGTTGTCATGGACTACTGCTGACTCGACGACAGGCATCTGGTGCATGAAGTGACGAGTCCGCAAGCGTTCGAGGGCCTGTGAGTGAACGCAAGCGCGAGCGTAAGAATCGAAGCTGATTGGGCTTATCAGGGAGAAGGCCGGCCGGAAAGTCAGGAGACCAGACTGTACTCTGGCTACTGTCGACCACAACGTCCCGTACGCGCCATCAACCGCCTTGGTCTCGGCGTCTGTCTAACAAATTTGGCAGGACTACCTCCCGAAAGGGCTTCAAGTCGATCAAAACGTTTGTCGATGAACCCGAGTCCCGCGGGCAGTGCGAGGCGCTCGAGGAGAACGTCAAAAAGTTCGGCCTGACCTATTTCGGTCTCGGCGATCGCCGTCAGGGGATCGTCCATATCATCGGGCCCGAACAGGGCTTTACTGTAAGTATTCTTTTCGGACGGTTTGGTCAACTCAATGCTGAGTAAGCGATTTCCCAGCTTCCTGGTATCACGTGTGTCTGTGGTGATTCCCACACTTCCACGCATGGCGCTTTTGGCGCTCTGGCGTTTGGTATTGGGACCTCCGAGGTCGAGCATGTGCTGGCGACACAGACGATCCTGCAAAGAAAAGCGAAGAACATGCGTGTGACGGTCGAGGGCGAGCTGCACGAAGGTGTCACCTCGAAGGACGTGATCCTGCATATCATCGGTGTGATCGGCACTGCCGGCGGTACGGGCTGTGTGATCGAGTATGCCGGCAGCGTCTTCCGTAACTTCTCGATGGAGGCGCGGATGAGCGTGTGCAACATGTCGATCGAGGCTGGTGCTAGGGCTGGTATGGTCGCTCCCGATCAGGTGACCTTCGACTACCTGAAGGACCGCCCGCTGTCGCCCAAGGGTGAGGAGTGGGATCGTGCTGTTGCGTACTGGAAGTCGCTCCGCACCGACGATGGCGCAAAGTTCGACATCGAAGTCAACATCCGCGCTGAGGACATCGTCCCTACCGTCACCTGGGGCACTTCGCCGCAGGATGTCGCTCCAATCACTGGAACCGTCCCTGATCCCGCCAATGTCTCCGACCCGATGAAGAAGAGCGGTATCGAGCGCTCGCTCAAGTACATGGGCCTTGCCCCTAATACCCGCATGGAAGACATCAAGATCGACAAGGTCTTCATCGGCTCCTGCACAAACAGCCGTATCGAGGATCTCCGTTCCGCGGCTCGCGTCATCCTCGCAGTCAAGGATGCCAAAGTCCCCGAGAACGTGCATGCCATGGTTGTTCCCGGTTCTGGGCTCGTCAAGCAGCAAGCTGAGGCCGAGGGGCTCGATGTGATCTTCAAGCGCGCAGGGTTCGACTGGCGCGAGGCGGGTTGCTCGATGTGCCTGGGCATGAACCCGGATCAGCTCAAGCCGGGCGAGCGGTGCGCCTCGACGAGCAACAGGAACTTCGAGGGTCGTCAAGGTCCTGGTGGTCGGACCCACCTCTGCAGCCCCGCTATGGCCGCTGCGGCCGCTATCACTGGGCACCTGACGGACGTGCGCAAGCTGATGGGCGGAGCTGCCACGACTGGCGTCACGTCGGTCGAGCAGATCAAGCAGACCAACGCTAAGGAATACCTGACCGACCCTGTCCTCGCTCCTCCCAAGGCCGAGCCAGGCGCAGTCCTCGCACACGGCAACGGTACCTCCGTCCCTTCCGAGCCTGCGCCGGCCCATCCGTCAAACGTGATGCAGTTCACCCAGCTGAGCGGCATAACCGCCCCTCTGCACATGGCGAACGTTGATACGGACATGATCATCCCGAAGCAGTTTCTGAAGACGATTAAGCGGACTGGGCTGGGCAAGGCGCTGTTCGATACGCTTCGTAGGGATCCGGCTACGGGCAAGGAGACAGATTTCGTCCTGAATAAGCCGCCTTATGATAAGGCTGTTATCCTGGTCTGTGATGGGCCGAACTTTGGCTGTGGTAGCTCCCGTGAGCATGCTGCTTGGTCTCTGTACGTTACTATCTTTCATCTTGCCGGAATAGTGTACTGACAGTAGGATGTAGGATGGACTTTGGCATTCGCTCCGTTATTGCGCCGAGCTTCGGTGACATCTTCCGCTCCAACTCGCTGCAGAACGGTCTCCTCCCTGTCCAGCTCCCACAAGAACAGTGCACCATCCTCTGCCAGGACGTCGAAGCCGGCGGTCAGCTCACCGTCGACCTCGAGAAGCAGGAAGTGATCCGCCCTGACGGCAAGGGTTCCTTCCACTTCGAGATTGACCCCTTCAGGCGGTACTGCCTTCTGAACGGGCTCGACGACATCGGGCTCACGCTGCAGAAAGCGGACAAGATCGAGGAGTTTGAGCGTCGCAGGAGCCAGATGTGGCCCTGGCTCGACGGGTTCGGGTATGTGAAGAACGGTGGTCGGGTCGATGCTACCCCGGCCAAGGCGGGGAAGAAGATCGATTGGTGAGGTGAGGAGGGCACGTGTTGTGCTTCTTCTTCTTCCTCTTCTTCTGCTGGTGCAGGTACGGGCCTGGCCGGGAAAAGGACTCCAAGAGTTGTATGGTTATGCAGTAGCAGTCCTGGTTACCGCCATATGCGGACAAGTGAATCAACGAAAAGAGCGCGGACTACGAGCACATACCAGTGGATGATGTTCCTTTTATAAACCGCCTAAAATAACATCGCCCGATGATTGGCTATGCTTCTGTGAACGGGAAGTGGCAGTGAAAGTCACTGTCTCTCCTCTGGTGCTGTAATGTAATGTGACATTACATACACTGACACTACGGCCGTCGACGTCGTGGAAGCTGAGCCCTTACACTTTCGGGTGCGATTAGTGCCGCCGGCCGCACCGGATACCACGGCCGCTACCCTTACATACGCTCCTTCCTCTCCTCCTTCTTATCCTTCTACCTCTTCTTGCTGGATTGGGCTGTTCCTGAAGACCTGAGGTCGTTGCTTGGAGCAGGACTCAGGAGGCCAGGATGAGCCGAGACAGCACGCAGGCGGCGACAGCGACCGTGCATGCGGCGTCAACCTCCACAGCGGGAACACCGCCCTACCCAGCATCATCATCATCATCATCAGCGCCAACAGGTACGACTCGCCGCTCATAGCCCGTCAATTTGCCACTAATGGATCGTTTGCATCGTAGAACGCGTAACTCCAGCGCGTCAAGGCTCAGGGGACGTCTTGTCCTACTATTTCCACACGTACGACCCTTCCGATCCACAAGCACCAGCTGCTGCGCTATCTCGAGCCTCGTCAGCGCGCACAATGGGTAGCATACAGCTACCTGATACACCAGAGGAGGTCGAAGAAGGTGGAGCAGAGACGGAGCATACGCCACGTGCGAGAAGGCAGATGTCAGGCGAGAAGCACATGCATCCTGCTGGGTCTGTGTCGCCCGTTACGAGCAGCGGGACCGGTACGCCGAATGGGACGAGCAGTGCGGATAGTGGAGAGACGAAGGTCCATCGTCGAAGGAGTAGCAAGACCGCAAACGCGTCTGACAAGAGAAGGTTGGCCATCGTCGAGGTCGAGGGCAACGGTACATCCGGTACGCAGGCGCAGGATGACTCGCGGGATGCTGGAACCCCACCATCGTTGCTTGCCAGAAGAGGGATGGACACGTCGCGACTCGCTCTGGTTGCACCACCAGACGCGTCGCCTTTGACGTACACCGACCTCTCGCCCGCACCGCCCGTGTCTGCACCCCCAGTTCCTCGACCAGAGCAAGCAAGAGCAACCGAGCCGCAACACTCCACCCACACCCGGAGCAGGAGTAATTTCGAGGGCACGATCCCCGCTTCCTCGAGTCGAAGAAGCACGAGCTCGCGGGACATTGGCATAGTCGGCGCTGTGCGCTCGCCGGGGCGGACGCCGACGAGGGACGATTATCCGCACCGAACGTCGCAAGCAGCAGCACCCACTGTCCCAACCGTACCTGAGGTTGGCCTGGGATTGCCACCCAATTCAGCTGGAGAGGACACAGCCGTCGCGCCCATCTTCCAGACTCCATCCACGCGGACTCCATCACCCGATGCTGGCAGCGACCCGGCATCGTCACGCGAAGCACTCCCTCCGCACGCGATACCACCAGTAGTATGGGCGCAACAGCATCTGGCAGGAAGGATGATCACACCCGAGATCGGGGAGAGCAAGGAGCTGGGCACAGCGGTAGCCCCGCCGGTGGTGACCCTCCTTTCTGGCGTGTCTCCGCAGCTTACAGCACCTTCTGTCTTCCCGGGGCCGATCGCCTATGCGGCCTCATCCGGTAGCTCGCCAGGATCGGACTACTCCCTCGCCGCAAGTCCCGGCAGCACGTATTATGCCCTGGCTACCCCGCCACAAGCATATCCTTACCGCCTACCTGGCTCGCATATCAACTATGATCCAGTCTTGCATGCTACTGCTGGTCCACTGCCCGAACCACCGAGAATGCGGGATCTGGGTGGCTCGAATTTAGCTCCACCTCCGCCTAGGCCGCCCAGAGTCAGCAGAAGCCGCTCGCCGCTAAAGGACGTAACCACGTCAGATCCGCCAAAGCCAGCACCGCCCCCAGCACCATCTTCGCCTCCTCCTCAGCTTCCCGAGCTCTCCGCATTAGGAGCGAGTGTTACGCCTAAAGCAGGGCAGAGCGCATTCATGCCTCCTATGCCGAACCCGCTCGTCCGCTCCATGTCGGATTATTCGATCACTGCAGTCTCTGCAACATCAGACTCGGAATATGAGCCCGCGAGCGGCTCCACCCCACCGACTTCAGACCTCGGACCTGCTCAAGGACCCGCGAAGAGCGGGCGGTCACCCTCCGTGGAACGAGCCGAGCGACATACTTCTGCATCCAGCGCAACAAGCACGAGTCATCCACCCTCCGCTTTCAGGCGCAATTCTCGCTCGTCGCGCCAGCATACCTCAGCACCCCGCTCACCGGATAGCGCAGAGTCTAGTTCTCGCCAAACATCACCTACTGCTCTGAGCCCTACGAAGAGCAGGGAGGAGAAGGAGCTGGAGGAGATGCTGGCTAGCATGGCTCCGGCGCTTGTTGGCGCCTTCGAGAGGCCTCCGTCGCCTGAACAAAGGGCATCGAAGGGGAAAACTCCCACGGAGGCCACCCCTAGGGGCAAGAGTGAGCAGCACAGTTCGCCGTCTGTTGCCCAGTCCGAAGCCGAGATACCCCGCACATCTGGAACAGAAAGACCCGCTGCCGTATCCACCACAGTTGATCGTGAATTTGCTGAGACATCCAGCCCACCTTTTCCTGCACTGCCTGTGGACACTCCGGTCGCTCTCGTGGAAGCCGAACAGATCGAAGCACCCGTGCCCCAGCCGACTGTCATCTCTCTCAATCAGAGTCCTCCGGAACCACCATCTCCGGTGAAGTCGGGTGATACGGACAAATATGATTCAGCCTCGTCCTATGAGAGCTACGTACATGCCTCGCGGCCAACCACACCGATTTCGGAGACGACGGCATCACCTGGCAACAAGCACTCTCGTCGGCCATCCCTTACGCTCGCATTCACCCCTAAGGGGTCGCGAGGCTCCAACGAGACACGCTCTATATCCGGGCCGGAACGCTCTCCTTCGCTCTCGTCGCAGTTTGGCCGACTTGCTGGTGCGGCAAAGCATCGCGCAGCCGAACGACAGATCCGCTCACCCTGGAACGCGGCGAGGGGAACACCGGCTCAGAAGGCAAAAGCCATCGCTGCATGGCCAGCGGCAATGCGCTTTGACGACGTGCTGAGATTGAAGTCACCTCTTGAGCGAGCACAGGGCTATGCGAGGAAGATCAATGAGTTGGCTCAGGTTGAGAGCGGGCTTACAAACTGGATTATTGCCGTCAAGAGTGGTCGTAAGTCTCCTTTCTGTGCGATTGCAGTGGATGCTGATATTCTTGCAGCAGCCGCGACTCCAGATAGCTTCTCCAAGCTAAGAACGCCTACAGCGACGTATGGTTTCGCGACGGGAAACAGGAAGGTCTCAGCCGGGTCACACACTTCTGACGCCAGTTTTCCGACCCGTCCGGATGCTACAATCGCTACGCAAATTCCATCGAACGATGACGACTCGCCGCCGATTGGCGCACCTGCGAACCTTCCATACCCGGCGCTGGCGCAGGGCATCGGCCAGCGTTCGCAATCGACGCGGAGCTACAATTCCAGTCTCTCCGTCAGCACGACCCCATCTCGATCGATTTCTTCCGGGCCCTTAAGTGCTTCCAAAAAGGCTGGCAATTTCTTCTCGTCAATTGGCAGGAAGAACAGCACTCGTCGTGAGCGCAACTTGCCCTTACCGAACTCAAATCCCCTCTCGAGGCAGACATCTTCCCCTCTGAGCCCTGGCGGTATCTCGGGCTCCGAGTCGTCAACCAGGCTCATGAGGCCTGGTGTCGCTCCTAGTATACCTGGTGGGCCAAGGGAGCCCCCGAGCCGACTACAGAAGGCGACGCCGGTATCCCGTCGTTCCTCTCTTGATTCTCCCGTTGCTGTTTCTCCGCCATTGCCGACGAACGCTTTGGACAAGCGACGCTCAGTTGGACATGCCGCGTTGGGACAATATGCCAGATCAAATGATGCTCCACGCGGTGCCCGTGCATACGGCGCTCTGGATGAGACCAGCCCTCAGTTTTCTGCAAGCCTGCAGAAGATGGCAGATATCCTACCTCAAGCAAGCCGCGGGGTTCTAGCACGTTATCTCACAGAAGCAAATGGCGAAGAAATGCTCGCTATCACTCGTTATATTGAAGACGAACGGAGTGGGGGTGTCCAGTATTGATAATAACGACATACAGAAGTATACCTTTCGATGCGCCATTGATGATATCCTCATGCTTGTATTCATACCCTCGCTTAGCTCGCACATGACAATGCTATCCTTTCCACAATGATGGTATCGCAGCGGACATTCGCGAAAGTCCAATTTTGCTGGTGTTGATGGGTGTGCGTATCCCGAGGATGGTATCGCTGAAATGGATATCCCGATGGTGGTATCACTGGTAAACGAAGGTCCAAAGTACTGAGGCCGCTAGCCAGGGAAGCCAGAGTGGTACGAATGACGACGCGAAGTCCTCGCTGCTTACGGCGGGTAAGCGCGGTGCTCTGGCATGTTGTCAAACTCTCAACGATCCCTGGGCGTACCTGGGGCAGGGAAAGGCAGTGCTTGAACAGGCGCAGGGTGTTGCACACGGCTCGTACGCGAGGTCGATGGGTCATGAAGCTGCCCACTGTATGCAGGTGTCGGACCAGTGTGGGAGCGGCTTTGCATGGGGGGCGTCATCTGTTGGCTTACTGGGAAGGATGGGAACTGTGATGGGACACCGCTGATGAAGCGATGTGATCGCGATGCGGGACCAGGTCCAGTATGGCCAGCTTCCTCTTGACCGTCGCGTCGGCGACGGGAAGGTGTCTCAAGCAACTGGGAAATACAATGAGTGGAGATAGCCCGCGTAATGATCTGTCTTACCCCGTTGGGACCACCGAACATTGAAGGTTGTGAGAAGCCGGGCATTTGCATCGGAGGTGGACCTAGAGTGCTCCCCTCTGCTGCGGCAGCCATGGCGGTGCTTTGGGACAGGACTGCCTTGCGTTTGTATTTATCCAGTTGAGCCTGGAGAAAGTTAGTAGACGGGAGGAACATCCGCTACAATCGAACCTGCCTTTAGCTTTTGATACTCCTTGTCGCGCTCACGCGAAATCTGCTGTACATCGAACGCTCGACGTCGCTCAAGGTCGAGCTCACGTTCCAGGCCTGATTGATGGCCGGTAAGCCTAGTATATGCGCGCGACTTTGATGGAGGACGTACTCGACACTTTGTCCTGCAGCAGGCTGATCTGTCCATTGGCTGTGCGGGTAAGATGAAGACGTGCGCAGAACTGCAGAGAAAACGACTAACCTTCCCTGACCACGTTATCGAGTTGCTTCTGAGCATGAACCATCTGATCACTTGCTTTCTTATATAGCGCGTTTTGATATGTGGCCTCTTGGGTGACCTGATAGTTCCAGAACGAAACTGCCCTGAGGTGCCATCGTTAGTTCCTGTAGGACACTTTGTCCGCACAACGCACCTTGAGCAGATCTCTTCAAGTGAAGATACATAATGAGCAAATCGAACAGAAATCATGAGACACTACATACCCAAGATACTGAGAGGATTTAGGCCAGCCAGAACAGTCTAAGAATTCAGGCAGTAAGCTCTGGGCCGACATGGTGGGGCCACGCCTACAGTCTTCCAGTCGTTATTGGGGCGCAAGAAGACAACCTAGACAAGCAGAGATAAGACTCGTATGGTTTGTAATCTTGTCCCGTACCACTATATCATCCCTGAAGGGAAGGCGTCAGCCGCTCTGCCCTCGCCCGCCAAGTGCGTCTCACGGTTCAGTCAATGATGTCTCGCATGCGGGACAGATCTGGCTTCCGTTGAAAAGCTGATTCGCGCATGGCACTGTAGCCCGTATCAACAGCCCTTCCTCTCTCTGGTTCTCCATGAACATACCACAGAATATATCTACAAGCAGATATCAGTAAGCGCCCGAGTTTTTAACCCAGCTGACGTACGCGAGCAGGTCGTAACCACGGCTTTGGCTTCAGCGTCGCAGGGAAGGGCTTTACGACACTGAAACGAGTTGCACTTGAAGTCCGATTCCATTAGAAATTGATCGAAGTCAAGAAAATAAAGAGAGAATATAGCATATACAAGGCAAACGAGTGAAGGAGAGGAGGTCAACTCGTTGGAAACAGAGCGCGTCAAGACTACCGATTATGATGACGCGCGGCACGTGCTTGATTTCTTTTTTTCAGGGTTTGCGGCCTTCCGGTTGCTCCCTCGGCAGAAGTCGACCTTCATCATGTCTCGCCGTCGAAACTTACAAGCAGCAGTGGAAGAACCCCCAACTCCCGATTCCCTCAGCTCAAATCAACGCCTCTGCGTTGTGGGTCAAGGAAAGGGCTCGAACATTTTTGATGTAATCGATCCGAACGGCCACAATTTTCTCGTCGAGCTACCACCAAAATTTCGGAAAAATATTTGGATTCGCAGAGGTAGGCATGCGTTCTGTCAAGGACGACAATGAATTGACATTTAGTCTACTCTAACAGGAAGTTATGTTATAGTCACTAGAACCGAAGAGCTCTCTGGAACAAAGCTTGAAGGAACGATCGATCACGTCATCACATCTGATCAGGTGAAAGAATGGAAAAGAAAAGGGCTGTGGTATGAACATTCCAATCTGCTGTTTTAGTGTACTCAACGGGGCTAGGCCAGCGGGATTTGACAATGAGCCTGTGCCAGAGCCCCTGAGAGAATCGCGCGATGAGCTAGACCTCCCGGAAGAGGCCTCTGAGACCGAGGGTATGTGGAGCTGAATATACATCGCAATCACTCTCGTCGCTGACCTTCGCATGCTCCCGTAGAACCAACTCAAGCAGAGTGAACAAGAGATGAATTGCGCATATACTCTAACTCGGGGCAAAGTCCAAGAGTAATTTGCGCGGTATGAAGGAGGATCGATCTGGATAGGATACTCCTGTCCAGCAAAGGACAAACTACTAACGGCGGTGATGCAATGAAGTAGGAAGGAGAGAAGTGCAAAATGGAAGAGACGATAACAGATGAAGGGTATCAGCGCGAATGATGGAGCCGTATGGGGCATGCATAGAATTCAATGTCCGGTAGTTGGGAAGGAGCAGAGCTCAATCATGTGTGAACGGGAGATCCGAGAACCTCTCCGCCGTGCAGTCAGGACGATGCTCGTTTTTCGTGATACTGCAGACGAGCATGTCAGATATATTATACGAAACCTAAATGAGAGCAGAACTTGCAGCCATGGTTCCCTCTAGCCGGCTCAGGTATGCGGCAAATATTCCGTGAACCGTTTCTTCGGCGAGTGGGATATACCTTCGTTCCTGGGTAACGTGCACCGCGACCTCCGTGAAGATGAAGAACCGGCTGTGGGAGGGGATTTTCCAAAACTCTATGACGATCAGACGAGATTCGTCAATCTCCGCTCGTACACGAAAGGCCACGTACTCACTCGAATAGGTCCGGAGATAGTCGACAAACCAGTTCAAGGCTTCGAGATGCAGGAGATTCTGCCTTCTGTTGGTCTGTTCGTCTTGGTTGCCGTTACGCCATACGCTGCCCGGTTCTGGCAGGCCTCCCGGGTACGCGGCCCTGGCACGCCTGAGGTACTCGTCCATGGCCTTGATACGGGCTTGATGAATTGCCGCGCGAACCTGAAAGATCGCACACATCAGATCAGACAGGCTGTGCAGAGACAGGAGGTTGCGTACCACCTTGGCATCCTCTTCGGATTGGACGTTAGAAGCAGATGCGTTGCTTGAGGATCCAGACATGTTTTCCGGTCGAGAAAAGATCTAGAAACGAGGATTGCTACGTCTCCTCCATCGTTCTCTACCAGTAGATATATCTCAGCTCGAGCAGGACAGGGGTTATACTCAACATCCAAGTGCATTACGAGGTCACCATTGCAGTCAGCAATATATGGACAATGGCGACGCGTCAGGCTTTTTCGGTTCATCTACCGTCGACGCCTCGAGGCAGAAACGAGTCCAAGAGGAGTGCAAGGGTATATCCAGTATGTTATATGTACGAAAAAGGGTAGGCGTTGCGAGGCGCGAGCGTGGAACTCCGACTTCGAGGTTTATGGCCGAGCCTTCGGGACCTGCAGGCGGCGGCGGGCGTTAGAGCGGGCATGCCAAATATGGGCTTTCCGGAGTCCCGAAAGCATTGGAGGCGCCTACTTCGCGTGTTGTAGGCGTGTATGCTGCGTGTTTGGTTGTGAAGGCACAGTTCTGGGGTTGCGACGATGATAGAGCCCCGATCCAAAGTGACCAAATAGGAGTCCGACATAAGCGCCGCAACGAAATCAGACGCGAGCAGTGCCCTCTAGAATGTCGGCCTCCGGTCGGAGTGCGCCATTGCGCCGCTCAAGAAGTTGATGCGGCGAGCTTAACAGTGCCAGAGAGTTGCTACAGCTGCTGATCCGCGCGAGTTGTCGCCAAGAAGTGACTTTTGTCTGCATGGGCAATCCGATTCGTCCGCAGTCGTGCTCAGGTGGCTTGGTCGATTTGTGAGGATGCCGTCTGCAAGATCATTTTTGACACGTCTTCTGCGAAGTTCCAGTCGATTGCCCATCCCGAGTAAAGCCGTCGGCGCCATAGATGCCTGCAGGTTGAAGCGTATCCAGAAGCAGCTGAAGTGGAATCGGAGCAGAAGCATCTCGAAGAACCGAAGCCGACCAGAAGCTGAGACAGCGAGCTTCCGGAAGCCCAGCCCAGTTTGCAAGAAGCCAAACGCGCAAGAATGAGTCATTAGGGGTATAAAACCGTTAGATCTACACACGAAGCAAGTCAAGAACGAAAGTACCGCGCTTCTCCCACTCGCAAGGGCTATCGATATTGTAGGAGGATAGCGATGAGTATTGCGAGTAAAACGACGATAATGACTGTCGTTGTTGGGAAGGCTACGGATTCGATCAGACACGCCGTATTGGGAAGAAGGGGAACAGTGCATACTCGTTGATGGACGCCTGTTCGGTACTCGGACGAGGCGGAGAGAGTTGTCAGCGCTCCCAGAGACGAGCACGCCCGCGTCAGGGCTGAACTTAAGCGCTGTCGGTGGGAACTCGTGTGCTTTAAGAATCTGCAGCAGCGGCTACGAGAAAATTATGAGTATAAGCGCGCATATATGCCGTGAAATGAACGAACAGCGAGGGTCTTAGCGTCCAACACCCCGATCTTCAGATCTGACGATCCCCAAGCCAAAAGTTTCCCATCCCCGCTCACATCGAAGACTGTTATGGGCTTGCTATCTACGAGTCGCGAGCGCTTGACAGTCCATGTTGTGGTGTCCCATTTGCAGACATAGGAGTTAGTAGGCTCCTTGATCCCACGCGTCTTGGACCGTGCACCACTTGAAGGGTTGAGGACGGTGAAGAGCCGATCGGGCTGGGTCGGGGAGAAGCTGAGCGCATATAAGGCGCTGTATGCCGACGAGGGTGAAGTGCTTACCGAGCGGCACGAAATACAATCTTATCTGGCTTAACGCCTGAGAATGTAGGCCGGTCTATTCGTTTCTCCAGCTCAAGCTTGGATTTGCCCTTCTCCTTCGCCGATGGAAGGGAATATAGCTCCAGATGGGAGGAACCGGTCAACAGAATCTGCAGCAGCGCATTAGCATCGCTTCTCTCCGAGCAAAAACGCCGCCACGTACGTGTTTCTCCGAAATGGACACGTCATACAGCTCCCCGTCTGCCAGTCGTAATATCTCGCACGCCGGCTCAAGCTCCGGATATGAAAGTATTGCAACGGTATTATCGGTGCTCCCAGTCGCGACAAGTGTTCGATCCGGGCTAAACACCGTCACTTTCTGTTTCTTATCAGCCTCTCCCCCGCTGGGCAGAGCCAGAAGCGGGCGTACCTGGTACACCTCCGCATCTTTGCCCTCAATCGTCTTGATCTTCTTCTCCAACCTCACTTCCTCCCCCGACAGCTGATACACACGACAATTCTCATTCTCCCCAGCTTCAAGTCGCTCAGCAGCACTGTTGATCCCACATACTATCCGCTCGTCCACCTCTGCCCCTGAGCCTGAGGAAAGAGGAGCAGCAATAGTCATAGGCGCATCTTCCCCAGCCTCAAGTTCCAGCTCGGAGATCTGCTTGAGACCAAGCTTTGGCCGGTCGACTTCGTACACTCTCTACATGCCGGCGGTCATGAGCTGGACAATGGCATAAGGGGAAGGGTGGGAGACGAACCAGCTTATTCTTGATCCCGCTCCTGCTCGCGCCGCCCCCGCCGCCCACAACGAGCCTCTCATCATTCACCCATGCGAGCGAGTAGACGGGGAAAGACGGTAGAGGATGGAGCGTATGCTCCGTGCGCGTCATCGTTCCTTCCTATCCACGAAGTCGTCGTAGAACAACCTGGCTAGCACGAAGAGGGGAAGAGAGAGGAGGAGAGGAGGAGGAGATAGGGACGCGTGCTTCTTGCTTCGACTCTGACGACGGAGTTGCGTTATGCGGAGTAAGGGACGTACGCAAGACGACCGGCCTGGCCCCAGCAAAGGCGGGAATGGTCCCGCTTCCATGGGCGAGACCGTGATTATCAACTGTTTTGACGCAGACGACCATGTCCTCCTACTACGATCCTTCGGCACTCTGGAGATTCGCAATGGGGCAAATAATACAATTTCTCTGAGCCTTAAGCCAGAGAGACCAGTGGTATCTAAAGCTACAAAAACAACATTCGTCCTTTCCCGTCCTCGAGTGGTCCACAACCCGAAGCCAGAGCCCATGTATAGATGAAGATATGTCTGTGTGTATATCGTTGCTTGTCCTTGCCAGAGAGAATAGGATAGCAATAGATATATGCTTGCGTGTCTTTGATCCAAGCTGCGCTCAACCAGCTGGGGTCGGTCGGAGGTGGACCGAATCTGGTCGAGGAAGGTCGCAGATGACGCAGGGACCGTTTCTCGACGGCGCGCGATGGCGCGATCGAAATCAGTTTGTGCACCGTCCGAACCATGGAGGATCTCCAATCCTTCCAACAACATCGCGCATAAGAGCCTGTTCCGTCTCCCGCTTCGAAGCCCAATCACCTCCCCTTGTGTTCCCTCTCCAACAATCCCCTCTCCTCCTCCCTCGACACCCTCGCCTCAAAAGGATACGGCGGTGGACTCGGCTCTCTCCTCCCATCGTCCCTCTCCCGCCCAAGGAGAGGAACGTCGCTCCTTCCCGTTAGGGGAACAGCGTCGTACTCCACCCCGATGTCCTCCTCTTCGGCCTCGTCTCTGCCTCTCGAGCTCGCATGACCACGAGGTCGCAAGACCGCGGGCAGGAGGAACAACATTCCTCGCCGCCCTGGGCCGTGTCTTCGCTTTCCATGCGGCTTTCCGGTCGAAGGGGATGTGGGCAAGGCCGCATATAGTCTGGAAGGGAGAGAGGCGGCCCACTGCAATGCACTTGGACTCGTGGGCTCTGCGACTATGGCGGGCGGGGTGATATGTGAAGTATCGGTGTCGAGTGCCGAAAGCGGCAGGATGGGTTCGCTGTTCGCAGGCGAATAGGACGGTGACGGTGCGCGACTCCCATACGGGCTGCTGGTGGCCGTCGACCCGCTGCCTCGAGGTGAAGAAGGGAGAGAGAACGTCGCTCCGCCCAGCTCCAGTCGATGCCGACCAGTCGAGTCGGTATATATGCGCGGGAGGAGGACGTCGTATCGTCCCAACCTGCGCCATCTCCCGCCTCCGACGCCGCCACCAGGCGAATGAGGCAGCGACAGCCCAGCGCGATGTTTCTGTCGTAGGCGGAGGTACAGCAACCTCGCTGCGCCCGCAACGAGGATGAAGAGTGCGACATACATGATCAGCGTGCCGTACGTGCCGAGGAAGAGGACCAGGCCCGCGTCATCAGCATGCCACGAGGATCCATAGTAGTGCGTGAAGAAGGCGTGCGGGGCTTCACCTGGAGCAGCGTTCTTCCCGTACAAAGGCTTGGGCAGGACGCGGACTGCCTCCTCGGGCGTACGCGGGTACCCGGTCGCGCTGGTGTACAGGCCGTAGACAGCGCTAATGAACATCGGCCCTGTGGAGAACATGACCGTCGGGTAGTTCATGAGCCAGTTGTGGTCGAACGACTGCAGGCTATCGATCGCCTTGCGGAAGAAAGGATGGCGAGGGGAAGCGAACATCAGGTCGTTCGACAGACCAACGGGCTTGGTCCGAGGCAAGATGGCGGGGAAGGTCAGGAGCGGGTCAAGTCGCCGCAGGCAGCCGACGTCCAAATCGAGGTAGGTGCCGCCGTAGTGGTAAAGCACGAAATAGCGAATCGCATCGGCGCGCTGGATGACGTAGGGATACCCGTCGAATGTGGGGAGGAACCAGGGGTAGTGCTCCTTGATGAATTCGCGGGAGGAATCGTCTGTCCAGAGCATGTATTCGCTGCAAACACGGTCAGCTACGAACAGCTTGTGAAGGCGGCCATAGACGCACTAATCAGGCATGAGGTCTCTGCAGCCCTGGGAGACACCCGCCCACTTCTCGGGCAGCGTCTCGTCCTTCCATGTTTGATGCAGTATCCTCGGGATCCGCTCCCCAGGCTGAGGGTCGTACGAAGCGTTGGTGAGAGGCGGGTCCGGCCATGGCACCTCGTCCTCCGTTATGTAGGCCTCCGGTCTGATGCGGAGAAAGATGGAGATGGAACCGAGTAGGACTGTTGTTCCTAGGAGGATCGTTCCAAGGAGGGAGAGGAGGACGAGGACTGTCCGCCGGGCCATTGCTTGGCTGCGTGCGCCGGTCTGCGAAGGCGGCGATGGCGGGGATTGGAGAGGAAGGAGGTGGGAGGAGGCAGTAAGGTAGGCTGTTGCGACGAGTGCTCTGGTTGGGGATGGCGGGAGCGCGAGGCTATCGTTGGAAGTGGGGCCAAGGGGTCAAGTACGGTGCTGTCGGAGGTCGTGAAAGCCAAGCTAGCGGAGAGAGTATACAGTTGAGGGGGGGAATCAGGTCACTTGGCCGATGGGCGGCAGAGCAGAGTTGGGTTAAATTGGACAAAGGAAAGGAAGGCACGGAGCGATCGTGCCGAGCGTAGTTCGCTCTATGTTATGTACGGCAGATGGCGGGAAATGGATGGAGGGCGGGACAGAACAGACGACAGCGATGGAAAAGCGACGGGAGGGAGCTCGGTGCTGCGCATATGGTCACCCACCGAAATACATACAACCCGACGGGACCCGTTCAGACAAGGTCACCATATCAGCGCTCCTTTCATCTGCGAGCCCGGCCGATGCCACCCCATTTTCGGCAGCAGCAGCAACAACAAGCCATGCGCATGAAATCGAAGTAATTATCTTCTCGATCGCCAGCTGTCTCTCTTGTAACGATCTGGCAGTGCAGCAAGGTACCCAGCCCGTCGCACGGGTACACAGTATACTAACACGTTACGGTGACCCCTTGCCAAGCCTACCCCCAAGCCAGCTAGACCAAACCGAAACAGATAAATATTTGCCTATTGAAGCGATAAGTACCGAAGCACACGGGTCATCGAACCCTCAATGGGCCATCCAGCGGCGCCGCCGGCGTCATCCAACCGCAGCAGCAGACCAGATCCCCCGCGGGTCCATCAACGCGCGTGTTCGATGCCCTTCCGGAAGCAGAACATGGGGTCTTGGACCAATCAGGGACCGCGATGCCGAGCTCGCCGTGCCGTGCGCAGCAAGGAACGGGAAACCGGTGTATGATGTAATCTCAGACTAGGGGGCTCGGCGGCTCGGCGCGCTCTTGTTCGGCCTCGTTTCGTCGCTTTCGCTTTGGCCCACGGGCGTTCCCCCGGTGAGCTGCGTTGGTCTCGGTGGTCGCTTGCGGAAAATTACAGGTGATATCGGTGACGACGTCGGCCCCCGCACCGCGTAAAGACGGACGTCAAGGAGCCGTCATGATACCCCTCTTCACTTGCTGGAGATCGTCATGGGCTTGGGCCAACCATCAGGAACGAGCTTATCAGAACGCACACGACCATGTTCAATGCTGGCAAGGGGAAATTGGGCAGTTCCAATTATGCGGGCTGATAAGCCTTCTGTGACAAGTTCACGCTGGAGAAGTTAATGTGGGGTGTTATAGCCACTGAATGAGGTTGGTTCAGCTGCTGTTATGCATATTTGGTCAACGACCACCAACCGGAGCCGAACGGGCGGCAACGGTCATTTCTGCTTCTGAAAACGATCGAACGACCGGAGAAGCGGTGCTTATGAAAAGAATGTAGTGACAACCGGTCTTCTTTCGACATTGAAGGGGATGGTGCCACTGCAGAGGTTGCCAAGATCGACACATTTTTTCCGGGTTTTAGTGGTCGGCGAGGCTCGTAAGCGGGGAAACTTTACCCTAGCGTAAGATGGTCAGCTTTTCATTCTCGGGATGGAGAGCCGTCAGGTCGACCACTAGGCTGTCGAGATTGCAGAGATGTCGTTATCTGGACGAGCGATCAATCGTATTTTGCCAAACATTATCGCTCAAAGCTCCGGGTGGCCAAACCGACCAGCGCGATGGCGTGGTTCTCAGAAGCGCGAACCCCTCCACGAAATGCAGTCGGCAAGGTAACGGCAAGTACTGTGGGAGATACCGCAGTTGATGCTTACACAAGCTGTGCGCACCGGGGCCCGCTCGCCCAACTGGATTAGAAGCGGTGGTGAGTGAAAGTACCTAGTCGACGCAAAAGAATGTTTGGCGGAACTTCACTGGGCATGGGGCTGCGTATCGGAGGACAGAATATGATTCTATCCGGTAGAGGTGTCATTCCGGCGTCGGTGGTCACAATTGTTCACGCGCCAGGCGGAGTAAATGATAGTAAGGAAGTGCTGTGTGGCCAGCTATGCGAAAGAACGATATCCCACTAGGGCGCGCCTAAATACTTCGAAGAATTGCCATATGAAAGTGCCCAAAGCTACAAGAGTATATACGACAGAAGTGGGAGGCATGGATGCTTCTGGCTTGATGACGGTCATGAAGGTCGTTGATATGTACAGGACTACCGAGATGCCCAACTGAGATAGGGACTTTGCAGGAAACGAGCTGAAGATGTACTACATGGGTGTGATGATACTAGCTAGGAAATGGAGTCCGCACCAGATCGTAGTGGGCGAGCAGCCATGGTAAAAGACAGGGCGGGTGCACGAGATAGCAGCAGGATGACTTGAAGGTATTGATGCAGTGGTAAACACAGAGGTGCGCGGTATGTGGGTCGGAATCGTGACGGAAGGTTGAGCAGAGGCTCTAAAATATGCTTGTTGCAGGGGTGTTCGTGCCTTGCGATAAGAAGCCCAAGAGGAGGAGAAACGAGGAGTTCATGAGACCGAGGGTCACGAGGTAGGAGGAAGGCGAAGACCAGCAGCACACTCCATCATGTCTGTGAGCAGGTCGAGGCCTTCCACACCTAAGCAAGGTATCCCATAGCACTCGTAAACAAGACGGAGCATGAAGATGGCCTTCCTCCAGTCACCAGGTGCGCCTCCGTTCGCGCGATAGCCGCTTTGTCTCGGCAGGGCAACGAATGCGAAAAGACATGACCAATCGATTGGAGTATGGGGCTTCTTCACTGGCGGCGCATGCTCCAGTGCTTTGAATGCGTCTTGGGGCGTCCATGACTCGAAGTCTTTGAGAGAGGGACCCGAATGCGGCGGACGACCACGTCCTGACTTGTTTGCGTGGGGGTTGGGCACATCGACCAGGTAGCTCACCACCTCACCAGCCAAATGAGTCCGCAGATGTTGCAGAAATAGGGCATGGAGAGCTTCAAGAGAGCGCGTGGGATCACCCTCGACCTTGATCTCCTCTTCGATAGGCACAGGCTGTTTCGCTGATACTGGCGCGTCAGGTGGTTTTTCTATAGCTACTCCAGCGGTCACGGTCTTCGGCACGCTTGTCGTCGGTGACATCACTGCTGGTGCCCTTCCCGCAGGCTTGCCAGATCCAACAAAAGCAGCGGCAGGTTTGGGCGGACCGCCCCTCTTTGATGGCTTTCTGCTTTTTGGCGGCAGGCTCGGGGAGGTAGTTTCGACCTCAGGGGGAAGCGCGCGCTTTCTCTGAATAGGTGACGGCGTGCTAGAGATGCTCCGTTGTCGACTGCGTTTTCGCTCGGAATTCGTTTGTGCGGCTGCGCCTTGAAGCTGGACATCCGCGGGTTTTTTATTCATGGATCCAAGATCGCGGGCCGCGGCTAGAACATCGGGCGGGGCAACAAACTTATAGACGAAGTCCTGTCCGCTTTTGAGGTTGTGGCGGTCCAGCACGGTTACGTCTGGTCGGGGATTAGACGGCGCTCTAGGAGTGAGTGAGTAGGGAGATTACCATGCGCCTCCGTTTTCAAGCTCAGATTGAGGTCGTTCGTTAGTAGATAGACTTTGTTCGTTGATCTAGCGAAATATTGGCAGCAGTCAAGGATCAGATCATCGTTGTTCTGGACGTGATCAGCAGCAGTCCTGATTTAGGCGCCGAGAGCTCTTACGGCTTCCGTAATTTTCCAACTGTTTTCACCCAGAAGCGTCTCGTGATCCTTCTGCAGCCGTACAATTGCGGGCGCTCCGAGTCTTCTTCGTTTGATCTGCGACAGAAGCCAGTGTGTTGCATTGCGAGCGGGGGTTTGTAGGTGGGCCCGTGCACCCTTTGACTGCGCATCTAGTTCTTGCACGACAATGCCAGGAACAACGAGCTCAAGCCTATGGGTCGCGTTCGCTTTCAGAAGAACATTGTAGATGCCCTCCAATTGGGGAAGACAGGAGAGCAAGATATTAGTATCAACGATCATCGTCACCACGTCTGACCCTTGTGAATGGGACTGGAATGGCGGTATCAGAGACCAATATACTTCGGCAATGGAACTGTCGATCTTTTTACCTCATAGTCGATATTCATGGCGTCAGCCCATTCGTCTTCCTCCTGCGTCTGTGCGTTTCTGTAATGCGACCAGTCTTGCCGCACATCCCGAACATCGTTGACGACGGTGAGCGCCTCGGCGTCCTCCATCTCCCAGTCGCCGAATTCATCTTCGCGATCATTCAGGTCTTTGATTTCCCTGACCTCGTCAGTCGGTCCGCAGATCGTTATGATTTTAGCCCTTTTCGATAGATTGATATCCGGAGGAGGATTTGCGTTCCATAAATCCGCGAAGGTAGGCATGTGAGATGGTTCGGGTACAAGACGCGGTTTATGGCGACGGTGGCGTAAGGGACGGTTTGTGTACCGTACTTCCGCACCGCGGAATGCCGGGGTAACGTGCCGGTGCACCGACCCATCGTCTCTCCTCGCTCTCTGATGTTGCCTCGATGCCGTTCGCCGGTCAGTCTGACACGCAACCCGACGCCGACCGAGCGATCTCTTGGATTGGCATAGGAGTCGCTATCGCCGGCAACGTGGTCATAAGCCTTGCGCTCAACTTGCAGAAGCTCGCTCATCATCGTCTAAACGGCGCATCCGGAGCTGAGGGAGAGAGCACGGAATATGGCAACGGCGATGGACAACATGACGGAGAGGAGGAACCGGTGGCACCAGACGATGTTGGAAGGCGCCTGTTCCCCGTCATGCCTTCAAGCGAGGATCAGACAACTCCTCTCGGCACCCCGAAGGCCCCGAAGATTATAGTCGGTCCAGGAAGCCCCCTCAACGGGCGTGGTGCCGCCAGGGTCTATTATAGGCCAGAACATCGGAATTCGCCGTCTTCTCGTCTCCTTAGAGATGGAAGCCCTTCCATACGGCGATATGGCGGCGCTGGCCCTCCATCTATCGCTGAGGGGGAAGAAGGGGAGGAGGAGGAGCAAAATGAGAACGGAAGGGAGAATGGAAGCGATCAACACTACTTGCGGAGCAAACTATGGTGGGCCGGTTTCCTCCTGATGAGCCTGGGGGAAACCGGCAACTTCTTGTCATATGCCTACGCTCCCGCTTCGATTGTTGCTCCCTTGGGCACGGTGCGTTCCTCCCCGCTTCTTGTTTTAGTCGAACTCATTCCGCTCCAGGTTGCTCTGATTGCGAACTGTCTCTTTGCACCTCTCCTTCTGCATGAAAGGCTGCGCAAGTTGGAGCTCTTCGGTGTTCTGCTCGCCATCCTGGGTGCGGTGACCGTAGTGGCTTCGAGCGAATCGAAGGACATTCGAGTATGTAGACGCCAGGCGTTGCGACGTGAAGACTAACTATGGTGCAGTTCACGCCCGATGGTCTAATTCGCGCCATTTTACAGCCTGGATTCATCGCTTTCACCGTTATCTACATTGTTTCAGGAATCGGCTTGGCCTATCTATCGAACAAAGACATTGGAAAGCGACATGTGTTAGTGGACGTTGGTTTATGCGCATTGTTTGGTGAGCATACCCACCTCTTCTGCGATCCAGTGACTCAAATCTGTTCTAGGAGGGTTCACAGTTCTATCAACAAAAGGAGTGAGCTCCATGCTTACATACAAGGGCTTCCCAATTTTCACGGAATGGATCACATACCCGTTCCTCCTCGTTCTAGCTGGTACCGCAATCGGCCAGATCAAATACCTCAATCGTGCCTTGCAGAAGTTCGACAGTAAGGTTCGTAAGGCTACCCTATTCCCTGTACTTACCCTCTAACACCCGACCAGGTTGTCGTGCCCACGCAGTTCGTTTTCTTCAACCTCTCGGCTATCGTCGGCTCTGCGATTCTTTACCGCGACTTCGAGGATATGGAACTGCATCGCTTCATCACTTTCCTCTATGGCTGTGCAACAACCTTCCTCGGCGTGTTCTGCCTGACTTACCGTCCAAAAGTCATCTTAGAAGACGATCAGCCCAAGACACAACCGGCGCCTTTGGATACACCGCTTATACCGGTTGCCGACCCTGTTGTCTTGCGAGCCAGGACTTCTTCTGCTAGTCTCGGGCTTGCTCCCGGAAAGTACTTACTCATCGCTACCGACAGCGGTGCCGTCGGTGCTGCCGCTATCCCCATTGGGGGAACCAGGTCTCGTGCTATGAGTGCGTCGGGCATGTCTGGGAGCGAAGGAACAACAAGAGGGTTATGGAAGCCATTATCTGCCGTATAGATATAACAGGGCGGCAGTACTGGGCTGTGTAGTTCTTCTGTATCAGTAGGTGGATTTCAACATAGTACCAGACTACAGTAATTCATCTTTAAACACGGTCCCTAGTCAGTTTTGGGTTTTACCGCAATGCTCTGCATTGCTGAGGAAAGAAGAAGCATGGCCAGGGCGGAAGCGCCATACGTGAGAGACGGGCCGACTGTCCAGTACGCGGCACAAGCTACATCAAGACAATTAGTGTCTGCCTGGTGGACTAAAGCTGCAACTCACCGAGCAACGGACCGATAGCACGGCCGAGTTGCCCGGCCGACCGGAATTCTCCCAGCGCTCTTCCCTTTAGCAGCCGTGGATCGGTGGAAAGGGCGGAGGTTGGGGTTTCGGAGGGTTCATCGCATTGCAGCGAGGCAAGCGCCGTAAGAGCATTCACCACTGTGGCGGATGTGTACGCCAGGCAGACTGCTGCAGCGTAGATGAGGCGAGGACCGAATTTGCCCGAGTGTGGGAGGGTAGCCAGGACGGCAAAGCTGACGATGCAGCTCTGCACACCACGACGAGCCATGACGCCCTCCCCTGTCTTGCGAATAGACCGTCGGACATAGCCGCCTTGAAGCACGGCGCTGAGAATGCCGATAAATGCCAACATCTTTCCGTTTTGGGAATTGTTCCAGTCGAATAGGTCGAACGTTAGGAAAGTGAGGGTAAACTCAACGCCTGGCCTGCTACGTCATGAGGCTGCCTTAATCAAGTGTACAAGTGCATACCCGAGAATATGCTGAGAAATGCGAAGTGAATGCGGCGCAGAACGCTGAGCAGCCTCAATCGCTGCTGTACGCTTGCTTCCGGCACTACGGTGGTCGGTGCATGTACGAACCCAGTGTCTTCGTCGACCTCCGCACCCTATCACCTGTACAGTTCACTAAGCAATGAAAACGCTGAGTCACTTACAGAACCAACGGGGTCCTTCTTGCTGGAGGCAGCGGTATTGGGTACGACGTAGCCACGCGTCTCAGGCAAGAAGAAGATCAAGAAGACGGTTTCGATCGTCAGCAGGACGATAGTTAATGCTGCTGGCGTAGCGTAGATGTTCAAGTGCGCATGCTTGAAAGGTCCGATCGTCAATGGGAATGGTCTTTGGGCGAAATAGGCGCCGATAACCGGACCGGTCGAGAAGCACACCGCAAATGCCAATCCGACCAGAGCCAGCGCCTTCGCTCGGGTTGCTGGCTCGGTTACATCAGAAAGTATGGCACTGCTCAGCTCAGTCAGTGCTGGGAGACAAAACATGCAACTGAAGGTCTGACATCGACAACTGTACATTGCCCTCGCTGAAGCCGCCAATGGCGCGCGCCAGAAGGAAGGACATCTAGCATCGGTCAGTTGGATCGTCCAACTCAACTCATCAACCGCACAAATGAGGTGGATTGCAACCTAAACGGTCATCAGCGAATGTAGGTGAACCGAAGATGGACTTTCCTACCAAACAATCGCGGAAAGGATATTACCGATCATGGAGATCAGCAATATTGGCTTACGTCCATAGGCGTCTTATCAAATCTGATTAGATCGAGGGTCCACGCCCTACGTGGACTTCAGCTAACACACCAGACAAAGATCCAATCCACGGGCTAACGACAAATTGCAAGGCACTGTAAAGTCATCAGACCTGGAGATCGGCACAATAGAAATGCGGCCTAACGAGAAAACAGAACCTAGAAAACCGCCCAGCAGGACGACGTCCCATTGCCTGCGTTGATTCAACGCGCTTCCATGCAGCAGGGCTTGAATTGATCGTATCGAGGTCAGGATCCTATGTAATGGTCCATTCTGGTCGCCAAGCTCCCTTAGGGTGTACCACTCAATTATCCGAGGGAAAAGCGGCAAAGGAATGGTAAAAGCTGTTTACAGGTGCTTGAGTGGCCCCGGTCCTGACCTGGGCGGAAAAACATACCTAATAGATCCAATATGAGTGCGACGACGACGACTGTTTTGACATTGGCGATGGAGGGCATTTTACTTAGAACTGTTACTGTGCGCAGAGGTAGAGCGTGCAAGGAGCTGCAGTCTCTTATGTTGAAATCCGAACGGAAGGTGTGCTGCGCGTTCAGATGGCAACCAGCAAGGCTGTACGCGCGACGCGTGATGCGATCCCCTGCAACGTCAAGCTCTCGCCGGTCCTTCTGACAGCACGCTGGCCGCAGCACATCTATTGAGCAAGAAAACAGGCTGAAATTGCATTGTATGTAATAGTACAGGATTGCAGTGCGAATCAATGTAAACTGGAATCTGAGTTGAAATGGTATGTTCAAGGTGATGCTCGTGCCTTCTTCAATGGGGGTTCCACGTCCTCGATTTTGACGCGCACACCGGAGCTATTCTCCTCCTCCTCCTCATCTTCTGCTTTCCGCTTAGCACCAGCTGTCGGAGTCTGACCATTCGTCTCGTTCTTAGCTGTGCCATTTGGCGGCTGAGGTGTAATAGAGGCGCGTTCCGGTGTGACCGCTCGGCTGCCTTTCGTCTCCGCTTTCAAGCGGTTCGCGATGCTTGCAGACAGGGCATCGGCATGGCAAGTTGCATGATATATCTGTCCTTCCTTCAGCCAACGCGGCGGATGGCACGATGAAAGGACACCCACTGTGGACTTGTGTTCCACCGCATTCCGCCACACCCATTCCTCCTCGTCCTCCAAGAATTCTGTCTTTAGCTGCTCCTTGCAAATGGGGCAGAACCTGGGCTTGGTATCCTCTCCAGGGGGTATTACTACGAATGAGCGTTCAAGCTCCTTTCTCTTCTTCGCCATAGCCTCTCCCGACCGCGCAACCTTATGCTCGTGGAGTCGATCTCCCGTGTCTATCGTGCTATCGTGCACCCAGTCCTGAAGTATTCGTCAGTATCAATCTCCTCGGCTCCGAAGGTCTTACTCACGTCTGCGTCAATGAACCAACTTCGACTATAGCCTCTTCCGATGTTCTGGCTGGCTCGGTTGTTGGCCCTGAAATGCTGATCAAGGTGGTCCTGGTAAGCTCTCTTTCCCTTCGCATTGTCGTGGAACCGAAGACCACACTGCTTGCATTGTGTAGTTTGTCTATCGTACAACAAGGAAATGACTTCTGGCCTCTCTCTGTATGACGGTTAACAATGTTACGATATATCTAGCAAAGTCAGGTACGCACTTCATAAGGTCGGCACTCGTGAGCTTGATGTCGATAGCCAATATCCGCCTCTCATAGTCCAGCGTCTCCTCCATGTCATTGTCTGCGGGAGCTGTCGGATCACTCTTATCAGCGGACTGAGCTGCAGCAACGGCATTCGCGGTTGCAGATGCTGTAGATGGGACAATGCCGGCAGCAACGAGGGACTTAAACAAGGAATTTATGTCAGGAACGGCGGCAGGAGGAGGGGCGGAGGTGTTTTGGGCAGGTGCAGGTGCGGCCAAATTAGCCAAGCTAGCCAAATGAGCGGAGAAGTCGGGAGGGAGGACGGGGGCGGGAGGGGCAACAGCTGGCGGCGGCTGGAAGAAAGCCGGTGGCTGCGGAGTAGGATAGGATGCTGGAACAGGTGGATGTAAAGGAGCAGGAGGCGGGGCAACAGGGGCAGCGGGTGCAGGAATACTCTTAGCAAGTGCTCTGACACTCGTGAGGATATCGGCAAGTTCATTAGAGGTAACTCCAGAAGCTTGAACCATGTTACGGAGCTAATCGCAAGCCATCAGTACACAGGTCACAGGAGGAGAGCGAGTAACTTACTTGGAAAAGCGCATCAAGCTGAGCTCGAGACTCCCGATCGTACGGGTTCTCCTGGAGCGCCTTCTCCTTCAATGCTATGAGGACTTCCAACTCAGTCAGGACTTGAGACTGCGTCGGATAAGACGGTCCACCACGGCGACGACCCCAGCGCTTTGCGGTATGTCGGTCACTCTTCGTTCGTGTCGAAAGGAGACGGGTGTGACTCACGTTATTGTTGTCCGCTTCCGGCCATACTTCTCTTTCGATAGCTGTCTGGACCTGTTCCCCGAAGAGAGAGGTCTGCCGAGGACCGCCATTCCGCCAAGTCACAAGCATCTCGCAGAGCTTCTGCCGAGTCTGAGGATCGACCACCCGGACAGACTGCAAGAAAAGGTCCTTGACGACAGGTGCGAATAAGGGTACATACGCATGACAGTTCTTGGTTATGCTGTCCAGTAGATAGAAAGCCGGCAGTTTCACCGGAGTGGGTGCCTACAATCAAGGTCGCGTCAGCAATCGTTCGATACCTTACAGGCGCCCAAGGCCTGGGACCGGAAAGTAAAGACATAAGGCAAGCCAGTACAGTCGCGCAGGCAACGGTGCGCTATGCATGAGTTGCATCTCGACCAGACCGAACCTTGCACAAGCAGGCGTCTGTTGCCAGCGAGGCGATGCAGTACGCTACACCGCTAGCTACACGTCGTATGACTAAGCTACACTACTCAAAGCTACCAAGTCATGCTCGCCTCAGGTTGTATCGAGCTCCGCCCCAAAGGATGGATGAGAGATAGAACAAGTAAGTACTCACGTTTCGGATATACTCTGCTATGCAATCCACCACTACTCTGCCCATGCGCGCAAGGTTTTCAATCGCCAGTTGAGTGAGGTACTGGATCACCGGCCTAGAGTTCTGGACCAGCTGCCGCAGCTGCTCACGGTAGAACGCGTGAAATGCACCAGGATCATACGCGTTATATTGCGCATAATACGGAGCAGCTTGTTGAGGCACAAATCCTGGGGCCGGATACTGCGGCTGAGTGTAGCCAGGCTGACCATATGAGGGTTGCTGGTACATCGCAGATAGCATCTGCTGTCGCACGACCGAGTTCTTCTTATGGACTGTAACGCTCAGGTGGATGAGCTTCTTGCTGGTCCACGGATTTCTACGCACTGTCCAGTGTTATCTTACGGACAGTCAAGTACCGACCAGCAATGCAATTCGACAAGGGGAATGGGATGGTGGTTGGGAGCTGAGAGACGCGACATCCCTAACCGCCACTGGCGCAGACTCATAGGTCCCGTTACTCAGGGCAGGCCACATGAGTTCTGGAAGCAATTAGACCAAATCTGGTTCCGGACCTAAGGGCTCGAGAAAGTCGTCCAAATCGTCGTCCTCAGCGCCAACGCCGGTCTCGACACCAACAATCTCAACGTGAGTATATGTTTTTACATCGTCGGCGGTCTCCGGTGGGATGCATGAGGAGGTCCGAAGGTGTTGGAGGGGAGGAATGATGCGATTTGGCCTGGATGGATGGATCGGAGGGTGGATGCAGAGAGGCCGCGATGGATACACCGGAGATGGCCTTGCTGAAGGTGGATTACACAAGATATGCTGACTGCTGCCCTCTTGCACAGATGCGCGACGTCCTCTCCACCGAAGAGCTCACCATCCCGGAGGGCGTGACCGTCGAGATCAAGTCCCGGCTCATCACTGTCACTGGTCCTCGAGGTACCCTCAAGAAGAATGTCCGCCATATCAACATGGACATCGTGCTCCTCAAGTCGGCTAAGGCAAACCGGGTTCTCCTCCAGGTGTGGCAAGGTGGCAGGAAGCACGTTGCTTGCCTGCGGACGGTGAAGAGCTTGATTGAGAACATGATCACTGGGGTTACCAAGGTACGCCTAGTTCAGTTTAAGAACACATCCAAAGACTCATACGGTCGCGCAGGGTTTCCTCTACAAAATGCGTGCCGTCTACGCCCATTTCCCCATCAACACCATCATTGCCGACGACAAGCGTGCTGTTGAGATCCGTAACTTCCTTGGCGAGAAGACTGTCCGACATGTTGCCATGCTGGAGGGTGTGACAATAGAGGAGTCGAAGGCGCAGAAGGATGAGCTGATCCTGCAGGGCAACGACATTGAGATGGTCTCTCAATCAGGTGTGTTTGTTTGGCCATGGATATGTCTGCAAAGTCTCATCCTTTGTGTAGCTGCCTCTATCCAGGGTTCGTGCCGGGTGCGCAACAAGGATATCCGGAAGTTCCTCGACGGTATCTACGTCTCGGAGAAGACGACTGTCGTTGCGGAGTAGGGGCTTCTGCGTTAGGGTCTGTGGTCGACTACGTCCATGTGTATGTAGCAGAGTCTATGCATACATTATGGTTCATGCAAACGTTTTGGGAATCATTTGGAAAGCCCGGCACGGTGCTGGGAGCCTGCTTTTGGGAAAGGAATGAGCGTCCATTCCCCGTCTTCTGGCGCGTTTCCGCCAAATCCTGGCACTCGACTCCGGTCTCCAGGCGGGCATCCATCAAGTCTTCCTAATGTATGGGTGTACATTGCGGCATGCTATCTGGTTCGGCCGAATTTCACTTTCCGGGGCGCTGATAAAAATCGAACAAGACGTTTCCCAGCAGGCGGTCCCTTACGTCCTGTGGCGTGTGCGTGTGGCGCTCGTGGGGCAACTCGTGTTTCACCGCAATGCTCACTTTCTTCAGTGGCAAACTCGTCTGCTTACGTGCAGCTCCGGAAAGAGGAGCCACGAAGTGCTGGAAGGAGTGAGCCACCCGCCTCCGGTTGCCCTCGCGGAAGCGAGCAGTTCTTTTGCCAGACGAAGCTGTTTTCTAGGGTCAAGGCAACTGCCGAACGCAGCATTTCCCCTTTCCAGACGTCATGCGCGACCGCGTCCTTGAAAGGACTATTTTTCGACCGTCACAGTACTCTGCCGTTAGCGGAAAACCGAACCCGAGGGACGAGGCCGGGGCTCCCTGAGCTGGAAAGGGACCGAACAGGTGAGCCGTCCGCCCGCCTAGGCCGAAAAGTGAGGCGAGCGCTCAGGTACCTGACGGCGATGATGCTCGCTTATATACTGATGGGCGAAGTGGCGTTTGAAGGCCTTTCTAGTCGCCAGTTGTACGTACAAAGCTGCAACAAAGCCCCAGTGGTCAGCGCTGACTGTGTAAGGGTCCAATAACGCTGATAAGGCTTCTGATGATCACATTCTGATTTGGGTAATGGCAAGGGACGAGGAGTCCGCAGTGATCGTAAGGAGTTGTGCCAAATCCCGTCGGAAATGGGCGGGGAAAGAAGGGACTATAACAACCAGAATAGAGCTGGAATATATGCGCATACATCGCTCTAGGCTTGCTGGCATGAGATGCACCCCATTCCTCCGGACATGTATACTCAAGTCCGAGACATGACATCACGGGTGTGTGTGTTGCTTCTTGGAATCGAACGGAGGCATAAGGGATACGTCAGTGACCTCATTCGAGCTCAGCCACAGGAGGGACGCATGCAACGAAACCCCTCCCAATTCTTGGTCCCACAACGCGTGGGACTCGTCTGTGCGCGCGTTCCCCGTCCCTTCGGTCTCGCTCGCTCGCTCTCTCGCCCTCAGTGGGAAACACACAGCGTCAGGTCCCCCAAAGTCACCTCCTCTCTCTCCATCACACGCCGTGTAAACGACCCACAACCTAGTCTTTAATCTCTCGACGCGGTCATCCCCCCTCCTCTCTCTCCGTCCTCTACCTTCGCCCTCACCGTCGACAGTTTGCTCTCCGGCTCTACGCACTGAGCCCACCACCGTCTGGTCGCGATTAGCAAGGGAACGCACCATCGGCGACGCTCCACCAGCTCGGGCAGGCGACCAACTTCTTTATCCACTTTTGGGTTGCAACCTGCTTCTCCGGACGGGAACGCCGAGCGAGAATCGACCCAAATTTGACTGTGCTTGGTCCATTTAACCTACCTCACCCCGCAAACCTACACTCACACGTCGTGATTGTCTCGTGTGCCCTTACCCTAACCGCACCGCATCACATCATCGGTCCCCTTCCCCCCTTTCCTCCTCCTTCCTCCTCTCTCCCCTTCGTCATCCCCCCCGGTTGTAGGGCTCAGCACAGTCTGCATTCTTCCACCATCGCACGGTGATATACCTCGCGACAACCTCACACGAGAAATGCCCGCTGGGACAGCAGTGATGGAAACGTTCAAGAGTACGTCTTTACTTCATTCTTACTGCCTCTCTCTCCTCTTGCTTTCTCTGCTCGCCAGCTCATGCATGAACCTTTCACAGACCTCATCCGCCACGGCAAGCATGGCAAGGAACAGCCTCGCGCTGGCGATCGATCCTCGGCTTCTCCTCAGACGGCTTCTGGTACGCATGTTTGCGCGCATATGCTCTGCTTAACAAGGCTGACCGCCTTCCAGCACACGCGCAGGGTACGTCATCGACCTCAGCGAGGGAGCAACAACGCCGTGCAGAGCGGGAGATGGAACGTCAGGCTCAGCAAGACGCTCATCAGCGCGAGGCCCACGGTCAAAAAGACAACCGCTACGGCCAGACTGCCGAGGAGATTGTACGAGAAGAGCGCGAGGCAAAGAACAAGATGCCCGTGTACAAAGGTCTTGAGCGCTTCAAGTTGCTCGACAAGATGGGAGAGTGAGTCGCTCGTGGCCAGGAGCTACTGGCTTTGAATGCGCTGAATATATGCTGACGAATTGCTTGTTTTTTGCGTCCTTCCTATTCCACTTCCTTGCTTTCCTCCTTGCCTGCCCTCCCCCATCTTTCCTTTTCATTTGCAGTGGTGCCTTCTCAAACGTCTACAAAGCAGTCGATCTGACCAGCGGCCAAAGAGTGGCCGTGAAGGTCGTTCGGAAATACGAGCTAAATTCCACGCAGGCAAGTCCTGTTCCAAATCCTCCTTTCCCCTTTTTCTTCTGCATCATTTTGGATGCATTTCTGCTCTATTCGTTTGCCCCTCTTTTCCCGCCCTTTAGGAACACTAGCTGATGGTCGGCGCGCGTGGCCCTCCTCTCTTTCTCGGCATATATTGCACACTGCAGGATCAGGCAAAGCATCTTAATCCCCAATTCAAAAAGCGGCCGCGCGTGACCGAGGTGAGGATCAGTTTCTCGTAATTGTTTCTGTTTCGCCTTCGTCTCGCCGAGCAGCCTATTTACCACTCTTTTCTTTTCTCTGACTCCGTACTGACTAAGTGAACAGCGCGCCAACATCCTCAAAGAAGTGCAGATCATGCGCGGTATCTCGCATCCCAGCATTGTGAAACTCATATCGTTCTCCGAATCTGACGAGCACTACTTCCTTGTCCTAGAACGTAAGTGGCTCTTCATAGGAACCTCTCCCCACTGGCTCACGATGGTACACAGTTATGGAAGGCGGAGAGCTTTTCCATCAGATGTAAGAACGCCATGACGTCATTCCAGCTTTGGTCGCTGACAGAGCGCCGCAGTGTCAAGTTGACATACTTCAGCGAGAACCTGTCACGTCATGTCATCCTGCAGGTAGCGCATGGGATCCGGTACTTGCACGAAGAGCGCGGCGTCGTTCACCGGTTAGTTTCATTCTGAGTACGCCATCTGAAGTCGCTGATCTGGTTTTTCTCAATAGCGACATCAAACCTGAAAATCTCCTCTTTGACCGAATCCCCATCATCCCATCAAAGCATCCTATTCACCGCCCGTACGACGAGGAGAAGGAGGATGAGGGTGAATTCATCCCTGGCGTCGGCGGCGGTGGAATTGGCCGTGTGAAGATCGCAGACTTCGGTCTTTCCAAGGTGGTGTGGAATGAAGAAACCATGACGCCATGCGGTACCGTCGGCTACACCGCCCCGGAGATCGTCAAAGATGAGCGATACAGCAAAAGCGTCGACATGTGGGCACTAGGATGCGTTCTTTACACGCTTCTTTGTGGTTTCCCTCCTTTCTATGACGAAAGTATCAACGTTCTCACTGAAAAGGTCGCCCGGGGTTACTACACATTCCTGAGCCCTTGGTGGGATGATATCAGCGCATCTGGTCGGCCACTTATACTTTGGATCGGTAGACAGAGAAGCTGATTATGCTCTTTAGCCAAAGACCTTATCACCCATCTTCTCTGCGTAGACCCTGCTCAGCGATACACGATCGATGAGTTCTTGGCACACCCATGGTGCAATGAAGCTCCAGCACCTATGCCGGCACCTACTCCTGATACCTTAGCACCGCCTACCCGCAGCAACATGCCTATCGATTCACCGCTTCTCATGGAGGTGCGTGGTCGTGGTGGGCGCGAGGGCCGTTCGCCTGGTCTGGCTACGCTCAAGGAAGCATTCGACGTCACATACGCTGTTCACCGCATGGAGGAGGAAGGTGCACGCAGGCGTGCATACAATGGCCCCGGCGGTGCAGGCGTGCGTGGCTTCTTGGGTGGCCTCAACGAAGACGACGAAAATGAAGTGGAAAACGATGCTGCTGTCGTCGATAACGCCCGCCAGAAACAACAGGCTTCTGTTCGCCAGCAACCAGCACAGCAACCACAACAGCAACAGCGTCACTACGCCGCTGGTGGTGCCGATCGCCGTCAAGCCGAGGCAGCTTTGTACGATGGTCGTGCTGGCCAGCGCGATCGGGGCGGCAACAGGCGGCGCCAGAACAATACCGGCAACAACTTCGAGCTCGACATGAACAATGCCACTCTATTGGGTCGCAGGCACAAAAAGACCGAGCCAAGCCCACTAGGCAAAGCTCCAATTGTGGCCGTTGAGGATGCAGACGCTCCTGGAAGCCCCATGCACCTATAGCATGCCGTACATTAACAACTTTGCCTCCCCGCGCTACCCTTTATCATTCATGTCTCTCACTACACAGCATCCCCATCCTCCCGCAAGTCTACAAATCACCCTCTCCCATGTATCGGATATACTTTTCGCGTTTCCGCCACGACCACCTACCACCGCTCCTACTCCCCTTTTCCATGTGTGTAGACACGAATTTCGCTTCGGACCCCGCCAGTGATAGTTGTACTGTTACATAGCATGTCGTTTGTTGTACAAATTCATGCTACGTCCTATGCCTCGGTCTAAATTTAACAATATATGCAATCACATTACATCGCCGGCCCAGATCCCAATCCTGATGGAACTGTATGCGACATCTGAGGTACGAAGAAGACACAAGAGAGCCGCCGGAACGCCGAAGCGCAATTTCCCGGCCGAGACCCTTGGTCGGCATTCCTCGTTGTCAGTGACCGCCCACACTCGAACATTGCCTGTTCTCTTTCCCACATGTATCCATTTGCAACGTACGTCTTACGAAAATACCATGAATTGACAGGATGGAGCGAGGATTTCTACTCAAAACTAACAAGATCCTCTTCCGGTGAGCCACTACCTCCACCAACCAGCCGACTGCGGCTCATGTATGCTAGCGATCCTCGACTTTGACGTCCCCCACGGGGTCAACTTTGCAATCTCCAAATCACCCACACCGCTCTTCAAGACCACATATACCCTCCAGGCACTACCGACGCTGCATGGCTCGTTAGGCTATATATTCACCTCATGTCCGCTGGACGTGGGCGGTTCGCATACAGTGCCGTTTGAGGAACTGTTGGGGAGGTTCAAGATCTATGGACCGCCGAAGAGACCGGAGGGAAAGGAGGAGGTGTATCTCGCTGGTGAGAGAGTGGACACAAGAGGTACGTGCCTTAAATATCAACCCGTTTCGGCACTCACGTCGGTGTGCAGATTACATCCTCTATGGGCGCATGTATGTACCCGCACAACGAGTTGAAGCACTCTACTCCGTTCGCATATCCCCTACACTTCAAGGTACGATAGCAGCCATCTCCGAACCAGGCCGATTCGGCTCCCGACCACGGAAATACGGTGCCCCAACCACCCGTTCAAACCTCATGTTCGGCCTGGAACATGACATCGGCCGCTGGTGCACCGAGTATTCGTATAGTGCAGAGGACGGGATGTGGGGCGCGAAGGTGCTGCATCATTTTGGGCGTATGGCGGATGAGGCTGGCGCGGAGAAGAGGGTGCTCGTGGAGGGGGAGAAGAGGGTTGATGAGGAGGATCCGATGCCGGGCGGGTTGAGGGGACGGTTCTCGGCTGGGGCTGAGGTGTACTTTAGTGCGAAGGAGAAGAGTGCAGGAGGTGAGCATACATGCAACCTATTATCTGGAACTTTGCATGACCTTTGGACTTGCAGTATCAACTGGAGTCCGGTTCACCACGTTACCAGATGCGACACCACCCTCGGTCAGCCAGGTCCACCCACCCGTGTTGACCTCCACCACCCAACCACCAACAACGATAACCGCGACCTTCAACCCGATCATGGGCCAGTTCTCGGGCGCTTACGCTGCACGAGTTTCGAGGGATATCACACTCTGCTCGCGATACGACTTCAACATGTACAGTTACGAGAGCGACTGGACGATGGGCGCCGAGTGGTGGATGCGGCGGAGCAAGGTCCGGCCATCACCTTTAACGCACGCCTCGTTGGAGGAGCCAGTACTTACGCTCCCCACCCCGCCAGTGGAAATGGAAGAAGATGAGGTTCAGGGAGTGGTCAAAGCCCGTATAGGGACGGACGCGAACGTCTCCCTCATGTGGGAAGGCCGGCTCCGGAACACGCTCATCTCCCTCGGTGTTCTCTCAAACCTCGCCAGCCCCGCAAAGCCAATAGTGAACATCGGGATCGAGCTTGCGTATTTCTCTTCGGATCAGTAGTCAGTAGTTGATGTGTCATTTCATTTCCATTTGGGTATATAGATCGAGGATTCCACAAGATGAGAAACGCGGAGAGGACAGGGGAGAGGCTATTTCTACAGACAGGAAGGTACAATGCCCAGCGCGAGGGGCGGGCTAGATTACAGTTTGAACAACAGAGTAAGCGCGTACAATCACCACCAACCCTGAACATTGGCCAGAGGCAGAGGCTATCCAGCAGACAAATTACAGTTATTTCAAGAATGATGACCCGCAGGCAAGAACTAGGCGACCTCATGAATCGGTCTTGCCTTCCTTGGTGTCGTTGCTACCGCTTCCGTCCGTCTTTCCATTCGCTTCAACTTGCCCGGCTGGCCTAGCTGGTCTTGCACCAAGACCACGGGCGAGGCGGGTGATCGCATCCGCCGTGATCACGGGCCGGGCATGTTTCTTCGGCAGAGTGATAGGGGTGTCGCCCAGATCGCCTCTGTAGCCGTTCCTCCCTCCGGCTGCATAGGGATGAACCTGAGAGTGAGGATGAGAGTGCGCGTGGTGGGTGCCGTTCATCCCTTGGGAGGAGAGGCGGGTGTTGTAAGGCGAGGAAGAGGGTCTTGTGGGTGGAGCTCCGTTCGAGGGGATGGGGCTTGGGACTGGGCGAATGCGGTTTGCAGCTGGTCCAGCAGGGATGGCAGGAGGTTTGACTTCTACCGGAGCTGGAGCGGTTGGAGGAGAGGCAGCTGGCGGAGCTGGGGCTGGAGCTGGAGCTGGTGGAGCGGCGGCGGTCACGACTGGCTCTCCGGTCTCCGCTTGCCGCTGAGCAGGTGTACGGTATGTCGAGTTGCTCGTGGCGATGGACCCTGCCAGCGCTGAGAGGAGCTGCATAGCCCCCTCTCCCCTCGACTCCGGAATGACAGACCGCCAATCTGCCTTCGGGGTCGAGACTCCTTCTTCCTTCCCCTTCGCCTCCTTCTCTTTGCCCTTCGCGTCCGCTCCCAGGGAGAGTTTCGCCACCGAATCTTCGAGCCCGCTTGCAGCCCGAGGATGCTCGTCCCTCGGCGTAGCTAGTGGTGTACTAGCTGGGCTGGAAGCTGCGTTCTCAGCTGCCTTCGCTGCAAGTTGCTTGTTCTTCTTCCCTGCGCCGCGTTTGCGTCTCTCCCTTAGCGGGCCTGATGGAGGTGCGGTAGCAACAGGCGTAGGCTCTTCATCTTCTCCTGTCGGAGCTGTTCCGTCTGTATAACGTCTGTCAACCTTCCGCGCTAAGGGAGGAAGACAGGCACGTACCTTTGCTTGCTTCCCCATCAGCACTGGGCGTTAAAGCAGGCGTCATCCAGTCGTCCAGATCCGGCAGGGAATCATCGTCTGTCTCGTCGGCCCAGCTAAGTCTGGGAGTAGGGGAGACACTTCGAGTGCTAGTACTCGAATCCTTGTTATTAGAGAGGGCTAGAGCGCTGGCTGGGCGGTCTGATTCCGTGTTGCTGGAGAATGTTGGTCGGTCGGGTGGGGCGGACTGGGGGATGGCCTTCTCCGCAGTCGGCGCCGAAGCATCGGAAGAGTTGGCTATGGGTGCTGTCGGTAACGGAGGCGCAGGTGCGGCAGAAGTGCCGACAGTGAGGCTCGCAAGCTTCTTCGAGTACGATCCTCGCCTCCCATTTCCATTACCGGGTTTGGGAGGTAATGACGCCCCTTTGATGGCCAACGCGTTCTTCGGGTTTCCCTCCGCCTTCGGTGTAGTCGGCGATTCCCCTCCATTCCCATTCCCAGCTCCGTCAACCCTTGCTCCGATTCGGCTCAGCAGACTCGGAGCTCCTCCATCGGTCCCGCTATTCGAGCTGTCTGACGCGGTCCCATGTCCCCTCGCACCGCGTCTCCCTCTCTGCCCTGCTCGTCCCCGACCTCCTGAAGCGTGTGTTGCGGTTATCTTTGGTGGTGCATCGGGCAACGGGGCGTGGACGGCTGTTGGGGGAGCCATCCGAGCCTCGTGTCTCGTGTCGCGCGCTCGTGTGCAACAAGTACGATAGCCAGTAGCCAAGCAAACTGCACGCAGCAAAGTCAAAGTTAATCCAAGTAATACCCTCGTTATATATTCGCTGTCAGTGTTGTATATGTTGTCGCTGTCGTTGTGTGTGGGAAGGCTTGCGTCTGTGTATCTCCGTGTTTCCCGTCCGCCGAACGGTCGCCGCGGCAATCAGCCGACCGATCAGCGACAACCTCAACGGGATCAGAACCCCTAGACTCTGCCTCCGGGTTTTCACCGTCCACAGCCACTTTTGGCGACAACGACCCTGACTGACTCTTGCTCACCGTCGAGGCGCGCAATAGTCACCACCACCGGCCGTCAACAAAGCACACGACCACACCAAACAAAAGACAAAACCATGTCACGAGCATCCCAGCCAGAACTCAAAAAGGTGCGTCGATTCCTCAAGCAAGGCAAGAAGGACAAAACGCCTGACGAAGGGTTCCCTTACCAGTTCATGGACAAGCGCCTGTTTGTCCACCTCCAGGGAGGGAGGAAGGTCTCCGGCGTGTTGAGAGGTTACGATATTTTCCTCAATCTGGTCATTGATGACGCAGTGGAGGAGACGAGGCCGGCAGAGAAGAAGCAGATTGGGCAGGTGGTACGTCGCTTGCCGGTTGAAGATATGACATGTATGCTTACCTTGAGATCAGGTCATCCGTGGCAACAGCGTGACGAGTATGGAGTCCTTAGAAGCGACAAGATAGTCGGTCGCTACGGGGCATGTTTCTGAGCTGGATGCGGGCTATTGATGTAGTTCTTGTATGCACCTCGTTTTGCCCAACTGTGTTTACCCATGCTCAACCTTCACGTCGCCAGAATGTATGCCTTGTCATGTATAATGTATAAGGCAGTGATACGGCTGGCTGTGTTCTTGTCTGAAGCGAGCGTGCTTTTTCGGTCAACTCAAGAACCGTTTGATTCACGTCTACTATCAACACAAGGTATTGTACGCGCTATGCCCAACCACGACATTCTCCCACCACGTCCACTTAGTTGGTGGTGGCGTCAGTGTAAGACGTCGTCGCGAACCCAACCTGGTTGTTGGTCGAGTCGAACACGGAGTAGAACCTCTCCAAGAAGACGTAACCATTGATGAAGTCCAGGCCGGTCCCCTGGTCCTCGCCCGTCGAGGCGACAACAAGGTAGATCGAGTCTGCATTGCCGCCAATGAGGGTGTTCAGGTCCCTAGGCCAGATCTGGGCGTTCGCCGTGAGCTCAAACTCCGTCCCGCCGATGCTGAAGTACAGGCTCTGCAGGTCGCTCTCGGAGCCGACGGTCAGGAGACCGGTCGTCTCATCGAGTGTTGCGCCGGTGGCGGAGACGTAGCTGTCGTAGGCGTTCTCGGGCAGGTAGAGCAGGGTGGTGCCGGTGTCGACGATACCAGCGGTGGTCGTCATGATCGTCTCGCTGCCGAGGGCGATGGACTGGTCAATGCCCCAGTAGTACGAGGCAGGCTCGGTGGTGGTGATGGGCACGCTTTGGGTCAGGTGAGCTGGCAATCCGGAAAATTGGATTTCGATGAAAAGGAGCTTACTAGGTGATCGCAGAGGTGGTCTTGGTGGTGTCGACACCGCCGAAGGTCAGCTCGCCATTGACCTGGGCCTCAGAGGTGCCCGAAGGAGGCTGGAAGTCTGCGACTACTGTCAATCCCTGATCTGCCTTCCACCGGCGGAACACGTACAGATGCCGACGACCTTCTCGGTGATTGTGCCCTGCGTGTACAGGTTGTCCGTAACGGTTGGCACCTCAGTGACGCCGCTGACAGTGCCCTCCGTCAGATCGGTAGGCCCGATCCCAACGATCCCATCAACACCTTCGAATCCCTCCGAACGGGAGGCAACACCAATGCTTTGCTTGGTGATCGTCAGCCCGGTGCCGAGAGTAACGGTGTCGGTGTACTCGGTGCCCGAGAACTCGCCGGAGCCGTAGGAGACTTCGACAGCCTTGCGGGTGTCCGTGCTGGTGCTGGTGGCCTTGTACTGGAGGAAGAAGGTTCAGCCAATGATCGCACGATGAACGATGAGATATGATCACCTTCTTGTCAGCGCCGACCCAGGTGTTGGAAGAGCCGGTGTCGACAATGAGGTCGTCTGAGCTGGGTAAGTCTTCGTCGGATCGCCGATGCATTCCATGACTTACAAGTGGTGGCAGGGCTGCCGACGCCGACAGACAAACTGTAGTATGTCTACGGATCCCCTTAGCCATGGAACAAGATTCCCAGAGGAAGGATCATACCACAGAGTTGGTGGCAGCAGCGGACGCAGCCCTCTTGGCGGCCGACGCCTTAGCGGCACCCTTTGCCTTGAAAGAAGCAAGGCGAGCACGGTCGTGCTCAAGGACCTTGTACCCGCTCTCGACCTGGATGTTGTGCCTTTCAAGGGTGGCCTTGACCTGGTTGTTCTCAATAACCGTCGGCGCGGCAAACGCAGCCGAAGCGAGCACGAAGAGGGAGACGAGAGTGCGACCGGGAGCCATGGCTGAGCAGCAGCGCAAGAGCGAGTTTTGCAGCAGGTGCGCTGACGAAAGGTCCTCCTTTGAACGGCTTGTATTTATACGGCTCAACAGGTCGATCGTACGTTCTAGTCCAATCCTCTCGCCATACGTCGTCATTATACCGGCTACATTGTCCATGCTACCTTATCGTATGCTGAACACCGAGGGGGAAGGCGAAGAGGGGTAAACCCGTCGATATCAGGCGCGCGGGGCACACGACCCATACTCGGACAAGCGACGCTGGCGGTCGAGCACAAGACATTCGAGCTGCTCGACACAAACCATTTGCGGCGGCTAAACGGGAGAGCGTCTGCACCTTGCGACTTTGGTGACACTGGCCGTAGGTCTCTTCAGTTTGTTCCGCGGCCCCCTTCAAGGAACTGACAGCTCGTCGAGTGCACTGGACCAGCTCACACGACCGTCTATGCGTACAAGGCAGCCTGGAGTGGGCAACACAAGGCAACAGGCGCTTTGAAAAACCGGTCATCCTGAGTCCTAGCTTCTTAGCGGCGTGATCCGTTCAACATTGAGGGCGACGCACGACCTGAATCCCGCCTGGACAAGGGTTCTTCCAGAAGCAGCCATCCGGCTGTAGTACTAGTTCGCTGACGTCGTTTAGGGACATAGATCCGCGATGAAGCCTAGATTCATCGAGCGACCAGCATGCTAGCCAAGCCTTATCTCCACATTGTTGGTAGACGTCGTTCGATGCACGGCCTGGATGCCAACAACACTGAGCCCGAGCTTACCCGAGCTTCCTAGGAGATGCTCGCGGCTGAACTTTGACGAGGCACCTAGAACTTTCTTTGCAATGAAGTGCGGGGTTTGTCGTCATTCTTTCAACATCAACTTTTCGTAAATTAGGCTGTCCGATCTTGGCTGGTAGACTCGCCTCGACTCTTGCTGCCAGCTCGCGTACCTTCGTCAATAAGATGGAAGCGTCGTTTACAGTTGGTTCTTACAGAGCTTCGGTCAGGAATGAGCTGGAGTTCTCTGCGGCGGATTTGTAATCGAAACGTACGCCAGCGTTCTTGTACGTGTTGAGCACGAGTGCCAGCAGCCAGCAACGGCAAGGGCCAATGTGAAGGCCTCGCTAGCACCGCTGACCCACGTGCGTTGCTAATAGTCATATTAATGGAACATCATCGGAACTTATTCTCCATACGTTCTTCTTTCCTAGTCATGCGAGGTATGAAGAGATGACAGTAGAAAGAAGGCAGATCGTAGATCGTGGCGCCATTCCTCCGTCCAGCAACTACGTCGACATGGGCAGGTCTTGCTGCGCAAGTGCATGCCGCGGAACAAGTAGGCGGAGGGCATATGTTCGGCGCCTGCGCAGCGTGGCTGGGTTTAGTCGATGTCGAGCTGGGTGATGGTTGTGGCTCTTTGGCCGTTGAACTCTCCCGATTCAGTGCGACTTTCTCGCCATTTGAAGACGCATTCCTCAGGCTCCTCTGGCGGCGTCCCCGTAAGGCGTGTTGACCGTCGCAAATGCAGTCTAAAAGTAGACGGCTGAGGTTCCATATCCTCGCGGACCTTATCAATGCAGGTCGAGAGCTCTATAAATAGTTCATAATGTGATGATCAACTTGTTGGGCAGGGTCAAGGCATGGACTCGGCGTACCCTTGTCAACCTCACCAATCCAATCGAAATACCTGGCGATCACAGGAAGGACTTGCTCCATCATATTACGCCTAGGCTCAATATCTGGAATAATCCCGTCGCTCGAAGGTGCCGAGGCAATGTTTGAGGCTTCCTTCGGCTTTGGTGTTCTGTCTACGACCGGCAGTCGCAGGTCTCTCAGTTTGCCGTCTACGAGAGCTAGTTTCGTGTGTCCACCCCTGTTTGGTACACTTCAGCTATACATGACCTGGACAGCATGATAGACGCGGTCACCCTTGTCTCATAGCGGTCAAGTAGCGAGCAGCATCAAGGCTTGTGGCCATTAGCTCAAGGTAGTTGGATAGGATATGACTACTATGGTAGGGCCACAGTCATTTTGATGTACTCACGTAGAGTGACATGACAGTTATTACCTTGGTTGAAGCGAGTCACTCGTAAACCAGATGCTGAGATCGTGCAGGATAATTAGGCTTGGTATTATGTCCAACACCACTTTGGCAGGTGCGCCCGGTAGACGGGTATTGGGCAGAGATGAGGGACGGAGCAGAGACAGGGTCAGTTTGAGATGAGCAGGAGTGCTTGCATAGCTGGAGAACCATCTATCAGATCGCACGCCGAGTACCGCCTAGAACGTTTTGGGCAAACAAGATGTCGACATGAGAGAGCAAGTCTGCCCATCGGCCTTTCAGCGCATTGTGGTTGAGCCAAGCGTCATCATGAGCCTTCAGTTTCCTCTCGAACGCGTCCCGACTCCGCGCCGTCACGATGACCACCTTTCGCTTCACCTCGGGAACGACATCAGGCGAAGATAGATGGTCAAGAGCTACATGTATAGGGAGCGAGGGTGACAACAGACCAGTGAGCAGAAGTGTGAGGTAGGGAGGTAACTGAGGGTACGGAAGCGAGGACATGGTCGTCGGGACAACGCGTCGAGGCAGGGCCTGTCCTCAGATCGGCGGAGCAAACTAATAATACAGGTACTAGTCTACAACATACATCACGACAATTATGCATCATAATCCTCGTCTTCCACAACGTGTCTTCTAGGGTAATCACCTCCGCCAGATGATCCAAATCCGTTCGACATGCTCTGCAAACCAGCAAGCGGATCATTCGATGTATCCGCATCCACGTCGTCTCCCTCCGCATCATCGTCCTCGCCGAACAGATCTCCTCCATCATCCCCTTCACCGAGAGTAGGATCCTCCTCTCCCATCGCATCCTCCTCGCCCGCAGCGTCTTCCTCCCCTTCGGCATCCGCCATATCCCACTCCTCTCCGCCGTCCTGCTCGTACTTTGCAGCCTCTTCTTCATAGTAGTAATCACTGCCCGGCGGCGGGCGATTCGGCACAAGGTCGAAGTCCACAGCAGTGAGTCGGTGCTTTTCCGGTGGTAATCGAAGACCATATGTTTCTGGTATAGCAGGTAACGGCACGGAGTTGGTCTTGTCAGCCAGTGATTGCAAGTACTGGAGGCCGGGCACGTCAGTGCGCCGTCCAATGCAATTCGGCTGAGTGACATACCTCCTTAGGTACGCGGCCACCGAACTCCCAGCCTGCTCGCGCTTGTATAGCAAGCGTAAGATCCTCCATAGTGATATTTCCTGGCCTTCCGGCATGTTCAGCATATACCAGCGAGTCGTTCAATACTTGGGATGTGTATCCTGCCTCAGGGTTAGCGCGAGAGGCGGGTACGAGGTGTGACGCGACTTACGATGCGAGAATTCTAGTAATTGGTGGAGCACCTGGGGCTGCGCGTCGGATATTGCAGGATTAGCAGAGAGTATTAGTGCGATGAGCCTCGCATCTCGTGGTAATACCGTACTTGGCATGTTGAGGACGACGAGTGGATGGCGGTCGACGTCGTGCGCCTCTTGGTCCCTCACGAGGGTTCACAAGATGTCGAGAAGCATCGGAAGCAATCTGGCCTTGCGATTGGCATTGCACTCAATGAGCCGCATTGTTCACCGTTGACTATACATTGCCAAACTGACCAGCGCCTGGTCGCGCTTACTATCATGGCCGACGCTACGGACGCTATGGAGGAAGATCATATACCCTCGGCCAGGGAAATCGAGCTGCTGGGTCAACTTCGAGAGAAGGAGAAGGAGGTTAATGCGCTTGTGGTACGTATCGGAGAAAAGCTGGCTGTCATCAATGATCTCTGAGAGCCGTGCAGGAGGACATTACCGCTCTCCGAGCATTTGTGCCTACCCAACCACTACCAGCCCCAACAGCATCTGGGCAGGCTCTTCCACCGTCATTGCTGGCGCTGTTGACTCCCTTGCTACGGGCCAACCCTCCGTCTGGCGTACCCTCGGCGTCTATCATCACTGCGCGTGTTGAACTGCTACAACGGGAGAACGATGAACTATATGAGCTCTTGAAGGAGAGCAATGTAGCGCAGCTAAAGGAGGAAGTGACATTGCTGCGTCAGACGGTTGTTGGGATGGACACTGCTTTACGAGGTTAATACGAGCTACCGTTACTGCCATGTCACCATGCTAACATTGTCGATGTCAAGAATCTCACACGACGATATCTTCGTTATCGTATGTAACCCTCATCAAGCCCCATTCCCTGTTAATCTCCGCTTAGATCCCAGCTATCCCAAGCGCAGGAGGCTTTGATCAGTCTGGGAAATCCCGCGCCATCGGTAGTCCCAGCCTCGCCTGTCACTAACACGAGCCAACCAACCTCTAACGGTGACGCGCTTGTTGCGCAGACGGCTGATGCCTCGCCTACCTCGTCAAACAAACCTATTCCCACGGGACCTCGTTCGAGGACTATCAATCGGCCACCACGAACGCATCCACCGCCACAGGCACCATCGTCTCCCGTGGCAAGGACCTCCGCCCCAAGTGCTGGCCCTTCTGGACTGAGCGTCCGTGGTGCGGCGGCTTCACCTGTTACAAGCGAACTGCCTCGACGACCTTCCCCCCAACCCCGAGGGAGTCGCTCGCGGTCGCCCGACATCCGACATACCAGCGAGCGCAGTCGCGATAGGTACCGAGAGAGTAACAGCGGAAGACAGAGGGATCGCACACCACCTCCTGGAGGACGCAGGCATGATGGTGGAGGCCGCGGTGGTCGCCGACCTCCCAACAATAATCCAAGAAGGGGCGATCCGGTTGGTCCAGTTGGATCCTCCCGGAGTTTGGTCGAGCGTATGGGCATGTAACCTCCGAGATCCGCCCATGGCATCATCTTCTTGTCTTGCATCATCACGTTCAGGTTCTACTCATATACGTCGTACCCATTCAACCTCTATCCTCAACTATTGTATTTGTATTGCTCAAGGACTGCTGAGATGCACCGTATTCCCTGTCTTGTTCAACGTCGTTTGCTTGCTTCATTCTTTGCATCATCACTGTAAATCACCTGCAACCGTATTCTCACGTCTACTGTATCGCTAGCATTCACTTGCTCTCTCAGCGAACAATCGAGATGGAAGGACGATGAATTCCACGTCATGTGATCTAGAATGCAACGAAGGAATGCGGATGCAAACGACGCGGGGTCGCGTTTCCAAGGGAGTGTTCGGCTGAGTTGGGACAGATCTGTGCCTTGGACCTGCGCCCCTTGACGCCTCTCTCCCTGCACGTGAGGCTTGATACCAACTGACACGACTGCCACCGTCACTGGCTAATACCCAACTCATACCATGCCGGTAGACATCAAGGCGCTCGCCGACAAGCTCAACGACGAGCGGATCGAGGCGAAGACCGTTCAAGACGAACTCCGCGAGCAGATCAGGCGCGTCAAGGCAGAAGCGGAGGAATCCCGTCTGGCTGCTGCTCGCTCCCGACTAGCCAAAATCGAACAGGACAAGAAGGTCGCCGAGTTGGAGGCAGAGATCATTCTTTGGAAGCACAAATATAGCGTCCTTGAGCAGGCGCTGAAGGAGTCGAAAAGGGAGAAGGAAGAGCAGCAGAAGAGATGGGACTATCTTGCGGTTGAGGTGCAGAAGGAGCTGGTGACCGCCAGGGAAAAGTATGAGGAAGCCACTAAGATCGGCCTGGCGAGGCTCACCGAGGCAGAGGATATTTTGAGGACGAGAGAGCTGGGCATTTCCGATCCAATCAGCCTGCTCGTCAAGAAATCTGTCGAACATGACAAGGAGAAGCCGAACCAACCTACTGAGCCTGTTGCTCCTGCAGCACCTGCACCGGCTTCTGCCCCTGCTCCTCCCCCAGCATCTGCTCCAGCTGCTCCCGCCCCCTCTGCGGTGCCTGTTGCCGCCCCTGGTCCCGCGACTGAGACGGCCAGCGTTCCGACGCCTCTCACCTGCGAACGTTGTGCTCGTCGGGCGGCAAAGAAAGCCGCCAATCCAAGCAAGTATTCTACGTCTGATGAGAGGGCTTTTGCTGTGAGCCAGATTTGTCGTATTGAAATCTCATGCTGACCGCTCAGCAGCAACAGAGGTCCGATTACTCCAGTGGCTATCGCCGCACCTTTCTTGCCGAGCGCCACGGACAAGATCGCGCCATCACCGAGCGCTCTGAACGTGACCGTGCTGAAAGGAAGCGATCCTCGAAGCGGTTGACGGAGCTCGGCACTGTCGATCCACGAGGCATCCAGCCTGTCGTCGTCACCGATCTCTACTACAGCAAGTCGATGATCCCTTCCCCCAATTCGCCTCGCCAGTACTACGTGAAGAATCACTTGAGACAGCGAAGCGTTAGCTCGAAGTCCAGCCGCAAGTCACCGCCAGTGAGCTACCGAAGGACATACTCGACTAAGTCCGGAGGGACAGTCCGGCCCATGCGGCGGACTTACGTCCAAGAAGAATGGAGCACCGATAACCCTCCTCCGGTCCCGAGCAAGCCTTGAACGTGCTCCATGTCGAAATACCCTCCACGGATACCGGTCTGTACCCACCAGGGCGACCTATGACGCCTACGACTTACGATGGTCCCCGTCACTCATTTGTTTGCATTCTTCCGCAGAGTATATCGAGTCGTTTTGACTATCCCTTCGAGATTCTTCACATATTTGCATTCTTACATGGTTTCTCTTCTGTTCTGGTCACATAGTCTCGTTCTACCACGGGTTCCATTCTTGCAAGGACATTTTATACGGGGGCGTGGGAAGCATACTACAATGTATACACGGCCAGCTATATGCGCCTTATTTGTTCCATTTTTCAGGGTATCGATCTTCAGCTAGCCATACCTTTGTTGATTTCACATTCTGCAGAGTTCCTCTGTCGTTAGCTGTTGTTTGTGCCAATGCACGCTCGTCGCTCGTTTCCCTATATGTGGCCCGGTATCCCAAAGGCATCCCTAGGTCGCGCCTTGATCCTCTCCACCACTGCTTTCCCTACACGTACCATGTATGCGAGGGCAACATCAGTTCTAGCATCAGCTCGTCATTCTTTATCTAGGTCTAGGTCAACAGCAACTGAAGATGGTGTGACCCAGCAGAGAACCAACGCTTCGCGCACACCAGCTGATGACGACACGCCCGAAACCTTGCACCCACTTGACCTTACGGTCATGAGCGAACCAAGCGATAATCTGATGGACGAGCATGTCCAGAGCCTGCAAGATAGCGTATGTCTCCCTCCTGCCGGAAAGGTGCTATGCTTATATTCCCCAAGCATCGTAAGTCTCTTGACACCGTGCAGGTGGAGTTCCAAAAACAGGTGCGCATATAGCTAGCTCGAATCACCGCAAATTACCCACACGGCGCACAGTGCCGCATCCTCATCCGCGAGCGCAAGTCTGCACTAGATCAAGTCGACACTCTGCGTCTCGAGGTACGCATATATGCCGTGTTGACGAGCGGGTAGGCCGAAGGTCTTACCCGCACGCTGTACCCAAAGGTCCATAACCTTACTTCGGAAAAGTCACATCTCGAGCTTCGCGTCTCAGACTTACGACGGAAGTTACAGGCAGCTAATGATGAAATTCTCGACTTGAAAGACGAGGCCTGGAAGCGCGAGCGGAGCATGCGTCTAGTTGAATCATCGGTACGCGTGCAGCTTTACTCTTCTCGTCGCTGACACGCAAACCAAAACTGGTGCCCAGCTTGCTACTGCTCATGACACTCTTCGTCGCGGTCTCACGCGTCGTTCGCGCGCCATTTCACCGATTTCTCCGCCCATGCTCTCTCCTCGTAGTCCTTTGCTTCAGCCTCATGACCTTCCTACTCCGCCAACAAGCGTGGATCGTGGCACCGCTTGGACGCGTGACGCTATGGCTCTTCCTACCTTGTCGGCTGAACGCTCTACTGCTGCCACGCCCATCCTTATTCCCTCATTCGGCCTCGCTGCTTCTCAGCTTGATACTATGTCTGATCCGTTCTCGAGCGATCGGATTGTGTCTACGACTCCTCTTAATAGTCCACCGCACGCATCTGGGCGCCTGAAACACTTGACGAGTCTGTTCTCAGCTCCTGCTTCTCGTCCACAATCTCCGATGTCTCCACGTATCGTTCGCACCCCACCTGCTTCTATGCGCTGTTCATCCCCCATGTCTACCGGGATGTCTGATGGAGATGCAAGCTCCCTTCACCCTGAGACGCCTGCAGGGTTGTTTCCTACTGCGGAGAGGATACCCGTTACGCGCCTTTCAAGGCCTCAAAGCACCCCATTTGGCTTGCTTGCCGTGCCTGACCTCCGCGAGCAGGCCGTTACCACTCCCACGCCCCAGAGTACCCGTCGAATCCGGAGGACGGGATCGTTGCAAGTTGAAGACCGCGGGCGCAGGAACCAATACACCAGGACGCATGTCAGGCCGCGAAACTCCATCGACGCTGTTATACCTCGTGGAACCGATTATAGCATGGTTCCGATCGAGCGCTTCAAACCTTCTCGGTTCTCCACCACGCCACCTGGCTCACCCTCTGGCCCAATCGCTTTGACATCGAAATCTTCTTCCATTCCGGAAGTCAATCCTCTAGGCTCCATTGCTGTTACAAGTCTCTCCACTGCCAACGGCTCGGGTTCCAGTCTATTCTCTCATGACAAGTTGACGCGATACAAACAGTTCTACGAGGACGTCACTCAGGTGCTTGGACCCATCGCGCTACAGCGCTTTAATGCCGGTAAGCTCAGATCAACGTCTTGATGCCGTTGCTGATACAGACGGTGGTAGCGATACATGCTTACTCAAGTGATAATATGCCCCTGTCTGGTCCAGCAGGTATACTGGCCCACGGCAAGGCTTTGATTGAAGGGGAACTAGGGAAGAACACATACTCTGCGCGACTAATTGCGGAATTTGAGCATGTGGTCAGAGAAGATTCGGCAGCCACAACATGAGGAAGAGATTGAAGGGGGTTTGAAGCCGAGGTTGACAAAATAGACACGGAAGTCTTTCAATACAAGTATCAGTTGACCGGTCCGAGGGCCGGATGATAAGATAAGATCCCCCACCAGGTGGCTGTTCGCCGGCCCTGACCTTCGCGAACCCCCGCGAACAGCCGACTCCCCTCGTCCCCACTTCACATCGCCAGCACGATCAAAGCCATCGCAAGGCAGCTGCCACTCCGTTAGGGGCACCATCCAACATACATCTAAGTTTGGAGAGGGGAAGACTCATAACCGAGGTGCCGCATGAGCAGGAAGCTTCGAGCTCCATAGGCGCGCCAAGGTGGGCAAGGTGGGAAGGAGCTCTTGGTAGGCGGATACATACAATACACGAAGGTGCGCCTTGCAGCTCTTGGAGCTAGTTCCGCTCTTTCTCGTCGCTGACATGGACGCCAGTACGCTCTTCATGCAAAGCGCCGAAGGACGGAGGGTCTCGCCGGTCAGAGACCAGACCGTTCTCACTCGGCTTCATCGTCTCTGGCAGAAGAACTTCTACCCCATAATCCTTTGGGTCATCGTTCTCGGCATCATCCTCATCGTTACCCTCCTGTACTGGCAAAAGCGATTAAGGCGGAAGAGGTTGGCGGTACGACATGACAAGGCAAGCGAGGAAGAAGACGAGCCCTTGAACGGGGATGCACACCCTTCAAAGAGGCTGTCTGCACTCCACCGAGCTGCGAACTCCTGGACCAGCGAATCCAGGATAGTCCTCTTCCGATGGACACTGCCTATGGGATGGAACTACCGTATGACGGTTGCCGAACTCGTGTTTTGTGGCGGATACCTTGCTCTGCTGCTCCTGCTCGGACTGGTCGACAGCAATGGACTCCAATACCGCGCTTACGCGAACCGATGTGGACACCTCGCGACATCCCAGATACCGCTCATTATTGGGTTAGCGGGGAAGAACAACGTTATATCATGTAAGCATTCATTCCAACGGGCGTATATGTACTGACAGTCTGCAACCAGATCTGACCGGCATCGGCTCGGAGAAGCTGAATGTCCTCCATCGTGCATCGGGTCGGGCGACGTTGATCTTGTCTATCCTGCATGCACACGGGCGATGGCAGATTGGGTGCGATCCTCCCCCCTGTCAGTCTCCGCTCATAGCTGATAGCTTTCTAGCCTTCAGGGCAAGAATGCGATAAATACGCCGAGGATCATGTTAGCGATTTACCTTATTCGGTTGGCGTGGACTGACTATGTTGTGCAGATGGGGCTTGGTAGCACTATCGGCTTTTACTCTGCTCACTCTACTGTCCTTCCGCCCATTGCGGAACAAGGCATACGAACTATTCGTAGCGAGCCACATCGCACTAGTGTTGTAAGCGCACCACTGCCTTATGCTCGCTGGTCATTGACCTCCCGCCGCAGCATATATGTCCTTGCTGTCAGCTATCACCGCTCAAAATCCTATCCCTACGTCATGATCGGCTGGATGCTCTGGGCACTTGACAGAGTCGCCCGATGGCTACGCGTATTCCTGCTCAACCGATTCTGGCTGAACTTCAATCCATTCTGGAGGAACCCCGCATCGACTGCGACTATCGAGGTCCTGTCGCCGGATACGATGCGGATCAGTCTTCAACGGAAAATGACGTGGAAGGCCGGACAACATGCATATTTGATCATGCCGACTATCTCGTACTTCCTCTGGGAGGCGCATCCATTCACGATCGCTAGCGTGCCCGCAACCGACGGAAGAAAGGAGAACGAGCTGCTGTTCCTTGTCAGGGCGCGGGACGGGTTCACCAAACGCTTGTTGTCACACGTAGTGAAGGAGGGAAAGAGGAAGTCCATTGTGGAGTGCGCAGTCGAAGGACCGTACGGATGTCCACCGTCACTCGCCCACTTCTCTACTGCCATCTTGATTTCTGGCGGTAGCGGCGTCTCATACACGCTGCCGCAATTCGTTGGCATCATACAGTACGTGTCATCTCTCCCATTCTGCCCCAAGCTTGATTTAACGACGAACAGCGATGTCCGCAAGGGCCGGTCAGCGATCAGATCCATCTCCTTCATCTGGGTAATCCGCGAAAGCGATCACCTCTCCTGGATCAGCTCGACACTGGCGTCCGTCCTCGCCTCAGCACCAGACTACCTGAACATATCCATGCGCATATACATCACACGGGAAGCAGGGGAGGTTCATGCTGCGGAAGGGACGCATACAGCTTCTGTGCCCGAGTTTCCCGTGATGACGATCTCTCCCGGGCGGCCGGACTTGCGCGCGTTGTTGGTTGAGGAGATAGAGAAGGCTGAGGGGGAGGTATCGGTCGATGGTGCGTCCGCCTTGTCCCTGGCCACACGTCGATAATCTGACAACGTGCTGCAGTATGCGGACCGTCAAGCATGATCCAAACTGTCCGCTCCATCCTCTCCGAGGACGCGGTCGCGGGCCCAGCCGCAATCCGGAGAGGCTGCCCGCCAGTAGAGCTGCATGTAGAAACGTTCGGATGGTAGTGTTTCCTTTCCTAGCACTCTGTGTATCCCTTGGCGCACTGTACGACTATGCATGACCAAATCATTATCTTCTTCATTCAAGTCTTCCTCTCCTCGTCCTCGTTGTCATTATGTACCACTATACAGATTTCGTCTTCGTTCCTGTCTCTCTCTGTCTCCACCGCCTCTCCTACGTCGTGATCCTCCGATATGCTCTGACATGAACCACTCCCTTCAACCCTCTCTTGGCCTGCCTACCAACACCGCTCCATTCTCCTCCTCCTCGTCCGCCGTCCAGCTCTCGACCATACTAGGCGTATTCGACCCCGTCGAGCTCGCCGGAGCGCTCACAATTGGCTCCGGTTGTTTCTCCGGTACACTCTGCGCACTCGTTGTCGTTGTCGTCGTCCTCGAAGTCGAAGTCGAAGTCCCAGGCGGCTGAGCAACCTCCTTAACCTCCTTCAACACCGACCCGGGCAACGAATGCCCCTTCTCCGGCTCGAGCTCCGTCTCGGCCTCCGTCGGCTCGGCAGGAGCGGTATTCGTCGGTGACTGTGAGATCTCGCGCAGCGCAGCCGTCATCAGTTCCTGCGCTCTGCTCGTCAGGGCGGGTACGTCCTCCATCGTCATCGACGACGTATCGATCGGCGGCAAGACTACGCGCTCGCTCAGTTAATACCCCAGACACGAGCATCAGCGATACTAAAGAAGCGCACCTTTTATCCGCAAGTCTCCGCCCCTGAAGACGCCTTTATGATACAGCCTCCAGTAGTTCTCACATACCACGGGGACGATCGGGAACCCTCCCTCGACGGCGACGTGAAACGCGCCCCTTTTGAACTGCCGGAGCGTGTTCTCCTCCTTGAGCGTCCTAGTCCCCTCGGGGAAGATCCACAGGTTCATGTCCTTCCTCCTCATTTCCCTCCCGGCTGCGCTGAGGCTAGCGATTGCGGAAGCGGGGTCTTTGCGGTCGATGAAGAGCGCGTGAGAGAGGGACATGTATTGCCCCAGGAGCGGCATCCAGCGAAGGGACTTTTTGGCGAGGATGACGCTTCGTTTGGGGAAGATGCGGCCGAGGTAGAGGATATCGACCATACTCTGGTGGTTCCCTATCAATACCGCCGGATGGGTCTCCTTCAAGTACTCTTCTCCTTCGACCTTGAACCTAATCCCCAGGAGCGGGGAGGTGAAATAGTAAAACGAGCGAGCGGTGAGGTAGTTGATGTTCGGTCCTTGGCCGAGGGGGGACATGATGATTGACAATATGAGCCCCCAGACGGACATGAGCCCCAGCGAGGAGAGGTAGATGAAGGCATTGACGTAGGGCTCGAGGGTCGGGATCCGGCGGAGGACGAGCGGGAGAGGGAGGAGGGGGAGGATCCAGGAGAGGAGCATCGTTGGGGTCGGGACTGGGGTTGAGGGATTACGGTTCCAGCGCGTGAAAGTAGAGGTATACAGATGAGCTCCAACTATAAGATATCGTCTATGTTGACTCAGTCAACCTCGTCGCTGTCGCTGTCGCTGTCGACCTCCCGGATGTAGTCGTCGTCGTGGTCGTCGTCGCCGACCTTGCTGTTGAGGGGTGTGGTCGACTCCTATGGTAAACGGTGGGGAAAGCGGTCATCGCCGTTGGAGGCGCGCGCCCATTGCGCCCGTTGGGACCGTTCCAATGGGCGGGTGGCTGTGTTTTCCATCAACCCCCTCTGGAATGCACACGCTCCTGAGCTCTTAGGGGGCGACGTGGCGATTTATCTCCTTCTCGTGAGCAAAGGACCAGGAGATCTGCGCCGATCATGGAGAAGGACGAGAGGACAATCTCGTTAGGATCTTCTGGCGACTTGTGCTTAACCATAAAGAGACGTGTCAAGCTTCCAATAATGACGAGCGAAGTCTGCTATCAAGGGACCGCAAGTCCAGCAACTTTGTCCTGACGTGCCTCAGCCTGGTCAACCGGCTCGTCGTCCGGCCCTCCTCTCCGGATTTAGGCCTGGCTCAACTTGACAATCCACAACCACTGAGTTTATGCGATCCCTTGGCTGGCAAGCATTTCACAGCCGTAACCCATCCGGATGGGGAGCGCAAGAACGGGCTCGCTGGCCCTAGCGTCGAAAAATCACGCAATCATCGACCAATGATCGACGACCGTGCCCTGACAACACCAACTAACAACGAATGGGATGACGCATCCCGTCGTCCCACCCTCTCGTGCTCAAACATACCGACAATGGCTATCATAGCCCGACAATAACCCACCCAACCCCAGGCACACCTGGCGGTGACGACGACCAGCGAAGGCGAAGGCGACATCATGGTGGTGGCTTACCTAATCCCCTTGTCTCACCATACGCGGAAGTAATCCTGTGGCTCTTCGATCGAAAGTTTTAAGGGCCAACCCAACCAATTCGCTTACGGCCCTCCGTCGAGGGCTGATCACGCAATTCTCGAGGCTGATGTCGTTTCTCCGACTCACTGCGCTCTCTCTGCCTATGCGTATGGGTGGTTCAAGGCTGGATATGCAGTTCTGCCTGTTGCGGGCGGGCTGCTGTAATCCGATGCATCATCACCCGTTTTTGCCGATCGGAGCGAACGGCTTGTGGTGGGGGTTGGAGTTTGGCGGAGCGCCCGGCTGGGAGGGGGCCCAGAGCTGACTGTACATACTCTGGCAATAACGCAATCCTGCAACTACTACCGGCTGGAGACTGAGTGGGAGTAACAAAACTGAGCACTTGCTGGCTGGAGGGGTAGACGTCACTTGCTCTGTTCCTCTCCCTCGACTGTCATCGTCTCCCCTGCTGTTTGCTCTGCTACAGTCTATAGACCCTGCACTAGACTTCGACTAGACTAACAACGACTTCCAAAATGCCGTCCACTACCTGGCCAACACCATTCACGACCATCCCCTCCGTCCCAGAACTAGAAGACATCAACGCCTACCTCTCCGCGCTCACCCCGCAAGAAATCCTCCTCTGGGGCCTTCGCCATCTCCCAAACCTGTACCAATCCACCGCGTTCGGCCTCACAGGGCTCTGCACAACGCACATGCTCTCCACTTTCCCCGCTTCTGCCTTCCCGGACCCGGCCCATCCGCAGATCCCGATGATATTCGTCGATACGCTCTATCATTTCCGGGAGACTCTGGACCTGAAGGACGAAGTGTCGAAGAAGTATGGTGTGCCTGTTATAGTCGCCAAACCCGAGGGGTGCGAGACTGCCGCGGACTTCGAAGCGAAATACGGCGAGCGGCTGTGGGAGACCGATGAGCCGACATACGATTTCCTGGTCAAGGTCGAGCCCGCCCGGAAAATGTACGAGAAGCTCGGCGTGCGCTCCCTCCTTACTGGTCGCCGGAGGTCGCAGGGCGCGTCGAGGGCCAAGTTGAACCCGCTCGAGATTGACGAAACGGGCATGTTCAAGCTCAACCCGCTGTTCAATTGGTCTCTCCAGCAAGTGCAGGAGTATCTGGACGAGAACGCCGTGCCGAGGAACAAGCTGCTCGCGCAGGGGTACAAGAGCGTCGGGGACTGGCACTCGACCACCAAGTCGAAAGAGGGAGAGGGGGAGAGAGAGGGCAGGTGGCGCGGACGGGCGGATAAGACAGAGTGTGGGCTGCACGAGGACTACTTTAAGCTGAAGCTGGCGGCGAAGAAGCTCAAGGTGCGTCTTCTTACTGTTGCCTTATATGGCAATTACTCGGATCGGATCGGAGGCTAACACCTTGTTTGTTATTCAGCGCGAGGAAGAGCTTAGAAGGAGGGACGAAGCACAGGACAAGAAACTGCAAGAGAGCTTTGCTTCGTTAGACGTTTCGGACAACAAGACTACAGTTCAGACGCCGGCGTAGACGGTGCTGGGAGAACATGTAATACAGGATATACAGGATTTTGATGATGATGATATCAATGAGACGGGTTGACTGGTATCCTCTGCCCGACCTTCCGTACGGGCTATGACATAACAGCCGCCCACGGCCCCTCCAAGCCCAACATCCCCGGCGTCCCTAACCACGCCTGTCCATACGCATACCCTCCATTCCCTCTCGCTCCTCGCGCGTTGGAGGAAGGCTCGGACAGGCGCAGTCGTTCCGTGCATATGTATGCAACAAAGATCTTGTCCAAGCAGGGGAGGGCGTCGATCGAGAGGTGAAAGGTTGTGGGTTGTGGGCGGCGAAAGAGACCGCCCGGGGTTCGTGTGTCGTTGCCTAGTATGGTGCCGCTTGAGTCCGTCAACTAGCCCAGATATGAGATCAGATCCTCTAAATGATGGAGGGGAGGGCATACGATCATCCGGTCCTTCGTAAACGACATAAACAGCATCTCCCCCTCCGTCTCAAACCTCCGCTGCCCCGCCGTACCCCTAGTTACCAACCTCAACCAATCCCCCACCCCCACCTCCCGTTCCCCAACGAACTGCACTCTAAGCCCCTCCGGATTCTCTCTCCGCCATGAGAGGCGAGCGACGTCCCTAGTTTGGCCCCGGGTGCTGCATGTTACTTGACATGTCCGGCCTGAGGTGCAGGCTCGGTAGGTTAGGTCGCTCCCCCGATGAGTGAAGGACATGTTCAGTGGTGAGTTGGGGGAGATGCTGAACTCGAGGAGGCCGAGGTCGATCGTTTCCCCTTCCTCCTCGAGCTCGGAGAGCTTGTGCTGCGACGTAGGAGGGCTGAGGGAGGGACGGGACATGCTGCTACTGACGATGGTGATGTTGATTATGCGGGGGGATCAGGCAGCAGGGGGAGAGGCGACAATGACATTACTCGTGCGGGACAATGGCGTCTTTATATAAGGCAGCCTTCCCCCCGTCTCATCATGATCCTTCCATCTGCATGTCGGTCCAGACCTACTGCAAAACCAATCCGAACTCCGTCTCGTTCGGCAAGCCCTCAGACCGCAGACCGAAGCATATGCATGATAGACGCCAAGTTCCGCCCAAGAGCTCGGAAAGACCGCAGGAAGGGCGATAGACCATTCGGCTTGGCCTCTTGTTCGCCAAGTCTTCTCAAATCTCCGAAAAACTTCTGTGATGTGCATGTAAGGGTCGTTTGCGGGTCGGTGGGCGCGTGTGGACCAGTCAGAGAAGCGCTTTTATGCGCCAGGGTCGGGGAGGGTGATTAGATTATCTTCCGATTAGATGCTGTGCCACTCCGCTTAACTTGGGCTGGAACGGGCGCAGGTCCGTCCGCTCTTGTCGTCTGTCTTTGTTTGACTTGATCTATCGCAGTGCTGGACGAGTAAAATGGCGGAGACTATCTCTGTTGATACGGTCGATGATGACGCACCGACCGACACTGTGGAAGATCTGGCAGCATGCTCAAGGCAAGCGAAACGCGCGGCCCACATCCCTTCTACCCAAATTTTCAAGGCGCATAGCCATTTCCAGCCAGAACACAGTGGAGGTCTATCTCCGAACTTCTCAGAACCAGAAGGGTATCGGCACTGTCAACCCGTGACCATCCGCGAACAAGTCGGAAGGTGGCTAGTCTGCTGCTCATTGTCCTGTCTTCTTGCTGCGATAGGTCTGTTCCCGCCAGGGACGGCGGGTCAGACTGTTGGCCAAGGCTGTGGTTCTGGCATAGGACACTTGCTGCGCTGGCTGATGGACTCGTTGTCTTCCGCTTTCTCGGAGCTGGATGTCTGGACTCAGACTGGAAGCACGGAGGATGCTTGGTCTGACGAGTGGAGACCACGTTGATCGTGGACTTTATCTTGCTCGTCGCTCGCTTCTCGCTTCGAGCGTGCGTTACGTATGATCGGGTCGGATAATCCTTTGGCGTCACACGTCGGCGACAATGGCACAGACACTTCTGTCGGAGTATTAAGTCCGTAGGCGCGGGACGAAGACGTAATGGGCCGCTTTCAACTTGATCACCCGCCTTGCCTCGAGCCCTGTAGGGTCGCCCCCCCGCCTCTAGTGGAAGAACGAGCTAGAAGCTAATCCTGAAAGCTCGTGGCTGGTGCCTATATAAGGCTTGGCTTCCTGCACCCACCTCCTGCCATCTATGAGCCCCCTTCTCGCGGATACCAGACGGAACACGCCTCATTCCGCACCTCGGAATGTTTCGAGGAAGAAGCGTTGCTCCTCACCGCGAACCGCCACCTCCGATAGACTCGCAATACAGTGGATATCAGATATGGCGTTATCGGAAGAAGCTGTTCTAACTTTCAGGCTCCTCTGCTGATGGAAAGGGGGGAGGGGAGGAGTGCCATTTCGTCTGCAGGATGCGGGGACGAGGCTTGGCGGTTCGGCAGGATGAGGGGATATTACTTACGAGCAAGGTCTTGGGGCCAGCGACCTTGCAGGCGCCGTCAGGCCCTGTTCTTCGTGCTCGCATCTTAAGAAGTATTTCAATTGACTACACTGCATTCCGCTAGACATTCCATCCCCCCAGCACCGCGATCCCCAATGCGACCCTACCCAGCCGTCATAACCCACCCACCCGCGTTCCCCAGCCCCGCACCCCCCACAGCCGGCTGGGAATAAGCCCTCGACTGCACCCCCGCTGACCTCTCCCGTCTCGCACGCTCCATACACATATACGCAACGAAGATATAGTCCAGGTAGTCCGATAGGGAAGAGAGGACGTCGAATGAGGAGGGTTGCGGGCGGCGGAGGAGGCCGGAGGGCGTGCGGGTGTCTTGGCCTAGGAGGTTGTCTTCTCGGTCTGTGAGCTGCATCGTGCTCTGTTTAGTTAGGGAAGCAAGACGTTGAGGAGGAAGTGTACCATGAACCGATCAGCGGCGAAAGAGCCGTGTAGCTCTTTATCCTTCGCCTGAAACTTATGCTCCCTACCGACGCCGATCGTCCCAATCAGCCTATTTTCACAGCAACTTCCAGACACTTACAGTCCGAGGTCTTTCACAAACTTTAGAAACTCTTCCAGATGAACCTCCTCACCCCCTTCAAACCTCACCAACATCCTCCCCAACTCAAACCCATTCCACGCGATCCTCGCCACTCCTCTCTTCTCCCCTCCTCCCTTCTCGCACGTAATGATCGAGACCCCTTTTGAGGTAGAGCATTTATACACGATGTTGTCCTCGCCTTGCGCGGACTTTTGCGTCCAAGACATCTCCAGAGGATCACCTGAGGAGACGGAGAAGTGCAGGAAGGCGGGGTTGTCGGATAGAGATGGTGGGGCTGGAGGAGCGGGAGGCCGATAGGCGCCGGCGCGTCGTTCCCAAATATGAGCCATTCTCTCGCACAGTACTCGTTGATCCTTGATAGCTTGCTAGGTGGCTTAACGAGGGCTGTTCGCTGTTATTTGCGCTGCTGTTATATGCACCGAGAGGAGGGCGGGGCGGTGCTTCCGCGAAGGGCAGAGCGCAGTCTCTCCACGTCCCAGAAGTAGACGCCCGTGACGAGAATCAGCTGCTCACGTGCACCGGGAATGCGCTCAATCACTCCGCAGCCCGTGATGCAGACATCGGCATCGGCAGAATCAAGAATGCCGACTTGGTCGGATTTACAATCTTATTTGCAGGGTATGATGGAGAGATGGGGTATCATGGTGCATGGTGTAGATTGTGAATTGAGGGTATTGTAGTAGTACGTTGCTTGTAATGTATGACATGGTGTACATGCGAAACTGGAAAAAGAACAACAGTCCAATCCCGATCCTGATCCTTCTCCTTCCGAAAATAAAAACAACTCCCCAACTCCCTCTGGCCACTTCGAGCGCTCTCCTCTCGCCCATCCCCTCTCTCGCCCGACTGCTTTCGAGAGGACTCACAGGGAGTGTGCGAGGAAAGAGATGGTGTGGGATGATGTTAGTTAGGGATGTCAGACGACACCCCACGCCCCCGCCCGCCTCACGCCCTCAACAAGCTGGTCCACATTCCCGAGCCACATGCCCAATCTCTCCTTCTTCTCCTCCGTACTCCTCACCACTCTCTCCTCACCCTCACCCTCACCCGTCCTTTCTCTTCCTCCATCTCCCAGAACGCTGCTCTGTCCCAGAAGCCTGCTGTCGGACAGGAGTCTGCTCTCTCCCAGGTTGGACGAATCCTGAGGAGCACCACTGTCGTCCATAGGCAAGTCCAGCCCCAACCCCCTCATTCCAGGGCTGGAATCGCGCGACGAACTCTTGCTCGGCGTCGTGAGCGAAAAACCCGGCACGCTCCTCGTCCTCCCATGTCCTTTCATCCCCTTCCTCTCAGCACCGCCATCACCAGCAACATCACCAGCAGCACCGCCTTCGCTGTCCCTCTGCACTCTCCTCTGTCCAGCGGCCGAAGAGCGGTCCTTACTCGGAGTAGTTACCTCCCCTTCCCGTACTTGGAACGGACTCCCCTCCCTCGACAACGAGGTAGAAGGCGTAGCCGTGCCCAATCCAGATCCAGATCCAGACCCGGAGCCGGGCCGACGAGGCGTACCCATCCCAATCCCGATCCTAGCGACCTTAACCCGCTTCGGCGTAGAGGGCACAAAAGCCTCTAATTGCGCTTCGGCTTCTTGTTTTAGCCTTGCTATTGCCGCTGTGGGCGGGACGCTTTGGCCTCTTTGGTGGTGCTGCTGCTGCAGTTTGATGGGGCTGCCGGGTTGTCTAGGAAGAGGTGGGCAGGCGGGGAGGGAGGAGGTCGTTTCGAGTGATGTGGTTGATGAGGCGCTGGAGGAACGGGACGATGTGAGGGGCGGGACGGCGTGCATGTCTGGAACGGGGGTTTGGGGCCTTGAAGGGCCTGAGGCCGGGGAGCGCGGGGAATGAGGGGTGAGTGGTGAGGCTCGGCGGCTTGGTTGGGCGGAGGAGGGGGCGAGGAAGGGGGAAGGAGGGGTTTGAGATCTTGCTGGGAGGCCTTCTGCTGGTTGGGTGGGCGAGACGGAGTGCGTGCTTGCGGGGGACGCGGAGGCAGTGTGTATGCTGCCGGTCGAAGGCGAGTGTTGGCCGGACGGAGCCGGAGTGGTAGAAGGAGCGGTTTCCGGTAAGAGATAGAAATACAAAAACTCCAAGCACCGCATCCTCACTTCCCTCGGTACACCCGCCCTCTTCAAAGTACGTACGACACCTTCAAGTCCGCCTGCAGATTCGAACGCCCGAAGTGCGCGAGGTGAGTCGACTAGGATCGCTAATAGCGTGTCCAGCGCTGCTAGGGCTAGGGAGGAGAGGCCGGCTTGCGCTGATGCTGATGCGGAGGGTGAAGGAGGAGGGAGAGATGAAGGGGGCTCGAGAGGCGAGAGTGGGACGGGAGAAGGCGCAGTCGCCGGGTTTGGGTAGTTGGAGGAAGGTGTCCGGCTGCCGACTCCTGCTGCGCTTGAGGGTGCTAGTGTTGAAGCTGTCGAGATGGTCGATACGGAGCTCGCTCCGAGTGCCGAGCCTGAGCTTGAGCTGGCATGATGCGGCCTCGACGCCAGAAGTATGTCGAGGAGCAGCTGAAGGGGCACCTTTCGACCGAGGTAGGCCTTACTCGGTTCGTGGAGGAAACAGCATCCCTGTAAGAGCTGAAGGGCACGGGCTAGGGAAGAGGTGGTACTTGCTGCGTCGGGTTCTGGTGAGCGGTGCGAGCGGTGGGAGGAGCGGGATGGGGTCGGTGGGGTGGAGAGGGACGGGGTAGTTGAAAGAGAGGGGGAGGAGAGGTTCTCGAGTTGGGGTAGGGTTTGGGTGAGGAACGGTAGGAGTCGGGTTGCAACTATTGCAGTCTCAGAACCATCATCACGAAGGCAAGAACGGGAGGGACGCACTGTTGGTTTCGAACGCATCCTGCAACCTCCTGAACTCCTCTAACCGCTTTCCGTCCCCATTGCCAGGCGCACCATCCAGACAAACCTCAGCGAGAACCCTTTCAAGGGCTGCTAATGCTCTTGACTTGCGCGTCTGCGAACTTCGATACGAGGTGAGCTGAGCGCAGTATAGTCAGTGAATTACTCTGTTATCATGTACAGGACGGGGTGACATACATCATCGAGCGCATTCAGGATCGTTTGCTCCATTTGTCCATTCAATCTCTTCTCCCGGACGTGCCGAGCACCAGAGTGAAATAAAGGCGAGACAAGATAATGAATTGATGAATGGAAGATGAACGACTACTGGACGATGGACGATAGACGATAGTAAGACGAGTGATGGTCGAATGGATGATATCTCTGTACGCTGAGTGTTGAGTGTGGGGGATGAGATGGTTCAAAGTGATGCACCCCTCCCTCAAAGCAGCCACCAGGAACGAGCCGTGTTCGCCGTCGCGCAAAAACCGACCCACCACGCGTCTCAGTCCACATCACGTGACTGCCTTCTCTGAGACGAGGCAAGGCCACCCGATCTGACCCGGCCCCAGAAGGGGAGAAGGAAAGGGAGGGACCCTGAGTTGTGGTCCCGTCCGGTCGGGAAGACATCAGCCCGCTTCTTACACCGGTTTTGGGTGGACACCGACAAGTGGACAAACTGGCCTCCACCCGCGGCGTTTAACAGTTGGCATCAGACCGGGGAATGCTGGCCGGTGTTGGGCGGTCAGCACCGGCTGTGCGGGGATGGAGGAAGGATACGGAGAGGGGAGAGGGTATATAGACGTTACTCCACCTGGCTTTGGTCTGCTTGCTTGGCTAGCCTATCCAGCTCGCCGCCCTCGTACACCGACGTCGTCAACCATTAGCGTCGCCTGACAGCGGCGGACCCTCCATCTCCACCTCCTCCAGCAAGAAACACAGGCAAGATGACCACCGTAAGCCCCCATCCACCTACCTCCTCATCGGTGAATAACTGACGTGCAATCGTTGTTTGTGCAACGATAGGCCTGGACCCGCCTCATCAGGTTCACAGCCCGTGAGACTGGAGGGAAGAAGATCCACCTCGGCGAGCCCGTCGACCCAGAGCAGGACGGTACGCCTCCCTCTCCTTTTCTGCCTTCTCTCCCTCGCCGGCGCCACTCCACCGAACGCCCTCGTCCTTGTGCCTTCAAGGATGTGTAGCTGACATCTCCGCGCAGTCGGCTTGGCAGTTGCAGAAGGCAAACCCGTCCGAGCATACGAGATAATCGGCACCTCCGCCCTCGATTACAGAGCCACCGTCTCCCAGAAAGTCCTCACCGTACTCGTGTTGCTCGCCCCGCTCGACCCTAAAGAAGTCGGCGTCGCCCGGTTCCTAGGGCTCAACTACTCCGACCACGCCGTACGTCCCCTTCCTCCCACACCACATCCCTCTCGCTCGGGCAAACGACAGCAGAGAGAAAGTAAAGTGCTGATAAGGACTACAGAAGGAGAACAACCTCGCCCCCCCCAAATTCCCCGTCCTATTCTACAAACCCCCCACCTCGCTCTCAAACCCGCTAGACCCCATCCCAATCCCCCGCGCCCTCCAGCCCCCCCAACACCATCTCTCGGACTACGAAGCCGAACTCGTCGTCGTCCTCGGCCGCCTCGCCCTCAACGTCAGCCCCAGCGAGGCACTCGATTGTGTATTGGGGTATACGGCGGGTAATGATGTGAGCTTTAGGTGGCATCAGGTCCAGGTGCCGCAGTTTGGGTTCTCGAAGGGGTTTGATGGGAGTGCGCCTTGGGGGCCGGTTTTGGTTAGTGCGAAGGCCTTGCGAGATCCGCAGGGGGTGCCACTTAAGACGGTGTTGAATGGGGAGGTGATGCAGGATGGCAACACCCGGTATGCACTTTTCCCTTCTTCCTTCTTTCGTCCTGCTCGGTCCTTCCCTTCCCACCTGGGAGGGGGAGGGCGAAGTTGTTTGTGCTGAGAAGGAGCTGAGCTGAGATGAGCCGAGCTGATGTGCGTGTGCGCGGCAGGGATATGATCTTCTCCGTTGCAGAAGCGATCTCCTTCCTCTCCCAGGGCACAACGCTCTTACCGGGCTCGATACTCTGGACAGGCACACCAGCCGGGTGCGGGTTCGCGCGCAAGCCGCCTGTGGTGCTGAAGCACGGGGATGACGTGAGGGTTTGGGTGGGAGGGGGGATTGGGACGTTGGTTAATAGTGTCGAGGAGGAGGGGAAGGAACCTCTGTTGGCTAAGCTGTGAGCTGGCTCTCTGCGAGGAAGTGTGGGGGGAGGCGGTCAGGCAGGTGGGGCGTGCGGACGTGCATGTGGATATCATTACATTGCAGAATTCAGGATCACTTCTCTTCTCCCTTTCTCCCTATCATCCTAACCCAAGCCTTCCGGAACGCATACCATTCGCCTAGACGGGCACTAGAAAAGCATCGACGCAGCCACCTCCACGTTCCCCCCCGCCACCTCGAGCAGCCTGATCGCTTCTTCTCTCGAGACGCCCATCTCCACCAGAACGTTGATCGATGCCTCTGGGAAGCTTGACGTCGGTTGTGTTTGCTGCCGAGGCTGCGGGGTGCCGCCTAGTCTTTGACCGCCGCCGACCGTTGGCGTTGCGCGGGCTGAGTTGCTCGCTGGCGGTGCACCGAGCTTTTGACCCCCACCGGGGAATTGGGGCTTTTGTTGTTGACCCGCGCTGCCGGTCGATGCCCCAGGCTGCCTGGAGCCCGAGGACGGTCCCGCCCCCTCCTGATCGCCCAACTCCACAGGATCATATGTATTCCTCGCATGTTCCGGCAGCTCGTGTTCCGGCAAGAACGGAACTTCCCTCCCCTGAATCCGGAGTACGTTCTTCTCCAGGTCGATTATCGCTTGGTGCGCCTTGAGCATATCCAGTCCGAAAAGCAGGTCCACATCGCGTCCCTCCATGACCGTAAACGCGCACGGGAGGTAGAGGTCGGCTACGCGCATAGGGGCGCTGTGTACTCGGCCGAGGATACGCGCTGTGCCGACGCCTTTTGCGATCCCGGACCAGCGCTTGTCGATCAGACGCATTATTCCGGTCTTTTCGGCCGTTTCGGGGGAGATGATGGTCGATTGGGCGCCGCTGTCGACAAAAGCGAGGACCTTGACGCCATTGACTTCCACAGGAATACTGCATAGAGAACATAATTAGCACCTCCTGCCTTGTAGCGCTTGGAAATGAGGAGGGACGCACTAGAGCATAGTAACCCTCCCGAACGCCTCGGGCGTATACTCATACGCATGCGCCAAGTTCTCAAGCACCGCTTCCTGCCGAATGGCCTCCTCGATCCTCTTCTGCGCCTCGATATCGAACGGGTCTGCGTTCAGAGCGGCCATATTCCGCTGGAGCTCCATCTCGGCTTGGCGCTGGCGCTGCATGTGCGTCGAGAGGAGCTGGGCAAAGCGAGCCGTGTCGCCTTCCTCGGCAGCGCGGGCGAGCTCGGGTTGCGTCTGTCGCTTGGTATTAGCATACATTCTGATTGTTCGATTGGGGGGGGGAGTACGCACCTCACGAAGCTGCTCCATCAAGCCCGGGTTGCCCAGCGCCTGCAGCCTCATCATCTCCGCATCTTGCTCCGCCGACCTGCGTACAAATCCGTAAGCACCCATCTCCCACCCCCCTGATCCAAAGCGCACTCACATGCCTTCCGCCGAAACCCGGCGGCGGATAAGGAGCATCACGTCGTCCGGCAAGCCATAGTCGCTCACCGTCTTCTTAGGGTCAGTGAGGTCTTTGCCTTCGTACGAGATGTTTTGTTCTGCTGGGGGGATGCCGGACTGTCATTATGATTAGGTTGGTATGAGCATGTGAGAGGAGGAAGGGGGAATGGAAAGGGGGACGCACGGCGACCTCGAGCAGGGCCATTATGTTCTCCAGCTCCATCTGAGGGTCTATCTCGATCGTGTATGTCTGACCGAGGTCAGTCGCGAACGTGAGCTGCATTTTCGGTTGTCGACAATGACGAAGCAAGAACGGTATTGAGAGGTATAGATGATGATGATGATGGTGGTCGGGTGGTAAGTTACGGATGTACAATGTATGCGCTAAGGCGGGATGTGCGAGTGCGAGTGACAGGACTAATGCAGAAAGCGCCGAGCGCTTCGCGATCCGAATCCACGATTCCCAAATTCACAGCCTTTCAGGGCGCGCACGCCGGACAACTACCGCACGTACGCCATCGGTGTGATTATCACGAGTCTTATTAGTTATCAACTTCTCGCGCGTTCTGGACCAATCAGGCAGGGGTTGCGTACCCCCTTGACCTAAATGGGAAATTGTTGCGAAATGGGTCATATTACGATGCGGAAAGGAAAGGGCTAGAAAGACAAAGGATGGGGACGCGTAAGAGCGGGGGATTACAAAGATGACAATATTAATGACGCGTCCGGGGTTATCACGGGTTTGTTAGTTCTAGACCCGGCGATCCGTAAAACGTGATGGGATGATGTTACAGTGGGTGATGGTACATTGGCATGAGGGTCGTGCAGCTAAAGAATACAGATAAGGTCAGTAGTGTCTTCCAAGATGGTTACGAGCGAAAACGGTCCTGCACGACGAGTCAGATTATGCTTAGTAAGCGCATCGGAGGGGACATACAATCGGGATGGTGGTGGCCGGAAACTCGACCCTGCTGCCTCCTCGAGCGCAGAAGTGGAGACATCGCTGATGTCGCTGAAGCTTGACGAGGTGGACGGTGCGGTGCTGTTCGTGTTTCGGTCACTCGTCGACACCCGAAGCTGCTGTCGTCCTCGCTGGAAAGCAGATGGTGGTGGACTGGGTGAATGCGCTGCTTCTTCCCTTCGTAGTGCTGCCTGCTGCGGTACGCCGATCGATGCAGGCGAGCTAGGCGATACGGAGGCAGAGGCTTCGTATCGATCTGTATGTACAGAACTCGATGCTTCAGATGGCGGTTTCTGGCTCGGTCGTGTCCGCCTAGGGGAGGGGGACACGTGCGACCTTGACGGCTGAGCGAACTGCAGCGTCGTCTGGTTCACCAGTCTCTCCAGCTCCCGGATACGCCGGGAAGCTTCTTCCTTCTCCATCAGTTGCTGGTCTTCTTCCTCTTCTGCTGCGCCTTCCCCATCAGAGGAGGACGACGAGCCGGATTGGATAGCCGAGAACGGCCGTCCAGCCGTAGCGGGGTGAAGAGCGCGATGCGTCATCGTCGCAATCGACGAAGAAGACGGTGCCCTAGCATGCAACCCCGACTGATAGCCCGATCCAGCAAGGCGTATCGTCCCTGCTTTAGGCGACGAATGTAACGATGATGCTCGTCCTGCTCCTGCTGTCGCAGAGTTCTGGCCAGATAAGCGCCGGATCATAGCATTGCTCGGTCTGCGCTCTTTTTTGGAGCTTTCGAGGTTGGAAGGGTCGGGCGAGGTGGTCATGGCTTTCATTTGCTGCACGGCTTGGAGGCCTTCTTCGAATCGCTTGCCAGCTCGGTAAAGGAGATAGGGCAACGGTACTTCCAGATGTTCCGCTAAGGCAGACCCTGTATCCTAATCTCAATTTACACCTAGAGGGGACTGGAAGAGGCGCACATTCTATAGAGGATCCCTCCGTATCCCTCGACTTTGCGATCACCTCCCAGAAGAGATGCTCCTTATCCGGCGTCCAATGTATCTGTTCCTTCGATCAGCCATCTGAAGACAACAGATCGACCTGGAACAGATAACGTACTATTGGAGGGTTAGAGACTGAACCATCTTGCGGTCTGTTATACGGCAGCCTCACAATAAGCTGCACTGGCTTGGACATCCTCCTCTAACGTCGTTTGCCTAACTGGTTGAGCCAGCCAAAGGTGCGGGTTGTGACGGCGATGCGACAACGAAAGGCGGATGGTGACGCGCGTGAGGTGGCTGTGCTTTCAAATGCTTGGCACGAGGACCCTTGGACGCGTCGCGTCCGTGCCTTCCGAGGAGGCGATCATTACAACGCGTCCTTGGTCCGCTGCTAGGACCGTTACTGGGGAGATGGCTTCTGCTACTACATTGATGCCTTCGCTGGATTTGTCTTGCCCTTTGGCATGGCCTTCGACCTCCGGTACTGTGAACGATTATCCACTTCGGTACGTATATCGCGTCCGGGTAATGTAAAACGAGACTGAATGGAATGGTTTCTCAGACAAGGTCCAGAGGAGACACCAGCAGCAATCGTGAGGAGACTATATCTGGAAACTCTCTGGCTGCCGGAGGTATGAAGTCCTCTATGCGAAATGCCAATTGGATCTGATACGATCGATAGGAACTGATCGCCCTATCATCCCTAGTCCCCACACTCCGTCATCTCCCAGGGCCCATCATCGCACAGCACATCCCCTCAATATGTCTCTCCCTAGACGGGATCGAGCAAAAGTACCGGCGATATCTTCCTGATCAGCTTGTGGAAGAGCCACGAGAAGAACTTGCTGAAGCAAGCGGAATAGAGGCGAGGCACGCGGATACGGAAGTGGAGATGATGCGGTTTGTGTGGAGGTTGAAGCGGTTAAAGAGCGAGGAGAAAGAACAGGCGAATGGAGAGGAGGAAGGTGAAGAAGACAACGAGGAGATAGAGAGGAGAGAGTGGTTTGATGATCTCGAGCGGCGAGAGTACGTTCTCCCACTCATTCTCCCAGACCAGAACCAATGGTCTTCACAGAGTACAAATCCAAGCCCTCCTCCGCCTCCTGCTCATAACCCTCCCTCCCACCGCCAAACCTCCCTCACCAAAGAAACGTAAACGTCACGCCCCTCCTCCGGCCTCAAACCCCGAAGAAGAACTCGACGCCCTCACTGACCGGTTATGTATCTGGCACGCCCTCGGTTCCGTGGTCGAGGACCTGCACCCGGGTATGGAGCCTGAGCGAGGATGGGTCAAGGCGTGGCAGGAAGATCTGCTTAGCCCTCTGTTCGAGGGCACTGCTGCGGCTCCGCTCGTCCAGGCATTCCGAGAGAAACTCGATCCTACGCTCTCACCTCCCAGTTCTCCAGAACCGTCTCCACCCGGCTCCCCGACTCTCGTCGCCTTCCCCACTCTGCCAACCCTTCCCAACGCAGCAGAAAATGCGTCCCGCTCAAGGAGCGCCTCCGTCTCCTCCCTCACCTTCGGAAACCCCGGCTACAGACGCAGCATGAGCGTCTCCAGTGCCATTTCAGCAGGCGGACAGTCCACCCGGAGCGTAAGTGTGACCAGGACGGGAGTGAACAACAGTAAGAACTGGGCCGGTAAAGAAGTTAAGATGAGTAAGAGGGCTATTGGGGGTGCGAAGCCTAAACCTAGGCAGGCGAGCTGTAAGTCCCCTCTCCCTGTCATTGTGAGGGGATGCTGATGTGCGTTTAGTGCCGCCTGCTCCGGCACCTCAACCCGCTCCTAGACCGCTCAAGCGCGCGGAATCACAGATGCTTGTCATGTCCACTCCTGTCAAGAAGCCACCCGCAAGCAGACCTCCGCCGTCTAGTGCAGACGAGATCATGGAGACTCCACAAAAGGCTTGACGCCTTGACAAGCTTGTAGCACCTGTTGCTGTTGTACCACCCCGTGTAGGCAGAATGCAAGATGTATCATACACAATCTTCCCACAGCGACCAGAGTCGTATGCCACATTACAGACCGCCAAAAGCGATAAACTTCTCGTTCATATACTCGTCAATCCCATGCGGCCCTCCCTCACGCCCCAAGCCAGACTCCTTTATCCCACCGAAGGGGATCACAGCCTGCGAGATCATGCCCGTGTTCGCACCCACCATGCCTACTTGCAGTGCCTCTGCGACTCTCCACACCCTGCCCACGTCCCGGGAGAAGAAATACCCCGCCAGGCCGACATCCGTGTCGTTCGCCATCCGGATCACTTCCTCTTCAGACTCGAACTTGATCAGCGCCGCCACAGGCCCAAAGGTCTCCTCGTCCGTAATCTGCGCTTCGGGGATAACGTCCGCCAAAACAGTAGGCTCGTAGAAGAACCCCGGGAGGCCTTCGGCCCGCTTCCCGCCTACTAGGACGGATGCGCCCTTGGAGACGGCGTCGTCGACGTGTCGCTGAACTTTCTCGATGGCTTTTTCGTGGATTAGGGGGCCGTGGGTCGTTTCTTTGTCCATGCCGTTGCCGATCTTGAAGGCGTCGACTTTTTGTGCGAGACGGGAGGCGAAGTCGGCGTAGACAGACGAGCTATCAACACATTGAACACTCGTGAATCAGCTCAAACGGTGCGGTACGCACTGCACGTATATCCGGTTGGCGCAGACGCACGTCTGGCCTGTACCGCGGAATTTCGACGCAATAGCGCCCTCCACGGCAGCGTCGATATCTGCATCATCGAAAACAATGAATGGTGCGTTTCCGCCAGCCTCGAAGGAGACCCTGTAGGGCATTAGTCTAGCTCCAAGAAATGTGCGAGTGGCCGTACTTTTTGAGCGTAGACGCAGCCTGGCTCATCAGGAGCTTCGCCACCGGTGTTGACCCAGTGAACGAAATCTTCTTCACGATCTTACTTTCGCACATCTCCTTCCCGACCTCCTTGATATGCGTCTCTGTTGGGACGACATTGATGACGCCGTCTGGGACGCCGGCGCGTTTTGCGAGTTCGACGAGGGCGAGGGTGCTGTAGGGGGTTTCTGAGGGCGGCTTGATGACTGCTGTGCAGCCGGCCTACCAAATGCTCATTAGTCGTTATTGTTGTGGGAGGAAATGATATATACGTACTGCAAGTGCAGGTGCAAGTTTACGGCCAATCATGGCCGATGGGAAATTCCATGGTGTTAGAAGGGAGCTAGGCGGTTGTGAGCACACGTGCTTCCAGAGCCGGCGCGACATACCAGACACCAACCGGTTGCTTAACCACCACATTCCGTAGATTCATCATAGGCGAAGGGATGGTCACTAGCAAGCAATATGAGTCTGCTAAGAAGTGGAGAGCAAACCTGGCTTACTCCCATATGTTCGGATAGCCTCTTCCGCTGTTGACAAAGGTCAGAGAGTTTTGGTGGTGATGCAACGAGAGAACGCACCGAACCATTCCACGAACGAGGCAGAGTAGGCGTTCTCGCCCTTGGCTTCGGCCAGAGGCTTGCCATTTTCAGCGGTCTGACGAACAGCTCAGTCAGACTCGCGCGTTTGCAGGTAGACTGTGCGCACGATGATCATAGCCAGATCCTCCGCATTGTCCTGCATGAGCTTGTACAGCTTCATGAGAATGTCATGTCGGTGCTGGTCTCGACATCAGCCAGGCTCCTTCCCGTAGGCAATCCGCACACCTTGCCAGTCGTCTTCGACCAGCTCTTGAACGCCTCTCCAGCAACATCAATAGCCTCCTTCGTCTCCTCCAAGCCCATATCAGCCACACTTCCAATCTCCTCCTTCGTCGCCGGATCTACACATCCATCAGACTCCGTTCCCCTGCCCACATCCTACGAAAGGCTGCGCACTCAAGACCTTAAACGTCGCCTTATCCTTTGCGTCAACCCACGTCCCACCGATGAACCCCTGACTCTTCAGCAGGCTCGGGTCTTGGAGGTTGATCTTCGCTGCCGTTGCGTATGTCATGACGCTCAACCAGGTCTGCCTGCCCGGCTTGGAGAGAGTCTGTCGCCCCGCAGCAACACGGATGGAAGTAGTGGTACGCAACATCGTTCTCTGCCAAGTTTGCGGGGTAAGATGTTGTATACACGCTGGCCGGTCAGCGGGTCGTGACCGGAAGGGGGGGAGGGTTAATGATGGATGGATATCGGCCGGTTCAGCGTGCCAAGGAGGAATATGGAAGGCGACGTTGCCCCGCGAACCGAGCGGGTGCATATGGGGTTCAGCGGTGACGTACGGAAGGTCACTGTCGGCCCGATCGGCACTCCCGCCTACCAACGCTTTGCACGTTATCATTGTGTAAAAGGCATGTGTTTGTGTACAACAGAGGTATATTGGGATGTGAAGGTAGTAGATGCTCTTGTACAGGTAATGTGCAGCAAAATCATTTCTTGCCTTTTCGACTCTTTCCTGCGTGATGGTCCTCACCCTCGAGGAAACCGCCCGCCTCCAGAGCGTCGCGAGCAGCTTGGTTGATATGCTGAAAACGTAGATGAGCAAGCCATAAATGGAAGACGTGGCTAAGGAATACACCTTGAACCGGTCAGCCCCGAGCAGAATGCCACCGAAATATCGCGTGACGATCACAAGCACATCTACGCAGTATCAATCGCCTGTTCACGCTGATTCTAGTATTCAGCTTACTGTTTACGTCCTAGAAGATCGATTGAGCAAGAGAAACACATGAACGTCGTGGGGTAACGTACCAAGATCTGCAACAAATGCGCTATTCGTCCACCGGCAGCAGTCTCACCATCATCGTCGTTATCTGACCTTCATTTTCAGTCCTCGAATCAAAGATGCCATCGGAGACCTTCTTACCTTGATGAAGAACATTGCCAAGTTGACATCGCCATGCATGAATAACGGGATGTGCGGCCTAAACCACCTTGTCAGAGCCGTAATAGTGCACCGCTGCCTCGTATCCGTACCCTTGCAATGCGTCGATCCGACATCAGATACGCTATTATGGGAGGGACCTAGAAATGGTTTAGGCATAGTCCCTCGGACTGATCTCAAGTGCTCACCTGTGAAGGATGGGTGATCCGGCATGCCCTCCCCACAAACACACTCTTCCGATCCACAATCGGCTCCGCAACAACCAGCTCGATCCCCTCGGGCAGCTCAGCCTGCACCTCCGGTTGCCGCGGTATACTAACAGCAACCGCTTCCTTCGGCTTGGGCGTCGAGCTCCCACTTCCACCAGCAGGGTGTTCCCTCTCCTTCTCATGTTCCCTCGCCAGCTCCATAGCGACCTCCCGATCTTTTTCCTCGCCGTACCATTTGCTCACGCGCTCCTTGACGCTCTCGAGGCCGTCGAATACTGCTACTTCTCCTGGGCGGAACTCGACACCATGTGCGCTGGAGAGGTACGTGCGGAGGACGGCGCCGAATAGGGAGGAAGTGACGGGAAAGGGGCCGATGTATTTGGATAGGAGCTGGAGCTGTGGTGGCGATGAAGCGGGGTATGATGCTGGTAGGGTGACAAGAATCCGAAGAGAGGTATCGTCATGTGGTGGAGAGAGGCTGCAGCGTATTACATTCAGCCAGGGAAGTTGGTAGTCTCCGAAAGGTACGCACGTAGTGACGACCTCGTATCGTATTGGTTGTCCAGGAGACCATGGTTTCACAGAGCCATTACCATTACCTTTCCATAATCGAATCGCGCTACCGCCATATATGGATTGCAAAGCTAGCTAGCAGACGCATACATGAGGCTTCTGCATATACGGGAGGATGTTTGGGCGCACCCTCCAGTTCAGCGATCACGTCCGCTCTCTCAGGCTCAGCCGCTGACACCTCGCTGATGAACTCCTGCAACTCAGCCGCATAGTCTCTCTCCTCCTCCTCGCCGTGCTCCATTGACGGGTTTTACAAGTGGGGAAGTGGAGAAGTGGGAGGGGATTGATGGCTAGCTCATAGGGACGTCGCCCATCAATATCGTCCGGGGAATGTTGCTTCTGCATAGCCACCATAAAATTGCCTTTGAACCCCAGCAGCCTCCCCGTTTGTTCAGCACGACCATTAACTAGGACCGTCTGCACAATCAACAACAAAAATGGTATCAGAGACGCCGTCTTTCGTGCTCCCTGCGATGCAGGATAACCCGGATGGGTCGTGGGGTCCGTCGACGTCGGCAGTTCCGCCACAGTACAAGGAGTGAGCCCATACATTTCTATCAAACCGCAAGAACATGCTGATGGTGTTAATGTTAGTATCCCTTATGCGCCCTACTCCAAGTCGGACAAGATTGGTCGTTTCGCCGACTGGAACGACATTGAGGCTCGTGGTCAGAACAGGGATGGAGGTGCTGCTGGTGCTCGTCAGGGAAGGCGCTACAGGGAAGGACCCGCAGCTTACGGCGCCGGTGGGCCCAGTGCATTCGCCTACGCTCACGCGGAGGACGACGCCTCTTTCTCCCTGGTGGACAATAAGAGCGCTCCTCCCAAGCGCGGCGGCATGGGTGGGATGCGCACCGGAGGGCGTGGTGGCCCGCGAGGAGGGATGGGCCAGCGCGGTGGTGCTGCTGGGCGTGGTCAGCCCCGGACGGGAGGGTACACCGCTGGGCGTGGTGGTGCGAGGGACTATATTGGCCGTGGCGGTATGCGTCTTGGGAGGAGGGGATGGAGGGACTGGGAGAAGCCTGGTCGGTCGAGGGAGAGCTCCATCCCTATCGGGCCTTCCTGGAACTTACTCGAGGAGATCGACTTCTCCAGGCTGTCTAAGCTTAGGCTGGATGTCGATGATCCTGATACCCTGTACGTACCTCACTATATCGCATATGATACAAAGCTGACTTTTGGCAGGGGCACATACGGCAAGCTGCATGCCTATGACCGTGCGTACGACCGTATTACCACCAAGACGGAGAAGCCACTCCAAATCGGTAACAAGATCCGATACTACTCCACCACCTCGGACGATCCCGTCATCCAGGAGTACGCATCCAAGGACACCGCGACGGTCTACGCGACAGACGCGATCATCTCCCTTCTCATGTGTGCCTCTCGCTCCGTCTACCCATGGGACCTGATCGTCAATCGCGAGGGGAACAAGCTCTTCTTTGACAAGCGCGACGGTGGCGGGTTTGACACTATTAGCGTTAACGAGAATGCTGCCGACCCTCCTGCGGAGAAGGAGAACAAGGACGATATCAACAACCCTGCCGACTTGGCGCTTGAGGCGACCTACGTAAATCATAACTTCTCCTTCCAGGTCGTTAAGGAAGACCAGCAGCTCGACTTCGACCACCCGAACCCCTTCTACGGCCCTGAGGAGACCGACCCACTCGCGAGCTGCGGCTACCGTTATCGCACGTTCGACATGTCCGTCAACGAAGAAGAAGACGTCAAGCTCTGCCTCCGGACAGAGGTGGACGCTTTCCTCCCCAGCGCCCAGACGGGCAGGAACGACCTGATAAGCATCAAGACGCTTTTCGAGTTCGACTCCCGTGCTCAGGGCGCGGGCGGCGCGCCGGATTGGAGGACGAAGCTGGACAGCCAGAGGGGTGCGGTTATGGCTACTGAGATGAAGAACAACAGCTTCAAGCTGTCCCGGTGGACGGCGCAGGCTATTCTGGCTGGCGCGGAGGCCATGAAGATTGGGTATGCTGTCTTTCGCGTATGTATCGTACTGAATCGTGTCTGACACTGCGCAGTTTCATCTCCCGCGCTTCGCCACGCGACAACTCGCGCCATGTCATCCTCGGCACGGCGACGATGCGCCCGACGGACTTTGCAGGCCAGCTGAACATGTCCATGGCTAACGGCTGGGGTATCGTCCGTACCATCACCGATCTCTGCATGAAGCAGCCCGAGGGGAAGTATATCCTCGTCAGGGATCCTAACAAGGTTCGCATCTTTCTATGTACGCAGATCTTCAATTCGCTAATGACTCCGCGCAGCCTGTCATCCGCCTGTACGCCGTGCCTGATACGGCTCTCGAGGAGCCCGAGGAGGACATCGAGGAAGCTGAGGAGAACGACGAGGAGTAATCTGCTTCCACCGCTCATGTACATAGCCAAAAGGAGCACCTGATCAGTCCTTGCATTCTACGTAATACTAGGCTATGTCTGCGTTGATAGCAAGATATCAACCGCGCGTTCCGTCGTGTCGCTGTATCTTTATGAGTTCCCTGCTTGATACTTGGCCAGAAAACTGCTCACCTGCGCTGCAGCGCACTGATGACCTCCTCCCTCCTTACGTTGGGGAACATACTTGATACATGGGCGATCTCCCCCTCTGTCGGCGCTCTTAGACCTAATGGTGTGCCTTGACCTCTGAGCTCCTGTACGATGCTGCGCAGGGTTGTGGCCGGTTGGGCGTCGGGCGTGGCCGTCCCTGCTCCAGCTGTGCCATTGTTCGTTTGCGTGGCTGTCGGCCGGAGTGTGCTTGGAAGTCCCAGACCAGCGGCGACTGATGCAGCTGTAGACATCTGGCGACGTGCTACAGGCACTTCGTCGCCTATCGAGGCTGTTCTCCTTGGCGGCCGCATCGACCCAAGCAAAGGAAGGATAAACCGCTTGCTCAACCGCACCACAACCGGCGAAAGGCGATACGTCTTCAGCCCAAGAACGTCCGTCCTATATAGCTGACCCACCAGCAGTCCTATGGTGCAGACTACGGCGCTCCCCGGTGGCTGACCGACAAACAGCTGGAGCGGGAAGAGGTAGTGGAAGACTTTGTTGGAGAATGTGAGGCCGAAGACTTTGAAGCGGTATATGACGGGGACGATGCGGTAGTACTGGTATAGGATGCTGAAGATGAGGGCGTATGGGCCGGAGGGGATGACGTTGAGTCCGAGATTGTGAAATAGAGCCAGTGACAGAAGAGAGAGGACGGTTGAGAGGACCGTAGTCACAAAAACGAATGACTGCGACAGCATCAGGTCAGCTCTCTAAGGTAGCGCGACGAGGAGAACGGCGCGTACAGCGAACTTCTCACTGCCAAACGACCTCTCTATGTTCGCTCCCACAAAGAATAAGGTCGACTCTGCCATGAGCAGGTCACCGGAGTTGGCGAACGCCAATGGGTATATGAGCAACCTCCAGTACTGGTGATCTCGCCAGAGATGGGGGACGAGCTGGAGGTGCATATAGTACTTGATGTCGAACAGCGCCGCTGCGAGCGACGCTATCCCGCATGTCACCATAAGACCTGTACATTGTTCACATCATGTATTCTTTTCTGATATTGGACTACACACCTTTTGTCACCGGTGCATGGTGGAACGACATCACCGACAGTCATAACGAGCGTGTGGCAACCTCTGGTCGGTCTAAACCCTGACCGGCGCCTTAGATTTTGGACATTCCCTTTTGGGCGACATTTTGCTTCTTCTGAACACACTGTCAACCACCGTTCTGCCACCCCAAACTGGCTTCTCCACACCCCCTCGCTGCACTACTGCAGCACTACATCGCAACAGATGACGCGGCGGTCACATATCTCCCCGGAACGCTCGGGACGCTGAACCCGCAAGCGTTCCAGCCTTCTTCTCACCTCTCAAAATGGTTGGCTCGTGTCAACTCGATCATAGCTTCCAAGAACCGAGCGGTGAAATGGGCGGGCATCTGTTTGGCCGCGAAGACGGCAGAGTGTAGCAAGGATGTGATGGTGGACGCTGCAGCGGGATGGGTGGCCAACGTGTTACCAGTGCTGCAGGTGCGCTTGTCCCAACCTCAGCATGGAAGCCTCGCTGAACTATTTCTCTTAGAGAGCCGAATCTCCGCCGACTCAGTCAGCTGCGATATCCCTCCTCAACCTCGTATTCTCGAGAGCGATCGACATGCCTGAGTTCGTCAGACAAGTCTGCACGCCCAACGTCCCAAAATTCAGCCTTGCCCTCATCTCGCTGAGCGAGAACGACAAAACTCCTCTCGAACTGAAGGTGCTTTGTCTACGCACCCTCACACACATGCTCTCTCTATACCCGAACGCACATCGCAGTATGCAGAGCTCGCTCACGAACCTGTGCTTGGGAAACTTGAAGGGTGCCGCGCCAACTCCGACACCAGAGGTTTTACGGCGTGCTGCGGCTGCTTTGTTTGCCATGGTGAGCGTTACTGGAGGGAAAGTCGCTGCAGCAGATGTCTGGAAGAAGAATATGCTGGGAGCGCTACGCGCTGCGGCGGATAGCGTGCGGCTGCTTAGAGGCACAAGCAAAGCTCCAGGTCAGTCGTGTTTCTCTCGTCCGTCGTCGTTTTGGCTCAAGCAGACGAACAGCTGCGACATCCTTGCTGGAGCATGTGGAAATCTTGACTTTCCCTCCTCTACCGGAAGACCCACTGGACTACATCCCAATCGCTCTCGACCGACTGCGCTGCATGGTCGCCCTCATCGAGGCCCTCCTCCGCTACCCCGCTTCCCGTCCCGTGCCTGTCCCCATTGGCGCTATCATGCAGCTCTGCACGATGATGCTCGAGCTGAAGGAGGATGAAGTGAAGGAGCCGGTTGATTCGGCGCAGAGGGTAGCGGAGCTTGCTGCTTTGCCGGAGGTGTGGAAGCTGGGAGCCGAGGTACTGAGCCTCACGGGAAGGATGTGAGTTGCTTTTCAGCCCTTGAAGTATGTTGGCTGACCAGACCCTGCAGAACCCAAATACACCTGTCTCCATATTCGTCCACTTTGCTCACACTTTTCTTGCGGCAGCTGGACCGCACCCACAAACTGTAAGCTCATCTGATCTCCCCCGTATCTTTCGCTAAAGGAGCCCCAGCCCATCCTGCATAACCTTCTTGCGCTGCATATATGCACTCTTGGCCTCCTGCCTCATACCTACAGAAAGGCAGGCAATGGATCTGCTCAATGCGCTGCTGCCAATGCTCGACTTCACGTTACCATCTTCGGATACGGGCGAGAAGGTGGAAGTGAAGCGGAGCAAGAAGCGAGCTAGGGCTGCGTATGAGGGTGATGAGGTATTCCGCAAGCAAGAGGAGACCATCGATGTCGAGAAGATCGTTCATGTGTGCAACGGTATGGGTTATGAACCATCTACGGCCTCTTGGCTCATTATTCTTCTCAGCGGTTGCTTTGATTTTGAAGTGTCCTCGAACGCCGATGTCCTTCCGCGCTCTCAGCGTCCGGCATCTCGTAAACATCCTGTTACATCTCGATGGCCTTAGGATATCGGAGCATAACAGAGGGGAAGTGTGGAAGGCAGTTTGGTCTGCTGTCGAGGTAGAATGGTTGGAGCATGGTGGTGTGGGCGGAATCGCTGTCAACCTAGCCACCACGTCTATCAGGACTGAAACGGTAGGAAATTCCTTTGGACGTTCACGGCCCATGCTAACATATCCAAAGGCGAGGAAAGCATCCCATGATCTAATGGAGCGGCTCGAGCTCCTGCTTCACCCTCGCCTCCCACCGCTGTTACGGAACATACCCGTTATGGAAATCCTGGGACTTCAGCTCCTCGAGGCAGGAGAAGAGCGCGACCTAGCCTCCAAGCTAGGTATCGACATGTCGATCGACCCAACCTCTCCAATCCCCCCTACGATCCGTGCTTCAGGCAAACAACCACCCGACCCCACCGAATCTGGCCCGGTCGTCCTTCCACAACAGATGTCGCCGAACGCCTCAGCAGAGCCGGGGCCGAGCCAGCCGCTGTTTATGCAGCATACGGAGATGAGGTCGCCTGCCCAGCCCCGTTCGGTTTCTGCCGCTCCGACTAGGGCGACTTCGGCCGAGGCGATGGATGTGGATCTTGGAAGGCCGCATTCTGTTGCGCCGCCTGCCTCATATGGTACGGAGCCAACCCCTAGCCGGCAAATGACCGAAGAGGCCCCAGCTCCTGCTTCTGTCGATGCAACGTCGAATATTCCAAAAGCGCCTGCAAACGTTCCTGTTCCTTCAGCACCTGAAATCTCGACCATTCAGGAAGAAGAAGAGGTTACAGTGACGGCCACAACCCTGGACAAAGGGAAACAAAAGGAGACTATCTCCACCACAACGTCTACCTGGACGACGACATACTCTATTCCGCAGGATGACGATGATGATGAGCCGATGCCTACTATAAACTTGGAGTCGGATACTACCGAAGACGAAGAGGAGGACGAGGAGGATGAGGAGTAGCTCGTTTTCGCCCGATTCATTCGTACTATTATGCGTAAAACTCTCGTATTCCTCATGTGTGGTTCGTGCATTAATTGGATAATCGCATGCTGATTGGAGCATTAAAACGCCTCTAGAGTGATCTTGTAAAAGCAGACACCGGGTTTCAATCCGGAGAGTATACGCATCATTACCGGGGAGCCTCCTATCATCGTTTGCATCCGGCCGTATGACGACACCCTAACTAGTCCCTTAGGCAGGGGCCCAACAACAGGGGTACATAAGAGCGCAGACGACCATACCCGTAGCGCATATCGTCCGCCATCGCCTTCAGTTTCTACACCTAGAGTATCACCATGGCCCCATCTGAATTCTTCGTTGTACTCCAGAAGGGTGAGTCGAACCATCAGTCGGACAGGTGGATGATTCTGAACGCTTCTAGGTATCACCGGCGGCTTCGCCCCTCCCACGCCGTCGGCCGTGCACACCCTGACCGCCTCGTCCGATAACCCCACCGTCGTGCTCATCCAGTCCCAAACCCGGGAAGAAGGCACCCCCGAACTCTCTCAGCCCGTCGGACCCAAAGAAGTGCAGAAGTCCGCCGCGGAGGGGAAGATCGAAGAGCTCGAGTCGATCCTCAAGCAGCTGCCTATGGAGAAGCCCACGGGAAGCGAAGATATCTATGGCTTGGATACGAGCATCTTTTTTGGGAGCAGCGACTTGGAGTGGAGGAACGGAGGGCCGCAGGGGTGCGGAGGTGGGCATAGCGAGGTCCAGGCGACGGACGAGCAGAAGGAGCTGTTCAAGAAGGCTGTCAGTATCGTCGAGAGCCTTGTTGTGTGATGGAGGACAGAACGCACCTGGATCTGCAATGATGTGATACTAGATCTGCCCCTAGAGGTTGACTGAAATGTTGTAACAATACAGCTGTTGTGCTCATAACATCCCCCCGCCCGTGCCGCGCTCGATCCAGACTGCCCCGCTTTCGGTCAATCGATATTGCAGAGCGTGCTCGCGGATCGTCTTGCTTGTCCCAACGTCGGGGAGCGAGAGCGGACCACGCTGCAGGGCGATCTCCCCGGTGACCGCACTGCTTCTTCCGCTTGACAGAGGCGAGACTTCCAGATGCATTGTGGACGAGCTGAGCAGGAAGTCGACGGTAGATGTATGCGAGGTATCGAGATTCTGGAGGACCACCAAACCGAAGCCAACCTACATAATACGGTTAGGATAAGGCATCACTATCATGGGCACACCTCACCTTCTCCTTCAAGGCTAGGATAGCACGCCAGAACCGAGCCCTGCCAACTTCTGACGGAACGAGCCACTCCAGCATGGAGATCTCATCGAATACCAGCAACTTCGGGCAGTCTGGGGATAGGGCGCGTAGTGCGCCGGTAATGACATCGTACAGTGGGCGGAGCGGTACTGGCGAATCCAGATTGATAGGTGGGACGACTAGCGGATCCTGGGTCGGGGAAGACAAAGGTGTTGGGACGCCGAATTGGGAAAAAGCATCGACAAACACGAAAGACTTGCGGTCGACGTAGTTGCCGAGCGTTACGCCCTGTCCAGCACTATCAGCTTTCCATCCCATAGAGGCCAGGATGTACATACAAATTTGGATTGGATAGCTTTCCAGTGCTCCGGCGGTTCACGGAACGAGACGAGGACACACGTCGCCTCCGTCTCCTGCAGCGACCCGGCGAGGACATGATGGAGGATAAATTCGCCCGACGCTTCGATAGTATCATTGACGAGGAGAAAGTTTCCAGGCTCCGAGAGTGAAGATATTGGCAAAGGGTTGGAGGCGGACGCCATGCCGTGGACAGAGAGAAAGAGGCAACACGGGCTGCTTCTTTTGGCAACGAAAAGAGAGAGCGTGAATTTCGGCCACGTGAAATGAGAAGGCGTTCGAGGCTGTCCCTGACGCCGAGCTCGTCGTCACAGCACCGTGTTCCCCGTCCTCCCTAAGCGCCGCGCAAGACACCGAGCACTACCTGAATCGAACATCATCTACGAGATCTGCCGTTAGGGGAGGGACTGGAGAACGAATGAGGGCGTGAGATGGACGACAAACGGCCTCATTCCCTCTATGCGACCGACGCGGCGGTCGACGAGCTGCTCCAGCTCAAGACGTTTGAGGTAGACCCGTCTCAGTTTCAAACTCGTTGTCATCTGACTAGATGTATGCTAGGATCGATTCGATGTAAAGGAATTCGTGTCATCGCTCAGTGAGCGGTTGATTGCCCAGTCTAAAGAAGATGCTGGACGCAAGTATCTGTCCCATAACACTCTACATATATGCTGACTCTTCGCAGCTTTCGATCCCAAGCCCTTCATCCGCACTTTCGAAGGGGCAGTCGATAAGCTCCTAGCCATTCGGCGCGACCTCCAGCAACAAACAGAAGGCATGAACGCCAGCGTGCGAGAAGCAGAGCGAGACTACTCGCGGCGGATGTCCGAGCTCAATTCGGGGTTCGAGTCGGTGGGAAAGTCGTTCTCGTCTATGGAGACGAAGATCGGCGAGGTTGGAAGGACGGCGATTAGGATTGGAGAGCAGCTGGAGTCGATTCATCAGTCGAGACAGAGGGCACAGGCGGCGTATGACTTGATTGATTACTACAATCAGTTTGCGAAAGGGGACGTGAGCAAGTTGGAGGCGCTTAGAAAGGAAAGAGGGAGGGAACGAGAAGGCCGAGCGAAGGTGGCGATCATATGTCGACGACTGAGCACGCTTGCGAAAGAAGTGGACATCCCTGGCGCTGAGAAGGTGTGTATGCCTTGATTTTCCACAAACAGTGATGTTAACGATGTTCAGGCGAGAGAGAACATCGAAAGGTATTGCGAGAAGTTTGAAAAGGACGTCCTCCGGCTATTTGACCGATCATACCGGAAGGGTGAACCGAAAATGATGGCTGTGTGTCCGTTTGGCTGAACGTGTTCCATGTCTGACCGAACATCCAGCACTGTGCACAAATCCTCCTGGACTTCAACGGTGGCAACTCATGCATACAAATCTACGTCAACCAGCACGATTTCTTCATCCACGGAGCATCGATCGAGCCGCCAGCTCTGGAGGCAGAAGAAGTGTACGTGCCCGTGTCATTTTCGTAACCCGGCCCGATTGACGTCGCCGCTAGATGGAGATCCATTTCATCCCCTATGTCGCCACCGCCTCGATCAGAGCCGTCGTTGTCATTATTGCTCCAGAAAATCAGAGATACGGTCTCGGAGGAAGTACAGATTGTACAAGCTGTCTTCCCGAACCCGATGCAGGTGCTCCAGGTGTTCTTACAGCGCGTCTTCGCCCAGTTGGTACGTGCCGCCGATAAATGCAATTCGGCTTGATCTGACGCTCTGCCAGATTCAAAGACAACTGGAGACACTCCTCGATCAAGCATCGAACCTCTCGTCCCTCGCCTTCCTGAGGATGCTCAAACTCTGTCACGCGCAAATCTCGCGCTTGGTAGAAGACCTCAAGGGCTATGACTTCTCATCGCCTTCCTCGGTTTTGGGTGCACTATCGACAACTGTGGTAGCTTCTGCCCCTGGGAGTCTGGGGACTGTACTGGAGACGGCTATGGAGGAGCTGTTCGTGCCTTATACGGAGGGGACACGATGGCTGGATAGGGAGTGCCGTAGTCTGGCGGAGCTCTATGCAGGGTTCTTGATCCGCTTCTCGCGGTATCATGTACGTACGAACGTACCGTCCAGTGGCCTTGCTGATTCCTCTGCAGGCTCAGACGCATAAGACCGTCAAGACAGACGGCCTCATGAACCGCTTCATGAACCAGATCTCCACCTCCACGTCAAGCGTGACTTCCAACGTCGCCAGCGCAGTGCAAGGAAATACCACAACCGCCCAAGCAGCAGCAGCGTTTATGAAAGTGACGGGGCTCGGCACGTCGGGCGGCAATTCTGCGGATAAGAGGCAGAGCGATGCTGTCATCGAAGATCCTGTGAGGGAGGAAGATGGACGGTTGACTATTGGTGCGGCGGAGACGATGCTCAAGTGGCATGCTGAGGCTGTTGGGCGTTGTCTGGAGTTATCGCCTAGCGCTGATGTGTGAGTCACAGTCATCCCCGTTAACCTCCCTGGTAGTATCGCTAACGATTCGGTAGCGGCAAGAATGCCTTCGCCCTCCTGCGCGTCATCTCCGAAACTCTCGGCCGTTCCTACATCGAGACTGCCATCGATAGCGCTATTTACACCCTGGAATCACGAGATCCCAAGCTCGAACCGGACCTCACACCGCTGCAGGTGGTCAAGACGATTGACTTTGTCTGCCATCTCTGGCAACAATATGTCAACACTGCGATTTTGCCGTTGGCAGGGTCGAATGTGACGGTTAGGAGGGAGATGGTTGTTTACAACAATAGTGTGATCAATCGAGTGGAGACGGCGGTCGACAGCCTTGTGCAAAGAGCGATTGATGGTGAAACTCATGCCTGTTCTGCCTAAGTCATGTACTGACACGCGGTTCAGTAACTCTTGCTTGGCTGGCTGCACAATTGGGCAAGCAAAAGCGGAATGACTTCCGCCCACGAAACGACGACATGACCTTCGCTCGCGCGAGCACTGAGCCCTGTACCCTGTGCTGCGACCTTCTAGTCAAGCTGAAGGACGTGGCCCGCGAAAGCTTAACAGGAAAGAACCAGGAAGTCTTCTTGACCGAGATCGGCGTCTCATTCCAGAGCATGCTGCTCGAGCACCTCAAGAAGTTCTCCGTCTCTGCGCTGGGCGGTCTGATGCTCACGAAGGACCTGGCGATGTACCAGGATGCGATGTCGAAGTACAACATTCCCATCATCAACGAGCGGTTCGAGTTCATTCGCCAACTGGGAAACTTGTTCGTTGTCCAGCCTGCGACGCTGAAGTCGTACATCGCCGACTCGATCCTCAACCGAGTCGACCCGATCTTGCTCCGGCCGTACCTGGCACAGAGGAGCGACTGGGCGCAGATCAGTGCCGGATGGGAGGGGATGATGCCGCGCAGTGCTACCTCGACGGAAGACGGAATCCTGAGCACCGCACAAGGGCTGCGTGGGCGTCTGGGTGCAGGGTTAGGGAGCATCATGCAGGAACTGGAGAGCTTTAGGATTTCGATGGATGATGAGTATTCCCCTCCGCCACCGATGTCGGCGGATGCCACCCAGCAGGTGCGGACGAGCTACCCTAACCCCGCGCATACTATGTATACCATGATGCGGCCATGAGATACCCTTCCTTCGATGTATACATGTATTCATACTGTAATTTCACGAGAGCCTCCTCCTGCAAGGACGCGATCGCCGGCCTCCCCGGGCGTTCTTGATAGGGTCCAATCCCCGAAGCCGAATGACGCCGCGCAAATTTTGTTTCCGTGTGGGTGGTTACCGCCTTCGGAGCGTTTGACGGTGCACGCGACAAATAGCGACTTTTGACAGTCATCAAAAGTCAGGCGATACCCTCTCCTCATCCCTCGACTACTTCTCGCTGGGTTATGCCAGTTGCTGTTGCTACCAGCAGCAGTACTAGCAACATCAGCGCCATGATCGATCCTGTACATTCTCATACGCGCGGGCCGATGGCTCGTGCGGCCCATACGCTAGCGCCTCATCCAATGGAGCCACCGAGGAAGAAACCGCGACGATCAGCAACGGCGCCTGATCTTGCTGGTCTTGGATCTTCACCGAATGGCAAAGAGCCTGGGCTGAAAAGGAATGCGAGCTATCGGACGCATATGTATTTGACGTTCGTGAAGAACGCGCTTGCTGAGAGGCGGAAGGTGCGCTCTACACTTCAGAAGCGTCTGCTGCTGGCTCATCATTGGAGCAGGGCCGAAACGAGCCATATGACGAACTTGTGATGCAGTTCTCCGCTGCCTCGAAGCAAGATTCACCGACATCCCTCGATCAGCTGCGGTCATGGCTCGACGCACTTTCGCATGTCGTTTCCCAGCTCGACAAACTGTACGCTTTACTGGTCGATGCGGTGCTCAGCTTACCGTGGAGCACCGCGGATGATCAGTTTGTCAAGAGCTATATCGCTTTTGTCGGGCTGCTCGTCAGTGCACGGCCAGAGTACCTGCACAACGTCCTAGAGAGGAATGTGAAGGGCTTCACCTATAGTGCGTCTTACCCTCGTCCGGATGTCGTCACTTTCCTGAACATTCGCGGTAGATTCTGGCTTGAAAGCTGTCGAGAACCTATCTACCGATGGCGCCGCATCACCAATGACACGAGGAACAGTGTACGACCGACAGCATACCCTGACAGCCCATCTACTTTCCTTAATACCGACACTTCCAGCCGCAATCTTCCCCATCTTGTCGAAACACTTCCCACATAAGCGCGAACCAAAACATGCCCAAGTCACATATATCCGAAATCTGCTCCGGATCAGCTCGTACTGTCCACAGCTATCTGGCCGAATACTTGCCCTCGTCATCGAACGGGCGGTTATGATTGATGTTGAGGTGCAAATTGCATATGAGGATCTTGAGGGTGCAGGAGGCGGAGATGCGGAGGGCGTGTTCGAGCTGGATCCGTTTGACCTTGTTGTCGGCGAGAACGCACCGGAAGAGGAGGAAGCAGATGAGGGCGAGGATGATGAGGAGATCGATTTGAGCGATATCTCGTCAGAAGGTGGACCGGAGCAAGATCTCGGCAAAGAGCAAGAGACAGCGGAGAGCGTCAAGCATGCGGCCATACATTCGATGGTCACGAAGCTGGATGCGATCCTCAAGCTACTGTTCCAGTACTTCGAACGAGTACGATACCCTGATCTGTTTGGCTCTCAGGCGGGTTCTGGCCGCTCAACACCGACAACACCCGCAACCGAAGCTCCTGCTTTCCTCACCCCTGAAGCACGACAACGACTCCTCCGCGGCCAGTTCCTCCACCTTCTCAGTATCTTCGACCGCACAATCCTCCCTACCTTCCGCACACGATATACCCAGTTCCTCCTCTTCTACTTTACATCCCTTGATGCCTCCTTCGCCGACCTCTTCCAAGGCCTGCTCCTTCAAAAAGCGCTCTTTGAAGCCGATACCACTGCTGTCGTCCGCCTTGCGAGCGTTAGCTACGTAGCTGGCTTCGTCAGCCGAGCGAACTGCGTCAACCGGGAAAACACACGCAGAGTCGTTAGCCTACTCTGCGAATTCCTGGGCCGAAGGCTCGATATCGAAGATGACGACCCGACAGACAGCAGAGGCGAAGCATTCTACGCAATCACCCAAGCTATCATGGTCATCTTCTGCTTCCGCTGGCGCGACCTACAGGAAGGCGGTATCACCGAGGGCGCCTCCGATGCAGAGGACGAGGAAGTTCCATCGGCAGCTCGTGCGGGGATGTGGATGCCAGAGCTGAGCGTCATGCAGCGCGCCGTCACCTCCCCGCTCAACCCGCTCAAGTACTGCTTCAAGCATGTCGTGCACCAGTTCGCGGCCGTGGCGAAACATACTAACTTCCTCTACTGCCACTCGATCATCGAGGCCAACCGAAGGTCAGCGATGCACGGGGACGACAGCCCTGTCTCCGCTACCCCTACACGGACAGCTCCGAATCCGCATGCGCTGTCGAGGATCAACATCACCCAAGCCGCGCATCTGGACAGCTTCTTCCCCTTTGACCCTTATACCCTGCCCGCGACCGAAGGCTATATCGAGGGCCTGTACCGCACCTGGGCGCAGGCAAAGCCAGAGGGCTTCGACGACGAAGAGTCCGACTCTGACGACGAAGACGAAGAGGACGAAGAGGAGCCGACGAGCGACCCAGCGGCTAAGTCGCGCCTCTTGGGTGCACTGTCTATGTCGGCGGGCTCGGCAGTCAGCAGCAGCTGGAAGTCGTCTAGCGCTAGTGAGGCAGAAGAGGCTGCGGAGGACTTGGGACGGTCTTTCGGTGGACTGAGTATTAGCCCTGTTCGGCAGTTTATGCCGCCACGATCAGAGTGAGGGGCTGTTCTTGTTGTATACTTTTCTTCTTTGGTAGATCATTTCTCGACTGTTGTATATTAGCACGTGATTACCATCTTCGCAATATTCAAGACTCGCTCGTTCGCCTAATAATCGCGCATGATAAAGCTTGAGAGTTTTAGCGCTGGAGTTCACGCGTCGACGCAATGACACTCCTGCCCCAGCGGGCACCCTGCACCCTGCATCGAGTACACCAATCGCGGGCAAAGTCTGGCAAGGAAACAATGGATTACTATCATCACATCATACACTCAGTCTTCCATGCCCTCATTCAGCGCCTCCTTTGCCTTTGCATCTGCCTCGGCGAACAGGTCCTTCGGCACGGGCGCGTGCAGATAGTTCGACTCCGCACCGACCCACGACAGCTCCAGCTCAAACTCCTTGTCTTTCGCATCGTCGTGGACGAGGTATATTCTGCAGCAAGAGTCAGACCCGAAGTAGTTCGAGATGGGGATGGATACGTACATCCGCGCTGCCTCGAATACCGCTTGCCGCGTGGTCATGTTTGCCAGATCAAGCTTCTCCAACTCGGTCTTCGCTAATTGGCGGCCCTTGCCAACAGCAGCACCATGGTATCCCTGAACATCGCGTCAGTGTATGTAACTATATACCCGCCGAAATTCACTCACGTAGAATACCCCACTCGGCTCAACAACATACAACACAGGCCCGGTCTTGTCCACCGCAGCTAGCAACGCGCTAATGCCAAATGGCCGTACGGAGGAATAGAGGGTGTATGCCTGGACATATAGACCCACTCGGTCGGCGAGCGCTTGGAGGGTTGGTGGAGCACGGTACAGGTCGCGGTAGTTCGCTGCTTCGTCTCTTGCCCGGTTGGCAAGGTGGCGACCATCAGCGAGAAGCCCGGCCGTCGCCTAGTCATAGGGTGAGAAGGATACCCGGATATTGGTTAGGTCGAAGACATACCATGCCGATGTGACGATCTATTGTCTGTATGCGACGGTTCGACTCCGGGACAAGCAGCTTCGAATGCACCAGCTTCTCCACAGCTAGTACGACACCATCCTTGCACTTGAGACCAATGACAGTCCTATTCGCCGTTGAGATGCGTTTCACCACATGCTGCCTTGCGGACATACCCAGAGTTCTCCACCGCCTTCCCAGCATATTCAACCTGGAGAGCGCATAAGCCATGTTCACCAAGTTGCATTGAATAGCGCACCTGGAAGATCCTCCCATCTGGCGAGTATGTACTGGCAGAAAGATCGTATCCCGTGCCGATGGAGGTCATTTTAGTAGTCTACGGAGGAAGGAACGGGGGGATATGAGGAGAAGAGGTCGATGTATGCGTCTTGTGCACTTGGTAGTTCGCGACGCGCAAGCTACCGTCGACTTCAGAGGACGCGCACGCAGCGGAGGCTTTTCGCCAGTTTGGGCATCAACAGCTTCTGACGCTGAAAGGTCGGCGAGTCGGTTGACTCTCTTCTTACTGTCTTCCTGGGTGGCAGACTGCATTTCACAGCGGTGAAGCTCTATCCTCGAACAATAACATCGCTAGAACTTCAGCAGGGGGCAATGTGGTCTGCTACTGAGCTGCCAAGACAGCTTCCCCAGCAGCCATTAATGGACCCCTGGGTTACGTAAGCCAAATTTCGATGTGCGACCATGACCACCATCACCATCACGACAACCTCCTTCCCAGACCTTCCCCTCCTGAACAGAGGGAAGGTCCGCGACCTGTATGGCGTACCAGAAGCAGACGACCAGCTTCTTATGGTCGCTACTGACCGGATATCTGCGTTTGACGTTGTCTTACCTGCTGTGAGTACGAGTCATACGCGAAAGTGAACGCCGAACTGATAATGGACGTAGGGCATCCCGGGCAAGGGGCAACTCCTTACCGCGCTCTCGTTGGAGTGGTTTAGGTTGACGAAGGATATCATCCCGAATCATCTTATTACCGCCGATGTCGACGCTATGCCGCCGTCTATCCGAAAGCACGCCGATGTCCTACGGGGACGAGCAATGCTGGTTAAGAAGGCGCAGGTCGTACCGATAGAGGCGATCGTGAGAGCGTATCTATCTGGTGAGCCCGATGTATGCTATGCTGTACTTGTATGTCATTCTTACTATTGCGTTTAGGATCTGCTTGGAAGGAGTATAAGGCCAAAGGCTCGATCCACGGTATTGAGCTACCCAAGGGAATGGTGGAATCACAGAAGCTCCCGGACGTCCTCTTCACGCCTTCGACAAAGGCCGAAGCAGGAGAGCACGATATGAACATCCACCCCGACGAAGGTATGCGGTAATGCACACTCCTGTCGTCTCTGATTCTGACGTATTGTCCAAGCTGCCAAACTCATCGGACCCGAGCTGTGCGCTCTCATCTCCCAGAAGGCGATCGAGATCTTCAACTTCGCCTCCAAGCATGCTGCGGAAAGAGGGCTCATTCTCGCTGATACGAAGTTCGAGTTCGGTCTTCTTCCCGAGACGCATGCTGGCCAACCGCTGCATGAGAGGCTGATCCTGGTCGACGAGGTTCTTACACCAGATTCTTCGAGGTTCTGGGAAGCGAAGGAGTACAAGCCTGGTCTGTCTCCTTCCCCACTATCGTGATACGTTGCTGACTCTTGGATAGGACAAGCGCAGACGTCGTTCGATAAGCAGTACTTGCGCGATTTCCTCCTGAAACGGGAGAAGGAAGGCGTGCCTTACAACTCTGCGATCCCGGACGACGTAATCGAGGGCATCAGGGCGAAGTATGCTGAGGCGTTGCAGCGTCTTACTGGCCCTCCTACCGTGACGGCGTAGAGGATCAGAGTCACTATGCTTACACGTGTCGGAATAGCGTATATGTTGCACTGTTTGTAGACAAGGAATTCAAAAATGATTTTAGTGGAAAGTAAAGGGAGGTTGTCTGTGGAAAGTGCGATTGCCATCCCTGTACGGCCTCATGCATCCATGCCTATGCGTGAGAACGCCTAAGATACGGCCATACCGTAGTCTTGAGTAGTTCCTCGAGCAGACAAGAGACGATGAATCTGTTCATTACAGCTCGTCCAGCAAGGTACAAGTATTCGACGCCATAGCTGGATGCTACCCCTTTTTTTGTCATGCCATACACCCGCTCCTTACAGGACATCGCGAACCATCTTGACTGAAGTCCAAGTGCCCAGCACGCCGAGTCCTGAAGGGGGTATTAGATCATGCTAAACCGAGAGATAGCACATATATACGTACCAAGCATGGCGATGCTCGAGAGCCATCCGCCATATGCATTGCGCTTAGACGGGTCGCCAGTGCTGTACCCGATGGTGTACAGGATACGACCCAGCACCCATGCGCCACAGCCAGCTGCAGCAGCGGTAGGATAGTACAGGCCAGCGAACAGTGTGCTGGAAACCTTCGTCAGGAATTGGCTCCTACCGCTGAGGCCGATTGGACGTACCTCAGAAGGACTACCGGAATGCTTTCAAGCGTGTTCTGATGCGCACGCTGGGCGCAGTTGAAGATCATCGCCTCCTTGCTCTTCTCCGCATCTGCTTTCTCGGCGTACAAGTATGGGTACTTGACGCCCGCCTTCTTCCGCTTCGAGGCGACATTGTTGACTTGGTATCCCAGCAGCCAGAAGGAAGACTGGGCGGCCACTGACATAAGGCGGTCAGCATGCCGCCGCGAAGGTCTTCAGAAGACAGTTGCTACTCACAGATTACCCAAGGATAACGCTCCGGAAGGACGAGAGTGAGCGGCATTGTTGTCAGGTTGTTGAGGTCAGACGGTGAGCACGCAAAGGGATGACAGAATGAGCTAATCCGGGGCCAAGCTCATCTGGGTTGAAATATATGTCCCCCAATCGAACTCCATGGTTCCTGCTAGAAACCGGAGGATGGAGGAGCAAGGCGGACGTGGCAGCTGCCGAGGCGAGTTTTGTTCCATGGTACGATGAATGACCGGGTAACGAACCCACGAAACGGAAGGCCAGGGTTCATTCGGTTATTGCCTAAGCCACATTACGTCACCAACCCAATCGAATCGGATGGAATCCGAAGGTCGATTTAGCTTCACAACCTCCTCCAGTGGATGGCGGATCTGTCGTGTGGACCAGTCACCGTCCTGTCACCAACGAGCAGCGTAGCGGTATCTGGTTGACATGTCTCAACGCTGTTTCAGACGCTATTGTTGCAAGTTCCGACTTGGACCGACAATCCGTCGGCCTCTAGGAGAGAAGCTGAAAGCGCATCTATTCACGTCGAATCCTTCAAATCAAGGACACAGTTTAGACTACTGTAGAGAACAATGCCCCTTTCGGCATCTCAAGCAGGAGCTTTCCCACCGCGGTAACGGAAGTGAGGATCAGACCTAAGACGTGTCAGCACTGCTGCCTGATTACAAGATGCGCAGATCTCACCGAACATCGCGATTGTGTGAGTCATCCCGCCGCGCTTGGTAGGATCGCCCTTAGAGTATTTGTATGTGTACAACGCACGTCCGAAGATCCAGGTAGCGAGAAACCCGCTCGCCACCAGGGGATACTTCAGACCGCCGACGAACGACCTAGACACATCGTGCGATCAGCCATGAACTTCCGCACACGGTAGGCAACATACAGGAGAAGCGCATAAGTGAGATTCTCAAGCGTGTTCTGGTGCGCACGCTGCGCGCAGTTGAACTTGTGAGCGGCTGGGTTCTTCTCGGCTTCAGCTTTGTCGGCGTACAGCTGAGGATATTTGACCCCGGAGGCGCGACGGTTCGAGCTGACATTCACGTATTGGTACTGCATTGATGTCAATAACGGTACACACAAGCAAAAGAAGCTCGCTCACAATGTGGAGAAAGATAGTGCTTGTCGCCGTAGCTATAGCAGTCAGTCAGCTTATTCGCCAAGGAGCGGGAAAGCAAGGCGAGACATACCGATGACCAATGGGTACTGTTCGGGCAAGGTGATGGACATATCGTTGGTTTTCTTTCCTAGTCAAAGACGAAGGTATAGCTGAGCTATAGCCCTCCGACTGAATTTATCTGGCCTTATATACGTGTAGCATCGTAGATATTATCAACAGCACCAGTCGAAGGCCAACTTCGGATGTGACTCGGGGACCATCACTGCCGAGTCCTGTCCGCTCCGCAGAGCAAGGAGACGCGTAAGCAAGCTCCCACGGCGTAATTCATATTTGTCACAAGAGGGAGGTCGTTAGACAGCTATCAGAGTAATCGTCGTTTTGCAGTGAGAACATCGCCGAGATTGTTGACTTCTACGTCGAGGAACTGTACAGTTGTCGCCGGCGCGTCCCCGGTTGGGCGACGAAGTGGACGACGCGTGGGCCCATGCGTGGCGTTTTCAAGAAGAAACAGGGTTCGCGGAGCGTTTCCTGGAAACCACGACCACCTTTAACTGTGAATCCTGAACTGTGGTTTCTTTGCCTGGGTTAACTATGATTTTATGACTCGTTGCTCTTGCGGACTCTTTGAGGCAGCACCAGACGGCATGGAGAGTTTTGCTTTTGGACCGCAAGCTACTCGCTAGTTCCATCCGGCACGTGATTGGACTTGATGTTTCTCAAGTTCTATCCGCAGAAGCTGGCGCCAATCAATACATCTGAACGGCATGTCCTCTGCCGACGTGCAAATCCGCTTAGGTCTGCAACGGCGTGAAGATCTCGCAACAGCATCGATATCGATGTGGCATGCACACTGAATCTGAGTCACTCAGGAGCTCGTCTGGTCTCCTGGCATGATCATGTCTCATTTTGCGTCTATCAGGAGAGGCCATACGGGGATACTACGGCGGCGCCCTCCGCACCACATACCACACCCCTGTCTTCGCATATAGAGGCGGTCCGCGCCTGCATTTCTGACGTGTCCTTCTTCTTCTGATCTCTCGCAGCCTGCACCCCTCCAGACACGTCCACGGTGCTGCCTTTTTCCGATCGGACTCTGTCGCAATGGCAAGTCAAGAATATCCCAGAGCGTGGCGCCAATCGTCCTCTGGCCAGCCCATTCCTACCAACGTATATCCTCCACGTCAGCCGCCATATCATCCGGGATCTTATGTCCCCTTGCCTGCTCTCTCTCGCGTCAACGGACCTCAGCCGTCGTATTACGCGTCATCGCCATATCCTCCTTCGCTCCCACATCCGGCTACGTATTTGGCGAGCCCTGCCACCCTCAACCAAGTAGCACCTCAGAATACTAGGCGCAGCCAGCCATGGTCACCCGGTATGCCTCGGCCGCCAGGCCTGCCATACATCGTAGGCGGATCGACTCTCTCCTCTCAAGGCTACTCGACGGTCGCCTGCGAGATGGGTCGCGTCTACCGGATGCCTGATGGTCGAGCTGCTTACTACGTCGGAACGGCAGGGCCCAGCGAAGCAGCAGCAGCTCGACGAGCTTATCGCGAGAGGCACCCGGGACCACCCCAGCCCACGCCTGATATTGAGCGGACTGACGGAAGGCCACCCCCTTCGACAGGCAGAAACGGCGGGGCATCTTACCCTGCTGGCTCTAGTTCCCACCGTGGGCCAGGACTTTCAGGTCAACCACCACCACCTCAAACGACTCCTAGGCCTACTGCACCGAGACTTAGGCTCGATCTGCTTAGCGAGACTGAACAGGAGGCAGTCATGGAGGACGTTCGCACGATGAAAACTGAGACCTATTATGTCTTTCTAGGCAAGTGCCAACCTTCCTTTGGTGACTGCCACTCATGTCCACTTAGGGATTCCGACGGTGTTCACTCCAGAAGAGCTCAAGCGGGCCGTCAAGCGGCAAATGTACGTGCGTCACTTTACAGTCACGCTGATCTCACATCCGCGTAGGTTGAAGCACCATCCTGATAAAGGAGGCCTCAAAGCAAACTTTTATCGTCTTCAGCGGGCATCAAATATTCTTTCTGACCGCGAGAAGCGTGCTTGGTGAGCTGACCCAATCTTTCTGCCTGTCTGGTTGGCTCAGAATGAACAGGTATGATGCGCTGCTGAGCTATTATAAGTACGAGCAGTGGCGACGACAGACGCAGGCGCGATCGCGATGAGTGACTCGATGGGCTCAGCTGTAAGATCGCGGTATTGTGATACGACATTCCTTGTTACCCATAATCATGTATATATCCCCGCGGTTGCCTCTGCCGCAGATACGAATATCAGGCCAGTTCTCCGCAATGACCGTATCATACAGTATAGTTACGAGTACCACGTTGGTGCCGGACTGGGATTACAATATCCAGCAAACATCCTTTCTAGCAACCGGGCATTCAGAAAAGACCACGGTACTTTCCTGCCATGCGGGTCGAATTGTGGTAAGAAAGAAGCAACAGAAAAGCCGCAGAACAAAAGGGGACGCGCGGAGGCAGCGACGCCGGTTCCGACGCGTAACCCGCCATCAGTTGCGCAGCTGGAGCGCGTAGCGCCCTCGTCCAATCACGTTCTACATGATTTCTCGCAGATTTCTGTCTTTTAGCTGCTATCGCAAATTTTCATAGCCAGCAAGGATGCGAGGTGAAAATGAGGTGGTCGAGAAATAGAAGGTGAAAGAAACAGATAATATACGAGGGCAATTCCCCTTTTTACCCCGCATAAAGGGAAGTGATCGGAACCCGGGGGTATCGGTTGTCGGAAGGTGCTGCGCGGCGCTCCTCAGCCACCAGCGCACCTGCGCAATGTAGTCCTCCTTTGCCGCAACTGCGGGCGTCGCTTCCCATGGTCCTTATTACTGTGCAATCAGCCTGCTCGGTCGCTCCTTACCGTCTGGTGAGCTTGTCCTACTTAACCAACTGCAGAGAAGGATGAGCCGTACTCATACCGTCACAATGTTACCTCAAGTCCCCATGTTCAGCGCTGAGGAACAGGCATTCATCGACAAGATTCTGAAGAGCGTCGATGCTGGTGAAGAGCAGTTCATCGAGGGGAATGTGGCGAAGAAGATCTTCAAAGCATCTCTGCCGCCAGAAACGCTCGCACAGATATGGCACATTGCGGACAAAGGCGACAAGGGCTTCTTGACGAAGCTCGACTTGGGCGTCGCACTCCGCCTTATCAGCCATGCGCAATTCGGTGTGCAAGTACACCCGCGCTTCATGCATATACGTGCGTTGCTCTTCTTCCAGTCTTACTTCGTGTTGCTAAGAATAGTTGCAGCCGTTCCGCCTCCTACCCTCCCGTACTTCGAGCTAAGTCGCAAGCGAGCACATACACCTAAAGCGCATACGAGGACGAGATCAGCGTCTCCGGCGGCTGGACCAAGCAATCAAGCGCAAATCTCGCGAGAGGAATGTGCGGAGTCAGCGAGGTTGTTTCTGGATAATAACCCGGTCAATGGGCGAGTCAAGGGTGCGTGCAACTGTTTAGCCCCCATGCATATACGCTTACATTCTCACAGGATCAGTTGTGCGAGAGCTCTTCATGCACTCTGGTCTATCGACGGAAGTGCTGTACGAGATTTGGGATCTTGTCGACTATGACTATCTCGGCTCTCTCGACCTTACCCAATTCATCCTCGCCATGCATTTTATCCGGGAGAAGACTCTACGACCCACTTACGCTCTCCCTCGAACAATCCCACCAGCCCTATACAACCTCGCCCTCCCCAGCCGGCCCATGCCATCATCCGCTACCAAGCGATGGGCAATATCCGCCGAAGCAAAGCGTCTAGCAGACGAGCAGTTCGACTACTGGGACCCCGTCTGCAGAGGCTACCTACAACGAGATCTAGTTCTCATCATCCTCATCGGCTATGCGCGGCAGTTCAACCTCCCAGAACCAGAAGCGGTCGCCGTCCAGATCTGGAGCCTGCTCGATCCCGAGATACCCGATCAGCTCGATAGGGACGGGTTTGCAGTCGCGCTCAAGATGCTGGACGACACGGCTGATGGCAAGCCGCTCCCTTCGTCCATGCCGAAAACGTACATCCCACCAAACTGGAGGAGAGAGAGACATCATGGTGCCAAGAGTACGTACTGTTCGCCACTTGTACCAGCACCGCCTGACCTTCGCCGTCAGATCCTTTCACGCCTGCCATGGAGAAAGAGCGCAAACTACGCCGCATGTCCAACCTGGACGCCGATACCATCCGCGCCCGGAATCAGCGGCTACTCGATATCGAGCGTGCCATCCGAGAGTTCCGAAAGGAGCAAGAGCACGGCGAGCGCATGCGTCAGAAGCTTGCACGTGAAGCGCAGGAAGATGAGCAGCACAGACAGGAAGGACTCGCCGAAGAGGCACGTAAGAGGGAGGAAGAAGCTCGCAGGCGGGAAGAGGCCGAGGCTGAGGCTGCGCGTAGGCGACAGGAGGAGCTGGACGCTGCGCGAAAAGCGCGGGAGCAGGCTGCGCGTAGGGAGAGGGAGGAGGTGCTGCGCCGTCAGCGGGAAGCTGAGCGTGCGCGTCAGGAGAGAGAGAAGGCGAGGCAGGAACGGGCGAGGAGGGAGGGACCGAGGAGACGGGATTCTGCGCCTGCGGAGGATGAGGCCACGCGTCGTTCTCGTAGGGAGAGAGAGGAGAGGGAGGAGCGCGAAGCCGAGGCGCAGCAGAAGGCTCGAGAGGAACGGCGCGCCTATGCAAAGCTGGAACAGAACCGCTGGAAGGACTACTACAAGATCCTTGGTGTTGGGAAGGAGGCTGACGAGGCGGAGATCAAGCGTGCCCATCGGCGGGAGAGTCTGAAGCATCACCCGGATAAGGGAGGTGACGAGGATACGTTCTTGCTCATCCAGGAGGCGAGGGAGATTTTGTGCAACGCTAGCCTGAGGCAGCGATATGATTCCCTCCGGGCATGACCGTTTTGAGCTCTTATGCTGCTACTTATCTTTATATCTCTCATGTACTGCATTCCATACCTCTTCATGGGCTCATACCGCAGATTGTAGCAACAGAGCAAAATGTGATGTTATTGCCTCTCGGACTCGAACATCAACACGCTATACACCTCACCGCCATGTATCGTCAATCGTCGCGCTCCCACTCTCAGGCGCCGTATACTGCCTATTCGGATCGCTCTCCCACGTAACCTGGCCATTATAGATCCTAATAAACTTATACTCGAAGCTCACCCCCGCAGGGACACCGACAGTGACCTGCCAATTCGGATAATTCGCCGCGCTGAGCGGGATAGCGGCAGTCGTGCTCCAGTCCGAGAGCTGCGAGATCGACCCGGTGAGGTAGATGTTCTCGCCGTAGACTGTTGTGGCCGTTTCGACGAATGTGAGCTGGACGAGGGTGGGTTGGGGGCCGGGTTGACAGGTTCCGGAGGGGACGGTGAGGCCTGAGGCGCCCCAGGATGCGGGGGGGAGGGAGGCGCGGGCGTCGGCCATGGTAAGGAAGGAGGCGTAGGACCATGTGCTGTGAAAGCATTAGCATGGCTTCTTATGGGTCAATGAGGCAAGACGAGCGAGACTCACAGGTCCGCCGCACTAGTCGGTACCCCCGTCCCTCTATCAAACTGCTCGCTCAGCCCCCCTCCCTGGGGTACGTACTGCTCCACAACGCCCACAAACCCATCCGCCATAGCCCTCACCCCGCTCGTAAGCGTCTCGTACGTGCTTGAGCTGCTGCTGTATGTTCCTGGGGTGATGGAGGACAGGAACTGGGCGAAGAAGGGTTGGGAGAGGGATGTTACGGTGAGGGAGGATTGGGATGTCCAGACTTGGAGGGCGGAGTAGAGCTGTTCTGCGCAGGCGAGCGTGGCGAGGTACCATGGCTATTACAGACCTCCATCAGCTCTTGGTCACTGTCGACAGAAGTTGAGAGGCGCACATTACCACCATAGTACACATCCTCCGGGTATCTGCCCACCGCTACCGCTTGGTCCGCGCCATACTGGCTATTAATCGCATACAGACCCCTGAAGGAGTCCACCACAGCCTTATGGTTCGCCAGCGCCCTATCCGAGCACGGCTGAAAAGTCGCACTATCGCACCCCGCCTCCGGGTCGAACGCATGTATGCTCGCCAGCACCGTATTGGTATCCAGCCCGGAGCGGGTCGAGGAGGCCAGGTTGATATTAGCGATCGCGTATGGCGAGCTGGCCGAGCTGTCCCAGAAGGAGGACTGGAGGAAACAGAGTATGTTGCCTGCTTGTTCGGCCCAGAATGAGGCTGTTGATGAGGATTCGTAGGAGGACGCGAGAGGGGCTGCTTGACGCAGGGCACGCGCTTGGGAGAGGAGAGTGAAGAAGCTCGACCCGTCCTGTTCTTCCCAGAGGTCGAAGCCCGTCATATTCCAGTTCTCGGCCACATAGCCCAGATCAAGGGAGATGATCGGCCAGAGCGTATCCTGGACATAGCTCGTATTCCCCTGCCCGAGCTTATACGACGCATACGTGAGCATCGCAATAGCTCTCAGGGCCGGTCCGTCCCGCTGCGGCCTGCCCCACGCACCCGTGAAGGCCGTCATGTCGGGGTTGAACTTGGGCTCGCCGAGCCCACCGGTGCTGACGTTCCCGGAGGGGTTGGGCACTTGCTGGATGATCGACATTGAGTGGATCCATTGCTCGATCTCGGTTTGCAGGGTTGGGTCGCGTCCCTGGGTATAGCGGTCGATGAGGAGTTTGTTCACCTGCCCCGCAAGTCAGTTCTGAGCGCATATATGCGACCTCCCTTTTCGGAAGGACGGGAGGGCAGGGGGCGTACGAGAGAAGCGTCCCGGATCCAGGTATAGTCGTAGTCCGGGTTGGATGTGCTTGGGCTGGCGATCACCACCCCCGCCGCGGCACCCTCCGACTTCGACCCGGACGGGCCAATATTAGCTAGTACGCCGGCGAGTGCAATAGGCGACTCGGTCGTGATGAACGTGTCGACATCGGCGCGTGTACTCAGAGAAGGGAACGACGAAGAGGGAAGCGGGAGCGCAAGAAACGGCAGGAGCGTAAGGAGGCGTGAGACGAGCATGGCTGGTATCGCGAGGAGGGGGAGGGAGCCGACCTCGCTGACGACGGGGAGGTACATCACTCTCGTCGTCCTTTTAGCACGCCAGACCGGCTATAGGAGTCAACGCGGCTTGTGTTTCTTCTTGCCCACGCGCAGAGATGCGCTGGCTCGGAAACTCGCTCACGAGATGAGGACGAGCACGAGGTACGGTTGGAATGTGACGCAGAGCGCCGAATAGGATGCGCCCGCAAGGACAACTCGCTAGCTCCGGGTACGGTTGTCAGAAGCGTACGTCTCCAGTTGAGCACGCGGGGTAAAGGCGGGGAAGCGGAGGACCGCGTGTCTTTGCATGCTGAAGGTCGAGGTCTAATATAAGTAACCGGCGCTGCATACGCTCGAGCGAGAGGAGGGCACGCGACAGGAGAGGAAGAGGGAGATATCGTCTCGGATGACCGCCTGGGATCAAATTTCGTCCCAAATGACCACTGCATCTAGAATGACCAGCGCTCAAGCCGTATGTCCGTGCATACACTGGTTATCATGTTCTTAATTTTCGACAATACCGTGTTTTGATTTGATAGCAATTATGTCTACCTCTTGTGGCTGCAAACATGATCCACATCACTAAGGCCCCCATGTGGCGACATTGGCTCTCTGTTAACCCCAGTCAATGCTTCGCACTGAACGATAGGGAGCAAGATGGCGGAGACCCACTCCTCTGTAGTGGCAACTAAGTGGACCTCCCGCTGGCATCCCCATCGTGGTGACACGCTGCTCAAGGGCAGCGCCAATCATTGTCCATGTGAGGTTGTTTTGTGAAGACACCCTGGTTTGTCGTGCATTAGCCGCCCCGTGTATTGCATCACAATGGATGACAATATCGACGGGAAGTATGCCCTTAATCTTCCATGGTGCGCTGGTCTTGGTGGAGCCAAAATGTTCTTTGGTGAAGGTTATGCCGCCCGAGCCGAAGGTCGAAGCAGTTGGAACCAGTGAGGGGCGGACCCAGTTCCACCTGGCAGTTGACACATATCTCCTGATCTGGTTGATGGCTTAACGTCAAAGCCTGATTTTTCTGAAGTCCTCTTCAAAGGCTGCGTTGTCGACCATTCAGTATTGATTGACAGCATTTTGAACGTGCTGAGTTTTCTAAACCATGGTGAAGGGTTTTGTGAGCCGTAGTCAGGAGAAAGTCTTGATCACCTTCAGTGCCTCTCTGCTCCAAGGGAACGGAGGAAGGGCTGGAATACTCTGACATGCCCATGAGCCGGCAGACATCAACTTGGGGGGCTCATATCTAGGCAAGCGCAAAGCATCATTCACAGCTCCATTAGGCTCTGCCTGGAAAAGATCCCCCTGAATGCATCAGTGCATGGCAGGATAACCTGATATCATTCAGAGCCTTTCATTGGGGATATTATGCATGATTCATGATGCACGGTTACAAGGTGCCTCACTAGACTTCAGTCCATTTGTCAGGTGTGCTGAGCTGTTGTCAAATATACTACACCTCACAGGATGAACTTGTGTGCATACATATACTGACCCATACCTAGATGCCCTGTGGATGCAACAGCAACACTTGCCACTGACCATGGATACATATTGGTGTAACAACAACGATTGCACTGTACCTTTCATTGTCCTCAAGCTACAAGATGTGAAAGTCACACTAGGATCATGCTAGAGCCATCACTGCTCATACAGAACAAGTCAAAGAGTACAGCACTATTTGCTTAGAAAGAATGGCAGTGGGTAATAACGTCCAGTGGGAAATAATATAGGAGTTGGGAGGTCACCATGTTGGGTTGTCCCGTATCATAGCTTTTTGGCTTCCAAGCATTCGAGCTTCACCTTCCGCATTTCATTCAACAGCACTTGGATGTGTTCTCCAGAACCCATGATACCACAGACAAGTATCCATCAATGGATTGAGTCGACATTCAGTAGGACCTCAGTGATCATAGTGACAGGCCTTTCAATGTCACCGACCCCCAACTTCTCCGCCCACTCCACCAGAATCCTCTGCATGGTTTCTGGAGCAATATTCATCACCTCCATGGAGCGCCGCAGCCAGTCTTCATTCACCAGTGTCAGGGGCTCTAAGAGAGAAGACGAACTCATATCCCTCTCAATCATATGCGAACCCTCCTGATGAGCCGCCGGAGCTTCAGGCCGGGAAGGGACATCAAGAACCGCCCCAGGAGGACTTGAGCCAGACAGGAAAACGGGTTGCAAATCAAAACAAGGTAAATATTGTCGAAAATCAAGAACACGATAACCAGTGTATGCACAGACATACGGCTTGAGCGCTGGTCATTCTAGATGCAGTGGTCATTTGGGACGAAATTTGATCCCAGGCGGTCATCCGAGACAATATCTCGAGGAAGAGGGCATGGTCTCACCCGAGCGTCACCTTTTACCGCAAAGTACGCGTGGGACGCGCCAAATTAGGGGTCGCGCACTGGGCATGATCGGCGGTGATCCACCGTTTCCTGCCTGCTTGATGCAGAACGCGGTCAGGATGTGCATTAGTGGATTCATTGGATTGTAAGCATGTCAATCAACATATCATCAGTACTACAGCTACAGCTTCGCCTTCGGCTCATCCTCCTTCGCCTCCTCCCACCAAATAACGCTCACGGTCATATCGTCCCTCTCCCGTCTAGAATACGGCGCCCTTAAGCTAAGCATCCTCCTTACCTTGTCCGGCGTCCCGCCCAGCGCGTTCCGGATCAGACATACCGCCGGCGTGTCGCGCTCGTCGTATACCCACGCTTTGTCGTCCTTTTCGTCTTGTGGGATATACTTCCCATCTACGCCCGCGCTGCCCATTACGGGCCGGACGTCGCTCTGCGGGAAGGTGGTGGGGTGCGTGTGGGCAAGGTGGGTAGACGCGATCGTCACTGCTTCCATGGGGGTCATGGCGTCCCACAGTCCGTCGGTAGCGAGGATGAGGAACCGAAGATCGGCTGTTGAACGCTTGCCCTTTATCGGAGGGTTGGCACCGGATGGAGGGAGAGACATGCGGAATGGGCGATGAGTGACGACAGGTTCGGCGGTCACGTAGGGCGGAGAACGGAAGGCAGGCGGGGTAACGAGCACGTCAGGCGGTTGGATCAGTTCGCGGTTGATACGTTCTTGTTGCTCTTTTGTCCACTGCGCATCATCAGACAAGTAATGATCAGAGAGAGTAAAGGGACGGACCTTATATCTTGCATCGCCAAACGCCCGACTAGGCTCTAAACCACCCAGTACTCTCCCGTTTCTCGCCACTGTATCCTCTTCTCCTGGATGCTCCTTCTTAAGCCTCTCGACCTCCTTGATCGCCTTCGCCGTCTGGTCCTCTGTCAGCACCTCGCACATCCACCTCTTTTGCGCTTCGTCCCAATACCCAGCCACAGCTCGACAATCACCAACAAGCGCGAGATGGACTTGCTCGTGCTGGGTGTCGAGGACGCTTAGCAATGCGCAGGAGCCGGATAATGCTGGACGAAGGAAAGGAGCGACGATTTCTGGCCGCTTCTCTTTGGGCAAATCGAGAAGGCCGAGGACTGCGCCAGTTATCGATCGGTCGAGCGAGGTGTATGCGCGCTTGAGCGCTTGCTCTACTTGTGTAGGGTTGGCCGTGCCATCGGATCGGAAAGCGGCAGGGAGAAGCGGCGAGATGTTGAGGAAGGAAGACTTGGATTGCACGAGAGGTGAGGGTAGGCCCTTGATCAGAGCGTCCATCTCCAGCGCGGCGGTAGGAATCAGCGCCTTCTGAAGGAGCTGTGATGTCCATGGACCGGCGTGTCCGTCCATAACGGCGAAGAACAGTATTTCACCCTTCTGCTTCCCGCTCTTCCCAGCAGCCTCGTCCTTGGAGATCACCATCTCCGCATGGGTGTCTTCGCACGGATCGTTCGACGCAACCTGGGCCACGTTCCATGACCATTTCTTGCCCGATGGAAGAACGAGTGACGACGACCGTACGTGCGACGTAAGCAGGTTCTGGACAGCCTGATGCGACAGCAAGGGGAAAGTGCGCAGTTCCTTCGTATTCCGGTCGATCCGGACCCAAGCGCGGAACATCTCGTCGGACGAGCCCTTCGAGGAGACGGGTCGGTTTATCCAGGTGTAGGCGGTGTAGGCGGCGTAGCCTGTGCCCGCGACGACTGTGGTCGTGAGTGCGACGGTTTTGAGCAGGCCAGGTTTGCTCATGAGTACGAGACGGGGAGGCCGGAGAGACTGTCGAGCTGATGGCTGGGTATATGCGCTCTAGATTGAGGAACGAAGGTTAACAGTAGCAGGACAGCCAAGGTAGAGTATGATGAGAGTTGGTGTAAAAGATAGATGTATGCGCCTGCAATCTGCCGAAAGTGTGGGGACGCGTTCAAATGGCCAGCCGCGTTTCCAGCCCTGGCGAAAGACCTCCCAACTGCGTCACCGCCAAAAACGGTCTGGCTCATCGTCCCGCCACTCTGGGAAGTCACCTGCTCAGATCGCATCCCTAAACCAGGGATCGCCGATCGATCACTCGCTCGATCATTCTTCACCGACCGGTCGATCATCCCGATCAGCCAAGCGCGGCAACCGGGGTCACGACCACCCGCGACGGACCGGAGTTGTTGCTCTCCGTCCGTCAATCCTCGTTTCCACTCTATCCTCTCGGGCCCGAAAGCAGGAACGTACTAGCGAGGTATATATACGCTGGAGTGGGATCTGGGGCCCCTCGTTTCTGCACCGATTTGGCTGTGAGGCATCGTACTCTGGGGATTGTGGATTGGACATGGCTTTCGTCGCAAGGGCTCTGCGGGGAAGTGCGAGGAGGACGGCATGGACGGGTGTAAGAACAGCGAGGAGAGGGATGGCTGCTCAGTCCAGTACGTATCTCTCCCAGCTCCCCGTTAATCAATGCTTATGAGGCGCAGAGACCGTCCAGTACAACTGGGAAGATCCGCTCAACCTCGACTCCCTGCTAACCGACGAAGAGCAAGCGATCCGGGACATGGCAGGTCACTACTGTCAGGAGAAACTCCAACCCCGAGTCCTCCATGCCTACCGTACCGAAGAGTTCGAGCCCGCCATCCTCAAAGAAATGGGCGAGCTCGGTCTCCTAGGCCCCACAATCCAAGGCTACGGCTGCGCGGGCGTCTCTTCCGTCGCCTACGGCCTGATCGCGCGCGAAGTCGAGCGTGTCGATTCTGGCTATCGGAGTACGATGTCCGTCCAGAGCAGTTTGACCATGCATCCGATCTACGAATTCGGCACCGAAGAGCAGAAGGAGAAGTACTTGCCTGGTCTTGCTGCTGGGGAGCTTATTGGCTGCTTTGGGTTGACGGAGCCGAATCATGGCTCTGACCCGGCGAGCATGGACACTACTGCGAGCGAGGCGCCTGACGGAGGGTATATAATCCATGGTGCTAAGACGTGGATCTCGAATGCGCCGTATGCGGATGTCTTTATTGTCTGGGCGAAATGTAAGTGGGACGGCAAGATCCGGGGATTCGTCTTGGAGAAGGTGAGTAATATGTCCTGCAGTGTTTCGTCCCATGCTCAATCGGCATGTAGGGGATGGAAGGACTTTCTGCACCGGCGATCAAGAACAAGCTCATGCTTCGGGCTTCGATCACCGGCTCGATCTTTATGGAGAACGTGCAAGTTCCCAAGACTGCCCTTCTCCCCAAGGTTGAAGGTCTCAAGGGACCCTTCAGCTGCCTCAACAGTGCCCGATACGGTATCTCCTGGGGCGTCATGGGCGCCCTAGAAGACTGTCTCGCCCGTGCCCGAGCCTACGCACTCGAGCGACATCAATTCAACAAGCCTCTCGCTGCTTTCCAGCTGGTGCAGAAGAAGCTCGCTGACGCGCATACGGAGGCTACGCTTGGTCTGCTGGGGAGTCTGCAGGTGGGGAGGCTGAAGGACGCGGGCACTTGGTGTCCCGAGATGGTCAGCTTGGTCAAGCGGAATAACTGTGGGAAGGCGTTGGAGCACAGCAGGAGGTTGATGGAGATCTTTGGCGGGAACTCTGTTAGCGATGAGTGCGTCCTTTTCTTTGCAGTTGATGGGTGGATGATTCTGAGTGATGATGCAGGTACCATGTTGGCCGACACGTCGCCAATTTGCACGTTGCGAACACGTATGAAGGCACACACGACATACATGCGCTCATCCTCGGCAAGGCGATCACTGGTGTCCAGGCCTTCGCATAGGTCCTGGAACCATAGGAAGGGCGTTGTATATGTAGTTGGATATTTGCATTAATGGGATTAAGTATGCTATAAGCTTATACAGACTTGCGTAAGATCTCTGTAGCGGAAGGCTGGGTGGTTGTTCCTTGAAATCGGAATCCGTTCCTGAGAAGCGGCTTTTAGGGGATCGGGATTTGATGAAAGGGGATGACGTTGTGCCGAGCCCGCGGCTATCTGTCCCCTACTCCTCGATCGACCGGCACGACACCTAATCCCCTCACATTTGTACACTAATACTCACTCTTCCTTCTGTTACTCGGTTCTCATCACCTTCTGCAAGTAATAACTGCTTCAAAGACTGCTGATGACCTCCAATGGACATTTGCTATCTCCATTCGACCTCCTCCCCGTCGAGCTGTTCGCCTCCATCCTCTCCGAGCTCGACCTCGCCAGCCTCATTCGCGCCTCAACAGTCTCCTCCCTCTTCCGATCCGTGATCGCCTCACCCCTGCTAAACCCCTGGCGTCAACCAATCCGGCGCATCCTCCTCTCTTCTTATTCTTCGGAGGAACCATACCCTCCCGAACTCGCCACGCTTGGGGCGAGGTTCATTGTTCCGAGGCAGAACTGGATCGAGATCCTTGCTCTTGCGAGACTGGAATGGATCTTGCTGTCTGCGACTATACCCGCTCTGAGTGAGGCGATGTGGGAGGAGGCGTTTAATAGGCGGTGGTTGCCGGGGATGAGGAAGCTGAAGCGGGATGGGACGTGGCAGCAGGCTTATAGGAGGTGCGCCGAGCAATGACTCGGTTCTGGCTTTGGCCTGACCTTCTGATAGAACGGCCATGCGGCTATGGCATCGACTTAATACGAGCTGTACAGCCGATGAGTCCTGGTGTCGCTACGTCCTGCTCAATCGGAATGGTGAGCCAACGCCTGCTGTGTATGGGTTGTTGCAGCAAACGCTGAGGTGCATATGTGCAGGAAGTGCCAACATCTGCGAAGCCTACGCAAGAACCTTCAACCCCCTCGCAGTCTTCGACGAGTTTAAAATGCAAGCCAACCTCATGCACCTCGACACGCAAGTCCGGCTCGTCGTCCAGTTCCTCGACATTCGCATAATCGCTTTGGGGGTGCTACATCATTCCAGCTCGTTGTTCGTGAATAACAACGCGAGGCAGCTGCTGCATCCTCCGGGGGTGCAGTCCTGGATGGAGGATACGGACACTGTGTCGGATACGACTGAGCCGTCTGATACGCTGTTGCCTATCTCTTCGCCGTTGTCAGCTCCGCCGAACGCGTTTGCACCTCATAGTCTGCCGAACCCGTATACCCCGATATTGTTGGCCAATGTTGGCGTACCCCTGGCTCGAGCAAGGTCAAACGATTCTGCCGAATCGCGAGGAAGTGGCATGCGGGCCAGACTATCGCGGACGATGTCAAATGACTCTACCACCCGGCCAGCAGGGAACGGCATCTTACATCGATTGAGCATTTCGCTCGGTGACCGGATCTTTGGCGCGGCAGTGAATGAAGCTGGACCTAACTCGCCGGCTACGCCTGGGCAGCCGCTGGACAGGTCTGCCTCACACCAGCCACAGCATACGCCAACACCAGCCATAGCCCCGCACACGAACGGGCACACGATACCAGCCTCACCTTCATCCGCCGCTCCCCTGCCGCCCAACAGCTCGTCGACACAAGCTCGGATAATCGACGACATGCGTATCTCGCCTTCCCTTTACCGACCCACAGGCGAATTACTCTACCCACCGCTCAAATACCCAACTCCTGTCCCAGCGCACCGGAATTACCCAAACTACACCCCCGGCGGAGGCGACAACCGGTGGAGGAGCAAAGGCACACTTTCCGAGCTTGACGAAGGCGGCAAGCTCTGGGCAGGGCCGATGATGTGCGTTCCCAACACTTCAAGATCATATCTCCGCATATATGCTAATATCTAACAAAGGATCATCGCCCAATTGGTAAACCCGGACAACAACCGTGTTGGCGAGGACCTGGATCTGATCGGGCAGAGCAAATGGGCTGCATTTACGATCCAGGATTTGTTCGCTATTGCGCCGTGGATGGAGGAGAGGGTTACGAAGGTTGTTGAGGGGATGGGGTTGGGTGTTTTCTGAGCAAATTACGGGATGACTCTGCAAAGCTGCATGTTGTACCATTTTTATTGATATTAGCTGCATATTTACCGTTATCATCATATTTGTGACATTCTGGTAAAGGTGGTCCGTGCGCGGCAAAGGCGAACGCACGTTACATGACGGACGGCGAGTACTTCTGACTTCGCGGTTCCCGCCTCCTCCGTAAGGAGTCAGTCAAAGCGGTATGGCCTGCAAGTGCGGAAAAGGTCATCAGTTGCGGTCCGCCCGTTAGTCCAAATTAGACTCACTGTGCGCGACCCCTATCATAGCCCACTCTAGAGCACCCATCCCGTCTCCGACCTCTGCGGAACTCTTTCAGACTTCCGCAAGGAAGGAGTCCACACGTTCATAGTGGTTCATCGACCGTTGTAACTCCATTTCCTATTGCAGCGGTGAAAGGGCTGTCGAATCCCGTAGGTCCTGTTCAGAGCTTCAGCAAACGAAAGAGTTCTTGAACGCGCAAGCTCACTTTTCACCGATCACCCTGCTCATCAACGTCCATCACGTTTTCTACAACCGATCTCCCGCCCCTGCCAGTTTGTGGATGTCGTGCGGCTTCCGTGCTCCACGTCAGGCTTCCAGAAGGCTGAGACACCCAAGTCTCCATGAGGACATATCAGACCGCTGGGAATTTTCCTCCGTCTCAATGTCGCGCGCAAATGTAACGGCAACGGCTGTACCGCATTTAGGAGACTTGCCGCCTCGTGTCAGATATCACAGCATGGCAATGCCGCGTTGCCTGAAGTATTGACGCATTGGGAACAGGGGTAGAGATTAGGATATTGACCACCAGAATTGTGGTGGTTCGCGGCCTGCGTTTGGGAGGGTAACGCAGCAAGTTACGGATCCGTGGTCGCCCGCGGATGTCGTTCTTGTACCCTCGCCGCGTCCGCCGCGTCGTGTGGCGCAGCGGGCTCCGAATTTACTTCACCCGAGACTCCGCAAAGGAAAGGGGGAAGGGGAGTCGCGATTGGCCTTAAAGGACCGGTATGGACAAAGCGATGGACTGATAATGACAATAGGTTGACGTCGTAAATAGTTAGTTAGGGGTAGATCGGTAGCTAATGATCACAAAGAGGCGGAATTAGAGGACTCCGTGCAGCGTGAATTCGTCGAGCTTCTGTTGAATCGGACAAAGCCGCTGATCGGGACTAAATCTGGCGGTCGTCTTAGCTTCCACGGCTCGCATTCTCTCGCCTCATCCCATTCTAAGTACGACAGCCATGAGCGTCGTACCAACTCCCCCACCCGCCGATGGGCCCCCATCAACACCGGAACCCTCATCCACTCTACTTTCCGTATCTGCTCGACCTATGAAGCCAGCGGTCGTCTCCAGCTTGGAGATTAACGTGGAACATTACGGAGCATTCCCTCGTAAACAGCACCCGCCGGACCCACCTTCTGCAACTCAAGTATCCCAAGATCCCGCTCCTCTCCCAACTCGCGGTCGCCCTTCTCGCAAGGCAAAGCTGGATGCACTTATGGCCATGCAAGCCAGATCGGAGTCGCCAGAGGAGATCGTCCAGCAAGCGCCGGCGAGGGGGATGGTCTCCGTAAATGGCCCCAGCGTGGCATTTTCAAAGCGTCCCAAGTCGATCCAGGCTCCAAAGCTCAACATGAACACCATCAAACAAGCCGACACCCCAAAGCCCAAGTCTAATGGATCGGGTGGGATTTTTGGTCTCGAGGAGTGTCCTACTTTTCGACCATCGGAGGCGGAGTTTAGGGATCCCATGCGATACATAAGTTCGATCGCCGCCATCGGAAAGGAGTACGGCATCTGCAAGATCATCCCACCAGAGAACTGGCATATGCCATTCGTTATCGATACCGAGGTATGCATTATTGACTAGCATATATCGACAAGTTCGGACTAATTATGTTAACTAGAACTTTCGTTTCATGACTCGTCTGCAGCGCTTGAACTCAGTCGAAGCGACTGCGCGAGATCGAATCAATTTCATGATCAAATTGAATCAATTCCACAAGCAGCAAGGAGACGCTCGGGTAACCGTACCGACAATATCGCATCGACCTTTGGATCTTTTCGAGTTCCGCAAGGAGGTTCATTCCAGAGGAGGCTTTGACGCTGTAAGTTCATGCGAATCCATCGATCGGGGGACGAACAGTAGCTTATTGGGTGGATAGGTGATCAGGGATCGTGCCTGGGCCGATATAGCGAGAAAAATGGGATATGGCCAGGGAGGAGTCTTATCGACCCAGCTTAAGCAGGCGTATCAACGCATCATCCTTCCCTACGACAAGTTCGAAGAGCATGTTCGCAACTCCCCCACGCAATCTCCCTTAACACCCAGAAAGAAGCGAGGTTCGCAATTCGAAACTCCGACAAGCTCTACGGGCCGCATGGGCCACGTCCCTCGGATGTCTTCCTCCAAAGCGAGCAGCCATCCAAAGCGATCGACTTCCGGGAGCTTCACGCCTCCTGTTCCGCAGGCCGGATTTTCAAGCCCGCTTTCTGAACCGCCAGAGGACTATGAGTCAGAAGAAGCAGATCGATCGGGTGATGATAGCAAGATCAAGAAGACCGCAGGCGATGACGACGATGTCGAGATGAATGGTAACTGGCAGCTCTTGAATAGTGTTTCGAGATTCTAACTCGATTTAGACCTTATGCCGCCCTTCGCTGACCGTGTAGGCGGAGAGAAAGAAGAAACGCCGGATCCTCCACCAGTGCCACTTAAGCCGGGCGATGTAGGTTCGAGAATTCAGGCCGATGGCTCTGTCTGACGTTGGTGAACTAGGCTTGCGAAATCTGCAGAGTGGATGATGATAACACGAAGATGTTGTTATGTGACGGCTGTGATGCTGGTGCGTGGAGGACACTCCCCGTCTTGTGCCAGTCTTACCATTCGCCAGCATTCCACATGTATTGCCTGGATCCGCCTCTCACCTATATACCAAAGTCTCAATGGTTCTGCCATTCCTGCTTGTTTGGTACCGGCGGTGACTACGGTTTCGACGAGGGGCAGGAACATAGTCTGGAGAGCTTCCATATGCGGGATGTCGAGTTCAGCAAGAAGTGGTTCGATGCTCATCCGCCCGCTGCGCGGGACCAGGAGAATAGAGAGGAAGGAAGCCGTCTGATCGGCCATGGGCCCGAACAGGTATCCGAGTCCGCCGTGGAGCGAGAGTTTTGGAGGCTTGTCGAGTCTCGAACGGAAACTGTGGAGGTTGAGTATGGTGCCGATGTGCACTCGACCGTGCATGGCAGGTACGTGCCATTCGCTCAAAAGTCGGCCGGCCCTTTAACCCGTATCAGCGCGTCGCCCACGGTGGAAACTCATCCGCTAAATCCCTACTCTCGAGATGGATGGAACCTGAACAACCTTCCAATTCTTCCTGACTCATTACTGAGATACATTAAATCCGATATCTCGGGCATGACTGTTCCTTGGATATACGTCGGAATGCTCTTCTCTACGTTCTGCTGGCACAACGAGGTATATTCTCACCCTAAAAATTGGACCTTTTGGCTGACGCGAGCTCGTGCCAGGACCATTACACGTATAGCGTCAATTTCAGTAAGTCCATACTGATGTGGACGTGTGCCGAAGGAGCCTGACCACTCTTCCAGTGCACTGGGGCGAAACGAAAACTTGGTACGGTATTCCGAGTGATCACGCGGACAAGTTCGAGGCGGCGATCCGGAATGCCGCTCCAGACCTGTTTGACACCCAGCCGGATCTCCTTTTCCACCTGGTGACTATGATCAGCCCTGAACGCCTGAAGAAAGCGGGCGTGCGTGTGTCCCAGTGCCACCAACGGGCCGGGGAGTTCGTCATTACCTTTCCTCAAGCGTACCATTCAGGCTTCAATCACGGGGTACGTCCATTCTTGGAGGAACCTCGGTGACGCTAACTCTGCTGGACTAGTTCAATCTTAATGAAGCTGTTAATTTTGCGCTCCCGGACTGGCTTCCGCTCGATTTGGCTGCAGTGCGCAGATACCAAAACTATGCCAAGCCTCCAGTTTTCTCTCACGACGAGCTGCTCATGACCATTACGCAACATTTCTTGAACGTTAAGTCGGCCATATGGTGCGGTTTGTTCGAACGTACTGGATCATAGGCTAATCGCGAGCTGGCGTGCAGGTTGGAAATTCCCATCAAGGAGATGTACATTCGGGAAATGGGGTTACGACGGAAGCTGAGATCTGAACACCCCGACATCGATCAAGTGGTGGATTCTAAGGACCGTCCGGAAGAAGAATATCAGTGTCATCACTGTCATGCGTTCTGCTTCTTGGCGCAGGTAACTTGCTCGTGCACGTCCAAGGTCGCTTGTCTCGATCATTCCGATCAAGTCTGCGACTGCGATCCCGGGAAGAAGAGCCTGCGCATGAGATTCTCGGATGAAGAGCTTGCGACCATTATGAACAAGATTTGCGAAAGGGCAGCGGCGCCGACTGTTTGGCGGCAAAAATTCCACAAACACCTTTCTGAGTCCATGCGCCCTCATCTGAAAACATTACGCACGCTGGTCACAGAAGGCGAGCGCTTTGCCAGCGAGTTACCGGAACTGGTGATTTTGAAGCGCTGCGTGGATCGAGCAAATCGATGGCTTGAGGAGGCGAGTCCATTTACAGCGCGAAGGCAGCTGGCTCGGAAGCAGAAGGTACGAACTACTAGACGCAGTCTGCTGGAGGAGAAGGGACTCGGTACACCTCCACCCGATAACGACAGCCTGAAAGGTGTGGAAGAAATCGAAAGACTCATACGCGAGTACGATGCTCTGGGCGTCCACATCGATGAATTCCCGATACTGGAAGAAGTGCGGGAACAAGCTGCGACCTTCGCCGCTAGTGCTAGAGCTCTCTTGGCGCGCTCAACCGAGGATGAGAACTTGACCGAATGTGAAGCATTGCTCGCGCAAGGCTCCTCGCTTAACGTTCGCCTGAAGGAGTACGCGCTCCTAGACAAGCGAGTGAAGCGTGCGCATTTCATGGAGGAGGCTTCCAAAGTCGATTCCCGCAGGATGTCCTTAGAAGAGATCACCAACTACGTCAACCGGGCGCGGGCTTGCGACATACCTCTGTCGCATCCCATGGTTTCAGACCTCCAGCATCAGAAAGCCGCGGGCGAGGCTTGGAAGGCCCGAGCTCTTCGCTGCATGGAATCGCCTCCTATTGCACTGCATGAGCTCGAACGCGCGTTGGTTCGGCCATCCTGGGTACCTGTCGACAATCCTCTTTTAACCGAGATGGAGGCCTGTCGGAACAAGCTCGCTATTTTGGAAGATCAGGCCAAGATTATCCTAACACATGTGCCTATGAATAACGAGTCTCTACCGGGCGTGGAAGATCTGCGCAAGTTCCTCTCGAAAGCCAATTCCTTTTCAAGTACCCATATCGACCTCTTGCGCGCTGCGGTGGAGCAAGCCCTTGACCTCGAAGCTAGCTTTGAGCTGTTATTGACAGAACAACGCATCAATATTCCAGGCATCAAACCTCTCCGCAGCCTGGAGCAATTGAGGAAGACCTGCGATTACGCGGAAGAGCACCTCTGCAATCATATGAGGTTGCCATGGGTAGAGCGTATGACGGCCGAACTGGACGAGCACGAATCCTGGCTTGAGGAAAACCCGCAATGGTTGAAGAGCGGGCAACAGCAACCTGCGATCATGTTGAAGGAGGTCATGGATATGCTGAAGTGCTATAAACGACCATTGTCTCCCGATTGCAGCTGTATCTGCTTGGAACCATCGAACCATAAAGGCGCGTTTATGATGCGACAGACAATGAAATGCCACAACTGCGATGCCAAAATTCATGTGGATTGCAAGATGACGTCTTGCCCGTTTTGCGACCCGGCGAACTGGACAGTGGAGTTCTTGAACCAATGTCGCCAGGAAGTACGGAAACCGACGCCCTACTACGAGCTCGCTGCAATCACGGCACGCGCGCCCACCTTAACTCGCAAGTTTTGGCCGGATTACCGCGATATGAAGCAGATCCTGGAGCATTTGGTAGACTTCAAAAATGAGATTGACCGGTTCCTTCAGGATCAACATCAAGAGGACGACGTATATCGCATCAGATGTTACATGCGGTCCATCTACAATCTCTATGTTGAGTGGGTCCCGCCAGACAGCAAAGACCCCTCTCCGCAGCAACAGCTGTCGGATTTATACAGAAGGCTCGTCGATAAATATCGGGATCGCCTTACCAGCCCGCCTCCGCCTGCCAAGAAACCCCGGCGTCAAAGACCACAGTTCCATTTCCGGGAGGATCACGTCTTCTGCATTTGCGATCATCAAGAATCCAATCATCCCACGATCACGTGTTCCAACTGTAACAAACCGTACCATCGCGAACATGTCGGGATCGGCTCCGAGACGCCGGAGGATTGGCTTTGTTTGCTGTGTTGCGTGAGAGAAGGAAACGACTACCAGAATACCGTTGTCTCCGTTGTTATGGGTAAGCACGCTGTTTCCATCTGAGTTGGGCTGTGGTCTAACGCATGCTGCAGGTCCATCACTTGCCACACCGGTTTTCCTCGACTACAAGGAAACAATCAAGCAGGGAAAGGGACCGGTCATACTCCTCAAGGATCCAAACCCTGGGGAGGGCAAGGGCCACTATCTTATACAGTGTCTGAGCGTGACTGACGGCAGCAAGCCGACTGAAGACGACAGGCCCCGTCCACCGCAGGCGCATATGCCTTATCCTCATATGGTGCATATGCCTTATCACGGCCCGGCTCCATATATGGATCCCATGGTACATCGCCCAAATAAGAAGCGACGAACTGACCTGCCTGATATGCATGGTACGTATACCTGACTGGAGACGGGGAACCTATTTAATCGTTGCTCATCAGCCCATCATTTGCCATACATGCCTCCTATGCCCCCCATTAGCTTACCGACACTGCCATCCGGAAATCCGAAGAATGGCGGGGACAGATTTCAGCCCCCACCGCACGGTAGTGCACCCTGGGTAGAACGATTGTACTTGGCGTTTCAGGCTTGATCTGACCATCTTTGCAGGGCAAACCACCGGATATGAGAATGCCTGGTCCCAGTACGCCGGGCTATATGCATCATCCCCCGCCACGGCCCGAGCCCGCCAGCGCCTCGGCGCGGTAGCTCATCGCTTTTCACAACGTTCTTCTTGCACCTGGTTTTCATGCGATTCCTTGACTTCCCTTTGGGTTGGGCCATTTGCCCACGAATCATACGCTCCTTGTCTTGCTCATGTTTCATCCTTGTGTTGTAGAGATATTCCGCACCTGTACACTACCACGATCTCCAATGAATCGACCGAATGACCGATCGGAACGAAATTGTCTATTTTGACTGCTTGAACAATACATAGGGTTACACGAATCAATGCCGAAGTGAAGGGTGCATATATACAATTAACGGGAAACCATGAGTTTATATGTGAGGAATGAGCCCGCGATGGCGAATGCGATGAGACCGCCAACGATGCCAAGGAACCAACCGTATCCGTCAGCGTACTGACCAGGGACATGAACGTTCATACCCCACAAACCTGAACAACATGTCAGCACCTCAAGTAGGGAAGCTTGACAGCAACGACCTACCGGTGACGAGGTTCATAGGGATAAGGACCGTACCGAGCGCTGTAAGCTTGGACAGGACATCATTGATTTGGTTGTTCGCGTCGGTCATGTCGATCGAGATCTGCGCAAGATAATTCGAATGCGACCGGGAAAGGATCTTCTCATAATGGTTCAAGTTCTGGGTCATCGTAATCAAGTGATCCTGGATATCCGACAAATACAGGCCCTACAACAATTCGTCAGTACATGCGGAGGTGGGAGACGAAGGGAGAGGGAGAGAGGAGGAGGAGGAGGAGGAGGAGGAGGGGACGCACGATGTCCGACTTTGGAGCCACGCTCCACTGCTCGTTACACCTCTTCGCCAACCCCTTGACGACATCGGCCTTATTCCCCATCAACCGCAGCAAGCCCATCACTTTCTTCCGACACGTCCCGATCCGACGAAGCATGTCGCTCTGCTCCGCCTGCTTGAGTATCAACACGAGCTCGTCGATGCTGTCGACCTCGTACTCGATCCCCTGGATGAGCGGGCCGAACGCATCGGTGATATCGTCGATCAGGGCATAGGAGATCCAGTCGCTCGTCACGCTTATGTAGTCCCTGAGCTGCTTTATCCTCCTGCGCACGTTTGACGGATGAGGGGTGGCGCGGAAATGGAACGAGAGGATGCCTTCGCGGAAGACGATTATGTACATGTTGAGTGGCTCGAGATGGGTGGGCGAAAAGGGGTCCTGGTCGAACGAGCGAAAACAGACGAGGTAGTAGTTCCGGAACAGCTCGATCTTTTCGCGCGTTTCTTCCATCAGGATGTCCTCGGTCGTGAGAGGGTGGATCTGGAAGACTTTGGAGAGCATGTGCATCTCTTCGTCTGTTGGGCAGAGGACGTCTAGCCACCAAGTGTGGTTTTCGTCTTGTGCGGGGAGGGGGAGGGGCTCGCTCACCCCGCTGACGCCTTTGGCTGTGCCGGCGGGGCTGGGACCGACGGATGCGTCTCGAGATCGGGTGTTGGTTCCTGCTGCACGGGCGAGGAGACTCTCCTTAGGACGGTTGTTGGCGGCGGGGGGGACATCGCTCATCGCCGACAGCGCCGAGCCAGAAGTCGATCGCCTTGGTTGTCCATTCCCTCCACTAGGCGCAGCTCCGGTCGGAGGTGAAGAATTAGAGGTATCCACCTGTCTTCCGCTGAACAGATCCTCGAACGACTGCCCTTCCGCGGGAAGCTCCGATAAGCTTCGCGCGTGGATAACAGCGGGGAGAGCGTTGCTGTAGAACGAAAATCGATATGGTCGATCATGTCCCTTCCCAGGTCCACCGCCAATCCCGCCAATCCCTCCCACCCCACCACCAGCGCCTCCAAGCAGGTCCTCCGTGCTCGTATACCCCTGTGCTGGGCGAGTGGCGTCCGCTGCAGCTTGGGCAGCGGCAAGCTTCGCCTGCCTCCGGAACGTAGGTGTGCTCTGGCTGAGGCGGCGTTGTCTTCTCTGGCCGAACGACTCCGGCGGCTGGGGGATCTCGTTCCCCCCTCTCACAACCGCCCCGTCCTCCAAGAGCGGAGCGCTCGACCCTCCTGCCTGTACCCCGAGGCCACCAGAACCCAAGAACTGCAGTCCATTCCCTCCCGCTCCCGGACTCCGGGCAGTCTCGAGCCTCTCCCTCTCCTCGCTCGCGAACCCCTCCATAGCCGCGAAGTCAAAGTTGCTCCTATATGCGCTCGCTTGATACATCGGCAGCGGGCCCATACCGGCCACGTCCATCGGGTCCTCGGACATGAGCATCCTGGTATGTTCCAGCTCGTGCTCATACTGGTTCGGGTCATGCTCGTGCCCCACCCCGCCCGCGTCCGTCCCCCCACCAGTAGAGCCACCAGAGCCCAGGAGGCCACCAGAGTTCCCGCCGTCTTCGAGTGCTTCTTCGGGCACGAGATGCGGATAGTCGTCTCGCGCGCGTTGGAGGTCTTCTTCTTCGTTTTCGGAGAGTGGGGGGAAATCGACCGCGGGCTCGCGGTAGGAGGGCATGTGACGCATGAGCTGGGGCGAGCTGGGGGAGAGGGAGCCGGCTAGGCTGCTGCTTAGGCCGGGGCGCACGGCCGTGGCGGGGATACTGCCACTTCGGGCTCGAGCTGTTCATACCGTACAGAATCAGCATAAGTAGGAGGAGAGCCACAGGTGGGAGGTAGGAGAAAGGCAAGAGTGGGAAAGGAGACGCACAGAGTTGCATAGCACTATCAGCATCCATCGCCCTCTGCCTCTCCTGCATATCCGGATCATCCTTGTTGAACCTCACGAGCGTCGGGCTCCTCCTAGCAGCAGCAATAGCAGAAGAAGACGCATAGACGTCTTCTCCCCCACTCTGCGACCCGCCGCCTCCGCCGCTCCCAGCTGCGTTGCCCGAGCCTTGACGGCGGGGGCGAGGGGAAGGCATGTCGTCAATCCTGAAGTCTGCCGGTGGGGAGCGGGGGTTGTCGGAGTGGGCATTGGGGGATGACATCGTGGGCGATGGGGAGAAGGGCGGAGGAGGAGGATGTGGCTCGATTAGGATAAGAGGTTGATGGGAGTGCTCAGAGAAATGAGCGCCGGGGAAGGCGGGGCAAAAGAGCAAGAAGAGAAGGCCAGAGCAAGAAGAACAAGATGCAAGTACTAGCAATAGTCCAATGTTCAATCGAGTGTAGGTCGTCGTCGTCGTCTATCGCTGGCAGCTGTTATGGCCAGCACTGATTGAAGCTGCCGCTATCCGCGCCCTCACTGTCTCTCACTGCGACCGCTCCCTTTGCCACCCACCGATTCTCCATCTTCTTCATCAATTGATTCCGCCTCTTTTTGCACGTGAACCGCCGCCAAGCGTCATCGGTGGGCGCGGCAGTTTCCGAAAGGGACGGTCACGGTGAGTCGCGTACGATATTTTGGGTAGGAGCGCGTCTTTCAGGGGAAGAGTTATCGACGCGGTACAGCAACTCCAGCAAAATATGGTGAGTATATACAGACTAAGGGGTTGGAAGGATAATGCTGATAGTTACTCGTGGCCCCAGCCCGCCAAAAAGCTCCCCCAAATCCACCTCATGGTCAAAACCCACAAATACACGCTCGCCCTCACCCTCTACCCGAACCAGACCATCCTCGACCTCAAACAACAAGCAATCTCCGCCCTCTCCCAGTTCTCCACTCTCTCTGAAGGAGAGGAAGAGCCCGGGTTTCCTATGAAGCCGGAGTTGGGGGACTTTGAGGTTATGAGGAGGCAGGGGGAGGGGTATGAGATGCTTGAGGAGGGGGAGAGGGCTATGGATGTGAGGCTGATGGCGTGGGATAGGCTGTTTTTGGCTTGGAGGGACGAGAGAGGTGCGTCTTCGCTCCATTCTTCTTCGCGGTTGCCCAATTCCGTGTTCAGTATACGCTTCCTCTTTCCGCTGTCTCCGACTTCGCGGTTGAACATCGCTGACGCGCAACAGGCAACCTCCAACCCGTAGTCCACGAAAAGTTCTCCTTCTGGGGCGAAGACGAAGACGACCAACCCGCCACCCAGCCCACCTCATCCGCCCCATCGGGGACAAGATCAACGACGGCGGCAGGTGCGGGGAAATCAAATGCAGGTGCGAAAGGGAAGAGGAAAGCGGAGGACGATTATGAGCCTGATGAGGACTTTGATGTGGATGATGCATGATCTAGTCGTTGTCATGTGTTGAGATGCTGGTGGTAGGGAGGATGTTTGAGTGTACTATCTAAGAGCCCGTTCGGGAACGTCGTAAAGAGCTGTTTATGACAAGATAACCGACATAATTATGTTCTGGTCATAAAGTGCATCAGGGTGCTGTTCGGCAGGCACAATTATGAGATGTAAACAGAACCCTATCTTGGACGTAAACGAGATAAAGACCATACACCTCCTGAGGTGTATCTTCGTTTACGTTTGCATCTGTCCTGTCTTCCTCCAGAAAACCAGTATCCATGGGTCGCTCTCGAAAACCAGTAACTGCTGCCACACAAAGCAGTGGTACACCAGAACCAGTCCGAGCCACACCCAGACAACGTGTTCATTGGACGCCTGCCCAAGAAGCCTTTATCGTCACTGAGCTTGTAAGAGCCAAAGCCGAGGCAAAGGATGCAGAGAGTGGCTTCAAGCCAGTAGTTTGGGAGGAGATCACTATGTTGTTAGAAGCCGAGCTTCCTGGTCAACCAGCCAAAGATGGGTCACACATATCATCGTGCTTTCAGAGGGTATGTACAGCACATCCTCCTGCCGCACTTTGCTCATGCATTGACCAGCTCAAATCGAAATGGCGGGCAGTTTATGCCATGAAGCAACAGTCTGGGTGGGGATGGGATGGAGTTCGTGATATCCCAGAAGTGGATGATACTGTTTGGGAGGAGTTCGTGAAAGTGCGTGTACCAGTAGCTACTGGTTGTGCACCGCTAATCAAATATGCAGGTTTGGCCGGATGCTGCTCAATTCCGCTACAAGGCCTTTGTGCTGTATGACGAGCTTACTCCACTGTGCGAACATGTTGTTGCCACCGGAAAGGGGGTTGTTTGTCCCATCAAGGCAAAGGAGAGCGAGATTCTTTGGGAGCAAACACCACCACGAAGTCGAGAGCTGACTGGTTCTGCTGGACTTGAGGTGCGTCCAGACCAGTATTTGCTACTGGTCATTCACTGATTATTCTGCAGAGCGAGTCTGAGGATGATGCTCCAGCGCCTGTTCCCAAAAAGCGTGCTGGACCAGCAAAGGAAGAGCCAGTATACAAGCGTGCTCGCGAGTCCGGAGCTGACGGCCTGTATGCTCTTGCCAATTCTGTTAATGGGATTGTAGATGCAATGTTCAGCACTGGTGGACCAGTACCGCTCAGCTCACCACGGAAAACAACAGAGGCAGCCGTTGAGCTTGTAGAGCAGGAGGATGAGCTAGGGATTGATGGAATTGTGACCGCTGTTGAGCTATTCTCTCGGGATGCCAATCAGGCTACTGTTTACCTTGCTTTCAAGCAACCAGCAATCCGGAAGGCATGGTTGAAGAAGCAAGTGTATGATGCACAGGCCTCTGCTCGCGCATTGTCCATGATGCATTCTGCTGGTGGCTCAAGCGATGCTGGGTATCCATTTGCCTCTCTGTAATCTGTACTAGATACACTCAACAGCGTCTCCGAAGTGTTTCTTCATACTGCTCCCACATTGCAGCTGCTATAGCATCACGGCGGTCATTAGCAGCTTGTCGCTGTGCCCGTGTAGCAGGACCAGCAAGTTGTCCTTCTTCGCTTACTGGTAGCTCCGGAATGTCAGATGGATCTTCTTCCCATTCTGGCACATCTTCAGGATCGTGAATACGAATGAAATTGTGGATTACTGCACAAGCAAGAACCAGTCAGTCGAGCTTGTGTTTCAATCGGATATTCGCAACCATGCCGCATGACTGGAAACCGCTTCTTGAAAACACCGAATAGTCGCTCAATGACATTTCTGGCTTGTGCATGACGGAGGTTGAACAACTCCTTTGCATTCTCTGGTCTGCTGATGAGATTAGCACACGCAGAACAAACTGGTCAAGCAAACCTACTTGCGGCTGGAGGACCATTCACGGAGGTGGTAGCGAACCTTCCGGTAGGGTACCAGTAAGGAGTCACAACCTGCAAACCCAGGATCTGCAAGATAATAGCGTCCTTCTGGGATGAAAAGATCTTGTGCCCGTGCTTGCTGGTATAGGAGACCATCTCCAGCACTTCCCTCCCAGCCTGCGAGCAGATAACAAAACTGCAAATCCCACGTGCATGCAGCCAGCACGTTCATACTCAGATCGCCCTTCCGGTCACGGTACCGTGGTCGATCACTTGAAGGTGGATTTGCGGGTATATGCGACCCATCAATTGCCGCGCGGCAATCATCAAAGAAGGGTGAAAGCTTTCGTGATCGTAAGATATGCTCCGGTGTGTTATCAGGTGGAAGGCTGATATAGCGCCCATAGATATTGCTGGATGTTATGGCCTGGAGAACGCGGTAGAACATACTGGTCTATATTAGCCAGCTGGACCAGTGACTGGTGTGATTGTAACGCACTGTGACACAGTATCCCCACTCCTCTGAAATCTCTCTTGAACGCCTCGGTTTGATGCACCAGTAGTTGTCATATACAAGAACATTGCAAGCTGTTCAGGTAGACCAACAAAGCGGGTTGGAGTGAGCCCTCCATGCTGGAAGAGTACCCAAACCAGTCGGAGGAACACATGCTTGTTCATCCCCAGCATTTCTCTAATCCGGGATGAAGCACCATTCAGCAATTCCCTAACCCAGTGTGCACCGGTAAGCTGGGAATCATGGCGGACCTCCTTAACAAGATGGCTATCATGATAATAGGATGCTGCGCCTGTGACTGCAAGCAAAACCGAAAGGACCGCAATCTTTGTTTGTTGGCTTCGACCAGTGACTGTTGTGTCCTGTGATGTGCCATGCTGGTCGGCCATTTTGAGAAGAATGTGGAATGTTACCGAACAGTCAAGGGTGCAGCAGCATAATGCTTACGTCCCTGGTTTACCTACGCACTTTGCACACCCTGAAGATAAACCTCATTTACCTCCCAGACATAATCCCAAGTCGTTACCGAACGGGCTCTAATACATGTTTTGCTGCCTGTACGATACGCAAATACGCCAATTTCCGTTACTTTCTAATGCGGTAAGTCGTCTTCAAGGTGTACGCGCCCCTTCGTACACCAAAATTCCAGGACCCTAATCACCAACATTTCCCACCTTCCCACCACTCCCTCATCCGTCCCCTCTCACCTCCCAACCCCCCCCCTCCCATCTCCCTCCCTCTCCTCCTTCCCCCGCCCCTTCCTGCGTCCAAGCCATTGCAACATGCGACCCACCCTCGCCCTCCTCAAAAAACCGCCTCCTCGCCCGCCCCCTCCTCCGCCCGCTCCCCTGGGGCCAGCAAAGATCTACACCTCTCGCTCGTTTTCTCCCTTTCTGAACTTGGCGTATGAGGACTATTTGTATAGGAAAGAGGAGAGGGATGCGCCGGTGCTGTTTATGTATCGGAATGAGCCTTGCGTGATCATTGGGAGGAACCAGGTGCGCCCGCTCTCTCCTTCTACGCCTTTCCATCCGCCTCCTCCGCCCGGCCTGCGCGGGGACAAGCAGGAAAGAGGATAGTATTGACGAGCGCGGCAGGTCCCCTGGCTAGAAACATCCCCCACCCTCCTAGAATCCCGCGGCTGGCCGCTCGTCCGGCGCCGCTCAGGAGGCGGCGCAGTATTCCACGACCTAGGCAACACGAACTACTCGATCCTCCTCCCGCGCGGCCACTTCCACCGCCCCAGCAACGCCCAGCTCGTCCTCAGCGCCGTGCACGCGCTCGGCGAGCCCAGGGCAACCAAGAATGAGCGAAATGATATTTTTGTTGGGCCGTATAAGGTTTCTGGGTGTGCGTATAAGATTGGCGGGGAGAGGGCGTATCATCATGGTACTATGCTTTTGACCACGGAGAGCGCAGTGCTGGGTGAAGCGCTGAAGAGCCGGTTTGGGAGGAGCGTCATGACACGGGCCGTGCAGTCCGTGCCCGCGCCCGTCCGGTCGCTGAAAGAACTGGCGAAGCTCACCATCGAGGGCCAAGACCCATCCCACGCGGGGGAAAAAGAGCTGGAGGAGAAGTTCAGCCATGATGCGTTCGTGGAGAGGATGAAGGAGGCCTTTGTGGCGAAGTATGGACCGCCGTCGGAGGAGGTGGACGTGGGTGAGGAGGAGATGGAGGCGATTGAGGAGGTTAGGAAGGGCGCGGATGAGTTGGAGAGCTGGGATTGGACGTATGGCCAGACGGCGTATTTTGAGGTGCATGGCAGGCTGTCGATGCCGGGGTCGAAGATCGTGCGTCCCACTCCTTCCTTCCATCTTCTCTCCTCTGTGATTCCGATTCCCCCTGTTTCCATGCGGTTTCTGGGCTAGCTAAGGGATGAAATCGCTGACGCGGCTGACTGTAGCGCGTGCTGTACAAAGTCTACCACGGCATCATCACAGACGTGATGTTCCCGCCCACCGAAATCGTCTCCGAGGAGGAAAAACGCTACGGCAAGCGGATGATCGACGAACGGTTCCCCTTCCACGAATCGATGGCCTGGGACCAGGAGGCAATATCGAGGATAGTAGAGCCTGAAGATGTATAGCACGTATAGGGAGCTTACATTCTTGTATGTATGGAGGGTGCGGTACAGTGTAGATGCTTGGGGAGGCGGGGGTATAGGTGCATAATGGGTAACTAAAGGGAAAAACAGTGAAACACCTTAAACGCCGCTAACGGTGCGTCCGCGACCTCGTCCTCCCCGGGCGGAGATGGCACCTTGCCGCCCGAGACCTGCTCGGGTTCTGGTAGCAGTTGTTGCCTCCTCGGCTTGCTCACTCGAAGGGTTCGTAGCCTCCGCTCTTTTGCGCGCTGTACTTCGTGTTAGTGGACGGTCGACGGTTTCGGGGACTTCTTCGATAGGCTCGGGAGCGCGCCTCTTTGCAGCTGGTTTTGGTAGCTCGTCCTTACTCTGACTTCTTCTGAGAGGTCGGGCAGTTTCTTGTACCTCTGCTGGCTCTGCCTCGGCGGCGCGTTTTCCACCAGCCTTCGCCTGAGTCTTCGCCACTGGTCTAGGAATGCGGTCGGGGACAAGCTCAACATCATCCCCATAGTCCCTGCCCTTCCCCTTATCCTTCCCGTTCATTATAGACCCTCCCGAGACGGCTCGTCGATAAGTTTCGACCGTCTGCCCATTCGCAGCTCTAGGAGCGAAGATGCGGCGTGCCGGTCCTAATCTGGGCTTTGTGCCATTTGGGCGGGTTTGGGCAGTATCTTCGGAGATGAGCCGGCGACGCTTTTGGGTGTTTTCTTCTACTTCGGAGTCTTCGATGACGACTTCTGGTACTTCGCTGCGGAGCGCCTCGGGCTGTAGAATCGGAGATCCGTCGATGGAACGTTTTCGGGGTACTGCAGTTGTTGATTCCCACAGACGTTGCCCCGCTGCCTTCGACGATTCCGCGGCGGAGCTTGCAGGGGCGTGAGATGTGGGCTTAGTGGGGGATACCAGGTCGCTCAGCCGTAAAGGGCTATCTTCGTCACCCGGTCGAGTTGCCGCGCGACCTGCTCGTCCTCCACTTGGAGGCTGTACAGTTGCTAGAGTTGGGAAAGCGAACGTCGAATCAGGTGGAGTGGACATTGCTTCGTGCAGAGTCCGACTAACAGTAGGAATTTCGACGGGAAGAAGGGGGTATGCCTTGAACCGAGTGGGCTCCGGCGTATGCGGTAGCTGCTCGGTATATGCAGGCGGGGGAGGTGAAGGGGGAGGTGACGGTCTTCGATTAGTGCTACCTTGCGGCATTTTCGGTGGAACTGGAGGCGGCCTGTGCTGCTGTTTTGTAGCGGGCGGTCGACGTTCTTGCGGTGGTAGGTTCTTTCTTCTCACTCGAAGCTGAGGTACATCTTCTCGCTCCAAATCATCGCCGTTTTCGCGCAGTTCAGGTGGTTGATTTCGTCTTCTCCGCACGCTCTCCTGAATCTTTTCGAGCCCCTCGTAGATAGCGTTCGCAGCGTCGACGGCATCTTGCATATCCTCCACGGTACGCGAGCGAAGTCTATCCTTCGCTTGACTTGCTCTCCGTGAGACGAGCTTAGAGATGTCGGCCGCTCGAAGACTCGGAATAAGTGGTGCCAAGAAACTAAACACTGGCCGTAAGACGTGTTCGTATAACCATAGCGAGGGTGCGAGTAGCGCAAGCAGCAGGATTGACAGTGTGGCATCCAGCATATAGAAAGCGATATCCAGAAGATGTGTTTGTGACTTGATGACAGGTCGGAGTAAGTGAAGGTATATCGGTTCTGTGGCCTGTGACCGAGTGAATATATGAGACGCGATGAATACGGTGCACGCACTCTGGCTCGCCCAACAATCAGCAACAGCAGGAGCACATTCTTTCCACTCCCGTAGAAAGGTATAACCCAGCCGACAAGACGGTCAGCAATTCTTTCCAGCAGAGACCAACATCCCTATAAACCATTAGTGCTCGCATCTCGTAACCTGTGAGAAGTTCGCGCACCCAAACGATCCATGTACACACGCATCCCTTCATCGCCCTCTTCCTTGCAGCCCTAGCTCGCTCGGACGGCCTATCCGGCGCCTTGAGCACCTTGTATGTATCATAGACGTTGACCAGCAAGAGCAATAAGCTAAGCATGTCATAGGAACCAGAGAATGGCGAGGGTATGAGTTGTGCCGCATACACGCCGCGACCATTTGCAGAGGAATGACGGAGGCAGTGGCGCTCGTGTCAGTCACGTGTTGATTTTGGGAGCTGATCATTGCTTCCCGTGCTTCAGCTCTCAAGGTCGACTCGTCGGAGAGCTTGACAACGACAACGTAGAGTCGTTGAGCACCCTTTCTGGCAAACACAGCACTTCCCGACTCAAGGCAACATCCTCGTCAGAACTTCGGGAGCTACATCCATAATGCCTGTTCCTTGGGAATCGCTCATCCCGTTCGGTCCGCCTCAGTTCTGCTCTTCATGCCCAGACGGCATCTGACTGTATCATAGCCCTGCTTACTGTTATGTATGGTGTGACCGGCACAGGTCTCACTATCTCCAAGAGGTGGCAAAATGACTGGAAGGTTCGTGTTATGGATCCCAACTGTTAGGTGAGACGGCTAATTTACGTTGCCATCCAGCCCCCGAGATACGGTCTTGATAACTGGGATGAGATGATGATGGCTCGGGACGAGAGATTGACAGGTTCGAGACGAGGACAAAGTGTGCGTAAAGCCGATCAATGCATGGGTGGATGCATGGCTGACATTCTTCTAGTCCAATCCTATCGCACCAGAGGGTTTCAACAACATATTCCATAGGACGAGTTGATACACCCATTTGCCATGCAACTGTGCTATAATCTGAAACTCTCATTTCTCATCACCGCATCCGTCAACCGCATTGCTACAGAAGGGGTCTAGTACTATGGACCGAGTGCGGATCCTGCGTCCGGTAGCCTGATGAGCGTGCTCAACTTCCATTTGCTCGCCCCCAACCACGCAATTCCTAGACAGCTGAGAATGAAACCGGCAAATCTACGATTCGCTATCAGCAAGAGATCGCTATCGTTTAATCGGTTCACTTGCCTGAAAAATGCGATCCTTGAGATGGTCCTTTCCTCATGAAGTGACCGAGATGATGCAAAAATGTTACGTAGAATAGACGGTGTTATCGGTATCCGACTAGATGGCGGTGTAGGAGGACGCGCTGGCGTTACTGGAGGCGGCGGCGGGGCAGCAGGTGCTGGTCGACTTGGAGTGTAAGCATGCCGTGGATGAGCTGGTGTGATGGTAGACGAGGTGGTGGAGGACGACATCGGGTATCCCGTCAGCTCAGATAGTTGGGGACCCGCACTGCTGCAACTCTACCCTATCATTAGTCCGACACAGCCAGCACCTACGTGACATAAGCCTACCGTATAGCGCAGATGAATAAAAGACGCCGCCTACTTAACTACAGCGTCTCAAGGGTACCGGGAAAGGTACTACTAGGAGGTGGGCAATGCTGGAAGGGTAGTCAGCTCCTCGGCATCCCCAGCGCTCTCCGCGCCCCTGACAGGCACTGGCAAAGGGTCCCTCGATGATGACTACGGGAGCAAACAGCAAGTTGATTATCTACCATCACCATGCCTAAAATCCGTACTAACAGAACGAAGAAGCCGCCGGAGGGCTTCGAGGATATCGAGCATGTAAGTGAGATCTGAGGGTATTGGTGACACCTACTAACGATGTACCAGATTCTTGATGAATATACCAAGAAAATGCGAGATGCCGAGAATGAATCACACGAAGGCAAGCGGAAGGCAGAAGCGCTCTGGCCGATAATGCGGATATCCCACACACGATCGCGGTACATCTATGAGCTGTACTACAAGAGGCAGGCGATCAGCAAGGAGCTGTACGATTGGCTATTGAAAGAGGGATATGCTGATCCTAAGTACGTCTGATATTGCTAGGCGCATGGACTAAATGCTGACAAAGCTTCCCAGCTTGATTGCCAAGTGGAAGAAGCCAGGCTATGAAAAGCTTTGCTGCATCCGTTGTATCCAGAGCCAGGTACATTCGTGCATATTGTGGTCATGAGCAGACTCTGACACCTCTTTAGGACATGAATTATCAAGGATCTACATGTATATGCCGAGTGCCGAAGGCCCAGCTGAAGAAGGGTACAGTGGTCGAATGCGTGCATTGTGGTGAGTGCCATCGCACTACATTCCTCCAAGTGCTGGTATAACGTGCTGCGCGATTAGGTTGTAGAGGATGCAGCTCCGACTCCTAGACGACGACTGGCGAACGTCCTATGCATACTTGTTCATCCTTGGACCTCCTGCAACACACTGTAGTATATTCAAATGTGTTCCCTTGTCATGAGTAATGAACATCACGATAATACTGTATTTATACCCCGCCGCTGTGAAAGCTGCATGATGGCCACCCATCGCCATATACGATGCCCCCTTGCGTCTCTTTTAAGGCTGGAGACCAGCGGGATGATTGTGCGGAGACGCGTCGAGAGCCTTTCGACGTGTTTCACAGCCTTCTAATGCGTGGCTCGTTTTGCTTCCGCCACAAGTGCGCATAACGTCCCCTTCCCAACCCTACCTGGGCGAAGTAGCTCGACCGACCACCATGCCATTAATATTGGACATTACAGTAAGCAGGGATGCTACCAAACGCAGAAGACAGGTTCTGATAGTTCCCCGCAGCGAAAACTTTTCGCGCGGTCGGATCGCGTGAAGTCGGTCGATTTCCACCCAGATGAGCCCTGGTTACTTGCCGGTCTCTACAATGGATCAGTGCACATCTACAATTACGAGACCGGCGCCTTGATCAAGACTTTCGAGGTTGCAGAGGTACCAGTACGATGTGTGAGATTCGTTGCTCGAAAGCAGTGGTTCGTAGCCGGCTCCGACGACTTCCAACTTCGCGCCTTCAACTACAACACGCACGAGAAGGTCGCGGCATTCGAGGCACACCCGGACTACATTCGCTGCCTTACTGTTCACCCGACGGCCAGCATCGTGCTGACCGGCAGCGATGATATGACGATCAAGGCATGGGACTGGGAGAAGGGCTGGAAGTGTGTGCAGGTACGCGTCTTGCTGGAACTTTTGCCGCGCGTCCTGAATTCGTCTGCAGGTCTACGAAGGGCATACCCACTACATCATGTCTCTGGCCGTCAACCCGAAGGATCCCAATACGTTCGCATCGGCATGTCTTGACCGTACTGTTAAGATCTGGTCTTTCGGGTCGGCAAATCCGAACTTCACCCTCGAAGCGCATGACAAAGGCGTCAATTTCGTCGAATACTATCATGGCGCGGACAAGCCATATCTCATTACCACCGGTGATGACCGACTAGTCAAGGTTTGGGACTACCTATCGAAGAGCTGCATTCAACAACTGGAAGGACATACCAGCAATGTGAACTTCGCGATTTTCCATCCGAGCTTGCCCATCATCATCTCTGGCTCTGAAGACGGTACGATCAAAATCTGGCATGCTAACACATACCGGCTAGAAAACACGCTGAGCTACGGTTTGGAGCGTGCCTGGTGTGTAGCATACAAAAAGCATGGCAATGAGGTCGGTTTCGGTTTCGATGACGGCTCGGTCGTGATTAAGGTGCGCAAATGTGATGAAAAGACCCGCATATATGCTCATATGTGGTGCAGATGGGGCGAGATGAACCCAGTTACAGTATGGACAACTCCGGCAAGGTCGTTTACGCCCGGAATACGGACATTTTGACCGTCAACCTTGGAGCTGCACCTGAAGACGGCGTTGTGGATGGCCAACGACTTGCTGTTCCGGTCCGAGAACTGGGCAACACAGAAGTGTATGCCCAGAGCATACAACATAGCCCCAACGGCCGCTTTGTGACGGTGTGCGGCGATGCCGAATACATTATCTATACCGCTCTCGCATGGCGCAACAAGGCATTCGGCACCGGTCTGTCCTTCGCTTGGGGCAATGATTCCAACACCTACGCCGTTCAGGAGACCAAGACGAAACTGAAGGTGTACAGAAATTTCAAGGAGAAGCCAGGTCCGGGACTGAAGGGTGCGGGTGGTTGGGCGGTGAATGGGGTGCACGGGGGGCCGCTGCTGGCAGCGCGGGGTAATGGCTTCGTTGTCTTCTGGGACTGGGACACGAACGAGATTGTCCGGAGAATCGAAGTCGAGGCGAAGGGCGTGTACTGGTCCGGCACCGGTTCACTTGTTGCCATCACCGCCGACGATGGCTTCTACGTTCTGCGATTCAACAGAGACGCGTATCTTGCGGCTGTGGAGCAGGCAGGCACAGCGGATCTGGGCGATGAGGGAGTGGAGGATGCTTTCGAAGTCGTCACCGAGATATCGGAGAAGTAAGTGCTGCCTTTGAGCCCTTGCGGACGAGTCTGATATCCTTTATTAGCGTGAAGACCGGGAAGTGGGTTGGGGACTGCTTCATATATACCACAGCGGCCAACCGCCTGAACTACCTTGTTGGCGAACAAACACATACAGTCAACCATTTCGATACGTGAGTTCGTCCTCACCACGGCTTATTCAATGTCTGACCACTCCTACTATAGCCCTATGTACCTCCTCGGTTATATGCCTGCCCACAACCGCATCTACCTTGCCGATAAGGATGTCAACATCTACAGTTACGCCTTATCACTGGCTGTTGTTGAGTATCAGACTGCTGTGTTACGCGGGGACATGGACTTAGCAGCTGAGATCTTGCCTACCATTCCGGCAGATCAAAAGAATAAGGTGGCCCGCTTCCTGGAGGCCCAAGGTTCATTATTCAATCACGCCTTTGGGATATGCTTCTCACATTTCTCCTCAGATCTCAAGGAATTGGCCCTCCAAGTATCCACCGACCCTGATCATCGATTCGATTTGGCTGTGCAATTGGATGACCTCGAGACTGCACTATCCATTGCGCAATCAGCACCCACCCCTGAAGCCGCGAGCAAATGGCGGACAATCGGTGATCGGGCTTTGGCGTCGTGGAAGTTCGGCCTCGCAAAGGAATGCTTCCAGAAGGCGGAAGATCTGTCTGCATTACTACTGCTTTACACAAGTATCGGTGACCGCGCCGGTCTTCAGGCATTAACCAAGCTGGCGGAGGAGAAGGGGATGAACAACATTGCATTTGCATCCTATATGCAGCTTGGGGATGCACAAGCTTGCGTCGATCTGCTCGTGCGGACAGAACGCATACCGGAGGCCGCCCTGTTTGCTCGCACTTACGCACCGAGGTTAGTATCGTGACGTCATGTGACTTGTCCAGGGGCTGACAGCTTCCCAGTACCGTTCCCAAAGTCGTCGCCGCTTGGAAGGCTGATCTGAACGCCCAACACAAGTCGAAGATCGCTGCAATGATCGCTGATCCATCGGAGCATCCGGAACTCTTTGAGGAGGGATGGGCGCAGGCTATTGCAAAGGAGAACGGAGAGGAGGCGGAGCAGCCCGTAGCTGCATTAACCAATGGGGTGAAGAAGTTAGACCTGATCAACGGGGATGAGGCGCCTCTGAACGGTAGTGCACATCGTAAGCCGCATCCTCGAGGATCTTGTTGACAGGAATTAACCTGTTGATTCAGCCGCGGAGACCACCGACCAAAAGCAGAAGGCTGCGCCTATACCATCAGAGGATGACGAAGATGACGAGGATGACGCCGACAGCTAGTGGGCGGGTTGTTGCTTTCCATTCATCCATTCTCTTTGTATATTCTGCAATCTATCATATCATCGAACTGATCACGCTATAACATACAGCGATGTTACGCATCCATGGCCTTCAACTATGGAACGGTATGTAAATCTGACCAATATGCCATGCAACCTGTTGCAATGAAGCAGGAACGAAGCATCGCTTCCTGTCTCTAATTTTGCTTCCATACCGCAGTTACGGCAATAGGGAAAACGCTCCGCGCAAGTCCTGGGCCCTTGGGACTGGTCACGTAATAGACATTACATAATAGGCGTGAATGGTACTCGGTCAGACTGTATGCATTCTCCCCGTAAAGTACAACTAGTATAGTAACGTTACAGAAAAGGTATCTGATGATTCATTAAAGTGTCGCCGCCTAAGGGAAAGGACTAGTGGGTCGTACTCGTTGGCTCGTATTTTTCCAGAGCCATATGTAACGCGTAGGTATCTGCGAGCATCCTGGTTCTGTTGTATAGGTTAGTGTCTGGCATTGGTAGACTTGTTCCGTACTTACTCGTCATACGGTAGAGGACGACCGGATCCGAGGTAAGGTCCGGTGATGTACGTTGCGCCGGACGGTTGACGTACGGTAGCCGGTTTTTCGGGACGTTTACCCTAAGAGAAGCAGTCAGTAAGCGTTGCATATCTAACTGTACACGTACTAATGCCTTTTCCGATGGTTTAGGTTCGGCGGTCATACGTTTTTCAGGCGTTACGGGTACCATTATCTGGATCTCGTCGTCGACGACTTGGGTGACGCGTAATTTGGGCGGACGATTAGAGGTCGAGTCCGGTTCCGATTCCGGAGGCGTTTTACGTTTAAGCCGGTTCGTAATATTGGACGCAGTCGTCGGAGGATTGACAGTTATGGTCGGGGCACCGGTTGTAGTGACGGGCGGACGCGGTGCTTCGTTTAACAGACTTGGGTCCGTCTGCGTCCATTCGGAGACGAGGAGAGGTAAGTCGATACCGGTAGGCGTGTCAGGATCATAAAGGTCCGTTGATATAGAAGACTGTGCACGTTTAGGCGTCGCCGATTGACGAGTAATTATGGGCGGTACGGGACGATTCGGTTTGTTCTGGATCGGTTTGTCGGTTACCGACTTGTCTACCTGTTGATGTCCGTCCAGTCCGAGGGATGGGATCGAAGTGGTCGGTTTGTTCGCCTGTACTTCGGAACCGGACGGAGTAGTCGATTCTGTCTGTGAAGGTATTAGTAAGGGATTATAGAAACATGTAGATGTATGCGTACCGTAATCGACAGATTGAAATTATGTCCAAGGTCTGTGACTGTCGCCGACGTGTTCGTGTTACCGGTCTGGATTGGAGTAAGTACAGGTAACTTTAATTGAAATGTACCGTTCCGTACGGTAGCAGAAGAGGTCTTCATGACTATACGTATACTCCGTCCTCCGTCGTTGATCAGGTCGGGCGCCATGTCTTCCCACGACATTGTTCGAGGCTGTTATGGTGGACGCGTCGGACGTGAACGGTAAGGGCCGTACGTGATAGTCAATCGTATCTGTTCTCGTTATTGAGTAAGTGAGTAAGGGTAAGCTTTGAAGCAGTAGGACGAACCGGACACTTACAGGATCAGGACCGTTGTTGACGTGAGATGATGATGGTAAAAAGGAACGGCGGTGTTGTAATGGAAGGCGACTGTCCGCGAAAGTCCTCGACAGGTTAGGGGACCTGTGAGTCACGTGTATTTTTGACATTGACCGTCTCAGTCGGTTCCCGCGGCTGACTCATTTTCACGTGTCATTGCTTCCGACGCGCGTCGCGTCGGTTTATATATGAAGTCTTGACTGACGCGAAAGACTCATCACTCCTTAATTCGTAACAGCCATGACCGACCTCAGCAGTTGCTTGACGAGGAACTATTGTCGTGGACTTCTTACAGATGCCGTTCTGCCTGACGAAGCGATGGTACAAGTGTTGGCGATTAAGAAGGTCGAATTGCATGGACGGGAACTGGAACCTCGACGTTACAAGTAAGTAGTTTCAAGCATATATGCGTCGTCCTGTTACTGACGATAAGCAGGTTTGTTATTAGCGACGGTTCCCATGCACTTCCTGTGATGTTGTCGACTTATCAGAACGGTAAAGTGGACGGGGGCGCAATGGCGGTATATGACATCGTGAAGATCCGGACGGTTGTTCGTCATATATCTGGTGGTTACATGTAAGTCAGAGTATACTGGGTTTGAATGGTCATTGAAATGTCTTAGCGTGCCTATACTGTGTGTCGTGGATGTTGTCCATCCTTGTAAAGAGAAGCTACGAGATCCTGTACCGATCGATGCGCTTGTCGACAACGTTTCTACGCACTTTCCTGGTTACCAACCCTTTGCGACTGTCTCACCGGTCGCTGTCGAGCAACAGGCGGAGTCTTCGATTGGACCTATTCGGACTTTATCTAATCATAGTCACCAACGAAGGCTGACGAGTCGTCCTTGCGTGCTACCGTTTCCTCAGAAAGACGAGGACGGATACTATCGCGTAGCGGACTTGCGCCCTGCTTTGAACGCGTACGTAAGATGTTCTAGACAAGGAAAGACCACTTATCCAGACATGGTAGGATTAAAATACGAGTTCGAGTCATTCGAAATACCGGTTCTACGGAGTTGAAGTCGAAGCCTGGTTGTTTTGTCTCCAACCTGACCTTCATGGACGCGTCGGTACGTATGCGCCTATCACGTGTAAGATTGGTACTGACGGGACTGATATTGGTAGGGAAAGATAAGTGCTGTTGCTTGGAGACCGGAAGCCATCCGTAAGACGGATCGACTGTTGTCTGGCAAGGTCAGTCATGGTACATGTCTTTAAGGTACAGAAGTGACTGTGAAGTAGGTATATGCTATTACCGGCGGACAAGTCGTTCAGCCCCCGTCGCAATTTGCAGTCGGTTCTCCTTTCCAGATCAAGTACGAGACCAGGTTTGAGGCCGTGGAGGTAGGCTTAATCACTTATTGTCGGGGTCTATGCCTGATGAGCTTGTTAGTTGCCGGAAGACGGGAAGGTGCCGGCGATGACTTACGATTTCGTCCGGCTGAAAGACCTTGTATCTGTCAAGACGGGTAGCTGTGGTGGGTATTACGTAGTATGTTGGATGACTGGATCTCACCGTCTTTTAGATGTTCTCGTCGTCGTCAATCTCGTCGGAGAAGAGGTCCGAATGCATCTCAAGGACAAGACTGGTATCGTTACGAACCTAACTGGAGGGTTCCAGCCTGCGTCTGAACTGACCACACGAGTCGATGATGGGTCGGTCTTGCGCGAGATTCAAGTTGTCGACTCATCCGGACATGCTTGTCGCGTGGTAGTTTGGGGAGAGGATGCCGTCAAGTTCAATGCTATTGTCGGGGACGTTCTTCTCATTCAAGCTGCAAGGATCTGCCAGTTTGGAGGACTTAGCTTGTCTGTGGAAACCGGTGCGAAGATCATTCATGACCCGGATATACCTGCGGCAGCGCAGTTACAGGCTTGGTAAGAGTGATCGTAGTTGGTTATAAGACGACTGACGCCGTTTCTAGGTTCGAACGGGGTGGACGTAATGAAACGTTTATCGAGTTGTCAGATGCTGCCTTTAGTGCATCGGCATGTCAGCGACTGTACATGACGACTGGACGTGAAGGACTTACGAGCATAACTGATGCCGTCATGAACGAGATTGGATCTGACGGAGGGAAGGCCGTGTTCAAGACTCGCGCATATTTGCACTCGATCAGGACGGACAGAGTCTCATATAATGCTTGTCGTCTTCCCGGATGTAACGGTCTCGCGACTGCATTCATGGCGGAAGTTCCTGTCTTACGCGGTGCTGGGAGAAGTTTCAACCGTGAAGACGGGGATGATGACGAGAAGCCATTGGTGGAAAATAAAGAGTTGTGGGAGTGTCGGGTTTGCGGGAAAAGCTTCGAAGATGCTCGTTATTGGTACGTGAAGGTGGTATGGTCAAGTTGCTCGACTGATACGTATTTAGTTATCGTCTGGAAGTGCAAATTACCGACGGTAACGAAACGATCAGTGCGACGATCTTTGATCGTGTTGCAGAAAGCGTACTCGGAATGCCTGTTACTAGACTGGAAAAGTTGAAGGTCGGTCTCTTGAATACGGTTTATTGTTATCTATTTGGCTTATAATTGTATAGGCCGACGAAGATTTGCAGTTTGAGGAGACAATCACGGCGGCAAAGAAATGGTATACTTTTACTGTTCTGGCTCGTACAAGTTCTGTAAGTCGCTGTCATGTCTCTTACGTGATTTACTAACGGACTTGACAGACTACGTCCCTGGTCGTGTATAACATTACTCGCGCGGACGCGCTTCCTCAGGTCGTCGAGTTTGGGGACGTTATCAAGACTTAGTCGTGGATGGTCGGGTTCTATTAAGCTAGTGTCTGTATTGACTGTGTGTGTCGAGACCGATGGAATGTATGATATTGGACTCTTGTATCGTCGCGACGTGATAACGGAACCATACAGAATGAAAGAAAAAGATAGAGACCGGTAAAGGTGAAGTACAAGTCAAATACAGACATGATATATTTCCGGAACATGTAATAGACGTGACTTGAGATTGGTGTCAGTGCCCAATGGGTAAGACGCGATTTACAGTACACTTTATATGTCCTACATCCTGTCAGAATGGTTAGAAGAATGAAGATAACAAGTAGAGGTATGGCATACTTTACCGGCCACGATGGTACAGAGAAATGTGCGACGAGTCGTAGGTATAGCGTCTATAACGGCTTGATATTCTTGAGGACGAGATGTCTGAACCAGACCGTTAATAAGAACAAACGTAACTATAAACATTAAAGTACCTTCATTTCCCATAAGGATGCGGCTGATATGCCGATCAGTTGACGACCTGCATCGTTCCATAAAACACAAGGCAGTGAATGATGACGGTCCAGCAAGTTCCCGTGAATGACATAACTATTTCTGATCAGTTAAACAATAGTAACGTGTCATATTGCCAGCGTACCGAATATCAGTCGGCGGACCTTTCCGATCGCATTTTTTGCAACGAAAAGTATTGGAACCACGACTCTGTTGCAGATTACCGGTACAGAGGGGTGCAGGACAGGGAAAGTAGAAGACGTTTATACGCGTCAAGCTAGACATATTGGCCACGATCTTGACTTTGATAGGGCCCGTGCTGAGGTCGAAATTCGCGACTTGTTGTAACGTCATGGTATACGTGCTTTTCGAGGAATGCCATGCGGAATAAGCTATTGAAGATGTAGGAAGTGGATCGAAATCTTCCAGAGCCGGACCGGTCATCTAATTCGAGTCAGATAGGATACCGGTGTTTAACTGAACAAGTCGTACCAAGTCGACGTCAGAGTACTCGTTAAGTTTGATGGACTGGTCAGTTCCATAACTGTAACGATCAGGGGGAACCTCAACGATTGCTTGAGAGATACGGTATATCTAGTTCAATGTAAGTAAAGAAAGTAAGGGTTTGAAACGTACTTACATTGCCTTCTTCGCATGACTTCAGTCTGGTACGTTCCGGTTCATTCCAAGCTACGATCGGTATGAAAGACTACGAAATTGATGAGTCACGGTCATAATGAATTAAGAGAATCTGGACAAACTGAGTAATCCACCATTATTACGGTTACAGGAGCGGATCTCGTTGCCGGTATGATTTTGTCGATGACCCGACCTACTATATACCAACTTCAACACTATCAGTCAGAGACTGTGAAAGGACGTGAACTTGAAGAGCACGTACTATTCGAGGCCTGGCCTGAGCCGTAAGATATCTACGTGTTCGTAACCTTCCGGTGCTGGAGGAGTTACGTAGGGCCGTTTCGGACGTGGGGGACCGGGACGAATAATGGCGGGTAAGTTGCTGGATGATGGACCTGATATGTGTTGCGGAACGGCTGAGGGTGACGGTCGAGTAATCGAAAGATCGGTTTCTGTAGGTACGCGGGATGTCTCGACCGCAGGCCCAGCGGACTGGACGGTACGGTCGTGGTCGGTCGAAATCAGATGAAGATCATCGACCGACACATTTTCTTTATCGCGTTGGACGACACCGTCTAAAATCCGTAGAGGTACACGTGTCCACTCGTTAACCGTCACAGTCGATAGACGCCGAGGTTGTCCGAGTATGACGTCCATCGAATATGGTTGTGTTGTCTGTTTGAGGATTACGACCCTACGAGATGTAATTAGATAGATCGGTGTCGGTCGAGCAGTTTAGACGTACCGGTAATGACCATAAAGATATACCTCGTAATCCTTGACTTGAATAATGTCCTTTTCTCGGAGCTGGTTATCCGTGATCGCCTTTGCTAGAAGAAGACTGCAAGTGACAGGAATGGCGTGAATGCCATCATGGATTGTTACACTAATGGGACTGGTCGGTCAGTACCTTCATGTAATCGTTGGGGTTACGTACACGTAGTGCGCTGGTCCCGGCTTTCCGCCAGAACCGATGGCGGACGTTATGGAGAGGATTTGTACTTGGTTGTTTTCCGTAATGTCTTCGCCTTGGAGAATTCGTTCGCAGATGTCGGGAGTCAGTGGGTTCGGAGACGACATGTTAACCGACATAACGGTGAGATGTGAAGATAATTCAAGGAAAGTAAGGTATACAGTCATTTCGAGAACCATCCCTTGGCTCTAACGGATGCATTTCGGTCATGCATCGGCATGATTCCCGACTTTTACCTGAACGGGTAGGTGACCTATAACATAACGATTTCCCTACAACATAGGAACTGGACGTCGGTTGGTAAGGTGGTATACGATTATGAAGTGTTGAATACATGTAATGTCATCAAACTGGAGCATGTACAAGGACGTGGCCGTTGCCAGTGTCTGAAGATGTATCACACGTGATCTTTACCGACAGCTTCCGCGTATATAACCTTCCGGTGGGACCCGTGACGCGTGGTGCTGTCGCGTTCAACCAAACCATCACAGTCAGCAAATTGCGAGAACACAATGGCCACTTCTGTCGTTTACAGTGCGTACCTCTTTCAGATGTATCTCATCATGTCTGACGTTCTCCCAGCCGCGATCCAAACAGTAACTGTACCGCGTATGGTTCTTAACAGGGCAGTTTTAGGACGGTAAAGGTTGACAGGGAATCTAGATTTCGTTGAATACGACAGTCGCTATCTGTACGAGAAGACGGGTCTGTATGGCAAAGATGTCGTGTTCGACCAATATGATGCGGAGGTGGAGAAACTTTTCAGCGGACCTGGGAAGGCAGATGGCTTCGAGGAAGCTGGTACGTTCCTATCAATGACAGGATCAGGTCGAAATCTCACGGACTGTAGGGTTTTCGAATGATACCCCCGTTGTAGTACGTCAACGTTCTCCGTCTTTACGTGTATGGTTAACGTTGTGTATAGTACGTTGGCTGCGACGATAACGCGCTTGATAGGCCATCAGTCTTGAAGGAGGATGTTCAAATGACGTCCGACGATTCTGACGCGACATCTAGCGTTGTGACCGACTTCGATGTGAACAGCCAGGACGGTTGGAGCTCGGACACGACATTTAGCGATCTCGACAGTCCGGTCGCAGAATACCGTGTCGGGAGTAATGTATCGTCATGGGAGGTGTATCATCATATACTCCTAGTGAACGCATATATTTACGATGAGATACAAAGCATGTACAATCATTAAACAGTCTCTTTTCTCGTTTGCTTCCTTGTCTTAGGTCCTGTACAGTTGCATTTCATGAAAATGTTATTATTACTATGCGTAGCCTGGTTTACGGAACAGTCCCAGTAATATTTTGGAGCGGTATTTTGTGCTGGTTAAGTATGAAAGGAGACAGTAGTGTGAGACTGAAAGTATTGTTCCAGGAGAGGACGGACAATGTTCTGACTGATACGACTTTCCAGGTAAGCTGTTTGTACTTGTACGCGACGTCGCTGATCGAGATCGCGGGTCGAATCGATGATTATCTTTAACATCGGCCAGATAACCGATTGAGTAACGGATACCAGACATTCGTCATGTGGGGGGATGTAGAGGAGGTGTAGTCGAAACTGATGCGACAATGTCTCTTTCGGTTGGATTAGAAACGTAATCGACGAAAAAGTGCATGTCCGGAGTAATGGACAAGACGTAGAAAGCCTCGGTAAGCAGTTGACAGTGAATGCGTCTGGAACAGCCAGTCCTAGACATTGTTCTTCTGCAAGGTCGTCTCGATGAGATAACCAGTTAATTGATATGTCTTCCAAGGCGTTCCAGTTGCGGACCAGCTCAAGGAAAATATCGTCGTTGAAGGGGAAGTAGTCTTTGAGCGAGTATTGTAAGTGAAAGGTACGGAGGAGTCTGCAGGTCGGGAGGTGGATTCGCATACAGTCCATGGGAAGTGGATGTGCGACATGTTGACAAGGACCGTGCAGGTAAACTTCGAGTACTTTGACATTTGAATGATTCTGAGCTATATGCTTGAACATCGCGAACGTGTCGGTATTGTCATCGGTAAAGGAACAATCGATGTCGATGAGTTCAACTTGTGACGTGAAGGACATGAGGAGGCGAGTAACGAGCCAAGACGACGTCCTGATGTGCAGTTCCTTCAGGGTATGAGAAGGTGTTACAGTCATGTCACGTCCCACGACATGGAAAACACGGTCAAGAGGAAGAGACCCGGTAAGGGTCAAGTTCCGGACGCTCGACCGACTCAGTATGTCAACGAAGCTGGCGTAACATAGGCTGCGAACGTCCAGCGTCAAGTTGTTTACAGCCAATGTAGTCGATGCATAGCCGATCCGTGTACTGAAACGCTCTTGTAACTCTTGGGATAGAGCGAAGATATAAGTAAGCTTCCGTATTGTACGATTTCGAGAGGTTAAAAGACGGAAGAAGTCGTTGAGGCGGTCCAGTCCAATCAGTTGGAAGGAACCGTCACTTATAGACCGGATGTCCAGTAGGTCCAGGTCCGTTGGAAGGAAAGATAGAGTTGCCGGGAGGATATAACCTTGACAGTGTTGTATACGGACGGTCTTGAGCCGTGAAAACGTCCCGTGTGTTTCAGTCGAGTACCAGGAACAGTACATGTTGTACCGAGACTCTTCCTGATTCGTACGTAGAACGAGATCGAGACAGCGAATGTTATGGACCCAGTAAACTCGATCAGGTGACGTCTGTACTTCCATAAGCTCGGAAAGGTAGATATATGCTATATACCGTGCGCATAAATGACTTACCACGAGTATGGCTGAACGAAATCCCTTTTCGGTCATGTAGGATTCCAGTCGGAACAGTACGCGACACATTGAATGACATGTCATACCGAGTGCAGCCACTGTTCCGAACTGTCTTTCGTCCAGGAGATAGCCCGTGACTTCGTCTTGCAGTTCAGCGATAGTGAAGATCCGATGCATGTTGAGTTTGATGTAAGAATAAGGACCTATACACGTCGCTGTAAGTTGTAGAAAGAGAAAGAAACCGATATCAGTTAAGAGGATGTAAGTAAACGGTGGTGTCTGAGAAGATGGCAGTGATGTCCTGACATGAGACGCGTCCAGGGTACGGTTATTAATAATACAGAGGGTAATAATATCACGTGACTGACTCGCTCACGGTTAATGGACTTGTCTAGGCGATTTCATTGAATTGGCCGCGTTATATATTTACTTTCCAAACATATTGATTAACTATACTGGTAACGGTCCGTTACAGCAAGGGAAATAGACTAGATTTCGTGCGTCTCCTCTTCTGACAGTTCGTTCGCATCGCTCGCAGAGTCAACTTCATCTGTTTCGGCAGAATGCAAGACGCTCAGTGAACGCAAAACAAAAGTCGCTCTCCACTTTATGTCCGATTTACTTGCGGAACCACGACTGTAACGGGAATTCGGCTTGGAAGGAGAAGAATAGTCGTCTGTTATAAGCTTGTCGCGAAAATGGCTTAACTGGACTTCGGCCAGTACAAGGTCGTTCCGAACAAGGTTCTCAGGCGGAACCTTCGTCATCTTTGACTTGGCCTGGAAAACGACGGTAGCATCGTAAATAGCTGTAAAAGGTTCAACCTAAGAAGCATTAGTATATATTCAAGACAGGTCGAAGTACAAAGGACGGACCGTTTCCGCAGCTTCCCGAGGAACCCGTTTCGTCATCCACTTTCCGACTTTGATACAGTCCTGACCACCGGCAGGAATGTATACTATGTTGCAGATAGGGACTGGTAAGAGACCGGTACTTCGCGAAGAACATATCCGGAACGTACGTTTATCGGTAGTGTGCTTTCTCAGTAATGCCTTCGCGGCAACCAAGTCCTGATCCCTTAATGGCCTTAAAAGCACATTAGCCTGACGTTCAGGCTGCCCTGTACTCGTCAATAAGAAAATACCAGCCAACTTGGCGACGATCCAGAACGTGACCGGAACGTGACGGTCCGGGTCAAACAGGTACTCGTTAAAGTCGGAACTGGAAGAGGGCTTGCTTGCCCAGTATAGACCGGACGGGACATTTGCGATTGAATACGTCGCGGTCCGCGGATTACGCCACGTAACGAGCTGACTAATACGACTAAAACAGTATCAGACAGAAACCATCACTATGAGCACAGCACGAACCGGTTCAGATCGGGGGAATAGCCCCATTCCGCGTCCATATCAAATTCGTCATGCTAAAATACGGTTAGTTCTTGAAGGCTAACTGCGACGATGTCACATACGAAAGGTCCCACGACTTGCCCCCGCTCATTATAAACCGGTTCGGCCCTACAGGTTGAAGTCAGTCACGCACACGTACTCGAACCGGCACTTACCCCGAACTCGACTCTTTGCCTTTCAGGGAAGGGACAAGACTAGAACCCCTTTCGCGTACGCCAGGCGGAGAGATGGTGGACGTTGTACCGTTATGGGCAAGTACCGGTACCGATTGGGCTTCGTCGGTTTCCGTGCCCGCCTTTACGTTTACGGTCTGAGAATCAGGTCGAAGAGGCGTAGTCGACGCGATATTGTTATTGTTTATGGGAGAAGGCGTACGAACTGCAACCATATCTGTAGGAGGACGAGCGACGAAAGGGCTTTCGGTTTGTATGCGATCTTCGACACCGTTCGACAAGTCGGCAAGATCGGTCAAGATACCTAAGATGTCGGTGTCGGACGGTGCACCTGATGAGACCTCAGTTGGAGAAACACTTAATGCCCTGTCGATAATGTCAGATTAATTCACGATGTAGCCCGACCAGTACTTACCGACGGGTTCGCTTACTATTCGTCGAACGTCCAGTAACGTCACCGTCTTTTACGGTAGACGACCTGCGCTTCATACCGCTGTCCCTTTCCCTCCACGATTTGTGCGTTGTTTATATAGACGTGGACACGGTTTCTACGGGATGCCATCAGTACGGCGATGCCTGGCCGAGGAGTACGGGGAAGTACGAGACAGGGTATTGGAAGTGAAACTTTACCATATGCGTGCAGAGCGATGCGACGCTTCTGCCCGTGCCAGAATCAGTCCACGGTCCGCGTAAAGTACATTACCGTCTTCTTTAACTTATCCAGAAGGTTCCATGCACCTAAAATTTCCAGTTTCAGTTACTACGATGGGAATGAAGAGGCATGACATGACCTTCGATTAATCTCTGAATGGAATCGGGTCTGGTCCATGACACACACTGTCCGATTCGCCCGAGTGGAGGTAGGTCAGCCGGTAGGACTTGGCAGAAAGATAACGGAACAAGGATGAAGAAGTTGATATACATGAAACAGTGCTGGGGTTTGATCGCCGTGAAAATCGTCGCGAGACGTTATGGAACGTTTTTTACTTTTCTGTCCCTAAACGGAGTCAATATTTCCTCATGTGGCAGAACCAATCACGGCTGACGATTCATCCACACAACATACAAGTCACTTGCTATTGGACCGGCACACGTTATCCGACCGACTAAGGCGATGAATGGATGAGACGGATGGGTCAGATACGGGCGGATCAAAGTAGATGTGATGTGTGGAGATAATTGTGTATCGAAAGTCGGCTTCGTTCCGGACTCGATGAAATGATAACGTCTTCTTCCAGGAAAGTACTTACTAAGATAGTCACGGTCAGCCCTTGTAAGAGAGACTGTTTTAAGGAAAAGACCGGTTCAGTTCACCGCGACTCGTACAGGAGACTTTAACTCGTCTTTGACCGATACGAAGAATGGCCTTTTTTACGGGTATGTAAAGCCTTAAAGTAGAACCAGTTACGGTCTCTTACTTTAACATACAGAGGGCGATGAACTGTTAAGAGATATGTGGCAGCATCCGCAAGCGAAGCTCGTAATGGACACGAATGTCAAGACGATATCCGATGGTTCCGTAGATCTCGATGAACAGCTCGATGTCCGTGTAATCGAAAAGTATCGTCTACGTCGTAAACGTGCTTGGCAGATAGTATGGAAGATGAATTCGAAGTGCAATCAAGCTAACCTGACGGCGCATTTCCGTATTCACGGACATATCAAGTCCTGTCGCTTGGCACGTCTGGGTAACTGGAACGGGTGAGTTCCGTACCTAGTCACTGAGACGACCGTTCTAATAACTGTAACAAGGCTCGAAAAGGATGCCTGTAGAGCTACCCAGTTCGTGACTCTTACCGGATATGGTCATGAAGAAGTATGGAAGAAGACGGTCAAATACATCAACATTATCCGACAATACCTCTTTACGGTTACCGGTAACGCTCAGACCAACAAGCCGTTTTCAGACTCACCAATGTCGTCGCTATCGTTTTACCGGTTAGTTTTTTTCAAAGTACGTCTGAACGTTAAGTAACACACACATGCCCTGACTTGAACGTAACGAGAATCTGACGGGAAATGAACGGACACTTGAAGCTCGAGATGATCCGAAAGGAGATGCACGCCGCATTCGGAACAAGTGGACACCAGGCATTCCCGTCAAACTAGGAGTCCGGACTAGTACGGGAACGGTGAGACCAGCGACCGAGATGGCGTTCCAAGAAGGAGACTTTGTCGATATCGCGTTTACAGTCCAACTACTACACCTCGAACGCGGACCAGTTATGAATCTTGTACTACATCACGTACTTCGTTTAGGGGCATGGACTGATACCCACCCAGTAAGTCATACTCATTCACCGAATGCGAAAAGCACTAACGGTATGAAACAGGAATCGCCTTTAGAACAAGCACGTATTAGACAAGATAACATGCATGGAAACGAAGATGACGAACCGACCACTGTTACATTCGAGTACGAGGAATAACCAATCGAGATCCATTACAGCTTACAGATCACGTATTTGATACCGAACAATTTCATTAATGGTGACCGAATCGTTTACGGTTTGAAGTCAGCGAATCTAGAGCGTTTTGTATTTCTTGCAATCGAAGAACGCTGACAACACAGTACTCGGTCGCACATGAGGAGTGATACATATCACGACGAGAAGGCTAAGAATCCAAGTCCGAAATGCTTGATCAGTAAGATGACTCGACTGTGAAACCAAGTAAACGAACCGAGTTCGATTTCCCGTGTAACGAGTGCTCGTCGCATTGACGGTTATTCTCAAGCGACATGACATGAACCTGAACTAAGAATCAGCACTAGTCTGTACATTACAGAACCATTACAATACCGGGTAATCAGACCATTGACCATCAGCAGGACTGACCGCGTCAGCTCCATCAACAACCCTGTCGGAAGTTTGAGACGACTAGATCAAGTAAAGATGAGAACAGGAGCAACGTATCAGGTCAAAACGCATTACCTGAGATAAGAGTTGCTGTTCTCGCCAGCGACGCCTTAACGGTTTCTGTCCCTTGACCCACGTCGGTACCTTACAGGTCGATAGATAGTAACCGTCCCAACGAGGACACGGTAAACCTTCGTATCCCTTGACCCACATCGAGGCTTTCCCATCCCAGTACCAACAGTCATGGGATCCCATCTCGTCCAGGTCGTCGAAGTAAAAGATAGACAGATCCGAAAGAAAAGGCCGTATATTTGATTCGGGAACCGGTGGTAAGTGAGGCAGCTGGTTTCGACGAGACCGATAGACGGAGAAGTCCCGGTATCGTGTGATATGGACGATGGTGTCGTTTACAGATACATGCGTACGTAGAACAGCACGGACTGCTCTGAAAGTTACAACAGGACGAGTACGGATTAACGAAAGACGTACTCGGAGGCATGTTCAGGAAAGTAACAGTAAGTAAAAGACTGTCGTTAACCAGATGCGAACAGGACAAGTCCCAGAGGATAGACAGTCAAGGGACGAGTTTCAGAATACTGACTGGTATCGTCACAGCCACTTCCGGGCCGAAATTTACCCAGGCATCGACCCATTAGGGTCGATTAGACAATTCGGCTAATCGACCGAACTCGTTACGTAATTCACCAGACAAGGCAGAATACAAGATTGTGGGACGAAAGTCCCGTAAAATTAACAGACCGTTTAACGTCTTGACTCTGGATAACATGACATACATACTCTGTAAGGAACCGCAACCGCTAAGATCGACAATCGCTCGTGACAGAGAACGTCCTTGTGATTTGTAGTCTGTATATGCGTAACAAGGAAGTAAAGGTAGTTGTCTTCTCTTGACAGTGAAACGCGTATCTGATCCGGGATGTTTATATGCAAAACTCGTCTTAACAGGAACAATGGGTACAACATCGTCTTGTAGACCAATACCAGACATATTAGATTGCGGCACGTGAACCAGTACCATAACTGCTACTCGAACGCCATCAACAGTCTCGTACTTGATATCACGGACCGTACCTTCTGCTCCATTCACGACTCTATACCTCAAAGCGACATTTTCTGTGATCATGACCCGCATACCTAGCACCAATGGCAAGGCACCTAATGCATCCCCAGTTATACTACAAGGTAATTTACGTAAATGAGACTGGACTTTTCCGTTCAGTAAGCGTTGTTCAATATAATCCTGTGCATAATAGTAATGAACTTCCTGGCCTGTTACTTGGGCAAACCTCTTTACCCCTCGTACATTCAGCTCATCGCGAATAGACCGGGTAGTGACTATAAAAGGAACGTCCCTAAACTCCTTCAAGATGTCAGGTCCGTTTGGTTGCCGAGCTATTACAGATATACATCTCGATCTTAAAACGTCATAGTCCGAACACGTATAGTTTCCATACTCTTCCACACCTTTTTGAGCTTCTGTCAACGGACTGAGACCCGTCCATGCGATACCTTGTCGTATACGAGCCAACAAGTTACAATAACGGCGATCACCTTCCTGTCTAACATTCGTCTTCAGTAAGACAACGGTCCTTACTTGACGCCATAAACACGCCCCATAAAGATCAGATTGGCCGGTCCAGGACTCTGAAATGACCTGCGGAATCTCCCGAACCAGTCTATAATCGAAAAGAGACTTTGCACGTACGGGACGCAACTGACCGAAGTCACCAGTAAATATCACATTCAATCCTCCAAAGGGTTTCGACAATCCATGACGGTTACGACTACCACAGGCTATACTTAACTTTTGAGAAATACGACTTAACAAGCCGGCACCTATCATAGATATCTCGTCAATAACAAGGTAAGAAATGTCTTTCCACATGGTTTGTAACATGCCCGCCGATCCGCGGTCATGGCCCTGACGAGTACTATTTCCGATGCAAGTAACAGAATGAACCGTAAACCCTCCGATATTTACGGCCGCAATACCGGTAGGGGCTGTTAACATCAAACTAGAACGTCGTCCTAGACTGGTAAAGAGTTCCACTAAAGTATCGATCACATAACTTTTACCAGTACCCGCCACGCCGCCAATATACATCAAAAGTTGTTCATCTTCGTCACCCCGTTCCAGATGAGACCCAATCAAACGAACCGCTTTAGCTTGTTCCGGATTGTTCAGCATATTCCTTCGTGAGAGAAGGTCTTCTACGACGTCACTAATTCGCAAGACTACTGGAATGCCTGAACATGACGATCCTGAACGCGACGAGTCTTCTCTAACTGTGACGTCTATGATTGCCTGATGATTTACAGTCAATCGCGACCGTCGAGATGGTCGGGCATCACTCGTACCATCTAGAACGTCTTCCCGCGTACGCTTCCGGGCATTTACCATGACAGCGGTCAACTGAAGGATATCCGAGCGGTCCTCCCCTGTCACGTCTTGTACACAACCAGTCACATACGGTAATCGTCCTGGTTCGGAAACTGAAGCCATGAACAAAGACGCTGTATTAGCGGCTGAGACAGCAGCATGTACCTCAGGAGGAACCGACGAAGCTGACTCTGACGTACCGGAATCCGAACTATCATCCGTCATAATAAGAGACTCTAAAGTTTCCGCATTCTCCAGGTCATCTACGCTTAAAGGATCCACGTATAAAGCAGACGTACGTTTATTTCGGCGCCGACGTGCCTGGTACTCGTCCCTGACAGATTGACAGTCACGCTGTACGACGAGATTGTCCATCACCTGCTTTAAGTGGTCTGGAAATTCAGTCATTTCAAATACGGAAGTCCAAGATTCGTCTACGTCCTTCAAATCACAAGGCTTTCTCCACGGACTGAAAAGAATTAACATGACTCTACACCAGACTTCATACTGCTCTACAGAACCGTCAAGACGTGGTATCGTCGGACCCAACAAGACCGGAAATACGGGACGCTCACGAAAACGGAGAAAGTGAGTACTAGACTGTCTGTGACCAGCCATAAACAAGCCGCGTTCCTGTAAGCGACGACCACGGTTAGAGTATGGTGACGTGTCGCGTTCCAGTCTTCGTTGGTCGCGCGATAAAGGTACCTTAACAGTCAAAGCGACAAAATCCCACAGAGATAACTCGTCAAACGCGGGCGCAACCGGTCTGTACATATAATCATATTGTTGATTAGATGCAGTAACACTTTCAGATGCTATGACGATATCCTCTGTCGCCTCCGGCTCTAAGACGTCAGTATCCGGACCATTTGCCTGTTGGGTCGACAAACAACGACATAACAGACGCGTAGGAGGTAAAACGTCAACATCCAGTGTGTCACACACATTTTCACTTTCCCGAAGATGATAACTAAAAAGACGATCGAAAGATCCCCACAGCAAGTTAGCGAACGATCCGCTAGTATAATGATCTTCGTAACCGAGTAAATCCGCCATGACCTGTGCCTGCGAAACCTCTCTCCGCGACATAATCGCATTTACAAGTCGCGTCACGACTTTCCAGGACCGATCATCATCGACCGGAAGACGATCATCGAAGCAACCTATTGAGTTTAAGACGTATCCAAGGGCCGACAGCCCCTCATAGACGGGAAGATCCGACTTCGTGACGTAATCGGTCACGTAGTACATTAATGCCTTGGCTGCCTGACCTGATCCAATAAATTTAATATCCATGTTACACCGAAATAAAAACAAACAGACATCATTATAATTACAGATCCTAGGATGGAGCCGTCGGAGGTTCAAGGTACCAGTTACAGGATCGAAGACCGATATCGGACGGGTGGTACCGTCCATTCGCATCCGACACGTCTTATCACTACGTTTCTCAGAAGGAGACAAATACTTCCAACACGTTGCACTATGTACATGCCAATTACACTGAACAGCAAGGGCTTCAACTTCTTCCGCAAATAAAGACGCGAACTGGTCCGTAGATAGGTTATCTATCAGAGGAACAGACCGAGTTCTGCTGTCTACACTACCTGACAAATTAGGTTTCTTGACCGAAGAGTCCGTCACGACCGACAATGTAGACGGTAACTCCGACTTGATAATGTCTTCCAACCAAGATGTCAGAGTCTGTCTATAATCGGCATCTGTCCCTAAACGTTCCCTCATAGCTTGAGGCGGCAAATGACCGTCCAACCATATGATATAATGACAATGTAATGTCCCACGAGCCTGTGCTTCAACCATTCCATAATAACCTGTACATCTACCGAACAGACCAGGTTCACTCTGACCGTACCTTAAGACATGCTCGATAAACGCAGTCATGATCGTATTAAAGAACGTGGCGCAGGCGACAGGATTCTTAGCAGCAAGGACTGCACGTTTGAACGCGTTTAACTCAATATCACCACGAAGAGCGTCGTCCATCGACAGGTTCTCCCCAGACAGTAACCGTACTAGAGGATGACCGCGATCGAACGGGTTGATCGTAATGTACAAAGCCGGTGTGGACAAGACGTAAGACATACTACGCATTTCATTTCGACACTTTATCTTATGCGCCGGAGATCCGGGCAGAGACATACAGGTGAAATTTAAACGTCTCAAGATAGATTGAATAGACCTTTCTCCATCATTACTTGGACGATAAGCCGGATTTGTGCGGACCTTTGCCTCAAATGCCGTCAACACATCCACCGAAATCGACTGTAATCTATTTAAAATAGACGAACGTTCAACCGACTTTACACGAAATCGTATAGTCCGGTAAACTTCTCGCTTCCTGATTATATTATAGCATATGAAACCAAAGGTCGGGTCAATGGCAAACGGAGACTTATACAGAGACAATAAATGCTTCACTTGCTTTCTCAAATCGACCGATCTTCCAAACCGATCCTTCCCGAAACGAAAAAGACCAAAAGGATCCAAATGTGGCCACATCCACGTCAACAGGTAGGGACAGTCAAAATCATTTATAGAAACTGTACCCGGTACATTTCTAATGAACGGCTTGCCCTGTAAACACCAAGACAAGGCAGATAACTTCATACGATCATAATTCGAATTTGTCAAATCGGACTCAGTCCAACCGACCGTATCAACGAGAATCCCATTCGATACCTGCCCATCCGAAACAACATACTCCCGACCATCATAAGAGGATCCAGCAGTCACGGCCGGGTCAGTTTCACGTAAGTGTCCCACGGAAACCGACGGTGGCAAGTCAGAGTAGTTTTCTGTAGATACGGATGAAGGAAATAAAGCAGACCAATTACTTTCACTGAACTGACATGGCCCGTCAAAACCATAACCGTCTATTGAATAAGCTGGGTTATATGCAAGAAGAAACTGTATCAAGACTCGAACGATACCCGGTGTGACCATAACAGGACGAAAGCTCCTTATCGTCTTCTCTGTACGAGACTGGGAAGGACTAAAAAGAACAACCACCGACTTATTGACCTCGTCAGGAGGCGGCGGTAACACCTTATTTAATGACAAGAAATCTTGAGGTAAAATCATGACGTTACCTTTGGTATAACTCTGAGACGATGACCGCGGACCACCTGGAACCGTTGAAAACATCTTATCGCTGTACTTGAAAGTCACCGTACTACCCCTAACCCGTGACACCAGTAAACGATCAAACACGGACGCAGAGTCCAAAGCAGACTGTACTGACGGCGGCACTCGATCCAAACCGAAATAATACCCGTTGGCGAAGGCAAATTCTGGAACCCGACCATCACCTAATGATGTCGCACATGACTTACATAGACGGATATTGCCCTCGCATCGATCTCGACATGACAGACAATCAGGATGTAAGATGGCTCCGCCATACGCAGACACATTATACGACAGAGGAAGTAAATTCGAAGGTATACTGTCATCAACAAGAAGTGAAAGATCAATCTCGGTAACATCTCTCTGTACCAGTTCAGCCCTTACGCAACCACGTCCACACGTACCACAAGGAAACCGCATCTGACTATCCACTGACAGAAATTTACTCGTATCCTCAATCAACTTACGCTTTGCATCCACGTTCATGATAGACGGTCCAGTATGAGTAGGAAACACCGACTGAGTCGGAACATAACGACCTCTTTCTGGCAACCCATCGTTACTAATGGCAGGAATAGGAACTGATGCCTCGCCAGTACGTCGACGCGTCCACCTGAGCCGGAAAACGAAACAAACCTGAAAGCATTCACGACAAGTACAAGCACGAGACTGTAAACGACTCAACATATCAGACTTCTTCATCAATAAAGAGAACGAGTCATGGTAATGACCCATACTACTGATACGCGACATTTCCGACTTGGTAAAATATGGATACGCAGTAACCAAATCCTTCACAGTCATACCTTGTAATAAAATGTCACGCACGTCACGGTCGAAGACACTTTCAGACACATCCTGAGGGCTTACGAAACAACCCAATAAATCGTACCACATCCGTAACTCAGTCGCGCCAAGTAGCCAGTGGCCATTTTCTTCCCTTAACGGGCCGACATCACCATTCACCAACGAAACACGCCGGATACCGGCTAATCAACCAACAGTAAACAGCAACATCAACAGAACAGACAACAGACAAGGCGAACGCCAGAATCAGCCAAAGACACAATGACAGTCAGAAACAACAACGACAAACGAGATAAAGAACGTACCGACTGGTGCTAATAGATCGTTGTTGACGGACGACGAACGCGACACGGACATACTCATATACTCGTTCAGAACGATGGACAAAACGAGGAACGTTAACAGTCAGATAATACACAACGCGACGCAACGTGTACAGTACAGACGGAAACAAACGGCCACGTGCACATCAAACGGATGTAAATCACGTTGCTTTTTGCCCCTCAGACCTGGTCCCAAGGTCCCAGGAACACAAAGCCGCGGTTTAAGGGTCCTGTCTCTTCTAATTACGGTGCATTATCACGCGTCTTCGGAGACAAGAAGAACGTGTCCATGAGGAGGAGGTGAGGGATGTTCAGACCGCCGCGCTGTCAACAATGGATTGTTCTGTATGAAATAATGATCCATTGCCGCATATTGCTGGCGTAAGAAGCTCTGTGTCTCATATTCGTGTGACTAGGCTCATAGGAAGGAGAATGAGGCAGCCCGCAACGATCGGAACGCGTCGTTCGACCGGGAGCAAAAACACTTGAAGCGAGCGCGCCGCGGCCGTGCTGGCGGATCTGCCAACATACGATCTGCGCGGACTGCCTCAGCCAAAGCTCCTGCGACAGCGGCAGACAGCGAATAGGCACTCGCCAACATCACCCCCTCCTATACCATTCCATCACTTGTACCCATACTACCCTGCAACCTCTGCATAGTCTCTCTTTCTTACTTAGACCGCCGCTGCTCAGCCAAGTCTTTTGTTACTCCCGGCTTTGACCTTGGCAACCGTCTCTGCCGGCGCTCCTGTGAGACCAAGCATTGCTGTTCTTGGAACAAAAGTGCTCAAAGTCTTCTAGAACCGCCAACAATGTCGAAAGATGGCCTGTCGCTGAGGGACCTTACCGAGCTCGTCTCCAGCACGTCGTCGAGCAAGGTCTACCCCTCTGAGGATGCCGTCGTCCAAGCACTGCACACCCGGTTTCGGGCCGACTTCCCATATACCAACCTGGGATCGTCCTCACTCGTTCTCGTCAACCCCTTCAAAATCTTAGCCAGCTCGAGCGATGCGAGCGCAAAGGCATACGAGGAGAAGTCGTATAGGGATACGGATGTGCAGGTTGACCAGAGCCAGATGCTCCAGCCGCATGTTTATGACATGGCGGCGAGGATGTATCTCATGATGAGGCGACGAAACGAGTCCCAGAGTGCAATCTTCAGGTGCGTCCCCCCTCCGTCTCCTTTCAACGAAATTGCTGATTGCGGCTTAGGGGCATCACTGGCTCTGGCAAGTCGTACAGTAGTGGACTCTTACTAAAGCAACTGCTCCGACTCTCGGCTCGAACGAAGAAAGAAGCCAGAGTGGCGGAGCATATATCTGCCCTACAAACGGTTCTCGATTCCTTCGGTTGCTCCAAGACCGTCTCCAACCCTTCCGCCACGCGATATGGGAAGTACCTGGAGCTGCACTTTGGCGAGAACGGCCGGATATCGGGCGCTCAGGTCCTCACCTTCGGCCTGGACAAGTCCCGACTATTGCGATTGACCCACGACGAGCGGACATACCACGTCTTCTACCAGTTACTTGCTGGCGCGACACCAGAGGAACGCGATGGGCTGAACATCGAGGATCCCTCATCTTATGCCTTACTCGCGTCGTCTGGCTGCTACCGTCTGCCAAGCGGTCCATTCAGCGATGACTCCGTAGCGATGGAAGAGCTTCGCGCAGCAATGACATCCCTTGGCTTCAAGGCAAAACATACCTCCGCAATATTTTCCCTCCTCATTGCCATCCTTCTCCTCGGCAACTTGCAGTTCAACGATAATGGCTCGAAAGAGGCCAACTACGAGTCCGCAAGGCTAGCCAACCCGGCTGTGCTGGATCAAGTTGCGCACCTTCTCGGTGTCTTGCCCGAAGAACTCGAACAAACCCTCACGAACAAAACCAATTATATCCGCAAAGAGCTCTACACCGTCCTCCTGACCGTGGAAGCCGCTGCACACCAGCGCGATCGCCTAGTAGCAGACCTATACTCCATCCTCTTCGCCTATGTCGTCGAGACCGCCAATCAGAAGGTAGCATCCTCGGCAGATGGGCGACCGCCGCATAGTCAGATCGTCCTCCTCGATACTCCAGGGTACCAGAGCCGTACACCTACAGGCTCTATAAGCGCGATCGGCCCTAGTCCGCTCATTTCCGTCAACGGCCAGAACAGCTTCGATGAATTCTGCATCAACTTCACGAACGAGGTCGTCCAGTCTTATGTCCTCAGGAACGTATTTGACGATACTGTTGGGTACAACGCCGCGATCACAGCTGACGAGGTCAGCCTGCCGTCCATCGCAACTATGGACAACGGTGCATGCATCGAGATGCTCCGCGGCGTCGTTACCGTAGACGTTCCGCAGAGGAAGCCAGGTGGCATGCTAGCCGTTCTCGCCAAAGCTTGCTCGAACGTCAACAAGGGCAAAGCGGGAGAGCATCCCGACGAAGATCTATTGCAAGACCTCATCACTAAGTTTGGTGTACACGGCTCGTTCGTCACAAGTCCTGGACCCACTGCCCAGCCTTCGGACCGTATGCTGTTCGGGATCAACCACTATTCCGGCATGTGCACCTACGACGTGCGGAGCTTTGTCGAGCGCGACAGGGATATTGTCGATTCTTCCATTGTCATGCTCCTCCGTCGGTCCACCAACTCTTTCGTTACCAAGCTCGTCTGCGGGCCGAGTCTTGCCGTGGAAACGCATCCTACCGACCCGCATACTGTTGTCCAGGCGCAGGTCTCGTCTCGGCCGTTGCGGAGCGCCACGCCAATCCTGGACTCGGCAGGCAACATGCCCGAAGAGCCCGATCCGAAAGATGTTCTCGATCCGCAAAAGCCGTGTCCAGTCACGACACAGCTCAACTACACCATTTCGGAGCTATTGCAAAATCTCGACCGGACCAGGCTATGGAACTTCTACTGCATCCGGCCGAACGACTCTTGCTCTCCAAACTCCTTCGACAAGCGGCGTGTTCGAGCGCAAGTCCGGAGCATGCTGCTCGCCGATCTCATCGCTAGGAAGACGCCGGAGTATGTGGCGGACTATGAGCATGAAGAGTTCTGCAATCGGTATATGCCTACTGCTGGGGGTTCGATTGAGGAGCGGATTAATGCCTGCGCTCGACGGAACGTTTGGACCGAGGGCGTCGACTATGCTGTCGGACATAGCCGTATCTGGCTGTCGTATGGTGCATGGAAGATGATCGAGGATGGAATCCGGGCGATGGAGGCTGATCCCGATCGGATGGAAGTTGCTGCCGAGGACGATCATAGTGTTGCTGGTACAGCACAGGATCCGTTCCGCGAGCGCCAAAGGACGGAGTCTGGCTGGCGATTTGATGGAAGCACGGACCAGCTTCTGGCGGCTCGGCAGTCTATGGCTGCTCCTCGTCCATCCGTCCAGAACCCGCAATACGGAGAAGGTGGACTGAACACGCCAGACTTTCAGAATCCAGACAGCGACTGGGCAAAACCGCCACCTACGCCGGAGCTGTCCCCGCTCCCCGAGAAGAAGGAGCTGGACGGTATCGTTGTTAACACAGTCAGCAGCCATGTCGAGGAAGTGCCCACTACGAGAGGGCGCCGTATTTGGGTACGGTTCGTCTACTGTATGACTTTCTGGATCCCGAACTTCCTGCTCTCCTCCATCGGCCGCATGAAGCGGGCCGATGTCAGGCTAGCCTGGCGCGAAAAGCTCACGATATTCATGCTCATCATCTTTATGTGCGGTATCGTCCTCTTCTACATTATTGCCTTCGGTATCCTCCTCTGCCCTGGCTTCAACAAAGCCTGGAACCCGCGAGAATTAGCTCAACATGCCGGGACAAACGACTATTGGGTCGCAGTACGCGGCAACGTCTACGATCTCACCAACTTCTACCGGTCGCAGCACAGCGATATCGCGAACGAACCTGTTACCCAGGACGTGATGATGGAAGTCGCCGGCACGGACGTTACCGAGTACTTCCCTGTGCCTCTGAACTTGGCATGTGGACCTCTGATTACTGGAACTGTCCCGGTCTTGCAAGCTGCCAACTTCACCTACGTCACGTCGACAATGATCCATTATACTGGATCGGCTCAACCTGCCCAGGGTACAAAGTTGGATGATCCTGCCTGGTATACGGATCGGTTCCTGCCTTTCCTGACCGACTTCTACAAGGGACCATTGGTGTATGACCCCTCGCAGGATATTGCTGCAGGCGCAAACAATGACGGAAAGTGAGTTATCCATGCAGTAGCTGTCAAGGCACGATGCTGATCCAATTCATAGGTTCTGGGCAATTGTGAACAACAATGTCTACGATCTTTCTGACTATTTCTACACCATCCAGCAGAACTCCGCCGCGAGTGGGGAAGGCGTGCCTAATTATCAGTTCCTTGATCAGGACCTTACGGATCTGTTCAAGCAGCAACCTGGTCAAGACATCAGCAGCGGCTTCAACAAGGTCATGGCAGGCTTGAGCTCGGCCCAGCAGACCGCTCAGATGGATTGTCTGAACAATGCGTTCTACGTTGGCCAGACTGACTTCCGCCTGACCCCCCGCTGTCAAGTGCAGAACTATGTATTGCTTGCCGCGTCTGGTGTCATCATGGCCACAATGTTGCTCAAGTGTAAGCACCCATTTGTCTCTCCACATCATGTTCTGTCCTAACGTTGAATGCAGTCCTTGCGGCGTTACAGCTGGGTGGTAAACGTCAACCGGAGATGCCGGAGAAGTTCGTCCTCTGTCAGGTCCCGTGTTACACCGAAGGAGAGGAATCGCTTCGGAGAACCATTGATTCCCTCGCCGCCCTCAACTATGACGACAAGCGCAAACTGCTGTTCATCATCTGCGACGGGAATATTATTGGACGAGGCAATGATCGAACAACTCCGCGCATCGTGCTCGATATTCTTGGTGTTGATCCCAAGATTGATCCAGAGCCCCAGCTGTTCAAGTCGGTCGGCGAAGGTTCTCGGCAAATCAACTATGCGAAGGTGTACTCCGGTTTGTACGAGTTCGCTGGTCACGTCGTGCCTTACATGGTCGTCGTCAAAGTCGGCAAGCCAAGCGAGAGGAGCAAGCCTGGCAACAGAGGAAAGCGTGATTCGCAAGTCCTCCTGATGCGCTTCCTCAACCGTGTGCATTTCGATGCGCCCATGTGCCCGCTTGAACTGGAGATGGCTCATCAACTGCGAAACGTTATCGGTGTCGACCCGTATTTCTACGAATACGTCTTCATGGTCGATGCCGATACGTCCGTCACGAAGGACTCGCTCAGCCGTCTAGTCGCCAGTGCTGCCGATGACTCCCGCATCATGGGTATTTGCGGAGAAACCAAGCTGCATAACGAGGAAGGCTCGTGGTGGACGATGATTCAGGTGTACGAATACTACATTTCGCACCACTTGGCGAAGGCCTTCGAATCACTTTTCGGTTCCGTCACTTGTTTGCCTGGTTGCTTCAGCTTGTACCGAGTTCGCACGGCCGACAAGGGCAAACCGATCCTCATCTCGCATCGTATCCTGGACGACTACTCCGAAGGCGTGGTTGACACCCTCCACAAGAAGAATCTGTTGTCTCTTGGTGAAGATCGATACCTTACCACGCTGCTCATGAAGCACTTCCCGGTCTTCAGGATGAAGTTCGCGCCAGATGCCATCGCTCATACTGTCGCTCCAGACACTTGGAGCATCCTGCTATCTCAACGTCGTCGTTGGATCAACTCCACAATCCACAACTTGGCGGAACTCGTTTTCCTCCCTGAGCTGTGCGGTTTCTGCTGCTTCTCCATGCGGTTCATTGTCTTCCTCGACTTGCTCAGCACGATCATCCTACCGGCTACCGCAGTCTACCTGATCTATCTCATCGTCACCGTCGCAACAGGCCAAGCACCAATTCCGATCATCTCCCTGGCGATGATTGCTGCTGTTTACGGTCTGCAAGCAATTATCTTCCTGCTCAAGAGGGAGTTCATGCTGATCGGGTGGATGATCATCTACATCCTGGCTTATCCCGTGTACAGCTTCTTCCTTCCTCTGTACTCCTTCTGGTACATGGACGACTTCAGCTGGGGTAGCACCAGGGTTGTGGTCGGTGAAGGCGCGAACAAGAAGGTCATGGTCGGCGAAGACGAGAAGTTCGATGACTCGATGATCCCGCTCAAGAAATTCTCAGGTACGTGTCTTTGAGCTGACCCTTAGAGCACGGAACTGAAATTTGTCTCCAGAATACACCGCTGAGAATTGGGATACTGGCTCGCACCACTCTGCCGAGACAGGGTTCGCGCCCAAGTCAAGAGCTGGCGCTCAGTCACAGGCTGGCACCGTGCGAACATATCAACAGTCGTCCATGTCTGGCGATTACTACCGCGATACCTCGGCTTTGACGCCGTCTGCCTCACAAGCCAACTTGGCGCAGCCGCGCATGCGGACAACATCGAACCTTTCTGGAATTGCTGTCCCACCGCAGTTGCCAAATCTGTTCCCCATGCACACGGGTGCTGGGTCCGTGGTGGGCTCCGAACATGGCTCCGGTATCGGATTTGGCTACGCCGCAACAGCAGGCTTCCCCTCGTCCATGTACCTGCCCAACGCGCCGCGCAATAGCGTCATGACTAACCTAAACAACTTCGGCGGTGCGCCCTCTGTCTTCGGTGCTCCCGCCCCATCCATGGCACCAAGCATGTCAATGCTGCACGGCGGGCCACTCGGCGGCGCCCGCCCAATGTCAACATTCTCGATGGCGACCACCGCCAACCCGTTCGCCTCAAGCCCGGGGATGGTCGACCCCAACCCGAACCCGACCGACGAGCAGCTGCTCGACGTCCTCCGGAGCTACCTCGCCACGCAGGACCTGATGACCGTGACGAAGAAGACGGCGCGCGAAGCAGTAGCTGCTCATTTCCCTAATGCGGACCTTGCTCCCAGAAAGGACTTTTTGAACCAGAGCATCGATCAGCTTCTTTCCGCATGAACTGATTCTCTTACAATCTCATCCTTGATTCCTGAACTAGCACAAGGACTTGCATGATTTCCGTAGGACTTTGCCAGTAGAACTCCCTCTATTAACCCTCTCGTTTCCTCCTCCCGCTTGCAACCTCACTTTAGTTACCTAGTTATCGTCGTGCAATCATCCGGACTCGTCTACCTGCAATCTGTAATACTTGACTCTCAATGCGCATTCTTCTCCTCCTAATCTCATCGCCCTATCAATCCGTATCCAGAGCACCATTCTCCCGAGACTCTGAAGCACTATGGGCCCGCATGAGAGCTGTGCAAGCGGTACACGCAGTTCCAGGAGGCTGGGCACACTGAAGCCGCTGGCGAGTCATGCTGGCGGGCGTGCCTTACCCGATCGGGCAACCCTCATCGGCGGAAATGCAGTAGTTCAACGATCAGCAATCCGATGATTACGATTCCTAGTTAAATATCATCCTCCTATGTAGGACAATAACGCGATAAAGGCGGTCCGCCATCCAAGAAAGAGGCGGGCGTCGGATGACGCGGTTGTTGTAATGTATCGGTATCGGCACGAATGAGCCGGGCAGCCACCGGCGGAAGTGAGCACGCGCGCAGCCGAGGCTGGACTCGCTTGTTCCTGTTGCGCTAGTCCTACTGCGATTGCGACCAGCACTTTGCTGTGACTGTGGTCGCTCCTTGCTCTTGTCTGTTTGTTCTTGTTCCTCCAGTTGTGGGCAAGAAAGGGTTGAATACCTAGACGAGCGCCAGCAGGAGATACCACCTCGACAAGCAAGCCGTCCAGCTACAGCAACAGCGACTATCCAGCATCGAACATCATGCCTCCCCCCGTGTTCATCTACGTAGGAGGAGTAGTAATCGCTCTCGGCGCAGCGTACGCTCTCAAACAGGTCTGTCCTCCCTCTTCCTTCCCTCCAATGCTTCCTTACTGACAAGGATGGCCAATGCAGTTCGTCTACGAACCTTACGTCGCTCCCCAGCTGGAGAGATGGGCACAGGCATTCGTCGATTCCCGCCATCGGGCTAGGGAGGAACGGAGGGAGAGGAGGATGCACGCTCCGATGCAGATGCGGTCTTCCTCTTCCCATGTACCCTCATCTGCCGGTGCGGGGGGTGGAGCATACGTCCCGCTGAAAGGAGGGGAGGAGAACGACTACCGCCGCGGGCATAGCAAGCCTCCCTCACCCTCGCCGGCAATCCACACGCAAGAGCAGCAGAATGAATGGGACGACCCCCTTTCCCCCGTCCCAGTAGAGCTGGAGAAGCTCATGTCGGAGAAAGACCGTCTTTCCTGGTCGGAGCGCGAGCTACCGGCTCATATGCCTCTCCCTGCCGCCTCTGCGCCAGGGCTGAGAAAGAGGACGGGGAGCAGACCGGCGAGCAGGCCACAGAGCTTTGTCGAGATTGTTGAGGTGGTGAGTCCTTCCCCCGCTTGCTTGCACGGAGGGATGGGCTGACGCCGGACAAAGCCTGGCATCCCGGTGTCGGCTTATGTGCCGCTGACACCGCAGACGACGCATACTGGTTCTCCTCGACCGGGCGAAGGAAGGCTGCAACACCCTCTGAGTCCCGTGCCTGCGGTTCCTTCTCAGCAACAGCAGCAGCCCTTGAACCAAGCAGTCCCGCTCCTCTCCCCACCCATGTCGGCCACCTCCCCACCCGCGCCCGTCGTCCGCGCTCTCTCGCCCCGCACCAGCCCCGCCAGCGCAGCGCAGTACCCACCCCTCCTCTCCATCATCGACGACCCCACCACAACCGCCACCACTCTGGACCCATTCAACCCAACCCCCTCTCCCTCTCTCCACTCCCTCGCCCCAATCAGCAGCGAGAACAACACCCCCTACCCCTCCCGCCCTCCCTCCTCCCTCTCATCCGTCCTTTCCCCTCCCCACACCACTCTGTCCCTCCCCTCGAGGCCGGCCTCAAGAGCGCAGAGCTGGACAGCCCTCTCCCGCGCTGGGTCGAGCGCGGGGTTTGGGGGGAGTGATGCGGATGTCTTAAGTCGGAGTAGTGCGAGTGCGATGGGGTCGGATGATGAGGATTTGGAGATGGAGGGAAGTGAGTGGGGGAGCGTGGGGTGGGATACGGTCAGTAGGCAGAGCGGGGTGAGTGGGGACTATGTGCGCATGTGAGCGCTTGCCCTGTGCCTACTGTCCCTCTGCCGGCCCTGCCTCTGCCTGCGCTTGGCTCTTTGCCGCGACACCTGCTGGCGAGGGAGGGAGGGAGGGGAGGAGTTGTATGTATGCATGTGTACTGCAGCATGTACCATCCTGTATGTCTGTATGCCCTGTTTTGTGATAGTAGTGTAATTTGCACAGCACGATATCCACACGCAACTGAGGAGATCAAGATCACGTCCATTCTGTATTCCATCTTCTCGTCTGTTTTTGTCACTCTTAGTTAGGCACCGAGAATAAAGATTATGTTGTGTCATTTATGTCGTCATCCTGGTATCTTTTAGGGGTGTTGCGAAATAGTACAAGGGATATGTATGCGCAAGGTATACACCATCAACAACCACTATCGAGTAGGAAGCCCAACCACCCTCTCCACCCCCCGGAGCCGCTTCCTCACATCCCCAATCTCCTCCTTCACCCTCGCGCACCTCAAGCTAACCTGATCGTCCGCCCGTTCCAGCTCATCGAGGACGGCGCGGATCTGCGCTGAGCTGAGGGTGGGCGGTTGAGGTCGAGTGGGGGTTTTGCAGGGTTTGAGGGGGAGGGGGGAGGGGGATGCTGATGGGCGGATCGGCTGCGGGTGGGAAGGGGAGGAGGAGGAGATGGGCTGAGTGAGGTGGATGGGGGAGGAGATACGTCGCTGGAGGAGGGCGAGTCTGGTCGAGGGCGGTGTTTCCCCTCGTTGCTGTCTCCCGCGCTCGTACGCTATGGGTGATAGGCTAGTGCCAGTTCGAGGAGAGGGAGTGGGTTCCTTCGTGCTGGCACTCCGGGGTATCCTCGACTGAGAAGGTGTCCTAGGTATAAGAGGGGACAAGAGCTGCCCCCTTCTTCTCTCTTGCTTGCTGGCGGGGGAAGGCGACGCGCTCATCGCGTGCAGGGCAGAGCCGGAAGATAACATAGGTGAGAGGAGGCGCGCGGAGGCGTTGTGTGCTGCTGCTTTGGGTGTCGCTCCTGGGCTCGCGGGCGCGGGTGGGCGCGCTAGAGCGTGGAGGTCGGTGAGAAGGGGTGAGAAGGTGGGTGAGGTCAGGATGTGGGGCAAAGTGGGAAGACGTGGTGGGCGGTCGACCTGTGATACGGCGTCGTCGACGGGGAACGCGGGTTGTTGGGGCCGTGTGGGCGTGCGTGGATCCGCCATGCTCGTACCTGGGTGGACCGTGAGAGAAGAGAAGGCCGGTGGACTAGAGCGGTGCTTTGCGTCGTGGACGATGATCCCAGACTGTTGGGTCGATGCGCACCGATCGATCGGAATGTCGTCGAAGACATCAGAATCTCCCCTCCTCAATCAACGTCAGACATCATCAATGTCTCATTCCCCTCAATCCCCTCGATCAAGCGTCAAAGCTTGCTCCTCTGTCTCCTCCTCCCCCTCCTCCTCTCCTCCCTCTCTTCCTCACTCAAAAACCAGCTCATACCCTCCCTCTCCGCCGCCTCCCTCAACGCCGCCTGAGTCCTCATAGCCCACCGAATCCTCTCCCCCATCTTCCTCTGCCCCGGCGCAAACACGTCAAACTCCGGTTTCCTGCCATACCCAATCTCCGCACACCGGATCAATATCGCCGCTGTCAGCCCAAACACGGGCTTCACACCTTCCCCCTCCCTGCCCGTCAGGAACCGGTGCATCCGCACGGGCCCGGCAAGGGGATCATCGTTCCACGTTATATCCCTATACGTATGATACTCCTCATCAATACTCCTCGAGCCGCTCGTAAATGGCGGTGTGGTGCTCAGGAAGCCTTGTAGGGGGTGAGAGAAGAGTGTTGCTACCTCCGGGGCGTTGAGGATCGGGTGGATTGCTCGGTCTGTGATGAGGACTACGACGGGGGTGACGAGCAGGCTGTTGCCGGCTAGGAAGGGCTCGAGGGTGCAGAGGTGGGGGACGATGCGCGGGTCTTTGGGGAGTCCGATCTGCCGCGCTTGAGTTAGCTCTCTCGATACTCCGAACTAGGATGGGGAAGCGGACCTCTTCGAATGCTTCTCGTCTCTAAACAGCGACCGTTAGATGTACCCGTACGAAAAGAAGGAAGATGGTCAGCGTACGGCAGTGTCCTCAATACTCCTATCCCGATCCTCCATCTTCCCCCCCGGCAACGCAGTATCCCCCGCATAGCTCTTCAACGTCCAGCTCCTCCTACCCGACAACTCTGCCTCAACCAACCCTACTTCCAATGGGAACAAGAAAGACGTACTGTGTAAGAAGAACGTACAAATCCCCCATCCGACCCACGAAGAGCGCTATCAATACCGCCGCTCGCCGAGAACGGGGGAGGGGCGGGTGTTTAGGGGGTTCGTATTTCGCTAGATTCCGTAGGCATCTGTCCCGATGGTTAGCCTGAGCACGGGGATGGGAATGGGATGGGATGAGAGGGATGGGACGTACTGTCTCGAGAGGGGGGTAAGTGGGACTGCGTTCTCGGAGCTGGACTTGCGCGCTCGAGCGATGCGGGATAACATCCTACACTAGGACTGATGAGGATGAGAGTTACCGAAATGAGGACGAGGTTGGTGCGGAGATGCGGGGCAAGGGAATGTACGGGCGGAGGTGATCGAGTGATCGGGGATGTGCTCGGAGCCGACTATGAGTGCTATTGGTGCTTTGTTGTCGCTACACATTACCATTCTTTTTTAAAAGGACAGCATATGGCAAAATATGCGCAAGTACTCCATTTCATGCAGATCCATAGGTAAGATCTGATAATGTTATCCAATTTCCTAACTGTCGCCGGTTCGAGTTCACTTGGTCGCAGGAGGCCAGCGTCATAGCGAGACCCTGGGCGGTGCTCCGCACTGCGCCTGCTGGGCGCCAACGTACGAGTCAACCACTACTCTACTGACTTCTGCCTACTTTCCTACATACCCCTTCAGCCGGTCTTCCTCTCTCTACCCACCCTCTAAACATGAGTAATCTTGAGAGTGAGCTTCTCGTTTCTTACCCGGTGCTTGATCTGACAAATCGGTGTAGAATCCCTCTTCCAGCTCAAGGTCCGCACTAGTCATGCTCGAGCCTCATTGCAAGCCTCTTACATACCTCCATAGTTCACCGCCAAAGCCCTGAACCGACAAGCGAAGAAAGCGACGAGCGACGAGAAATCCGAGAAGAACAAACTCAAGAAGGTCCGTCCACCTGCTGCAGGCCTGCAGAAAGAGGACCCCGTAGGGCTGATAACGACTTATTGCTTCGTAGGCACTGCAACAAGGCAACACGGACGGAGCGCGTATATACGCCGCGAACGCTATAAGGAAGAAGAACGAGTCGCTGAACCTGTTAAGGCTTGCGAGCCGGATTGATGCTGTTGCTAGTCGGGTCGAGACGGCTGTTACGATGCGGAATGTGCGTATCTCTCCCTTCTCTTGACCTATCCCGGCCTTCTGAGAGCGGGAGTGAGAGTGGGAGGCTGATTGGGGAATGGGTTGTAGGTGACGGGGAATATGACGAATGTCGTTAGGGGGATGGACAAGGCTATGGAGAGTATGAACCTTGAACGGGTACGCCTGCCTCTCCAACATCTCAGCGAAGCTGTGGGGACAGGCCTGATGGGCACTGACAGATATCACTCGTCATGGACAAATTCGAATCCCAATTCGCCGACCTCGACGTCCAAACGTCCTACATGGAGGATACGATGAACGCCACGACGGCCGTCTCGACTCCGCAAGACCAGGTCGACCAGCTCCTGCAGGAAGTGGCGGACGAGGCGAATATCGAGCTGCAGCATGAGCTGGGCGTGAATGATACGACTAAGGTGCCGGATTTGACGGTGAAGGATAAGGTGGGGGAGGAGGACGCGAAGCTTGCGGAGAGGTTACGGGCGTTGAGGCCGGCTACGTAGATGGGTTGCTATGGTCACTATAGGGAGGGAGGATGATGTACAGCATGCTGGGGGAGCGCTCGTGTACGATATGATAATCAATACTGTTTTGCAAGTCATTGGAAAGATGAAGACGGTAGAATCCGGCTTAGTCCAGCCTGCTGCGCACTTTCTCTCATGCACTTCAAGTTCATTCAGGCTCTGAAATCGAAATTTGCTGATCACAATCCCACTAGTGGAGTCGTTACACTCAGCGTACATTGCCGGACCTAAAAAGCCGTTGGACGAGATTAACAGGTGTCTTTAACGACACAAGCAGTTTGCAGTACTCTAACACGAGGATGTTACAACCCCACCGCTCAGGCATCGCACGCAGACGGGTTTGTCACAACCACACATTTTTAGAGTCGTTACACTCATCATTTATTGCCACAAGAACCAACAAGGACGTGAAAAGACGTTAGGAGAGATAAATAGGTGTCTTTAACGACACGACGGTATGCAGTACTCTAACACGAGAATGTTACAACCCCCATCCGATTACGTATCGGAAACCCCTTCAACCGCAGTAAGCGTTGAGCGGGCAGCCAACGGCGGTGCCCTTATATGCGCCGGAGACACCCGCGATCTGGAGGACGGCGTTGACGATACCGCCCAGACCCTCACCGGCGATCCCACCGGCCGCGATGGCGTAGCCGTACATGGCGAAGCCCGCGGGGCTCTTCTTTTTCCAGATGGTGGCGATGATGCAGCCAAACAGGCACGCCATCGGGTAGGTGTTGATCGGCCCCAGGATGAAGGCGACACCGATGGCGTTCCAGTTCGGGAACCAGGCATGGTACTTTTCCGGGGTGAACTTGTACTTGACAAAGGTCTGGACAAGCACAAAGATACCGAAGACGATTGCGGTGATCCCGGACGAGAGCGGAATCGGGAGCGTACCGGACGACACGGCGACGGAGACCGCGCGCCAGGCACCGACATCGGGAGCCGGGAAGGAGCAGGTAGTCGCGGTGAGGGAGTTGATGCACGGGTAGGCGCTCGTGAAGACAACGTACATGCCGCAGGACAGGAAGATGGAGACGAGAGCACCAGCAAGCTGAGCGTACAGCTGAGCGCGAGGAGACGCGCCGATAAGGTGGGTCGTCTTCAGGTCGTTGAGCATGTCGGCGCACTGGTAGGAGGCAGCCTCGGCCAACATGCCAGTCAAGCCGTTGTTGAGCTGGTTCTCGGCGGGGGAAAGGCCGGAACCCTTGGCGATACCACCGAAGATGAGCTGGGAGAAGTTACCGAGCGTCGTGACGGGAATGATCGACACGCGACCAGCACACTCGGCACCGATGAGGGAGAAGATGAAGGCGAAGATGATGGCAAGCAAAGTAACCCCAGGGTTTATCGAAAATTGCACCTAACGCTATTGTGAGCAGGAATTCAATGTAAAAATAGGGAGATAAATACCTTGAGAATGATCATGGTGAGGACCGTGGAGGTGAGGACACCACCACCCCAGAGCCAGAGAGGCACCTGCTCCTCAGGCGGTGCAGGGTCCCAGACTTCGTTGTCAGGGTTCATCTCACGATTCTTGCGGGGGCGGATCTTCTCAATAATGGGTGCAAGCATCATGCCGAATGAGGCCAGCAGGGACTTCCAGTTTGCGCTGATCTCAGCGACGGAGGCGCACAGAAGCACCATACATCCTGGCCAGATGAACCAGTACTTGGGCGAAGGTGCGTTGATTGGGTCATCGAGAAGCATGTTGGAGTAGTTGATGTACTCGGGTGCGTCAGGGGAGATGATGCTGCCGACGGCCTTGCCGGTGACGATGAGGGCAGGGCCCATGATAGCCCAAGCGAGGAAGGCACCACCAGCGAAAGAGGCCGCAGAGTTCATGGGAATGATGAGACCGACACCGATGAAAGCGGGTGTAAGCTCGAAGATCCAGCCCTGTATGACAAAAGAAATGAGCAATCAGGCACTCATTTATCGGAAACACAACGGACCCAGCTCTCGGCGCAAGCGATCCACTTCCAGCCTGCCTTGTAGAACCACCAGGACCAATGCCAGTCCCAGAGAATACCCGGAGCGTACTCGGACACGACACGCAAGACGATGGCGACGGCGAATGAGTAGAGCAGGATCCAAGTCTTCTTCCTCGCCATTGCTGCAGCATTCTTGCCAACATGCAGCGAGCGGATGGTGAAGGCGGCAGCGATGCCACTTGGGAAAGGCAACTTGAGCTTGCAGACATAGAGGCGACGTAACGGCATGGTGAAGAAAATGCCGAAGTAGGCGCAGCAAAGGGTGAAGGTAATAAGGCGGCCAATATCATCAGCAGGCTTGGCACTGAGGAGGCCCAGCTGATATGCGGCGGGGAAACCAGATGCGAAGAGGAGACCGAGGGAGCCAGCGGAGGTAGCCGCCGACTGGCAGACGACATTTTCCTTCGGGCCGAAGTAACCACCGCCAAACTTCTCCGGCAGTGCCTTGGACAAGGGCTTCAGGATGGCGAAACCAAGGATGGAGCCGAACAGCGAGGCGCCGAAGTTCCAGCCGGTTTTGAGACCAAGATACATGTTCGAGGCAGAAATGACACCACCAAGGATGCAGCCAACCAGGACGGCACGCACAGTAAGCTGACGCTCCTCAGGCGGCGCATGAGGATCGATCGGGAATGGGTCTTCCGTGCCCAACAAGTGCTCGGCGATCTCCTCGTAGCCAGAAGTCGTCGTTGTTACCGGTCGGAGATCGGTCTCGACGTATGCCTTCTTCTCGTCCATATCTTCGGGAGGGGTGATGGAACCGCTCTCCTGCAAAGGCGGAACCATGTCCACCGGATCGATGGTCGAACCAAACAGGAATCCGGGGTTCGCATCAGGATGCGTAGCGGGGTGCTCGGGCAAATGCGGTGCCATCTTGACAATGTCCTCCGAGCGGGGGTGGACAATCAGGAGACAAGCCTGGTGGTTGGGTCGGACTATTCAGTCCGGTCTTTTATACGCGGGCAAGAGGTCAGGCGGCAGATAAGGTGCAGTTCCTGGCGGAAGAGAGTGGAAGCGCCACGCGATGATAGCTCCAATACAATGTTCTTGTCGATCGGAGAGGAACCCGGTCGAATGAGACGTTCGCCAAAATGGACAAGTGAGCTGGCCTAGGAAGCTGAGCGGAAGGAGCAAGGGAAGCGGCGGGCCATTGCAGGATGGGGGGAGTACTAGCCCCGAAGCTTGTCAATGACGAGGTGGAAGCGGAGTCCAGGCGCCCGATTGGGGAACCCCGCGAAGTTCGGTGGGAAACGGTGGCCGACAAGATGTTGGAACCCGACTGTAATCCGCTTCGACTTGTTAAAGACATGTCGCCCTCGCCCAACCAGGGTCCGAATAGATTGGTGCCCCGCCGGCTTTGTGTCAAAAGACTCATACCAGCATAGCGGAAGCTCCTACGGAAGCGAATCTCTTTCCCCGAAATCAATTCGGCTATCGAGCGCCGTCCACATACGGCGCACGCGAGCTCACCGGGTTTCACCAAACTGCCCGCAAAATCATCCCTCTACCCGCTCTCATTGGTGGAGCCCAAGCAACCCGCTTCTTTTCCTTCCCCAGATTTCAGCTGCGAGTTGTATGACGGACAAGTAAACTTCTTGCCGGCTCAACTTTGGCCGGAGTATGGGGAACTCGATCGATGGTTCGCAGCGGCGATCTCCTACCCGCACTGAGTATCCTATCCTCATTCAGTAGAAGAGCGCCAAGCCCTTTCATGGTCGTTAGGTCGTAAAGTCAGGTACCCGTCGCATTGCTCGTCGTCAGAGGAAGAAGAGCGGGCCGACTCAAATGTCTGACATCGTCCTCCACTGTGCGTTAGACCCCTGTGTGGTCACGTGGTGGCAGTGTCGGTGTGATCTTCATCTGGACGCGTGCGTCGGCCAGTAAGGACGACAACGCGTCGACCACTACTCGGGTTGCACGATTCTATTACTCCGCCTCCTCGCTGGTCTCCACATTGTCTTCGGAGTTTGCGTCGGTCTCATGACACTGACATTGACGTTCTCATCGACCCCGTGACAATGACAACGAAAACCTTCACGACCTACGGAAAACGTTCAAGACGTACCGTTTTCGCTCCTCTCGTGGCTGCGCAGGAGCCGCAGGTCGAGCGGCCGGAGAATGCTTCAGCTCATTCAACTCCAACATTGCGAGAGGAGCCTGCTATCCCTGGCGATATTGATAACAACGCACTGAGGCTGCATGAAAGCCCTCTGAAGACGACGAGGGCTGGAAGTCAATCGGGTTTAAACAGGAGAAAGCCCCACCAACATCTCGTAACTCCCGGCAAGCGCGGCGCCTCTATGGTGCCCCTTGCCTCCGCGTCACGCTCGGTAGTGGGTCACAAGCGCCTCCGCGCCTTACCTTCGCCAACAAAGGGTCGCCAACGCTTCGAGGCTCCTGATTACCCCGCAAAATCCAGTAGAATTCCCGATCGGCCATCTCCGTTAAGAGAAGCGGATATCAACAGGATTCATCTCACTCGCATTAACAATGACACCGCGACTGCCGATAGACCGGGTTTCCCGGATATCAACGATGGCATCAACACCAAGCCCGATCCTAGGCAGAAACCGCTCAGCGTAGGCACTAAGCACGATCCCATCGATTTGTCGGAAGACAACGGAACACTTGACCGGTTGGCCAGCACATTCCCCTCAACGAGGAAAAGCACCGGCTCGAAGAAGCAACCCAAACCTGCCAGAGTACGGAGAGCTCAGCCCCGGAGCGGGCCGGTTTCCAAGGTTGTTCGTGAAGCAGGCCGTCAACGTGATCGTACGCCCGCTAGCTCTGGATCGCACGATGTGCAGATCCGGGATCACGTTACGCCCCGCCATTCAGTCCACCGAACGACTTTCGCAGAAAACCGTCAGTTGCTGTCTCACCTATTCTAATAATCGCGCTCATCAATTGTCACAACAGGTACTGTATCGGATGAGGCAAGCAGTGTGCTACATCATTTTCGTGGCAGCCGTAAGTCTGAGCTCCAAATCGTGCCGCCAATCCAGAGTACTCCATCGCTAGAACATCTGCCTAGCGAATTCACCATTGGTGTAGCCACGGATCGCCCACAACGTTATGGTTTGCCTACCCTTCCGCCTTCGCCGGACAGTACAGGAAGCCGGACCATCAACGAATCCCAAATCTCCACTCCACGCCGCCCCACCCATGGGACATACATTCCACAGAATCGGCTAGGACCTTTCAGCAGACCGTCAGCTGCTCTCGGATCTTCCCCATTTCCCGGAAAACGTCGTGATTCCCCGTTCTTGTGGCGCGGAGCGGGACCTTCAGCTCCATCGTTTGACGACCTGATCACTTCATTCAGTGATCTATCCTTCAGCATATCGATAAGCGCCACTGCCACTCCAATATCAGAGAGTCCGCGTGCTCCAGTCCACGTGCTTGACGAGATTCTGAAGGCTTGCCACCAGGATGAACCGACAGACTTCGAAGCATTCATTAGCACCTTCCCCGCCAGATACTATGAGGATGTTCAGCCTTACCGGAAGGTAGGAGAGGCATCCTATTCCGAAGTCTTCGCACTGGGCGACATTGTCCTCAAAGTCGTTCCACTATTGTCTGAGCATCAGTTCGGACATCTTCTTGAGGACACGCCACCGGAAACACCGATAGAAGATGCACTGCGAGAAATTCTTTTCATCTCTCGTATGGGCAGTTTGCAGGGTGGCTCTGGCTTTTCTGCACTCCTAGGGTAAGACCTTCCACCTTTCGCGGCGGAAAAGAACTAATTGTGAAGCAGTGCACATGTCGTACAAGGGCGATATCCGCCCGTTCTGCTGGCAGAATGGGACAAATGGGACGCGAAGCGCGGTTCTGAGAGTATTCGTCCGGGTAAGCAAATTACCCCTGTGATGCTACTTCGCGGCGGACCTCACCGGCGGTCAAAGGTTGTTTCATGGACTCGCAATTGTATGCCATCATTGAAATGGCGTATTCGGGCGAAGATCTCGAAACATACCGCTTCCCCCGACGCTCGGCTTGGCAACAAGCGGCATGCGTTTTCTGGCAAGTGGCAACATCTCTAGAAAGAGCAGAACGATACCTGCAGTTCGAGGTAAGACACGCACGATCACCCTTTGTTCCAATTTCTGACTATATGCTCAGCACCGAGACCTTCACTGGGGACAAGTCCTGCTTCTACCCTCACCACCGTCTCCGTCGAAAGCCACCGCGTCTATGGAAGATCCTGGCAACGGCGTCGCTGTCACCATCATTGATTTTGGATTTTCGAGGATGGATGCGCCTAATCCAGATGAACCCCCTCTGTACACTCCCTTTGAGCCGGAAGTGTTCGAAGGTGAAGGTGAGCATTCATACAGTCCGGTTCATTGTCCAGCTTCTCATACGCGGCCACAGGTGACTATCAGTATGATAGTATGTGATGTACCCGTTCTGTCTCAACACCGCTGACACTTCTGGCCAGTTTATCGCATGATGCGCAACCATAACCACGACGAATGGGCAACATACAGACCTATAACCAACCTCATGGTGAGTGATACGCGTACGATCCTTTCCGTGGACCCCGGCAAACATGTTCCACAGTGGTTGCACTACCTTTCCGTCAAGTTACTTAAGCACAAAGGCCTGAAGAGACCTCTTCCCGCGAAAGCAAAAGCCGCGGCTTTAGCCGACCGAGAAATGCTCTGTTACGACAGCCTTTGTCAAGCCGAAGCACTCCTTCGCAAGGTGGTTGAGCCTTTCATGCAACCCCAGTCAATGGCCAGACAACGTCGACAAGGCCGCGGAATCAACTTGGAATGTGCTGGAGATCTTTGTGCTTGGGCTCGCGATCAACAGTGGATCAAATAACGCCTCATTTTGGGTTGATCTTGATCATTTGCTGCATTTTTCATTGTACTCTCAAACAGACAGATACCCATGCTGTATCCTCCATACCCTATATGAATCAAACTAGAGCAACTTTTTCAGAGCCTCGACAACCTTCTCCCCGACTTCCCTGGTTGAGGCAGGTCCACCGAGGTCCTTCGTGCGCACATCATATCCTCCCAGCTCGGCCGAGTCGAGCACTTTCCTAACCGCATCCTCCACCGCCTGAGCCTCCTTTTCCAGCCCCAGAGAGTACCGCAGGAGCATGGCAGCGCTCAGGATCGTACCGATCGGGTTGGCGATCCCCTGGCCGGCGATATCGGGTGCGGAACCGTGGATGGGCTCGTACAGACCGGTGGTGACTTTGCCCTTTTCTGGTGCGCCGGCGAGTGAAGCAGACGGAAGGAGACCAAGCGAACCAGGGATGACACTCGCTTCATCTGACAAGCTGTACCACGCGTATCAGTGGTTGTCCCGGACAAGTGTTAACCGTAAAGGGAAGAGAGGAACGCACATATCGCCAAACATGTTCTCCGTCACAATAACCCCATTCAGCGCCCTCGGGTTCTTCACCATAAGCATAGCGGCCGAATCGACCAAATGATGATCCAGCTTCAGCTGGGGATACTCCTTGCTCAGCGTATCCGTGACCGTCTTCCTCCACAGCCTCGAACTAGCGAGGACGTTCGCCTTGTCGATCGAGTGGATCGGCAGTGGTGGGTCAGCGGCGAGTGCCACTTGGGCTGCAACCCGCGTGATACGCTCTACTTCGGGGATAGAGTAGATCATCGTGTCGTACGCCACGCCCTCAGCGTTCGTCTCCTGTCGCTGGCCGAAATAGAGCCCGCCGATCAGCTCGCGGATGATGATCATGTCCTATTCATCTTAGTCAGCACACCTTGTCAAATGTATGGGGCTAGAAATCCTTACGGTGCCACGGGCGACGGATTCCCGCAGAGGACTGTAGGCGAGCAGGGAGTCGGAGGCGAAGTTTGCGGGCCGGATGTTGGCGTACAACCCCAGAGCCTTGCGCAGCCCGAGCAAGCCCTGTTCAGGACGAGGACCGCCTTTGTCCCATTTCGGGCCTCCGACAGCACCTGATTGTATGTTAGCATGATCGCCGTAGGATTCAAGTTGTAGGGTAGAATGGCAGAGTACGTACCGAGCAGGACAGCATCAGCCGCCTTACACGCCTCGAGCGTACTGTCCGGCAAAGGTGTCCCAGTCTTGTCAATCGCACATCCACCAAAATCGTGCGTCGACAGCTCGGGCTTGACGCTCGGGTTGGAAGCAGCAACGACTTGCAGGACGTTGAGTGCTTCGCCGATCACTTCGGGGCCTTTGAGGGTTGGTTAGCATGGGCCTCTGTAGGGTCAGGTTGAGAGGGAGGGCGTACCGACTCCGTCGCCGGGTAGGACGGCGATTTTAAATCTGTTCACTTTATTAGCCAAACTTTTCAGGGCAAGGTCCAGTAACGTACGTCTTAGCAGGCATATCCACAGCAAGTACAAAAGGGAAGAGAGCAAAGGTGCAAGTCCCAGGCCAAGCAGGTTGACCGGCTTAACGCTGCCCCACCCTTCGCAAGCACGCGAGCTTCTAATTCGGCCGAACCACGTTCCCCCGAAGAAGCAGGGTCCTCTCTCGGCTCCGGCGGTGCTTCCTCTTCCGTAAGGGTCGCCATTTTCACGGCTCTGCGAACGCCACACAATTTGGGCAAGAGGACATTTTCTTGGGCTTACTTCACTTTATGACTACTGGAGTGCTCGACTAAAATAACGACTATGGCAACACAACAATCAGCAATAGCAAGCACCTCAAAACCGCGCATCAAGCATCTCGTACTCGATGCCGGTCCACTCCTATCTCTTGCCCCGCTCAGAGGGATAGCAGAGAACTACTACACGACCCCACAGGTCGTCCAAGAGCTCAGAGACCCGAGGGCAAGAGAACATTTCGAGAACCTGGGCGTGACGGCGGGCGTGCATGTCCAGGTTCGGCAGCCTGATTTGCTGGCTGTTGCTCAGGGTGCGTACTATTTTGTTATGGGGAAGGGAGATGATAAGGGGACTGATGTAGGGAGTAGTGACGGTCACGGCAAGAAAGACAGGGGATTATGCGGTGCTTTCGCAGGCAGATTTGTGTGTCGTTGCGTTGACGTATGCGTTGAAGATGGAGGAGGAGGGGAGGGCGGTGCCGGAGGGGGAGACGTTGAGTACGGAGCGGAATGTTGAGGAGGGTGCTCCAACCGATGGCAGCGAACGCCAGGCAGTGGTGGACGAACAAGCGGAAGAGGAGGAGCTAGAGGATGAGGATGAGGATGATGACGAACCACATGAGGAGGTGGACGAGCTGCAAAGCGGGATGGAGAACCTTCATGTGGACGATGATACCCAGCCCTCCGACGAGCATGGTACTACACAACCCAACCTGCAAAGCGAAGATACCGAGCCACCAACAGACTCCGACCCCACCTCCTCCGACGGCGAAGGCGAATGGATAACGCCCTCCAACGTCTCGCTACACAAATCCCGCGCACGCGACCTCCTCCCCACCGCCGCCGGGGTGGAGGACAAGCCGATGCTAGCGGCATGCATGACGGCTGACTATGCGGTTCAGAATGTGCTGCTGCACATGGGGCTGGATTTGGTCAGTGTGGATGGGAAGAGGATCACGAAGGTTAAGAGTTGGGTGTTGAGGTGTCATGCATGTTTCAAGTACGTTCTTTCTTATACACATCTTACATTCTATGCTGATAGCTATATGCGCTAGGATATGCAAAGACTCGAGCAAGAAATTCTGCCCCTCATGTGGCAACCCAACCCTCCTCCGGACATCCGTATCGACCGAAGCGCCACCCCCAGGCTCAGCATCCCAAGAACCGATATTCCGCGTCCACCTCAAGCCGAACTTCCAGTACCGCACCCGCGGTACGATCTACTCCATCCCCCTCCCCAAGCCCGGTCAAGCAAAAGGCGGCGGCTCGGGCGGTTCCGGCCTCATCCTGCGAGAAGACCAACCTGAGTACCAGAGGGCAGTCGCGAAGGAGAAAAGCAGACAGGCGAAAGAGGAGCGCGTTATGGCGCGCGCGGTGGCGGCTGCTGCGAGGGGCGAGAGGCCGAGAGGGGAGGGGACGTGGGATGACCCGGATTGGATTCCGGGGATTATGCTGGGTGAGAATGGGCGGAGGAGGGGTGCGGCGTTGCCGGCTGTTGGGCATGGGAGGAGAAATCCGAATGAGGCGAGGAGGAAGAAGCGGTAGCGGCGGTCTTCCGCACGTCTCATCTACGGCTGTACTGCAGTGCATGATTTGCGACTTTGCTTATGTGGAGATCCCGTGTGCTCCGGGTAATCTAGACTTTTTTCTAGCGGGCAATATACGATGGCCTGGCCACCCTATAAACCCCCCGCTTTCATCGGTCAATGTCCAGGTTGATGTCCACCATGATCGGGCTAATCCGAGTGGCGATGCATGCCACGATCGCATATTCATCAGAAGCGCGTCCCTTTCAGCGCGAGGAAATGAATCGCCCGTCTCACGCCTTCCTTTCATACTGTGCAGTTACGACATATCTACAATACCCCACTTCTTCTTACTTTCTGGCTCTACTTGAAGTACAGCTATAATCTCTCCCAGCCAGGCTTGCTTCGAGAGCTGTTGTTTGCGAAGTTTGTGATATAAGGCTGCGAAGACGCGTCGACGCGCGTTTGCTATTATGACGCTTCTGCATATCCTGAGCTATGTTGCTGCCATCGCAGGATGTCTGTTCGTGACCTTGAGCTTGGGTACGCTCTTCCCCTTCTTCAGGATAATAGATGTCTGACGGTTGCATTTAGCAAGCGGTCTATTATGGCTATCCGAGCTGATCGAGGAACACACCAAAACGGCCAAGATCATTGGCACGCGAGCAATATATGTGCGTCTTCTTACCTCGCTCATCCCATATCCACAAGCTGACCGTGTATGCTAGGCCATAATACTATTACATCTAGCACTATGGATGTTCGACTCCCTCCCCCTCCGCCTCAGCGCATTCTCGATCTTCTGCCACTGGGTCTACCTGCAAAACTTCTCCCACACATGGCCGTTCATCTCCCTCACCTCGCCCAGTTTTCTCGGCAGCTGCGTACTAGTGATCGTGGACCACTTCGTGTGGTTTCACTATTTTGCGCAGAGGACGCAAGAGGCGAGGATACGCGGGAGAGGGAGGATGCCGTATACCCAACAGCCGGTGGATGCACCGGTTTTCATGGATATCGCGGCGTTCTTCGCGATCTGCGTGTGGTTCGTGCCGCTCTTCTTGTTCCTCAGTTTGAGCGCGAACGATAATGCGCTCCCGACCTGTACGTGCCCTCTCACCCAGCGTCATCCATTTCTAATACCGTACCCAGCTGCGGGCTTGCCACCCCAAACACCAGCAGCGGGCGACATCGGCTCCCCGAAAAAGGAGTTCCCCCTCTCCCTCCCTCGCAAGAGCCTCCTCGCCAGCATAGTCGACCCAATCTTCGCCGCCCTCCCCCGCTTACGCCGCGCCGACCGCAGAAACCCAGAGGGGATCATCGCCCCGCGTACGCCTAACCGCAGCCCGTTGCACACGCCAGTGATGCATTCTGCTTCTTTACCACCCTGGAGTCCAGCTGGGAACGGACAGTCGGACTTTGACTTGCTTACGCCCCCGATGAATGGCCAGGTGTATCAGGGGTTCAATGGCGGGTTTAATGGCGGGCTGAGGAAGATGCCCTCGATGCCTCTCCGAAACCCGCCAAAACGGACTAACACGGCGCCTCCTGGTCAGCTGGGGGCGGGTGGTGGGGCGTCGGATAGCGAAGGGCCGGGAGCGGCGGTGTATGCTGCTGGGCTGGGGATCAGGCCTGCGAGTAGAGGTGCGAGGAGGGTGGCGCATGCTGAGGAGGATCTGACAATACCTCGTACGGACTCGCCTGTGATGCGATGATAGCCCATGCAGTAGTACGAAGATAATGTATCATATCTGTCATCACGCATAGTCGCATCATTAACTCATGTCATTGAAACAATGCAGTGTACAGAAAATATCAGATAACCATGTGCGTGCGTCCATGACGACCCTCAGATGAGCTCGGCAGCATTCACGGGCATCTCGTCAATCTGTGTGCTGTAGTACTGCTCGATATCGCGCAGGATCCGGACGTCCTCCACAGTCACAAAGTTGATGGCGACGCCTTTCCGGCCGAACCGGCCTGAGCGGCCGATCCGGTGAATGTAGTTTTCACGGTTTGACGGGAGGTCGTAGTTGATGACGAGCGATACTTGCTGGACGTCGATACCGCGCGCCCAGACGTCGGTGGTAATCAGAACACGGCTAGCTTAGGGTCAGGTACACGTGTTGACAGTTCAGGGCACTGTGCATACCTTGCGCCGGAGCGGAACTCTTGCATGATAGCATCGCGCTCTTTTTGTACCATGTCCCCATGCATGGAGGACACGGTGAAGTTGGCCGCTCGCATCTTCTCGGTAAGCCAGTCGACCTGACAGCATAGGTTAGCATGGGAGTTGAAAGCTCATGACTGTAGAGATGTACCTTTCTTTTGGTGTTGCAGAAGATTACAGCTTGCGTGATCGTCAGGGTATCATACAGATCGCAAAGCGTGTCAAACTTCCACTCCTCCTTCTCCACCGCGACGAAGAACTGCTTGATCCCCTCCAGCGTCAACTCATCACGCTTGACGAGGATTCGTATAGGGTCGGTCATGAACTTTGTCGTCATCTCGAGGACGTCGTAAGGTAGAGTAGCGGAAAGAACGACGACTTGCGTTGCAGGGGGAAGGTAGCGGTAGACGTCGTAGATCTGGTCTTTGAAGCCCTTGTTCAGGAGCTCATCGGCTTCGTCGAGGACTAGCATCTTGATATTCCTCGTGCGCAGATGTCTCCTCCTGATCATGTCGAACACACGACCCGGTGTGCCAGAGACAACATGTTGACCGTACTCCAGCTTGCGGACATCCTCGCCAATAGAGGTCCCTCCGATACAGGCATGACATTGGACGTTCATGTAGTCACCGAGGGCGAGGATGACAGACTGGATCTGAGTTGCCAGTTCGCGTGTTGGTGAGAGAACGAGTGCTTGTGTTTCGCGGATGGAGGTGTCGATGGCTTGGAGGATGGCGATGGAGAAAGTTGCGGTTTTACCGGTGCCTGACTGCGCTTGTGCGATGACATCGCGGCCTGATGGCCATCAGCCCATGCCTTTCTTTTACAAGGTCGTACAACTCACCAGACATTATCGGTGCGATTGCCCGTTGCTGGATAGCAGAAGGCTTTTCGAAGTCTACACATAGCAGTCAGATCTGTAATGACTCAAGCGGTGCTAACACGGAACGTACTGTAAGCATATATGCCACGGAGCAGGTCCTCCTTCAACCCCAGCTGGTCGAAGGTAGACACGACCTTGACACTTTCGCTCGACTCGAACACGAGTTTGCTATCGTCTGCGTTGAGGCCAGACATGGTGGATAAAGACAGAGGTGTAAGTGAAGTGATGAGTCCAGGATCCGTCGTCGCGGTGACCCTGTTCAGTTTCGACTTCAGAAGTCGGGACGCGCGGTGCGGTGGCGAGAAACTTCTAGTTTGCTTCCGAGTGGCTGAGTAACTTCTCAGCGCGCGGGGTCCCTTTCGTCGCGAAAGTCCGCTGTGAGCGAGCTGCTGAACCTGTTGTAGTCAGTGGTCGTAGTCGCCACTCGCTTTCCTCCAGACAATGGACTCGATTATTGAAGTCCAGAGGCAGACGCATGAAGAAGTAGAGCGCTTTCAGCTTGCATTGGCTGATGTATTGGCAAGGCCGAATCTTGGCGTACGTCTTTTTCCTTTCTGTTCGGAACGTCGTTCTGACAAAGGTTCAGCACCGAGCCAATCTGATCAACCAGCATAAAGCCAAGGACCTGCTTACACGAGTAGTGGACCGGACTGTCGACCTCAATAACCTTTATCTTGATCCGGAAGGGTGAGCACGTTCTCATTGGCCGTTTGCTTATATCCTGACATTATCTTACAGCGAGCGACACAAGGAGATCGATGTGCTTACATCGAAGGTCATCCCTGGCAAACCGGATGACTTGACAGAGTTCTATTCACGACTGGACCGGATACGAGCATACTATACCCGGTATCCGAATGCAGCGATAGCAGGAGTGGAGGAAGAGGTTGCCGCTGTAGTGGGAGACACAGAGGAGGGTTACGACGAAGAGGACGATCGTGCGTATTCCTGCGTGCATTCATACTTGGCAAGTTACTGACGATGCTACCGGCAGCTGTCGCCCGGCTGTTCACCGGCGAAGAGTCCTTTGGCCGATACCTCGACCTCAATTCACATCACGCATTATACTGCAACTTGAAATACCTCACAAAACGGCTAGGGTACCTACAGTACCTTGACACCCTGATCGCTACTAAGGATGCGCCCATAGGGCATGAGCTGTCCCAGAACTGCAAGTCCACCAAGGAATATGAAGCGTGCGCTACTCTCACCCACCTGCTCACTTCTGTGCTAACGATGAAACAGATATCTCCTGTCGCTGAAGACATACCTGCTCTCGTTCCTTGATCGAACGCGGCCACTGGACGACAATGACAAGAAGTTACGGGATATGGAGGCTGAGTTCGACCGGTTATGGGAGGAGGGAAAGATTGAAGATGGAGGTAGTGCCTCGGAGGTGAAGCAGAATGGCACTCCTGCGCCTGCTGGAGAGGGGATCTGGTGCCCTGCTTGTGCGTTCGACTATCCTACCAACTCTGAATTTTACTGACTGGTTGGTGTAGGCCACAAGTTCTACTCAAAACAGACCGTCTACGATGCCCACCTGCAGTCAAAGAAGCATCTCAAAGCTGCAGAAAGGCTAAACGGAGACTCAATAACCACCGTACCAAACGGCGACGGCACGCACCACCCCCAATCCCGGCGCCGCGCCCTCGCCCTCCTAACTTACCAAACCACCGAACTCCTCCGCTCGCTCCACTCCGTCCTCCTCGACACAAAAGCGAACGTCGAGCGTCGGTTCGCCCTAACCGCACGAGAACGCGAGCTGGAACTGGATCAGGAGCCTATAGAGGTTGCACCTGCTGCGGAGGAGGGAGAACAGGAAGAAGAGGAGGAGGAAGGACGCATATATAACCCCTTGAAGCTGCCTATGGGTTGGGATGGAAAGCCGATACCGTATTGGCTGTATAAGCTGCATGGGCTGGGTGTGGAGTACCGGTGTGAGATATGTTCCGATCAAGTATATATGGGCCGGTTAGCAACTTTTTCGCTTTCCTGGTTGTTGATATGCTGACGAGGTCGCAGGAAAAACTTCGAACGACATTTCCAAGAGTCAAAACATACGTTCGGTCTGCGAGCTCTGGGGTTACCGAACACGAAGCATTTCCACGAGATTACGAAGATTGCCGATGCCTTAGCTCGTGAGGGATTTTTAGCTTCTTATATACTAGTACTTGTCTCACGGATTGTTCAAAGTTGCCGAGAAGCTAAAGCAAGAAGGACGGATGGAGATGATCCAGAGCGAGACGATGGAGGAGATGGAAGACGAAGAGGGGAATGTCTACAGCAAGAAGACCTACGAGGACCTCAAGAAGCAAGGGATCATATGATCGCGATCACGCATTCGCGGGCTGCCTGGCTGCCTGGCTGCCCCTTGTCTTCCCGGTCTACCACACTATGTTCATGATGCGCATGTAATGCTACAGTTGTTGTTATCTATACATCGGGTGTGATGGGCTCAATCTAGGAGACGACAACGATGCGGGCTTTGGTGGTGGAGGCGGCGGCATGGGTCGCCTGTTGGGGGTTAATGGGACGGGTAACGTTGCTGCTGCTGAATATAGTTCTTCGTCGGATTCGGACGAGGAAATGTCGATATCGACGTCGAACGGATTTGTGGATTGTGGTCGGCGCGGTGGGGGAGCGATGGCAGGCACGCCTCCAGGTTGGTCTGAAGGAGAACTATGTGAAAACCGGGATTGTGCACCACGCATGACGCTCTTACCTGGAGTTTCCCACCAAGCACCCTCGTCCGAACTTGGTGGGGGCACTGTACGGCGATGAGATTGCGTGCAAGTTACGGGCGTAAACAATACTCACGATCATTGCCATTTACTGTCATTCTCTGCAGCTTCTTATCCAATGACTCCCCTTCGCTCGTGGCGCGGACCCTCTGCAGCAACTCTTCCCGTAATGCCGCTCTCTTCGCGACATCGATCACGCGAACTTGCGCGTGGAATATAGCGAACACTGCCAACCGTTAGCGCTACTGACAGGCGACGGATAAAAAGAACGCTTACCTGGACGATGATCAGAGGTTTTGAGCTCTGCCCTAGAATAGACCGAAAGGTCCAGATCGGGACCCCGATAGAGAATACGATCTGAAACCCCTCAGCACGATGATAAGAGTACCGAGAGAGATGTAGCGAACCAGTCCAAGCAGGTATGCGCTGCTTCTCGCTCGTGTCGTAATCGTCTGAGTGGAGATCATATCGATAAGTAGGCCGGAACAGGAGGGGACCCTCTTCGTATCCAGCAAAAGCCGCATGCATGTCTCTTGCTTGCGTTAATTGATCGGCCGCGAGTAGCTCATCAAGAGCATCCTGTTCGATCAGACTGCGCACTTCCTCGTTTGACAGGTTGATCCGGTAATTGGTATCCGCCATCCAGATAACGTTTCTGCAGGACATTAGGAGCGAGATTAGATTGCGATAAGGATACGTACTCGTGACTGCTTATCGTTTTCCCTCGCTGGAAGTGCAGACCGTGAACCACGGTTCGATAATCATCGTTTCTCTCTTGAACATTTGAGTGACCGGCAGCTAGATGGGCGGTGACGAAACAGAATGGCGTATCGTAGTATTCTAGACGTATCGCCACAGCTCCCTTATTTCCTGCCATCCCGCGCAATCCCGTCTGTCACGTGTGAATTGTCGCTCTGAACGAAGTGAACACCCGTACCTTTTTGCTAGCACCCTCAACATTCTTAATTATGGGTGCAAGCTCCGTCTTCACAAGGACGATGAGGGCAGTGCCAACGAGCTGTAAGGATATACAATCAGCGGATTTCAGAACCTTAGAGACTGACTCGCCTGCTCGCTTCGTAGTATGATGTACTTGGTTTCTGAATCCGATCGGTTGACCGTGTCGAGTATTAATAACTCCCAGTCACGTCTGTCCTGAGGTGAGATACTACCAGACGGGTGGGATCTGAAGCCTACTTCTTTTCTGGATCGGTCTGCACTACCTGTTGAGCCGTTAACGGCACGATCTCCTGGAAGCCCAACGCGATAATGTCAGGTTCAGGGGAATCTGGAGTCGCAGTTCAGTAAAAGCAATCGGAAACCGAGCTTGGTCGGACCTGGTCGTGGGAACAGCCATGGTGCTATGGATTCCGATGGAGGCTACGCACTGTCAGAGGACTTCCCTTTACTCGTTGTTATGACTCACTCGACCATTTACATTCCATGTCCCTGTGAAAATCAGAATCTGGCGCCGTTCGGAGTATTCGGATATCCTGCCATTCCTCGTTACAAGATTGAGTTGGCTCAGATGGATGAAACGTACCTCCGGGCCAACTCCAACCTCACCGCATCGTGTATAGGGTCGTATATCGTCACCAGCTGCTGGCCTGCCAAGTTTCCCTAGATGAACATGCGTTAGTTAGTTGTTAGGATTTACACAAGACTACGACGCACCAGGAACATGTCGATAGCCAGCTGCTTTCCTTTATCCTGAAAGTTGTTGATATACATCCTCCCAACACTCTTGGTCGCATCGGACAACAGACCTACGAAGAACCGATGGGTTGCTTCCTGGATAGGTAGAGCAAGCATTCTTACCGCCGAGCGTCCTTTTGCCGCTTCTTGTGAAGCTGGTGTTCAGGGCACCTGTTCCAGCATAAATGCGCGAGAGGGCGTCTCCATTTTCCGCCCAGAGTTCTCGATGATAACCCCAAACGGCATGTGAACCCTCGTTGATTCGGTGGTTTTGTCGGAAATATATTTGGAGAATCTCGCGAGAGAAGATGTCCTGAACAAAGTTGGTGCGATCCAAGCTGTGAATCTGTGAGCATAGTCTGCGACGCGACGGCAGGTTACGACTCACCAGTCAAGGCAGTTGGTCCTGAATACTCCTTGTTGCTGGGTGATAGCTTCCCCAAGATCTAGATCCACGATTGTGAATCCGCTCCGCTCAATGAATGCACGGATTGGATCTAGACGAGTAAGTTCTTGCACACTCTCGTGTCCACCCGTTCTAACGTGAGCGTGGAAGTCGAAGTTCGTCATGCCCATGGTATCTTCGGAAGCATTTGCTTGTGCCTTTCGCATGAGCTCGGTATACGCGGACGTCAAGATGGCTTCGTTCTCTTTCTGTCCGAGCAGATTGACGACATGGAAGGATGAGTACTCTTCGACTAGTTGCGCAGCGTGCCGTTCAAATGCTGGTTGCTGAGCGGGCGGCGGCCGGGTGATCTGGATTCGCTGGCCAAATGCCTGCACACCTTGTTGTTCCCAGAACACTGAAGAAAACATGAAAACGTGACGAATTTATGCAGGACATAACTCACATGGGACGCTGCCTCTAACCTGGACGTAGCTCAGACAAACGTCATCAGTGCTGAATAGCGTCTCCGTCTGAGATGTCATAAGCGAAACGAGAAATAGGGGACAAGAATCTCGCTCACTTCGACAAAGTTTGCGCAGTTTCCCTCGTCATCCAACCCTCTGGTATTAAAGCCTAGCCAATATGAGGTGCCTAATCAAAGGGAGTACAATGTCGCTCACGTGTACCCGCTCGTTTCCAACCGAGCCTAGAAATCAAGCTCAAGCTGGCTATTACCGGTTTCCCCTCCGAAGGCGGAGCAGGAAGTGCGATTCTGAACGTCCCAACATAGCCTTGTATAGCAAGAATCTGAAAAACCTATTACGGCATGCTCTGCTGAAAGGCCGAAAACTCACTATGAACTGGCAGCGGTCCAGCTCGTCCCGCTCTGCCTCATCCAACCGATCTCGAAAGTCCAAGAGACTTTGAACGGCGTGCTCATTCCAGACGAATCGCTGATCAAAACTCTTTGGATCCTTGGCCGCAGACTTGTTCTTCAAACGCTTCTCCAGGCGCGACGATATATCCCAAAATGGCAAGGCTGCATAGTAGAAGGTTCCTGCGGACAAGATCTTGGACAAAGGAGCGCAAGGATGGTCGTATGCAGCTTGCTGCACGGTTGAGTTACCGTATGCATTGGCATACGGATCTCGGTCTGGGTCATTCACATCCTGGAGCGAAGGGCTGGGTGGAACGTCGGTTGCTGCCATATTGAGATCATCGAAAGTGGCGGAATTCAGACTGTAGAACATGACATTATGTATGCGCTGTACCCGTTCGGGGCTTTTGTTGGACGTTCGCAAGTCCCCAACTTCACTCGCTGAGGTGACAACCGCGAGGAAGAGCTCTGGAGCAGCAGGTCAGTGACAAGAGCCTTCACGGCGTGACGCCAGGCGCACCATTTGCAACGTTGATGAGCCCAAGAGTCCCGTGCACTGGGCGATGACACAGTCGCGTTACGCCATTGAGATCGACATCTTTCTTATGCAGCAGCTCCACTACAGCCTTCGAGGCAGCATCTGCTCCATCTGCTGCTCGGAACAGGAGTACCCTGGAGGGATAACCTCGTCGCTCCTCTTCTGAGCTCGTCACCAGCAGCAGCGTCCTGGGTTCATCCCTCAGATAGAGATGCATCGTAGAAAGAGGATAGGTATGATCGAAATGATGGCAAGCTTCATCTAGACAACAATAGTAGCACAAGCATGAGACGGTCGTGACAAGTGACTGCGGTACAGGTAGGATGCCAGTGCGTGTTCAGGGCTCGCGCGCTGGTGCGCATTTCGCAGTTTACGTCGCGCTCCTGGCGCTGGTGGACGTCGTCATCGCTACAGCTTGCACTTTACCATGGACGACGATAATGCGCAGATAGAGCTGGTGCGTTCCCCGGATTGCTGGTAGGCTGAGGCTAACTAGGAGCGCAGCTGGAGCAGCACTTGAATAAGACGTCTCAGATCAGCCAGCGAATGACGAGTACGACCGATCAGCCGCTTGCGGCCCTACCGTTTGCCTGACCATGAAACCCAGATATCCTCTCCAAATTCGACACGAGACTGATCAGATTAGAGAAATCAATCACACCGCTACATTCTTCCACCCAGTCCTTAACGCGGATAGCGGACAGTAAGAGGCCTTCCCGACATGCGAACCCGCTCTAATGTGTTGCAGATATCGATAAGACCATACAAGCAATCGATCGTATCGCTGCACGACAGGAGGGCGTCGCTGCTGAAGAAGCATTGATATTACGAGGGTGAGTACGACCATTGCATATCTTTGGAGGATCTTGACTTGCTCCAGCCCGAGTCCTCAAGATCTGAAGTCTTACTTCGATGCCATTGAACGCTTGAATGCCCAGATCGCTTTCGGTGCCTCGGAGAGGAGCGCACGAGACACAGTACGCACGTTATCTGGGTATTCTTCTGCGTACTTATCTCTGTGCAGGGACGCATTGTCGAAACTGGAGGGAAGAAGTTATGCCAGTTGTACACCAAGTTGATTGCTGAGGCATCAGCTGGTCCTACGGTAGATCCTGAAGCTTACCAGTCTGCCTGTAAGCATCACGGTTGTGATCCTCCGGAGGAGAACGCTGATACTCAGACAGCCCAACTGCAACCAATTCCGGCACGACTCCTGACCACCCTCGAACCGCTTGTGACCTTCATGCGGACACTGCCTGTACCCTCCACCCACCCTACGCATCCTGCGTCGTTCGGTCTGTCGGCCGCGCTTAAGGATTGTCAGGCTGGATATGCTGAGATGCGGGCTGGGTGGGTGAAGAAGTGTATCGAGCCGACCTCGAAACGTGTTCTAGAGCGAGTACAAGCGAAGGATGCGGGTACCGATGTAGAAGCAGGCCGACTCCTGGGTAGATGGGTCGCCGGTGTCCTGACATTGGCGGAGGTGCGTACTATCTGGAGGTTGCCTGCAATAGATCTAACGGTAGTACACAGGCCGAACACAACTCCATGGAGCGCCTGCTGCCATTTTCGAACCCTCAAGCACTGCAATCTACCTACTCATCGTTCATTGCGCCTATATGCTCCTTAGTGGCTGGCGTGTTGGCAGCCGCCCACGTCCCGATCCGCCGATCCTTAACCTCACATGTTTTCCTGGCGTTCACTCAGTACAGTTCGGTCGCGGCTCTTCAGCCACGATGGGACATCGTTATGCGACAACGAGCAGGACGCAAAGAGAACGAACTGGCAGAAAGCCTGCACTCCTTGCGCGGTATATGCCTGCGAAGTTTCCCGGAGTTCTTGGCGGATCTACGCGCTGCCGGGTCAGCCATTCCCATGACACTAAGCGTTGGTGTGGCGGACTTCACACTATCGGTAAGCATGCATCTTCTGACGGGGACCATCTCTAACGTTCAGCAGACGGTCAAATATCTCGAGATGCTACCGCAGGTGCAGGATGCTGTTAGCACGGCTCTGAAGACGCTGGGTGACGGGAACTGGAGGATGGGAGATGCCAGCCTGGGCATACTTCAACCCAGCACCGACGAAGACGTCATACTGGAACATTACCTCAGTCCGTTCTCCGACACTCTTATTTTGGAATCATGTCTGACTGGCAACCAGATGATGTCATGAGCATCCTGATCCGAGCTCTTGAAGGTCGTGCCCGAGCTCTGAAGCGCGCTCAAACAGGGTCGATCTTCATGCTCAACAACCTGTCATATATCAGGACGAATGTCCTCCTCAATCCTCGCTCGGCAATCGACGATCTTCTTCCCGCACAGGCTCAAGATGCGCTGAATGCAGCCTTCCGCCAGGCGAAAGCATCATACTTCGAAGCGAATTGGTCACCTCTGCTGTCACATCTTGGTGAAGGGAAGGGGAGCAAACAGGTCGTCAAGGATCAGTGGACTGGTTTCTTTGATGGCCTGGCTGAAGTGACGTCGACCCATCAGACCTTCCCGCTGAACAAACAAGATGCGGAATTGAGGGAGAAGCTGGCTGAGGAGGTTACCAACCTTGTTATGCCTGCCTTCCAGAGGTTCTCGGCAAGACATCAAGCTGCCGACTTCACAAAGAGTGAGCATATCATGGTAGAGAAATTCCGAGTATGCTGATGAGTTTTCAGATCCTCAGAAGTATATCCGAGCAACACCAGAAGAAGTCGCACAGCAAATCCGATCTCTCTTCCGATAGCGATACCATGCATTGTACATTAGCGCATATTGTATTACGATTGAACAGACTGGCGCCGAGAGGTAGGATCGGATTAGCGATACACATGGTCAGCCATGATGTTCGCTGCGATCTCCGGTTCCATCCGATCGCCATTGGCGAGCAGTTTCTCCTTGTTGTAAAGCAGCTCCTCGCGGGTCTCCGTCGCATATTCATAGTTGCTCGCTGGATTAACATCAGATGCTGTCGCATTCTCGCAATGAATGGTACCCACTCTCAACAATCGCATCCACAGGGCAAGCCTCTTGGCAAAGTCCGCAGTAAATGCACTGTGACAGCAGTCAGAAGCCCGTGTTGGAAGATACAGACAATTACTCGCCTTTGTCATATCAATATCATACCGAGTCGTCCGCCTCGACCCATCCGCCCGTGCCTCAGACTCAATCGTAATCGCCAGAGCCGGGCAAATTGCCTCGCATAACTTGCAAGCGATGCATCGCTCCTCGCCGTTGGTGTAACGGCGGAGTGCGTGTTCTCCTCGGAAACGCGGACTGAGAGGGCCTTTTTCGAATGGGTACCTGCATCACCGTCAGTATCAATTGTGTCGCAAGCATGTATATGTACGTACATGATAGTGTACGGCGGTCGGAACATGTTCTCAAGGGTGATCCACATGCCTAGTCATCATCAGCATTCATTCGAACCACCAACAAATGCATAATCTGCTCACCCTTGATGATCTCCGTGAAGAAGAACAGCTCGCTAGCCTTATCAAGCGCAGAAGGACCGCCCGCGTATGGGTTCTGGTACAATGGGGCCGCACCAGCGCCGAGGTCCTTCAACGAGCCGGGCGACTTGCTCTCGGCGTAGTCAGTCCCAAGTTTGTGAGGACCGGTGGACGGCTTTCGTGTAGCATCGGCCGTCTCGGTCGCTGCGCGCAGTACGCTGCTGGAGAATGCACGGACGGGGAGTGTCCGGGCGGGGGTTGCTAGACGCCGCAGGGCGGCGGCGCGCACGGGGTTGAGCGACATGGCCGCTGTGGGTGAAGGAGGGATGGTAGACGACGAGGACGAGCCGAAGAACGATGGGCAGCGCGGTGGTCAGGGCCAATCGGAACAACAGAATTGGGATCGACTCTTCCGAATGCATCCGCCGCGTCAGCTACTACTTAGAACCACCATCTTCAATTGTCAAGGTTAACCAGGCTTATAATTTGGGTAGATGACTTTTGTTTTCGTTTTAGTAGCCATTGATTGATATACCAGAGCCATAGAAAATGAGGTTGACTCTTCAATTGTAGGGTTGCGACATTCTAACATGCACCGACTGCAAGCCCAATCCTGCGGAAGTCCAACAACCGAAGATGTCATGCTATAGGTTGATCTGCAACCGGCAGACGCATTATCTCAACTCTTTTCGTCAACCCCCTCCATCCCGTTCCAGCACCTGCCCGCTTATTCTGCGTCACCCTGGTGGGCATCTCGTTCAATATACTTGCGACCCATTGTGTGTCTGTCAGTTTTGTCCGATCATCAGGATTAGGCAAGCGCTGCAGGAATGCAGGTTAGCTTTCCGCCAATTTTCGAATATTACATGACATACGGCCTTGATGGTGTCATACGGGGCCTCCCACCCAGCTGTTTCTCGGACCACTAGGTCGGAGCTGAAATCATGGAAGATCCGGGTATCATACTGTCGGAACAGGACGTTGTCCACCCGAAGCGAGAATCGTGCGAGGAGGAAGAAACATGTTGGCATCACGCGCTGCATCACGCAAGTCAGCAATCTCCTTCTATCGTCATTGTTGCACGTACGACACGAATGATATACATCGATGAGCCATTATCGTGTAGTTCGTCTTCGAAGAGCTGGGTTGCAGCATAATACAGTATGGGATCGGGTCTTGTGAGTGTCGACATCGGGATAGATTGCACCGGATCCTCTGGATCTGCTGGCTGCCACTACTCTCAAGGTCAGCTAGAGACCCACCACATGTATGATCTGCATACCCTCGACGTCGAGCCCGAAGCATGTCCAGAATACGTCGTCGTGTACGTCCAGTCATACGGTTTAGCCACGGTCATCTCAGAGACAGGACTGGTAGAATCAGGTGCTGTCCTGTCTTATGCGCGGTCAGCATTCGGATACTATAATGCATGTCATTCACGCACCTTGTTCTCGCCCAATCGTCCGCATATCCTACCTTCACCCCGCCGTCTCCAGGACCAGGCTCTCTGTTACAGACGGCTCCCAGAGCACCTCTTGTGTCGAATGTGTAGGTCAAGCCAGAAGGTTCGTGCGAGAGCACCACGGAGTTATTCCCGAAGGTCATCTCTGGGAGGGTAAGCTCCAGCTCTCCTTGCAAGGTGTCCAGCTCGGCGGCATTGGAGATAGCAGTAGAAGTTGTCGTTATTCTCCATCCATGTATCTCGATGGATTTACTGCTTCCAAATTCTTCAACATTGTGCGGCGGTAAAGAGACAGAAGACGCAGATGAAGCCATTTGGTATATACGTGGAAAAGGTAGCTGGACGTCGTGCTGTGACTAGGTCAGCTGCCGAGTCGATCGCCGATGCCGTTGAGCGTCGGTAACGCGTCTAAGGGTCTCCAGCTCTTTCACACAATTTGTTCCTTCCCGTTCTGCGCAACATCTCCCTTACTCTCCTTGCCGTGGTTGAACGCCTTGCAAGTCTGGTGGTGAGGAAAGGAGTTGATCGTAGGGCTTCTCTGGGTGCGCATACTTCAGCAAATAAGTATCACATCTTTTCCTAATACCCAACGCAGCAAGCGGGCCAAAGTATCCGAACCGCCTCCTTGTCCAAGGCTTGCGTCGATGGTCAATGAGCGCAGGTCTGTTCCAGCTGAAGGAGCTGGCCATCCTACTCTACGACTCTACTTCGGGTATACCTCGAGCAGGTCGATGGCAGAGCCCGTGGTCGACCGCATGCCGGGGCCTTCTCGAGCACAGCGTGCTCCAGCAACACTCGTTGAATTCTCTCGCTTCGCGCCTTGCGGCTGCTCGATTGTGCGACAGCGTGTCCGATCCAAGCTTGTACTTTGCTCCAAATACAGCATGGAGGGAGTTTGTCAGCAATGCTGGATGTCTGCGGGGTGGAGAAGACGGACAGCGGACATGGGATGTTTCGCTGCAGGAACGACGGCTTCCTCGTCGAATACTTGGGCCACATCTGAAAATCGAGCCGGTATATATTGCCGAGCCGCCCATTCTCCGTGCGATCCAACGCCCCTTCACTGGATATCGAATACCACTGCGTACCCTCCTTCGCGGTGGCCCAGCAGAGCTGGCTTGGTTCAGCAGCGATGCACGACGGCTTGCTCCCGACGAGCCCCCGGACGAGGACAAGCCCCGACCTTCTCCAAAAGCAGAAGAAGAAGTCGCTGCCTCTGGAACCGAACCGACTACCCAGCCTTCACCAACATCCCAAACTCCTGCACCGACACATCCCTCCTTGACCACGGACCATCAAATACCCGAACAAACCACCTCTCATTCTCAAAGACCCCCTTCCGAGAAGGACGACGCCGTGGACTCGTCCTCTGACAATCTATCACCCGTACCTCCCGCCCCCGTCACAGAATCCAACGACATGCTGGACCGAATGGAGCTGAACGAAAGCACCCAGCCTGCTCAGAATGACTCGACGGTCAAGGTGAAGACCGCCGCGCGTAGCACCGACTCCGTCGCGGCTGCGAACGAGACGCTTTCTGAGCCTGAGGCTGCCGCTGAGCCCTCTGGCACGGACACTGCAAGATTGCCCGCTCGCCTGCGCGAGTGGCACAAGATCTTGGCACCGTTTCAATGGACTCATGGGCGACTGCTTCTCGGAAAGGGCAAGCACCTTCGTCGAACGAAGAGAATCGAGATTCTTCTGAGCCGCCAAGCCAAAGCCCATAAAAAATTGTGGCACATCTGGGATCGAGCCGTACAAAACGGTTGGGGCGACCATATCTCGATTGGCCGAGAGCTTAACCTGGCGGTGGCCTTTGTCGCCCATAGGCCGAAGAATGACGCAGTCGATGACCGGAACGTGCGGGGTAAACAGCTTAAGAAGCTATTGGACCACATCGAGAGCAGGGCGCGAGATTTTGTGTCGTTTGGCAATGCGCCAGCCGCACGATTTCACTTCAACAGTTTGCGCGTATATCAGTACGATCTCCAAGGGAACTGGCCGGCCATTCACAAGGCACTTCCTGCTCTATTTGATGAAGAGAGAAAGGCGATCGGCTGGAACCACACCACTCAATTTGTGAACATTGTACGCTTTCTTCTGGAAGACGCAATGCGCTACGATAGCCCTCTACGTGTCGTGGACCTCGTCCTGGACAACTTCGAGTACATGGAGCCCGCCATTCGACGCTGGCCGAACGAAAGGCAGCAAGTACAAGAACAATGGCATTTCCATACCAAGTACTTCCAGCGACTAGTGGACCAAGCCATAAACAGCATTCACAGACCCGTCGAATGGTTGCAAGACAAAGAGGAATTGTGGGATGAAGAGCGCAGACGTCATGCCGCTCGACTCTTTCTCGCCTCGTTCATCAGGCAAAGCAAATCGGAAGTGGCCCATGCCGTTTTCCAGTATCAGCGCAAGAGCGAATTGAAAATCCCGATGAGATCGATAGCCGATCTGGCCGTCCTGCTCATTGTCCAAGAGGCTGCGACGGAATCGCAGGAAGCATTCCAGTACCTCGCCAGCCTGCACAGAGAGCGCTTTCGTAACGCACCGTGGCACCTGAGCATGGTGAAAACTGGCCTAATTATAGCTGCTCACCTTGGCGATGTGGAGGCCTCCGAAGCTTACTGGCGCGATCTCACCCGTCGTAAGCAAGAAGCAAAGGATGTGGAACAACCTATTGGTCCTGGCGAAAAGGCGCTTCGTTTGCACGCGTTCGCAGTGGCTGGCCGCATTGAAGACCTGCTGAAGATCTTTGAGGAAATGTTCCCTGCCGATGGCGCGAGAACAGAGACCACCACCCCGAACATCATTCACTATACAGCAATTATATTGGCCTATTCCAGGTTGGGCGACCTGGAATCGACTAATCGCTGGCTCTCGACAATGACCAAAGAGGGTATCAAGCCCGACGTGTATGTCTACAACACAATTCTCCGGCAACTGGCGGACCGCAAGGACGTGAACTCTGTGAGGGCGGTGCTGGAGCAAATGCAGAAAGCGAAGATCGTCCGCGATCGGGTGACTTACATATCCGTCATCAATATGTACGCGCGACTGCGCGATCCCGTCAACGCCGAGAATGTCTTCAAGCAAGCACTTAAAGACGGGCTCCCCCCATCTCGGCAGCTTCTGAATCGTCTGATTAACGCTCACGTGGAAGCCGCGTCCTGGCGAGGTGTTATTCGAGCCTTCGACTACGTCATGAACTTGCCATATCGCACACTCCGCTTGTCGGTTCAACTATGCAATGTTCTGCTGAAGGCGTATGTGCTCATCGGTGCACCTCATTATACGGTCCGCGGCACCTTCAGCAGGCTATCTCGTTTCGGAGTCGTGCCGGACTTCCAATCATATTGCTTGGTCATCCAGTCAGCCGTCGATACTGGTCGTACGGGTGAAGCCAATCGGCTCTTCAGAGCAATGCAGGCCAACCTAGGCTTATCGCCGTCACATCCTTCGAATGTGTACCCGCTTTCGCTATTGGTCGCTGGACATTTGCGGCGGAATGAACACGAGGAAGCGAGACAGCGTTACAATGAAATGGTGGAGAATAACATCCAACCATCCACGTCGACCTTTGCTGCGATCATTCGTTCTCATGCTACAGCTGGCCAGGAAGATAGCTTGCAGATCGCTGAAGATTTCCTCAAGGAGGTCCTGGAACAGCCAGGTGAACGGCACGCTTATACCATGCCAGCTAATCCAGACGACCGATTGATGTATCTGTTTGTGCCCATCCTGCAGGCTCATACGACGCTGTCGGACAGCAGGGAGGTGGAAAGGGTGTACGCGGAGTATCTGGAGAAGGGCGGTTCATCCAACATCTTAACGCTGACCATCCTAATGACGGCATACGGTCGTGCGGGGGATGTCGATGCAGTTGCGCAAGTTTGGCAGGAGATCCACAAGCTCGGCCTCGAGCTTGTCAACGCCAAGCCTGTCTTCCCTGGCATGGAGGATGCTCCTTCCGAAGAACCACGTGGTAATACGCATACGACCTGGCTCGCTTACGCCTTGTCAGTCTATATCGACGCGCTTTCAGCTGCCGGCCGACATACGACCATCGCCGAGACGCTAGGAACGCTACGCGAGCAGAAATTCGCCTTCAGCGCTCATAATTGGAATCATATTGCCGTTGCAATGTTGAGAGCAGGGGAACCCGAAAGAGCATTCGAGGTGCTCGAGAGGGTGATTCTTCGGTATAAAGCGGAGAGCGAGCGCTTGCTGCGAGAACGTGACATGCACCCCCAATCCCCTCTCCTATCGGACCAACCGAAGCAAGCGGACGAGCTGGACCGCATCGAGCACCGAGCATCTGGCGGAAAGGAGCGGCGCAGATTTGCTCTGGCTGCTGAGCGGGCTGTGCCTTTCCCAGGGCGCGACGTGATGGGGGAAGAGCAAATCAACTCGGTGGAGGACATGATTCAGTCGCTACACGTTCTATATCAAGTGTCACCGGCATGGCACGTCTGGAGACCTCACTACTACCTTTTGAGGGCCCTCGGCAAGTTCCTCACTGGACGGCTGCAGGATGACGACGGCATCGACTTGGGCTTATCTGCCGGAGGCGGAAGCCCGGAGTTGATTGAGCGGATCTATGCAAGGTATCCCGCTGCGGTCGAGGCTGTATTAGTGAACGAGCGCAGGATGCAACAAAGAAAGCCGATGGAAATTCTGGACTGATATAGTCTATCGCGACATATCGCTGAATACATTCTGTTCAACCCATCACGACGAGGCATGGAAGTCATCCGGCCAGGCGCTTGTCAAGCGGTCGTCGTCAAAGCGGTCATCATGGTCCTCTGTTTTACGCCTCTGTGGTCGGACATGTCAGTACGCAGACGAGAAAATTAGCAAGGTCATCGCTTACCGTCGGCAACTTCTGGCCCTGGGCAGACAATGCTTGGGACAATGGGGTGATCTCTGGAGGCGACCGATGGATCAGCTTGCCAGTGGTGACGGACGCGTGTCTGGACTTACCTGGTACACCCGGAAACCTCTTCGCCGAGAAGACCTCGAAGGGTTCGGACCACGCTTGTGCGAGCATTTTTGACGTCTCTCCACGATTCCTTCCGTTACTATGACATGGCGTCAGAGATGAACGGTCCTGGTAGGCTCTGCATGTACACACTTTACGGTGGCGGTGAGAAGGAGAGGGAACAGGCGTATGCGAAGCCGAAAGACGCCTGTTGCACTTGGGTTACCGTCTTCGGCATGGGAACATCGGAGGATGTCGTACCTTCCACGCGGATAGACAGATCGGAGAAAATGAAATATATCCCCTCACGCTTCTTGTCGTCGTGCAATTGTACACCGTTGGCTACGACCGGGCCAATGAGTGTGCGGGAGTACTTCTTCAGCGCTGGTTCTCTCAAAATGGCGCTGCCGAGCCCGGGTAGTGATAAGGGATATGGATCATGACGGTGCTGACCGCCTGACGGCCAGTGGCTTGACGCTGGCGACACTCCTGCTCGACCTGCACCGCCAGTCCATTGCCGATCTTGCCATACAGGGTTGTAGGTGTACGTGTCGGACTTCCCGGACATTGGCACGGTGTCGTATGGCCGGCCAAATTGCTGTCCATGTCCGACGGGAGCGGTCTGAGGTGGAGTGCCGACCGAAGAAGATTGGCCAACCGGAAGAGTCGTGTCAATCGACAGCCTAGGTGGGCGGTGAGGAGAATCCCATGCACCCGTGTTGCTGAAGTGGTCATGCCTCCCAGACGGACTATCGGAGAAGCCCCAGTTTGCGCTCGTTTGTGCGAAAGGACGATTTCGAATCTGGTCTTGGTTGGGTGGTCCAAGTGCTTCAAATGTGCTGATGCCGGGCAGGACAGCTGGCCCACTGTAAGCATATAGGCGCGGTCGTTCAAAGACAGCAATCACGCACTCTGTGACATCTGGGGCAGCTGCGGCGGTAACAATATTTGCGGTACGTGCGGCTCGTGGTGGCCGGGAGGCGGCCCCGCGTGACGCTGCGCATATAATGGGTCATTTTGAGACCAACTCTGACTCTGGCTGCGTTTTCGAGGAGGATAGCTTTCGAAGGTGATGGTCTTCGCATGGCGAGGAACCGGAAGGTCGTCCAGTCTTTGGCCGTTGGATCCATACATCTGCCCCGGTCCGCTTATTATGTCATGCTCCAAAAGCGGGATGTACAAATAAGGCTCACCCCGCCGTACTCAGGCACCCTCGCTACCGAGTTCGTTGCACTTCCGCCAAAAGCTGGGTGAAGCACAAGGTCTGCAGGCTCCCCGTCGTCCTTGAAGAGGTCGCAGGCCGCAATGAGAAGGTGCGGTGTGATTTCACTGTTCCGCGAGACGGAGTCAGCAAAAGCGAAGACAAAGGCACGCGGGTAACCATGGCGCCCGCTGCCCGTTCTTTGATCCAAAAGAATGTTCCGGCTTACTTCAGAGGAACTTCGTTATGGTATTTATCCAAAACGCGAAGCCGAAGCACAAGAGCAGGAGCGAGTGGACGACGATCCTGAGAAGCTCGTTCGGTTATTTCCAGGCACCTCGTTAGCATATATGCGCGTACTTTGTCCCCAAATCCGCTCTGCCGGGCACGTATAGGATGCTGGATTACTTCAAGATCATAATATCTTGTTCTTGAGGTCAATGACGTGCCCTTTGGTTGACAGAAAGCTCCTTGCCTGTCTTTGTAGGTAGTTCCTATTGGCTGAAACATTGGAAAGGAGAGTCAAAGACGCGGGTAGGGGCGAGCGAGGGCAGGTCGTGCTGGCGACGGGGGAGAGGATGAAGAGACCGGGTATTTAAGGGATGAAGCGGCACGTTGAGAGGAGATGTACGGTCGGTGTTGCAAGGATTCCCGGACATTATTGAGTAGGCGCTGGATGCGGGTCGGGTGCGACGATTAAGCCGCCATCAGATCAGCGGTGAAAGAAGGAAGGGGGGACGCCCCTTTGGCAGCGAAGGCAGGGACAAGGTCGGAAGATTGCAAGTCAATTTCGCGTATGCCACATCGAGGAATATTGCTCCTTATGTGAGGTACCGCTTACACCCAGCACACGTAGCGAATTAGCCAGAAGGAATTTGAGAGTCCATCGAATATTTTAGTACGTCATCCTGCCGCCTTCAGTCATACATTAATCACGATGTTTACAGCGCCGTTTAGAACGGCCGATCCTGCACCACATGCCGACGGAACAAGGGCTTGCCCCACGCGGAAGCCATCAACCAGCTAAGATTCATGATCTGTTTGCAAAGCCACATCGTGCCGGGCAGAACGACGGCCATCTTCCATGGTTTGCGTTCCATTCTGCCTGATTGGAGTGCATCATGGATTGACGCGTCGTACGACCCAGCACAATGCGCTTTGACTGAGCTGGGAGGGCTTCTAATACACGATGCGGGTTATTGATTCCCTATGGCCGGTCAAGATAGGGAGCGAGAAGTCAGGGGGGAGAGGAGTGGGTAATTGGTACGCGATGGTGATGGAAAGGGACGAATTGTATGGAGGGGAGAGAAGGAAGAGAAGGTGAAAGAAGAGATGCAAGCCGACCCAATCACAGCGAACGGAGGGTGGCCCAGACCCAAGAAGTGGGGACGACGCGAACGTGAGAAACGCGTGTTGGGACACGGAACGTCGGGGACAGCGGTAGCAGGGGTCCCCGGGGGTGCGCTCATCGTGCACCGGTTCAAGCAAAGCCCGGTCGACGGGCATCCAGCGTTACCTTGCAACCCCGCCCGTCGTCCCTACCTTCTCTCTTCTTGACTTTCCATTGTATCATTCATCAAAGCGCCTTCGAAAACATGGCAGAGGCATACGCTAAGCAACAGCTCTTCGATCTCATGAAGAAGGACGACATGGGCAACAAAAGTCAGAGCTTCCGCCGCCCTCCGTCTTGACACGTCGTCCTCATGTCGCGTTTCTCTTACATTCCCTAGACTGCGTCGACTGCGTCGCCCCAAATCCCCAGTGGGCTAGCGTCAGCTTCGGCGTCTTCATATGTCTATCGTGTGCAGGAGTGCATCGCGGGCTCGGCGTCCATATCAGCTTTGTGCGGAGCTGCACCATGGTACGACCCTGAGGCGAGGCGAGGAGGCGGATAAGGGCAAAAGGCTGATGCAGGTCACTAGGACAAATGGGATGAGATTGGTCTGAAAAAAATGGAGGTGTGTGATTACCCCCGTCTACACGTGTGAATGTGCCGTATGGGGCTGACGCAGACTGGCAGATGGGAGGCAACAAGCCCTTCATGGATTTTCTGAAGAATTACTCGCCTGCCGACCAGGGGGGATACAAGGAGGGCATGTCCATCCAGGAAAAGTACACATGTTGGGCGGCTTCCCAATATCGTGAGAAGGTATGCAGACCCGTCTATTTCACATGGTTACAGCAAATTGACTAATGGTCTTCCACTACAGCTGACCGCGATGGTGGAGGGTCGACCCTGGACTCCATCTGCGCCTCCGCCTCCGGCCCTCATAGATGACGCTCCTTCTCGGCCCGATTCAGCACAGGGTCTGCGGAAGTCTCGAGCAGGCGCCCGTGGTCCTGCGGGCGCCTCTTCTATCTCCCGACAAGCCTCTAACTCGCCGCAGCCCCCATCTCTCGACCAGAAGGCCGCAAATGAGACCTACTTCGCCTCACTCGGTCAGACAAATGCCTCCAGGCCTGAAGATCTTCCTCCTTCCCAAGGAGGACGATACACAGGTTTCGGCTCGACCCCTGAACCTTCCTCCTCATCGGGTTCCCATCCTGCCTTCGGCCTGTCGTCGAAAGCGGCACCGTCCATCTCGGACTTCCAGCAAGATCCTCTGAGGGCGCTTGGCAAAGGGTGGAATTTGTTCTCTTCTGCCGTGGCTGGTGCCTCGAAGGCAGTTAGTGAGAGCATCGATCCCAACCTGAAGGCGAATCTTACGGCATATGCCACCGAGGCGAGCCGTCAAGCGATGGAGATCGGTTCCCTTGCGGGCAGGAACCTGCAAACCGTCGGCAAACAGGCGAATGACTGGAGCCGGCAGCAAACCGGAGTTGACGTAGGAAGCCGGCTTACAGGCTTGGTTGACACGGTTAAGACAACCGTCCAAGGCGGTCGACCAACCGGAGGTCGTGGCGGCTATGGGTCTGTTGGCGGTCAGGGGTGGGGAGACGAGTATCACGAGGGCTCGGCATTATACCATGACGAGCCAGGTGAGGCAGACTTCTTTGACGCAGAGATGCACCACAATGCCCCGCAAGCCGGGTCGTCGGCTGTGGCTGCCAAGGGTCCACCGCCGAAATCCGACAATTGGGAAGATGACGACTGGAAAGAGTTTTAGATTCCCATAGACATCAATGAGGTGTAATGATTCCAAGGACGAAGCGCACCCGCTTTCAAGCATGTAAAAGTACCGATCGCCGCATTTTTCTCATGGTCCCATCGCGTGATTCATTGTCCGTTGCCAGCTTCGTCGATCTTCTGAACTGATTTTGCAGAGATAGATGCGGGTCTTTCGCTTCTCTTCTGCGGGAAGCAGATACGGGGGCTTGATTCGGACCTGAATTCCATCGTGTTGGGTCTGGTCTCGTCCCAATATGGTCTGATCCGCCGGCAAGAATACATGTAAGAGGATGTCCCTTATCAGGGGCCACGAAATAAAGACGAAATACCCAGAGTACGGGACCCGACCTGGCTACCGTCTGACTCGTGCATTTCTTCCATCACGCAGACTCCGCCGGTAGACGTCATGTGTGCCCCTCTGCCAGCATACAGGCCGCACTGAGCTCAGAAGATATATCGTTCCTCTTCTGGCCTAGACAACGTAAACGTGTGATCATTCAGCCCCCACGTGACTGATGGACCGCATCCCGCGAGTCTCGACTCTTCACAACGCGCGACAAGTCTCACGGAATCACCCGCGTTTCTTTATGATCGCACCCACCGTCAGTGCAAAGGCTTTGGATTGTCCTCTAACAGCATCATCATCTACTTTCAATCCGGGGGCTTTGGACTCCGCATATTCTTGAGCTCTACCTTTGACCTTCTCACGCTGCCGAGGGGGCTTTCCGGCGATCCCTACAACACCTTCCCCTTTTGAACGGCTGAATCTCGTGCGGCGACGCATGCACCGTCGGCCAGTCATCGAGCTTCTCCCCGAGGAGGCGCGCACCACCCTTAGATCAACGCAAATCTTGACCACCCTTGCGCAGTTGGTATCCGAGCTCGTGCAGAACAGCTTGGACGCCGGGGCACACCAGGTCGACGTAGGCGTCGACCCTGAGGCTTGGGCGTGTTGGGTCCGAGATGATGGCTGTGGGATACCCAGAGAAGGACTGGAGCTGCTTGCACGAGGCAAGGAGAAGGGAAGATATGGTGCGTCATTTGCTCTGCAGGCGCAATGCAAGAGCTTGAAAAGGAGGCGCATATAGCTACCTCCAAGACGTACGGGACCTCTAATATTCACGTACCGACCACTTTCGGCTTTCGAGGGGAAGGTACGCCGAGAAAGGAGGTGTCAAACGCGTGCCTGAATATATTTGGCAGCGCTTGCCTCCGCTATTGACTTGGCCAAGGTGGAGATTTCATCGACCGTTGCCGAAAACCGCGAATCATGGTGTATCGTGGTTCGGGTGAGTATTGAGATCCGGCCGTTGATATCCGCACTTATCTCTTCCAGGGTGGCCACAAGTTATACTCAGGTCCAGCACGAAAATGGCGAGGGGAGCGCACAGGGAGCCTCGTGAACATCAGAGACGCATTCTACAATGTTTTTCCCTTCTTGTCACGGCGGATGTTGGTCAAGGTCTCACGCCTTTTCTAGCTCCCAGTAAGGAGATCGAGTCATCCGACAGTGGCCACTACGTTCCAAACTATTAGACGAGAGATTGAGAAGCTTGCCTTGATGTTCCCACATGTCGGGTTCACTGTAGAAAAGGCTACCGGTGAACGGGGACCGGAAGAAACGAAGACGCGGCTTCTAACGATCGTCAAGGTATAGAACCGGCTCCACGTTAGATGATGATGCAATGTATGTTTTGCTCCGTAGACCCCCGGACTCCTCCCTACCTTCGGTCAGCTCTTTGGACGGGGGCTCATTCAGGTATGCACTGTCCAGCACCTGCACAACCATGTTCCGGCTGAATGGGGCACAGAATGTGGAGATAATCAAGGAGCGGCATGGAAACATCACGATCGAGGGTTTTCTTAGCAGAGAGGGGTCGTGTGCCAAAACATACCAATTTCTCTGTGCATCTTCCGACATGTGGCAGCCGCGAGCACACCATGCTGACATTGTGGTAGACATCAATCGGCATCCAGTCACCTCATGTGAATTGCACCACGCGGTAGATGTACGCTTCGCAGCGACGAGCTTCGGTAGCAGGGTCAGGGTTGTTGTTGCCATTTGTCTCGTTGCTAATCCTGTGTAGGCGGCAGATGAGAGCGGGGACCCCATTTCGCGTGCCCGTGCGTCGCCCAGCTCTAACTGAGGTCGGTTCGCCCCTAACTCGTTTGCGATAGCGTCGAAACGGTCACCCAGGAAAAGTGAAAGGACCCCTGTCTATGTCTTAAATATTGGTGTCCCGTCACAGACGCTGGATCGTACTCTTGAGCCCACGAAGACAGATGTCTACATTGAAGTATCTTGCTGGCATTCGTTATCCCGACCGGTTCTGATGTAGACCCAGGATGCGGATACTGTTGTCAGCTTCCTTGGCCAGACTGTCGAAAGCTTCCTTACCAGGAACGGCTTCCCACCGCGGTCTATTCGGAAGCTACGCGTTGCTGGAAGTCCTGCGACGTCCCCACCACCTACCAAACGTAGCAGAGACGACCGGGGTCATGGAGCGCCAATCACACAGGGGCTCGCTCCTCGACTCGGGCCCGAGGACGCTGCATGCCACCACGGTGGGGTGGGTGTCGTAAGAAGAAGTTCAGCCCCCGACATTATCGAGACCCATCCTGTTGTCTACCCAGACCTGGTGCGCATGAATAGTATGCTACCCACAGATCTGAGAACTTCGGCAGAATATAGCCTTGGACGATTGCTGGATTCCATGGCGCGATCCTCACACGGGCGAACTTCACATGATAGACAAACGTACCGGCAACACATTTCGTCAACGCGGAGATGAGGTGACTGAGGAACGCGAGTTCCAGGAGGAAACACCACGTTTGGCCAGCGGTGGGTTGGTCGACCGCAGTTGGCTGCGTGGCACACCGAAAGAGTCGAAGGTGGCCGCGAGAACCCCGTGGATGGCATCGCTACTTGAGGCATGTCCGGCTAACTCTTACCATTCTTCCAATTCTGAATTCTTTCAAGATGTGGCCAAATCCGACTTTTCACGCGCCATCGCGAGCTGTACCCGATGAGGAGTCACCCAAGAAGATGAAAGTTCAGGAGGACGTTTGTCATATGCACGACATCCGGCCACCGAGCATGAAGATGCTGAGCCGAATATTCGATGCGGAAGATACCGGATCTCCACTGGACGCCGTCTCCAGCAGACTGTCGAAGGCGAATCTTGCGAAGGCGACCGTACTGGGACAGGTTGATCGGAAGTTCATCGCATGCCGGCTCCCTCTTCTGACCGGTGGCCAAGTTCAGAAGGACGGCATGCTGGTGCTCGTAGATCAACATGCAGCTGACGAGAGGGTTCGGGTGGAACGCTTCCTCCAGGATCTCTGCTCGCGCTTCCTGCATCACCGTGACAGCTTCTTGGTGGCTCGTCGGGAGCTGGATCCCCCAAAAGTGCTTCTGGTGACGAAACAGGACTGTGACTTTGTAAGAGATAATCCGGAAGTCACAGAGCTGTTCGCACGCTGGGGCTTCATCATCTCGCTTCCTACCCAAGACCCGACTACGACCACGCCCGAGAAAGCTGGCAACAACGAAGCTTATACAATCGAGGTCTTCTCTATCCCTGAAGCTGTGGCGGTGAAGCTGCTTCTAGGCGACGAGTTGCGTGAAACTGTGAAAGGCTTCTTGGCTAAGCTTCAAGAGGGTGGATTGGCCGGTGTACCTGTCATGGATGCTTCGCTTGACTTTGACCCGAATGGGAGCGATCGACCTGACCTTGGCTGGATGAAAGCACTGCGTTGGTGCCCCGAAGAACTGATCGACCTGGTAAATTCTCGTGCCTGCAGAGGTAGGCAGAACCGGTCATAAGTTCCTGGGAATCTCAGCAAATTGGCTAGGGGCTATTATGTTTAACGACAGTTTGACTCAACGTCACTGCGAGCTTCTGGTTCAGCAGCTGGGCGAAACTGCCCTTCCCTTCCAATGCGCTCATGGGAGGTATGAAATTCGATTTCTTACTTGTTTTCCGCGTTGTCTGATCCGAACGCAGACCATCTATGGTACCTTTGGCATACCTCAATGCGTTCTCACGTCGAACAAAGAAGACCATAAACTGGAAGGGCTGGCAGCGTGGCGTGCAATAAGGAAACCCAATGACAGACAATGCGATATCCAACTCTCAACATCTTGCGGGGGCACCGAATGACATATATGGCACTTATGATCGGCCGAAGAAGCCGTTATACCAAGGACATGGTCGTTCTGAGTATGTGGGGTGGACTTATGCTGAGTTTCCCTCGTAGTGGGCAGAGATCGTCCCTGTAAGGACCGTCTCCGTGTATCTTCGGGAAGCCACAAGAATGCGCCAGATGCTGGTGTCCATTTACATGCCCAACGAATTACAGTGTAGTATGAGACTGTCGGACTGTGCATATCTTGGTGTCTGTTCGTGATTGGTGACTAGATAATAAGGAGATGAACGAAGTACGCAGTCCGATCGTACAGCGGCCACGCTAAGCGCAGCAACCGTAAACGCCGAAGGCTCGAAGGTGCAAACGGGCCACCGATTTCATCCTGCAAATGCATATGCGCAGTCATCCGAGCCAGCATAACGCTTGCGCAGTCCAGCTAAGTGATACTAGGCAGGATTACGGCAGAGTTGCAGAATTGTAAACAACTCGTGTCTAGTGGATTGCTCGGGTTCTCCGGGTTAGCGAGACGGTCGATTACGCGCGCGTAAAATCGAGAGTCGTTCCGTACTGCGCGAAAGGAAGCCTCGGTCATACGCCCTCTGTCATCAGCGGGTGCCTGCGGCGGGTTGATGGTCGGTACTATGCGACGGGTCGCAGACCCTTTTGAGGTTGGTTGCTCGGTCGAGTATATGCGGCACAGTTGAGAAGAGATGTATTGTTCGTATAGTCTTGTATTGTAGTTGGGGATGAATGTTGTGTGATTGACTGACTGACGCGACCCCTACGGGAGGGCGTAGTCAGTCGGTGGCGGCGCACTTTTGGGCGCAGACCCCTGACTCCGAAGGGAAGGGGCGAAGGGGGCCTCGACTACGCCACCCGCTCTTCTCACTTCGCACTCCACGTCCCATCCCCTCCTTGAAATCCAACGACGACGACGGCGACGATCGCTATTCCGCAGTTATCCGCAATTCATCAACCGCATTCCTTATAACTTGCACCGTTTCTTATCTGCCTGGGCTGGCCGGCTATAACTCACCTGCATGCCATCCTCCCGTGTCATCCCTACGCTCAACCTTCCAATCGCGACCACGACAGCCTCATCAGCAAATCTGCCTTCCTCATCCAGCTCACACAAGGGCAGGCAGCGATCCGCGTCAATCGTCACTGTCGAGCCAGTCGGAGGAGACAGCCTCGAGGAGGTACTAGACCAGAATGCGTATAAGAACATCAATTCAGAATGGGTGAATTACAAGGGTGCGTTGTCGTCGCTCATACGCGCCTGACTGGCACCACCCATCTCACACCAAACTGCTATAGGCGCGTGGGTCATACATCCCGTCCTTATCATATTTGGCAAGATCCTCGTCGATGTTATTCCGGGCATGCATCAAGATGCTAGCTGGACAATTGTCAATCTGTCTTACCTGATGGTACGTTGCCCCTATGTGCATACCGCGCGCCGTCTGACCGCTTATCGTCAGATATCCTACATTATGTTCCACTGGGTGACCGGTATCCCATTCGACCCGGACTCACACAGTGGCGCCTACGACGACCTTACCCTATGGGAGCAGATAGACGAAGGTGCTCAGTACACGCCATCGAAGAAATGGCTGATTTGTGTGCCCATTGCTCTGTGCGTCCCAACTTGGTCCATCATGCTGGCTCATGTTGACGTGACATCTTCTAGCTTCTTAATATCCACACACTACACGCACTATAATCCCTGGGTCTTCGCCATCAACTTTACCGCGCTGTTGGTCGTCCTCTTCCCTAAGCTTCCACAGGTACGTGACTGCGCATGATTCAGCGGCTCCGCGACCCTTACTAACGCCGTCTCGATCACCTCACAGCTGCACAGGCAACGGATTCGTTTCTGGTATAGACCTGGTTATACTTCTGGCGCCGCGACACCGGCAACACGCACGCCCACGCCGCTGCCCTCGCCGAGGCTGATCCCCAGCGGCACGCCCCCTCCTCTCGTAATACCGTCCAGCAAGTTGAGGTAGCCGTCATGACTACTTTCTGCTTCGCTCATTCCTCTCGTTGGCCCGCCTCCTCTCTCCCTCTTAGTACTAATTCCGGATTTCTCCGTCCTCGCTCGCACATCTTGGCCATCCCGGCCAAATCTCCTTCCTCTCTCCTCGCATACCTGTCCATTATGAGTGCTCAACTCGCTTGCAATGCCTATACGCTCAATCGCAAATCCACTCCATCTGTGTAGCTGTAATACATATGATATCAGCGATCAGGCCGTCCCCGCCCCGCCGCTTCTGTCTATTATGATCTATGATGATACTGTCGTTGTCGACGGCGGAGGTGCTGCTGCTGCTGCTGCTGCTGCCAGTTCGTTATATTCCCGTAAGCGCAGGAGATTGCGGAGCAGCATGGTGATGGTGACCTTGCCAACCGCAGGTATATACAGAGCGGCCTACGCGCGCGTAGTGAGCACGAATCCTACACCGACAGGGCAAGCGGACTCACCCTCGTCTTGACATCGCTCTCAAAATTCTTCTCCGAAGCGACATTAACGCACAAACACCCGTCCTTCAACCACTCCGTCTTGACCTTATACGCCTTTGACGGCACAGCAGAAATGACCACGTCCGAGACGGCCAAACAGTCCTTCAACTCCATATCCGTCACTGGCCTGACCACATGCCTGGGGTGATACTTCCTCTCCTTCACTTCCTTCGGCCGCTTGGTGTACTCCTGAATAGAGTCGATATCGACCGAAAATACCCGGGCGCCGTCGTTACTCAACAACGCGGCCAGCGGCCGGCCAACGACTTCGGACCGGTTGATGATGGTGACGGTCTTCCCGTACGCGCGATCGCCGTACCGGAGGAGCCTGTTGTATACCCCCGCGTACTCGAGACACTTGACGACTGCGAGAGGTGTGCAGGGGAGGATGGACTTGACGTACCCCGGTTGGGGGGTCTCGGAGTCCAGGGCTTGTGACTGGGAGGAAGAGGAGGAGGGGTCAATGAGCTGGGGATTGGGCTTGAGCAGCTGGGAGGGCTTGATGAATCGGATACTTTGCGGGAGTCAGTGCATGTCTAGGAGCAGGATGGAAGGGAAGGGAAGGGAAGGGGGAGGGGAGGGGGAGAGGGACGCACTTGTGATACAGATTGTAGTGGAATTTGAAGTTGAGCCCTTCGACGTCCTTCAGCGGCGACACCACTTGCTGCAAATACTGGTCCTGTCCTCCTCCAAAGATCGGGTAATACACCTGCCGCACTCTCAGTCAGCACACCCCTCCCTCTGGGAGACAAGGAAGGAAGCGAGGACGCACCATAATCCCATCCACGCTCTCATCCTCATTAGCCTCAATAATCGCCTCCTCCGCCCCCTCCCCATCCGCCCCCTCCCCGCGCAGCGCCCCCCCAACCTCACGCAACTCGAACCTCACCCCAAACTCATCACACATCTTCCTCGTAAACTCCGCATACCGTCTACTCGGCTCGCTAGCCGTACTGAGCACGCCGACCAGCTTGGGAGGACGGGCTTTGAAGGACGGGTGGGTGGAGAGGTGATGGAGGAGCTCGGATTTGTATTGCGCTGCTATTAGGTCGGCGCGCAGGACGTGTCCGTCGCCCGGGCCTTCGGAGGGGGTGGGGGAGGAGGGGCGGGACATTGGGCTGGTGGTTGAGAAGCTGGCTGGAGATGGAGGGTAGCAGGGAGAGCGAGCGAGAGAAGTGCTGGGCAGGGAGCGCCACAGGCTTGAGGGAATAGAGGCGCGAAAGGCTAATGATGTCTTGGAGATGTAGGTCGCGTAGCGCCCACCCAGAAGGCTCATGTGCCCTCGCCCGTCACTTCACGCTCTGAAGTCGTCAGTAGGCGCTGGGATGCTCAGGCTGAGCTGCCGGAGAGAGTGTACAAAAGGAGAACGGAGAAAAGTTTGAACGGTTTCTTATTGATTTGCCCTTGGTCGACTCTGACTAGGAGGAAAAACCTGTCAGACAAGAGGGGCGCCAAAGTGCGGGGTAAGTGCTTCCGCCTTCTTCATCTACTTCGCGTAATGTAGGTGTAATGTAGACGTCGAATAGGAAAGGAGCATGACAATGGACATTGGATTGACGTTCACTAAGTAGAGTACATGAGGATTGTCCCGCAGGATCCTTGGGGTTGGTTGACAGGCAAGACGGGGAAATGAGCTGGTTAGGTGGTTATGTGCTGCTGCTCGTGCTGACCGACGCCCCGTCCGCAGTCCCGTTCGCCCCTCCTGCGGGGGAGGCTTCCGCCTCGGGGTACTCTTGTTCTTCGTCGGCGTCTTCTTTCGTGTCGTCGTCGTCTTCTTCGGGGAGCATGCGTGCCATCTGACGCGATCGGTCAGTTTGGGAACGGGATGAAGAGAGCAAGAGCAGAGGGCTTACCTTCATAGCCTCCGCCTCGTTCGAATAATGTCTCCCCCTTCGCTTTACGAATTCCTCATGTTTCTTCGCCGCTACATGCATGCACATCAGCAATCCATCAAAAGCCAAAGTAGGAGCGAAAAAGACTGACCCTCCTCATCCATAGGCTCATCCTCCTCCACTTCGCCCCACTCGCCCGGTTCTCCAGGGACGACCGTAATCCCCTCTCCAGGCAACGAGAAGCTCGCGCTCCTACTGCTTCCAGTGCTGGCGCTCACGCTAGGTCGGCTGGGGTAGCCGAACGACGGTCTGCGGGCAGGCGATTCGGTGCGCCCGGCGGTACTGCCGCTTGCGGAGGGTGGTGCCGCAGGCGGGGAAGGAGCGGTCGGGAGGGCGGGGAAGGGGCTGGCAGGGTTGGACGAGACGGGCGAGCGCTGGGTGAGGGAGAAGTCCGGGATCGCTGCAGGTACATGCGTCAGCTCTACTCTCAGCATACCTTACAACGGGAAGAAGAAGAGGAAGGGACAGGGGACGTACATGAGAACCCCTCGACCTCGTCCAGCTCGGCATTATACCGCACATACGGCGTCTTAGGCTCTGTGATCTTCATGAACTCCTGATCGGACAGATCGGTAGCAGCGATATTCGCTTCGTCCCACGTCAAACTGCATGCACCAACACCCGTCAGCATCCCAGTCTCATATGCACCTCCTCCACTTCACTCCCTCATTCCAACCCGCCTCCTCGCAGCGCAGCAGGGACCATGCGCAATAGGGACAGGGGAATAGTGGAAGAGGCAGGAGCGAAGGAGAGAGGAGGAAAGGGACGTACTGAGCACCAGAGTAGTTCGAAGGCATCGTCTGCAGCGGAGGGAGCGCATTCTTGAGTATCCCTTTTGGCTTAGGGGCGCTCGCGGTCGGAGGCGGGGAATGGAGCGCAGGCGGGTGTTCCGGCGGGTTGACAGACATCGTCGCTGGCTTAAGGACTTTCCTATAACAGTCCAGAAAGTGGTATGAAGTAGACAGGAAGGATAGAGGAGGTGGTAGGTAGGGATGAAGGGGGTCGTGTGCGTTGTTAGGTGGTTGTAACGTGTAGTACAGTACGCTGATGGGACAAGCAGGGACCACCGCTCTGGAAGGGATGAGATGCTGGGCTGAGGGGATGGAAGGGCGGCTGCAATTGCACTATGTGACAACTTGAAGGTTGAGGGCGCGCATGCAATGACGTCGCTCCATTCCGGGGAGGCAGACAAGCCACAGTGTTTCATTAACTAGACCTCATGTTGCAGAGTGCTTCGGGACGTTTCCATGGTGGTTGGCTACCGCATATTGCTGGGAATCTTGTGGTTGATTTTGATTGTTAGATGATATTGCGCGTATTAATTATTGTAATGCATCTGACTGCTCTCCATAACGATAACGAATATGGGAAGCCCACGACCTCCTCTCGCCGGAACATCCAATACCGTCCGCATTTATTAATGAATCAATCCCCACCCTTCTCTCGAGATACTCTTCAACTTCTGGCGAGAGGTGTCGGACTACCGACTTCGCCCATACGGCTCAAACCGTTTCTTCTTGCGCGGCTACACGGTCATTCAGCAACCCGCACGCCAGAGCAGAATAACGAAGGAACTCACCCTCTGTTCCCGCGTTTCCTCCTCCTCCCTCTCCCTAACCCTCGGCACGTCCACTTCCATCTCCTCCTCCTCTCTTCCCTCTTCCTCCTCTTTTCGGCCTCCATCAGGCCCAGCAGCAGCAGTGGGCGAGTAAGGCCAAACGACGACCCTCCCGTCCTCTCCTCCCGAGATCAACCTCCCATGCTCAGGATCATACAGCACACACCTCACAATCCCCTCATGTCCGCCCTCATACGTACTCCTCACAATCCAAGCATCTCCACCAGCAGCAGAGATATGCGCGAATCCACCCCTTGCCCAGAAATGGTTAGCATCCATATGCAGTGCGGGGGAAAGGAGGGAGGGGGAGGCGCACTCGTTTGAGCCTGCGAGGATTTGGAGCTCTTGCTCTTGGGAGTCAGGGTGGGGTTGGGGTTGGGATTGGGATTGGGATTGGGATTGGGAGTGGGAGTGGAAGGAACAGGAGATTATGTAGTCCGTTTGCCAGTCCTTCACTGCCGGTCGGCGGGCATCGCCAAAGTCTCTCAACATCGTCAGCTGCGTCTCGCATTAGCTTTACTTATCCCCATTAAACCTTCCCCCCCGCCCCCCATCCCAAGCGCGGAGAAGGAGCCAAGGAAGGGTAAGAGGTAAGGAAGAAGAAGACGCACCTCCCCGTCCCATATACTGACAGTCTCCATATCGCTCCTTGCCCATACCCTCCCCCCCTCCCCATCCGTAGATGCGGTAGATGACCACCCGGCATCAGCCACGCTCGTACCCCAATTCCCGACCTCCACCACCGCTTCGTCTTCGTCTTGCTCCCTCGCGTTCGTTAGGCTCACCAGGCCGTCTGTGCTGCCCGATAGGAGCCGCGGGTTCGTAGAGAGGAAGGGGTGGAAGGAAAGCGTCGTGATGTCGTCGCTGTGCGTTGAGCTGTGTGTATGGGTCGGGGCGGTAGGTTGGCGGAGGTCCCTATACAATACCAGGTCAGCTCGTCAGCCTGCCGGGGAGATAATGGGGAGGGAGAGGGAGGGGGGAACGAGGACGAACCAGAAATGGATCAGAGCGTCGTCCCCCGTCAGCTCCGCACCGGCCGCTACGGTCCACCCGTCCGGAGCAGCAGCGACGCTCAACAGCCCCGCTCTTTTCCCTCCCGGCTTGAGCACACCAGCAGCCTGCCGACTCCTTAGATCCCATCTCCTGACCGTCCCATCCGCCGAACTCGACAGTAACCCCTGACTTGGCTGCAGGACCTCCAAGCCCGTAACGCCCGCCTCATGCCCCTCCAACCTCCCCCTTTCCCTCAACGTCCCCCCATCCAGAAGAGAAAGCGCATTCTCAGGAGCCGAGAAACTCGCTACGTACCCCTCATTCTGCGGGAGGAGGGCGAGCGAAAGCACGTAAGATTTGGAGTGTGGCGTGTGCGTGTGGATGGGGCGGAGGGTGCTGTGCGAGGGGGAGAGGGAGAGCACTGGGGCTGGTGGGCCGGGGGAGTAGGTGTCTAGGTCGTCTTCCATTCGTTGGACTGGGCTTGGCGGTGTAGGAAAAGTATAATGCGTTGGATATTACAGGCGTGCAGGTTGGAAGCGGAGGTCCAGACCAGCAGCCAGATGGATGCGGTTAGAATAATGGGCGAAGTTCGAAAATGTCGCGTCTGCCCGATCGAGCCCCTCAGGCCAATCGACGATCCCCCTTTCCCCTCGCCGAAATGGTTTGTTTACGTGAGAGATATCCAACGCCTTGTCCACAGTCGTGCAGGAAATTGTGATGTTAAATCCCCCTTCCGCCGGTACCTCCCCACTACTGGTATGCAACACGAGCAATTTAGGCCGTGTACATACAGCTCCTTAAGGCGCGGAACCTGTGGGAAGGGCCCTGAAGAATGGGAAGGTCTGGCCGGGGGAGGCACGCGATTGGTCAGATTTGACCGGGGAATGGACGGCTCGTTCGCGTGGAAGGTCAGGTCCTGGTCGATTGATGGTCGTTCCCCCCGTCTGCAGGTCGAAGGTGGGAAATACGGTGGTGTCCTTATCCGCTCTCTGTCCTCGTCGTCCATTCTGGTCAACCTACCCGCTCATCTTTCTGCTGCATTCGCTGGCAAGTCCTCGACAGGCTTAGCATCGCGTCACCTTTCTCTCCCCTCGGTCCGCATTTAGAACTGCAACCTGCAACCCTACGCCTCGCATCGCCTCTGCCCTGCAACACCTGCAGCTGTACAACGCACGCGCCGACCTTTACCCGCTTTCCCTCTGCGTGCCTACGATCAGCATCCTTTACTTGGAAGTTGGCAATTGCATAGGAAGAGTGCATTGCGTTCCGCAGCTCGTCGTCATCGGTCCTACCTTGGATTCTTTGGCGTCTTACCACCACCTACCACCCACCACCACCTACCGTCCCATCTCCTCCACCATCCTCAACACGATGGAGTTATTAGACGGTGCGTCCCCTCCCCTCTCACTCTTTGCCAGGATGGCAACGTGCACTATGCTAATGCACCGCGCAGACTACCCCGAAGAATCATGCTTGCAAGGCTCGTCAAAGGGCAGCCTGCAGCGACCTAATCGTCCACAAAGTACGTCCCTCCCTCCCTCTCCCATCCTTCCCTCTACCTGCCGCGTCCAAGCACTTGTGAACGAGCGTGCTGATAGGCTGTGCGTAGAGCTCCCCGGCCCCGAAAAGCCCTTGCTCCCAACAATAATCGTCACCCCCTCCTCCCCCTCCCTGCGCGCCGCCCAGCTCCACCCACTCGAATTCCAACACCTCGTATACGCCCCCCCTCCCCCCCCTCGCGCCCCCCACCCGCTGTTCAAGCCCTTCGCAAGCAACCCAAAACGGGCCAAGGTCGTCTGTCTGCTGCTGGCGGCGGGGGTCGTGGTGCTCATGTGGCATGCGTGGAGTATGATGAGTGGGGAGACGTTTAGGGGGACGAGCGATTGGGGGGATGTGTGGGCTTGGGTTGTTGAGCGGGTTGGGGAGGTGTGGGCGTTGGTGCAGTGGGCGGTGGGGATGGTCGTGGAGAAGCTTGTGGAGGCGTAGGCGCGGGTGAGGATGGAACTGGTAGATATCGGACTATCTTTTTTCTCTCTATTCGCTTACTCGTTTCGTTTCGTTCCGTCCCATCTATTCGTTGATGTTTTACTACGGACTGGGGTTGATGGCCGTCCGAGCCCATGTATTCTACTTCTTTGGAAAATCGGATGGAATCCATGCTGTTATACCCCTTCCTCATAACGTGGACCTCGTACGTGGCATATACTGTGCGCTGAAAGGGGGGCAAGAAGCCACAGGCAGATGTGGGGGGAGGTATAGACGGTAGAAGTATGCTGGTTAACTTCTCGATTTTACTTTGATTGCGACGGTACAGGTACAGTTTATTAATTCACCACCTCAACACCGTGCTCTCATACGCCCCTCGTGGAGTTATTATGTCCCCTCACATCGATCCTCGCGCCCCTACAACCCCCCAAAACGCATCAGCATCCTCCTTCCCCCCATGCGCAAGCAAAGAAAGAGAGACTTACACAGAGTTGTTCCTATCCTGGAAATTGTGCCCCAGGCTCTCGGACGCCTTGAGCGTGCCCTTCTCGAGCATGATCTGCGCTACGGCGTCTTCGTTCGACGTCTCGAATACGTTCTCGAGCGTTTGCTTGGACGCGCGGCCGAGGTTGCCTTGCGCACCTTGGCCGCTGTGGAACACGTCGAAGGAGTCGAGGATCTCGACTAGGGGGATGGTGCTGGGCGACAAGTTAGTGGGGGCTTCTGCGGAGGGGGAACAGAGAGGGGGGAGAAGAGACGTACTGGTCACCCTCCTTCCATTTCTTGTACGCTGCCGGGTCCTGGACGACCATGATCATCTCATCCGTCGACTGCGGGTCAGGCTTGTAAACAAGGACAGAAACGCTCTTCGTCATCTTGGCTGGTTTCGGTACTAATGTGCTTATGGTTGATCGTTAACCGTGAGAGTGGTAGTATTGAAAGAGAGAGGTATGCGACTAGCTGGAATGCAAAACTCGTGCTTGTGTATGCGTGGGGAGAGAGAGGCGCACGACCCCCTCCTCTGTTGGTCTTATACCCCCAAGGAATGCCTCCGTCCCTACCAGCAACCTCTGGACGAATGCAGCTTGGCAGCCCCCCTCTCATCACGCCCTTCTTTGGGTCAGCGGTGCTCTGACGCACTGGGCGGACGACCCGGCGGAAAGGGAGGGGGATGAGGTCGGGTGATGTCATTGCGTGCTCATGCGCACTGCCACTCGTGCGGGTTCGGTCGGGCGGAATACCCCTTCCCCTAGTACACTACCTCGTACGCACCTTGTGGAAGGGGGCGTTCTCTGGGTGGATGGGCGAGCGGGATGGAGCGGTACTATGGTTACTGCTGCCATTGAGCGGAGCGAGCGGGTTGGTTGTGATTCCGACTGGAATTCAAAGGGCTGACTCGACGTTACGTGTCCCCGAACCATCAACAACATACCGAGATCCCTATCCTAGCACACATGATACTGTACATGGAGCATCGATCGACGCATAGTACGACCACTTGGCAGCTTCGCTTCCAGATTCAACCCGCTGACCCAACCACGATGATGGTCCGTGTACTCAGAATGACTTCTCCGCAAATCGTTCTTGCAGGGGCAGCCTCATCCCCGTCGTACGTTCATATTGGGCTTCTTCCCACAGCGCGCACTCTTCGCACAAACCCGACTGGACGTAGCACACGTCGTCTCCCCGCTCGATCTGGTGCTTCTTCCCTTGTTTCGGGTTGGAGGTGGAAGACGATGGATCGTTCGCGGGTTGTGCGCGAGCAAGCTGGTCCGTGCAGAGATGAAACTGTTCGTCCAGGACCCGGGTGTGGCCGCACAGCGGGTAGAAAGCAAGCGTCTGGCTTGTCATGCACATCGCGGCTACCAAGACACCAGTCAACCTTACAAGACTAGACCACAAGATTGTCCGTCCTTACCTGAACCTTTCGCGTACCCGGTTCGATAGGTCGATATGAAGTCGACGGAGGGGCGACTAGGGCAGGCCCTCTCACAGATATACTCCGGCTGCGGCATTTGCTGAACTCACACACGGGACAGGAGCCACTCCTAGGATCAGATAAGATGCTCTTTCCAGCCATACGCCGTTGCTTCGCGCTTGGCAGCCGCACAAGCTTGCATCACCGTCCCATCCCAACGAGGACAATCACCGGTCCGCCCGACCTTCGAAGACGAGACGGACGAGTGATGCAAGCTAAACATAGCAAGAAGAGCAAGGCACACCGGGCGAGGTCCGCCCTATCTGCCCTAGGGGGTGATACGGACCCTCCGAGTCTGCCCTATTTGCGCCCTTGCGGTGATAACGGGGGGGAGCTCCGTCCGGGTTCCGCACTTTGCTAGGGTATATAAGGCAGGTGCAGGCCCTGGACGGTGGAGACTTGGCGGGCATGAATGGGCAGAAGACAGCATGGCATGAAAGGAGAAGTTAGGGATGTATGTGTTTGCGGTTGTTGAGGTGGTGGGAGGGCGGGGTTCGGGATAACGCAATCGCAGAAGCTGGTGGGGAAGGTTCCTTGGAGCCGGGGGTGGGGATCGTGCTGGCAGGGATAATCAGATGCGGGGATTGGGAAATGGGGATGAATAGGGCAATACAACTTGCACTAGTTGGAATAAGACTTCAGCATTCGTCGAGTGTAGTACTGCATATTTGAAGGAAACCGAGGTCGGCGTAGGACCGCAAGGTGAGAAACGCTGGCCGATGCTTATGACGTCTTTGGATGCACGTGTGCCCGGGTGCTTCCGATGACAATGTGCCCTTCGCTGCTGGGGTAACACCCTCCCGTTATTTATAGCTTCTCTACAAACCTGTGAATCTTGATGTGCACAAGCCTGTGTACTATTTACAGGACACTTCAATAGTCCTGGGCAACATCTTCTGGCTGATCTGCGGTGCACATCAATCATAACGTTTTGGACTGGCAGACTAACGTGAGCGACGATGCGACATGACCTTGGGAGCGAGCTGGAGCTGAGCTGAGACTGCCTGACGTTATCGGCACCATTCCAACCCCAGACATCGCAACTCAAAACCTGTTGGCACCAAGCACCGGGATCGGTTCGGTTTGTCGCTGACACGACAGAACATTACGCCGTTTGTGGACGACCGTCTCAGCCACCATATCCCCCGCGCAGCAGCACTGATCCCGATCTGTTCTCCTGGCCAGGCCCCGCCGAGCTGTCTCGTTATTGGTCTATTTCCAGTGACCGGGTTACCTTTCGCACTCGCACTCCCCCCTTCCCCCTTCCCTCCTCCTCCCATCTGCACAAGCCAAGAAGGCACCTTCCCCGCGGGTGATATCGAGCGGTTCCCGGTTGCGAACACACCGACTGCGGTCCTATATTTGTCACATCCGCCCCTTCTCCGACTGCGCACCATACCGCTGGGTAGCATTCACCCTCACCTTCTCTCCCTTCACGACGACGTCTAGCCGACATACATTGCCATACTAGGATAACACGCGCCACAACCCGACCATTTCTACACCATGCCTTCATCCTCCTCCTCGCCCAGGAGTCCTAACGCACCCCTCCTCGCCCTCCAAGGCTACGACTCGCCGCCGCTCCCATCTCACAACAATAGACAGCCGCACTTGACCCACTCTCGCTCTTCGACAATGGAGAGGATTGACCAGCTTATGAAGAAGGCCAGGTGGAACACATCAAGCAAGTTCCATGGCTTGGGGACAAAGCGGGCAACCATCTTCCTGCTTGCATGCAGCGTAGCGCTCATCCTCACCCTCTCCTCATTCTTCGTTCCGGTATGTCACTAGCAGCTGAAGTGCGACATCATGCTGACTATATGCACAGAGACCCCAGCTCTCTGGTCTCTTCTCCTCATCAACAACCAAAGTCCCTCAAGCCGTACTAGACATCCCAACACATACAGAAGAGCCACCACCGCGCATCCCTCCTGGTCATCTCAACCCTCTGCCACGGGAAGCAACTCTCCAAGAGCGCTTGGCTGCGTTCCGCAATGCACCTGGGCTGGGTTGGGAGCAGTCAGACTTTATTCGGTGGAACCTCGAGGTGCGTCTACTGTGCACAGATTCCTGCGCATATAGGTGACACAGTACGGCCAGACCTGCTCCGACTTTGCCAAGAACCAGAACAAGGACTTGCTCACCAAGAGCCAGCTGGTCTGGGCAACGATGAACTCGTGCGTTGCGACTCCCACGCCACGGCCATTCCCGGTGCTAACCCTGTCCGATTCAGGACGATGATCTACGAGATTCGGGAACGGATGGCTTCTTTCCTCGAGATGCACGTCGAGCGGGGCAGCTTCGATCTGGTTCCCGTACGCAAGGGTGGCAGGGGTTTGATAGGCGAAGGAAGGGGCATTGTCTTCACCGCTGGCAACGCTGTAAGGGTAGCTGCGCCGTTCCTGAGGATTCTCCGCTGATGTCATGAGCAGGATACGCTGTCCCGAGTTATTGTTACCCTCAAGTACCTGCGGCAGAGTGAGTGCACTATTTATGCGGGGCATGTGATGTGGAGCTAAATATATGCGCGCTAGAACTCAACTGCGACCTTCCTGCTGCCATCTACCATTTCCCCTCCGAGAAGCCGCCGGAGGACTCACCGCTCGTTGCCGAGCTCGAGGGCCTGAATGCCAAACTCGTCGAAGCAGTTGGCACAGTGCGCGACAGCTCGAGGACGAAGAATTATCACCTTAAGGCCATGGCCATCGTGGAATCCGAATGGGCCGAAGTAATCTACCTCGACTCGGACAATATCCCAGCTGCGGACCCGCAAATCCTGTTCGACGCACCAAACTACCAGCGGCTGGGAGCTATGTTCTGGCCCGACTACTGGAAGACATCGCCGGTCAACCCCATCTGGCAAATCATCGGCGTACAATGCCGAGACGAATGGGAGCAAGAAGCGGGACAGATCATCATCGACAAGCGGCGGCATCTGGACGCGATGCTCCTTTCCCTCTATATGCTGTTGGATTGGAAGTTCTGGTACTATTTCTCGGACGGAGACAAGGATGTGTTCCGGTTCGCCTTCCTCGCGCTAAGGAAGCGGTGGGCATTGCCGGGTCGCTGGGTGGGTGGTGGAGCGCTGCCATCAAACTCTGCTACTGGTTTCTGCGCACATACGATGGAACAGTACGACCATACTGGGGAACCTATGTTTGTGCACTACAACCTGCTGAAGCAGATTCCCAGCGGTGTCTGGCAGGGCTTCACGTGAGTGATTATCGACCTTTTGCTTGACTGTCTGCTTATCACTCCTTAGCTGGGGTCGCACGAAACAAGTGAAAGGATACCCGGACCCGATGGTCGAGCCAGGTCCATACTCACAGCATCCCGAAATTACGCCCGAAACATCGACCTACATCGACCCTACCATCCGCGGACCAGACGACGTCGAAGCGGACATGCTCGCAAACTGCGACGACGACGGCAACTGCATCCAGCCCGGCGAGGTCGAAGTCCGCCGACGCGCCGTCCTCGAAAAGGGCATCCGTGTCTTCTTCCACGGCGGCCAATGGTCCGCGCTCTGTATCGACTTTGACTGGTCTGACCCGCACCCGGATCGGGAATGGACGCCGGACGGAAGTAACGCACTCGGAATCGACTGGAAGGGCAACCCACTGGAGATCGTTTATTGGGAACATGATGCCCGCTTGAACCACTTGGAGGGGGACGTATACGGATTGGGCTTCGTTCCCGGTGCACCGGGCTTCTGAAACTGCTTTTCTTTCTGCTCACTGATAGACATACACGGACTGGAGACACCCGGCTTCACTCTCTCTCTTCTATCCCACTTCGCATCCCGCATTCGACAACTTTGGCATCCATCATTCTATCCTTATTGGATCGTATATATGTACTTTTGGCACTGGCTTTCCTTGACAAGCATCGCATGACACACATAGACTTGTAGCATAGCATAGCACTACTTGTACCGCCCTTGGTGGGCATACACAAGCGTACAAGACAAAACGAATGCAGACATCCTTTGCACACAGAATCGCTTTGCCTGGTTGGAAATCGTTCGCATGATGTATATTGGTATCGTAAAGATGCTAGCTACGACAACACGGACCACCTACAGTAACAGGAAGCAAAGGAGCATACGCTGCGCTATGTGCAGACCATCACCAAGTCGAATTAGACATGCCCAACCTTGACCTAGCCGGGGTCCTCTTCGGCGTCCCCCTGCTCCCACTCTGGGTCAAAGATGCCGGCAGCGCACTAGCAACAGCAGTCTCCCCGCCCTGCTGCGCCGCCGTAGCCGCGACCATCAGTTCCGTCTGCCTGACCTTCTCCTCCAGCGCGCGGGTCTTGCTCTCGATCCACTGGAGCGTGCCAAGGTTCGAATTGAGGATAGCGACGATCTGCGATACTGGGTCCTCTGACGCGGCGATCGAAGCCGGATTCAGGCCGGAAGAGGAGAAAGAGAGCGAGGCGGAGGTAAGAGTCGTCCCTGGTGCCGTGCCGCCGCTGTTGAGGGAATTGATCGTCTCGATCATCTGGGCCAGATTCCGGCTCATTTCGTCCAGCTCGCGGTTAAGCCGCTCTGCAAGGCTGTACGCATCTTGTCGCGCTTTGTCGGCTGGGCGGAGGTCGCGCACTCCGCCAGTGCCCGTGTCCATGCCGGAGGCGGTGAGCGTCTTGTATGGGCTGCTGCCGAGGTTCTTCTCGAACATGTCGGTAAGGAGGGCTTCGTACCCGTCTAGAGCGGTGGAGAGCTCTTTTTGCTGCGTTTCGACGTGCTCCAGTGCGCTGTCGACCAGGAGCTGCGTTCGTTCGGCATCGTTCACGTCGCTCATCAGGTTTCCAATCTGCACAAATCTTGCTGTCAGCATCAAGCCATAAGGAGCGAGGCGAGGCCCATACCAAAGCACCATTCTCCAACAACATCCGGTCCCACTGCGCCACCTCCCTCGCAAGCTCCCCAAAGTCCTTGACAGACGTCTCAAGATCCTTCGACCACCGATTGACGATATCTTCCATACTGTGTCCCTGGAGATGCGAGATCGACGGAGCTGCTTTAGGCGCTGCAGCGGCAGTAGTGCTTGCGGCACCTGAGGTTGGAGCAGCTGTTCCCGTCGTGCCTTGGGTCGTAGAGGTCGTGGAAGGGCCACCGAGGGCGGAGGCGCCAAGCGTCGAGCTGCCCAGGGTGGGGGCATCCGCTAGCATACGTCCAATCAGCCCATATTCCCTATACCAAATGCCAAAATGCCAAAAGGACATACGTTTCTTAGCCCCACCAAGCAAGTTAAACCCCCCAAGCCCACCAGCAGCAGGCGGCGCCAGTGTCGCCCCAGTCGTTGCTCCAGTCGTTGCGCCTGCTCCAGCGGCAGGGGCACCATCCTTCGCACCCTCCGCAGTCTTCTCCTTTTCCTTATCTCCCCCAGCTGATGGAGCGGGCGTGGCAGGCTTCGCGAACGCCGCAAAGGGATTGGGCTTGTCTCCCGCTGCTGCGGGGGCTGCACCTCCAGCTGTTGTTGACCCGCCGGGAGCGGCGGAGTCGGTAGTGCCGGTAGCGGCAGCAGGCTTGGGGAACGAGAACCCTGTGAACCCACCCGTCGCTGGTGCTGCCGCTGGTGCCGCAGGGGCAGTCGAACCCGTTGCTCCTGAAGTTGAGATGGCGGCAGGAGCGGGAGTAGGAGGTTTCCCAGGACCAGCGAAGAGCCCTCCTCCCGCTGCTGGTGCGGCTGGCGCGCCCGAGCCGGTGGAGGGTGCCTCACCAGGGGTGGTCGGCTTGCTGAGGGCTGGGAAGAGGGATGTGCTGGTTCCTGCTGCGGCTGGGGCGGCGGCCGTGCCTGTGCCGGTGGTGGTGGAGGTTGTCGCGGTAGCGCCTTGAGTACCGGCAGGCTTGCCGAAGTTGCCCCAGTTGAAGGCGGGGGCTGTCGTGCCCGTCCCGCCAGTCGCAGTCGTTCCAGTCGTCCCAGTCGTAGCTCCAGTTCCAGCCGCCGGAGTCGTCGCCGTACCGCTCCCACCAGCCGGAGCGCCAAACAGGTTAAAAGCAGGCTTCGGCGCAGCACTTCCGCCCGCAGCAGCCGTGCCCGAATCACCTGCCGGACCAGTTGTGCCAGTTGTACCAGTTGTGCCGGACGCCGCAGGCGGCTTGGGGAATGAGAACCCCGTGAACCCGCCCGCTGCGCCGCCTGTGCCCGTCGTAGTCGAAGAGGCGCCTGCCGTAGCACCAGGAGCAGGAGTAGGAGGCTTCGACAGCCTCGATAACAGGTCGCCGCCCGGAGCAGCCGGAGCTGGAGCTGCGGTGTTGCTACTGCTGAAGGTGTTCTCGGCGGATGTGGAGGGCTTGCCGAAGTTTGCGAAGAGCGAGGGGGCTGATGATGTTCCTGCTGCTGGTGCTGCGGGTGCGGTCGTACCGGTCGTTGTGCCGGTCGTGGTGGCGGCGGTGCTGCCTTGTGTACCGGCCGGCTTGCCAAATGAGCCCCAGTTGAAGGGCGCTGAGCCGGAGCCTCCGGCCGTCCCCGTTCCAGTGGTGGTAGTGCCGCTCGCTGCTGCGCCCGTAGCGGGAGTTGAACTCGACGCGCCCGCAGCGCCAAAGATGTTGAAAGTTGGCTTTGCAGCCCCGGATGCTCCGGACGCAGCATTGTTATCCGCAGGTTTTGGGGCAAACAACGAGGGTGCAGCGGTCGTCGTACCACCTGAGCCTGAGGCGGCCCCGTCCGCGGGTTTGGGGGCGAAGAGCGACGGAGTTGGCGTAGTGCTCATGGCGCTCGCAGGGGCATCAGCGGGCTTAGGAGCGAACAGTGATGGAGTGGGAGTCGTGCTCGTCCCCGTTGTGGTGGAAGTACCAGCAGGCTTGGGAGCGAACAAGGAAGGAGCGGAACCGCCGCCGGCTGGTTGGCCGAACGGGCTTGCGGTCGTCGTCGTACCAGACGTTCCGGAAGGTTGACCAAAGGCGTTGGTCCCGCTGGATCCAGCTGCGGGTTGACCGAATGCGCTCGTTCCTGCAGGCTTGCCAAACGCGCTTGCTGCTGCGCCTGCATTTCCCGCTGGTTGACCGAACGGACTTGCCGTGGATGTCGACCCACCCGCGGGCTGACCGAACACATTTATCGTAGATCCCGACCCGCCAGAAGGTTGTCCAAAAGCGTTCGTCGTCCCCGACCCTCCCGACGGTTGCCCGAACGCGTTCGTCCCCGACCCCGCCGCCGGCTGGCCAAAGGCACCAAAAAGCCCTCCACCCGGCGGTTTCCCAGCTGGAGTCGTGCTCCCCGCTCCTGGCTGTCCGAATATGCTAGGCGGCGCGTTGTTCGATTGTGGTGTTGAGGGTGCTGCCGGGGTGGTGCCAGTGCCGTTGTTGGCGGTGTTGGCCGTGGACTGCTGCCCTAATGGGGAGGGGTTTGGGGGTTTGTTGAAGTTGCTGAACATCGTTGTCCTCAATTCCTCCTGCTTGAACCTGGATATATGCGCTTTGGAGGATGAGGAGAAACGGGTGGCAGTCAGCGCGTCGATTGAACGGTGCACGCGCCTTTTGGAGTCCGGTGGCGAATTGTCCGCGATTCTGTTGTAAACGGAGGCAGTTACGGCCTCGACCACAGTCGCTCGGGGTCTCCTTCTTTCATCAGGGGTCCTAAATCGACTATTTTTGCCAGAAGGTGCCGTTGCTGTGCATGTAATCCTAATCTGCCTCCGTCCTCTGCGCAGCCTCAGCTCATAAGGGGCTGTCGACGTGGAACCCCTCTCCCTTCCACGACTGCCCTCTGCTCAGAACACGTACTCCTCTCACTTTTCACTCGCTCCCTCCACGACTCCTTTCCCACTAGCTAGTCTAGTTGTATCTCTTCAACGTCTACCATCAAACCGTCTTCGTCAACATCTACGCGATAACCGAACGCGATCCAAAACTAAAAGCGAACTATCTACCATGGACTCGATCGCCCCTAGCCTACTTCTGAGGCAGCCAACCCCTGAATCGTCCAACGAATCCACAAAGGGCGACAACGGCTCACGAAAGCGACGAAGGCCGAACGACCCGCCGCATGAGGTGCCTCCTACTCCTGGTCCAGAGGCGACACCGGAAGAACGCCGTGCTGCTCGCGCTCAGAGGAACAGGATCGCCGCTCAGAGCAGCAGGGATCGGCGTAAGGAGGAATACCGATACCTCCGGGACCGGATCGCCGAGCTTGAGCGGGAGAACCAACTCCTCCGCGCTGGCCATTTCGTCCCTCCCTCTGCTGCCCTGACGAGCCCTGCACCGTCCTCCGCCTCGCTCGACTCGACTCCCGCTCCTGTGTCCGGCTCAGCAGACCAGTGGAAGCGCGATATCGAGAGTGAGAACCGCGAGCTCCGAACGAAAGTCGCCAACCTCGAGCGCATGTTCGCCCTCATCGTACCCAATGCCCCCATCAACCCACTCGCCTCAACCTCAACCGAGGCATCATCAAGCTCTGCTTCTTCAGTCAGCGCAACCCCGGTCGTAGCAGATACCCCTCAAAGTGTGCCCACTCGCCACCTAGCACGGGTGGCGACCGACTCCCTGGTGGAGACGGCCCCGCAGCGGGTGGGCACCAATCCGCGATCATCCCCAACTCCTTCCCCTCCTCTTCTGCTCCGAACCCCCTCGCCCTCAACCGGGCAAGCGCAGACTGGCTCCTCTCTCTCCTCCAACTCGGTCATCCCCTCCCTGTCCCTGTCCCCGCCACCACCGCCGCCCCAGTCCTTTCTTCGATTTCGAACAAGAACCAACGAACGGCAACAGCAGCGACTGACCTCGCGGCGGTGCCACTCGCATCGCCCTTCCGCGAAGGCCAGGACCTGCTGGCGGATCAAACTACGGGTAGCCCCCTCACGGCAGCCCTCCGGGCGACCGTACCGGAGATGACCTTCCTCCCCACTCCGTCAACCTCGTCCTACGCCGGCTCCGAGCTCGACTTTTCCGAGTTCGCGCTCGAGCCTGCTGTTTCCGCCCCGGAACCAGCAGCAACGGACGCAGCGTCGACAGCGATCGTGGAGGAGATGATGAGCAAGTACCTTAATGACATGGTCTCGGACCAGAGCTGGGCCTGGGAGGCGTGCGGGCACGACCCCGACGAGACGAAAGACGTAATGAACCCCTCCAATCCCACTATCACCACTACTACTGGAGCGACAGAAGTGAACGTGTTCTGAGTACGGCAGCATTTCTCCATTTCTTTTTACTTCCTATTTCTCAGACATCTGTGTTCTTGGATCCCTATTCCGTCTTCTCAGACCGGACACTACGGGCGTCCCTACACACTCTTTCGTTGTCTTTTCTCTCTCGCTTCCCTCCTGTACTTCCGGCAGCATCGCGACCCGACCTTTCTTCTTTCTACTGGTGCTTGGCTTGGACTGGACGATTCTGCTGCCTCCCTTCGGGTCGTAGGCGGCGTTTCGTTTGTCTGAGCTGGGGCGCTGGTGGGAGGAGAGGAGAGCGTTGTGTGTGGTTGGATTAGAGTAGGCTGGCTGGTTAGGTAGATAATGAAGTTTTGTGGGACGTATATGCGCGATCCGACTGCCCCGAATAGTGCATATATGCGCATTGGAGGTAGCTGCCTCCAGCGTAAAGGTATACAAAGGCATAACAACCGTCCAACCCATCTATCCAATCTCCCTCAACGCCCAATGTAAGCAATACAATCCCATCCCCCCAAACCCCCGCAACATCCTCCCAAAACCAAAACGACCCCCAGCTCATAACGACCTCCCCAGCCTCTCGACCCCCTTACACCCCTCCGTCCCCCTCACACAAACGACCGTCTCCTGGCCTGTTTGTTTGTCGGGTACGAGGCATTTGATGTCCTGTACGCTTGGGCAGGGACATTCGGAGGGTGTGGAGACGCATGTGAGGGTGTCGGGGCAGAGGTAGGCTGGGCAGGGCACTACATATTCATAGTTAGAACCTCCAGTCTACCACCAGGCAACACAACAGAGCGGAGCGAGGTATATAAGGAAGGGGGAATGCAGGGCAGATGAGGGCAGATGAGGGCAGATGAGGGATGGGTGGAGAAAGGGGACGTACCAGCCTCAGCCTGCGCCTGCCATAACGACTGCTGCCCTCCCCCAGGATGAGAATGATGTGCCTGCTGGTGCTGTTGTTGTTGTCTGTGCCCACCGCCGCCGCCGAAGAACTGGTCGAAGATGTTGAATTGGGCTGAGACGATCGGGAGGAGCAAGAGCATTAGATACGCGGGTAAGAGCGGGTAGCGCATTCTGCAGTTTTAGAGGTGGACGGGGAGAGCCGGTCCTGGGTGGGGTGCCAGTGGGGGAAGGAGGATGGACGTGACGTGGTCGTGGTCGTGCCTTCCAAGTTGGGCAGTCAGGGTCCCTTAGCCGTTCTTGTTGTACTCCTCCAGCTTGGACACACACCTTGAAATGTCCGAACCGGTATTCAAGAAACGCACCCGCCCGCCCAACGCCGGCAAACGCCACCTCGGCGACCTAGGCTCCGGCACATCCACGCCCGCCGCAGGCGAGTCCACGCCAGAGCCTCGATCGGAGACGGAGGAGCCAACAGAAGAAGAACGCAAGCTAGGGTGAGGACCCCCTTCCCTCTTAAGTAGTGAGAAGAAGCACGGAAACTGAGGTGGCCGAAAGGCTTGTTTAGGCTAGATGATATTGTCCTCCTGCGCAAGTATAGACAGGCGATGAGGCATGAGGGGATTGATGTGCAGAAACTCGTTAAGGGGGAGAAGAGGAAGAGGCGGGCTGCGGAGGATGAGGAGGAGGATGGGGCTGTTGTGGAGAAGGGTGGGTTGAAGAAACGGGAGTTTGAGGGGGAGACGTGCGTTTGGCTTGCTTTGTATGGTTATGAAGGAACGCTGACTTGCGTGAAGAGATGGAGGGGAGGGCGACTCGATTGCGAAGAAGTTGAGGGCGAACAACTTTACGCAGCAGACGAATGCGCTCGATGTGAACAAGCATATGTTCGTCTTCGTTCTATCCCCCAGTACCTCTGCTGAAGGCGGTGTAGGATGGAATACATCGAGAAAGAGCTGAAGAATCGACGTGGAGAGTCCAGCTCCTCGAACACCGAAGAAAAATCCGGGGCGTACGACCCATATGCCCAGCTGTTCAAGATCGACCCGAAGTTCAAGGTCAAGTCAAAAGCTGAGGAGGAGGAAGGAGGTGTCCAGGCCAGCATGGCTATGCTTACTGCTATTCCTGAGGTGGACCTTGGCATGGAGTACGTCCCTCTTTGCTCGGCGTAGAGGCCACTTCTGATGATGGTGCAGGACGCGGTTGAGAAATATCGAGGAGACCGAGAAGGCGAAACGGCAGGCGGCGGAGAAAGTGTCCGCGAGCAAGATGACAGAGGAGGACGAGGGCTTGGCGGCTTTACGATGTAGGCTACGCAACCGTTTGCTCTGCAGTGGAAGCTGACGACAGAACAGTCATGCGACGTACCAAGGAGGAGCAGTCACCGGCAATAGCCCTCATGAACGCAAGACTGGAAGCTCAAGGCTTTGCACCGACCCCACCAACCCGTGCACAACCGTCGAAACCCAGGACAGCGACAGACGAGCAGATACTGGAGCGTTTCAAGCAGAGGATGAAGCGATAGCATCTCTCACCGTGCGCATACAGGCGCGAAACTCTGTCAGTAATAGGTTGCACATCTTGGTGTTATTACAATGTACAAATACAACGAACTTGGCACAACCACACAGAGGAGATCATCTCAATTCCTCATCCGAGCGCCTCAAGCATTAGGGATATCATGCTCCTTCTTCAGTCTCTCCAGCTCCTTCTCCCTCGCCTCCAGCTCAGCCTTTTGCGCAGCGGCCTCTTGTCGTGTTGGCATATGGTAGAGAACGACAATGTATCGCTCCTGGAGATGGAAGCCGTTCAGGTGGTCGAGCGCGTTCTTCGCCTGTTCATTGTCGTCAGTCCACTGTCCCACATTCAGAGTAATAACACAAGAAGGGGACGCACATCCATGACATCATCATACACGACAAAGGCAGTCCCCCTCGTCTTCTGCTCATTGCCTAACCGGATCTGGCGGATCGTGCCATATCGCCCAAACAGGTCATACAGGTCCTCGCCAGTAATAGTATAGTTCAGGTTCTTGACGAACAAGATCCGGTTCGCTCCTGGTGGGAGCTTGTTCTACGAACCGTCAGCAAAGGATAAGAAGTATGAGCAGGAATGGGGCTTACTGCTGGTCGCTGTGCTACTGACATGGTGGATGATGACTAGCAAGAAACGTCTGGAATGGTAGGCCGCTCTAAGCGCTCGCTCGACCTGTCTTTTGCTTCCGGGTAACAAGCGCTCGTCGCAAGGCTGCTTCAGTCACTTGGTTTGCTGAGTGAAAAGCTGCAGAAGGAGGTGGCCTTTCTAGATAGTATCGAAAAAGCCTCGAAGAAAAGAATACAAGTGAAGACGAGTAACGAAGAATTACTCGGGTCGCTGTGATGCTAGAGCTGGTGAGGTGAACAAGTGCAAGAAAGAAGTGCAAAATGATTTTTCCAGATACCCCCGGCGAGACTTGAACTCGCAATCTCCGGATGGCCGGTATAGAAGTCCGGCGCCTTAACCATTGGGCCACGAGGGCGAAACACCTTCAGTCTCCCCTCCAAACGTGATGTACTACAGGGGTTAGACGGAACCATTTTGCAATGGGCGGTCGTCAGCCGCGCCGCAGAGGCGCGTAGGAACCAACCCACTGCCAAAGTATGGATGACGACCCATTCGATGCATCAGTATGGAGTACTGGCGCCCCAAGCACTTCAAAACCACCAGAACCTCAGACCGACGAACAACCTGTAGAGCCAGCAACAGAAGCACCAGCATCGCCAGCCGGTGACGAGAATGGTGGCTTTGACGACTTCGACGACTTCGGTGCGCCTGCTGCACCTATACCCGAGGGCGAAGCGGCAGACTTTGGAGACGATTTCGGCGAGTTTGGGGAGACTGTAGAGGCAGATGCGTCGGCATTCGTTCAGACTGAGGAACCAGAGCCGATACCGCCGCCTCCCACGCAGAGGGAGGAACTGCCTACGCTTGTGCTCGATCCTATGCCCAGCAGGGAGGAGCTGGAAAGGGTCATTGATGCGTTGGTTGCACCAGTGTTTCCTATCGACACAGGACAGTTCTCGGACGAGCCGATACGAGAAGTGTCCGGTCCAGGCCAGATGCTGTTCACGAAGGAAAGGTGCGCACACAATACGTTCACTACGGAGGAGGTCTCTGAACTTGATCGTAGTCGCGAGCTGTACCGCACCCTTACAGAGATACCACCGGAGATGACGAAACCCGTGAACTGGACAAGATCGCGAATACGAAGGCAGCAGCTCATTGCACTTGGTGTGCCTGTCAACCTGGACGAGGTGCGTTCCTGACACACACTCACGCGAGGCACGGTTGCTCAAAAGCCTTCCAGGTGTTACCCACATCAAGCGCGAGACCGTTACCCACATTACATATTACCACTAATCCCACTGGTCGACCCGCATCAGCTCCGCCAGGACGACCGTCCACACCCGCAGGCCTCGCCTCCCGTGCAGGTACGCCTCTTCCTGGTCATCGCACACCACGCACTGGGCCGCCACCGCTTGGTCCACCACCAAAAGTCGACATGGTTAGGGCCGAGGAGCTTCTTCGCTTGACAGAGTGTGAGATTATCTGCCTTCAAGGCTGATCATAGTTTCTGATGATATGCAGCACAACTATCCATCCTTCCTCTGCCCGCTGTCGAAGCTCAACTGGCCGACATCCGCGCCGTCACCGAGCAAGCGAACGCCCTCCTTGCACATCTATTACAGAGCCGAGACGTGCTGCAGCAAGATGCAGAGACGTATAACCGACTCATCGCTGAGCTGGTCGGTGAGGCACAAAAGGCAAAAGCACCGCAGACTAGCCGGTGGGGACGGAGAAAAGAGAAGTCTGGATCGACAATGTCCAATTCGTAGACGTGCAATATGTATTACTACTGTGCAATTACTGCATATTATCACAATTACCCCCTCCTATCCATCAGGACCAGACTCCACATGCGCAGAGCGGAAAGAGCGTTGCCAGAGACAGTGCCCAGAACTTGCCGTAATGACATCTGCTAAATTCCGTCTTCTGCCAGCACCACGTCTCTCCCGCGGAACCTGACTTTGCGTCTGAACCGCGATCCTCTGTTTCTCGCGCTTCTACTTCCATGTCCAACCACCTCAACAAGGGTAAATTAAAAGCAACGGAAGTGAACTCGGAAGCGGAAGAGGCAAAATGGCAAGAACGCTACTATGAAATCGAGCGACAAACACAAGAGATCGAAGAAGTAGGTTCTTCCACCGTACAATCCGTGTTGTCTGGGGCGGAACTGACCTGAAAGAGGATAACGATCGACTTCATCTGGAGATTCTCAGGACGAGGCGAAACATACAGCGTGTCCGGATGGAACGCGCGTAAGTCTCCGTTGACGTGAACGGAAATGTTTGGATGCTCTAATGCCGTTCTCAAGAATATTGCTGGAGCGGTTGGCTGCGCTGCCAGACCTTCCTCCTGATCCGTTACCTCACGCGGGACACCGTATAACAGAAGGAGACGATCAGTATGACGACCCTGCCCCAACGGCGGCGGACTTGCAAGCACTGGTTCGCGAGGTAGGAATCACGGAACCCATTTTTTCCTGTTTATCTGACAGCCGTCGCAGGGGGTTAGGACTGGTCGACATCTGCAGTTGCAAGCTCCCAGCAGATCTCCGACAGAACGACTGGAACCCGGCGCGGTAGAAAGTAACGATACTCAGCAGTCGTATGACAGGAATGATGCAATGTACGAAACTTCGCGATCGCCCATGCCGGAAGAGCAAGTTTCACCGCCCTCTCTGAACACACAGCGTCCAGCGCTGCCGCAGCCACACCACGCGCGGATCGTGTCGCCACAACAGCAGCATGAGTACCGAACCGAAGCCGCGAGATCTCCAAGCAACTCGGTTCCCTTTAATTCTCAGTTCACGCACGACTGAGTGCCATGCGGCTTGGATTCTCAAGCGCGGCGTCATCCGCAACTGAAGCTTTCGAAAGACGCGATGCAACATGTTGATGATTATACAATGCGGGTCACAAGACGAAGACACAAAATCAAGCTCGTTGCGGCATCGGAGCTATGCCATGTTCGCGCTTGAATGCTGAGAACTCTTCTTCCTTCTTCTTGTACTGTTCAATCAACGTCTGTAATACCTTTTGGATCTGGATTTATGTTATTATATGCCAAGCCTGATGAGAAAAGGGTACCTACACCGTCGCGATTTGTTTGTAATGCCGGCAAGATATCCTTCACAGTTCGCTCGACGAGCACTCCGCCGATCATACGGAAACATGGTCGTTCCGGATCCTTCTCATTCGCTTCTTTTAGGGTCTGAAGAACAAGCCTGTATTTGTTGATGAGACTCGGATTCCCTCGATAGATAATGCATGCCGTACTCATGCTCTTCGGCTTCAGATTCCAATTCACCAACTTTCTCAGCTAGGGATTGTATTTCTTGCTGATACCGGCTATATCCGGCTTGGATGTCCGAGTCACTCGGAGCACCCCTAGGTCATAGTAACAACGAGATCAGAGTTAGATCGTAGGTTGCGCAGCTGGAGACGACTGGACGGCACGCACTGTTTGCGTGGTGCAGACATTTGACACGCGTTGGGTCAGCTGTACACTGTCAGCCTACTTAGGAGGAACCATCAGGTTGAAGTCCATACCAACTAATCGCACTAGATTCCAGTCGATCAAACAGACTTCCGGCGGTCGCTTCAAGGTCGGGAGAATGATGAGGGGATCAGGGAATGACTGACGTCGGAGGTCGGTGCTCTCGGCGCCGCCCGGCTTTTCCACAATTTGCCTCCGGGAAGCGACAGGCTTCTGTTTCGCCTTCAGGGCCTTTGGCGCGACAATGTCGGAAGCAGCCCAATTTGAAATGGCGACAAGGCGTAACTACTATGAGCGCTTATGGGTCGCACAGATAACTTAGGTTAATTTGAGCTGTCAATAATATGGTGTCGCCGTTGAAGGTGTGCTACTTGGTCCGCAACCACCCTGATCCTCTCCCTTCTATCAGATCCAGGTTCTACAGCACTCATTCATTCCTGGCTGGGTCTCGACCTGGAAAAGGTCGAGATCAATTCCAGTCTCGAAATTCGAGTTCCGCGCGAGGTCGAGGCTGAAAAGGAACTTCGCCGATAAGTGGATGAAGCCCGTGAGCCAAGGGGTCAACAAATGGAATGTTGTCGCTTCGGCACATTATTCCAATAGCTTGCAGAAGAAAGAGGTGCCGTCCCGTTAAGCTGTCGAGCCCTTGTACTGAGGTAGTGGATGCAGAACACGATGCACGGAAGACCAAGAAGCCGAACGTCGACCGATGTCGATGAGTAGAAAACGAAAGACGTTGCCTTCTCCATGCTCGCTCAGTTCGCGGAACCCGAACCGTTTTTCTGTATGGGCGTCTAATCTCTTGCGAGCAGCGGGCCGAACGGAAGTGAAGCATTAGAATCCAAGCCACGACGAGCGAGTGTCTGTCCAAGTTTTGTTTTTGAAGAGTCCATGTAACGGAGCCGGTCTGGACTCCTATGGCTGGAGGATGTCATGGGCGTGCGGACGTCGGCGTACCACTTTCAACATCGGACGACTGTTCCTCCGACCCATTAGCTTCCGTTCAGGTTCTGCCCACGGACCAAGTTCCCAAATCGGCACGGTCTCGAATTCTCCGCACTGAAAGAAACATACAGCCCGTTCGCATGGAAAGAACGTAGGGAAGCTGAGCGGTCGGAACTATTCTCTGGCTCCGCCGCGCGGCATCGTTCCGCCGTCGAGCTCGCGGAATATCCCCAGGTTTAGTCATTCTCACGGTAATGATGCGCTCATCATGATCATTCCGTTGTATAGCCAGGCACAGCGGGTACGATCAAATCTGTATGCTTGGAGGAATATACTTCCCCGTATTGTACACCTTGCCTCCGTACTGGTGAGCGTGAAGAGCAGAAATCAGTACATTATCCGCATCGGGAACTCGGGAGAACTCACCTCCCAGCCCTTGACATCTTTCATGAGCTCCTTCTCCCTCTCGTTCGCGACGTGCTGCCGCCGATAGAGATCCCGATCGCCTTCCGCCATCAGCAGAGGGACGAGGTGGATGCGAGCCCATTGCTTTTCCCGCAGCAATTCGCTATCAGAGACCCTTGATCAGCTCCGTTCCAGCGGAAAATGCGATGCAAGAAGAGAAGTTGATAGGCGATAATCCAAGGTGGGGCCCTGAAAGGAGCAAGGTCCGTCTGGATAACGGCAAACGTGTGCCGTCCGCAACCCCATCCGCTCCAACCCTGGCGTCATCCGCAGATGGACTCCAGACAAGAGCAGGTGGTACAGAGGGTCGCAGGAAGCGATCGCTGGAACAATTCCAGCTCTCGGCCGCCGAACGCGTCGCGAATCCCTCTCGTTCCAGTTCAAACTGTATGATGGCAACTCACCGTTTTTCCCGGTTGCTCATTCCTACACGATAGAGCCCATAGCCAGAGACGAGGAGAGCAACCCCAAAGATGACCGCACCGCTCGGTCCCTTGAACGGTAGGTACCGCTTGTATCGGATGGGCTCGAAGCCTCCCGGAGGGGGCATATCCCTGGATAACGACAAGAACCACATCAGCTTCAACAGTGGGCATGTGGAACGCCAAAGAGTACGCACTGTCTGTACGGTACAGACATGTTGACAGGTATAGGTCACCTGTTCGGTCGTTGTCAGTCGCTAGTGGACATCATGGGATGAAATACGCACGTAAGTAGCAGGACCAGAGTCGAGTGGGTCAGACGCTGATCACCGTCTGGCGGTCAGTTGGTGTTGTCTGCGTCAAGTGTGGGAAGGGACCCTGGTCCTGTGAGTGGCGAGCGCGGTCGGAGGTCGGTGCTCTCGGCGCCGCCCGGCTTTTAGGACTAACTATTGCTTCCGAAACCCAAAAGAAGCATGAACGGACAAACAGAGCGATGTGAGAGAGAAGACGAGGTGTTTGCATTTCGCCCGGCTGTGTTCGTCCCTGTCACTCCGCTTCCCTCTGTCCATCCTCGGCGCGGAATCTCTATCCATTCCTGGAAGCTGCTCCCTTTGACCGCTCATGAGGAGTTACTTGAGCCTCCACGGATGCCAGTTATGCATCCAAATCCCCCTCTTCGTTTCTCCCTCCTCACACCTTCAAGTTTCTATCACCTCTCGCTGCTCGGCCCGCCAGCCGTACCTTCTTTGCTAGCGCTCGTTGCTTGTGGCCGCTATTCGGGCTCAGCTGTACCGTCCAAAGGAATATTCGCTTGCCGCATTCGTGGAATTTCCAGGATTGCTGCTTCGCGGCCACACCGCTGGCCCCGCATATATCTGGCTCCATTCCCGCGCATCGCCATGGCATCAATAGCTCAACCAAATACGGCATATCAGCTATATTCTACAGGACTTGACTCGACCGTCGTTTCCCGGCAGCAGTGGATCGCTCACCAACACCAATCGATAGAAGGTCCCCCTATCGACGATCCTCGTGTTTACGCATCGGGCGGACCCTACTCATACGGTGATCAACCGTCACTCGTAATTAATACGCCCGCGCCCTTTGTCCTTGACTCGCATGCCATCCCCTCTCCACTGGACGCATACACAACGCTGGACATGGGGATGACCGCTCATCCTCAACCCATCTCGACGATGACCTTCTCACCTCGACATCGTCCTCGGCCCTCTGGTATCCTCTTCGGTCCAATCCCTCAATTTCCCAGCAGCGATGATTCACCCACCCAATCGTTCACTCCAGTACAGGCCGCCGATTCGCCTGATCTGAACTGTGTAGAGTTCGAGCAGCTGTCTCCTGATGAGCAGGAGGCATATCGCCGAGGCGCTTCTGAAATCTTTGCCGTCCTGCGACAGAGACAAGAAAAGCCCACTCGTGAGGCGATCGCCCTTCCGCCTGAGTCGGTCGCATTGGTCGTATCTTCCCCTTTTCAATCCGACATAACCGACCAGTCACTGGAAGCAAGAGACGCCGACCCTCACGTCACCAGCTTCGTCGATTTCTACGATGTGGACATACAAATGGAGGATGCATCTCTTGAGCCACAGCACGACCGAATCAACTTTGTCGGCTTTGGACAGGCGGCGCTGCCATGCTTCGAGCACAAACCACACACCGAACTTGTGTCGCCGCACAATTCGCACCCTACTTCCCTCCTGATTGCGCAAGCCTACGAGGGCGGCCCTTCAGCTCGTCACCATTCGTCTCTGCCAAATCTCCATATCCCCCCCAATGGTAGCGGTAGCCTCCACCATCCACCATCTGCTGAAGCCTGGTCTCCCGACATGAACCGGACTTTCGTCCCCCCTACCTCTGCCGCCAACGATACTTCCGCCCCGTCTGGTCATCCGCGCCCCTTCACAGCAGGCGCAACATCGCCTTATGGAATATCTTTTGTACATGAAGAAAACCACACTACCGTGACTTCAAGCGAGCATCCGCCTATCCGCCCTGTTACTGCCCCTGGGGCGTTCTCCTTCGAGTTCAAGATCCCTGGTCCGGAGCAGACAGATAATCTCGAATCCGCCGTCCCTCAAGACGCAGCGGCGTTAAAGTCTCAAACTCCGCCTATCCCCGCTACGTCCTCCTTGAAGCCGAACACGTCATCTTTTGTGATCAGGACGCCCCTGTCTCCAAGGACGAGTCAGAACAAGCCATGGCCGATGCAACATCCTAGGCGCAGGCGGCAGCAGTACAGCACTAGTAGCAAACCACCTGCCGAACAAACCGACGGCGCGGAGCCGAAGAAACCTCGCGGCAGGAAGGCAAAGGCTGAGGTCGCTGAGGGAAGCAAGCCACGTGGGAGGAAACCGAAGGCAAAGAGCGAGGAAGCCAATGTGGACGGTAACGAGGGGGCTGCTGACAAGGATGGAAAAGGTCGGTTCTTTATGATCCCCGACATAGTACGCGACCTGACACACTTCAGCGCCTCCGCGACCCGTCATCAATGCACCCAAGAAACCCCTCTCGGCGTGGCAGTTGTACTTTCAGAAGTGGGTGCACGATCGTATGGGTAGTACGCACGTCTACGATGGAAAGCCTGCGGACCGCATGTCCGTACACCGTGAGGCGAAGCTCGCGTCCGCTGCATACAACGAGCTCTCAACCGAAGAAATTGACGTACGGCTAAGCCCCACTCCTGCATTGATTAATTGCTCATTTTCGAACAGAAATGGGAAGAGCTCGCCAAGGAGGAAAAGAAAAACTATGAGAAGGCTTACAAGGAATGGCAGAAGAAATTACGGCCGGATGTGATCCAGGCGGAGAACCGATTCCGAGCGCACTCGAGACGACATGGTCTGAATGGTCAGAAATACTCCAGGTCAAACATGAAGGACCCCAATCAGCCACCAAAGCCTCTCAGTGCTTTCTTCCTCTTCCAGAAAGAGATTCAGAACGACCCTGAGCTGTCGAAGAAGTACTTTGGCGACCTGCAGGATGCGAAGGAGCGGGCGAAGGCAGCGGCTAATGGTTGGCGAGGGCTGACGCCGGAACAGAAACGGGCAAGGGGCTTTAGGCAACGTTCTTCTCTGCTTGTGCTGATCATGCGTTCTCTAGCCGTATCTCGAAAAGGCCGCTCGGGATAAGGCGGAATGGGACGAGACGCAAGCTGTCTATCTGGAGATGACTGAGCACCTGCCATCCGGGGTCGACCTTCCACCGTATCCAACAATCGAAGAGGCGCGGGAATATATGCGGCAGAAGTCCGCCCGTATCTCCTTGTCAGCCAGGCCGCAGGCTCGGTCTGCTCAGACTCAGGATCCCACCAAGGCTACGGCATGAGCGTACCATACCCTCGTCTGAGGCTGCTTGGCTTTGTTTCTTTCGTTCGTGTTTCGCTATGGGGTTTGTGCTGTAATTCTGGTATCTTTTCCCGTTCCTCAACGTTTGGTTGCAATCTTCATGCCTTTCTTGATCTGTACATACCTTACTTTCGGATTGGATTAACAAGAAAGAGAATCAATGAGAATGAACTAATTATTGAATGGAGGGGTTGGTTGATTACGACTACGGTGCTTTCGCGTGTGACTACAGGAGGAGAAGCAGCGTGCATTCCGCGAAGGCGCGCATACCACGCTCAGGGACGCGTCTCTCCAAGGTGTCTGGCATCACAATCCGACAACGATGAGCGTACGGTCTTCCTCGCCTGTCCAAGAACTATGGTCTTCTATCCTGAACTCGGTCTCGTCCACAAGATCAATACCGTCGAAGAATGTGATCGTCCTGGGCGAGGAACATACAGGAAAGAGCACGCTCGTCAATGCACTCCTGAGGAAGACCGAGGACGGTGCTCAAAGCGCCGACTTCGCTTTGGGCTACGGATGGGCCGATGTGAAGGATGATGCAGATGAAGGCAAGTCTTTCGGGCACGGATTACCCCTCCTCTGACCGCGTCGCAGATACCCTCGCACGGTTGTCCGTATACAGCGTGCCGTCCTCCGCACCGTCGCATTTGGCTCTGGTCGATCACTTTCTACCTCCACGAACAAGTTTACCACACACCCTAGTGATGATAGTGCTTGACTGGACACGACCGTGGACCTTCGTTTCGCAGCTGGAGAAGTGGCTTCGATGGGTTGAGCACTGGGCAGAAGGAGACAAGGGACGGGATCTGGAGGTGTTGCGAGAGGAAGGCCGGGAGCGATGTACGTATGACATTCATACCGCTTTGCCACGCACTGATCAGATGCCAGTACGACTGCATATACAGCATTATACGGAACCCGGGTCGACTGATGCGTCAAACCCCGCTTCCATGTCCAGCGCTTTACTACCACTGGGCGAGGGGACACTCACGAACAACGCCGCCGGAGTACCTATCGTGGTCGTCTGTACCAAAGCCGACTTGATGGACGACGCTCTATGCAATGCTGCAGGTCCGAGCCAGTCGATGGGGATAGGCGGGATGACAAAGAACAGTATGTGGGAAGAGCGACAAGATGCTATCATCCAGGTTCTGCGGACCATATGTCTAAGATGTGGGTATCTGCACGAGCAGCCTGCGCGTTAGTGTAACTGACAGCCTATCTTAGATGGAGCTGCTCTATTCTATACCACCCAGGCACCGCAAACATTATCTGCTCTCCGAGCTTATGCCCTTCATCTTCTTTTCATCCCAACACCAGTCGCACCAAATGAAACCCTGCAAAGAAACCCGTTCCCATTCACGCAACGAGCGAACGCCCTGGACCGAGATCGCATCCTAATTCCCGTCGGGTGGGACAGTTGGGGGAAGATCAAGATCTTGCGAGAAGACTTCGACGTCCGTCGATGGGGAGAGGGCTGGGACTCTGATCTCGAGTCGACTGAAGGTACACCTGTCGGGGGCGCTCAGGACTGGTTCAAGGAGATCATCGGCCCGCATGAAGACACCCAAGTCAGAGCTCCACCACCTCTGATCGTTCCGAAGGCAGAACAAGCATTCCTCGCTGCTCACTACGAGGCGCTTCAGAAAGATCGTGATCCTCGCGCTACATTCCGACAACCAATACCTGCTGGCGGGCAGACGGCGGGTGCAGTTGAGGCGGGCGTCGTCGGCCCGATGGGTAGCAGCAGCTTCAACCTGCCAGGTGTGGAGAAGGCGATGCAAGAGCTGGAAATTGAAGATTCGCAGCCAGGACGAGAGGCTTCCGCACGTCCGACACCAGCACCTATTGCACCGACTGCTCGTCCCGCAGCGGCACGTCTCCCCGTCAGTCCCACGGATCCAGGCCTGGGAAGAACACCTGGGACGCCTGGCGGCAGCTCACAAACGGAGGTTCTCCAGAACTTCTTCCAGAGTCTCCTGGTTCCCAACCGATCTGGTGGGGCTACGCGTTCTGCAAGCGCGGCTCAAACGAAATCACCTGCGCAAGCGGCTTCACGGTCTCTTGGTGCGGCACCGGCGGAGAATGTCAATGGTGCAAGTGAGAAGTAAGGAGGCATGGTTGGGTCATCGCTTATTTGGGATATATCTCTTCATCCAGGCATACCCAGAGATAATGATACACATTATAATGGTCGCAGTCATCCGAAACAACGCATATATCCTATTTCTCAGACCGACTGCCGCTTGGTCAGAGCAGGACGGCTTAAGCGCCGATGCAGCTGCAAATATCAAGTTTAGTGGCAGTGCTGAAAATCATTGAGAGCGAACCCTTGAAGCTGCCACGGTCCCACCCATCATCGGTATTTCTGTGCGCACGACACCACTATGGACGTCTCCGATTTGCTCCAAGCTGGAGCATCAAAACAGTCAGCATCGTGTTCATTTTGAATCAACTAACAGGCTGATGACGCTTTGAGCAGAAAGTCGATTGAGGTTGAGAAGGACATCCCTCTGGACATCGACATTGCCTACCTCACAGCAACCGACCCTAATCCCATAGATGAGGAAGAATACAAGTACGTCCATGCCTGTCGTGGTTGAGCTGCAGAACCTAACAGAGTCTCAGAAACAATCGGGAAGAATACCTACAATCGATTGCCCGTGATAATGCCCAACTCCTAATCAACCACCTTTTCTCCCTACCTATCACATCCTCCCAAGACGGCCCGCTTGCTCAACTACCCGCACCTACTACGATCCTACCACGTGCCAAGCCCCTGCCTAAACCCAAGCCTCCAACGAAGTGGGAGAAGTTTGCGGCTGCAAAGGGGATTCAGAAGAAGAGGAGGGAAAAGAAGATCTGGGATGAGGAGAAGCAGGAGTTCAGGGATAGGTGGGGAAGGGGAGGAAAGAATAAGGAGCTTGCTGAACAGTGGCTGGTCGAGGTGCCTACGAATGCTCGTACGTCCTTTCACAGGCGGATACGTTGGCTCTGTGCTTACAGTGCTCTCAGCTGCGGACTATGATCCTGTGAAGGAGGCGCGTGATGCGAAGAAGAAGCGTATAGCGAAGAATGAAGCTCAGCAGATGAAAAATCTCAAAAGAGCGGCTCGGTCGAACGCTTCTTCATCTGCTCCCAACCCTGTTCAGGAGAAAGAGAAGAGGAAGTTACAGCTGGACAAGGACCTTGCTCAGACGCGGATCAGCACGGCCAGTATGGGCAAGTTCGACAAGAAGTTCGAGGGAGAGCCCAAGCTGCGTGGGGTCAAGCGCAAGTTCGACCCGAGCGAGAAGTCTGCCGAGGCGGAAAAGGCTTCGGCACTGGCGATCCTTTCCAAGCTGGATACGAGCAAGCCGTCGAAGAAGGCGAAGGCGAACGGAGGGGACGATGTGCTGAATGTGCGGAAGGCTATCCGACATGAAGCTCGCAGTGCAGGCCGCCCCGGGAAGGACAGCAAGGGACGATCTAAGAGGAAGTAGCTCTTCGTTGAGTTGTCTCTCATTCTTAGTGTTTTATTGGGATCGTTCTTTGTGTCATAGACTGGGTCATGCATGTTGTTTTTACGATTAATCACATTGACGTCCTAATCGTAAAGCTGGGCAAGACACCAGCGACAAAGGAAGGTGATACAATACTAAACATCCTACAAGCTAGGTCATGAGTTATACTTTTAAACGTTGGGGCCGACATTGACTATTTCGTCGAAGTCTCTACGGGCAACCTGTCCCACTTGGCCTTGCCATCATCCAGCCATTCCTTCGGCACCAGCTTCTCCTTGGCAGCGACGAAGCCCTTGTAGACAAGCTTGATCGTGCTCTCGCTGACATTAACAACTTTGCTGATGTCGCGCGCATGTTTCGCTTGTCCAAGGAGATGCGTCGTGAAGTATATGGCGCCTCCAGCAATCGAGATCGGGCTACGACCAGCGTTGACACCCTGTTCCCGGGCGTTGACGATAATCTGAACGCATGCCCGCTCGACACTGACAGGAAGGCCGAGATGATTGCAGAACCGTGGAATGAGCTCTTCGGCGCTAGCCTTGGAGCCGCTTCCGGCCAAGTGGATATCGACACGATTCGTGCTCGAAGTCGCGCCGCCGCTAACATTCAGTCGGAAGTATGCCTCCATGGCTTTGTAGCACTGTCCGAGAGCCTTCTTGTTCACCTTGGTGATGTTGCAGATCTCTCGGAAGGTACGTGGCACATGTCCTTGGCGACAGGCGATGAAGATGCATGCGGCCACAATGGCATCCATCCGCTTGCCCTTGAGAATTCGATCCTCTTCGACGCGTTTATACAGCTGCTTCGCGGTATCCGAGATGACTTTCGGGAGTGAGATGGAGTCGCAAAACTGGGAGATCTTCTTGAACCCCTCCATCATCGTCTTCCCGTCCTTGAACGCTTGCGTCTTTGCAGATGCACGCTGCAATTCTCGGGCAAGTCCAGAACCACCGTCCTGGAAACCGATGACTGTGTCTAGCTGATCGATACCATCCATGAGAGGATCAGCAGCAGCACCGACACGAGACGGGTCATCGCCCTCTTCGTTCGCGAACGTCTAGAATTAAAGGATGAAAAATCTGTTCTTACCACATGTCAAACGCAAAGACTTACCCTCCCTGCGAATGAGTTAGTAAGCGAAACAGCGGCTAACAGCAGAACTTTACTCACATTCGCTCCTTGTATCAATGATCCTGTCACCCAAGACCATCCCGCAGTTCCCGCAAACCAAATCACCCGACGAGTATTGCTCGACAATGTTCGGAACGGGATCCTTGCATTCGGGACAGATGAGGCGGACGTTCAGGTCCGGGATGTAATCTTGGGGCTTGGCGACAGGGACAGCAGACATGACTGGATACGAGGCGACAGCGGTAGCCATTATCGAGTGAAGACGTGCAGTTGGTAAAAGGAGCGAATGAAGGGTGTCAATGCGATTCCAGACACAATTCGCGGGCTAACACAGAAGATAGAATTGTCAGTATGGCTGATCTCGACAGAGGAGATCATCCAGGATGTGGTTCAAGCCTTCTCGGAGTCGGACAAAGGCCACGAATGGCCTTTACTCGACTCACGATAGGGCTGATAAGAGTGATAATTACCTGCTAACACCGCTGAGAGTCCTAACGGACCTCCTCCTCGTCTATAACTGCCTTGAGCTCTTTGGATGTTACACCAGAATACTCGTAAACAGTCGTTGAAAGGAAGTGCGGGTTTGGGTTTGGGTATGTAAAGAGATGGTGGTGGTCGGTGACGACCTTGCGATGAGCGCTCGCCGCCGCCCCGCGTCTCAATTTCTGTCCCCGCTTCGACCCTTCGCACTCCGACTATTTGCTTCCGTATGACATAACACGCTCACTTAAGCACAGCAATGCCGTGCCAGTGCCTTCGATGAGGTTCTCGCCCCGCACAGCTTGTAGTGACGAAAACAATATGACATTCGACAGGAAGTAGTAAGGCGAGCGAGAAACATCGACCATGGTACAAACTCGACAGAAACAACAGACTAGGGTTATGCGTCATCATGAAAATCGGGGTAGGGTAGAGCGAGAAAGGAAAAGAGAATACAACGGATAAGGAGATGATAGTTACGCGACACAACCGGGATGAGTTTTGTGCTTTGCTAGGGAGGGGAAAGGACACCAAGAGCATACGGTGAGCCAAGAGGGTTCATGATGAGGGCTTGCGGACGAACGAAAGAAAGAAAGAAGACATAGAAAATGGAAAGCTTAGTAGTACACTGGCGGGCCTCTGCCGTCCGCAGGCTGGACATAACCCTCAGGTATCTGGCTGTCATACCCGTAATGCGTGTACGCGTATTCGCCCTGCGGGTAAGCATACATGGGATCCGCAGGGTAGTACTGTGGGTACTGGGCCAGAGACGGATCCTGGCCAACAATGGCTGGGTCGTCTGGCAGCGCTGAGGGTCCGTTCGAGTGCAGCGGAGATCCGTAAGCGCGAGGGAAATAACCGGGGTTAGGCACGAACGGCGCCGAGTGCGGCGTTAAGATGGCGCCGGTCGGCTGGAAGGGTGCTGCATGGACTGCGGCACGAAGGAGAGAGGATCCGGCCGGCGAGGACGTTCCTTGCTTGCTGGCGTCCCGAGATTCAGTCGGCGAACGGATGGAAACAGCCCCTGAGGTACGACGCTGCGCGAAGTACGGGACGCCTGGGCGCTCGGGGTACGCGTAGGCTTCTGGCGGCGTACTTTGGGCGCCGTCGGAGTACGGTGATGGCACGAAGGCGTCTGGGGAAGGATTCTGCATCGCATTCCTCTGCATATGCCGAAGGTGGGCCGGCAGCGAGCCGCCAGGAAGCGACGGGACTGGGCGAGGGTGATACATAGGGGATGGCACGGGCTGCTGTAAGATGACCACACGACCTGTAGCCACCTCGAAGCATACGCCATTCTCATCCATCGCGATACCAGGCGGCAGTGGAAGCCCGTAGCTGTACTGCGGGTACGGTTGAGGCGGAATCTGGATGTGATTCGATGCGACTGCTTCCTGTCTGGCAGCTTGAGGTGCTGACTCGGGATGTTTGTCCTCGGACTGGGTTATTGCGGGCTTCCCGTTGAGCAAAGCTTGAGGTTCGCTCTTCGCTTCTTGAGTGGCTGTTGCCTGCTGTTCGATAGCCATTTGCGAGAACTGCTTCTCCAACTTCGCGACAGGATCGGTAACCGGTACCTCGACAGCATTTGCAGGTTCCGCGTTAGTCGTTGGCACGGCAACGGTCACAGTCACCGGCTCAACGGTGAGCTCGGCAGGTGGAGTCGATAACGGTTCGCCGCCAACCGTCTGAGCGAAATCGCCGTTGTCTGCCACTGATTCGGCTTCTGCAACAGATGGTCCTTGCGGCTTTGTAGCATTAGGCAATTTGACCTTGGGTCCCTTCTTGGTACCAGCTGCACTGGCAGGCGAAGCGGTCCTTTCAATGTCGGAGGTCGCAGCGGGCAGGCGAACAACGACGCCATCGTTCGGACTGCCAGGGAACTTCAGCCGAATGCCGGCGCCTTGGTTGTCCTTGGGCTGCAGAGCTGGATCGGCATAAAGATGAACAGCGAGATCTTTGGTCCAAGGCTTCTCCACACGGTTCTTCTTGAATTGGCCTAGACCAGATGGTGCATTCGGAGGTCCTGGTCGTGGAATGCCGTTCACAGGGTGATGACCACCGCGAATAGGTGGCACGCCGCGGATACCGCCTCGGCCCCGAAATCCGCCTCTGCCTCGTCCACGTGCAGCACGCTCGGCCTCGACCCTCTTCAGCTCCTCGAAGCCGTCGTGACCCCAAGGCAAGTCACTAGGATGCGCAGGTGGTGGGGGCGGCGTGGCGGCTGCTGCCCGTGGTGCCGGTGCGGATGCTGCGGCCGGAGATGCAGCAGAGGCGGTAGCCTCACCTTCGACTTGTGCACCACTGGCTTCGCTAGCAGGCCCAGCATCAGCCTCACCTCGCCCGCCGTAGGACGCCACACCTCCTCGACCTCGCCCACGACCTCTGAATCCACCGTCGAACCCGCCACGGCCCATCCCACCTCGGCCACGGAATGCCATCTGCCGCTCACGCCACCAAGGACTCATGCTCCGCAGGCCCTTGTCCAGGAGACGATCATCGTGACCCCAGAATGCACCTACTCGGGGGATGAACTGCGGATCCTTGTCTAGCCTTTCAAGGTAAGCCTGACGAGCAGATTGCACTGGACGCCCTGACGGCTTGTTCGAGTTGTTGGAGGAAGCCGGTGCTTGCTCCGTTGAGTCAGCGCTTTTGGTGACAGGGGTCGCCTCAGGGGCTGCGGAAACAGCTTCTGACGCTGAGGCCATGTCAGCGAAATCGATGACTGGCAGAGAGGCATCTGCCCCGCCATCCAGCTCAGAGGTGACCATGTCCGACCAGTTCGCCGCTGCCGGGATGGTCGATTGCGCTGTTGGCGGCTGGGTGGAGGCTGTTGCCGCAGTATCGCCATTCACCACCGGTGCAGACGTTGACGGCTCATCTCCATCCTCTCCATCCTCACTCTCAGTCTCGCTATCCACGGCACCCCGATCACTCTCACTTCCGCTACCTGCTTCTCGAACAATCTCATCCTCACTATCCTCTTCTCCCCTCCTGCGCCTGCGAGCGTGACGGGTCCGGCGCACTTTGCCCTTTGGAGGAGGCGAAGAGGCGGTCGTCGAAGATTCAGCAGGCTCGTGGTTCGGCAGATCTGGCACTGAAGCCGTCTGCTGGACTAGCTTGGGCGCAACGTCGGCTGGTGGTGTGGGAGTGGCAGCCATGATCATGATCTTGCGCTAGCTCTATGTGTTCTGGGTAGATGTGTCAGTTTAAAAGTCGTATGGAGGGCGCCACAACCTGACTCACTTTATTCAGGAGATAAAGGGACCGCTAATACTACAAAATAGATAGGTTTGTCAGTATGAGTTGAAGGTAATAAGAAGAGAAGGTAACGCACGCGAGTCACAGGTGTGGGACGGGTATAGTACCGTTGGTACGTAGGGACCGTTTGCCAACGAAGCGAACTGCGAAAAAGGGGCGGCCGCGTCGAAAAAGTTCTGAGGGAGTCAAAGTTGCTTCCGCTCCTCCACTCTTTGTCTTCATACCCGATACCCCTTAGCCGATTGTTTGCTGCGAGATCAGCCTCTTACCTACAGATCTGCCCATCACTCCAGTCGACTTGTCTATGACTAGCTCATGAATCACACATTTTTTCCTGACTGTAAAACGGAATGGAACCTTGCAACTAGCTGAGAACGAGCTGTTCGCGATCCGCAGTCGGCACATTGCTACTATCGCTCCATCCTGGCTACACTCTCGAACCCTACACCAAACAAGTGTTCCTTCGGCTGCCTTGGACATCTTGACAGAACAAACAAGTTCTTATTCTTGCAAGTCTTTTGAGTGCTAACCCTCTCTGCCTGGTACAGCGTATCTGGACAGCCTACCCGTCACGTGGAGGGATCAAAGGCATCTCACTCGATTCACAGCTTTCCTTTGCGCTGTATCACTTCATCGAGCCACATCATAACCGTCTTTGTGACATCCTCCGGTCGCTCCAGCATCACCCAATGGCTGGTGTTCTCGAGCTCGATGATCTTCATACCTGGGAATAGCGGCTTCATGGCGTCCACAGCGGCTTGAGGCGAAGTGGGATCGCTCCCAGGATGGAGGAATAAAGATGGCAAGGAAGCAGGAAGCACTTGTTGCAGGTTTGCCTCTGAACACTGCCGTCAGCCGGCAGTTTCGGCGATGAACATCAAACATACCGGTCTCGTCCTTCCAACTTGGCTCCCTCGCGCGATACCAGTTGGTGGGTCCTCTGAAGCCGCCTTCCCGGAAGTTCTGCAGATAGTATTCGAACTCCTAGCGAGGCATTCGTTCAGTCTCCACCAAGACTTTAGCCTTTGCTCGGTGAACCTCACCTTCTCGGAAAGCAGATCACCCTTCGCAATCTCCCCTTTGTTGAGCAAGGACTCTAGCCCGCCGGGTCGGGTCAAGCTCTTGTCCCACTTGTTTGCAGTGCGGAACAAGAGATTGATGAAGTTGCCGATCTGTGAAGCCACTGGTCAGCGCCGAGGGACGAAAGGCTAGTGGGGGCTTACGTTACTCTCGATGATTGAGGGCGAGCGATCATCGATCATGAATCGCTAGGGATACCATCAGTCGTTGAAAGCCGTTCGAACATCAGCCGCTTACCATGTAACCCCAGTCTGGCTGCTTCTGGACGAGAGTCTCGATAGGAATGAAGGTCGGAGGCCGAGGTGTCGTTGCGGCTGACATCCTGAAAGCCCCCGTCAGCCTACGGTATCGAGACAGTATGATCTCTCAGCTCGTACATGACAACTGCCCGCACGCGGTGCGTCTGCCATTGACAGAACTTGCCGGCAGCGACGGAGCCCCAGTCGTGCCCGACCACGTAGGCCTTGTCGACGGACAGCAAGTCGAGCAGTGCAGCCAAGTCCTCGGAGATCTTCTTTGTGCTGTACTCTGCAGCTTCAAATGGCTTCGACTATACACAGTCAGGTGAGGTAGGGAAGGGGTGAAGGAATGGGACCGACACTCTTCCCGTAGCCTAGCATGTCAGGCACTACAACTCGCCAACCGTGACGACACCAAGGGCCGATCTGGTTTCTCCATCCATACCTTCAGAACAATCAATCGGACGTAAGTCGCTCAGAGAAAAAGCATACCATAAGTCCGGAAATCCGTGCAAGAGAAGAAGAACCGGAGTTTCTCCGTGCTTATAACCCTCCGGAATCTGGTCGACGAAATGATACGTCCTCCCCGTCGATAGCTGCTCAGTACGATGGTTGAACGAAGTTGGGTCTTGTGGGTCCATGTTTTTGGTTATTGAGGTTTCCCACGATGAGGAGTTGGTATAAGTACTGGTGGGCCGCATAGCCGGCAGCACAGCTTTTGAATGTGACAATGCGGTGTCGTCGGCTCCGGGCCATTCCCTACCTCCCGAAGTTGGCGTTTCGTTTCGCACGTTCAATGCTGTCTCTAAACGCAGTCATTCATGAAGTCATGATTTGGAGGAACTGTATGGCGACCCGGTTATGATGGCAAGTGTGAGTCACATGCAAGTTTGGGGGGGATGCGTGGAACATGTGCGATGACCATGTGTGGAATGCGTAAGGCCGTGAGGCGAGTCCGTGCGCTTGAGTGGACTTCTCGCTACATCAGAAAAAAACCCCTTCGGCGCTCAATATAAATGTATGCAGCTTTTGTGTTTTGCAATAGGACAAGCCCGGGAGGCAAGGCGTTTCTAAGGGATCGTGCCGTCGGAGACTCGGAGGTGCCGCGTTTCCACTGGCATCCACAGCTTGCCCACGCGTGCGCGTCACGCGGATCCATAAGGTGGATACAGTGCGATCTTGCTCGCTGTGAGAGATTACAGTGATCAGGAGGCATGCGGTAGGTGGTAGTACTTCGCTGCAAACAACTTTGGAACGAGCCTGCTTTCCGTTTAGATTACGTGGATCTCGATGGCACGCAACTCGGAGCCAGCTGGGGCCCAATCCCAGGCACGCCCGCAGCACAACCTCCTCAACGCCCGATGGTGGAGGTCTTCCGATCAAATCGGGAACTCGTGGAGGAGACAGCTGTGATAGGCTGTTTGCGTCGTGGGAGACGGCGTTCTCAAGCGGGAGTCTCGACTCCCCCGCATCGTGGCAAATGACCGACAGAGCTAGAGAGGGCGCCGCTTGCGGGCAAAATGGTTCAAGATCTCCAAGAGCCTTGTTGTCTCAACTACCCCCTGGAATGCCCAATCGACAGGCGATCTGGAGATCTTGCTACCCCGGCCAAGCCTTAAATAGCATCCGATGTCAGCGCAGAAATCCGCGGGGCTGATACGCCAAGGCCCTTCGAACGAGCGCTTGACTTGGGAAATGGCTTGACTACACGACCTGAAGTCGCACTGAATGGAACTCCGTATCTTTGCTCGTCGAACCTAGGATGATGTGGTAGTCACAACGAGAGATGCATGAATGCGCAGCGTAGAGAAGAGGCACTGTCCAGGTCTAATTCATTTCGCGAAAAGATTCCCTTTGATCCCGAAGAAGTGGGACTGAAAGTTACGTCAGGGGATCCTGAAAGTGGGCGCCAAATAGGGCTGAACACGTGCCCGGTGCAAGCGACGCGCCTTGTTCGAGGAGCGCTGCCTCTTTGGTTCAGCCGCGAAATACGTTCAGCCTGACCCAAAGACGTCGAAGAAGCATGACACGATACGACCACCAAGATGCTCCGCTGGACCGCCGGCTCATCCCCACCAGCAAGCCTGGGGTATGTCGACATGCCAGGGCGCATAGGTCGGGGTAACAACCTCCGGATTGGCCGCGTGACGTCTAGCCTGTAGACATGCCAGGGGAATCTGCGCCTCAACGTGGGGTATCTACACATTAGCCGATGTCTGTGATGCTGGAGCTTGGGCTTCTCAGTTTCCGGCCTACATAAGGAGCATGCCATTCTGGCTCGCCCTGGCTACCCTGTTCATCCACACGGGCTCTCCTGCCTTGGTTGTCGTACTCTTGGCTCAAGCACCAACATGAAGCCGTTCAGTGCACCATGGGGTGAAAGTATCCTACGAGGGAACCTGCTGCAGGCCATTGTGGTTGTCGCCTGCTCCGCCGGCTTCTACCTCTTCGGTTATGATCAAGTTCGTCACTGCCAGCACTTACGTCAAGGAACCTGATGTTAAACTACTAACACTCTATCAGGGTATCGCGAATGCGCTCTTGTCCAATGCCGACTTCTTCATTCAGTATCCGGTCATGACCGACGCTACCAAGCAAGGCGCCATTTTAGGATTGTGTAAGTTGTCGTATTTGATGCTGCGGCGAAGCGCTAACTCATTTCTTAGTCGTTATCGGCGCTATGGGAGGCTGCATCGCCAACTCCGCAATCGGAAATCGCCTTGGTCGACGACCTGTACTCGCCCTCGCCGCCCTTGGAACACTGCTCGGAGCTGGCCTGCAATCCGGCTCTCGCAACCTAGCGATGTTCATCGTCTCCCGCCTGATCAACGGTTTCTTCGTCGGGGTGCTGACCTCCATCGTGCCACCGTACATGGGTGAAGTCTCGAGGACAAGCATTCGCGGTCTTTTCGTTTCGCTGGATCTTGTGCTCGGTTCCGCCGGTCTGATGACTGCTTTCTGGGTCTCGTACGGTTTCCGAAATACGCCAGGGCCGATGGGGTGGCGCATGCCTCTTGCGCTGCAGGCAATGTTGTAAGTAGATCCAGGAACCAAATTCGAAACGCAGACGCTAATAAGAAATCAGCGTCCTCATTACCATCGCGTGTATTCCATTCATCCCCGAATCACCTCGATGGCTGATGGAAGCTGGGAGGCGCGAGGACAGCTTAGCGGTGTTGACTCGTCTTCATGGCCGGGTGTACGCCGAGCAGGCAGCGGCAGAGATTGAGGAGGCCATCGCCCTCGAGCACGCCACGGCAGTCACCTCCTGGTGGGCTATCTTCCAGAAGTGAGTCCCGTTCGCCCTCCATCCAATGTCCCGTCTCTGACAAGGACACCAGCAACAAGCAGTGCTTCCGATATCGCACCATTCTTGCTGTCTCGGTGAACTCATTCCAGCAATTCACTGGTGTCAACATGGCTACCTATTACGCGGGTACGATCTTCATGACCGCGCTCGCTATGCCACCGGAGAAGGGTCTGCTCGCGCTCGGTGGGCTCGGTATCTCCGGTCACGTCGCCTGTATCTTCGGCTGCTTCGTCATGATCGAATACTTGGGTCGTGTCAGGACGATGATGCTGGGCGCTGCCACCCAGTCTATCGCAATGTGCCTCCTGGCCGGCGGTATTGCACATATCGACATTCCAGCTGGTGGCTATGTCGGTGCTGTCGGCATCTACCTGTTCATCATGGCTTTGTATGTCACTGCAGTGATATCTCAACGGACATGTTCTAATCGCGATTCTATAGCTCTGCAACGTGGCTTCCCTGCGGCTGGCTGTACGGAGCTGAAGTCACCCCTCTTGCTATCCGATTGAAGGCAGCTGCGCTGGGCAACACCCTCCAATACGCCTTCAACTTCATGATCGTGCAAGTCACGCCAATCGGAATCACCAACATCGGGTACAAGTACTACATTCCGTTCGCGATTAGCAACGCCGTCCTCGTCCCGCTGCTCTACTTCTACTTCCCCGAGATCTCCCAGCTGTCGCTCGAGGAGATCGACGAGCTCTTCTCCGACGGCAAGGTGTACATGCGCCGCAGCCCGTACGAGAAGATCGGCCATGCTCACCTCGACCAAGCGCTCGAGGCGGCCAAGCCTGTCAACGGTACTGAGGGTAGCTTCGAGGGTGAGAAGGCGAACCATGGGGTTTACGTGGAGCATTAGCAGAGGAGTGGCTTCGTTACGACAGCAGGGATTATGAGCGCTCGATGTGTTGTTTACAGTCTAACGATCTAATGAATGTCTGTATATAACTTCTCTCTGGCCGTCTCGAGCCGTCTCGATCAGGTTTCGCCCAGTGGGCTGATGTAAGCGGGGCCGGCTGGCCGGCCGGCCCCCGTAGGGAGAGATTTCCACAGAATAACAGAGAAGAGAAGCAGGTTGGAATCGCTTTCACAACGAAGTTGGTATGGTCCGCTGTTTGTGAGCTGTAGATTATGTCGAGCTTGTCGACAATATCCTCCCAGCAGTGGGCTGAGATCTTTGTAATCCAAAGCTGGACCGTTGCTGCCCAATGAGGAAGATTGTATTCCCGCATGTGTCATTGTGAGCGTCGATTATGTACTTGCGGGGATCAGCGGTAAAACGGGAGCAATACGGTCATTTTGTGTGCGTGGTCGGCGGTCCCTTTCACAGCGACCGCCCGGCGCCGAGCGTTGCGAAATAGATAGAAGCCCTCAGCGTCGGTTTACTCCTTCCTCCCTTCCGCTCTCGTCCGTCCAATCAACGCCCAACACCCGCTGGTCAACAGAATCCAGCTCTAGAGCGCTATATATCCTCTCTTTCTCTTTTTCATTTCAACGTCGGTGCAAAATGTCAGAAAACGCGATCACCGCTGAGGACCTCTATGCCCACGGCGACAAGGAGAGCCTTTGGCTCCTCATTCACGGCAAGGGTATGTGATGCTGCATATGCCGAAGAGCGTCTCGAACTCACGCGATGCTCAGTCTACGATGTCACCAAGTTCCTGGACGAGGTCCGTTTTCTCATCGAGGAGTAGGAGATAGTGGAGTCTGATGGTCAAAACAGCATCCGGGCGGTGACGAGGTCATTCTGGCCGAGAAAGGTACGTGAACAACGCAAAAAGCAACTAGGAGACACAACTAAAATCATCTGTAGGCACGGACGCTACCGAGGCATTCGAAGATGTCGGACACTCTGACGAAGCTCGCGAGCTGATGAAGGGCATGTACATCGGCGACTTCGCTGGGGTACGTACTTGTCCCGATCCCGATCGAGATTACGCTCATCGTTCGCCGTAGGATCCCAAGTACCTGGCTGGCAAGGCCGCTGAGGGTGCAAAGAAGGCAGCGCAGACGGTGGTCAACAAGGCGCCGCAAACTAGGTGCGCTATTTCTGCCTATCCCTCTTTTTTTTTTTCATCGACTGATCTGATCCAACAGCGTCATCTCTTACGTCCTCCCTCTTGCATTCCTCGGTGCCTACCTCGCCTACCGGTACTACTACACCGGCTCGGCATGAGCCTCCCCACCGCTGCAATAATATACGTTTTTGCATCTCAAATATCTGCTCGTTGCTCGTTTTGGTCTTTGCTCGTTTGCGATCCCCCCCTACCTGCCAAATCCTTCACTTCTCCTGTTCTAGATACGCGCCTGGGTGCTGCCTGACGGCAGGAGCGCAGGGAACTATGCGCAGTTATCTGCTTGACCAGTGAATCTTATCCAGCCGCCAGCTGCTATTGGAACCCCGCAGACTCGCCTTTACACGCCGGCGGAATCACGTAGGGGTCGCCACGTAGTCGGTTCGCTGGCACAGAAACACGTTTGAGATTCGGCGTAAGGCCGTGATTAGATCGGAAGCGAGGGCTATCTTTCCCATGTTGACAGGATCGTTCCTGCCCTGACCATACGATTTCCAACCACGGCTCTGAGAAGCAAACAGATAAGACGAGATCATCATCAAATTGCCTTTTTGGGTACATTATGCGCCCGAGGGCCTGGCTCAACGTGCGTGTTGAACGCTACGCTACAAAGTCCCAAGGATATTCCTCATGCGCAGTAGAAACTGCCCGCATTGTTGGTGTCCCCATACCCGTTGTACACAATCTCCAGCGGGTACTTGCAGAGCGGGCGGGTCATCTGCACTCCCTGGCTGGCATTGTTGTTCACGTACTTCGTGGCGATGAAGTAGTCTGGCGCTTGACCCTGCTCGACCCAGGCAATCGCCGCCCGAAGAACGTCATGTTGCGCGTCTGGCTGCAGAGGCGGCATACCCGACGCGCTTTGGCCCTCACCGCCGAATCCATTCGGTCCATCTCCTCCGGCGCAGTGCCACATGCCCGGAACGGTGAACAGTCGGTAATAGTCGTCCACGTTCAGGTTCGTGTTGAGGTTCATGAACTCCGACATCTGCCCATAGTAATAGAGCGAGTTCCCAGGGGAGATGATCTGGTCCTCCCAGCCGACGTAGTGGATGATCTTCCCATTATGGGGCGAGTTCACGAATGGCCGGATATCTGGGTTTACCGCGTCCATCCGGTAGGTGTCGATCTCGTCTGCGAGCTGGATGGTGCTGTAGTTCAGCGTATAGAAATCCCAGTTCGAGTCACTGAATAGCTCCTCGTGAGTCACGTTACATGCGTGGGCAAGGTCGACTTACTTCAGTGCCATATACATGTAGTAATCGGGACTGAGGGGCACGAGCTCGGGACCAAGACTTGTCGAGTACGCGAGCTCTCCGCCAGGCTCGAGTCGTCCGAAAATGTCTGAGCCATGTAATCAGCCTTCGCTCACTTCCCACTCGACGGCACGTACATGTCTGATTCGTTTCGTAGTAGTCTGCATACATGTGCTGCAACGCCCAGATCTGGCCTGAGCTAAGGCAGGTACTTGTGTTCTGGCCAGGGCGGCAAGCGATAGCCTCAGGTCGGAAGCTGCCATGCTGTTTAGCTTTTCTCGCGCATACAATCGATACACACAACGACGCACAAACATCTCCTTGGGTCGTTGATGAGTCCGTCAACCACACCATCCAGTCCATCACACTGATTGAGCACTTCTTGGTGGATGACGGTCCACGTCTCGGGGGAGATCCACGTAGGACCGTTAGCCGGTAAGACATATAGGTTGACGTGGATCGACCATGCTGCGAGGTGGGTGCTATGGAATGGGTGAGCTAGAGGAGACTGATGATTCAGGCAAGGAGCGCATACATCCAGTTCGCGGGTGAACCGACCACAACACCGTCGAAGTCCTCTGGATAGCGTTGTACCTCCATCAACCTGTGTTTTGCCAGGTCAACTGTCGGCAGCAGCTCATCAAGCCCGCATCACGCACCCCTGCCTGCCTCCTGTCGAACAGCCCAACCAATAGCTTTTGAAGCCAGACGAGCCATAGTAGCTCGTCACGATCTCCTTGGCGACCACAACACTCGTATGCACCGATAGGTACGCATAGTCGACAATCGCTCCGGGATTGTTCAGCGCCCAGCTGCCGTCGACCACAGCGGAAGTATGCCCGCCGTCCGTGGACATGCTGGCGTGTCCATTCACGATGCCAGAATAGGCGAGGTCGGAATAGACCACTATCGTGCTCTGCGTCAGCTAGCTGCATATGACGCGAAGGGGGAGGGACGTACCACCACCGCTCCATCCGCCGTTCCCCACCGCTAAGAACCGTCCGTCCCATGCATCAGGCAGCCAAACCTCGGTGTTTGTCGCGTTTCTCGTGCCGGTGTTCACGATGAGCTGAACACCTGTGTCCTCGATCAGCGTTCTCGTTCTCCAGAATGCTGGAAGCAGAAAAGCGTACGGCAGAATGCGGGAAGAGAACTAGACAGAACCGCTCCGCCCGAGCTGGACACGTTGACCAGGGCGCCTGCCGGGTAGTATGTCGAGGCTAGCAGTGTGGCGCTGTTCCCGACCGACGAGGGAAGGGAGAAAGCCGAACATTCGGCCTGCCATGCAGCTGTCGAGCCGGCGAGAAGGAGACCTGCGATGGCGAAAAGACTGGGGCGAACGATGCGCATCTTTCCTTGCTCTGCCAAACAGCGGAGCGGTCAATGGCGCCTACATCGTGGGAAACCAGCGACGTTGATGCCTATATACCCTCCTGATGGGGAATAGGAATTTCGTTCATGACCGGCTGCGGGAGAGCATGTATGCAGCGAGTTCGGGACGTCAGTTGAGCTCGTGAAGGAACGCGTCGAGGCTGAATGGCTCGCCCGGCGTCAGGTCACAAGGCGTCCATTGCCGTCACCGACATTTCGAGTGAAGGAGGCCCCATTTGCCTGTAAGACGGCAGCGAGATTTCAGCGAATCTCAAGCGATTGACATATTGGGCTGAGTTACGACCATGAAAAGAAGGTTGAGCTCAGTTCAGTTGTGAGGCAGACGACGTCAGATGTCCCTATCCGGATGAATGCTTTGCACGGACGCCGACGAGGTCATGGCGCTGTGTCGTTCGTTTCTCCTGCTGCTGACCTCGGAGTAAGCCGTGTTTGATCAGCCGAATGCGGTTTCGATGAAAGGGGGGGCTGAAGATGGGAAAAGGTCTCCAGGTTCCCGCCTTTCCAAACCGAAGGTCACTTTTACCGCGTTCTTCTCTTCATCATCGAACTTGCCCTCCATGGTCTGAGAACGCGGGAAATCTTTTGATAACCCCTTTTAGTAAGTATCCTTCCCGAGGGGCCTAGACAGGCCCGAAGGTCTGTACACTACAAAGTCCCAATGTCATATTTTCAGGCGCAATAGAAGCTGCCAGCATTGTTCGTATCCCCGTACCCATTATACACGATCTCCAGCGGGAACTTGCACAGCGGGCGGGTCATCTGCACCCCCTGACTGGCATTATTGTTCACATACTTGGTAGCGATGAAATAGTCGGGCGCTTGACCCTGCTCGACCCAGGCGATAGCGGCTCGCAGGACATCATGTTGCGCATCTGGCTGGAGAGGCGGTTGCCCCGCTGCGGTCTGGCCTTCGCCGCCGAAGCCGTTCGGCCCGTCTCCGCCGGCACAGTGCGTCATCCCCGGCGCTGTGAACAGCCGATAGTAGTCGTCCACGTTGATGTTCGTGTTGAGGTTCATGAACGCCGCCATTTGCTCGTAGTAGTAGAGCGAGTTGTGCGGCGAGATGAGCTGGTCTGCCCAGCCGACGTAGTGGATCACCTTCCCGTTGTGGGGGGAGGAGACGAAGGACCGGATGTCGGGGTTGACGGCGTCCATCCGGTAGGTGTCGATCTCGTCCGCAAGCTGGATTGTGCTGTAGTTGAGCGTGCGGTAGTCCCAGTTGGAGTCGCTATATGCACGATGAGACTATGATCTGGAAGCATCCGAAGAGTACCCACTTCAAGACCATATCCTTGAAATAATCCGTATTGATCTCCACCGGCGTAGGGCCAAGCAGACCCGTCTCATACGCCAGCTCCCCACCAGGCTCGAGCCGTCCGAAGATATCTGCTCCACAGGTGAGATCCCATGGATCGGGCAAGCTATATGCACATACAAGTCTGGTTCGTCTCGTAGAAATCCGCATACAGATGCCTCACAGCCTCGATCTGCCCCGCACTCAAGCAAGTGCTCGCGTTCTGTCCCGGCCTACACGCAATTGCCTCAGGCCGGAAGCTGCTGCACGTCAGCCCTTGCGTAACACAAAGGAAAAGGGATAGGCTAAGACGTACAAACACCGCCTTGGGTCGTTGATCAGCCCGTCGACTACGCCGTCTAGCCCATCGCATTGGTTGAGGACTTCTTGGTGGATGAGCGCCCACGTGGCTGCGGAGATCCACGATGGGCCATTGGCGGGCGAGACAAGGAGGTTGACGTGGATCGACCAGGCTTGGAGGTGCGAGCTACATCCGATGTCAGCGAGTCCCAGGTTAGAGAGAAGGGAGAAGACGTACATCCAGTTTGCAGGAGAACCGACAACAACACCATCGAAGTCTTCTGGATAGCGTTGCACCGACATCAAGCTGGGATATTGTCAACATTCCAGTCCGTTCAGTCGAGGTTACCACAACGCACCCCTGTCTCCCACCCGTCGAGCACCCCAACCAATAACTCTTAAACCCCTGCCCCGCGCCATAATAGCTCCCCACAATCGCCTTCGCCACCACCACACTCGTATGCACCGACAAGTACGCATAGTCAATTATCGCCTCTGGGTTATTGAGCGCCCAAGTCCCGTCCAGCGAGGAGGACGTATGTCCGCCGTCGGTCGACATGCTCGCATGGCCGTTTATGAGCCCGGAGTAGGCGAGGTCGCTGTATACCACTGATGTATGTCGACGTCAATTGCTGCTGGCTAGAGGGGAAGGGAATCAACGCACCACCACCACTCCAGCCGCCGTTGCCTACTGCGAGGAACCGGCCATCCCAGGCATCAGGTAGCCATACTTCGGTGTTGGTCGCGTTTCTTGATCCAGTATTGACGATCAGCTGTACGCCTGCCCTGTTATCAGCCCCCCTTCCGCAATGATGGAGAAGGAAAGGACGTACGACAGAAAGCCGGCAGCGAAGTCGACAGAACCGCCCCTCCAGAGCTGGACGCGTTGACCAGTGCGCCGGCAGGGTAGTACGTCGCCGCCAGGAGCGTCGCACTATTCCCGACCGACGAAGGGAGCGAGAAGGAGGAGCACTGTTCCTGCCACGCCGCAGCCGACCTAGCGAACAGCAGCCCACCCACAGCAACGACAAGAGAGCGGAGGGAGCGCATCCTATCCGAGTCCCAGTCCAGTACCGTAGCCCAGTACGTGGGAAGGACAGCCAGCATCAGCAGCCCCAGACTATATACCCATACGTTCTCCAGGAATTTCATACAGCACAGCACTCCCGAAGAGGGGGAACCCGGCGGGAAGAGGCAGCCAGCCGAACGTGTAGCCTAAACGCAGGATTGCTGGAGAAGGAGGGAAGTCACAAGGTGTTCATGCTGTCACTGGCTGGGTTCTGTGCCGATGTGTACCCGGCGGCGGGTTGAGGCGGCATGCGCGGCCGGTTGAACGATGTTCGCCGTTTTAAGGGCAGATGACTTGTCGGTTTGTTACCCCAGATGTTGGATGACAGACATGGATGAATGGGCAGCGTTAGTCCGGTGTTCCTCAGGCTGTACTGTTGCGTAGCCAGCAGTTTGTCGTGGATGGAGGGTAGGACGTCAGATGTACCCTAGGCGGGTGAACATTTCGTCCGAACATGCGGGGAAGCCTGGAGTCTATTTGGCATCGGGCGGGGTTGTAAGGTGAGGTCGGATTTGGCCAGGCTCAGTACGAGAGATGGGTAGGGTGGGATGGAGGCGTCATTGAGGGCTGGGACACGGGGTTAGTCGAGTAGGTCTGATGATGCACATGCGAGAAGGGTTCATCAGCCATTTGGTTCAGGTCCGGTGCGGCATGAGCGAGCAACAACTGGCGTAGCAGCCATATTTTGCCTGTTGTCCCTTATCCCTTGTCGAGCTCGCAGACAAAGAACAATCGCACGGCCACCGAACGCATTCATCTATGATAGGTCTGTATGATGAGACGCTCGTGATGCCGCATGACGATATCTCCGACGCCGACATGCGATTGAAGCAGGGCCCTTGACGACGGGGAAGATTGCTGACATGGACGGTATCGGGGTTCTAGCTCTCTTTACTACAGAAGGTCTGAGTGGTTACGGAAGGGTACTGTGGAAGGGTTGGTTCGGATTGCACAAGGTACAGACGTTGGACAGGGAAGAGCGGAGAAATTGAGCGATTGCTGAGATTTTGACTGATTTTGAACGAACAACAACTCCGCTTGTAAAGTGATGAACCTTCTGCGCGATGTGCAAAACCGACGACGGGGAAGACCCTACGACGGCGGAATGCAATCAACCGAACCCACCCAATCACAGCGTTTGCAGCAAAGGTCAAAAAAGGCCCATTCAGGGGTAACGCGTGAACCCTGTGGAGCCCGTCCCATCGCGTCCCGCGCGCCCTGAGCACAGACAGGAGCGACACGCTTCTATTTGCTCCCATTTTTTTCTGCTTGCCCTTGGGTGAGAGTGGAAAAGACAGGAATTCCGCCGTCGGGATGGGCAAGGGCGGTGAGACGGGGGTTGAGGGGAGAGCCGGCGGTGAGGATGATGGTAGCATAGCAAGGCTGTCGTAAAATCAATAATTGATGGATAGCCCTTCATCAGTGCATAGCAGTGCGGTATGAGGTTGCACCAAAAGTACTAGTATGGTCAACGGTATTCAGGAGAGTGCGGCAGCAGATAGGCGTAACCGTTTGCGCGACGGAAAGAGAGAGAGCACAGAGCACAGAGCACAGAGCGATTCATTGATTGATTCTTATTCTTCCATTTCCCTCATTCTCCATTCCTCCTCACAGCTCCCGTATCTCTCCTCTCCCCTCGCTCTTCTCCCGGCTCGTCTGGGGTGAAGATCACCACACGGCAGGGCCACCCTTTCCCGCTTCTCTTGTTCACTCGCTCACCGTGCTTCCCGACGTTCCACTTTTCCACTGAACTGGCCTGGCACACCCTTTGCATTACATACCTCTTGGCTCCTGACGACCGCGATCGACTCGCAACGTGTAACGACCTCCTCGTCCACTATCTCGCATCCTCGATCCTCGTCGACCTTCCTTGAAGGATAGTCATGGCGTACCCAAATGGCTACGAGG